>CM077014.1:119290896-120529396 GCA_039090855.1 Macrothele yani | reverse complement strand
TCACGAATAGTCCATCACTACTATGAAACGCTAACCACAAAGTATCATTCAAAGCGGTGAGAGCGAACCATTCTCGATTAAAATTCATTCATTCATTATGAACGGATCGTTCACGAATAGTCTATCACTACTATGAAACGCTAACCATAAAGTATCATTCAAAGCGGTGAGAGACAACCATTCTCGATTAAAATTCATTCATTCATTATGAACGGATCGTTCACGAATAGCCCATCACTACTATGAAACGCTAACCACAATGTATCATTCAAAGCGGTGAGAGCGAACCATTCTCGATTAAAATTCATTCATTCATTATGAACGGATCGTTCACGAATAGTCTATCACTACTATGAAACGCTAACCATAAAGTATCATTCAAAGCGGTGAGAGACAACCATTCTCGATTAAAATTCATTCATTCATTATGAACGGATCGTTCACGAATAGTCCATCACTACTATGAAACGCTAACCACAAAGTATCATTCAAAGCGGTGAGAGCGAACCATTCTCGATTAAAATTCATTCATTCATTATGAACGGATCGTTCACGAATGGTCCATCACTACTATGCAACGCTAACCACAAAATATCATTCATGTATCATTCACAGCGACGAGAGCAAACCACTAACGGTGAAGAGTCATTCGTTCTGAACGAATCGTTCACGAATGGTTGCTCACTACTATGCAACGCTAACCGCAAAGTATCATTAACAGCAGTGAGATCTAATCATTCAAGGTGAAGAGTCATTCGTTGTGAACGAATCGTTCTCGAATGGTACATCTGTAGTTTCTAGGAATGCGGTTGAAAAAGAAAAAAACTTTTTCCGCGCGTTTTTGGAGAGTGAGGGTGTTTAACTACTATCGTCAGCCGCTCGATGGGCTATAAAGAAGTCGCCCGTCCTTAATTAAGGGTCACTGGTTTCAGGAAAGGGAGAGAGCCAGGCCCGTAAGACAAACACAACGTCCATGTCTCACCAGGATTTGAGCTTGGACCCATTTCGCACGAATGGTCAGAAGCCAGCCGTTAGAACACTGTGCCACCAAAGCGGCATTTCGTGACTTTCATTCACTACGAAGAATACCACTGAGTTTCCCCAATTGGGGTTGTATTACATACACACTGATTAGCCATTACATTATGATCACCTACCTAATAAACTGTAGGACCCGTTTTAACCTGCAAAACAGCAGCCACTCGGCGATGCATCGATTCGACGAGGTGGCAACAGGTATCCTGGGGTATCTGGTTTCATAATATCAACAACAAGTCCTCCAGTTCCCGTACATTTCGGGATGATGGTGATTTAGCGCGAACCCGCTTTTCCAAGTCGAGCCGCAAATGTTCGATTGGGTTTACGTCAGGTGAATGTGGAGGCCAGTGCATTAACAGAAAGTCACCAGCATGTTCCTCGAACCACTCCTTGACGATTTTGGCAGTGTGGCATGGCGCATTATCCTCTTGGTAATGGCCATCACCAGCAGGAAACACAGTTGCCATGAATGGGGAACTTGGTCCGCAACGATGTTCAGATACTTTACAGCTGTCAGGGAGTGTGCTGTTGGGATAATGGGGTTTGAAATGTCCCAAGAAAACATCGCCCACATCATAGGACCGCCGTTGCCGTCCTGTTTCCGCCCAACAGTACAACCAGGTGCTATAGCCTCCGTTGCTAATCGGTGAATCCGCGCTCGGCCGTCTAAGTGCTGCACCAGAAATCATGATTCGTCAGACCAGGCCACTTTCTTCCCATCATCGACGTTCCAATCCCGATGATCTTGGGCCCATTTCATACGTGGTTGGCGATGACGTGCAGTGAGGATGGGGACCCAGCTGGGTACTTCATCTACGCAGGCCCATGCGCAGAAGGCTGCCATGAACTGTGTGCTATGACACATTGCCCTGATCACCACTGTTGTAGCTGCGGGTGATTTGTCGCACTGTGGCCTTGTAGTCGCTCCGAACAATGCGCGACAATCTCCGTTCCCCTCTGGCATCAATGAGCTGCGGACGACACACGGCCAAACGACGGTTCGTCGTTTGGCCATCTGTGCACCACTTTTGATACGTGCTCACTATGGCGGCACATGAACAGCCCACAAACGGCGCCGTTTCCGAGATCGTTGTTCCGAGGCGCCGTGCAATCCCAATTTGTCCTTTATCAAACTCCAATAAATTGGAAGCTTTTTCGCATTCTGACTCCGAACACTCTACTAACGGAAAGGCGGTCCTCGGGATGTATATGTACTGCTCTGTGAACTTCATCTGTCCCACCGTTCGGTCTCCAGGCGTTCTCATTTTTCTGGGCTGAGAGTGGTGATAATGTAATAGCTCATCGGTGTATTGTCTTTTTCGCAAATTTTTGTTATATATATTTTCCTAAAACCTGCTTTGAATTTTTTTCATGTCGAAAGGATTCAAAAGATGTACCCAATACGTCCGTTAGTTTGGTGTCAGCTTTCTTGTTTTCAAAAGGCGTGGGAGAAATGCGTCTACGCTACGAAGCACGATCGATAATCTTATGATTAGAATAACCTAACGCTTTTTTAAATTAAATTTATGGTTGGTCTGATCGGTTTCGTACATAGAGAAGAACAGATGAAACGGTACTACATGTGCGGTTTATTTGACATGCACTCGAATGTATGTCAGTTAATGAAAATTTGCATCCTTGCTGCAACAGAGAAGTATTTTTAAGATTTGAGGGCAATTATGTGTTATTTCTGACTTTAAGAATATAATCAGGAATAAAGGAAAACCCAACGTTGTTGTGTAAAAGACCTAATATTACTTAGCTGTTCAAAGTTTAAACAGAACAGTAAATGTAGTTTTGCATAAAACGCACATAAAGAGCCGGAAACTAGAAACCTGTGGTTAAGATAGTTACGTAAATATTTACGAAAGCTATGATATGACTGCAAGTGGGATGAAAGGTGAAGAAAGCCAAGATGGAAATCTTTCGTTCTTTGAAAAGCTGGTTCCCTATTGAAACAAAGGACAAGAGAGGATAGATATTATTTTATTGTGACATTGTTCCCAAGAATAAACATTGTTTTTAAATACTGGTTCAAGGATTTCTGCTGGAAAAGTTGTACTGTCGTAAAATATTTCCAACTGCAGTTCCTGATACATCAGCCACTTTCCGCATTCCTGCTTGCGTTAAACTGTTAGCGCATTTTTCTTCAGTTAATGTCCATTTATTCCCACTCAAACGCTTTGCTCTTTCATTTAATTATATACAGTAGAACATCGGTATACGTTTCTCAGTTATACGTTTTTCACTTTCATACGTAATTATGCGTTATAAGTAATTCCGATATTTTAATGCAGTTCCTAATGCTTTTTTCAATTCGATTATACGTAATTCATTTAACCGCTCTTTGCAATTATAAGTTAAAATCTGAATTTCAGATTATTAAAACTACAGTACCACCTCGGTATACGTTTCTCAGTTATACGTTTTTCAATTTTATACCTAATTCTGCGTTAATTCCGATATTTTACTCTAGTTCCTAATGCTCTTTCAACTCAGTTATACGTAATTCTTTACGTTTGTAAGTTAAAATTTGAATTTTGGATGATTAAAACTAAAGTACCACCTCGGTATACGTTTCTCAGTTATACGTTTTTCAATTTTATACGTAATTCTGCGTTAATTCCGATATTTTACTCTAGTTCCTAATGCTCTTTCAACTCAGTTATACGTAATTCTTTACGTTTGTAAGTTAAAATTTGAATTTTGGATGATTAAAACTAAAGTACCACCTCGGTATACGTTTCTCAGTTATACATTTTTCACTTCTATAGGTAATTCTGCGTTAATCCCGTTATTTTACTGTAGTGCCTAATGCTTATAACGTAATTTATTTTAGTGTTGAACTTTTGTCGTTCTTCTTACCTTATTTTTAAAACATAACCATACGATGAAAGAGTTTCTAAGTTAAACTTTAACGGCCAGACGAAACATTTAAACAGAAGTCAAACTTACGGAAATTGGATTTATTCTAGAACTATTTCATCAGCACAACATAGCACTTCACATTTTACTTAACAAATCAGTGTCAACCACACATTCAACACCCCACACGAGCAACTGGTTGTATCGTAGGTTTTTATCGATCATTTTTATCTCATACAGTTACACGTCACGTTCATTCTGACCTCAATTGTGTTGCCAACAGTATTCGTTTGAGAGAGAAGATATCACGTTAAGTGTGAAGTATAACTGAGAACAAACTCAAAATTTACATAGGGAAAGAAATTAAAAAGGAAAGTTAATTTAGAATATACGTCACATGCTCTTTCAACTCAGTTATGTGTAATTAACTTATTCGCTCTTTGCGATTAAAAATTAAAATCTGAGTTTCAGATTATCACAAATACAGTAGAACATCGGTATACGTTTTTCACTTTTATACGTAATTCTGCATTAATCCTGATATTTTATTGCAGTTCCTAACGCTTTTTCAACTCAGTTATACGTAATTCATTTATACGCTCTTCGCGATTATAAGTTTAAAACTGAATTTCATATTATTAAAAATACACTTTTTTTATTCTTTTATACGTAACCGAGTATGTTATACCTTTGAAAGAACCAGCACAGCGTTGCTGTATTCCTTCTTAGTGCAGCCAAAGTTGAACCTTGTTCCCATCAGAGAAGGGTATGTTGTTTACTTTGAGAAAATTGAAACAGCGTTGTTGTGTTCCTTCTCGGTGCAGCCAAAGTTGAACCTTGTTCCCATCAGAGAAGGGTATGTTGTTTACTTTGAGGAAAATTGAAACAGCGTTGTTGTGTTCCTTCTCGGTGCAGCCAAAGTTGAACCTGGATCCCACCAGAGAAGGGTATGTTGTTTACTTTGAGAAAATTGAAACAGCGTTGTTGTGTTCCTTCTCGGTGCAGCCAAAGTTGAACCTTGATCCCACCAGAGAAGGGTATGTTGTTTACTTTGAGAGAATTGAGACAGCGTTGTTGTGTTCCTTCTTGGTGCAACCAAAGTTGAACCTTGATCCCATCAGAGAAGATCCCATCACAAAGATCAACAAAAGCAGATCCCATCACAAAGATCAACAAAAGCAGCCGTGATAAAAGACGGCGGAACGAAAATGTGGCAATAAAACAGGTCATATGATCCTTCGGTATGAATACCGTCGTGACCTCTACGCGGAAATCACCTATTAAGGAAATGGGGCCTGGAGTGCGTATGTGGGAGTATTAAAGCAGGAAACTGCCGGTAGATGGCGTGTAGATGCAATGAAGTGTGGCTTTTTCGGATTTACCAAGGTCTGCTGCTAAAAAATTCCCCAACTTAAATTTCTCTCCTTTTCCGTTTTTTTTTTTTTTTTTTTTTTTCCCATCCTGTTCTGTTTTTTACTTTTTATTGGGACAACCGTCTTATTTCAGCTTCTACTTAAGCCAAATAGACATAATTATTTTGTGGTTCTTGAAAAAATTCTGGTGAACGAAAATTGTATTTTCAGTAAACTTGTTATGTTAATCCAAATGGTTAAAAAAAAATCCCCGCCATTTCTTTTTTGTATGCACAGTAAAACCTCTAATTTAGAGACACTCTCGAAACAGTGGCAGACTGGCGGTCCATAAACGGCCCTGGAAGCTAATTTTGTGCGCCCTCTATTGGAAAAAATTATGAAGGTACCCCATGTCTTAAAAAATAAGAAGGGGGGGGGTGTATATGTACACAACCGTTTTACGAATGACTTCGGGTTAGAGAAGTGAAAATGTCTTAAATTGTTTATAAAATGAAACATTTATTGAAAGTGTATAATAGGTTTATAAAACTTTTAAAATGTAATATAATTATAACTTTGAATAATGATGTATTTAAGAAACGTTTTCACCTTTTTTTTTTTTTTTTTTTTTTTTTGTAAAATTGTAAACTTAGCTGTATGATTGGAAAAGTAGGTAGCATAATTGCGTGTTAAAACATTTGTAGCTAAGTATCTATGAAATACAACGCAGATTCCCCCTATTAGAGCCGGCTCTGTTAAACATTCGTTTGAAAGTCCAAATTGTTCTTGCATGAAGGTGATGAATGATTCGTTTCCGGCTGTAGACAAATCAATATTTAAATCGCCAACTAACAAGATCGGTAACTTATCTAAATTCAAACAACGGAATAAAGTGAAAGATTCAGACATTTTAGGTGTATAAGTGTATAAGCTAAGAGTTGTCGTATAAAACGTTTAGCATCGTCTAACTTAGTTCCTAGGGTAATATACACAGTGCGTCCAATAATTCTTAAAACTGGCGCTAGATGTCAGCCTACGGTGGCGCCACCAGTGTAATCGCGAATGCGTTATAAACCGTGACCATCTGCTTGCTTTCTGCCAAAACTACTGCGCAGTTGTTAAAGTAACTCAAACGAAACGGCCGTTCATTAGAGAAGTAAAAAATTTTTCATGTTGAATTATTAACTTATCTAAATTCAAACAACGGAGTAAATTATTAAGATGGAACAAAGAGCTGTTATTAAATTTAACGCAAAACTTGGTAAAAGTGCCTCGGAAACGTACCAAATGATGAAACAAGTTTACGGTGAGTTTTGTTTAAGTAGATCAAATGTTTTCCTGTGGCACAAACGTTTTTGGAAGGAAGAGATACGCTGGAAGAAGATGATAAGCATACTGGAAGACCAAGTTCATCTGTGACACCTGAGATTATTGAAAAAGTGCGTGATTTCGTGGCAAACAATCGATGTGCGTCACTAAGAATGATGGAAGAGTCTTTAAACATCAACAAAGAAATGATTCGAACCATCCTGCATGAAGATTTGGGCAAAACAAAAGTCTGTGCTAAATTTGTTCCACACACGTTAACCAATGAACAAAAATCAAAGAGAAGTGCATATTGCAGATACATCATTTCAGCCGCTGAAAATGATCCAAACTTCCTAAACTCGATTGTTACAGGTGATGAAACATGGTGTTTTCAATATGATCCTAAAACAAAGCGACAAAGTGCGGAATGGAATTCAAAAAACTCACCACAAGCCCCCCCCCCCCCAAAAAAAAAAAAAAACAAGAAAAGTTCCATCGAAAATCAAAACAATGCTCATTACATTCTTCAATAGTAAGGGTATTATCCACAAATAATTTGTTCCAAGTGGACAAACAATTACTGGTGAGTTTTATTTAAATGTTTTGAGGCGCTTGATATGTAGAATTCGTCGCATTCGTCCAGAATATCGGGATGAAAACGGTCGGTGTTTGTTGCACGATAATGCACCCAGTCACCCCTCACTTCTTGTTCATAGATTTTTGGCGAAAAATAACGTCTGTGTGTTGAATCATCCACCGTATTAGCCTGATTTAGCACCCTGCGACTTTTCTTTATTCCCAAAACTTAAAATGACGTTAAAAGGATGTTATTTTGATGATATTTCGACCATACAAACAACTTTGACGCGTGCTTTGGAGGCAATTCCGCAAAGTGAACTGGAACAGGCATTCGAATCATTATTAAATCGCTGTAACAAGTGTATTGAAACCGAAAGGACTTATTTTGAATAACGAACCAAAACAAATTATAATTTCTTGTTTCTATTTCATTTTACAGACCCAGTCTGAAAAATTCTTTGCCACACTGTGTATATATACACACACACTAACAACACTTTATCGATTTCGTTATCACCAGTAAATATATATCAGCTGCATAAATATCACCGAATTTGCCTTTAACACTTGCAAGGTAATCAATTTCATCAGCGTAACATGTTTCAAGTACAGGGTGTCCCACTCACTACCGAACCCGGCATGCCTTTAATAATATTAACACCAATGGAGGTATTGCAACGAAATTTGACATTTACTTCATTTCGTGCGAAATGTGATGGCATCACAACATGTGCTGGAAGTGGCCACCATTTGCGTCCAGACAGCACTGCCCGGCGCTGTCCGCCAGCCAGCCGGACACGCCTCTCCTGCTGCTTTGTTATGACATTTCGCTGAGCGTATCTACACAATACGGTTGTTCATAGTGAGTGCTCGTGCTCGTGGCTGTTCGCGTACGTGTGAAAATGTATCGGTATACTACATATATGGAAATCTTCAACACCTTTGTAAATCAAATGGACGACGAAGAACTCTCCATTGGATATTACCAGCATGATGGAGCCACATCACATACCAGTATGGCCGAAATTTCGTCCTTTTTTTGGCGACCGCGTCATTTCGAAGGGTCTATGGCCACCGGGCTCGCCCGATCTGACGCCTCCAGATTACTTTTTATGGGGATATCTAAAAGGGAGAGTTTACTAAAAGAAACCGCGAACTATAGATGCCTTGAAAGCAAACATCACCGAAGAAATTCAGGCAGTGACGGCGGACGTACTGTCAAGGACTTTCTACAATATGGTGCGCCGGGTTCAATGCTGTCTGAAAGCAAATGGTGGTCAATTCCAGCATATGTTATGATGTCATCACATTTCGCACAAAATGAGGTAAGTCCACTTCAAATTTCGTTGTAATATATTCATTGGTGTTAATATTATTAAAGAAATGCCGGGTTCGGTAGCGAGTGTAATACCCTGTATGATGGAAACTGGAGAATCGTTCTTCTTGTATATATCAAAACCACCTGCTCGCTAAGATGGCCGCAATACTGCAAAATACAACTGTGTCCCTCGATCGGAATGGTACTGTTGTCGTGCATCCAATTTTCACTGACAGCCATAACATCGGATCGGTTTATGACATCGTCGACTAGTAAATCTCCATAAATGAGTATGTAAGCTTTGCACGTTGAATGATGAAACACGTACTGTTGTTAATGGAGAAGAATCGAAAACTCTTCTTTTGTCGTGTTGTACCGCATTTGAGTAGTTGGTTTCCTTTTTTTTTTAAAATTTTCTCCGCTTGTATAGACAGTTGCGGCTCCGTAGCAGTGGAGATGGACAGCTGAGTACGCTGCGCCTTCTCTTGCGCGCGCTACTTCTTCCGCTGTTTTTACAATTTCATCTTTTCAGATGGGGTCAAAGCAATTTCTTTCGAACTCTCTGGCCTTCGCTCTTCCTCTGATTTACTTTTTCTGTGGTTTCTTATATGTTCCGCAACAGTTTTTCTGGACATCTTTAATTTCTGAATTGTTTTAAAAAATTAATTTCTAAAAAAAAAAATTTTTAATTAATTTCTGAAAATTTTTAAAAATTAAATTTCTGAAAAATTAAAAAAAATTAATTTCTGAAAATTTTTAAAAATTAATTTCTGAAAAATTAAAAAAAATAATTTCTGAAAATTTTTAAAAATTAATTTCTGAAAAATTAAAAAAATTAATTTCTGAAAATTTTTAAAAATAAATTTCAGTTTTTTAAATTAATTTCTGAAAATTTTTAAAAATAAATTTCAGTTTTTTAAATTAATTTCTGAAAATTTTTAAAAATAAATTTCAGTTTTTTAAATTAATTTCTGAAAAATTGTAAAACTTAATTTTTGAAAATAAAAAAAATTAAATATGAATTTGGGCTCTTACAGAGTTTTAAAAGTTCCATCCGCAGATATTTTAGTTTTTTATCGTACGATAAAGAGTTTTCTAGATATTCACCTTTTAATGCGGACACAACGTGAAAATCGATGTTCAAATTTTCAAAGTCATAACTTTTAATCTAATTAACGAATTTTAACAAATGAAGCATTTTTAGGTTCCGAAGTCCTTTAGCTGTTAAACATTTTTGATCCGACGTGAATCGGCTGAACGGTGGCGGCGTACTGCGGGCGAACCTTTTTTTTTTTTTTTTTTTTTTTTGATTGGAGGTTTAACGACCACCGTGAGCAACTCAATGGGCTATAAGCAGTCGCCCGTCCCTAATTTAGGGTCACTGGTTCCAGGGAAGGGAGAGAACCAGTGCCGTAAGACAAACACGACATCCATGCCTCACCGGGATTCGAACCCGGACCCCGTTCGGACGAATGATCAGAGGCCATCGCTGAGACCACTGCGCCACCGGGGCTGCGAGGGCGAACCTGCATTACAGCATTCGGTAACGCTCCCACCGCTAACATGACACCCCGATCAATGAGACATTAGACGTAATTCTACGTCAAAAAAAAAAAAAAAATCAAAAAAAGAGAAGAAAAATAAAAAAAAAGAAAGAAACGGTATGTCAGCATCACCATTTACTGTTAAAACATCTTTTCAACACAAATCTGCGAATCATTGTAGTTTTTTGTATTGAGGCAATAATTTATATTTTCCCCATTTTCCTAGACTGCAGTAAAATTTAATGTCAGAACATAATTATTACTTTTACAATAATGGAACTTACACCTTAGTATTATACAACTTGAAATATTTATTCCGTATTGAATGGTGTAACAATTTATAAAACATACAACGACTAAGTGCCGAGCTTTCACACTCCGAACGGGATGCTTTCTCAAGGCCAGTAAACACAAGAATATTTTCGAGAGCAACAATAATTTGAAATCTTTTTTTTCTTTTTTTTTTTATTTGAGGTTTAACGACCGCCGTGAGCAACTCAATGGGCTATAAGCAGTCACCCGTCCCTAATTTACGGTCACTGGTTCCAGGGAAGGGAGAGAGCCAGTGCCGTAAGACAAACACAACATCCATGCCTGACCGGGATTCGAACCCAGACCCCTTACGGACGAATGATGAGAGGCCAACGCCTTAGACCACTGCGCCACCGGGGCGGCTTTGAAATCTTGAAGCGCGTATCTACTATGTGTCTAGGTGATATTGCGTCTCGCGGAAGGTGGTGTCTCGCGACCTACCTTTCAGACATTCTCTCTCCTTTTCCCCTTAATGTCCTATTTCAGTAGAATCTTCCATGCAGCCGAGAGTTCGAGGGAAGGGCTCTCGTTGCAAGGGTTGGGGCGAATCAACACCATCTACCCCTCCATTAAATTCACTTCTGAAAAGGAAAAAGACGGAAAGCTTCCGTTTCTTTACGCTGAGTTAAGCAGATCTCAAGATGACCGCTTATGCTCCACCGTATATTACAAACCAACAACAGTGACGAATTTCATCCCTCCTAAGTCCGTATCCCCTAGCTCATATAAAATGGCGGCATTCCGTACCCACTTCAATAGAGCAATCACGATTTGCTCCACCAAAGAAACGAGGGACAGAGAATCAAATATCATCAACAAAGGGGTCACTGCTGGATTCTCGGAACAAACTCTGCAATCCATATCCCACAAGATGATAACCAGGAGCCACAAGACACCACGCCCAGAAGTCGACAACTTGCAGTTTGCTGGATCCATTTCATACATCCCGAAATTTTCGTTTGTGTTTAAGAACCTTATGAACCGCCATGGGTCACGCATTGGAATTACATCACCAATGCCCATCGCCACAGCAACAACAAATACACATAAGGACCCTGACGTGAATTCTGGAACTGGGGTGTATGAGATACCATTAGAATATCCAGATGGCTTGTCTCGATCATACATCGGAATGACCAAAAGATCCCTTACAATTAGGGGAAAAGAACACATAAGGTACATTAAAGCAGGAAAAACACAAACAGCGCTTTGCAAAGAAGTAGCCCAGTATGACGCAGTACCGAAGTGGGAAAACATGAAGAGCATCGGTCGGTACACTGACTACAGAGGAACACTGACTACAGAGGAACATTGACTAGAGAAAGCGTCGAAATATTCATGCACCCCAACCCTTGCAACGAGAGCCCTTCCCTCGAACTCTCGGCTGCGTGGAAGATTCTGCTGAAATAGGACATTAAAGGGAAAAGGATTTTGGTGAGTTGCTTCCACGCGCCTGAAAGAAATGAAGTAGATGTCATGTCGTTGACAAGTCGTGAAGAATTGCGATATATGTGTGGATAACTTCTAGTGTATTGATAGTCGAATCAGGTTTATCAATAAGCGTAGCGTTTTCAGACAAAACTTTATGGTTATTTTCGTGACAATGTTGAACTATATACGACTTCTGCAGTTCACAGTTCCATACGTAAGTCTTGTGTTCCTTTACACGGAAACTTTCATATATAGGACTGACCCGCAGGGCTTTAAGTTTCCATGTGGAGGAACACAAGTCCTACGTATGGAACTGTGAACTGCAGAAGTCGTATATAGCCCAACATTGTTACGAAAATAACCATAAATTTTTGTCTGAAAACGCTACGCTTATTGATAAACCTGGTTCGCTTATCAAGCTTAATATACTTTTGTATAAGAAGTTTTCCACATATACCGCAACTCTTCACGGCTCGTGAAAGACATGACGTCTACTCCATTTTTTGAAGCGCGTGGAAACAATTCACCCAAAATCCGTGACCGTCAGAACCCTAATGATGCCACAATGATTTGAATGTTTACGCCCCATTTGTCCTGATGATGCCACAATAATTTAAATGTTTACGTCCTATCTGTCATGATGATGCCACAATGATTTGAGTGTTTACGCCCCATTTGTCATGATGATGCCACAATGATTTGAGTGTTTACGCCCCCTTTGTCCTGATGATGCCACAACGATTTGAATGTTTGCGCCCCATTTGTCCTGATGATGCCACAATGATTTGAATGTTTACGCCCCATTTGTCCTGATGATACCACAATGATTTGAATGTTTACGCCCCATTTATCCTGATGATACCACAATGATTTGAATATTTACGCCCCATTTATCTTGATGATGCCACAATGATTTGAATGTTTACGCCCCATTTGTCATGGTTTGAATTTGCCACAATGGTTTGAATGTTTACGCCCCATTTGTCCAGATGATGCCAAACGCTCTGCGAAACTATAGTCGATGTTAAATAAACATTGAATTGTGAACAAACGTTGCTAATTTATTCTAATACAAAAGATGAGCCTCAATGCATAAACGTACACAAAGAATTACGAGTTTCTATCCCAGACTATTGATAGTATACAGTATATTGATTATACATATTATACTGATCATTCAACTGCAACTGCGATTAGCAAAAGCGGTCTGAGGTAGAGGATATCAGCCGAAAGGGACGGGGTTTAAATTTAAAAGTCGAGGAAAGGGCAAGTTGGTGTATCAAAAACAGAGTTTGGCTCAACAGAACATTCGCTACGTAGTTTTTTTCTATAGACATCTCAAAGTGGTAAAAAAACTTTGCCATTTTTGTATTACTTTCTTTTCCTCTACAAGAATATTAAAGTACAAGTAGAGGATATATATACTTTTTCTTGAGTTAGCATAAGGCCTATAGCCTAGAATACGGCGGCTCATCGGAAATCCTGCCGGTATCCCTGTGGCCGAGTCCTAGACTGTCTCGGGACGTTTATTTTTGTCCGTAAAAGAGTGTCCTTTAAAGAGTTGGTTTTTTTAGGTGGGGGGAGGGGATATTTTTTAGTTTAGGTTACGTAAAAGAAGTACAAAACTCTGTTTTACCTTTCTTGCAGTGCTAACACCTTAACATTTACTGGCCGTTGGTAAAAAAATACAAAATTTTGAATTCATAAGCAATCTAACGGAAAAGAAATGTCGGAATGGGAGGCAAACGGAAAATGGTAGCCGCGATGGCCGAGTGGTCAGATGTGCTGGTTTTGGCTAATTGTAAATCGGGTTGGAGCTCCGGATGAGGAATGAGTGGTGTACTTGTCTTACGTCACTAGCCCTTCCCTCACCGGAAACCAGCGGCCCTAAATCAGGGTAGGTCGACTGCTTTATAACCCTCAGAGTTGTTCATGGTGAACGATATACCCGGAAAAAAATAAAAAAGAGAAAGAAATACTGGCAGCTTTTTACCAGGAGCGAAACTCAAAAGTTTGGGACAGTTTATTCCACACAGGGGAGGGACAGCTGCTCCCTCCCCTGTGGACGCAGCTGCTCCCGGCACTGTTGCTTATGAAATCCTACGTATTCATACTGGTGAAGTAATACATGCTACTGTTACGTGGATGAAACTAGGAGACTCTAAATATTCATTTGGGATGTTCAACTTGATTTCCGTGTCCATATATGAGAGAGAACGCAAAAAAAAGGAGGAATACCCACTGTAGCACGTGCTGTTACGGAGGAATCATAGATATTGGCCGAAATTGGTAGGGGTCAGTATTTGAGGGATGTCTGTTAAAGGAAGTCTTACTATATAAAAATATAACCGCAATTTATTAATATATTGCTCTGCAAAGAAACTTTAGCCTAATAAATTTTTCATAATAATGCACTGCTAGATGGTCTCTCCAAGACTGTCGAAACCTTCATCTGGCAGTGAACAGTTCAATAGAACCTGGAACTTCCTTAATTTATGCATTGCAGTGTAGATGTACATATTTGCGTCCCCTGGTGGAGGAACTGTGCGTTATGTAAAAGCAGAAACTTTGTAGAAAATGTTTCTCATAGAGGAAGCTATCGGGAAAAAAAAATTAGACTGTCTTCTTCTTCTTTTTTTTTGATTGGATTTTTAACGACAACCGTGAGCAACTCAATGGGCTATAAGCAGTCGCCCGTCCCTAATTTAGGGTCACTGGTTCCAGGGAAGGGAGAGAGCCAGTGCCGTAAGACAAACACAACATCCATGCCTGACCGGGATTCGAACCCTGACCCCTTACGGACGAATGATCAGAGGCCAGCGCCTTAGACCACTGCGCCACCGGGGCGGCTAGACTGTCTTCAACCATAATCTTAGCAGCAGTGATACGGAACAAAATAAGCATCGAGGAAAATAGGCGCGCGCGCGTATGTTTGTGGGTGTGCATTCACGTCCCCTAGCCAGTCGCGAATTTAGAGTTACCGGGCCCCGGGGCCCTGCGCACAGCATATCAGTGTTGAGGCTCTCCTTTACTTTGCCTGCCATCTTTACAAAAATTACGGTTTTTTTTTTTTGTTGTTGTTGTTCTACTCCCATTTTTGCTCTCGTAATATATGAGGAAAGTATTATGATCACAAAAAAAAAATTGACTTTTAGATTTCAACAGGAATACACTTCTAGGACTCCCCGAACATGATTTAACTATTTTCACGGGAATATGTGTCATATGCACTATATTGACAAAAGTCACCGGACACCTAGAAGAGAAACACAACATAGCATTTATTGACATACATTAGTACGGTGTCGGTCCACCTTTGGCCTTAATGCATACACTCACCCTTCGAGACATGCTTTCGACAAGGTTTTGGAACACAGCGATAAGTATGCGCTTCCATTTAGTACATAATGCTGCCGCTAACTGTTGCTTAGTAGTAGGCCTTGGTTCCAAACTTCTTATGTAGCGCTCTAATTCATCCCATAAATGTTCTATAGGATTAAGATCAGGGCTCTGTGCTGGCTAGTCCACACACGATACGGAATTATCGTTAAAACACGCCGTAACAGTCTTTGATTTATGGCTCGGTGCATTATCCTGCTGGTACCAACAAGGCTCGGTTCCATAGTATTGCCACAGAGTTGGTAGGGCATAATTGTCCAGAATATCGAGGCAGACGTGCTGGTTAACAGGTTTGTCCACGATAACCAATGGGCCGGGGCCATACTACGAAAAACACTCCCACGTGAGTACACTGCCAGCTCCAAACTTGACCGTAGGAACAGTGCACTGTGGTAAATAGAGTTCCAACGGCTGCCGCCATATCCACACACGACCATCAGACTGATGGAACGTGTATCTGAATTCATCCGTCCATAGGATCCTTTCCCATTGATCTACGGTCCACGATAAATGTTCTTTACACCATGCTAAACGACGAGTAGCATTCCGAGTGGAGATGAAAGGCTTATGAGCAGCCGCACGACCACGGTAACCCATGGAATGAAGTTCTCTGCGAATGGTACATGTACATACCGAGGTTCCAACATTTTTACTCACCTGTACACTGAGGTCTTGTGCAGTACTCCGTCGATTAGCTGTAACGACTCTCCTGAGGCTTCGGCATCGTCTATCACTGTTTTTCTTTGGTCTGCCGGTACGTTGTTGCTTCTGGCACGCCATGTGTCTTCCATTTGTTCAGTACATCCAAAACAGTTGACTTGGGTAAGTTTAAACGCCTCTCTGTTTCTCTTATAGACAACCCACTAATATAACACCCAACAATCTTTCCTTTCTCAAAGTCAGTTCTCTCCCGCCGCGACATTTTCACTCAACCTCACAGTGCTATATGATCGCGGTCCGCTGCAGGCTTGTTCTTATACTGTTTGCAGTTGTACCGTGCATCTTAACAACACAGCGGATCCGTTCATTTGCTTTTGAAAGGGTGTCCGGTGACTCTTGTCAATAAAATGTATGTATCACTTACAATGGGGGAAACTAGACATTTCTGCGCCCAAGGCAAACCTTTATTTATTGAGTCCCTGTCCGTCTCTCGTTTTTTTTTTTTTTTTTTGTTCTGGAAATTTAACGACCACCGTGAGTAACTCCAAGGAATGTAAGCAGTCGTCAGTGCACAATTTAGGACACTCAGGAAAGGGAGAGATTCAGTGTTGTAAGACAAACACAACATCCATGCCTCACCGGGATTCAAACCCGGACCCCTTTCGGACGAATGATCAAAAGCCATCGCTTAGACCACTGCGCCACCGGGGCTGCTGGGAAGCTTCGTCAACTTTATTCGGAAAATGCATAATCTCGCATTGAACCTACGTGTCACAAAGGCTGGTTAGTACAAATACATTACAGGGCGCAAATTTTCTCCGTAATTATTGGGATTTTTGCCCAATCGTCGTATTGAATTCTGTTCTGATCCTGTTGCAACTCTTTTGTCTATCTCTACAGGACACAAAATGTTTAATTGGGTGTCACATGATACTGTACTTAGGCCTAATCTTCCCATGATAAAGTTTACAGAACTTTGGACAGCCTCCCCCTAATTCAATAAAAGACTAAAAAAAGTGGCGAATTTATTTAACAAAATAATTACTGAGTTGCTGCAACTTGATTTAGGACAAGTAAAAAAAAGTTCATTCGATTCGACTTGCCTCATCTTTGGGCACGAAAATAGTTACCTTTTGTTTACCGGATACCGGACTTGTAACCCAGGGGCGGATCCAGAGCTCCCCCCCCCCCCTCAGGAGCTAAGGTAAAGAAAGCTTCGATTTGTTAGGTTCTAATAACAAATTTTATATTTTTCCGTGAAAGAAAGTATTGCTTAAAAGTATATTACTTTTATTAATTAATTGGAAGAATTTATAGACATACTAAGAATACTTTTTCATTTTGTGGGAAAATATCAGAAAGATCCCCGGTTATTTCCGACACTTGCGCCTCCCCCTCGTGAAAATCCTGGATCTCTGTTGCATCCAGGTACGAAACACGCTCTCAACGTTACATATATTACTACTGTTTTTCATGACCGATCTAACAAATAAACCGCCTTTTCAATCGCTATCCGCCGAACACGCCATAGAACAGCATGCTCATGTTTAGAAATCATAGCATCGAAACTCGCAGGAGCGCCATCTCGGGGTTTGATGAAAAGAGTTAACCAGTTCTGTAGTCGTAAAAACAGCAGATGTGCAAATTCTAAAAAATCAGAGGTTATATACTACATGGATAAAAAAAAAAAGTCACGGTACCCTCCTGGGGGTTAACAATTATGACTATGAGCTCACTTACCGATATGAATAAAGTATCTTCACCTCTCTCCTGTCAATTATGACATGTTGAACAGCATGCACAAGATTATTTTAATATTTATTGAAATGTATCCCATAAAGCCTGAGCCGCCCCCGGTGGTGCAGTTGTCTAAGCGATGGCCTATGATCATTCGTCCGAAAGGGGTCCGGGTTCAAATCCCGGTGAGACACGGATGTTGTGTTGACAGTTGTCTTACGGCACTGGCTCTCTCCCTTCCCTGGAACCAGTGACCCTAAAGTATGGACGGGCGACTGCTTATAGCCCATTGGGTTGCTCACGGTGCTCGTTAAACCTCCAATCCCAAAACAATCCCATCGCCTGAGGAGATAAGTCCTTACAGAACGATGATTCATTAACCAAGATCTTAGATATTTTTTTGGATTAAATCGTTCAATTGGTGGTTCATTTGAATTTATGAACATCGGGTTACATACATTGGAGATTAACAAAGATGCTCTGAGATCGGTGATAATGTTCATTAAACTGAATCCTCGTTCGCATTGCTGTTGCACAAGGCAGAGTTGAAATCGTTCTTAAGAGGGGTTTTAAGTTTTCTGGTTCAACTTGGACGTTTTCAGTATATCCTCTCAGTCTCTGAATAGCTTGCATTTCATCAACATTAAAACGTCTACAGATTCGTTTTGTTTCTAGTTTTCCATAGCGCACGTCGTCTGTTTTAATATTTATTCGCTCTAATTAAGAAATATGTTTAAGAAGTTGTACATTTTCACTGTTTGAATGTGAATACAATCTTAATTTCATCCTGTTAACCGTGCTTTGAATAAACTGGTTGGTTAATAGGTACAAGTTTGTTGTTAGGAATCAATGGGATATTTTTAAATAATAATTCCTCGTTCGCTGCTAACGATAAATGAGTTTTTCCCCTAGGATTTTCTCCGAAGCTCTCTATAATTCTTATGGTTCTTTTTATTAGATGTTCAGCTCTTGGCAGAGATGTTGTTCGAGACTGAAGTTCTGTTGATAATATGGACATTGAAGGTATACGCTATTCTGTCAAAAAAAGCAGAGGGTATAGGGCGTGTACCGCCTCCTATACCGCCGTATATACTCCACTACAGCCCTGGAGGGAACTAAAATTTAAATAGTGAAGTATTAACGTTAGCACACTATGTCTTCTAGCCACTAGCTGTAAGATAAAGCGTCGGAAGAAAGACAAAGAGAGGGTATGATAATCGTCCATGTTGTTAAAGCTACCCAAAGGAAAAATAATTTCTTAAGTCGGGCAATTAGATGCTGAGACGTGATATCCTCAGATGCTGTGAGCACACTAATACTTACGGCAAGAATTTCAACTTAGCTTTGCATGCTAAGATACGTACTCAAATCCCATTTTTATAAGACATTCACATAATTCTGACGTGAGTTCTGTCGAAATTCTATTGTATAAGTTGCAGACAAGCATTCGTGCTGACCGAGAGTGTCATGAAAGTTGTTTTGGGTCCAGCGCCGTATGTTCTAGGCGGATGATCTGCGCAGTATTTATCTTCCGCTGTCGTTCGAGAATATCTCAGCTTTTTTGGATAGCTGAAGTTAACATTAGCCATTGTCCCGACTGCTTCTTAAATACGTATTTCTTTGTGGATTAAAGCTCCAATTAATGCTAGTCGACAAACCACGTGACCCTTCCGCGTGGGTATCGAAGCATTGAGCGGAAGTACAGTAGGAAATTCGGGACCACGAGCCGAAGACATCACGATTTGCGGCCTTTGGTCCGGTGTGCTCCATATTGTTCTCGATGTCGCGTCTTAGTAAACGACCACAAAAAAGAAAAGAAGTAAACAATTACCTCAGCTTTTGTTACTAAGAACAGGCTACAAATCTGAGTTTCAGATCATTAAGCATACTGACCCATGTAGGAAACTGAATGTACTTTTATCGTATACATGTTAGATCTATACAACACAAAAGAACCGGAAAGGCGTATTTTCTCCCGTAGATCATTAACTTGCTTATAACTACAACCGCCGTATCTGAATTTTGTGAACACTTCGGTCTAGTTTTAGGCACTTCGTGCTACTAACGATATTTATAACCTAATTAATTATTTGTTGCTTCCGTAGGGTTGACATGTTTAGCTAGATTTAAAAACAAGTGAAATATTTGCCACCGAACGAATTCATGAAATGCAAACGAAAGAAGACATTCATTCTAAATGACATCTTCTTGCATCACCAGGGGTCACAAATTACATCTTGTATCAATAGGTGCCACAAATATCAACTCGGCAAAATGCAGAACTGGGTAAATATGCAGAACTGAAGAAATAAAGCTGGACAAATATGTCATAGTGGTCAAATGATAACGCCCTTTAAGCTTCTTTGAATAAAAGAACTGATGACTTTGAAATTTTTTGACATTCTTATCCACGAAAGATAACACCAAAACATCGAGAGTAATGCGTGTCTGTTGAATCCTCTTTGAAACGAAAACAACTTTTCTAATCAGATTTCAAGCAGAAGATAAAAAAATCAGCAAAAGATACTATGCATTTGCTCTCTCAGTGGAAAGGCTGCACATTATTTAATATATATCATTATCATCAATCATTATCATCCACTAGTGGATGAAGGTCTCCCCAGGTTACTTTTCACAACTTTTTGTCTTTAATCATTCTACTCCATGTCACTTCAGCATACTTTCGAAATTCATCAGCAGTGTAAGTTCGGGGTTTGCTTTGGGGGTGCAATGTTTACACTGTTTAAAGTCAGGAAGGACTCTTGCTCTCTGCCTCTCTCTCTCTCTGTCTGTTTCTCTCTTCCTCTGTCTCTGTTTTTGTCTGTCTCTCTATGTATCTTTCTTTGTCTCTCTCGGTCTGTGTGTCTGTCTCGCTCTGCCTATCTCTCTCTCTCTCTCTCTCTCTCTCTCTCTCTCTCTCTCTCACACACACACACACACACACACACGTCTGTGTTCTTTTATATTGCATTGCACATAAAGCACATAAATAATTAAAATTTTAAATGTTCTAATGAATAAAAACTATACCCTAATAAATTTATAATTCAGCTGAACATGTCTGTATCACAAAAAGCACGTTACGCGTCAGCTGAAGGAGTTTCGTTTTTGTTAAATGCGCCTCTGAAAAATAGTGAAAATATTTTTATTTCACTAATTGTTTTGCTACCTAATTGTACATAGTAATAATCGTAATGAATGAGCATAGTCAGTTCATTGATGTTATAAAAGTATATGAAAAGAACAAAAACTACACACTCCGGTAAAATAAATTTTGAGAGGAACACCTCAAAGTGTTCATTTCTAAATTTAAGTTACCAAAGAAATCGCTGCTGTTAGACACCACCAGTTCGATCTCGGTAAGTTGCTATGTACCCAATTGTTACTGTGAATGAATTTGATTTTGGTATTCTAAAGCCAAGGTTAGTAGACTCTATTAATCTTGTTCTAAATCAAGCCTGCAACATTATTACTACATTCTTATAGCACACTGAGTGGCTCACGGTGGTCAGTCCTTCTGGCAATATGCCCGATCCACTGCCATTTCAGAGATTTTATCTTGATCATATCATCAACTCTTGTCATTTTCCTGATCCATGTGGTCCTTTTACAATCTTTCTTGGTTATATCAATCATGCACATCTCTATTCTTCTTTCGATAGTTTGCAGCCTCTGAATGTCCAGTTTAGTTAAGATCCATGTCTCTGATCCCTAAGTAGGAACTGAAAAGATGCATTAGTACTTCAAAAAAAAAAAAAAAAAAAAAAAAGAAAACGTAACGGCAAATTTCTGTTAGAAATTGTACGGATTCTTCCAAATGCTCTCCTACCAAGTTTTATACGCCGATTAATTTCGTCTTCAAAGTGGCCCTTGCTTGATATCTGTTGTCCGAGGTAAATGTAAGCATTGCTTATTTCTAGGTTGGCTCCATCAGTCGTTAAATTTCTAGTATTGGAAAAAAAATTACATCAATTTTGTTTTCTGTAAGTTCATTTTTTAGTCCACCTCTTTACTCTTGTTCGTAAGACCCTCAAACATACTAAATAGTTCTGAAGCGGTACTTGCAAAAATAAATATGTCATCAGCAAAATGAAGGTGAGTTAAATAATCTCCATTAATCTTTATCCCCTTGTATTCCCAGTTCAATGATTGAAAGACATTTTGTAATGTGGCATTGAAAACTTTGCAAGACATGGTGTGACCTTGTGTGTGTCTCACTCTCTTTCCAATTCAATTACCTTATTGGAATCACTAATTCATGAATAATGCTAATGTATGCATCTTTAGTACCGCTGTATATCAAATACATGGCAACTGTATTTGATATACAGCAGATGGTTTCACGAAATCAAAAACCTTTTCATCATCTATAAAAGTCATACATAATGGGAGTTCATACTGATTCACTCTTTCAAATAGATCTTCCAGTACATGGATGTGATTTATAAAGCTGAAACCACTACTTAATTCAGCTTGTTCTCTTGGTTTAACTATGCCCTGTGTTTCCTTCAAGGGATGTGATAGTACCTTAGTGAATATTTTATAAATCACTGATAGAAGGCTGATGGGTCTGTAGTTCCTGAGATCCTCAAATTCCCTTTTTAATGTAGCAGGATCATTGTAACATTGTTCCGGTCATCAGGAATTTTCCCTTCACTGAGACATCTAGTGAAACCCTAGGCAAGATATTTTCTATTTTCCCATTGCTTTCTTATGGAATGCACGTTATATACATATACGTATATATATATATATATCATCATCATCATCATTGTCAACCATTATCAATTCACTGCTGGACGAAGGTCTCCCCAAGTTTCCTCCACAACGGTCTGTATTGTGCAAGTCTCCTCCATGTCACTCCCGCATACTTTCGAATTTCATCCACCCATCTTCCATGTGGTCTTCTTCTGGGTCTTTTCCTGTCCCTTGGAATCCAATCTAAAATCTCGGCTGTCCATCGATGGTCTGTCCTTCTGGCAGTATGTCCAGCATATTGCCATTTCAGGGATTTAAATCTGATCATGATGTCTTTCCACTCTTGTCATTTTTCGGATCCACGAGTTCCTCTTCTTATCTCTCCTGGTTACACCAAGCCTACACCTCTCCATGTTTCTTTGAGTTGTCTGCAGCCTTTGTATGTCTCTTTTAGTTAAGGTCCACGTCTCCGCACCATATGTAAGCACTGGAAGGATGCATTGATCAAACACTTTTCTTTTAAGACATAATGGCATATTGCTCTTGAAAATTATGCTGTTTCTTCCAAAAGCTCTCCAGGCAAGTTTTGTACGCCGATTAATTTCTTCATCAATGTGACCCTCACTTGATATCTGCTGTCCAAGATAAACGTACGTGTCTGTTATCTCCAGCTTTTCTCCATCAATCGATTTCTGAAGGCAGCATTACACACAGCTTGGTAAGCCATACTTCCCAATTGCTTCCGGACATCTTATTAAATCGATGCCACGTTGGATAGCTGCTATATTAAAGTATTAGGTAGGTTTTCATAAATCAGTGATCCCTCATTGTGTGTGTGTGTGTGTGTGTGTGTGTGTGTGTGTGTGTGTGTGTGTGTGTGTGTGTGTCTATAATTACTACAAAATAATTTTCCAACTGGTTTTCTAGAATCGTTATGACACGCACAAATAGAAATAACTACTTACGCTCACTAGCGGCTGAAACGTGTGTAAAAAAAATCATAAACTGAAAACAGATGTTTCTCATATGGGAAAATATCCTGGGGATAAAAAGGCATTTTTTAAATCGAACAATTAGAAGAAGGGATTTAGGAATAATGTTCAATTTTTAACTACTTGTTTATTTGCTTCCTTGCTCCAACGACAGGAACCTGCAAACGATTCTTCTGATAAGTTGGCGTCTACTACAATATTTGAAATAAATCAAGCCAACATAAAAAATGGCGTCCGCGACAGGACTCGAACCTGCAATCTTCTGACTTCGAATCAGAAGAATCATTTGCAGGTTCCTGTCGTTGGAGCAGGGAAGCAAATAAACAAGTAGTTAAAAATTGAACATTATTCCAGAGGTTTCCTTTTGCACATATCTTTATTCATCAGATGGGGGAAGTGGAAATATTGGAATAATAGTTGGTCAGATCGGACAGTAAATACTTCCAGCGGGAGTTGGATGTTAAGGATGGCCTTCTCTACGCTTTTCCCGCCAAATCTGTTCCTATCTTGTGTGGCTACCAGCCCGCGTGAAAATCTCTTTCTACTTCGTCGTCTTCCTGCTCGGCCTTCGAGCAAAAGCCGTTCCTACTTTTTCGTCGAGATTGCCATGAAGACGTCTCCTCTCTGTCCCATTCCCTTACACGCTCTGTCTTTGACGTAAAAAGAAATTCTTAATTGCTTGGTCCTTTGTACCCGTGGGCTAGAGATTTTGCCGACAGCTGAGGAAAGAATGGGGCTATCCTTTTGTCCGTGGGTGGGGTCCGGCGAGGGAATGGCCTTTCTCCGAAATGGATCTGCGCTTGGCGCCTTTCTGACTGGGGAGGAAATTTCTCACTGCTGTCGTTGGCCCACAAAATGACAAAAGTTGCGATTTAAATATAGTTTGAATGTTTCCATATAACACTTGCCAGGCCACTCGGTTGCCGATCAGCGACCAAACCTGTTCGATGGGCGACATATCGGGAGAACAGGCGGGCCACGGCACCAGTGACACCTGGTGGGCAGTGAAGAATTGTTGCACGATGCGTGCCACGTGCGGGCGCGCATTGTCCTGTTGAAACGTGGCCGCTGGCAGGTCCTGCAGGTAAGGGAGGCCTACAGGCTCCAAAACGTCGGAGATGTAGCGGTGGCTGTTGAGTGTACCGGCGATGCGTACCAGCCATATCTGAGGGATTAAAAACCCGATTGAAAATCTTTCTTTCGTCAGATCTATTGTTTTCCATACCGGTTCCATTGACTTTGAATAGCTTTGATAAATTTAATTTGCGTCAGAACGGATTCAAAAGACGTGCTTATTACACCAGAAAATTCGATGTCATCTGCCTTGTTGTTTTTGTTTTGTCTGACGTCATCAGACTGTATTCACATAAGTACGCATTTATGCAATAAATTGTGTGCATTTGCTCATACCTATGCCTGTTCCCTTCAAACGTTCACACAAAAGGTTGCGGATCGATTTCCGACATTGTATGGTATTCAGGCGAAAATTTATCTTATCCGTGTGAAGCAAATGTCGTTTTGTACTAATTAATTAATTGATGCTCTACAACTTTGTAATTGGATATTTTGCGCTATCTCTTTTCGTTTTACGATTTGCAATGGCTAACTTCCGCATTTCGCGACTAATGGCGCTGCTATCAGTTGCATTCTATCGGGCGTAGTCGCTTTACTGTAAAGTTATCTCACTTGCATAACTGTACCTCTCTCCGTTCGCAAGTTATTTCAGGCTAAAATAACTCTCCTATGCACCCTGTATATGTATATACACTTTACATATATACACAGTGCGCCAAAGACTTTTTAAGACTGGCGCTAGATTTCAGCCTACGGTGGCGCCACCAGTGTAATCACGAATGTGTTATAAACCGTGACCATCTGCTTGCTTTCTGCCAAAAGTACTGCGCAGTTGTTAAAGTAACTCAAACGAAACGGCCGTTCATTAGAGAAGTAAATTTTTTTCATGTTGAATTATTAAGATGGAACAAAGGTCTGTTATTAAATTTAACGCAAAACTTGGTAAAAGTACCTCGGAAACGTTCCAAATGATGAAACAAGTTTATAGTGAGTTTTGTTTAAGTAGGTCAAATGTTTTCCTGTGGCACAAACATTTTTTGAACGGAAGAGATACGCTAGAAGATGATAAGCATACCGGAATACCAAGTTCATCTAGGACACCTGAGATTATTGAAAAAGCGCGTGATTTCGTGGCAAACAATTGATGTGCGTTACTAAGAATGATGGAAGAGTCTTTAAACATCAACAAAGAAATGATTCGAACCATCCTGCATGAAGATTTGGGCAAAACAAAAGTCTGTGCTAAATTTGTTCCACACACGTTAACCAATGAACAAAAATCAAGGAGAAGTGCACATTGCAGAGACATCATTTCAGCCGCTGAAAATGATCCAAACTTCTTAAAATCTATTGTTATAGGTGATGAAACATGGTGTTTTCAATATGATCCTAAAACAAAGCGACAAAGTGAGGAACGGAAGTCAAAAAACTCACCACAAGCCAAAAAAACAAGAAAAGTTCCATCGAAAATCAAAACAATGCTCATTACATTCTTCGATAGTAAGGGTATTATCCACAAATAATTTGTTCCAAGTGGACAAACAATTACTGGTGAGTTTTATTTAAACGTTTTGAGGCGTTTGATGGGCACAATTCGTCGCATTCGTCCAGAATATCGGGATGCAAACAGTTGGTGTTTGTTGCACGATAATGCACCCAGTCACACCTCACTTCTTGTTCGTAGATTTTTGGCAAAAACTAACGTCTGTGTGTTGAATCATCCACCGTATTCGCCTGATTTAGCAACCTGCGACTTTTCGTTATTCCCAAAACTTAAAATGACGTTAAAAGGGTGTTATTTTGATGATATTTCGACCATACAAACAGCTTCGACGCGTGCTTTGGAGGCAATTCCGCAAAGTGAACTGGAACAGGCATTCATTAATCATTATTAAATCGCTGTAACAAGTGTATTGAAGCCGGCAGGGACTTATTTTGAATAACAAACCAAAACAAATTATAATTTCTTGTTTCTATTTCATTTTACAGACCCAGTCTTAAAAATTATTTGCCACACTGTGTATGTGCTGCATAGGTATTGTTGATGTTACCACGAGAAGCATTAAAAACACTGTTTCATCGAGCCGCATAAGATCTTGCATGAACATCACGTTTCCATTATTCACATTCACTGTCGGTTCTAGTTTAAGAAAGGAGTTGAGTTGGTGATGTAAATGATGTCAAGTTCACTGCGAACGTTCGATTGAACGATAAGATCCCAGCTTTAGTTCCATTTCTGCGCTCACCGGCGGGAAGGTCGGACGGGCTAAGATCACGCAATCGTCAGCAAGCAAAATACTTGATGAGAAAAACTTCCTGCAATACTTATATTTACCCGAAAATTTAAAGTATGGGATTTTTTTTTAATTTAGGTAAAAGTATGTAACCTGAAATAAACGTATCTTAAAAATGTTTTCTCTTTCGTTCTCTCCAAAGGTAACCCCTCTGTTTTTCGTGACAGTTCTGATAGAGCAGCTGATAAGGTACTACCAAAACAAACCCCTGTGGAAGCTTAACGACACAGTTTCGAATACCTGCCATGGAGTCCTCATGGAGTTATCCAAGTAAAAACTTCTTTCTTTGTTTGCCATCCTGATTCTAAGTTTGATTTTTAGATTTCAGTATTTTGTGTGATTAACTTCAAAATAAATATTTCATGTTCTAGTTCAATGCTGTCCAGGGTTGCGGATGGCCTATTTCATGTTCTAGTTCAATGCTGTCCAGGGTTGCGGATGGCCTAGTGGTCAACGTCGTGGCTGCCACGGGAAAGTCTCAGGATCGATCCCAGGCGGGTACGAACTCTCGAACCACTAAACATCCACTGTGCGTCGGATGGACACGTTAAGCCGTCGGTTATAAATAACTGCCTCGCTTCCGTGTAACTTTCCTGTCGGGCACTCTAGCCCAGATCTCCTAGCTTCCTACTTCTAAGGGTTGTTTAAGACCTGGGGTCAGGCACTCCCTTCTTAAAATCATCTACCTAAATTTTTCAAATCTCTCTCAGTGCTGCCCAACTGGGCGCTCACGGGCAGCATGCATGCTGCCAAACGAAATTTTGGGGTTCGCAAATGAAGAATAAAGGAAATTTCATTTCTGACTGAAAGGAGATTGAATCAAATCTGAAATGTTACATTGCATTGCATAGAAGCAAGTATTATGTAGTGTAACGTACCAGGAGATGTGACGTACCTGCCAGAAGGACGCACACGACATAAAGGCAGATAGCAATTAGAATAAAATGTCCGCGTAGCTTAATTGGTAGAGCAACTTATTCCGGAATGAGTGGACCCGGGTTCGAACCCCGGCGCGGATAAAAATGACGGAGAAATTTACTTCGTTATAATGGCGCCCGAACTATCCGGATGACCCGACCGTTCAAAATCTCGCATTGGTGTGATGTTATTTCCACACCGCGAGATAGGAAAAATATGAGCAGCACTTCGAAAGAAAAATAAGGGGGAGATGATGTAACGTACCACGAGATGTGACGTACCTGCCAGAAGGACGCACACGACATAAAGGCAATTAGAATCAATGTCCGCGTAGCTTAATTGGTAGAGCAACTTGTTCCGGAATAAGCGTACTCGGGTTCGTTCGAATCCCGGCGTAGACCGAAAATGACGGAGAAATTTACTTCGTTATAGTAGGACTTTGCTGGGACGATCAAATACGACGGACAAGGTAGTGAGAATAACGAATTTAAGCAGCAGCTGAATCTGTGGGCTGGCGCATAGAATATTTATAACACATGCACCTACGAAAAGTACCAGAGTGCTCTCTCGATTTTATTCACTGAAAAATACCCAAACATAAGAGATTTCGGATTAAAAATCTTTTTATGTTTGGGAGCACTTATATATGAGAGATGGCACTTTCTGACATGGAATTCATAAATCAAAATATGGGAACAAAATGAATGACACCACTCTTGAACAATTACTTCGACTTTCAACGACAGTCATCAAAGTTGACATGCAGCAACTTTTAGTGGAGTTTAATCGTCCGCAGAGCTCTCATTAGTTTTGTTTTATTTGTTTTTATTGTTTTGTCTTATTTATTTAACGTAAGTTTTTTTTTCTTCAATTTTTAAACCTCAACTGTTCAGATATTAAGTGCCTCCCCGGTGGTGCAGTGGTCTTAGCGATGGCTTCTGATCATTCGTCCGAAAGGGGTCCGGGTTTGAATCCCGGTAGGGCATGGATGTTGTGTTTGTCTTACGACACTGGCTCTCTCCCTTCCCTGGAGGCAGTGACCCTAAGTTATGGACGGGAGACTACTTATAGCCCACTGAGTTGCTCACGGTGGTCGTTAAACCTCCAATCAGAAAAAAAAAGATATTAAGTAAAAAAAAAGTTTAAGAATTTCAAGAATTAAGCAGAACATCTTTATAATTGCATCACCTTATATAAAATTTTAAAAGATGTGGCCCGCCGTCTAATTCTTTTAAAAACTTCTGTCCGCGGCTTTATAAAATTTGGACAGCACTGGGCTAGTTTGAACAAGAGAGATGTCAAATTTGGGTGTAATGAGAATGTGTTTAAATGAATGTGTGATAGCATGTAATGCAAAAATTACTTTACATTTATTGGCATATGAAATTTTATTACTAAGGGTTTTAGTAAAATTAATGGCATGTTTTTCATAGAAAAAGCAGTTGGATTCAAAAAGAGAATTTTTCGTTTAGTACTCATTTACCACCTAAGATAAAATTGCAAATAGAAATTTCTCTTTGATCCCTACTTCAAAACTGAATTTCACTAGCAGAACATTTGTAGTAAAAAATATTGACAAAGTAGTCTATCCGAGGGGAAAGAAAAAAATAAAAAAGAAAGAAACTGGTCTCAAATAGATCTAAAAACACTGAACACTTTCTTTTTACGTTTCCGCGTTTGACGACCACCATGAGTAACTGTAAGGGTTATAAGCAGCCCCCCCCCCCTGGTTTGGGGACGCTGGTTCCAGGGCAGTAACAAAATTTTGTGAAATTCTGGAATTAACGATGGAGAGAAAAGTACGATGACCACTTTTAATAAGCAATCGAAAAAAATTTACTGAAATTCCCGATTTAATTAAGCAGGGAAAAGCTATGATGATCACTTTTAATAAGCAATGTAAAGAAATTCAATGAAATTCCGAATTTAACTAGCGAGTGGAAAGCTACGTTGATACGATGATCACTTTTAACAGGTAATGTAAAGAAATTTAATGAAATTCGAGATTTAGCGATGGAGGGGAAAGCTACGATAATCACTTTTAACAAACAAAGTAACAAAATTTAATGAAATTCCAAATTTAACTAGCGAGGGAAAGTTTCGATGATCACTTTTAACAGCCAATGTAAAGACATTTAATAAAATTCCGGATTTAATGAGGGAAGGAAAAGCTACGGTGATCAATTTTAACAAGCAAAGTAACAAAATTTAATGAAATTCCGTATTTAACAAAGTACAGAATAGCTGCAATGAGCGCTTTTAACAAGCAAATTAACAAAATTTAATGAAATTATGGATTTAACGAGGGAGGGAAAAGCTACGGTGATCAATTTTAACAAGCAAAGTAACAAAATTTAATGAAATTCCGTATTTAACAAAGTACAGAATAGCTGCAATGAGCGCTTTTAACAAGCAAATTAACAAAATTTAATGAAATTATGGATTTAACGAGGGAGGGAAAAGCTACGGTGATCAATTTTAACAAGCAAAGTAACAAAATTTAATGAAATTCTGGATTTAACGAGGGAGGGAAAAGCTACGGTGATCAATTTTAACAAGCAAAGTAACAAAATTTAATGAAATTCTAGATTTAACGAGGGAGGGAAAAGCAACGGTGATCAATTTTAACAAGCAAAGTAACAAGCAAAGTAACAAAATTTAAAGAAATTCTGGATTTAACGAGGGAGAGAAAAGCAACGGTGATCAATTTTAGCAAGCAAAGTAACAAGCAAAGTAACAAAATTTAATGAAATTCTGGATTTAACGAGGGAGGGAAAAGCAACGGTGATCAATTTTAACAAGCAAAGTAAAAGCAAAGTAACAAAATTTAATGAAATTCTGGATTTAACGAGGGAGGGAAAAGCTACGGTGATCAATTTTGAGAAGCAAAGTAACCAAATTTAACGAAATTCCGAATTTAACTAGCAAAGGGAAAGCTACGATGATACAATGATCACTTTTAACAGGCAATGTAAAGAAATTTAACGAAATTCCAGATTTAACTAGGGATAGAACTACGAGGATCACGTTTGACAACTAATGAAATTTAGTGAAATTTCGGAATTACCGAAGGATATGAAAGCTACGATAATCACGTTTATCAAGTAAAGTAACAAAATTTAGTAAAATTCTGGATTTAACGAGGGGTAAAAAAGCTACGATGATCACTTTTGGCAAGTAAAGGAACAAAATTTAATAAGAATTCCGGAATTAACGAGGGGTAAAAAATCTACAATGATCACGTTTATCAAGTAAAGTAACAAAAGGTAGTAAAATTCCGGATTTAACGAGGGATGGAAAAGCTACGACGATCACTTTTAACAAGTAAAGTAACAGGTTTTAATGAAATTACGGAATTAACGAGAAAGAGGAAAGCTATATGATCACTTCTAATCAGTAAAGTAACAAAATTTATTGAAATTCCACATTTAATGAGGCACGTAATGCACTAAGGGTTATGCGGCAAAAATTAAGGGAACATACAGTGTACATGAAACAAAACAAACAACATTAGATCCTTTTCTCTTTTTTTCTTTTAATATTCCTATATGTCTGATTCAGAACTCGCTGCTACTATATATATTCATGTAAGGGCTTACGCTATTTTAATGCGTACTACTCTAGTTAATTAATTAAATCTTTCAAGTATATCCAGTTGTTATAGGTATAGGCTACACAGAGTTAGATTTCCATTGGGTACACCTACCTAATGATGCATTAGTCCACTTTTCTGTGGAATCAAGGCTCGCAGACGCCTAGGAACAGATTCTACAACGTTTCGAATATCTTCCATGCGTAACTTGACCCACGCCCGCTGCAGCAGCTCCTACAGTTCTCACATCCCGTTCTAGCATATCTCACAGATGTTAAATTGGATTACAGTCGGGGAAGTTTGCGGGCCAAGGCAATGGGGGCGAATTCTTTCTCGTATTCCTCCAACCGCTTAGTAGTTATACCAAACGGATGACTATGTGCGTTGTCTTGCTGTAAGACGTCATTGTGGTCCGGGTAAGCTACCTGCACATGTGGATGGATATGGTTGACTAGCAGGTACCTGTAGCGTCCACCATTCATTGTTGGTGGGATGATAACCAAAGGGCTTGCCAGAAAAAAGCTCCCCGGACCAAAACACTAATTCCACCAGCCTGTTGAATCCCAATCGTGCAACCAGGTACCCCCCCCCCCTGGTAATCAACAGGCTTGATGCTGATTACGCCATATGCCAACCCGGCCATCAGCATGGTGCATCAGGAAACGGAGCTCATCACTCCAGACGACCTTCTCTCCTCGTTCGAGGGCCCATTGCTTGCGTTCCTTGGCCCATGCGAGGCGTTGTTTGCGATGAGTGGGGTCATCATGTGTACCCTCATTGGTCTCCGGCTGTGAAAACCCAGGCGAAGCAAGTTACTGCGCATGTGCATGTGGAAATAGATCGAACTACACCCCTGTTGTACTGGTGGGTGAGCTGGGTGACTGTTACACCTCGTTGTTGAGATACCAGTTGTGACACCCTAAGCTCACCTCTAGGATCAAACCCACACTGCTGACCAATGTGAACTCTCCTGTTGGATGTCTGTGTGCGGTTAATCCAGACCTGGTACACTCTTGATACAGCAGTACGAGACACCCTTGATACAGCACTACAAGTGCGGCTATTTCCGAAATACTGACACTTGAATTCCGCGCCCCAACTATCTAGGCACGGTCAAATTGGCATAACTCGCCACGCTTCCCATTACTAGCAAACGTTTACTGATTACGTACAGAGGATAGGTATGCACAATATACACAGTCGAGTCACATTATTGTGATTACCTCCTACTTTTGACGTCAATAGCGCGTAGCCAATGAAAGAAGGCACGTGTTGTGATCTGGCTGGGAGGTATATAAAGTGTGCTGTAGGCATTCCGAAAACATATCGCTCGTTGCTGTCATGGATAATAGGAGCGATTTATCAGATTTGCCAAAAAAAGGATGATTGTCGGCTTTCGGGCCAACGGTTGCAGTATTTCTGAAACAGCGCAGTTTGTGAACTGTTCGCGTGCTGCTGTTGTTAAAGTGTATCGTGATTGGAGAAATGGCACCATTGCGAATAATCGACGTGGAACTGCGGAGCACTGTGTGCCATTGATGTGAGAGGTGAGCGACGGTTGGGAAGGTGCGTGAGGGCCAATCTACACGCTACAGTGCAGCAACTCACTGGCCGAATGAACCAGGGAGCTACAGGAAGTGAGTCTAAAACGACAGTTTAAGGTTTAACGACCACCGTGAGCAACTCAAATGGCTATAAGCAAAAACGACAGTTCATCTAATCTTTCTACGTATGGGGCTCCAAAGCAGACGGATGGTCACTTCACCTATGCTAACGAAGGAGCATCGTCAGAAAAGGCTTATATTTGCACGGCAGTATCGGAATTGGACCTCCGCTGATTGGCAAAGGATTGCCTTCTCCGATGAGTCACGTTTTCTGCTTCATCGAACGGATGGACGTTGACATATAAGGCGAGGAACATCGGAGAACAAACACTCTTCAACCATTGCTAGAAGAACACAAGCTGTTGGGGGCAGCGTTATGGTCTGGGGAATGTTTTCGTGGCATTCTCTGGGTCCACTCATACCTGTGGAAGGCACTATGGACCGAATTTGTTATGAATCCATCCTTGCAGACCACGTACACCCATACATGCTGATTGTCTTGCCTGGGGAGAATGGTATCTTCCAGCACTACAATTCAGCGTGTCACACAGCTAGAAATGTCCGAGAGTGGTTCGAAGAGCACGATGAAGACTTCAAAGTACTTCCCTGGACCCGTAATTTCCCAGACTTAAACCGATTGAGCATCTGTGGGATCATCTCGATCATGTTGTTCGCTCTATGGATCCTCTACCACCCACCCTCCGGCAGCTATCAGATGCACTGCAGTTATCATGGCTGCACATACCTGTGAACACCTTCCAGCACCTTATTGAGTCACCCCCAGCCCGTCTAGATGCTGTCCGCGCTGCACACGGCGGTTACTCCGGATATTACCTGGTGATCACAATAATGTGACTCGACCGTGTATATATATAGTAGCCGTACGTGACGAGGATATCACGTGGTACTTCGTTATCGCTCCAAATATGTAAAACGCGGAGTGTTCCTAATGGAAAGCAAACTCAGTTTATAATAGACGCATATACGTAATCCCGTATGAATGTTTTTACGTGGTGGGATCTTTCACCCCAAAACAGATTTAGCGAGAATTTCTGACAATCCCTCGCTCCTCTTTATAAGCGGGTCCTACTCGGTTTAGAGCGAAGCTATGACTTAAAATGCTAGTATGCATTTTCTCCCCTATAACGAAGTAAATTTCTCCGTCATTTTTGGTCCATATCGGGAATCGAATCCGAATCAACTTATTCCGGAACAAGTCGCTCTACCAACTGAGCAACGCAGACGTTCGTTTTCGCTGCTATCTGCCTTTATGTCGTGTACGTCCTGCGGGGCACACGACATAAGCTATCTGCCTTTATGTCGTGTGCGTCCTCGGCTGACCCGTGCGCCATGCCCCCGGCATGGCGCACGAGTCAGCCGTGACCATGAATCGTTGCAGGCAGCCATCCGATGTAGAACGTGCACTTGAGAACTCCCAGTCAATCTGGTTTGGGGAATGCAACGTCACACACATTTATTTTTCGAAGCGCTGAAGAAGGGATTCTCTTATTTTTCCTATCTCGCGGTGTGCAAAGAACATCACACCATGGCGAGATGTTTAACGGCCGAGTCATCCGGGAAGTTCGGGCACCATTATAACGAAGTAAATTTCTCCGTCATTTTTGGTCCACGCCAGGGATCGAACCAGAGGCCACTTATTCCGGAACAAGTCGCTCTACCATATGAGCTACGCAGACGTTCGTTCTCGCTGCTATCTGCCTTTATGTCGTGTGCGTCCTGCGAAGCAGGCACGTCACACCCCTTAACTGGAGAATTGTTCATTATGTAAAAAAAAAAAAACTTGCACGGAACGGTTCCCGTAGCAGAGACGCTTTCAACCACAAAAGTAGGTTTTTTTCTAATTGGATTTTTAAAAAAATGTGAAAAATTATATAAATTTATTCCACGTACTGGGGAAAGCTGCACATTATTTAAAATACTCAACGTGTACAGCATTTTTCATAGTGAATCACGTATGGCACAAAAAATAATGGCCCGAGTTTTAATCCTTTAAGCGGCCAATGAACCAACCTGAACCAAATTCTGCCGAAGATTTTGTATGCTCTCCAAACAAAAATGTTCATGTGGTGGCCGGCTTTTACGAAACTACAGCAAAACAATTGCTTCCCCCCCCCGTGTTCTCAGCAGTGCATACCATGAACCTGTCATTGGTGGTAATCGTTCATTTCTAGTCTCTATTTTCTGCTCCATCACCCAAGGCCTTATGGTGAAGAGCTAGTCCCCCCCCCTACACGAACATCATGCCACTGGGTAGAAACAAGCGGCTCAAACTTCTCTCTCCTTTCTCAGGTTCGTTGCCATTATTATAAGCATTTTAGTGTACAGTTAGAAAAGATTAGTGTCAATCATCCCCTTAAAAGGTCTCTTTGAGTAGCAAAGCTTTCTGTCGCGCAGGTTCACTCGTTCCAGCCGCGTTCGATGCATTTCTTAGACAGCGAATATATTCGTTCGACCTGATTTCAACCCATTTTGTTGATCCCGGGTTAATTCGTTCCAGCCGGTTAAGGGCTAAATGCATTTGCGAACGGAAATATGCACTACGATGAACAAGGGTTCGAAAGTTAGACACTGAAGTCAGGTCTACCGAGTTATGAGTTTTTGAAGCAGCAAGTACGCACTTGCAAAAATAAACTATTCGTAATACAAAAAAGAAGTAGGGGACATACGCAAAAAACATTCCTCATAGTGGATGTTATGTAATGTAAAAAAATCTTGGCGTCATCTTTTTTTTTTTTTTTTTTTAAAGGTTGGAACTATCACAATGAATAGCTCTAACTTCTGTGAGCAGTCGTTCGTCCATAATTTGCGGTCACTGGGTCCAGGGAAAGGAGAAACATAGAACCATAGACAAACACATCACCAATGCTTCGTCCGGGCCTCGAACCCAAACAGAATACGGACGATTAGCCAGAAACGTACGCCACTGACGACTCGACCACCGTGAGAGAAATGATGAATTGAATTTTCAAAAGCAAGATTGCGTGGAGAGAAGAATATACATTTACGCCCACTAGCAGTAAAACCGTGCATTGTTTGAAGCAGACAGCGTTCACAGAATGTTCGTGATAAAAAGTCAAGATTAACAAAACAGTAAGGTTTGCTCGTTCCGCCTTCCTCGCAGACGAATAATCGCGACGTCACTGAGTGACATCACCGTCCTAACATGTGAATCGTAGATCCGAACTGTAGCTACGGAGGAAGATACAACCAAGGTTAATAGCCAGGAAGGTTTACTCGTCCCACCTTCCTCGCAGACGAATAATCGTGACGTCACTGAGTGACATCGCCGTCCTAACATGTGAATCGTACTCGTAGATCCGAGCTGTAGCTATGGAGGAAGATACAACCAAGGTTAATAGCCAGGAAGGTTTACTCGTCCCGCCTTCCTCGCAGACGAATAATCGTGACGTCACTGAGTGACATCACCGCCCTAACATGTGAATCGTAGATCCGAACTTTAGCTATGGAGGAAGATACAACCAAGGTTAATAGACAGTAAGGTTTGCTCATTCCGCCTTCCTCGCAGACGAATACTCTTGACGTCACTGAGTGACATCGCCGTCCTAACATGTGAATCGTAGATCCGAACTGTAGCTATGGAGGAAGATACAACCATGGTTAATAGACAGTAAGGTTTGCTCATCCCGCCTTCTTCGCAGACGAATAATCGTCACGTCACTGAGTGACATCACCGTCCTAACATGTGAATCGTAGATCCGAACTGTAGCTATGGAGGAAGATACAACCAAGGTTAATAGACAGTAAGGTTTGCTCATCCCGCCTTCTTCGCAGACGAATAATCGTGACGTCACTGAGTGACATCACCGTCCTAACATGTGAATCGCAGATCCGAACTGTAGCTATGGAGGAAGATACAACCATGGTTAATAGACAGTAAGGTTTGCTCATCCCGCCTTCTTCGCAGACGAATAATCGTCACGTCACTGAGTGACATCACCGTCCTAACATGTGAATCGTAGATCCGAACTGTAGCTATGGAGGAAGATACAACCAAGGTTAATAAACAGTAAGGTTTGGTCATCCCGCCTTCTTCGCAGACGAATAATCGTGACGTCACTGAGTGACATCACCGTCCTAACATGTGAATCGTAGATCCGAACTGTAGCTATGGAGGAAGATACAACCAAGGTTAATAGACAGGAAGGTTTACTCGTCCCGCCTTCCTTCGCAGTCGAATAATCGTGACGTCACTGAGTGACATCACCGTCCTAACATGTGAATCGTAGTTCCGAATTATAGCTATGGAGGAAGATACAACCAAGGTTAATAGACAGGAAGGTTTACTCGTCCCGCCTTCCTCGCAGACGAATAATCGTGACGTCACTGAGTGACATCACCGTCCTAACATGTGAATCGTAGTTCCGAATTATAGCTATGGGGGAAGATACAACCAAGGTTAATAGCCAGGAAGGTTTACTCGTCCCACCTTCCTCGCAGACGAATAATCGTGACGTCACTGAGTGACATCGCCGTCCTAACATGTGAATCGTACTCGTAGATCCGAGCTGTAGCTATGGAGGAAGATACAACCAAGGTTAATAGACAGTAAGGTTTACTCGTCCCGCCTTCCTCGCAGACGAATAATCGTGACGTCACTGAGTGACATCACCGTCCTAACATGTGAATCGTAGTTCCGAATTATAGCTATGGAGGAAGATACAACCAAGGTTAATAGACAGGAAGGTTTGCTCATCCCGCCTTCCTCGCAGACGAATAATCGTGACGTCACTGAGTGACATCACCGTCCTAACATGTGAATCGTAGTTCCGAATTATAGCTATGGAGGAAGATACAACCAAGGTTAATAGACAGGAAGGTTTACTCGTCCCGCCTTCCTCGCAGACGAATAATCGTGACGTCACTGAGTGACATCACCGTCCTAACATGTGAATCGTAGTTCCGAATTATAGCTATGGGGGAAGATACAACCAAGGTTAATAGACAGGAAGGTTTACACGTCCCGCCTTCCTCGCAGACGAATAATCGTGACGTCACTGAGTGACATCACCGTCCTAACATGTGAATCGTAGTTCCGAACTATAGCTATGGGGGAAGATACAACCAAGGTTAATAGACAGGAAGGTTTACTCGTTCCGCCTTCCTCGCAGACGAATAATCGTGACGTCACTGAGTGACATCACCGTCCTAACATGTGAATCGTAGATCCGAACTGCAGCTGTTTAGAAAGATGTCTTGTCAACAATTTTTATAATTCAAACGCAAAAACAAAAGCTTATGCAAAAGCACATTTACATTAAATACAGAAGAAATTCACAGTCATGTGAATATTTTAGTAACGGAGAATTGCAATAATACCTCCCGCACATTTTTGTTACGTAAAGGGTGGGAAAACGGTTATACCTTTTTTTTTTTCTTTTGATTGGAGGTTTAACCACCACCGTGAGCAACTCAATGGGCTATAAGCAGTCGCCCGTCCCTAATTTAGGGTCACTGGTTCCAGGGAAGGGAGAGAACCAGTGCCGTAAGACAAACGCAACATCCATGCCTCACCGGGATACGAACCCGGACCCCTTTCAGACGAATGATCAGAGGCCATCGCTTAGACCACTGCGCTACCGGGGCGGCGGTTATACCTTTAAATGTTAAATTAGTTACAAGGGGAATTTTTGTTGTTTTTATATAAATTTAGAAGGGAAAACGCACAGCAAGGCATATAATTGTCAAATAATAAAGAATTTCTTTATTAGGAATAGGAAAAGCGTCTCAGATATATTCCCCATTTTTTTTAATTAAAAATTTAAAACATTATGCATTAAAAAATCTGGTAGAATTTATGAAGATAATTCTAGCTAGTTTACGAATAACAATTCCGACACGCTGATATGGTGCAGATACAAAGAAACGTGGCAGTTAGGCAGTCCTACGATAGTGATTTGGACAGTGACGTCACAAAGCAATTACTGGAAATGCAGGATGAGCGTAACCTTGATAAAAAGTATTCTCCGGGGGAAAAGAGGAATTTTTAAATCTGATTCTTATAGCCACCAATATGGAATAAAATAAGTATCGATATCAGTAGTATCTGCATTTACGGCAAAGTTGTGCATCGGAAAAGGCATGGATCCTGGATCTCACAGTTCAAGCTTTCCAACGGAATAAATGTTTTTCAAATCTGACTGATAGCTGCAGTGATATGGCGTCAATAAAAAAAGACAGAGGGGCAGATATACTGACGCTTTAGCCTCCTTTTGCATTTTTTTTTTCTTTTTCAAAAGACGCGCTAAAAATTCACCAGATATTTTAGCATCAACAGTTTCCCTGATACTTTGTTTCCAACGAATGATATCACTGAAGTGAAAAATTTCCTTGTGCCTGAATTACACGTCGGATTGTTTAAAGATTGGCAACCTTCGGTTGCTTGCATTAACACAGAATTGAACAAAAAAATAAATTGGAAAATAAGTTACTGTTTCGTTCTTTCGCATTGCTAAAAACGTCTTCCTTCCTCAAGCAATTCGCGGTTCTAGATACGGTCGACTGCAGGGAACACAACAGAGGTGAAATTTTTCCTTACCGACAATGTCAACTTGATATGCATCAGACTTTTTCAAGGTCTTTCTGGCATAGTTGCTGTTGACAAATGTTTAGCCAAAATCTTGCGTGCACTGTGAAAAGACGTCGTTAGGAATTTCCTCTCCCTTATCCTTTTTTAACAGACTCTTGACCTTTACCTTTTTTGACAGACGCTTGACTTTCAGTGCTAGGAAAGAACGTCGTGAAGGACATCGTGATGGACTGAACAATTTTTTTGAATAAACAGTACGACTTTACTTTAGAAGTGTATTTTTCTTTTCTAGAAACGTTATTATAACATTACTGTGTTCGCACTACGTTGTTACTGCAAACCAGTATCCAAAAGCAGTGGCTTTCAAAACACGCAAAGATACACACATTAGTATTATTAATAACATCTATGAAAATACAAGTGCAAAGGTTCAGCTATTTGGAGATACAGCACCAATAAAAATTGAAGAGGGAGTGAGACAAGGTGAAACCATATCTCCCAAACTCTTCAATGCCAATTGCAAAATGTATTTCAATCACTGAACTTGGAAACAACGGAATTAAGAATAATGGAGATTATTTAACTCACCTTCGTTTTGCTGATGACGCCGTCATTTTTGCAACTACTCCTTCCGAGCTCCAGAGTATGATCCAGGAAGAACAAAGAAGTGGGATAGAACATGAACTTTGAGAAAACAAAATTGATGTATAATAATTTTACAAGAAATGAAGATTTGTCGACTGATGGGGAAAAAAATCTAGAGATAACCGATACCTATATTTGCCTTGGACAACAGTTTTTTTTTTTTTTTTTTTTTTTTGATTGGAGGTTTAACGACCACCGTGAGCAACTCAATGGGCTATAAGCAGTCTCCCGTCCCTAATTTAGGATCACTGGTTCCAGGGAAGGGAGAGAGCCAGTGCCGTAAGACAAACACAACATCCATGCCCGACCGGGATTCGAACCCGGACCCCTTACGGACGAATGATCAGAGGCCAACGCCTTAGACCACTGCGCCACCGGGGCGGCCAACAGTTTTCCAGCGAGAGTCACATTAATGAATAAATTAATCGTCGTATAAAACTTGGTTGGAGAGCTTTTGGAAGAAAAAGTACGTTTTAAAGAACAATATATACCATTATGTCTTAAAAGTAAAGTCTTTAATCAATGCATCCTTACAGTGCTTACGTACGGAGCAGAGACTTGGACTTTAACCAAAAAATACATACAAAGGCTGCAATCAACTGAAAGAAGTATGGAGAGATGCATTCCTGGTGTAACTAGGAAAGATAAAGAGAGGAACTTGTGGATTAGAAAAATGACAGGAGTAGAAGACATCATGATGAGAGTAAAGTCCATGAAATGACAATGGGCTGGACATATTGCTAGAAGGACGGGCCTCCGATGGACATCCGAAATGTTAGACTGGATGCCAAGGGAGGGAAAAAACCCCTCAGAAGACCGTGTTAGAGATGGGTGTATTCAATTCGAAGGCACACTGGAGTGATATGAAGGAGACTGACTCAAGGCATACTGAAAATCCTCCAAATACGTGGCGTCAGTAAATAAATAAATACGTCGCTGTTTCGACGTTCCAGAAACACATAGCAACCGAAAAATTGTTTGGAACTGAACCACGGAACTCTTGATATCTAGCCGAGCGCGTTAACTTTACACCACGGTGGCCAACAATCAACGGTGCTATGTGTATTTTTAAGTCAGCTTCTAACATCATAAATCCGTAAGATGGGCTCAGCTACTGAGACGTCTCCATCTGGTGGGCATTAACGGCACTGGCTATATATATTATTATAGCAGTTAAATCCAAAGGGCGAGATCCAAGGTGAAAATTCTCCAAATACGTGGCGTCAGTAAATAAATAAATACATCGCTCTTTCCACGTTCCAGAAACACATAGCAACCGAAAAATTGTTTTCAGCAGCCGCCGTGGAATTGAATCACGGAACTCTCGATATCTAGCAGACATACCGAGAGTTCCGTGGTTCAATTCCACGGCGGCGGCTGAAAACAATTTTTCGGTTGCTATGTGTTTCTGGATCGTGGAGAGAGCGATGTATTTATTTATTTCAAAACATACTGTTGTGGAAGAAATTTGGGGTTACCTTCACCAAGCAGTGGATTAATAATGCTTGACAACGATGATTTACAACAGCTTTCAACTATGTTTATTTATTCAACTACATTACTTACATCCTACGAAATTCCAGCTGGCTGGTAGTCACAAAACGGTGCCTAAAAAAAAAAAAAAAAAAACGGACTTTCCAAAAAAGTAACCGTGACAAGTAACGGTGACAAGGTCACTGTTTATGACAAGAATGAACACCTGTGCCTGTATGCTCAAATTAGTCACGTGGCGAAATCACAATCCACAGTAACGTTTCATCAATCGTTACTCGGCACTTCGCTTCGCAGTTCTCGTTCTGAGTTCTCAAGAGGATTCGTGTTCGCACGATTTCCGAGATTTCCACTGACAGACTAATTAGGCACTTGTATTCTTAGTTACTTTTCATAGGCATTTTTGTTAGTTTTCATAGGTATTTTAGTTACTTTTCATAGGTAAGTAACGGAAGAACATTAAATATGAAATCGTTTAACTCCCGAAGAGCAGATAGTAGTCAAGCTTGTATATGAAAAGTTTTCAAGTGAAAGATCAATGAATTATTATTTATAGCTTATTTATTGGGTCTGTTGGTCTGTACACAGACCTAAACCAAAAAAAAATTTATTCGGGTATATTTTAAGCCAATAATTGCATTTTTCTGAAATTTTTTGCTCTAGCCCTAAAACAAATATCTTTGATTGGAGGTTTTAACGACCACCGTGAGCAACTCAATGGGCTACAAGCAGTCGCCCGTCCCTAATTTAGGGTCACTGGTTCCAGGGAAGGGAAAGAGCCAGTGCCGTAAGACAAACACAACATCCATGCCTCACCGGGATTCGAACCCGGACCCCTTCCGGACGAATGATCAGAGGCCATCGCTTAGACCACTGCGCCACCGGGGCGGCACAAATATCTTGGTGCTCTAGAACTTCATTGAACGGTGGTTTGGGTTCAAAATAGCATATATAAAAGTCACTTAAAATAAAAAAAAAATAAAAAAAACCACTGTCAGATAAATAGCTTTAAAAGTGAGATTACTGAGTGAAAAGCTGAGAAATATATATATTTAATATCAGTGATTTTGGAGCGGTTAATAAAAATAGCTTGATTTGAAAGTGGGATTACTGAGTGAAAAAGCTTGGAAATATCTATGTTTTTAATATCCAGTGATTTTGGAGCGGTTAACGAAAGTAACTTGATTTGGGAACGCTTGATTTGCAACGTACTGTCGTTCCCCGAAAGTAGGGTTAATTTGGAACAATTGGCAATCTCAGCGGTCCGCTCTCCCTCTAGCGGCAAAAGGAAGAATTACTGTAGTACGGGTAACGTTTTTGGCTCAATGCTTGGCTGTTGGTAGATCGCTCATTACGTTCAGTTGTCGTAGTTTGGTGTATTTTTGCATTCATTCTGGAATTAGAGAGTTGTATAATGGAGAATTCCGTGAAGAAGAACAAATCATATTGTTGTGTCCCTCAATGTCGTTCCCAAGGTTTTGGCTATGTTTTTCACAAGATAGTATAAACGTGTGCCTTGCGTTTGAAATCCTTCCAGTGAAATGCTACTAACCTAGTAACGTCTTTGAATGAATAATAAACAAGGCAGCATGTTTTTATTGCATAGTAGTAATTAAAAAATTGAAAACAAATAATTGCTGTTATCCACATGAATTTAAACTTCATTATGGAACAAGATTTGCAATGTTCTGTCAACAGTCATCAGTTCAAAAACGCAGAACCCAATGATGATCAACAATTACCAATTCACAAACACTTTTAGGAACAGAATGTTCAAAAATTACAAATGTTATTGTTGACAGTATTGAAAATGGGTCCTGGGAAACGTCAAGTGAAACGAAATGTCAGCTTTTAATAGTAATCCGGATTAGAACACTCCTGTCGGTATTACTATATCACTTGCCTGAAAATGTAAAAATAAAAATTACCTGTTACAGTAAAGCATTACTGCTACACAGTGCTTACAGGTTCCACTTCTGCCCGCTTTACAAGAGAACTCAAATGACTTTATAGAAATTTCACTGTTACTTGTATCTAAAACACCGTTGATGGAGTGAGGCGACGACGTTATTGCCGTGGACTGAATGCAGTGCAAAACTATGAGAATTTCTCTTCCACATTCCTTCTTAATTCCACAAGAAATTATATGGCCTACATTAACAATCACTTCCCCTTCTTTAATGCATCTTGAATTTTTGGAAGCGTCCACAAATTTCATTATTTCAAGGATTGAAAGCGACAAACCAGCCATTCTAACATTCGACTTTATGGAAACACGTGCGACGTTACCCGTACTAGAGAAGTTTGTTTACGTTTGCGCAGCACCCTATAGTTCGTTGAGGTTCCCAATTCACGAACTTAAGTGTTCTCGTGATTTTGGAACGGTGATTTTTGCCGCTGATCACAAACCGTGACAGTAACATTTTAGTAACGTTACAAAGTAACCGTGACAGTAACATTTTAGTAACGTTACAAAGTAACCGTGACAGTAACATTTTAGTAACGTTACAAAGTAACCGTGACGTGATTTTGTACCCACCTCTATACATTTCTGATATCGCGTTTCTTGCTGCCACGTGCGGAGGAAAGTGGTTTGTTATTGTGTAAATTTATTCGCTTTGCTTCTGAGCACATCCGATCCTTTGATCAACAGCCGAGCTTAGCTCTTTGAGATTTCGCTATTGCTTGGTTTACAAGGCATTGAAAGATTGAAACTTTTTTTTTTATTAGGAAAACGTAATAGGTAAACATATGTTAAAAGATCAAATCTGTATATATAAAGCAAAGTGGGAAAATGTGAATGTTTCCGTCCGCAAATTGTTCGACCACTTCTAAATGGCCTAGAGATCTGAAAATTGGTACGTCGACAGGTTTTTCCGTTCGTATACCTAGAAAAGTCGGGAAAAAAAAATCAAAATGACGAATTTGGAACACTGCTTGCTTGAATGTTTCGCGAATTGTTCGACCACTTCTAAATGACTTGCATGTCTGAAAACTAGCATGCTGATAGATCTTTAAGGTCCGGGTGCCTAGAAAAGTCCGACAAACCAAGATATCAAAATGGCGGCTTTTGGACATTGTCTGCTTGAATTTTTCGCGAATTGTTCGACCTGAATGACTTAATGACCTAAAGATCTGAAAATTGACATGCTGATAGGTCTTAATGTCCGTTTACCTAGAAAACCAGAAAAAAAAATCGAAATGACGGCTTTGGAAAACTGGTTGCTTGAATTTTTTCGAGAATTGTTCCACACTTCTAAATGACCTGGCGATCTGAAAACTGGCATGCTGATAAATCTGTAATGTCCCGGTGCCTAGAAAAGTCCGAAACCCAAGATACCAAAATGGCGGCTTTGGACATTGTCTGGTTGAATTTTTCGCGAACTGTTCGACCTGAATGACTAAATGACCTACAGATATGAAAATTGGCATGCTGGTCTTAAGGTCCGTATACCTAGAAAATTCGAAAAACCAAAAACAAAAAATCGAAATGACGGCTTTGGAAAACTGGTTGCTTGAATTTTTTCGCGAATTTTTCGACACTTCTAAATGACGTAGCGATCTGAAAACTGGCATGCTGATAAATCTGTAATGTCCCGGTGCCTAGAAAGTCCGAAAACCAAGATATCAAAATGGCGGCTTTGAACATTGTCTGCTTGAATGTTTCGCGAATTGTTCGACCTGAATGACTAAATGACCTACAGATCTGAAAATTGGCATCCTGATAGGTCTAAATGACCTACAGATCTGAAAATTGGTATGCTGATAGGTCTAAATGACCTACAGATCTGAAAATTGGCATGCTGATAGGTCTTAAGGTCCGTATACTTAGAAAATTCGAAAAACCAAAAAAATCGAAATGACGGCTTTGGAACACTGCTTGCTTGAACTTTTCCGCGGGTTGTTCGGCCTAAATGCTATACGAATCTGAAAATTGGCATGCTGATAGGTTTTAAGGTCCGGTACCTAGAAAAGTCCGAAAATAAAGAAAAAAACGGCTTTGGAACACTGCTTGCTTTAATGTTTTCGCAAATGGTTCGACACTTCTAAATGACCTAGCGATCTGAAAACTAGCATGCTGATAGATCTTTAAGGTCCGGGTGTTTTGAAAAGTCCGAACACCAAGATATCAAAGTGGCGGCTTTGGAACATTGTCTGCTTGAATTTTTCGCTAACTGTTCGACCTGAATGGCTAAACGACCTAGAAATCTGAAAATTGGAAAGCTGATAGGTCTTAAGGTCCGTATACCTAAAAAATTCGGAAAATCAAAAAAATCGAAACGACGTTTTTGGAACACTGCTTGCTTGAACTTTTTCGCGAATTGTTCGACCCCTTCTAAATGACCTACAGATCTGAAAATTGGCATGTTTCGAAAATCTAATTGCCAAGCAAATCTTACCTTTGAGGCAGGACCCTTTAATACTTTCTTATCTGGGAGGGCGAGATAACGCTTTAATACTTTCTTATCTGGGAGGGCGAGATAACGCTTTAATACTTTCTTATCTGGGAGGGCAAATTACGCTGCTTCGAGTTTCACTCAAATAATACGTGGTTTTTACTTTCTCACACACCGCCGGTATAGGAATGATTGTTCAAGAATAATCGCACTTCAGGTTTTTGAGATAATTTTATTAAAAATGTAAAAACTAGATAAATACCCAAAATCCACAGGTGGTAGATACCCAAGTAAAAAATAAACGTTATGTGAACGCCGACAACACAACACTCCACAGAAATGTAGATCGAAAAACAAACCAGCGCAAAATAAATGAGTATCGGTTAGCGAACCTAACAAGCAAGAAACTTTAGCGCTAGGACTTGGAAAAATTCCGTTCAAGGTTATACGCTTAGAGAACTTTCTGCTACAGAGCACAACTAATTATCTCTTCATCTCACAGACATCTTCGGAAAGAAAATGTAGGTTAGGCATATTAGCATATTGTTTTTTATGCCTCCATTCACTATTTTTTAAAATTCCTTTCATGAATATAAGACGTTCACACCTCATAGTTTAAAAAAATACTGAAGGGCGTTATCTTTCTATTTTAGTTACAATTTCTGTTTTTTACATTCCCTACAGTATGAACTTACACCCCTGCAATGACCATTCTGGGTGGGCAAACGCCCCCCCTTCCCCCGGAACTACGGCCCTTCTTTGAGGAGTCACTCCGACAAAATGGGAAGCGACGAGGATGGTATCTGTAATCCATTTATATGCACAAATAAACTTTCACACGAAGACAATGACTCCCACAGAAACATTAATACAGAAAAAAAAACTCACAAACTTTTTATTCAATTCTTAATTACGCATTTGTCTATGTTCGCACTTCGTCTCCTTCTCACTCAACGAGGTCCAACCAGAACCAAAACCATCAGCGCACGGCATTTGCGGTTCTTACGTCACCCACTAACAATAAACAATTGCCAGTAGCTAAGCTGCCTCCGCTAAGTCCAAGTTCCAACATGGCATGCTGATAGGTCTTTAAGGTCTGGGTACCTAGAAAAGTCCGAAAACCAAGAAATCAAAATGGCGGCTTTGGGACATTGTCTGATTGAATTTTACGCGAACTGTTCGACCTGAATGATTAAGTGCCCTACGGATCTGAAAATTGGCAAGCTGATAAAAATGATGGCTTTGGAACATTGCTTGCTTGAATCTTTTCGCGAATTGTTCGACCACTTCTAAATGACCTACAGATCTGAAAATTGGCATGCTGATAGGTCTTAAGGTCCGTATACCTAGAAAAGTCCGAAAACGAAAAAAAAATCAAAATGATGGCTTTGGAACATTGCTTGCTTGAATCTTTTCGCGAATTGTTCGACCACTTCTAAATGACCTACAGATCTGAAAATTGGCATGCTGATAGGTCTTAAGGTCCGTATACCTAGAAAAGTCCGAAAACGAAAAAAAAAAAATCAAATTGATGGCTTTGGAACACTGCTTGCTTGAATCTTTTCGCGAATTGTTCGACCATTTCTAAATGACCTAGGCCGCCCCGGTGGCCTCCGATCATTCGTCCGAAAGGGGTCCGGGTTCGAATCCCGGTGAGGCATGAATGTTGTGTTTGTCTTACGGCACTGGCTCTCTCCCTTTCCTGGAACTAGTGACTCTAAATTAGGGACGGGCGAGTGCTTATAATCCATTGAGTTGCTCATGTTTGTCGTTAAACCTCCAATAAAAAAAATTACCTAGCGTTATGAAAATTATCATGTTGTTGGATCTTAAGGTCCGCATACCTAGGAAAGTCCGAAAACTAAAAATTAAAAATTTCGGCTTTGAAATATTGTTTGCTTGAATTTTTGTACCGCTTCTACGATTAGAAAAGTCTGTAAACCAAAAACTTCAAAAGGGTGGCTTTGCTTTAGTGTTGAAAATTCTGATAGGTTTAAAGATAATTATGCCAGAAACGTTGAAATGCAGGAAAAAATTCCATCAAATTTTGATATAAAATTAATGGGTGCCAAAGCCTGCAACAATTTTACGTTAAACCATATTCATTGACGTCACGATCCTGTTCTAAATCGCAAAAAACAGTTACGGATCTTAAATTACTTTTCTTTCTCTTAATTACATTTCCCCTTCTTTAGTTTTATGTTAAAAAAATTGTTTTATATATCCACCGTTCGGAGAACGGGCATGACTGTAGTATCGTGACTGTTAGTTTCAATTGTTACTTGAAATATGAAATTTTGCGGGTGATTTGCACGTTTTATGCATTCTAATGTCAAAAATCGCTAAAGTCTGCAATTGCGTTTAATCTAGACGTTAGTAACTATATCAAAGGTTCCTCGTAGATGAAGAAGTAAACAAATGTCAACGCGCAAACCACACGAAGAAATGAGTATAATAATAATTGCACATTTCTGAAGTATTTTTTGCTTATTTAAAGTCTTTTTTTTTCGTATTCTTCCTTATAGAATACCTCTCCACGGTGTAGAGGTATGGGTATACTCCTGGATGTACAATAACTATCGCCTGGTAACGCTGCCGTGGGATTCACCCTGGACCTGGATACTATGCTGGATTGTCACAGATTTTGGCTATTATTGGATGCACAGAATGATACACCGTGAGTTTGCAATTTCGTTTCTACAGTGTGTGAGTTTTTCGTTAAACTGACTTCAGTTATAACCGCATTTCTTTTTATTACAGTGCTGGCTTCAAAAAAAAAAAAAGATAAAAAAAGTCGAAATTCTCTTTCGTGCTATGACACTTTTACTTTAGAACAGATCATTAATTTCGCCTAATATTATTTCGTTATTTGAGATAATGTGCGATCAGATCAACTGTAAAGCTTTTTAATAATCTGCACACCGATTTTCTTCAGGATTTTATTTGCCGTGAGAACCAAGACTCCTGAACCACTACGAAAGGCGCCCTGTTTTGATGTTAGGCCAGATAACATACCTCTCAGTCACATGCTGCTATCATCACTGTTTACTCCGTTCATCACACTATATATGTCGTTATCTGCCCCAGTAAAAGTCGCAGGCGGAAAGTTAAAGGACGTTCTCATATCAAGCCATCTAATCAGTAGTTTCTAATGATTTTGTAGTAATCCTTAATTTGTTAATTTCTGAAACGAGAAAAGAAATTCGAAAAGTGGCGACAGAAAATTTTGGATGTTATGGCCTTATGGCTAGGATAACACGGAATTTTATGATCCTTATCGTCTCAAGAGTTCATTCGTTTTACGTAACACAACAGTGATGATGCAAATGATGATCCCCTAGAAGGTTCAGAAAGCTGGTCGTTTCAAAAGTTCACGTTTTACTTAATACGACAGCAATGATGCAGAAGGTTCAGAAAGCTGGTCGTTTCAAGTGTTAATTCGTTTTCCTTAATAGAAATGCAATGATGCAGATGATGACCCCTCAACCCCTGATGGTTCAGAAATCAGGTCGTTTCAAGACTTAATTCGTTTTACGTTATAGGACATCGATGATGCAGATTATGATCCCCCAGACGGTTCAGAAAGCTGGTCGTTTCAAGACTTAATTCGTTTTACGTAATACGACATCGATGATGCAGATTATTATCCCCCAGATGACTCAGAAAGCTGGTCGCTTTAAGAGTTAATTCGTTTTACGTAATAGGACATCGATGATGCAGATTATTATACCCCAGATGGTTCAGAAAGCTGGTCGTTTCAAGAGTTAATTAGTTTTCCTTAATAGAATAGCGATGATGCAGGTGATAACCCCCCAGTTGGTTCAGAAATCTGGTCGTTTCAAGAGTTAATTCGTTTTACGTAATAGCACATCGATGATGCAGATTATTATCCCCCAGATGGTTCAGAAAGCTGGTCGTTTCAAGAGATAATTCGTTTTCCTTAATACAGTAGAAAAGCAATGATGCAGATGATGACCCCCTAGATAGTTCTGAAATCTGGTCGTTTCAAGAGTTAATTCGTTTTACGTAATAGGACATCGATGATGCAGATTATGATCCCCCAGATGGTTCAGAAAGCTGGTCGTTTCAAGACTTAATTCGTTTTACGTAATACGACATCGATGATGCAGATTGTGATCCCCCAGATGGTTCAGAAAGCTGGTGGTTTCAAGAGTAAATTCGTTTTACGTAATAGGACATCGATGATGCAGATTATGATCCCCCAGATGGTTTAGAAAGATGGTCGCTTCAAGAGTTAATTCGTTTTCCTTATTAGAAAAGCAATGATGCAGATGATGACCCCCCCAAGATGGTTTAGAAATCTGGCCGTTTCAAGACTTAATTCGTTTTACGTAATAGGACATCGATGATGCAGATTATGATCCCCCAGATGGTTCAGAAAGCTGGTCGTTTCAAGAGAAAATTCGTTTTCCTTAATAGAATAGCGATGATGCAGGTGATAACTCCCCCCCCCCCCCAGATGGTTCAGAAATCTGGTCGTTTCAAGAGTTAATTCGTTTTACGTAATAGGACATCGATGATGCAGATTATTATCCCCCAGATGGCTCAGAAAGCTGGTCGTTTTAAGAGTTAATTCGTTTTACGTAATAGGACATCGATGATGCAGATTATCATCCATCAGATGGTTCAGAAAGCTGGTCGTTTCAAGAGATAATTCGTTTTCCTTAATACAGCAGAAAAGCAATCATGCAGATGATGACCCCCTAGATAGTTCTGAAATCTGGTCGTTTCAAGAGTTATTTTGTTTTACGTAATAGGACATCGATGATGCAGATTATGATCCCCCAGATGGTTCAGAAAGCTGGTGGTTTCAATAGTTAATTCGTTTTACGTAATAGGACATCGATGATGCAGGTGATATCCTCCCCAGATGGTTCAGAAAGCTGGTCGTTTCAAGACTTAATTCGTTTTACGTAATAGGACATCGATGATGCAGATTATTATCCCCCAGATGGTTCAGAAAGCTGGTCGTTTTAAGAGTTATTCGTTTTACGTAATAGGACATCGATGATGCTGATTATGATCCCCCAGATGATTCAGAAAGCTGGTCGTTTCAAGAGATAATTCGTTTTACGTAATAGGACATCGATGATGCAGATTATTATCCCCCAGATGGTTGAGAAAGCTGGTCGTTTTAAGAGTTAATTCGTTTTACGTAATAGGACATCGATGATGCTTATTATGATCCCCCAGATGGTTCAGAAAGCTGGTCGTTTCAAGAGTTAATTTGTTTTACTTAATAGGACATCGATGATGCAGACTATGATCCCCCAGTTGGTTCAGAAAGCTGGTCGTTTCAAGAGATAATTCGTTTTCCTTAATACAGTAGAAAAGCATTGATGCAGATGATGACACCCCAGATAGTTCAGAAATCTGGTCGTTTCAAGAGTTAATTCGTTTTACGTAATAGGACATCGATGATGCAGATTATTATCCCCCAGATGGTTCAGAAAGCTGGTCGTTTTAAGAGTTAATTCGTTTTACGTAATAGGACATCGATGATGCTGGTTATGATCCCCCAGATAGTTCAGAAAGCTGGTCGTTTCAAGAGATAATTCGTTTTACGTGATAGGACATTGATGCTGCAAATTGTTATCCCCCAGATGATTCAGAAATTTGGTCGTTTTAAGAGTTAATTCGTTTTACGTAAGAGGACATCGATGATGCAGATTATGATCCCCCAGATGTTTCAGAAAACTGGTCGTTTCAAGAGTTAATTCGTTTTCCTTAATAGAAAAGCAATGATGCAGATGATGACCCCCCCCCCCAAGATGGTTTAGAAATCTTGCCGTTTCAAGACTTAATTCGTTTTACGTAATAGGACATCGATGATGCAGATCATGATCCCCCAGATGGTTCAGAAAGCTGGTGGTTTCAAGAGTTAATTCGTTTTACGTAATAGGACATCGATGATGCAGGTGATATCCTCCCCAGATGGTTCAGAAAGCTGGTCGTTTCAAGACTTAATTCGTTTTACGTAATAGGACATCGATGATGCAGATTATTATCGCCCAGATGGTTCAGAAAGCTGGTCGTTTTAAGAGTTAATTCGTTTTACGTAATAGGACATCGATGATGCTGCTTATGATCCAACAGATGATTCAGAAAGCTGGTCGTTTCAAGAGATAATTCGTTTTACGTAATAGGACATCGATGATGCAGATTATTATTCCCCAGATGGTTCAGAAAGCTGGTCGTTTTAAGAGTTAATTCGTTTTACGTAATAGGACATCGATGATGCTTATTATGATCCCCCAAATGGTTCAGAAAGCTGGTCGTTTCAAGAGTTAATTTGTTTTACTTAATAGGACATCGATGATGCAGATAATAATCCCCCAGTTGGTTCAGAAAGCTGGTCGTTTCAAGAGATAATTCGTTTTCCTTAATACAGTAGAAAAGCATTGATGCAGATGATGACACCCCAGATAGTTCAGAAATCTGGTCGTTTTAAGAGTTAATTCGTTTTACGTAATAGGACATCGATGATGCAGATTATTATACCCCAGATGGTTCAGAAAGCTGGTCGTTTCAAGAGTTAATTAGTTTTCCTTAATAGAATAGCGATGATGCAGGTGATAACATCCCCAGTTGGTTCAGAAATCTGGTCGTTTCAAGAGTTAATTCGTTTTACGTAATAGCACATCGATGATGCAGATTATTATCCCCCAGATGGTTCAGAAAGCTGGTCGTTTCAAGAGATAATTCGTTTTCCTTAATACAGTAGAAAAGCAATGATGCAGATGATGACCCCCTAGATAGTTCTGAAATCTGGTCGTTTCAAGAGTTAATTCGTTTTACGTAATAGGACATCGATGATGCAGATTATGATCCCCCAGATGGTTCAGAAAGCTGGTCGTTTCAAGACTTAATTCGTTTTACGTAATACGACATCGATGATGCAGATTGTGATCCCCCAGATGGTTCAGAAATCTGGTCGTTTCAAGAGTTAATTCGTTTTACGTAATAGGACATCGATGATGCAGATTATTATCCCCCAGATGGCTCAGGAAGCTGGTCGTTTTAAGAGTTAATTCGTTTTACGTAATAGGACATCGATGATGCAGATTATCATCCATCAGATGGTTCAGAAAGCTGGTCGTTTCAAGAGATAATTCGTTTTCCTTAATACAGCAGAAAAGCAATCATGCAGATGATGACCCCCTAGATAGTTCTGAAATCTGGTCGTTTCAAGAGTTATTTTGTTTTACGTAATAGGACATCGATGATGCAGATTATGATCCCCCAGATGGTTCAGAAAGCTGGTGGTTTCAATAGTTAATTCGTTTTACGTAATAGGACATCGATGATGCAGGTGATATCCTCCCCAGATGGTTCAGAAAGCTGGTCGTTTCAAGACTTAATTCGTTTTACGTAATAGGACATCGATGATGCAGATTATTATCCCCCAGATGGTTCAGAAAGCTGGTCGTTTTAAGAGTTATTCGTTTTACGTAATAGGACATCGATGATGCTGATTATGATCCCCCAGATGATTCAGAAAGCTGGTCGTTTCAAGAGATAATTCGTTTTACGTAATAGGACATCGATGATGCAGATTATTATCCCCCAGATGGTTGAGAAAGCTGGTCGTTTTAAGAGTTAATTCGTTTTACGTAATAGGACATCGATGATGCTTATTATGATCCCCCAGATGGTTCAGAAAGCTGGTCGTTTCAAGAGTTAATTTGTTTTACTTAATAGGACATCGATGATGCAGACTATGATGATCCCCCAGATGGTTCAGAAAGCTGGTCGTTTCAAGAGTTAATTCGTTTTACGTAATACAGTAGAAAAGCAATGATGCAGATGATCAGATGGTTCAGCCCAAATAGGACATCGATGATGCAGTCAGATGGTTCAGAAAGCTGGTCGTTTCAAGAGTTAATTCGTTTTACGTAATAGGACATCGATGATGCAGATTATGATCTCCCAGATGGTTCAGAAAGCTGGTCGTTTCAAGAGTTAATTCGTTTTACGTAATAGGACATCGATGATGCAGATTATGATCCCCCAGATAGTTCAGAAAGCTGGTCGTTTCAAGAGTTAATTCGTTTTACGTAATAGGACATCGATGATGCAGATTATTATCCCCCAGATGATTCAGAAAGCTTTGGTCGTTTTAAGAGTTAATTCGTTTTACGTAATAGGACATCGATGATGCAGATTATGATCCCCCAGATGGTTCAGAAAGCTGGTCGTTTCAAGAGTTAATTCGTTTTCCTTAATACAGCAGAAAAGCAATCATGATGCAGATGATGACCCCCCAGATGGTTCAGAAATCTGGTCGTTTCAAGAGTTAATTCGTTTTACGTAATAGGACATCGATGATGCAGATTATGATCCCCCAGATGGTTCAGAAAGCTGGTGGTTTCAAGAGTTAATTCGTTTTACGTAATAGGACATCGATGATGCAGGTGATATCCTCCCCAGATGGTTCAGAAAGCTGGTCGTTTCAAGACTTAATTCGTTTTACGTAATAGGACATCGATGATGCAGATTATTATCCCCCAGATGGTTCAGAAAGCTGGTCGTTTTAAGAGTTAATTCGTTTTACGTAATAGGACATCGATGATGCAGATTATGATCCCCCAGATGATTCAGAAAGCTGGTCGTTTCAAGAGATAATTCGTTTTACGTAATAGGACATCGATGATGCAGATTATTATCCCCCAGATGGTTCAGAAAGCTGGTCGTTTCAAGAGTTAATTCGTTTTACGTAATAGGACATCGATGATGCTTATTATGATCCCCCAGATGGTTCAGAAAGCTGGTCGTTTCAAGAGTTAATTTGTTTTACTTAATAGGACATCGATGATGCAGATAATAATCCCCCAGTTGGTTCAGAAAGCTGGTCGTTTCAAGAGATAATTCGTTTTCCTTAATACAGTAGAAAAGCATTGATGCAGATGATGACACCCCAGATAGTTCAGAAATCTGGTCGTTTCAAGAGTTAATTCGTTTTACGTAATAGGACATCGATGATGCAGATTATTATACCCCAGATGGTTCAGAAAGCTGGTCGTTTCAAGAGTTAATTAGTTTTCCTTAATAGAATAGCGATGATGCAGGTGATAACCCCCCCAGTTGGTTCAGAAATCTGGTCGTTTCAAGAGTTAATTCGTTTTACGTAATAGCACATCGATGATGCAGATTATTATCCACCAGATGGTTCAGAAAGCTGGTCGTTTCAAGAGATAATTCGTTTTCCTTAATACAGTAGAAAAGCAATGATGCAGATGATGACCCCCTAGATAGTTCTGAAATCTGGTCGTTTCAAGAGTTAATTCGTTTTACGTAATAGGACATCGATGATGCAGATTATGATCCCCCAGATGGTTCAGAAAGCTGGTCGTTTCAAGACTTAATTCGTTTTACGTAATACGACATCGATGATGCAGATTGTGATCCCCCAGATGGTTCAGAAATCTGGTCGTTTCAAGAGTTAATTCGTTTTACGTAATAGGACATCGATGATGCAGATTATTATCCCCCAGATGGCTCAGGAAGCTGGTCGTTTTAAGAGTTAATTCGTTTTACGTAATAGGACATCGATGATGCAGATTATCATCCATCAGATGGTTCAGAAAGCTGGTCGTTTCAAGAGATAATTCGTTTTCCTTAATACAGCAGAAAAGCAATCATGCAGATGATGACCCCTAGATAGTTCTGAAATCTGGTCGTTTCAAGAGTTATTTTGTTTTACGTAATAGGACATCGATGATGCAGATTATGATCCCCCAGATGGTTCAGAAAGCTGGTGGTTTCAATAGTTAATTCGTTTTACGTAATAGGACATCGATGATGCAGGTGATATCCTCCCCAGATGGTTCAGAAAGCTGGTCGTTTCAAGACTTAATTCGTTTTACGTAATAGGACATCGATGATGCAGATTATTATCCCCCAGATGGTTCAGAAAGCTGGTCGTTTTAAGAGTTATTCGTTTTACGTAATAGGACATCGATGATGCTGATTATGATCCCCCAGATGATTCAGAAAGCTGGTCGTTTCAAGAGATAATTCGTTTTACGTAATAGGACATCGATGATGCAGATTATTATCCCCCAGATGGTTGAGAAAGCTGGTCGTTTTAAGAGTTAATTCGTTTTACGTAATAGGACATCGATGATGCTTATTATGATCCCCCAGATGGTTCAGAAAGCTGGTCGTTTCAAGAGTTAATTTGTTTTACTTAATAGGACATCGATGATGCAGATTATGATCCCCCAGATGGTTCAGAAAGCTGGTCGTTTCAAGAGATAATTCGTTTTCCTTAATACAGTAGAAAAGCATTGATGCAGATGATGACACCCCAGATAGTTCAGAAATCTGGTCGTTTCAAGAGTTAATTCGTTTTACGTAATAGGACATCGATGATGCAGATTATTATCCCCCAGATGGTTCAGAAAGTTGGTCGTTTTAAGAGTTAATTCGTTTTACGTAATAGGACATCGATGATGCTGGTTATGATCCCCCAGATAGTTCAGAAAGCTGGTCGTTTCAAGAGATAATTCGTTTTACGTGATAGGACATCGATGCTGCAAATTGTTATCCCCCAGATGATTCAGAAATTTGGTCGTTTTAAGAGTTAATTCGTTTTACGTAAGAGGACATCGATGATGCAGATTATGATCCCCCAGATGTTTCAGAAAACTGGTCGTTTCAAGAGTTAATTCGTTTTCCTTAATAGAAAAGCAATGATGCAGATGATGACCCCCCCCCCCAAGATGGTTTAGAAATCTTGCCGTTTCAAGACTTAATTCGTTTTACGTAATAGGACATCGATGATGCAGATCATGATCCCCCAGATGGTTCAGAAAGCTGGTGGTTTCAAGAGTTAATTCGTTTTACGTAATAGGACATCGATGATGCAGGTGATATCCTCCCCAGATGGTTCAGAAAGCTGGTCGTTTCAAGACTTAATTCGTTTTACGTAATAGGACATCGATGATGCAGATTATTATCGCCCAGATGGTTCAGAAAGCTGGTCGTTTTAAGAGTTAATTCGTTTTACGTAATAGGACATCGATGATGCTGCTTATGATCCCCCAGATGATTCAGAAAGCTGGTCGTTTCAAGAGATAATTCGTTTTACGTAATAGGACATCGATGATGCAGATTATTATCCCCCAGATGGTTCAGAAAGCTGGTCGTTTTAAGAGTTAATTCGTTTTACGTAATAGGACATCGATGATGCTTATTATGATCCCCCAGATGGTTCAGAAAGCTGGTCGTTTCAAGAGTTAATTTGTTTTACTTAATAGGACATCGATGATGCAGATAATAATCCCCCAGTTGGTTCAGAAAGCTGGTCGTTTCAAGAGATAATTCGTTTTCCTTAATACAGTAGAAAAGCATTGAAGCAGATGATGACACCCCAGATAGTTCAGAAATCTGGTCGTTTCAAGAGTTAATTCGTTTTACGTAATAGGACATCGATGATGCAGATTATGATCCCCCAGATGGTTCAGAAAGCTGGTGGTTTTAAGAGTTAATTCGTTTTACGTAATAGGACATCGATGATGCAGGTGATAACCTCACCAGATGGTTCAGAAATCTGGTCGTTTCAAGAGTTAATTCGTTTTACGTAATAGGACATCGATGATGCAGATTATTATCCCCCAGATGGTTCAGAAAGCTGGTCGTTTCAAGAGATAATTCGTTTTCCTTAATACAGTAGAAAAGCAATGATGCAGATGATGACCCCCTAGATAGTTCTGAAATCTGGTCGTTCCAAGAGTTAATTCGTTTTACGTAATAGGACATCGAGGATGCTGATTATGATCCCCCAGATGATTCAGAAAGCTGGTCGTTTCAAGGGAGAATTCGTTTTACGTAATAGGACATCGATGATGCAAAATGTTATCCCCCAGATGATTCAGAAAGTTGGTCGTTTTAAGAGTAAATTCGTTTTACGTAAGAGGACATCGATCATGCATATTATGATCCCCCAGATGGTTCAGAAAACTGGTCGTTTCAAGAGTTAATTCGTTTTCCTTAATAGAAAAGCAATGATGCTGATGATGACCCCCCCAAGATGGTTTAGAAATCTTGCCGTTTCAAGACTTAATTCGTTTTACGTAATGGGACATCGATGATGCAGATTATGATCCCCCAGATGGTTCAGAAAGCTGGTCGTTTCAAGAGATAATTCGTTTTACGTAATAGGTCATCGATGATTCAGATTATGATCTCCCAGATGGTTCGGAAAGCTGGTCGTTTCAAGAATTAATTAGTTTTCCTTAATAGAATAGCGATGATGCAGGTGATAACCCCCCCCCCCAGATGGTTCACAAATCTGGTCGTTTCAAGAGTTAATTCGTTTTACGTAATAGGACATCGATGATGCAGATTATGATCCCCCAGATGGTTCAGAAAGCTGGTCGTTTCAAGAGATAATTCGTTTTTTTAATACAGTAGAAAAGCAATGATGCAGATGATGACCCCCAGATAGTTCAGAAATCTGGTCGTTTCAAGGGTTAATTCGTTTTACGTAATAGGACATCGATGATTCAGATTATGATCTCCCAGATGGTTCAGAAAGCTGGTCGTTTCAAGAGTTAATTAGTTTTGCTTAATAGAATAGCGATGATGCAGGTGATAACCCCTCCCTCCCCAGATGGTTCAGAAATCTGGTCGTTTCAAGAGTTAATTCGTTTTACGTAATAGGACATCGATTATGCAGATTATTATCCCCCAGATGGTTCAGAAAGCTGGTCGTTTTAAGAGTTAATTCGTTTTACGTAATAGGACATCGATGATGCTTATTATGATACCCCAGATGGTTCAGAAAGCTGGTCGTTTCAAGAGTTAATTTGTTTTACTTAATAGGACATCGATGAGGCAGATTATGATCCCCCAGTTGGTTCAGAAAGCTGGTCGTTTCAAGAGATAATTCGTTTTCCTTAATACAGTAGAAAAGCATTGATGCAGATGATGACACCCCAGATATTTCAGAAATCTGGTCGTTTCAAGAGTTAATTCGTTTTACGTAATAGGTCATCGATGATGCAGATTATGATCCCCCAGATGGTTCAGAAAGCTGGTGGTTTTAAGAGTTAATTCGTTTTACGTAATAGGACATCGATGATGCAGGTGATAACCTCCCCAGATGGTTCAGAAATCTGGTCGTTTCAAGAGTTATTTCGTTTTACGTAATAGGACATCGATGATTCAGATTATGATCTCAAAGATGGTTCAGAAAGCTGGTCGTTTCAAGAGTTAATTAGTTTTCCTTAATAGAATAGCGATGATGCAGGTGATAACCCCCAGATGGTTCACAAATCTGGTCGTTTCAAGAGTTAATTCGTTTTACGTAATAGGACATCGATGATGCAGATTATGATCCCCCAGATGGTTCAGAAAGCTGGTCGTTTCAAGAGATAATTCGTTTTTTTAATACAGTAGAAAAGCAATGATGCAGATGATGACCCCCAGATAGTTCAGAAATCTGGTCGTTTCAAGAGTTAATTCGTTTTACGTAATAGGACATCGATGATGCAGATTATTATCCCCCAGATGGTTCAGAAAGCTGGTCGTTTTAAGAGTTAATTCGTTTTACGTAATAGGACATCGATGATGCTGGTTATGATCCCCCAGATAGTTCAGAAAGCTGGTCGTTTCAAGAGATAATTCGTTTTACGTGATAGGACATCGATGCTGCAAATTGTTATCCCCCAGATGATTCAGAAATTTGGTCGTTTTAAGAGTTAATTCGTTTTACGTAAGAGGACATCGATGATGCAGATTATGATCCCCCAGATGTTTCAGAAAACTGGTCGTTTCAAGAGTTAATTCGTTTTCCTTAATAGAAAAGCAATGATGCAGATGATGACCCCCCCCAAGATGGTTTAGAAATCTTGCCGTTTCAAGACTTAATTCGTTTTACGTAATAGGACATCGATGATGCAGATCATGATCCCCCAGATGTTTCAGAAAGCTGGTGGTTTCAAGAGTTAATTCGTTTTACGTAATAGGACATCGATGATGCAGGTGATATCCTCCCCAGATGGTTCAGAAAGCTGGTCGTTTCAAGACTTAATTCGTTTTACGTAATAGGACATCGATGATGCAGATTATTATCGCCCAGATGGTTCAGAAAGCTGGTCGTTTTAAGAGTTAATTCGTTTTACGTAATAGGACATCGATGATGCTGCTTATGATCCCCCAGATGATTCAGAAAGCTGGTCGTTTCAAGAGATAATTCGTTTTACGTAATAGGACATCGATGATGCAGATTATTATCCCCCAGATGGTTCAGAAAGCTGGTCGTTTTAAGAGTTAATTCGTTTTACGTAATAGGACATCGATGATGCTTATTATGATCCCCCAGATGGTTCAGAAAGCTGGTCGTTTCAAGAGTTAATTTGTTTTACTTAATAGGACATCGATGATGCAGATAATAATCCCCCAGTTGGTTCAGAAAGCTGGTCGTTTCAAGAGATAATTCGTTTTCCTTAATACAGTAGAAAAGCATTGATGCAGATGATGACACCCCAGATAGTTCAGAAATCTGGTCGTTTCAAGAGTTAATTCGTTTTACGTAATAGGACATCGATGATGCAGATTATGATCCCCCAGATGGTTCAGAAAGCTGGTGGTTTTAAGAGTTAATTCGTTTTACGTAATAGGACATCGATGATGCAGGTGATAACCTCACCAGATGGTTCAGAAATCTGGTCGTTTCAAGAGTTAATTCGTTTTACGTAATAGGACATCGATGATGCAGATTATTATCCCCCAGATGGTTCAGAAAGCTGGTCGTTTCAAGAGATAATTCGTTTTCCTTAATACAGTAGAAAAGCAATGATGCAGATGATGACCCCCTAGATAGTTCTGAAATCTGGTCGTTTCAAGAGTTAATTCGTTTTACGTAATAGGACATCGAGGATGCTGATTATGATCCCCCAGATGATTCAGAAAGCTGGTCGTTTCAAGGGAGAATTCGTTTTACGTAATAGGACATCGATGATGCAAAATGTTATCCCCCAGATGATTCAGAAAGTTGGTCGTTTTAAGAGTAAATTCGTTTTACGTAAGAGGACATCGATCATGCATATTATGATCCCCCAGATGGTTCAGAAAACTGGTCGTTTCAAGAGTTAATTCGTTTTCCTTAATAGAAAAGCAATGATGCAGATGATGACCCCCCCCCCAAGATGGTTTAGAAATCTTGCCGTTTCAAGACTTAATTCGTTTTACGTAATGGGACATCGATGATGCAGATTATGATCCCCCAGATGGTTCAGAAAGCTGGTCGTTTCAAGAGATAATTCGTTTTACGTAATAGGTCATCGATGATTCAGATTATGATCTCCCAGATGGTTCGGAAAGCTGGTCGTTTCAAGAATTAATTAGTTTTCCTTAATAGAATAGCGATGATGCAGGTGATAACCCCCCCCCCCCCCAGATGGTTCACAAATCTGGTCGTTTCAAGAGTTAATTCGTTTTACGTAATAGGACATCGATGATGCAGATTATGATCCCCCAGATGGTTCAGAAAGCTGGTCGTTTCAAGAGATAATTCGTTTTTTTAATACAGTAGAAAAGCAATGATGCAGATGATGACCCCCCAGATAGTTCAGAAATCTGGTCGTTTCAAGGGTTAATTCGTTTTACGTAATAGGACATCGATGATTCAGATTATGATCTCCCAGATGGTTCAGAAAGCTAATCGTTTCAAGAGTTAATTAGTTTTGCTTAATAGAATAGCGATGATGCAGGTGATAACCCCCTCCCTCCCCAGATGGTTCAGAAATCTGGTCGTTTCAAGAGTTAATTCGTTTTACGTAATAGGACATCGATGATGCTTATTATGATACCCCAGATGGTTCAGAAAGCTGGTCGTTTCAAGAGTTAATTTGTTTTACTTAATAGGACATCGATGAGGCAGATTATGATCCCCCAGTTGGTTCAGAAAGCTGGTCGTTTCAAGAGATAATTCGTTTTCCTTAATACAGTAGAAAAGCATTGATGCAGATGATGACACCCCAGATATTTCAGAAATCTGGTCGTTTCAAGAGTTAATTCGTTTTACGTAATAGGTCATCGATGATGCAGATTATGATCCCCCAGATGGTTCAGAAAGCTGGTGGTTTTAAGAGTTAATTCGTTTTACGTAATAGGACATCGATGATGCAGGTGATAACCTCCCCAGATGGTTCAGAAATCTGGTCGTTTCAAGAGTTATTTCGTTTTACGTAATAGGACATCGATGATTCAGATTATGATCTCAAAGATGGTTCAGAAAGCTGGTCGTTTCAAGAGTTAATTAGTTTTCCTTAATAGAATAGCGATGATGCAGGTGATAACCCCCCAGATGGTTCACAAATCTGGTCGTTTCAAGAGTTAATTCGTTTTACGTAATAGGACATCGATGATGCAGATTATGATTCCCCAGATGGTTCAGAAAGCTGGTGGTTTCAAGAGTTAATTCATTTTACGTAATAGGACATCAATGATGCAGATTATTATCTTCCAGATGATTCAGAAAGCCGGTCGTTTAAAGAGTTAATTCGTTTTACGTAAGAGGACATCGATGATGCAGATTATGATCTCCCAGATGGTTCAGAAAGATGGTCGATTCAAGAGTTAATTCGTTTTACGTAATAGAATAGCGATGATGCAGGTGATAACCCCCCCCCCCAGATGGTTCACAAATCTGGTCGTTTCAAGAGGTAATTCGTTTTACGTAATAGGACATCGATGATGCAGATTATGATCCCCCAGATGGTTCAGAAAGCTGGTCGTTTCAAGAGATAATTCGTTTTCTTTAATACAGTAGAAAAGCAATGATGCAGATGATGACCCCCAGATGGTTCAGAAAGCTGGTCCTTTTAAGAGTTAATTCGTTTTACGTAATAGGACATCAATGATGCTGATTATGATCCCCCAGATGATTCAGAAAGCTGGTCGTTTCAAGAGATAATTCGTTTTACGTAATAAGACATCGATGATGCAGATTATGATCCCCCAGATGGTTCAGAAAGCTGGTGGTTTCAAGAGTTAATTCGTTTTACGTAATAGGACATCGATGATGCTGATTATGATCCCCCAGATTGTTCAGAAAGCTGGTCGTTTCAAAGGTAATTAGTTTTCCTTAATAGAATAGCGATGATGCAGGTGATAACCCCCCCGATGGTTCAGAAATCTGGTCGTTTCAAGAGTTAATTCGTTTTACGTAATAGGACATCGATGATGCAGGTGATAACCTCCCCAGATGGTTGAGAAATGTGGTCGTTTCAAGAGTTAATTCGTTTAACGTAATAGGACATCGGTGATGCAGATTATTATCCCCCAGATGGTTCAGAAATGTGGTCGTTTTAAGAGTTAATTCGTTTTACGTATAAGGACATCGATGATGCTCATTATGATCCCCAGATGGTTCAGAAAGCTGGTCGTTCCAAGAGATAATTCGTTTTACGCAATAGGACATCGATGATGCAGATTATCATACCCCAGATGGTTCAGAAATCTGTCTGTTTCAAGACTTAATTCGTTTTACGTAATAGGTCATCGATCATGCAGATTATGATCCCTCAGATGGTTCAGAAAGCTGGTCGTTTCAAGAGATAATTCGTTTTCCTTAATACAGTAGAAAAGCAATGATGCAGATGATGACACCCCAGATAGTTCAGAAATCTGGTCTGTTTCAAGAGTTAATTCGTTTTACGTAATAGGACATCGATGATGCAGATTATGATCCCCCAGATGGTTCAGAAAGCTGGTGGTTTCAAGAGTTAATTCGTTTTACGTAATACAGTAGAAAATCGATGATGCAGGTGATAACCTCCCCAGATGGTTCAGAAATCTGGTCGTTTCAAGAGTTATTTCGTTTTACGTAATAGGACATCGATGATGCAGATTATTATCCCCCAGATGGTTCAGAAAGCTGGTCGTTTCAAGAGATAATTCGTTTTACGTAATAGGACATCAATGATGCAGAATATTATCCCCCAGTTGATTCAGAAAGCTGGTCGTTTTAAGAGTTAATTCGTTTTACGTAAGAGGACATCGATGATGCAGATTATAATCCCTTAGATGGTTCAGAAAGCTGGTCGTTTCAAGAGATAATTCGTTTTACGTAACAGGACATCGATGAGGCAGATTATTATCCCCCAGATGGTTCAGAAAGCTGGTCGTTTTAAGAGTTAATTCGTTTTACGTAAGAGGACATCGATGATGCTGATTATGATCCCCAGATGGTTCAGAAAGCTGGTCGTTTCAAGAGATAATTTGTTTTACATAATAGGACATCGATGATGCAGATTATTATCCCCCGATTGGTTCAGAAAGCTGGACGTTTCAAGAGATAATTCGTTTTCCTTAATACAGTAGAAAAGCAATGATGCAGATGATGACCACCTAGATAGTTCAGAAATCTTCTTCGTTTCAAGAGTTAATTCGTTTTACGCAATAGGACATCGATGATGCAGATTATTATCCCCCAGATGGTTCAGAAAGCTGGTCGTTTCAAGAGTTAATTCGTTTAATGTAATAGGACATCGGTGATGCAGATTATTATCCCCCCAGATGGTTCAGAAAGCTGGTCGTTTTAGAGTTAATTCGTTTTACGTATAAGGACATCGATGATGCTCATTATGATCCCCAGATGGTTTAGAAAGCTGGTCGTTTCAAGAGATAATTCGTTTTACGTAACAGGACATCGATGAGGCAGATTATTATCCCCCAGATGGTTCAGAAAGCTGGTCGTTTTAAGAGTTAATTCGTTTTACGTAAGAGGACATCGATGATGCTGATTATGATCCCCCAGATGGTTCAGAAAGCTGGTCGTTTCAAGAGATAATTTGTTTTACATAATAGGACATCGATGAGGCAGATTATTATCCCCCGATTGGTTCAGAAAGCTGGACGTTTCAAGAGATAATTCGTTTTCCTTAATACAGTAGAAAAGCAATGATGCAGATGATGACCCCCTAGATAGTTCAGAAATCTTCTTCGTTTCAAGAGTTAATTCGTTTTACGCAATAGGACATCGATGATGCAGATTATTATCCCCCAGATGGTTCAGAAAGCTGGTCGTTTCAAGAGTTAATTCGTTTAATGTAATAGGACATCGGTGATGCAGATTATTATCCCCCAGATGGTTCAGAAAGCTGGTCGTTTTAGAGTTAATTCGTTTTACGTATAAGGACATCGATGATGCTCATTATGATCCCCAGATGGTTCAGAAAGCTGGTCGTTTCAAGAGATAATTCGTTTTACGTAATAGGACATCGATGATGCAGATTATTATCCCCCAGATGGTTCAGAAAGCTGGTCGTTTTAAGAGTTAATTCGTTTTACGTAAGAGGACATCGATGATGCTGATTATGATCCCCCAGATGGTTCAGAAAGCTGGTCGTTTCAAGAGATAATTTGTTTTACATAATAGGACATCGATGAGGCAGATTATTATCCCCCGATTGGTTCAAAAGCTGGACGTTTCAAGAGATAATTCGTTTTCCTTAATACAGTAGAAAAGCAATGATGCAGATGATGACCCCCTAGATAGTTCAGAAATCTTCTTCGTTTCAAGAGTTAATTCGTTTTACGCAATAGGACATCGATGATGCAGATTATTATCCCCCAGATGGTTCAGAAAGCTGGTCGTTTCAAGAGTTAATTCGTTTAATGTAATAGGACATCGGTGATGCAGATTATTATCCCCCAGATGGTTCAGAAAGCTGGTCGTTTTAGAGTTAATTCGTTTTACGTATAAGGACATCGATGATGCTCATTATGATCCCCAGATGGTTCAGAAAGCTGGTCGTTTCAAGAGATAATTCGTTTTACGTAATAGGACATCGATGATGCAGATTATTATCCCCCAGATGGTTCAGAAAGCTGGTCGTTTTAAGAGTTAATTCGTTTTACGTAAGAGGACATCGATGATGCTGATTATGATCCCCCAGATGGTTCAGAAAGCTGGTCGTTTCAAGAGGTAATTCGTTTTCCTTAATAGAAAAGCAATGATGCAGATGATGACCCCCCGAAGATGGTTTAGAAATCTGTCTGTTTCAAGACTTAATTCGTTTTACGTAATAGGTCATCGATCATGCAGATTATGATCCCTCAGATGGTTCAGAAAGCTGGTCATTTCAAGAGATAATTCGTTTTCCTTAATACAGTAGAAAAGCAATGATGCAGATGATGACACCCCAGATAGTTCAGAAATCTGGTCGTTTCAAGAGTTAATTCGTTTTACGTAATACGACATCGATGATGCAGATTATGATCCCCAGATGGTTCAGGAAGCTTTTGGTTTTAAGAGTTAATTCGTTTTACGTAATAGGACATCGATGATGCAGGGGATAACCTCCCCAGATGGTTCAGAAATCTGGTCGTTTCAAGAGTTATTTCGTTTTACGTAATAGGACATCGATGATGCAGATTATTATCCCCCAGATGGTTCAGAAAGCTGGTCGTTTCAAGAGATAATTCGTTTTACGTAATAGGACATCAATGATGCAGAATATTATCCCCCAGTTGATTCAGAAAGCTGGTCGTTTTAAGAGTTAATTCGTTTTACGTAATAGGACATCGATGATGCAGATTATGATCCCCCAGATGGTTCAGAAAGCTTTTGGTTTTAAGAGTTAATTCGTTTTACGTAATAGGACATCGATGATGCAGGGGATAACCTCCCATGATGGTTCAGAAATCTGGTCGTTTCAAGAGTTATTTCGTTTTACGTAATAGGACATCGATGATGCAGATTATTATCCCCCAGATGGTTCAGAAAGCTGGTCGTTTCAAGAGATAATTCGTTTTACGTAATAGGACATCAATGATGCAGAATATTATCCCCCAGTTGATTCAGAAAGCTGGTCGTTTTAAGAGTTAATTCGTTTTACGTAAGAGGACATCGATGATGCAGATTATAATCCCTTAGATGGTTCAGAAAGCTGGTCGTTTCAAGAGATAATTCGTTTTACGTAATAGGACATCGATGATGCAGATTATTATCACCCAGATGGTTCAGAAAGCTGGTCGTTTTAAGAGTTAATTCGTTTTACGTAAGAGGACATCGATGATGCTGATTATGATCCCCCAGATGGTTCAGAAAGCTGGTCGTTTCAAGAGATAATTTGTTTTACATAATAGGACATCGATGATGCAGATTACTATCCCCCGATTGGTTCAGAAAGCTGGACGTTTCAAGAGATAATTCGTTTTCCTTAATACAGTAGAAAACCAATGATGCAGATGATGACCCCCTAGATAGTTCAGAAATCTTCTTCGTTTCAAGAGTTAATTCGTTTTACGCAATAGGACATCGATGATGCAGATTATTATCCCCCAGATGGTTCAGAAAGCTGGTCGTTTCAAGAGTTAATTCGTTTAACTTAATAGGACATCGGTGATGCAGATTATTATCCCCCAGATGGTTCAGAAAGCTGGTCGTTTTAGAGTTAATTCGTTTTACGTATAAGGACATCGATGATGCTCATTATGATCCCCAGATGGTTCAGAAAGCTGGTCGTTTCAAGAGATAATTCGTTTTACGTAATAGGACATCGATGATGCAGATTATTATCCCCCAGATGGTTCAGAAAGCTGGTCGTTTTAAGAGTTAATTCGTTTTACGTAAGAGGACATCGATGATGCTGATTATGATCCCCCAGATGGTTCAGAAAGCTGGTCGTTTCAAGAGGTAATTCGTTTTCCTTAATAGAAAAGCAATGATGCAGATGATGACCCCCCTCCCCCGAAGATGGTTTAGAAATCTGTCTGTTTCAAGACTTAATTCGTTTTACGTAATAGGTCATCGATCATGCAGATTATGATCCCTCAGATGGTTCAGAAAGCTGGTCATTTCAAGAGATAATTCGTTTTCCTTAATACAGTAGAAAAGCAATGATGCAGATGATGACACCCCAGATAGTTCAGAAATCTGGTCGTTTCAAGAGTTAATTCGTTTTACGTAATACGACATCAATGATGCAGATTATGATCCCCCAGATGGTTCAGAAAGCTTTTGGTTTTAAGAGTTAATTCGTTTTACGTAATAGGACATCGATGATGCAGGGGATAACCTACCATGATGGTTCAGAAATCTGGTCGTTTCAAGAGTTATTTCGTTTTAGGTAATAGGACATCGATGATGCAGATTATTATCCCCCAGATGGTTCAGAAAGCTGGTCGTTTTAAGAGTTAATTCGTTTTACGTAAGAGGACATCAATGATGCTGATTATGATCCCCCAGATGGTTCAGAAAGCTGGTCGTTTCAAGAGGTAATTCGCTTTCCTTAATAGAAAAGCAATGATGCAGATGATGACCCCCCTCCCCCGAAGATGGTTTAGAAATCTGTCTGTTTCAAGACTTAATTCGTTTTACGTAATAGGTCATCGATCATGCAGATTATGATCCCTCAGATGGTTCAGAAAGCTGGTCGTTTCAAGAGATAATTCGTTTTCCTTAATACAGTAGAAAAGCAATGATGCAGATGATGACACCCCAGATAGTTCTGAAATCTGGTTGTTTCAAGAGTTAATTCGTTTTACGTAATAGGACATCGATGATGCAGATTATGATCCCCCAGATGGTTCAGAAAGCTTTTGGTTTTAAGAGTTAATTCGTTTTACGTAATAGGACATCGATGATGCAGGGAATAACCTCCCCAGATGGTTCAGAAATCTGGTCGTTTCAAGAGTTATTTCGTTTTACGTAATAGGACATCGATGATGCCGATTATTATCCCCCAGATGGTTCAGAAAGCTGGTCGTTTCAAGAGATAATTCGTTTTACGTAATAGGACATCAATGATGCAGAATATTATCCCCCAGTTGATTCAGAAAGCTGGTCGTTTTAAGAGTTAATTCGTTTTACGTAATAGGACATCGATGATGCAGATTATGATCCCCCAGATGGTTCAGAAAGCTTTTGGTTTTAAGAGTTAATTCGTTTTACGTAATAGGACATCGATGATGCAGGGGATAACCTCCCATGATGGTTCAGAAATCTGGTCGTTTCAAGAGTTATTTCGTTTTACGTAATAGGACATCGATGATGCAGATTATTATCCCCCAGATGGTTCAGAAAGCTGGTCGTTTCAAGAGATAATTCGTTTTACGTAATAGGACATCAATGATGCAGAATATTATCCCCCAGTTGATTCAGAAAGCTGGTCGTTTTAAGAGTTAATTCGTTTTACGTAAGAGGACATCGATGATGCAGATTATTATCACCCAGATGGTTCAGAAAGCTGGTCGTTTTAAGAGTTAATTCGTTTTACGTAAGAGGACATCGATGATGCTGATTATGATCCCCCAGATGGTTCAGAAAGCTGGTCGTTTCAAGAGATAATTTGTTTTACATAATAGGACATCGATGATGCAGATTACTATCCCCCGATTGGTTCAGAAAGCTGGACGTTTCAAGAGATAATTCGTTTTCCTTAATACAGTAGAAAAGCAATGATGCAGATGATGACCCCCTAGATAGTTCAGAAATCTTCTTCGTTTCAAGAGTTAATTCGTTTTACGCAATAGGACATCGATGATGCAGATTATTATCCCCCAGATGGTTCAGAAAGCTGGTCGTTTCAAGAGTTAATTCGTTTAACTTAATAGGACATCGGTGATGCAGATTATTATCCCCCAGATGGTTCAGAAAGCTGGTCGTTTTAGAGTTAATTCGTTTTACGTATAAGGACATCGATGATGCTCATTATGATCCCCAGATGGTTCAGAAAGCTGGTCGTTTCAAGAGATAATTCGTTTTACGTAATAGGACATCGATGATGCAGATTATTATCCCCCAGATGGTTCAGAAAGCTGGTCGTTTTAAGAGTTAATTCGTTTTACGTAAGAGGACATCGATGATGCTGATTATGATCCCCCAGATGGTTCAGAAAGCTGGTCGTTTCAAGAGGTAATTCGTTTTCCTTAATAGAAAAGCAATGATGCAGATGATGACCCCCCCTCCCCCGAAGATGGTTTAGAAATCTGTCTGTTTCAAGACTTAATTCGTTTTACGTAATAGGTCATCGATCATGCAGATTATGATCCCTCAGATGGTTCAGAAAGCTGGTCATTTCAAGAGATAATTCGTTTTCCTTAATACAGTAGAAAAGCAATGATGCAGATGATGACACCCCAGATAGTTCAGAAATCTGGTCGTTTCAAGAGTTAATTCGTTTTACGTAATACGACATCAATGATGCAGATTATGATCCCCCAGATGGTTCAGAAAGCTTTTGGTTTTAAGAGTTAATTCGTTTTACGTAATAGGACATCGATGATGCAGGGGATAACCTACCATGATGGTTCAGAAATCTGGTCGTTTCAAGAGTTATTTCGTTTTACGTAATAGGACATCGATGATGCAGATTATTATCCCCCAGATGGTTCAGAAAGCTGGTCGTTTTAAGAGTTAATTCGTTTTACGTAAGAGGACATCAATGATGCTGATTATGATCCCCCAGATGGTTCAGAAAGCTGGTCGTTTCAAGAGGTAATTCGCTTTCCTTAATAGAAAAGCAATGATGCAGATGATGACCCCCCTCCCCCGAAGATGGTTTAGAAATCTGTCTGTTTCAAGACTTAATTCGTTTTACGTAATAGGTCATCGATCATGCAGATTATGATCCCTCAGATGGTTCAGAAAGCTGGTCGTTTCAAGAGATAATTCGTTTTCCTTAATACAGTAGAAAAGCAATGATGCAGATGATGACCCCCTAGATAGTTCAGAAATCTTCTTCGTTTCAAGAGTTAATTCGTTTTACGCAATAGGACATCGGTGATGCAGATTATTATCCCCCAGATGGTTCAGAAAGCTGGTCGTTTTAGAGTTAATTCGTTTTACGTATAAGGACATCGATGATGCTCATTATGATCCCCAGATGGTTCAGAAAGCTGGTCGTTTCAAGAGATAATTCGTTTTACGTAATAGGACATCGATGATGCAGATTATTATCCCCCAGATGGTTCAGAAAGCTGGTCGTTTTAAGAGTTAATTCGTTTTACGTAATAGGACATCGATGATGCAGATTATGATCCCCCAGATGGTTCAGAAAGCTTTTGGTTTTAAGAGTTAATTCGTTTTACGTAATAGGACATCGATGATGCAGGGGATAACCTCCCCAGATGGTTCAGAAATCTGGTCGTTTCAAGAGTTATTTCGTTTTACGTAATAGGACATCGATGATGCAGATTATTATCCCCCAGATGGTTCAGAAAGCTGGTCGTTTCAAGAGATAATTCGTTTTACTTAATAGGACATCAATGATGCAGAATATTATCCCCCAGTTGATTCAGAAAGCTGGTCGTTTTAAGAGTTAATTCGTTTTACGTAATAGGACATCGATGATGCAGATTATGATCCCCCAGATGGTTCAGAAAGCTTTTGGTTTTAAGAGTTAATTCGTTTTACGTAATAGGACATCGATGATGCAGGGGATAACCTCCCATGATGGTTCAGAAATCTGGTCGTTTCAAGAGTTATTTCGTTTTACGTAATAGGACATCGATGATGCAGATTATTTTCCCCCAGATGGTTCAGAAAGCTGGTCGTTTCAAGAGATAATTCGTTTTGCTTAATAGAATAGCGATGATGCAGGTGATAACCCCCTCCCTCATCAGATGGTTCAGAAATCTGGTCGTTTCAAGAGTTAATTCGTTTTACGTAATAGGACATCGATTATGCAGATTATTATCCCCCAGATGGTTCAGAAAGCTGGTCGTTTTAAGAGTTAATTCGTTTTACGTAATAGGACATCGATGATGCTTATTATGATACCCCAGATGGTTCAGAAAGCTGGTCGTTTCAAGAGTTAATTTGTTTTACTTAATAGGACATCGATGAGGCAGATTATGATCCCCCAGTTGGTTCAGAAAGCTGGTCGTTTCAAGAGATAATTCGTTTTCCTTAATACAGTAGAAAAGCATTGATGCAGATGATGACACCCCAGATATTTCAGAAATCTGGTCGTTTCAAGAGTTAATTCGTTTTACGTAATAGGTCATCGATGATGCAGATTATGATCCCCCAGATGGTTCAGAAAGCTGGTGGTTTTAAGAGTTAATTCGTTTTACGTAATAGGACATCGATGATGCAGGTGATAACCTCCCCAGATGGTTCAGAAATCTGGTCGTTTCAAGAGTTATTTCGTTTTAGGTAATAGGACATCGATGATTCAGATTATGATCTCCCAGATGGTTCAGAAAGCTGGTCGTTTCAAGAGTTAATTAGTTTTCCTTAATAGAATAGCGATGATGCAGGTGATAACCCCCAGATGGTTCACAAATCTGGTCGTTTCAAGAGTTAATTCGTTTTACGTAATAGGACATCGATGATGCAGATTATGATTCCCCAGATGGTTCAGAAAGCTGGTGGTTTCAAGAGTTAATTCATTTTACGTAATAGGACATCAATGATGCAGATTATTATCTTCCAGATGATTCAGAAAGCCGGTCGTTTAAAGAGTTAATTCGTTTTACGTAAGAGGACATCGATGATGCAGATTATGATCTCCCAGATGGTTCAGAAAGATGGTCGATTCAAGAGTTAATTCGTTTTACGTAATAGAATAGCGATGATGCAGGTGATAACCCCCCCCCCCAGATGGTTCACAAATCTGGTCGTTTCAAGAGGTAATTCGTTTTACGTAATAGGACATCGATGATGCACATTATGATCCCCCAGATGGTTCAGAAAGCTGGTCGTTTCAAGAGATAATTCGTTTTCTTTAATACAGTAGAAAAGCAATGATGCAGATGATGACCCCCCAGATGGTTCAGAAAGCTGGTCCTTTTAAGAGTTAATTCGTTTTACGTAATAGGACATCAATGATGCTGATTATGATCCCCCAGATGATTCAGAAAGCTGGTCGTTTCAAGAGATAATTCGTTTTACGTAATAAAACATCGATGATGCAGATTATGATCCCCCAGATGGTTCAGAAAGCTGGTGGTTTCAAGAGTTAATTCGTTTTACGTAATAGGACATCGATGATGCTGATTATGATCCCCCAGATTGTTCAGAAAGCTGGTCGTTTCAAAGGTAATTAGTTTTCCTTAATAGAATAGCGATGATGCAGGTGATAACCCCCCCCCGATGGTTCAGAAATCTGGTCGTTTCAAGAGTTAATTCGTTTTACGTAATAGGACATCGATGATGCAGGTGATAACCTCCCCAGATGGTTGAGAAATGTGGTCGTTTCAAGAGTTAATTCGTTTAACGTAATAGGACATCGGTGATGCAGATTATTATCCCCCAGATGGTTCAGAAATGTGGTCGTTTTAAGAGTTAATTCGTTTTACGTATAAGGACATCGATGATGCTCATTATGATCCCCAGATGGTTCAGAAAGCTGGTCGTTCCAAGAGATAATTCGTTTTACGCAATAGGACATCGATGATGCAGATTATCATACCCCAGGTGGTTCAGAAAGCTGGTGGTTTTAAGAGTTAATTCGGTTTACGTAAGAGGACATCGATGATGCTGATTATGATCCCCCAGATGGTTCAGAAAGCTGGTCGTTTCAAGAGGTAATTCGTTTTCCTTAATAGAAAAGCAATGATGCAGATGATGACCCCCCCAAGATGGTTTAGAAATCTGTCTGTTTCAAGACTTAATTCGTTTTACGTAATAGGTCATCGATCATGCAGATTATGATCCCTCAGATGGTTCAGAAAGCTGGTCGTTTCAAGAGATAATTCGTTTTCCTTAATACAGTAGAAAAGCAATGATGCAGATGATGACACCCCAGATAGTTCAGAAATCTGGTCGTTTCAAGAGTTAATTCGTTTTACGTAATACGACATCGATGATGCAGGTGATAACCTCCCCAGATGGTTCAGAAATCTGGTCGTTTCAAGAGTTATTTCGTTTTACGTAATAGGACATCGATGATGCAGATTATTATCCCCCAGATGGTTCAGAAAGCTGGTCGTTTCAAGAGATAATTCGTTTTACGTAATAGGACATCAATGATGCAGAATATTATCCCCCAGTTCATTCAGAAAGCTGGTCGTTTTAAGAGTTAATTCGTTTTACGTAAGAGGACATCGATGATGCAGATTATAATCCCTTAGATGGTTCAGAAAGCTGGTCGTTTCAAGAGATAATTCGTTTTACGTAACAGGACATCGATGAGGCAGATTATTATCCCCCAGATGGTTCAGAAAGCTGGTCGTTTTAAGAGTTAATTCGTTTTACGTAAGAGGACATCGATGATGCTGATTATGATCCCCCAGATGGTTCAGAAAGCTGGTCGTTTCAAGAGATAATTTGTTTTACATAATAGGACATCGATGATGCAGATTATTATCCCCCGATTGGTTCAGAAAGCTGGACGTTTCAAGAGATAATTCGTTTTCCTTAATACAGTAGAAAAGCAATGATGCAGATGATGACCCCCTAGATAGTTCAGAAATCTTCTTCGTTTCAAGAGTTAATTCGTTTTACGCAATAGGACATCGATGATGCAGATTATTATCCCCCAGATGGTTCAGAAAGCTGGTCGTTTCAAGAGTTAATTCGTTTAATGTAATAGGACATCGGTGATGCAGATTATTATCCCCCAGATGGTTCAGAAAGCTGGTCGTTTTAGAGTTAATTCGTTTTACGTATAAGGACATCGATGATGCTCATTATGATCCCCAGATGGTTCAGAAAGCTGGTCGTTTCAAGAGATAATTCGTTTTACGTATTAGGACATCGATGATGCAGATTATTATCCCCCAGATGGTTCAGAAAGCTGGTCGTTTTAAGAGTTAATTCGTTTTACGTAAGAGGACATCGATGATGCTGATTATGATCCCCCAGATGGTTCAGAAAGCTGGTCGTTTCAAGAGGTAATTCGTTTTCCTTAATAGAAAAGCAATGATGCAGATGATGACCCCCCCCCCGAAGATGGTTTAGAAATCTGTCTGTTTCAAGACTTAATTCGTTTTACGTAATAGGTCATCGATCATGCAGATTATGATCCCTCAGATGGTTCAGAAAGCTGGTCATTTCAAGAGATAATTCGTTTTCCTTAATACAGTAGAAAAGCAATGATGCAGATGATGACACCCCAGATAGTTCAGAAATCTGGTCGTTTCAAGAGTTAATTCGTTTTACGTAATACGACATCGATGATGCAGATTATGATCCCCCAGATGGTTCAGGAAGCTTTTGGTTTTAAGAGTTAATTCGTTTTACGTAATAGGACATCGATGATGCAGGGGATAACCTCCCCAGATGGTTCAGAAATCTGGTCGTTTCAAGAGTTATTTCGTTTTACGTAATAGGACATCGATGATGCAGATTATTATCCCCCAGATGGTTCAGAAAGCTGGTCGTTTCAAGAGATAATTCGTTTTACGTAATAGGACATCAATGATGCAGAATATTATCCCCCAGTTGATTCAGAAAGCTGGTCGTTTTAAGAGTTAATTCGTTTTACGTAATAGGACATCGATGATGCAGATTATGATCCCCCAGATGGTTCAGAAAGCTTTTGGTTTTAAGAGTTAATTCGTTTTACGTAATAGGACATCGATGATGCAGGGGATAACCTCCCATGATGGTTCAGAAATCTGGTCGTTTCAAGAGTTATTTCGTTTTACGTAATAGGACATCGATGATGCAGATTATTATCCCCCAGATGGTTCAGAAAGCTGGTCGTTTCAAGAGATAATTCGTTTTACGTAATAGGACATCAATGATGCAGAATATTATCCCCCAGTTGATTCAGAAAGCTGGTCGTTTTAAGAGTTAATTCGTTTTACGTAAGAGGACATCGATGATGCAGATTATAATCCCTTAGATGGTTCAGAAAGCTGGTCGTTTCAAGAGATAATTCGTTTTACGTAATAGGACATCGATGATGCAGATTATTATCACCCAGATGGTTCAGAAAGCTGGTCGTTTTAAGAGTTAATTCGTTTTACGTAAGAGGACATCGATGATGCTGATTATGATCCCCCAGATGGTTCAGAAAGCTGGTCGTTTCAAGAGATAATTTGTTTTACATAATAGGACATCGATGATGCAGATTACTATCCCCCGATTGGTTCAGAAAGCTGGACGTTTCAAGAGATAATTCGTTTTCCTTAATACAGTAGAAAAGCAATGATGCAGATGATGACCCCCTAGATAGTTCAGAAATCTTCTTCGTTTCAAGAGTTAATTCGTTTTACGCAATAGGACATCGATGATGCAGATTATTATCCCCCAGATGGTTCAGAAAGCTGGTCGTTTCAAGAGTTAATTCGTTTAACTTAATAGGACATCGGTGATGCAGATTATTATCCCCCAGATGGTTCAGAAAGCTGGTCGTTTTAGAGTTAATTCGTTTTACGTATAAGGACATCGATGATGCTCATTATGATCCCCAGATGGTTCAGAAAGCTGGTCGTTTCAAGAGATAATTCGTTTTACGTAATAGGACATCGATGATGCAGATTATTATCCCCCAGATGGTTCAGAAAGCTGGTCGTTTTAAGAGTTAATTCGTTTTACGTAAGAGGACATCGATGATGCTGATTATGATCCCCCAGATGGTTCAGAAAGCTGGTCGTTTCAAGAGGTAATTCGTTTTCCTTAATAGAAAAGCAATGATGCAGATGATGACCCCCCCTCCCCCGAAGATGGTTTAGAAATCTGTCTGTTTCAAGACTTAATTCGTTTTACGTAATAGGTCATCGATCATGCAGATTATGATCCCTCAGATGGTTCAGAAAGCTGGTCATTTCAAGAGATAATTCGTTTTCCTTAATACAGTAGAAAAGCAATGATGCAGATGATGACACCCCACATAGTTCAGAAATCTGGTCGTTTCAAGAGTTAATTCGTTTTACGTAATACGACATCAATGATGCAGATTATGATCCCCCAGATGGTTCAGAAAGCTTTTGGTTTTAAGAGTTAATTCGTTTTACGTAATAGGACATCGATGATGCAGGGGATAACCTACCATGATGGTTCAGAAATCTGGTCGTTTCAAGAGTTATTTCGTTTTACGTAATAGGACATCGATGATGCAGATTATTATCCCCCAGATGGTTCAGAAAGCTGGTCGTTTTAAGAGTTAATTCGTTTTACGTAAGAGGACATCAATGATGCTGATTATGATCCCCCAGATGGTTCAGAAAGCTGGTCGTTTCAAGAGGTAATTCGCTTTCCTTAATAGAAAAGCAATGATGCAGATGATGACCCCCCTCCCCCGAAGATGGTTTAGAAATCTGTCTGTTTCAAGACTTAATTCGTTTTACGTAATAGGTCATCGATCATGCAGATTATGATCCCTCAGATGGTTCAGAAAGCTGGCCGTTTCAAGAGATAATTCGTTTTCCTTAATACAGTAGAAAAGCAATGATGCAGATGATGACACCCCAGATAGTTCTGAAATCTGGTTGTTTCAAGAGTTAATTCGTTTTACGTAATAGGACATCGATGATGCAGATTATGATCCCCCAGATGGTTCAGAAAGCTTTTGGTTTTAAGAGTTAATTCGTTTTACGTAATAGGACATCGATGATGCAGATTATGATCCCCCAGATGGTTCAGAAAGCTTTTGGTTTTAAGAGTTAATTCGTTTTACGTAATAGGACATCGATGATGCAGGGGATAACCTCCCATGATGGTTCAGAAATCTGGTCGTTTCAAGAGTTATTTCGTTTTACGTAATAGGACATCGATGATGCAGATTATTATCCCCCAGATGGTTCAGAAAGCTGGTCGTTTCAAGTGATAATTCGTTTTACGTAATAGGACATCAATGATGCAGAATATTATCCCCCAGTTGATTCAGAAAGCTGGTCGTTTTAAGAGTTAATTCGTTTTACGTAAGAGGACATCGATGATGCAGATTATAATCCCTTAGATGGTTCAGAAAGCTGGTCGTTTCAAGAGATAATTCGTTTTACGTAATAGGACATCGATGATGCAGATTATTATCACCCAGATGGTTCAGAAAGCTGGTCGTTTTAAGAGTTAATTCGTTTTACGTAAGAGGACATCGATGATGCTGATTATGATCCCCCAGATGGTTCAGAAAGCTGGTCGTTTCAAGAGATAATTTGTTTTACATAATAGGACATCGATGATGCAGATTACTATCCCCCGATTGGTTCAGAAAGCTGGACGTTTCAAGAGATAATTCGTTTTCCTTAATACAGTAGAAAAGCAATGATGCAGATGATGACCCCCTAGATAGTTCAGAAATCTTCTTCGTTTCAAGAGTTAATTCGTTTTACGCAATAGGACATCGATGATGCAGATTATTATCCCCCAGATGGTTCAGAAAGCTGGTCGTTTCAAGAGTTAATTCGTTTAACTTAATAGGACATCGGTGATGCAGATTATTATCCCCCAGATGGTTCAGAAAGCTGGTCGTTTTAGAGTTAATTCGTTTTACGTATAAGGACATCGATGATGCTCATTATGATCCCCAGATGGTTCAGAAAGCTGGTCGTTTCAAGAGATAATTCGTTTTACGTAATAGGACATCGATGATGCAGATTATTATCCCCCAGATGGTTCAGAAAGCTGGTCGTTTTAAGAGTTAATTCGTTTTACGTAAGAGGACATCGATGATGCTGATTATGATCCCCAGATGGTTCAGAAAGCTGGTCGTTTCAAGAGGTAATTCGTTTTCCTTAATAGAAAAGCAATGATGCAGATGATGACCCCCCCCTCCCCCGAAGATGGTTTAGAAATCTGTCTGTTTCAAGACTTAATTCGTTTTACGTAATAGGTCATCGATCATGCAGATTATGATCCCTCAGATGGTTCAGAAAGCTGGTCATTTCAAGAGATAATTCGTTTTCCTTAATACAGTAGAAAAGCAATGATGCAGATGATGACACCCCAGATAGTTCAGAAATCTGGTCGTTTCAAGAGTTAATTCGTTTTACGTAATACGACATCAATGATGCAGATTATGATCCCCCAGATGGTTCAGAAAGCTTTTGGTTTTAAGAGTTAATTCGTTTTACGTAATAGGACATCGATGATGCAGGGGATAACCTACCATGATGGTTCAGAAATCTGGTCGTTTCAAGAGTTATTTCGTTTTACGTAATAGGACATCGATGATGCAGATTATTATCCCCCAGATGGTTCAGAAAGCTGGTCGTTTTAAGAGTTAATTCGTTTTACGTAAGAGGACATCAATGATGCTGATTATGATCCCCCAGATGGTTCAGAAAGCTGGTCGTTTCAAGAGGTAATTCGCTTTCCTTAATAGAAAAGCAATGATGCAGATGATGACCCCCCTCCCCCGAAGATGGTTTAGAAATCTGTCTGTTTCAAGACTTAATTCGTTTTACGTAATAGGTCATCGATCATGCAGATTATGATCCCTCAGATGGTTCAGAAAGCTGGTCGTTTCAAGAGATAATTCGTTTTCCTTAATACAGTAGAAAAGCAATGATGCAGATGATGACACCCCAGATAGTTCTGAAATCTGGTTGTTTCAAGAGTTAATTCGTTTTACGTAATAGGACATCGATGATGCAGATTATGATCCCCCAGATGGTTCAGAAAGCTTTTGGTTTTAAGAGTTAATTCGTTTTACGTAATAGGACATCGATGATGCAGGGGATAACCTACCATGATGGTTCAGAAATCTGGTCGTTTCAAGAGTTATTTCGTTTTACGTAATAGGACATCGATGATGCAGATTATTATCCCCCAGATGGTTCAGAAAGCTGGTCGTTTCAAGAGATAATTCGTTTTACGTAATAGGACATCAATGATGCAGAATATTATCCCCCAGTTGATTCAGAAAGCTGGTCGTTTTAAGAGTTAATTCGTTTTACGTAATAGGACATCGATGATGCAGATTATGATCCCCCAGATGGTTCAGAAAGCTTTTGGTTTTAAGAGTTAATTCGTTTTACGTAATAGGACATCGATGATGCAGGGGATAACCTCCCATGATGGTTCAGAAATCTGGTCGTTTCAAGGGTTATTTCGTTTTACGTAATAGGACATCGATGATGCAGATTATTATCCCCCAGATGGTTCAGAAAGCTGGTCGTTTCAAGAGTTAATTCGTTTAACGTAATAGGACATCGGTGATGCAGATTATTATCCCCAGATGGTTCAGAAAGCTGGTCGTTTTAGAGTTAATTCGTTTTACGTATAAGGACATCGATGATGCTCATTATGATCCCCAGATGGTTCAGAAAGCTGGTCGTTTCAAGAGATAATTCGTTTTACGTAATAGGACATCGATGATGCAGATTATTATCCCCCAGATGGTTCAGAAAGCTGGTCGTTTTAAGAGTTAATTCGTTTTACGTAAGAGGACATCGATGATGCTGATTATGATCCCCCAGATGGTTCAGAAAGCTGGTCGTTTCAAGAGGTAATTCGTTTTCCTTAATAGAAAAGCAATGATGCAGATGATGACCTCCCCCACCAAGATGGTTTAGAAATCTGTCTGTTTCAAGACTTAATTCGTTTTACGTAATAGGTCATCGATCATGCAGATTATGATCCCTCAGATGGTTCAGAAAGCTGGTAGTTTCAAGAGATAATTCGTTTTCTTTAATACAGTAGAAAAGCAATGATGCAGATGATGACACCCCAGATAGTTCAGAAATCTGATCGTTTCAAGAGTTAATTCCTTTTACGTAATAGGACATCGATGATGCAGATTATGTTCCCCTAGATGGTTCAGAAAGCTGGTGGTTTCAAGAGTTAATTCGTTTTACGTAATAGGACATCGATGATTCAGGTGATAACCTCCTCAGATGGTTCAGAAATCTGGTCGTTTCAAGAGTTATTTCGTTTTACGTAATAGGACATCAATGATGCAGATTATTATCCCCCAGTTGATTCAGAAAGCTGGTCGTTTTAAGAGTTAATTCGTTTTACGTAAGAGGACATCGATGATGCAGATTATGATCCCTTAGATGGTTCAGAAAGCTGGTCGTATCAAGAGATAATTCGTTTTCCTTAATACAGTTGAAAAGCAATGTTGCAGATGATGACCCCCTAGATAGTTCAGAAATCTGGTCGTTTCAAGAGTTAATTCGTTTTACGTAATAGGACATCGATGATGCAGATTATTATCCCCCAGATGGTTCAGAAAGCTGGTCGTTTTAAGAGTTAATTCGTTTTACGGAATAGGACATCGATGATGCTTATTATGATCCCCCAGATGGTTCAGAAAGCTGGTCGTTTCAAGAGATAATTTGTTTTACACAATAGGACATCGATGATGCAGATTATTATCCCCCGATTGGTTCAGAAAGCTGGTCGTTTCAAGAGATAATTCGTTTTCCTTAATACAGTAGAAAAGCAATGATGCAGATGATGACCCCTAGATAGTTCAGAAATCTGGTCGTTTCAAGAGTTAATTCGTTTTACGTAATAGGACATCGATGATGCAGATTATTATCCCCCAGATGGTTCAGAAAGCTGGTCGTTTCAAGAGTTAATTCGTTTAACGTAATAGGACATCGGTGATGCAGATTATTATCCCCCAGATGGTTCAGAAAGCTGGTCGTTTTAGAGTTAATTCGTTTTACGTATAAGGACATCGATGATGCTCATTATGATCCCCAGATGGTTCAGAAAGCTGGTCGTTTCAAGAGATAATTCGTTTTACGTAATAGGACATCGATGATGCAGATTATTATCCCCCAGATGGTTCAGAAAGCTGGTCGTTTCAAGAGATAATTCGTTTTCCTTAATACAGTAGAAAAGCAATGATGCAGATGATGACCCCCTAGATAGTTCTGAAATCTGGTCGTTTCAAGAGTTAATTCGTTTTACGTAATAGGACATCGATGATGCAGATTATGATCCCCCAGTTGATTCGGAAAGCTGGTCGTTTTAAGATTTAATTCGTTTTACGTAAGAGGACATCGATGATGCAGATTATGATCTCCCAGATGGTTCAGAAAGCTGGTCGTTTCAAGAGTTAATTAGTTTTCCTTCATAGAATAGCGATGATGCAGGTGGTACCCCCCCCCCCCAGATGGTTCAGAAATCTGGTCGTTTCAAGAGATAATTCGTTTTACGTAATAGGACATCGATGATGCAGATTATTATCCCCCAGTTGATTCGGAAAGCTGGTCGTTTTAAGATTTAATTCGTTTTACGTAAGAGGACATCGATGATGCAGATTATGATCCCCCAGATGGTTCAGAAAGCTGGTCGTTTCAAGAGATAATTCGTTTTCCTTAATACAGTAGAAAAGCAATGATGCAGATGATGACCCCCCCAGATAGTTCAGAAATCTGGTCGTTTCAAGAGTTAATTCGTTTTACGTAATAGGACATCGATGATGCAGATTATGATCTACCAGATGGTTCAGAAATCTGGTCGTTTCAAGAGTTAATTAGTTTTCCTTAATAGAATAGCGATGATGCAGGTGGTAAACCCCCTCCCTCCCCTCCAGATGGTTCAGAAATCTGGTCGTTTCAAGAGTTAATTCGTTTTACGTAATAGGACATCGATGTTGCAGATTATTATCCCCCAGATGGTTCAGAATGCGGGTGGTTTTAAGAGTTAATTCGTTTCACGTAAGAGTACATGGATGATGCAGATTATGATCCCCAGATGGTTCAGAAAGCTGGTGGGTTCAAGAGTTAATTCGTTTTACGTAATAGGACATCGATGATGCAGATTATGATCCCCCAGATGTTTCAGAAAGCTGGTCGTTTCAAGAGATAAATCGTTTTCCTTAATACAGTAGAAAAGCAATGATGCATATGATGACCCCCCAGATAGTTCAGAAATCTGGTCGTTTCAAGAGTTAATTCGTTTTACGTAATACGACATCAATGATGCAGATTATGATCCCCCAGATGGTTCAGAAAGCTTTTGGTTTTAAGAGTTAATTCGTTTTACGTAATAGGACATCGATGATGCAGGGGATAACCTACCATGATGGTTCAGAAATCTGGTCGTTTCAAGAGTTATTTCGTTTTACGTAATAGGACATCGATGATGCAGATTATTATCCCCCAGATGGTTCAGAAAGCTGGTCGTTTTAAGAGTTAATTCGTTTTACGTAAGAGGACATCAATGATGCTGATTATGATCCCCCAGATGGTTCAGAAAGCTGGTCGTTTCAAGAGGTAATTCGCTTTCCTTAATAGAAAAGCAATGATGCAGATGATGACCCCCCCCCCTCCCCCGAAGATGGTTTAGAAATCTGTCTGTTTCAAGACTTAATTCGTTTTACGTAATAGGTCATCGATCATGCAGATTATGATCCCTCAGATTGGTTCAGAAAGCTGGCCGTTTCAAGAGATAATTCGTTTTCCTTAATACAGTAGAAAAGCAATGATGCAGATGATGACACCCCAGATAGTTCTGAAATCTGGTTGTTTCAAGAGTTAATTCGTTTTACGTAATAGGACATCGATGATGCAGATTATGATCCCCCAGATGGTTCAGAAAGCTTTTGGTTTTAAGAGTTAATTCGTTTTACGTAATAGGACATCGATGATGCAGATTATGATCCCCCAGATGGTTCAGAAAGCTTTTGGTTTTAAGAGTTAATTCGTTTTACGTAATAGGACATCGATGATGCAGGGGATAACCTCCCATGATGGTTCAGAAATCTGGTCGTTTCAAGAGTTATTTCGTTTTACGTAATAGGACATCGATGATGCAGATTATTATCCCCCAGATGGTTCAGAAAGCTGGTCGTTTCAAGTGATAATTCGTTTTACGTAATAGGACATCAATGATGCAGAATATTATCCCCCAGTTGATTCAGAAAGCTGGTCGTTTTAAGAGTTAATTCGTTTTACGTAAGAGGACATCGATGATGCAGATTATAATCCCTTAGATGGTTCAGAAAGCTGGTCGTTTCAAGAGATAATTCGTTTTACGTAATAGGACATCGATGATGCAGATTATTATCACCCAGATGGTTCAGAAAGCTGGTCGTTTTAAGAGTTAATTCGTTTTACGTAAGAGGACATCGATGATGCTGATTATGATCCCCCAGATGGTTCAGAAAGCTGGTCGTTTCAAGAGATAATTTGTTTTACATAATAGGACATCGATGATGCAGATTACTATCCCCCGATTGGTTCAGAAAGCTGGACGTTTCAAGAGATAATTCGTTTTCCTTAATACAGTAGAAAAGCAATGATGCAGATGATGACCCCCTAGATAGTTCAGAAATCTTCTTCGTTTCAAGAGTTAATTCGTTTTACGCAATAGGACATCGATGATGCAGATTATTATCCCCCAGATGGTTCAGAAAGCTGGTCGTTTCAAGAGTTAATTCGTTTAACTTAATAGGACATCGGTGATGCAGATTATTATCCCCCAGATGGTTCAGAAAGCTGGTCGTTTTAGAGTTAATTCGTTTTACGTATAAGGACATCGATGATGCTCATTATGATCCCCAGATGGTTCAGAAAGCTGGTCGTTTCAAGAGATAATTCGTTTTACGTAATAGGACATCGATGATGCAGATTATTATCCCCCAGATGGTTCAGAAAGCTGGTCGTTTTAAGAGTTAATTCGTTTTACGTAAGAGGACATCGATGATGCTGATTATGATCCCCCAGATGGTTCAGAAAGCTGGTCGTTTCAAGAGGTAATTCGTTTTCCTTAATAGAAAAGCAATGATGCAGATGATGACCCCCCCCTCCCCCGAAGATGGTTTAGAAATCTGTCTGTTTCAAGACTTAATTCGTTTTACGTAATAGGTCATCGATCATGCAGATTATGATCCCTCAGATGGTTCAGAAAGCTGGTCATTTCAAGAGATAATTCGTTTTCCTTAATACAGTAGAAAAGCAATGATGCAGATGATGACACCCCAGATAGTTCAGAAATCTGGTCGTTTCAAGAGTTAATCCGTTTTACGTAATACGACATCAATGATGCAGATTATGATCCCCCAGATGGTTCAGAAAGCTTTTGGTTTTAAGAGTTAATTCGTTTTACGTAATAGGACATCGATGATGCAGGGGATAACCTACCATGATGGTTCAGAAATCTGGTCGTTTCAAGAGTTATTTCGTTTTACGTAATAGGACATCGATGATGCAGATTATTATCCCCCAGATGGTTCAGAAAGCTGGTCGTTTTAAGAGTTAATTCGTTTTACGTAAGAGGACATCAATGATGCTGATTATGATCCCCCAGATGGTTCAGAAAGCTGGTCGTTTCAAGAGGTAATTCGCTTTCCTTAATAGAAAAGCAATGATGCAGATGATGACCCCCCTCCCCCGAAGATGGTTTAGAAATCTGTCTGTTTCAAGACTTAATTCGTTTTACGTAATAGGTCATCGATCATGCAGATTATGATCCCTCAGATGGTTCAGAAAGCTGGTCGTTTCAAGAGATAATTCGTTTTCCTTAATACAGTAGAAAAGCAATGATGCAGATGATGACACCCCAGATAGTTCTGAAATCTGGTTGTTTCAAGAGTTAATTCGTTTTACGTAATAGGACATCGATGATGCAGATTATGATCCCCCAGATGGTTCAGAAAGCTTTTGGTTTTAAGAGTTAATTCGTTTTACGTAATAGGACATCGATGATGCAGGGGATAACCTACCATGATGGTTCAGAAATCTGGTCGTTTCAAGAGTTATTTCGTTTTACGTAATAGGACATCGATGATGCAGATTATTATCCCCCAGATGGTTCAGAAAGCTGGTCGTTTCAAGAGATAATTCGTTTTACGTAATAGGACATCAATGATGCAGAATATTATCCCCCAGTTGATTCAGAAAGCTGGTCGTTTTAAGAGTTAATTCGTTTTACGTAATAGGACATCGATGATGCAGATTATGATCCCCCAGATGGTTCAGAAAGCTTTTGGTTTTAAGAGTTAATTCGTTTTACGTAATAGGACATCGATGATGCAGGGGATAACCTCCCATGATGGTTCAGAAATCTGGTCGTTTCAAGGGTTATTTCGTTTTACGTAATAGGACATCGATGATGCAGATTATTATCCCCCAGATGGTTCAGAAAGCTGGTCGTTTCAAGAGTTAATTCGTTTAACGTAATAGGACATCGGTGATGCAGATTATTATCCCCAGATGGTTCAGAAAGCTGGTCGTTTTAGAGTTAATTCGTTTTACGTATAAGGACATCGATGATGCTCATTATGATCCCCAGATGGTTCAGAAAGCTGGTCGTTTCAAGAGATAATTCGTTTTACGTAATAGGACATCGATGATGCAGATTATTATCCCCCAGATGGTTCAGAAAGCTGGTCGTTTTAAGAGTTAATTCGTTTTACGTAAGAGGACATCGATGATGCTGATTATGATCCCCCAGATGGTTCAGAAAGCTGGTCGTTTCAAGAGGTAATTCGTTTTCCTTAATACAGTTGAAAAGCAATGATGCAGATGATGACCTCCCCACCAAGATGGTTTAGAAATCTGTCTGTTTCAAGACTTAATTCGTTTTACGTAATAGGTCATCGATCATGCAGATTATGATCCCTCAGATGGTTCAGAAAGCTGGTAGTTTCAAGAGATAATTCGTTTTCTTTAATACAGTAGAAAAGCAATGATGCAGATGATGACACCCCAGATAGTTCAGAAATCTGATCGTTTCAAGAGTTAATTCCTTTTACGTAATAGGACATCGATGATGCAGATTATGTTCCCCTAGATGGTTCAGAAAGCTGGTGGTTTCAAGAGTTAATTCGTTTTACGTAATAGGACATCGATGATTCAGGTGATAACCTCCTCAGATGGTTCAGAAATCTGGTCGTTTCAAGAGTTATTTCGTTTTACGTAATAGGACATCAATGATGCAGATTATTATCCCCCAGTTGATTCAGAAAGCTGGTCGTTTTAAGAGTTAATTCGTTTTACGTAAGAGGACATCGATGATGCAGATTATGATCCCTTAGATGGTTCAGAAAGCTGGTCGTATCAAGAGATAATTCGTTTTCCTTAATACAGTTGAAAAGCAATGTTGCAGATGATGACCCCCCAGATAGTTCAGAAATCTGGTCGTTTCAAGAGTTAATTCGTTTTACGTAATAGGACATCGATGATGCAGATTATTATCCCCCAGATGGTTCAGAAAGCTGGTCGTTTTAAGAGTTAATTCGTTTTACGGAATAGGACATCGATGATGCTTATTATGATCCCCCAGATGGTTCAGAAAGCTGGTCGTTTCAAGAGATAATTTGTTTTACACAATAGGACATCGATGATGCAGATTATTATCCCCCGATTGGTTCAGAAAGCTGGTCGTTTCAAGAGATAATTCGTTTTCCTTAATACAGTAGAAAAGCAATGATGCAGATGATGACCCCCTAGATAGTTCAGAAATCTGGTCGTTTCAAGAGTTAATTCGTTTTACGTAATAGGACATCGATGATGCAGATTATTATCCCCCAGATGGTTCAGAAAGCTGGTCGTTTCAAGAGTTAATTCGTTTAACGTAATAGGACATCGGTGATGCAGATTATTATCCCCCAGATGGTTCAGAAAGCTGGTCGTTTTAGAGTTAATTCGTTTTACGTATAAGGACATCGATGATGCTCATTATGATCCCCAGATGGTTCAGAAAGCTGGTCGTTTCAAGAGATAATTCGTTTTACGTAATAGGACATCGATGATGCAGATTATTATCCCCCAGATGGTTCAGAAAGCTGGTCGTTTCAAGAGATAATTCGTTTTCCTTAATACAGTAGAAAAGCAATGATGCAGATGATGACCCCCTAGATAGTTCTGAAATCTGGTCGTTTCAAGAGTTAATTCGTTTTACGTAATAGGACATCGATGATGCAGATTATGATCCCCCAGTTGATTCGGAAAGCTGGTCGTTTTAAGATTTAATTCGTTTTACGTAAGAGGACATCGATGATGCAGATTATGATCTCCCAGATGGTTCAGAAAGCTGGTCGTTTCAAGAGTTAATTAGTTTTCCTTCATAGAATAGCGATGATGCAGGTGGTACCCCCCCCCCCCAGATGGTTCAGAAATCTGGTCGTTTCAAGAGATAATTCGTTTTACGTAATAGGACATCGATGATGCAGATTATTATCCCCCAGTTGATTCGGAAAGCTGGTCGTTTTAAGATTTAATTCGTTTTACGTAAGAGGACATCGATGATGCAGATTATGATCCCCCAGATGGTTCAGAAAGCTGGTCGTTTCAAGAGATAATTCGTTTTCCTTAATACAGTAGAAAAGCAATGATGCAGATGATGACCCCCCAGATAGTTCAGAAATCTGGTCGTTTCAAGAGTTAATTCGTTTTACGTAATAGGACATCGATGATGCAGATTATGATCTACCAGATGGTTCAGAAATCTGGTCGTTTCAAGAGTTAATTAGTTTTCCTTAATAGAATAGCGATGATGCAGGTGGTAAACCCCCTCCCTCCCCTCCAGATGGTTCAGAAATCTGGTCGTTTCAAGAGTTAATTCGTTTTACGTAATAGGACATCGATGTTGCAGATTATTATCCCCCAGATGGTTCAGAATGCGGGTGGTTTTAAGAGTTAATTCGTTTCACGTAAGAGTACATGGATGATGCAGATTATGATCCCCCAGATGGTTCAGAAAGCTGGTGGGTTCAAGAGTTAATTCGTTTTACGTAATAGGACATCGATGATGCAGATTATGATCCCCCAGATGTTTCAGAAAGCTGGTCGTTTCAAGAGATAAATCGTTTTCCTTAATACAGTAGAAAAGCAATGATGCATATGATGACCCCCAGATAGTTCAGAAATCTGGTCGTTTCAAGAGTTAATTCGTTTTACGTAATACGGACATCGATGATGCAGATTATTATCCCCCAGATGGTTCAGAAAGCTATTCGTTTTAAGAGTTAATTCGTTTTACGTAATAGGACATCGATGATGCAGATTATGATCTCCCAGATGGTTCAGAAAGCTGGTCGTTTCAAGAGTTAATTAATTTTCCTTCATAGAATAGCGATGATGCAGGTGGTACCCCCCCCCCCCCCAGATGGTTCAGAAATCTGGTCGTTTCAAGAGATAATTCGTTCTCCTTAATACAGTAGAAAATCGATGATGCACATTATTATCCCCCAGTTGATTCGGAAAGCTGGTCGTTTTAAGAGTTAATTCGTTTTACGTAAGAGGACATCGATGATGCAGATTATGATCCCTCAGATGGTTCAGAAAGCTGGTCGTTTCAAGAGATAATTCGTTTTCCTTAATACAGTAGAAAAGCAATGATGCAGATGATGACCCCCAGATAGTTCAGAAATCTGGTCGTTTCAAGAGTTAATTCGTTTTATGTAATAGGACATCGATGATGCAGATTATGATCTACCAGATGGTTCAGAAATCTGGTCGTTTCAAGAGTTAATTAGTTTTCCTTAATAGAATAGCGATGATGCAGGTGGTAACCCCCCCCTCCAGATGGTTCAGAAATCTGGTCGTTTCAAGAGTTAATTCGTTTTACGTAATAGGACATCGATGTTGCAGGTTATTATCCCTCATATGGTTCAGAAAGCTGGTGGTTTCAAGAGTTAATTCGTTTTACGTAAGAGTACATGGATGATGCAGATTATGATTCCCCAGATGGCTTGGCCGTGGTGGTCCTGTCACATGGCCCGCTAGATCGCCGGATCTTAACCCATCGGCCTTCTTCCTCTGGAGTCACCTAAAGGAACTGGTGTATCAACGGCCTGTCAAAATTCTGCACGACCTAGTGTCCACCTTACACGCGTCTCTCACAACTGTTACCCCTGCTATGCTGCATTGCGTGCAGATGTCTATTCCTCGGCGGGATGCCGCCTGTTCCTCACTACAAGGTGGTCATTTTGAACACGTGTTGTAATCTGACACGAATCCACATGTTTCATCATTTGTGTTGTACTGGTACACATCAATAAATTACATGTTTTCTTTCAAAGTGATTGGGTAAGTTATTTCTAATGTCTGTATTCTTTCCGGATGTGACGTCGCGAAATTTTGGCGCGTATATCTTTGGAACGCGAAGTCCGATTGGAAAACGGACAACGGTTTTCGGTTTCTTTCTCCACGAGGAATCGTTCGGTAGGTTTATTGTGCGGTCGATTCTGATCACCCTGTATATGCCATCCACATGTACACTTGAGCATTTTCTTTTAAATATTTTATTTTACTTCACAGTTTCTGAGATACCGCTTATGCTGGGTGTTTCATCAGGCAGACCCCCCCCCAAGGAATCAGTCATATTTTGCAACACACTCTACTTAGAAACATGACACGTGATTGGCAACGTACCTTAGTTTATGGGAATGTAGCGCCATTCACAATAAATGCTGGAGATCTCCAACTCCAACGACATCCAAACATACTCGAACGCGACGAATTATCGAAGATCCTCTTCAACATGTCCTCATCAATAGTCCGGATTGCTCCACTGACGTTGCTTTCGAAATATTCAAGTATCCCCATAAGAAAAAATCGGGAGGACACAAACCGGGTGAACGAGGTGGCCACATTTTTTTTAGACTGAATAAAGGGGAACCATGTGAAATCTAAAATGCTCGGAATTGCGAGTGAAAATGTCAGGAACCAGTGGCAATAAGACGCACCCTTTTCAAGATCCGGTTCTTGCATAGCTGTCATACGGTTCACTTGACATGTTAGCTTTACACATTGGACTGCTTTCTTTGAGGCTACAAGACAGCATTGCTTCATTACACATGAAGCAATGCTTTCTTCGTGGCTCTTTATGCTTTCTTCGTGGCTCTTTATGCTTTCTTCGTGTCTCTTTATGCTTCTTTTGTGGCACTTTATGCTTTTTTCGTTGCTCTTTATGCTTTCTTCGTAGCACTTTGTGCTTCTTTCGTGGCACTTTATGCTTTCTTCGTGGCTCTTTATGCTTTCTTCGTGGCTCCTTATGCTTTCTTCGTGGCTCTTTATGCTTTCTTCGTGTCTCTTTATGCTTCTTTCGTGGCACTTTATGCTTTTTTCGGGGCTCTTTATGCTTTCTTCGTAGTTCTTTGTGCTTCTTTCGTGGCACTTTATGCTTTCTTCGTGTCTCTTTATGCTTCTTTTGTGGCACTTTATGCTTTTTTCGGGGCTCTTTATGCTTTCTTCGTAGCTCTTTGTGCTTCTTTCGTGGCACTTTATGCTTTCTTCGTGGCTCTTTATGCTTTCTTCGTGGCTCTTTATGCTTTCTTTGTGGCTCTTTATGCTTCTTTCGTGGCACTTTATGCGTTTTTCGGGGCTTTTTATGCTTTCTTCGTAGTTCTTTGTGCTTCTTTCGTGGCACTTTATGCTTTCTTCGTGGCTCTTTATACTTTCTTCGTGGCTCCTTAGGCTTCCTTAGTGGCACTTTGTGCTTTCTTCGTGGCTCTTTATGCTTTCTTCGTGGCTCTTTATGCTTTCTTCGTGGCTCCTTAGGCTTTCTTTGTGGCACTTTATGCTTTCTTCGTGGCACTTTATGCTTTCTTCGTGGCTCTTTATGCTTTCTTCGTGGCTCCTTAGGCTTTCTTAGTGGTACTTTATGCTTTCTTCGTGGCTCTTTATGCTTTCTTCGTGGCTCTTTATGCTTTCTTCGTGGCTCCTTAGGCTTTCTTTGTGGCACTTTATGCTTTCTTCGTGCACTTTATGCTTTCTTCGTGGCTCTTTATGCTTTCTTCGTGGCTCCTTAGGCTTTCTTTGTGGCACTTTATGCTTTCTTCGTGCACTTTATGCTTTCTTCGTAGCTCCTTATGCTTTCTGCGTGGCTCTCTATGCTTTCTTCGTGGCTCTTTATGCTTTCTTCGTAGCTTCTTATGTTTTCTGCGTGGCTCTTTATGCTTTCTTCGTAGCTCCTTATGCTTTCTTCGTGGCTCTTTGGTAGGTGGAAACAGAATACCCAATTCTTTGTGGCAAACGTCGTAGTGCCTTCCGTAATGCAAGCAGCCTGTGCTTCACTTCTTCCATTTTTTCTTCCGCTACACATCCGACGGCCAGAAGGATAGACCATCGATAGACAGCCGAAATTTTAGATTGAATTCCAAGGGACAGGAAAAGACCCTGAAGAAGACCACATGAGAGATGGGTGGATAAAATTCGAAAGTATGCAAGAGTGACATGGAGGAGACTGGCACAAGACAGACCGTTGTGGAGGAAACTTGGGGAGACCTTCGTCCAGCAATGGATTGATAATGGTTGACAATGATGATGATGATGATGATGATGATGATGATGATTGGTTCAAAACACTTCCTGTAGTTTCAGATTTCTTCGCTAACTTGGGAATGTAATGTTTGTCTGGTGCTTTTCTTCCCCCAAACTTCTCCAGGAATCCACGCTGCGTTACCTTTATAGACTTTGTTATCCAATAATTTTACACAATAAACACCAGCTCCGCAACGGTGTACACAGCCATCCTGAACGACTTTCAACGACACAGTGAAACACGCAGATTGCCTCCGGACAGAATTAAAGTCCCCAGCCATCTGTTGGGGTGACGTCACAATGAGTCATCGCCTTATCAGGAAAATCACTTCAGTGCATTTTTCAAGAATAAATGTCACTTGTAAATCAGACGTTGTGTTTCTATGTAGAATGGAAAGAAAACAATAGTTGGTTCTTTGGGAGGACTACCTAGTGAAGCACCCTGTATTATGAGAATCAAACTTTATATAATTGCTGTATTTTATTAATTATTATTCTTTTGTTAATTTTAGAGATAAATATTCTTTGGGCCATTCATGAGACGCATCACACACCAGAGGAAATGATGTTTACTGCCCCGATGAGGAACCATATCTTCCTTCTACCTATACACTGGGTGAGTGTGAAAAGGAATTTCTGTTTGCTCCATTTAAATACCAGTTTTGAGTTTTAACTATACTTCGCTTCACCCTAAGATGACACTGAAAAGTAAGGTACGTGAAACCTATCGCCGCGATTAAAAGTAGTTCCTAACATTTTCCGTGAAACCCAACGCATTTATTGCCCAGAATCATACTTTATATTGTCCTAGCTGTTTGCCTATAAGTACATATATTTATTTTAGACAAATCTAAAAATGATCTATTTTCAGAAATTAAGTTTTGAAATTACAACACACGCATGCGTAGATGTGCAGTGTTTGGGAGACAAGGATGCCACTGAGTTGATGGGGGAAGTGATTGACAACTGCTAACAGCAGAACACAGTGGGGAGTGACGCGAATGAGCATAACTCTCAGCCGTCCCTGAAGGCTCAGTGAGTGCGTAAGCTCTTGTACCTTAAACTACGGTGTCATCGTGGGGTGAATCGAAGTATAGAGCGTTTACTATTTTAAATGACTCCGATTTTTGCACTATGCAATTGTATTTCTCAATTACACTTTAATTAAAATGAATATCAGGCTGCCAGGCAAGCCTCGCCCCCTAAGCCCTGCCTGACACCCACAGGGTGTGGAAGGGTCCCCTAAGGTCCTGCCCCACACCACATAGATGTAAATTGACATTCAAATAGCAGGGGCCCGGGCAAATACTTTGACAAGGCCCTGTCTATATAAACAATTTGATTAAAAAATAAAATTCATGGGTCCGTATGAGGTATACTGATCTATCGATGAAGTTTTAGAATAATGGATACAGAAAAGGTACTTGTTTATAGTCCAATCAGTGCTCTCTGGAACTCATGCCATAATCACTGCATTTATAGAATGTGGTCCCTTTCAATGCTGACTATTTTCTCTTTAGAGATTTTGTAATAGCTATGATTTTTGGCATCTTCCATAAGCTCAACAATGAAAGAAATGTCGAAGAGGATTGCTTTTTCACTTGTTTTCGGAATCCCAACGGAAAACTTATCGTGGGTGTCCATTCATATACAAGATTCGGTATGTTTGAATGTTCTGTTTATAGACCACCGGACACAAGATGTAAAATGGCATTCAAAATTCAGAAATAAAAAAAAATTATTCTACAAAATTTATTTTTTTTACTTTCATTTCAGCAAAATCATGAGTTATGTAGTTGTAATCCATTTTTTCACATAATGTACGCCGATAAGCTATTACATTATGACCACCCACCTAATAAACTGTAGGACTCCCCCCCCCCTAGCTCGCAAAACAACGGCCACTCGGCGAGGCATCGATTCCATGAGGTGGCGATAGGTATCTGGTACCATAATGTGAACATATGGTATACCAGATACCCCAAGATACCTATCACTTTCAGTTCCCGTACATTTCGGGGTGGTGGTCATTTAGCGCGAACCCGCTTTCCCAAGTCGAACCACAAATGTTCGATTGGGTTCATGTCTGGTGAATTTGGAGGCCAGGGCATTAAATGAAAGTCGCCAGCATGTTCCTCTAACCACCCCTTGGCGATTCTGGCAGTGTGGCAACAAGTTCGCCATAAATGAGCGAACTTGGTCCGCAACGATGTTCAGATACCTGACAACTCTCAGGGATTGTGCTATTGGGATAATGGGGCCCAAAGTGTCTCAAGAAAACATCGCCCACAGCATAACACCGCCACCGCCCTGTTTCCGCCCAACAGTGCATCCAGGTGCCATAGTCTCCGTTGGTAATCGGAGTATCCGCGCTCTGCCGTCTACGTGATACACCAGGAATCTTGATTCGTCAGACCGCGCAACTTTCTTCCAATCATCCACGGTCGAATCTTGATGATCTTGGGTCCATTTCATGCGCTGTTGGCGATGACGTGCAGTGAACATGGGAACCCGACTGGATCTTCGGCTACGCATTCCCATGCGCAGAAGACTGTGATGAACTGTGTGCTGTGACACATTTCCCTGATCACCACTGTTGTAGCTGCGGGTGATTTGTCGCACTGTGGCCCTGCAGTCACTGCGAAGAATGCGCGACAGTCTCCTCTCCCTTCTGGCATCAACGAGCTGCTGGCAACACACGGCTGGACAACGGTTCGTCGTTTGGCCATCTGTGCACCACTTTTGATACGTACTCACTACAGCGGCACGTGAACAACCCACAAGCCGCGCCGTTTCCTAGATCTTAGTTCCGTGGCTCCGGGCCATCACAATTTGGGCTTTATCCAACTCCGATAAATCGGCAGCTTTTCCCATTCTGACCCCTAAGAGTCTACTAACCGAAAGCGGTTCCTGGGGTTGTATATAAACTGCTTTGTGAACTTCACGTGCGCCACCGTTCGGTCTCCAGGAGCGCTCAATTCTCTAAGTTAGGGATGGTCATAATAGAACGGCTCATTGGTGTATGTTCTATTGCCAAGTCATACGAAGTTAGGTAACCTTTCTTGAGTTATTGTAGTTCTTAAGATAGTTTTTCACTCATTTTAATTTAGGAAAACTTCGATCTGCCGAGGCAATAGTAACTGGAACTGACAATAAAATTCTTAAAAAAAAGCAATACTGAAATTTGGAAATGAAACAGTACAAAAAGTGTATATATGAGGATCCTAGGCTATCGGAATACGGAACAATACCGTCTAATCCAAGAAAACTGGCTGCCTTAATTTAGGCGTATTGTGGTGTTCCGATATCAAGTACAAATAAGGTTACATTCGCATGGTTGTGCAGTGCAGTTCATTCATAATTATTTTGTTTTGTTCTGCATATTGCATTTTTTATCTTAATTTTTGTGCCTATGAAGAGCGGGGACCCTTTGAGGTGCGTGATCCTTGGTAGGCAATTGCCCTGCTTGCCCGGGTTAATGGAGGTGCTGATCGAGGGGGCGCTTCATTTTTTTTTTCACCATTTGTCACTCAACCCATCCTTCCTCTTCCCTAACGAAAGAGAAAATACAACTTCATAGTTAAAACTGATAGTTGTGACTTTTAATTTAATTGCGTTTGACATTTGAAATACATGTATTTAATTAAATTTCACTTGCAACCATTAACCCCTGTAACGTATACTCTAGATTCAGTTTCCTTTTGATTTTACTATCTCTGGTTATTTTATTTTCCTATGTAAATTATCTTCTTACTTAACGAGATGTTATTTCTCCCACTGAATGATATGTGGCAACGAGTGTAGTCATGACGTGGTGGTAGGCAGTATAAACAGGCGCGTTTAACGATACCTAAGAGAGCTTTTGTGTACGCCGGAGAGCTTCTGTTTATATGAAAAGATCTTTTGTTTATGTGCGAGGAGAGCTTTTTGTTTATATGTGGAGAGGTTTTGTTCGATGTGAAAAGAGCTACGTTATTTTGTGCAGAGAGCTTCGTTCTATGTGATTAGGTTCTTCTTCATTATTGTGATACGATTAGTGTGACTAGTAGTGTGTGTGTGTTGGATGATACCAGGAGTTTCCTAATAAAAGATTTTTAAGTAAGTACGTTTTTCTCAGTTCATAGTACTGTCAGACCTCTGTCTGGCCGTTGGGTCTCTGTCATTAAGTGTCTCCATTAAGTACCACCAGTAAAGCTTTATTCATGATATAATAATTACTACAACAACAACCAGTAAAAACTTATTCATTATACCCCAAGATCTTTAGTTTTAGTATAATAATTTTAGCGCAGCATTAGTGTTATTTAAATGTCGCAATCGAAGCAACTTTACATAAGTTATGACGCATAATGGCGATAGAAGTGATTCCGCTTCTATGTCCTGACCTTTGACCCCCATTTCGCCAATTTACAATAGGGTTTGTCCCCAGGTGGTCCCCTACCACATACTAAACTTTAATCGAAATCGAACCTTTTTTACGTTAGTTATGACGCATAAGAGCAGTGGAATGGATCCCGCTCCTATGTCCTGTCCTTTGACCCCATTTGGTTCACGTTCAATGGGGTTCCTTCCTAGGTGTTCCCCTACCACATACTAAAGTTTCATCGAAATCGAACGATTTTTACGTGCGGACGAACATACGCACACAACGCGTGACGTAATGAGGCAGATGGGTATCGCGACCATCTGCTCGCAAGAGTGTGACGTCATAAAATTTTGATAGAATCCACACACAGCGCGTGACGTAATGAGACAGATGGCGTGACCGCGCGCCAACATCTAATGGCTCGACGCCATGACACTGCACTAAAAACGTGGTAATTCGGGGTGGTTATTTAACCCACTAAACGAATTTTCGTAAAGTCGAGATATAGCTAAATCGATCTCTACTACCAGAAAACGGTAGGTTAACGACTTTCATCAAAATCCTTAGAGCCGTTTTCAAAATAAAATTTACATACATACAAGAATTGCTGCTTTAAGGTGAACGTCAAGTAATTTTGCTTCCTCTACTTCGAATTGAAAAATTTCTTTACACATTATCTTCCCAATTAATGCGTTCCTAAGGATGAAAATTTGAACATCGATTAAAATATCTTCCTTTTATAACTTGCAATACTTAATATTTTCTAAAACATAACCATAATTATGCAATCCAACATTTGTTTGTCTACTGACGTCATGAAAATACAGGTCGCGCCATCTTTTTTCTGGACAATTAATGCGTTCACAAGGATGAAAATTTGAACATCGATTAAAATAACTTCATTTTATAACTTGGAATACTTAATATTTTCTAAAACATAACCATAATTATGCAATCCAACATTTGTTTGTCTACTGACGTCATCAAAGTACAGGTTGCGCCATGCATTTTCTGGTTTCAACACCACCAAAGGAAAAGTTATTGATTTTTAATAAAATTATGGTTATGTTTTAGAAAATATTAAGTATTTCAAGTTATAATATGAAGTTATTTTAATCGATGTTCAAATTTTCATCCTTGGGAACACATTAATTGTGAAGGAAAATGTGTACAAAAGTTTTTCCATTGGAAGTATAGGAAGCAAAATTACTTGATGTCCACTTTAATAATATGGGATAAGGGCGATGGAATGGATCGCAATCCTATGTCCTGACCTTTGATCCCAATTCACCCATTTTGAATAGGTTTCGTCCCCAGTCGGTCCCTTACCACATAATAAAATTTCATTGAAATCGAACCATATTTACGCAAGTTATGACGCATAAGTGAAATGGAATGGATCCCGCTCCTACGTCGTGACCTTTGACCCCATTTGTCCCATTTTCAATAGGGTTCGTCCCCAGGTGGCCCCTACCACATACTAAAATTTCATCGAAATTGAACCATTTTTACGCCAGTTATCGTGCGGACAGGCGGACGGACGGACGGGCAAAGCTGGAGCATATACGCTTCTTCTACCTATGGTTGGAAAGCGTAAATTACATACACAACGATCCTTGGGGCGCGTCCTTAAGCAGAAACGGTTCCTTATACGTCCTTCTGTAGCATATAGTAATCAAATGTAAATTTGCCGTTGACTTTTTTTGTTTTTCATTATTTTTTTATGATTAATCATTGATTTAAAATAAATAAATAATAACTATAATCCAAACTTGGTTTAGAAATTAATTTTTGAACTTAAACGAAAACCTTGAAAAAAAAAAGGAGGGATACGTACTACGGAGGTAGCGCATATGTCAAAACGGCAAATAGCAGTGATAAGCACTTGTTGGTGTAGCTTAATTGGGAAAGGATTCAGCTTCCGGAACAGAAGAATGCGGGTTGACTGGAGGTTCTTAACCCACACGCTCTGGCCTACTACGGAAATGACTGACATGCCAAGACGTCAAATAGCAGCACTTGCTGGTGTAGCTTAATTGGAACAGCATTCGGGTTTCGGAGCCAAAGGATGCTGTTTCGAGTCTTGCCACCTGCAAATTGGGGGTTTGACACCCCTGAAATGGTTTAGCAACGCCCTACAGATCATTATGTGGGAGAAAGGTTGCACGTAGTTTGCTCCTTAAATAGTAGAGGTAAAGCAGACGTGACATCTAGTACGACAGGTGAAATTCTGCTTATGTCACAAATCGGCACTAGCGCCATTTCTGTTACATCAGAAGTTTCCACTCGCAATGTCCTATTTTGTTTCATCCAGTCAGTAGCTATATATAGGTGATTATTGCCAGAGGAAACTTTAGATATTTTGAGGCACTAGGCGCTAAAAGGTTCAGGGGCTCGCTCACCCTATATCGAAGTGAATTTCTCCGTCATTTTTATCCGCGCCGGGGCTCGAACCCGGATCCCCTCATTCCGTAATAAATCACTCTACCAATTGAGCTACGCGGACGTTTTATTATGATTCCTATCTGCCTTTATGTCGTGTGCGTCCTTCTGGCAGGTACGTCACATCTCCTGGCACGTTACATCATCTCCCCCTTATTATTTTTTTTTTCGAAGTACTGGAGAAGGGATTCTCTTATTTATCCTATCTCGCGGTGTGGAAATAACATCACACCAATGCGAGATTTTGAACGGTCGGGTCATCCGGATAGTTCGGGCGCCATTATAACGAAGTAAATTTCTCCGTCATTTCTATACACGCCAGGATTCGAACCCGGATCCCCTCATTCCGGAATAAGTTACTCTACCAATTGAGCTACGCGGACGTTTTATTCTGATTCCTATCTGCCTTTATGTCGTGTGCGTCCTTCTGGCAGGTACGTCACATCTCCTGGTACGTTACAACCCTTCTTATCCCTTCAGATATTTTCATACGTCAGATTAACAAAAAAAGGGGGGAGTCAAGAAAAAGTTTTTTTACACTTTTTTAAAATGCCATCGCTTCCTATAATTATAACGTTCAGTAAGAAATAGTGCTAGTGTAATAATTTTGTTTGTCCGTGCACATCGAACTTTTTGATTTCAGAGATATCTCAAAAATTATTTTTGCGGCTAATAGGAAATCAATGGATATTAAGTTTGGCACTTTTAGTATCCCATATACAGTACTTCATGCACTGAAGTTATCATAAACAGAATTTTGAGTGTAATAGGGAATCAACTGATGTTAGGTTTGACACTTTAAATACCCGTCTCCCATTTATACCTGCATTGCAGTTATCAGAAGCAGAAGCATACAAATTAAATGCAAAAGATGCGGTTTGAAAATGGAAAAGTAGGAACTACAGGTTTTTGAAGTATATCATTGAAACTTTTTATTGCTTTTTCAAAAGCTAGTTTTAAGTCGATTTAAGGAATAGAAAAGGTGAGAATACTTGATAATTATCAGTATTAAACCAAGGGAGCAGAAAGTAATGAGAAAATGTTGTTGCAATACAGTATAAATTACTTTTAACACTATTAGTGTGATATTCTCAAATTTCTTTATTTTTTCAGCCTAAATATTAATAACTCTTTTGGTTTAAAGGGATTAGGGCCGAGAAAGAACTTGATTGTCCTAAGAAGAGTTATCCTGTGAAGAATATTTCTTTCTTCATTGATTATCCTAAAACGAAGGAAAGACACTATTAACAGCAAACACTCCCGGTCATCAGGAAAGTTTATACTAGTACTGCTCATCGCAACTCGGGAAAAGGTGGGAAGGTTCCAACACACATGTGTTGTTCCCTTGGCAGGAAGTAGCATGAAGCAATTTATAGCACAGCAGGCCAGTTTAGAATTCGCCTTAAATAATGAAAAGTGTGGGAAGCGTGAATACCTTCTTTACCAATCACTGAAAGGAACTCAAAATTATTTTAATCGTTCCTTTTAAAATAAGTACATTGATAAGAACTCGAAAATTCGGAATATCAGCAACAGCAAGAAAAAATATGGTATTTATTAATATGATAAAGTAAAACATCAATTGACAATACAAAGTAGTCGCTTTAGGGATTGGTTTGCTTCGGTCCGTGAAAACCAAAACTGAAAATCCAATTATATGTTTTCGGGGCCCCTCAAACAGCGAGGCCCTAGGCGCGCGCCTAGTGCGCCTAGCCGGAAATCCGTCCTTGATTATTGTTAAGAAATGAACGTTATGATGGTGTACTCCCACCCACAGAAAAAAAAATGGCTGTGATATTATGTGTTTATTCGTAAGAGGTGATTGTGTTATCCTTGTGGGGCTCTTACGTTTGCTTTAACACTGTTATCAATAATATTGAAGTTAGCTTAATGTTAAAAATCACGGGCTTCTGATCATTCGTCCGAGACTGGAGTGGGTGAGACATGGTGGTATGTTTGTATTACTACGTTGTCTTCGCCTTTTTTCTGGAACCAGCGACCCCAAATTTAGAATGGGCTACTACTTATAACCCTGAGAGTCATATAAATATATATATATAGAGAGAGAGAGAGAGTGGAAGACATCATGATCAGAGTTAAATCCCTGAAATGGCAATGGGCTGGACATACTGCCAGAAGAACAGACCATCGATGGACAGCCGAAATTTTAGATTGGATTCCAAGGGACAGGAAAAGACCCAGAAGAAGACCACATGGAAGATGGGTGGATGAAATTCGAAAGTATGCGGGAGTGACATGGAGGAGACTGGCACAAGACAGACCGTTGTGGAGGAAACTTGGGGAGACCTTCGTCCAGCAGTGGATTGATAATGGTTGACAATGATGATGATGATATATATATACATACTATCTATCAACAAGTAATTGGACACCCCTGCTATCGACGATATCTGCAGTCCTGACACACGTCACGGCAACCGCCGTTAAATATCGTGTGGGAAACAACAACGCAACCAGTCGCATGCAAGATGCCACGCAGTTCGGAGCTCCCTGATTTCGAGAAAGGTGTAATCGTCGGGTATCTCAGCAATGGCCGATCCATACGTGACATATCCAGCGAGTTGAAGTACCCAAAATCGACAGTGGCCAACGTTATTGGCAAGTGAAAGATGAGAGGTGACTGTCGGAATGTGCCCCGACCCGGCAGAACTACAAAACTGGGTGTTAGAGACCGACGGGTGCTGGCCAGAGAAATTCGGAAGAAGCGCACCAAATCGATGGGCCACAACCGCGAGGAGTTTCAACGGGCATCCGGGAGTATTCTTTCGATGAATACCATCCGTAAGGAAGCCCATCTGCTCGGTTATCATGGAAGTGCTGCCGCCCACAAGCCTTTGATCACCAAGTCCAATAGCGCTGCTCGGCTAACGTGGTGCAAAGAACGTCGACAGTGGACCGTTGAACAGTGGAAACAGGTTCTCTGGAGCGACGAATCAAGGTTCACCCTCTACCGTTCAGATGGCCGGGTCTGGGTTTGGCGTCTGCCTGGAGAACGCCTCCAGCCGGAATGTATTGTGCCAACTGTGAAGTTCGGCGGCGGTGGAATTATGCTATGGGGGTGTTTCTCTGGTATGGCACGGGACACTTGGTCGCAATTCCTCAATTCCTGGTAGACTCAACGCCGAGACCTACTGCACCATTTTGGATGACCATGCGCTTCCTACTTTGTGGTAGTTTTACGGGGTGGACCCATGATACTTTCCGGATGACAATGCCACCTGTCATGTTGTGAGGTCAACCATGGCTTGGTATGGAGACAATGGTGTTAATCGAATGGACTGGCCTGCGCAGAGCCCGGACCTTAACCCTATCTAGCATCTCTGGGACGAGTTGGCGCGTCGACTTAAGGGGTGCCCCACCGTACGAAATCGGTGAAGGAACTGATCTGTCTTCTCCAAGCCGAGTGGAAGAAAACACCGCTAGCCGTCGTACAACACCTGGTTGAGAGTATGCCCCGGGGGTCGCAGCTGTAAATGCCGCTCGTGGAGGCTTTACCAACTATTGAAGGTGAATAAACTTCGTTTTCCTTTGCTATCGCAGGTGTCCAATAACTTGTTGGTAGATAGTGTATATGTATATATATATATATATACACTGAAGAGCAATTGAATTAAGAGACAGCTGGCGTTATGCAAATGTGTCGCTGTCGGCGGCCATGCACACGGAAACGACATGGTGTATGCAGCGATCCGACAATAAAAGGAGTGATGCGACGGGAATAAGTAAGAGTCGGACGTAGTATGGGTAAGACGAAGGATCTAAGCGCATTTGTACGTGGGCAAATTGTCGGGGTCCGACGAATGTATCACTCCATCTTGGAAGTCGTGCAGGCAGTGGGAATTTCGCGAGCCACTGTGTCACGGGTGCACCGTGAGTACATCGAATCCGGTAAAACCATTGATGCAAGGGCCAACTGCCGTGGACAACAGCGTGTGGATGAGCGGGGTCTTCGTCGGCTAGCTCGCATTGTAACAGCGGATAGACACACCATCCAGAACCATCTCCTCGCTATGGGGTGCAGAAGTCATCGTCCCACGAGGGTACCGCTGCTGACCGCACATCACAGGGTGCAAAGATTAGCATGGGCGCAGGAACATCGCCACTGGACCCTAGACATGTGGAAAAATGTTGCCTGGACTGATGAATCGAGATTCACGTTGCTACATGCGGATGGCAGGATACGAGTACGGCGCAAACCACATGAAGCGATGGATCCTTCTTGCCAGCAGGGTACTCTTCAAGCTGGTGGGGGTGGTATTCTCGTCTGGGGATTGTTTACGTGGACTGAAATGGGAACCCTGGTACGTGTGACATCGTCCCTCACAGGCCAACGTTACCGAGATATCCTGGACGACCATTTGCTCCCGTTTGTGCGTCTTCAACATCCCACTGGGGACCTCATCCTGCAACAAGACAATGCACCGTGCCATCGCTCCCGAATTGTATCCAAATTGTTGGATGAACACTCCACCGACGTGACCTCGCTTCCTTGGCCAGCTAGGTTACCTGTCCTCAATCCCATCGAGCACATCTGTGATGCCATCGAGAGAGATGTTCGAGGCTCTGACCCCCTCCATCAAATCTTCATGAACTGTGGGCGCTTGTTCAGGAGTCGTGGATCCGTATGGCTTACTAACGCTTCCGGTGTCTTGTCGAGTCCATGCCGAGGCGAATCGCGAATCGCCGCTGTCATCAGGGCGAAAGGTGGTCTACACGTTACTAGACAGGTATCTCTAATTCAATTGCTCTTCAGTGCATGTATGATAGTTTGATAATATATATATATAATAATATATATTCGTCCAGCAGTGGATTGATAATGGTTGACAATGATGATGATGATGATGATATATATATATATATATATATATTCTATAAAGAAGATACCTAAGCAAAAAAATACATATATAATTTTGACTCACACCTAATACAACATAGAAAAGGTTATGTATCTACCTGTGTGAGTAAAAGGAGAAAAGATATTTTGCACCCTTCGTTTTAAATTCTAAAATTTTTCCTTAGTCTTCAGTTTTGCTCTTAAGTATATATATATATATATATATTATTTTGTTTTATTATTATTATTTTTTTTATTGACGGGAGTAATCTCCCCCTCCGGGTCCTTGATCGTCCAGGCCTTTCTTACGGTCACACCGGCCTCGAACTCTGGATTTCCCCCTGAGTTTGTGTAGTCCAGACACACCCTTGAAATTGTTGACCGTGTAAATTCAAATTTCTTGGTAATTTCCGAGACGGAGTGACCCATCTCCTGGGAGCCGACTATCACACCATGTTCGAAATGCCTTAAATCCTGATAAGCCACCATCTGAACTGCGAATGCTATTACTTGAGCCTGCGGAGATATCTGCCTGTATATATACGTCTTGGCGGACGATACCATTTACCATGTGGGTGTAGTGGCATGAAATGGAAATGGTAGCGGCCTTCCAAGTTGTTGTTTTTTTATTTTATTTTTATTGGCACCTCAGAGTAATCGACCGCAATAAATCATAGCTTTTTCTCTAATGACGTCATTATTTCATTTGAAATAAATGCCGGAAATTTAGGCGGCGGAATCAGTGACTCCAAAGATTTGAAATTTGATGTTTTTGAAATGCAGAATTACTTTATCTCAAACATAAAGTACCCGTGCGGCGGAAGTGGCTTACATTAAGAGCATTTTTGCTTTAATTTTCTTTTCAGTTGACGTATCTCCCAATGGCGCTTGCAATTCCACCTACGACGTACCTTGTACACTACCAAATAAGCATCATTTATCAATACTGGCTTCACTCAGAGGTATGTACCACTTTTTACTTACGTTTTCTTTGTTCAGAGTGCTTTGTTCTTTTGGATATAAAACACAAAAAAATGGGGAAAGACAGAAAGAAAAGGAAAGAAAAATCTTTTTTTTTTTTTTTGTGCTTTCCTACAATTTTTCTTTAATGTGCATACTAAGAATAAGATTTAAAACATAATACTTCTTTCTGTCATATGCTGAGTGGGTATACTGAGTTCGGACAGTGCAACCTGATACTTTGTACATTGTGACGTACCTGCCAGCAGGACGCACACGACATAAAGGCAGATAGGAGTCAGAATGAACGTCTGCGTAGCTCAGTTGGTAGAGCGACTTGTTCCGGAATAAGCGGACTCGGGTTCGATTCCCGGCGTAGACAAAAAATGACGGAGAAATTTACTTCGTTATAATGGCGCCCGAACTATCCGGATGACCCGACCGTTCAAAATCTCGCAATGGTGTGATGTTATTTCCACACCGCGAGATAGGAAAAATCAGAAAATCTCTTCTCCAGCGCTTCGAAAAATAAATGTGTGTGACGTTGCATTCCACACACCGGATTGACTGGGAGTTCTCAAGTGCACGTTGTACAGTGGATTGCTGCCTGCGACGATTCACGGTCACGGCTGACCCGTGGGCCATGCCCCCGGTCCTCTTTGGGGGGAGATGTGACGTACCTGCCAGCAGGACGCACACGACATAAAGGCAGATAGGAGTCAGAATGAACGTCTGCGTAGCTCAGTTGGTAGAGCGACTTGTTCCGGAATAAGCGGCCTCGGGTTCGATTCCCGGCGTAGACCAAAAATGACGGAGAAATTTACTTCGTTATAGCATCATCATATAGTAAAACTATTTTCGCCAGTTTTTTTTTGTTCGCTGTCTTCATAGTTCTGGTGGAGAGAAATGGTGGAATAATTGGTCTTTCGTCGTTTTCATCCTAGTGGGCGATTATAATTGTTTATGTAAAAGAACGTAACGTTCTCTTTAGTATTAATAACACAAGGTCTGATCAAATAGTATCAGACCTAGGGACAGGAAAAAACTAAGCAACCTATTGTGCTGCTGTTCTAGTTCCCTTCGAAGTAGGCACCCTTTGACACTACACACTTGTTGTGGTCTGTCTAGTGATCATGACATTTTGTAAATACGTTAGGGATCGCCAATAGGAGCTGCGTTACTTTCTTCTGTATCTATCTTCAAATCTTCTCTTCTTCAAAGGAATTTTCAACTTTGGGGACAGCCAGAAGTCTCATGGAGCCAAGACTGGAGAGCACGGTAGCTTGCCTCATTTGTGGTATCCAGTGTTTGGCCAAAAAGACTTGAATGAAAAGAGACGAATGGTAGGTGCATTGTCATGGTGCAGCTGCCAGTCACCTTGCTGCCACAGCGCAGGTCTCTTTCACCGCACTACATCTCGTAGGCGAAGGAGAACTGCTGGAAATACTCTTATGGAGCATATTCGTAATGAAACCTTAATGGTAGAAAAAATAGGGGTAACATGACTTTGACTTTGCGGCAAACCACGGCTACCACTCCTTGATTTGTGTTGCACCCATAGCTTTATCACCGAAAGCCTTTATAATCATATGAATTGTTTCAGCTCATGTGTAGCTCAGTTTGTGGCAACATTTGATGCAGATACTCTGCTCAATTCTCACAGACATTGCGGCACAAGACAAGAATGCGACTGGCACGGAGCTCAAAAAGCCAAGCCTTACATCCAGACACCAAATGGGCCAGCCTTACACTAATCCTTTTTGACTGATTGCTTACTAAAAGGGATGTAACAATGGTGACGAACTAAGAAAGCAGAGAGGTGATTGGGTCACTTGTTTGTGTCCTGTGGCATGATGTCTGTTCCAGGGGAATTAGCTCTTTCCTATGATTCTTTGGGTCATGGAGCAGAGAATAAAGGACAAGAAGGGAACTTATATCACCTGTAGGGAGTTTGTTTCTGGTAGTAGTGAAATGAAAGGGAGAAAGGAATTGTTTTGCAGTGGCTTTCGTAAAACCCGGTGGCTGTGATGACATTTCTTTATGGGATGCGCGGAAAAGTTTGGCCATCATTTTAGTTAGGTACATCATTTGGTTCCATCACTGTATTCACAGAAAAGCTAATTCGATGTCAGTGTCGATATATGTCGTGATTTAATAGAGTTTGAAAGAGACATGATAGGGGGTGTCCAACGCATGGGTTACTCTATCTCGAAGGTGGTGCAGAAATTACAGTATCAAGAGTGTACCAGCCATACACGATTTTCGGAATAACGTCACATCGTGGACAGCGCTATGGGCGGAGAAAGGCGTGAATGGACGTGACCGTAGACGGTTGCCTCGCATAATTGAAACCAACCGGAGAGCGACAGTAGCACAAATCACTGCCGACTTCAACGAGGAAAGTGCCAGAAACTTCTCCATCAATAACCATATAGGCGATCATTAGCAGCAATAGTTCATGGTAGCCACGGACCCACAAGAGTATTATTACTAACGCAGCACCACCAGACTGTGTGTCTCAATTGGGCGAAAGAACATCAGCACTGAATCTTGGATGATTGTAGACTGGACTCCTGGTCCGATGAGTCCCGATTCCAGGTATTTCGCAGAGACGGAATGGTTAGGATCTGGCGGAATCCTCACGAAACGATGGGCTCGGCATATCAACAAGGAACTGTTCACGGTGGTGGAGGCCCAGTTATGGTCTGGGGTGTGTTCGTCTAGATGCATCGTGAAACGGTCCACGTTACGTGTCCATCCTTGCAAATCATCTGCATCTGTTCATGGTCATCATACACCCACAGGACAATGTACTCTTCCAGAAAGACAATGCTCCTTCCCACAAAGCTGTGGGGACTAGAGCATAATGAGAGAGCATTCCGCAGAAGTTTCCACCATGGAATGGCCTTCCCGTTCACCGAATATGAACCCAGTGGCTTCTGCTACAAACTCTATGTACGGGTTTCTCTCCAATGGCTTCTGCTACAACCTGCTGTAAAGGCCACCTTGGAGAAGGCTATTGTTGATAGTTTGAGTTGACAGCCTGCGTGCTGTTCACACGAGAAGCTCTCACTTGGGCTGGGTAACATTTTACCGCCTGTTCCGACGGGCTGTTAACAATAGATAACGGTCGTCCCTTGCTGTAGTGCATCGTAGACGGCCTTAACCTTGCCTTCTTCGAACCCTTCGCGCATCCTGGAATTGTGTCCACAGTCAGGAAAAGACACTTCATGGCACTCCAACGACTTCTGCTACAACCTGTTGTGTCTGACCTGCTTCCAACCTACCAACAGCTCTCCATGGCACTCCAACGACTTCTGCTACAACCTGTTGCGTCTGACCTGCTTCCAACCTACCAATAGCTCTCCATGGCACTCCAACGACTTCTGCTACAACCTGTTGTGTCTGACCTGCTTCTAACCTACCAATAGCTCTCCATGGCACTCCAACGACTTCTGCTACAACCTGTTGTGTCTGACCTGCTTCCAACCAACCAATAGTTCTCCATGCCGTCGATTCCGTTAAATCATTCTGTTTAGGTATCATTCGAACCGAAAACTTCAAGAAACGAAATGTGACGATAATCACGAGAGAATAAGGGAGTTCTCGAAAACCTTCGCTTTTGTCTCAATCTGCGATTTATGCATTCTGACGTACCAGACGCTAATTTGCATGAGGATATGCATGATTTTGCTGTCTACGTCACACTCGACTTGCGTCTTCCCTGTTTTGGTAAGATATCAAACAATTAGCTTGCATAATGTTGTCAAAGTCTAAGGTTCCCCTAATTATTTTGAGCAGTGTATTTATAAATGAAAGGTCCAGATTTATTTTTGTTTGCAATTTTTACTATTCTTCTTAAGACCCATAACTAATGGCAATTATGTATTTCAGTTTGTTATGGGTCTTCAGAGCCGTAGTAAAAATCTAAAAAGAAAAACTGAGGTTTTTCAGAGTTCTGAATATCACAGGTTAGATACTGACACTTGTAATTCAATCTTGGCACAAAACTCACCAATTTCAAAATCCACTTTTCTATTTGCGATAAAAAAAAAAAAAAAAACGATTGTGTGTGCAAACGCATCATCATCTGTAATAATACTGTGAAAGAAGTGCGAATGGCCGGCCTTGTGGCGCAGTGGTCAAATTGCTGGCTTGTGACCATTCGTCCGAGATGGGTCCGGCCTCAAATCCTGTTGAGGCATGGATGCTGTGTTTGTCTTATGGCAGAGACGGGCGACTGCATATAGCCCTTTGAGTTCCTCACGGTGGGCGTTAAACCCCCAATACAAAAAAAAAAAAATGAAGCACGAATGCAGGTCAAAGTTTCATTGAAAAACATACAATGTGTACTTTCATCCTCAGAATAACGTTTAATATTTTCGATTTTTGTTGTTGAATAAAATGGGACACTTTGTGGTACAAGTTTAGTAATAAGTTTAGTAATGTAAATGGAATGCTGTTAAACGTACTATTTACTCTAACATTGATTTTCGTAGATCTTTTCCCAAGTTCTTAATTTTTTTATTCATTATTTTACGCAGATCGTTGACAGGTTGCCATGGATCATTGAATTCCTTTTCAGCACACCAAGCCATCACAGAGCACACCATGGTAAGTTTTTTAACAAAACTGAGTTTCCCGTTTGATAATTTGTCTCCCGTTAAGCAGCAGTCCCGTTTTTTACGCTTTCCGACCGTTGGTTGAAAAAGCGTATATGATCCAGCTTTGTTCGTCTGTCCGTCCGCACGATAACTCGCGTACAAATGGTTCGATTTCGATGAAATTTTAGTATGTGATAGGGGACCACCTGGGGACGAACCCTATTAAAAATGGACGAAATGAGGTCGAAGGACACGACATAGGAGTGGGATCCATTCCATTCCCTTTATAGTTCATAACTTGCGTAAAAATGTTTCGATTTCGATAACATTTTAGTATGTGGTAGGGGACCGCCGTGGTATGAATTCTATTAAAAATGGACGAAAGGGGGCCAAAGGTCTGGACATAGGAGTGGGATCCATTCCATTGCCCTTATGCGTCCTAACTTGCGTAAAAATGTTTCGAATGCGACAAAACGTTATCATGTTGTTCCAGAGGTACACTGAACCGGTTCTGTTCAATATCATCGAAATGGGGTTGAAGGTCAGGACACAGGAGCAAGATTTATTCCACAGCCATTATCCTCATAACTTGACTAAAAATGCTTCGATTGCGACAAAACTTTATCATGTTGTTCCGGAGTTAAACTGAATCGGTTCTGTATAATATCATTGAAATGGGGTCAAAGTTCAGGACACAGGAGCGATATTTATTTCACAGCCATTAGCCTCATAATTTGCGTAATGATTTCCGGCATGTTGGAAAGCGTATCATAATCAATGCATTGCATGATTTTACAAACTTGTTATGTCAACTTGTTTCTCGATTTTCATAAAGGCGATTTCTAATGCAATCTGGCCTGAGTTTTAGTTTAGAACAAAATCAGGCAGGTATCCTTTATATCATAAACTTTAAAATACGTTCGCTTTTGTGTTTATTTAATTTTCGGATTTCTGTAAGCGTAGAGGCCCTTTTTGGCTAAAATAAAAACAGCCATCGTGTAATATGTACAACACGTATAAAGGTACACTGAGAAAAACGTTTTGTTAAGGTGGTTCCACCTAAAATATCTGCCTTATGTCTCCAATGGTAAAACTTCTTTACATATTTTCTTCGCAATTAATGTATTCCCAAGGATGAAAATTTGCACATCGATAAAACTAACTTTAAGTTATAGCATGGGATACTTAATACTTGCTAAAACATAACCATAACTAAGCGATCCAACATTTGTTTGTCTACTGACGTCATCAATGTGCAGGTCGCGCCGTCTGTTAAGAGGTCTGAACATTATTCAAAGAAAAATGATTGATTTTTAATAAAATTATGACTACGTTTTAGCAAGTATATCAAGCATTCCATGCCGTAAATTAAAGTTAGTTTTCTCAATGTACAAATTTTCAACATTGGAAATACATTAATTGCGAAGAAAGTATGTAAAGAAATTTCCCCATTGGAAACATTAGGCAGAGATTTTAGGGGAAACCACCTTAATTCAACAAAAACATTGTTGAATCAACCAAAACATTTTGTCGGTATGCAGTCTACAAAAATGTTTGTTGAATTTGCAAAAGTATTTAGCTGAAAATTATTGTTGATTCTACAAAATTTATTGTTATCATGACAAAACATTTTCTTCATTTAACAAAATGCCTAGGTCGATTTTTGGGAATTTATTTGATCCAACAGTATGTATTGTTATCGTGATAAAACGTTTTGTTGCTGCAACCAAACAAATTGTTATCGTGACACAGTAATTTCTTGCTCCAACAAGATTTAGAGTTATGTAGCTGGACCACTTTGTATCCTAAACTTTTTTCCGATGGCAACACTTTGCCGGTGCAGTAAGTTTAGGCGATGTCCTTCGACCCTGGGTGTCCGCCATTTTTTCCCCCGCCGTATTTTAATTTTTCCCGTCAATATTTTTCCGCCGTATTTATTTTACAGTGATGTTTAAATGAATTTGGACGGTGTTACGTCACGAGGAAATTTTTTCAGACGCAGCGAAAAATCTCTCATCCAGCGGATTCGAACCTGAGACCTTCAGTTTAGGAACTAGTCGTGCTAACCACTCAGCTATACACTGAAGACCAATTGAATTAGAGATACTTGTCTAGTAACATGTAGTACCACCTTTCGTCCTGATGACGGCGGCGATTCGTCTCGGCATGGACTCCACAAGACACCGGAAGCGTTGGGAAGCCATACCGATCCACGACCCCTGAACAAGCTCTAACAGTTCACGAAGATTTGATGGAGGAGTCAGAGCCTCGAACATCTCTCTCGATGGGATTGAGCTCAGGTGACCTAGCTGGCCAAGAAAGCGAGGCCACGTCGGTGGAGTGTTCATCCAACCATTCGGATACAATTCGGGAGCGATGGCACGGTGCATTGTCTTATTGCGGGATGACGTCCCCAGTGGAATGTTGAAGACGCAGAAACGGCAGCAAATGGTCGTCCAGGATATCTCGGTAACGTTGACCTGTGAGGGACGATGTCACACTTACCAGGGGTCCCATTTCAGTTCGCGTAAACATTCCCCAGACGAGAATGCCACCCCCACCCCCACTTGAAGAGAGTACCCTGCTGGCAAGAAGGATCCATAGCTTCATGTGGTTTGCGCCGTACTCGTATCCTGCCATCCGCATGTAGCAACGTCAATCTCGACTCATCAGTCCAGGCAACATTTTCCCACAAGTCTAGGGCCCAGTGGCGATGTTCCCGCGCCCATGCTAATCTTTGCACCCTGTGATGTGCGGTCAGCAGCGGTACCCTCGTGGGACGATGGCTTCTGTACCACATAGCGAGGAGATGATTCTGGATGGTGTGGCTGCTTACACGTTTTTGTGCACAGCGATAAATTGCGGAGTGATTTCTTGCACTGTGGCCCGTCTATCAGCTGTTACAATGCGATCTAGTCATCGTCGGCTAGATCACATCATCCACACGCTGTTGTCCACGGCAGTTGGTCCTTTCATGAATGGTTTTACCGGGTTCGATGTACTCACGGTGCACCGGTGGCACAGTGGCTCGTGAAAATCCCAGTGAGTGCCTACACGACTTCCGAGATGGAGAGACCCATTCGCAAGGCCCCGACAATTTGCCCACAATCAAATGCGCTTAGATTCTTCGTCTTACCCATACTGCGTCCGACTTATACTTATTCCCGTCGCATCACTCCTTATATTGTCGGATCGCTGCATACGCATTGTTGTTTCCGTTTACAGGGCCGCCCACAGCGCCACATTTGCATAACGCCAGCTGTCTTTAATTCAATTGCTCTTAAGTGTGCATGCACCTGTTCTTACGAGTAGGTTCTTATCTGAGAATTCAGCATTTGAAAGTCGGTTTATTACCTGGAATGTTCACGGACTACTTATACTTGACATGAAGATGTATTGACACTATTTTGGTGCGTGTGTAACATGCTCCTAAATCCGATTTTTCTTTTAATGTTTTCCTCAGCTTTTTGATGAAACAAATTTGGTTAGACAAAAAACATCGTAATATTTTTCTTAACGCTCTATATGTTCCAGGGTACTACCACCATGCAATCTTTAGTTGCCGCACGAATTTTGAAACACGCTGTATATATAGCCTATACAGGAAATCAAGCTCCATACATAAATTACAACACTTATCATTACCTCATGTGTAAATCAGGAACCGATCGCAAATTAAAATTTGCTGTCAGCCATAATTCAAAACGAAATTTTAAGCGCAAAACGAGATTCTTCTGGTCAGTGGTAGTCTGGTAGTGCCCGTATGGAGTAACTACACTGACGGAAAAAAATCCAACACCAAGAAGGGGTTGTGTTAGATAAACGACAGTTGGTAGGCGGTGAGAGTACATCTGTAAAATGACGTCTATGCAAATTTCGCGCTCAGCGCATACGTGTGGCGCTACTTGCGCCCCTCGGAACATGCAAAGCAGGTTTGCTGTAAATACGCGCTGTAACGTTCGTGAGCGTTAGTTATCGTTGAGATTCGACGTAGGGTGTTGATGTTAGTCAAGAATGCCTTTAAGAAGACGAAGAAGCCATTATCAACAGCTCACGGAGTTTGAACGAGGTCGTGTAATAGGGCTACGAGAAGGTAGATTTTCTTTCCGCAATATTGCAGAACGACTTGGCAGGAATGTAGCCACTGTGCATGATTGTCGGCAGCGATGGTCAAGGGAAGGTACTGCCTCAAGAAGACCGGGTTCCGGCCGGCCACGTGGCACTACTGAGAGGGAAGACCGCCGTGTACGGCGTATGGCCGTGGCGCATCGTGCCGCGTCTGCGGCAGCAATTCGAGCTGCAGTTGCCACCACAGTGACACAACGAACTGTTACAAATCGGTTACTTGAAGGACAGCTCCTAGCCAGACGCCCTGTAGCGTGCATTCCACTTACTCCAAACCACTGCCGTTTGAGACGTCAGTGTTGTCAAGCTAGAGCTCATTGGAGGACGGAGTGGAGATCTGTTGTGTTTTCTGATGAAAGCCGGTTCTGCCTGGGTGCCAGTGATGGCCGTGTGTTGGTTAGAAGGAGGCCAGGTGAGCACCTGCAACCAACCTGTCTGCGGCCGAGACACACTGGACCTACACCTGGAGATATGGTCTGGGGAGCAATTTCCTATGACAGAAGGAGCACTCTCGTGGTTATCCCACGCACCTTGACGGCACAGTTGTACGTCGGTCTGGTGATTCAACCTGTTGTGCTGCCATTCATGAACAGCATTCCAGGAGGTGTTTTCCAACAGGATAACGCTCGTCCGCATACCGCTGTCGTAACCCAACATGCTCTACAGAGTGTCGACATGTTGTCGTGGCCTGCTAGATCACCAGATCTTTCACCAATCGAGCACGTATGGGACATCATTGGACGACAACTGCAGCGTCACCTATAACCAGCATTAACCGTCCCTGTATTGACCGACCAAGTGCAACAGGCATGGAACTCCATCCCACAAACTGACATCCAGCACCTGTACGACACAATGCATGAATGTTTGCGTGCTTGCATTCAACATTCTGGCGGTTACACCGGTTATTAATGTACCAGCATTTCACATTTAAAATGGCTCTTCTCGCGCTTACAATAAGCTGTGATCTTGAAACCTTAATCGATTAAATATGTTACCTATACAAATGTATTGCCGCCATTTCATTCCTCTACAACTATTTTTTCGTGGTGTTGATATTTTTTTCCGTCAGTGTTGTAATCACTTGCCCTTTGGCGTAAGATCGATTATACCTCATATAGTTGAATTAGCAAAATATAGCCAATGAAATAATTTTGTGTTGCCAACAAAACAATTCCGATGGAGTTTGGCTAAAGCAACAAAATAAATCGACAAAACAGCTCAACAAAGTTATTTTGTTGTTTTAAACAAACTTTTTTCTCAGAGTAAGCACACACACAGGCAACGTCAACCGAGGTCGTCTGAAAAGGAGGAGGCCATGACAATACAGATGAGTTCCCTCCTTTCGTGACGTCACTCTCAGGTTACATGTAATGCTCGAAATGGGCCGGTATGGCTTACCGGCAATTCTTTTTTCCTGGTATTTCATACCGGCACTTTTTTACGCAAAATTTACATACTGGCACTAATTGCAGTAGTAGAAACTGTAGAAATGATTTTTTTAAGCCCTTACTTCCAAGCGCGTATTATTGAACATAAAATCCTTATGTGCCATTGAAGAATAGGTCTGTGGGAACCGTTGAGTGTAGGGGAGTGTTGTACACATGAGCTATAAGTTGAATCCTTCAAAGGATGGAAATGAAGCTACCCATAGCTCATGATCATCCCACATAGGTTCGTCGCCATTGTTATAACACTTTCAGCGGCTGATCAGTCAGAAAGGATTAGTGTCAATCTTCAACATAAATGACCACTTTGAATAACGAGGCTAAGGGGACAGCAACGCTTTGCGATGCGCATATTCACTCGTTCCTGCCGCGTTCTACCCAATTCTAAAACAGCATACGTACTCGTTCGAGCTGATTACAGCCCAGTTTACTAACCCCGAGTTATTTCTTTCTGGCCAATTAAAGGGTTAATAAGCAGGGACGTCGCTAGACTTTGACATCAGGATGACAGGCGGGTGGGCGAGTATTATTTTTGCTGGTACAAGTTTGATGGCAACTTTATTTACAAAATACTGAAAAAAAAAGAATTTGTTTTCTTTTTCTACACGCTGCAAAGGTATTCGCAATGCCCCCGCCTCCCTCCTGATTACATACTCATTAATTTTGGAACTGTCTTGAAATTTTTGCACTTTTTGGAATACAAAACAATCTAAAGTTTGGAGTCATATTTTCCCCATTCAATAAAATTAGTAAAACCTAAAGAGTTACCTACCGGTATAATAAACATGACACACTGCCACCAGCACCACTTAAACACCCCGATTAAAAGGAAATTTCATGCCTACGAGAAAGATCTTAAAGCAAATGTTTTCGCGGATTAGGGTTGAAGGGAAATGTTCAAGTGATTATGATTAACTTGCACATTTCCCTCAACAGTACAAGTTAGTATGATTCCAACACGCACAGACTATACCTTTCCCCTCCTTAACTCTTTTCCTTCAAGCCAGCAATCTTCTCGACTATCTCTTCCAAAGTAGTCGTCAACTACGAACTGCTCATAGCCGGCTACGAGTAGTCGTTAGCTACGACCTGCTCCCTCTGCCCCGGTAGCGCAGTGGTCTGAGCGATGGCTTCCGATCATTCTTCTGGGAGGGGTCCGGGTTTGAATCCCGGTGAGGCATGGATGTTGTGTTTGTCTTACGGCATTGGCTCTCTCTCTTTCCTGGAACTAGTGGCCCTAAATTAGGGACGGGATACTGTTTACAGCCCATCGAGTTGCTCATGGTGGTCGTTAAGGTGGTTCCACCTAAAATCTCTGCCTTATGTTTCCAATGGTAAAACTTCTTTACATATTTCCTTCGCAATTAATGTATTCCCAAGGATGAAAATTTTCACATCGATAAAATTGACTTTAAGTTATAGCATGGGATGCTTAATACATGCTAAAACATAACCATAATTATATTAAAAATCAATCATTTTTCTTTGATTAATGTTAGACTTGTTAATAGATGGCACGACCTGTACATTGATGACGTCAGTAGACAAACAAATGTTGGATTGCTTAATTATGGTTATGTTTTAGCAAGTCTTAGGTATCCCATGCTATAACTTAAAGTTAGTTTTATCGATGTTCAAATTTTCTTCCTTGGGAATACATAAATTACGAAGAAAATATGCAAAGAAGTTTTACCATTGGAAATATAAGGCAGAAATTTTAGGTGGAACCACCTTAAACCTTCAGTCAAAAAAAAAATCCTTACCCTAGGGCAGGCTTAAGAGCTCTGGAATACCTTTAGACTTTACTTTCCGTGTTGGGATCCCCTGCTTAGTAGCACAAACAAACAACAGAGCAATTACTAATGACCTCAGTGAATTCCTGTTCTCAGTAAATTCCTGTCGACCCTCTTCATTCGCCCCTGGTCATACTAACTTGAAAAAATGCTTAAATTAAGAATTTGAACGAATGGAGAGCACGGCCATTCGTCCAAATTCTCGTTGCCCTGCGGATGCTGTTTGGTAACATTTCTACGGAGAAAGAAAAACGCACTTTCTGGGGGAAATACGTAAGGCTACACGACGAAAAACACGGGAGTCATTATTCCTTGACAAATTCCAGATCATAGTTTAAAGTTAAAAAAAAAAAAATACGGTATGTCTTGAATTGGGTGGGCGGCAGAACGGGCACGATAATTCTCAGGGTGGGCTAGAGTCCACCCTCACACAGCCTTGGCGACATCCTTACTCACAAGATAAGCTTCGCGAATAAATTGGTAAACGTTAAATTGTTCATGCGTTCGAGTAAAATCCAATTATGAAAGAAATGTGTATATGGGAATAACACAGTGCATTGAAAGAGCTGCCAAAGTCAGAACATATACAGAAGGGCTCAGGAAGCTTTCAAACCGAACATAGATACACGGGAATGCATGAAGGCTGACAGTTCTTGCGATATTAAGTCATCCTAGATCCGCATGAAATTTAAAGCACGGGCTGTGAGTTGCTAAGTTCTACTGTGAATGTATGCCTAAATTTTCCCTGAGTTGCTTTAAAGTTGATCGAAGAAAAGTTTTTATCCTTGATTTAAACTTTCATCCGAAAAGAAAATTGAAATTAAAAAAATATTCCGATTATAAGAGTGAGATTTGTCACATAATGTGTCACATAAATTTATGTTTTCAGGGAGAAACCGTCGTTATATTGACAAAAACTTCGGAGGATTTCTGATTATATGGGATAGGATATTTGGAACATACGAAGAAGAAGACGAAGTTGAGAAGCCTCTTTACGGAACTACAAAACCAATAAAATCTTTCAACCCTCTTGTGATTCAGGTAAATACTTAGTAATGAATTTTTTCTTGCTTAAAATGTGAAAACTAAAGCACTAGAATAAAATAATTTCCACTGATCAAGTACGAGATGTTGAATTTATGTTACCTTCTTCTTGTCTTTAAGGAGCAGGCAGTTACCCGCCTGTACCATATTCAAAGTATTCTCACCAACGTCTCCTTGGTAGTAACTTGACCCGTTCCCGATGAATTTGCAGTCCGTGACGTACTATAGAGGTAAAGTACGTGTAAAGACGACAAATCTGAAGCGAGTTTATTCAGTTAGAACAACTGGCTCCGGAGCGAGGAGGCGCGATTTCGTCACCGACAAATTTGTGAATTTCACGAGTCTCAGGGGATCTTATCTGTTTTTGTAGCCCATTATCTCTTCTACAATTCTAAAGACTCCCAACTGTCTCTTTGTTCATTATCTCTTCTATAATACAATTCCAACTCTCTCTCTTTGTTCTTCCTTTGGTCTTACTGTCTTCATATGTGCTATTTCTTTGTTTTGTGTTTTTCATCTCTCTCATTCAGTGGTCGAAGAGGCACAGAGCTACTGCCGGTATGGTGTCGACCATACCGGCAGTAGCTCTATCGGTATGGTGGACACCAAGATTTTAAATCGAAAGCCATTCTTCTTCAGTATGTTAAGTTCTCCGCTGCTACACTAAAACTGTAGTGTAGTAGCAGAGCACTTAACGTCTTTTCAGTCCCAGCTGCCAATCATTTATCAATTTTATCCTTTAAAAATGTCATTTGCCGAATTTTGCGTTAAAATTTGTGCTTTCATCATAATTTCTTTACGTAGTTTGTGACGGGTTTATAATTTATTACATACCGGGATAATAAATAATGTTTTTTTAACTGCCGGTATGCTCACTTCCATTCTTGTTAATTACCAGTATGCCATACCGGCCCACTTCGAACCCTGCTCTCATCCTAGGTCTATGTTTCGCTACCACATCTGATTATTGGCTTCATAAGAATATTTTACACTGAAGTAGCAAATTGTTAGGAGCATCCAATAGCAATCAGATACGTTCCATCATCACTTATGTTCGTAACTGTGGACTTTGAGATGGTTCTTTAAGCATCTCACACCCTGTGAATGATTCAGACGTGTACGATAGAGGTAACGGCGGAAGGACTTGTGATTTAAGCGAATTTGAACGATTCATGATAGTTAGGGCCGGTGCTAGGGAACTTGACACCCTATAGGCAAGCGATCAGCCTTACGCCTCAAAATTCTATGTTGTGCATTTGTGTGGCTAAACATATTGCATTTATTCAATTAATTTAAGATGCAAAAACCCAATGTGAACTAAGTAGAAAGAAACTAACGGAAACTACTCTTATTTACTTACTGGCTCAATCTAAAGTAAAATTAAATTATAATTTCATTTTACGTGGTTTAGCCTACTCTTCGCAAAATTGTCAACAAGTGTCTTCTATCTATGTCACATGCAATTTCTTGTTCGATCGATGACGTAGATAACCCAACAATATTCTTTCTTGGATCCCTCAACGGACAAAAAATAAAAATAAATAATAAAAAAAAAGGAACAAGAATCCCAATGGAATGAATGTAGTGGTAGAGCCCCTTTTACTCTTGCCCCTCTATAACGAAGTAAATTTCTCCGTCATTTTTGGTCTACGCCGGGATTCGAACCCGAGTACGCTTATTCCGGAACAAGTCGCTCTACCAACTGAGCTACGCAGACATGTATTCTGATTCCTATCTGCCTTTATGTCATGTGCGTCCTGCTGGCAGGTACGTCACAAAAATTTAAAAAAAAAGAAAAGTAAGACATGTGCGCCTCCCGGAGCATCCGCTTTAATTTCCCCGCTTGCATTCTCCCCTTTTCATAAAAACAAAGAAAAACAGGAACTTCCAGTACTAATGTCCTTACCAATGGAAGCAGGTCAATTTTTGATTCTTCCGAAAAAAAACTGGGGTCTTTGTACCCAAATGTGTGTATAGCCATCAGGCTATTCTGTAGTCTTCCAGTGTCCGTGGCAGGAGCTGAGAGATTTTTCAGTGTTTTAAAAAGGATCAAAATTTATAATAGATCAACCACAGGACAAGAAAGACTGTGTGGTCTAACCACTCTTGCCATGGAGGCAGATCTTTTTCGTACTTTGAACTTTGATGAAATAATTGACGACTTGGCATTTAAAAGAGCCAGAAGAGCTATTTCATAGAAACATGGGGCCGCGGGTGGCCTAGAGGGCAACGTTCATGACTGCCACGGAAAGGACCTCAGGTTCGATCCCAGGCAGGTAGGTATGAGCGCTCGATCCACTAAATATCCGCCATGCGTCGGATGGGCACGTTAAGCCGTCGGACCCCGGGTACTGGGCCCCCGGGAATAAATAAGGGCGTCTTCCTCCCCTTTCTACTTCGCTTCCGTGTCACTTTCCTATCTGGCACTCTAGCCCAAATCTCTTAGCTTCCTATTTCTAAGGGTTGTTTAAGACTCTAGCCCAAATCTCTTAGCTTCCTATTTCTAAGGGTTGTTTAAAGGTCAGAGAATCCTTTCCTAAAATCCTCTACATATGATCATCATCATTCATAGAAACTATTAGGTAACCACATTTGTTTATTTTAATTTTTTTTTCTATTTTGATATTTAATTATAAAGTGTGTCTTTGTAAATTAATAACTAATTTGACAAAAAAAAATGATCTTATTTTAGTTTTCAAATATTGAGCACTCAACATTAAAAAAAAAGTTTCAGCTTTAAGATTATGTCAAGTGATTCTATGTATAAGCTAGGAATGAATTTCAGAATTGCGCATAACCATAAAATAATTCTGATAAAATATTAGCAATTTGATAAAAGTGTGTTTTTTCATGTACAGGGTTTTGCACCTGTGGTTAAAGTATATTAATTCTGCATTCTTCTAAAATATTTTTGTGGAGAGGAGGGACTGGGGAAAACTTTAAGGGCCCCGGCCTCAAGATTGCCCAGGGGTTCAAAAATCCTGTCGTCGGGTCTGTCAAACAGTTACCCTATTTTCGAAGACAGCGGCGGTTGAAGAGGATTATTCGAGATATTATACGAGTTCCATTGCGTCAAGTAACCGCGTACTACAACAGCTGCATCTAGAGAATAATTTCAGCATACGTAACCCATCGCACACGGTCGCTAATGGGCTACAACGACTTGGATACTCGCAACATCGTTCCAGGACCACGACGGTGACGTCAAAGTTCTAAAATGGCCTCCACGGTCCCCAGATCTTAATCCAATTGAACATCTGCGGGATGAGATTGAGAGATCCATTCGTAAAAATTGACGGGCGCCATCGTAATAGCTGAACATGCTTGTAAAACGATATCAGCACCTCGTTGAATACATGCTATAGATGTGAAGGGTGGCCAAACGTGTTATTAGGAAGGTGTTCCTAATAACCTGCTACTTCAGTGCATGTCTTTTAATAGCATTTCCTTGACATGAGCTCACCGAAATGCAGATAAGTTGCTCCACTATCTTGCGAAAACTTGAGTCTTTTTGTTTTCTGTATCCCTTTCACCATTAAGACCACACAAACTGCCGAAGTATCTGAATCCCCCTAACTCGTTCTATTGAAACATCTAATATATAAAGTTGAATGTTTGTTTCTTTGTCCGCTATGGAAATCTACAGTTTTCAATTCAGAACCACCAAATTTGGTATACTATCTCATGGTTCTCTAACTTAGACCGAAGACGGTATTTGCAAAGAGTCGGAGCCCGGCGTCAAGGGGGCCCCCATACAAAATTTTCGTAAGAAAGTTCAATTTTTACTTTTTTTTATTTTGAATACGAATTTAATACTTTTTCGTTGTGATAAGTGCAAGAATTGATTTTTTTTTGTGACAAGTGCTTTCCAGTGAAGAACTGCAACCCAATTCATCATGGGAACTGAAGGTAGGTATTTCCATTCCTCTTCTTTTCTTTTTTTGTTTCTAAAAAGTAAATTAACTAAATCAACTTTTTCTTTTCTTTTCACATTTACAGCCATCCCGGCTCTTTTTTTTTTTTTTTTTGGCAGAAATATTACTGCATCACAACATTTTGCGTCGGAAGTGACGGTAAATGTTTTTCATTCCCTTTTTATTTTATTTCTTTTTAGGACTAAAAATTAAATTATCTGATTTATAAATGTGTGTAACAAAAATCAAACGGTAAAACTAAAAATACTGTGCGCCTAAACGCTCTGTAGAGAATAAAAATGAAATACAGCATTAGATACGGTTCATGTCATTAAAAATTTAACATTTTCATTTGATTTGTACAAAATTTAGATAGTCAATTATCACCGAATTCTCCCGAGCAAAGCCGGGCAATTCAGCTAGTTACTTAAAATAATGTCCGCTATACTTTGCTCTAAAATATTTCTTTTCTTCTGGACGCCATCGTTTTATTTTATGAATTGGTATTTTCACATGATTTTTTTTCAGAGTTTAACGAACACCATGAGCAACTTTTAGAGCTATGAACTGTCGCCCGTCCCTAATTTGTAGCTACTGGTTTCAGTAAAGGGACAGATCCAGTGCCTGAGACCTCCCGGCCACCGGGACGACATATAATTTCTTACTGTTTGAGAAAATAATTATAGATTTTTGAAAGTTGTCTTCCGATTCTGTGCGGAGGATCTGATCATCTGCATTTATGATGTGTCAGATTTTCATTTCCAGTTTTATTCCTCTTGTTGACTTGTGTTGCTATTCCCGGATAATGTTTTCCAAATATATGTCAAAGAGAAATCTCTGCCCTGAAATAATCTAATGTTTTTGCTTTTGATTGAGTGTAATTTGTTTTACCATTTTTATTACCACTACCTGAAAAACTATGTGTTTAAGCAGATCATCTTTCAACCGGCACATGTACAATCAAATAGTGCTTCTGTAATGGCAAATTCTTTAAGGTGCGTCCACCTAAAGTCTTTGCCTTGTATTTCCAATGGGCAAACTTCTGTAGCCATTTTCTTCACAATTAATGAAATCCGAAGGATAAAAATTTGAACATCAATAAAAACCAATTCATATTATAGCCTTGTATACTTAATATTTTCTAAAACTTAAACATAATTATATTAAAAATCAATAACTTTTTCTTTGGTGGTGTTGAGACCAGAAAATAGATGGCGCTGCCTGTACAATGATGACGTCAGTAGACAAACAAGTGTTAGATTGCTTAATTATGGTTAAATTTTAGAAAATATGAAGTGTACTAGGCTATAATATGAAGTTGTTTTTATAGATGTTCAAATTTTCATCCTTGGGAATGCATTAATTGTGAAGAAAATGGCTACAGAAGTTTCCCCATTGATGGAAATGCTAGGCAAAGAGTTTAAGTGGATCCACCTTAAACATATTCTTGAAGGTAAGTTTCTTCTAGATTGATATGCCACAATATTACTTATATTAATCGTCCGCAGTGAAACATATAAGTTCTTCCGTAAAGAAAAGTCTCTGCATTTTGTTTAAATTATCCTTTACAGAAAGGTAGCGACTAAAAAGTATGGATTGCCCAGATACTATGCAGTTAACAGCTTATTGTATGATGTAAGACAGTTGACGCTATTGCACTTACACCAATATCAATTTTGGCGGAGAGTGAGGGCATGTTAAATGGCCCTCATTGGATATCAACGCAAACTCTGATCAGCCATTCACATCGTCTCATGAAAACCTGCAAAACGTCATATAACTTTAATGGTATTTAAACTCGCTTCCTACCTGTGGCACAATATCATCTGCATCAGATAACGGACGAATGCAACAACGCGGCGTACTTTGAGGTGATGGTTATTTACGGTGAGTCTACCAGCCTCGTGGTCATTCCAAGGTGCAGCGGACGCCGGGAGGCAGGCATCTTCCGGACTGTATCGTTCCGACAGTGAAATTTAGTGGAGGCAGCGTGGTGATATGGAGGTGTTATTCATAGTTTCGCTTGGACCCATTAATCGGTTTGATAAACAGAAACCATGAATGCTGAGCTCTATCAAGACGTACTGGACAATCATACACTTCCAACGTTGGGAGCAGTATTTGGGGGAAAGCTCATGCTTCTATCAGCAGAACAAAGCACCATGTCATACTGCTCGTATTGCTACAAACTGGTTAGAAGACACTGTAACGTCTATTTTAATTTAAATTTGGTTCCTGTACTCTTGAGTAAATTTTGGTTTTAAAGCAGTTTCTAATATTAACGCTACATTTTCTTTCTCGCTGAATGTTAGTTTGGCAACCTGGCCCCAGATCAAAAGTGAATGATGTACACCGAAGAGCTAAAACATTATAACCACCTGTCTAATATGCTGTAGGTCCCCCATGTGCCGCCAAAACAGCTCTTATCCGGCAACGCATGGACTCTACAAGATTTTTAAAGGTGCTTTGTGGCATATGGTACTAAACACGTTACCAGAAGATATTGTAAGTTATGTGGTTCAGCGGCCGCAGATCGGATTTGCTGTTCCAACACAGACCACAGATGCTCGATTGGATTGATGTCTAGGAAATCTGGAGGCGAGGACATTACCTAGAAGCCTACCTCATGTTCGGCGAACAATCAGGGTAATGTAACACGGCGCATTATTCTGCAGAAAGAAGACACTCCTAGAAGGAAATGCCGTTGCCATTAAAGGATATACCTAGTCTGCAATGACGTTTAGGTAGGTGGGAGACGCCATAGTTTCCTGCACATGAATGACTGGACCCAGGGTTTCCCAGCATAACATTGGCCAAAGCATTACGTTTCCTGGACATCCTTTTTTTTCGTCCCATTGTGCATCGTAGCGCCCATACAGTTACCCAGGTAAACAATGCACACTTACGCAGCAGTCCACATAGTGCAACAGGAAAGGAAATTCATCGGACCAGTCGACCATCTCGTTAATAAATTTACGAAAATAGCGATTTTCCTGAACCCCTGCAACGTAACGCCTTGCTGAGCAATGGGAAAACGCATGCAAACAAACTATTGCTTGACCGCAGACACGGAAATGTTTCCCCATGCCACAATACGAGGTGAATAAGGTCTATTAACACATTAATATAGGAGAAGAGGGAAGACAATAGAACCCACCAAAAAAGTTTGACCCTTTATTATGCATCTGGGTTTTTTTTTTTTCTTTTTTTACAAGATACGCATTTTGCAAGGTGAGACGTATATGTGACCTTCCACAGTAAAAGCGGGTACCAGCCGGTAATTCGTGTTTCGAGAAAAGCCATTTATTTCGCAACACCGCGAAACAACTCAGGTGATTGAGGTCAATAGCGGCGCTGACTCTCAGAATCTCAAATAAACACGGCATCGCGAGATTGCCATCCGCTGATCTCTACCAGACGATTACCCCTGTTCGGCTTCTCCCAGAATGCAATGCGCGAACGCCGTGATGTTTGTAAATCTGCCGTTGGTCTGTTATACATGAGTAGATTTTAGCGTGTCATATGCAATGCGCGAGCGCCGTGATGTTTGTAGACCTATCGTTGGTCTGTTATACATGAGTAGACTTCAGCGCGTTAGATTTGGTGTTATTTCACTCAGAATGAGTGATTTTTTCAGTGAGTGTGGGAATTTTTACTGTAAGAGATAATAATTTTTATGGTAAGAGATAATACGTAATGTCGTTGACATTCTAAGTGCTGGACCTGAAGTCATTGAGTCCACAGGTTTATCAACAGCCAGGGAACGGTATTTGTATGAAAAGGTGGCACCACTTTGGTCAATAAAACTTGGTGCAAGCATCTCCTGCCCTAAACCACTCACACAAAAATCTGAAGAATGGTGTCCAAAACAAACAAAACTCGGCAATTAGTGACCCTTTACCTTCAACCAGCGGTGAAGTGCCTCTCGCTGATAAAACAACAAGAAAACGAAAATGTGGATACTGCTCCAGTTGTTTTCATGATAAAAGGACATGTCTTGATCTCAAGAAATAATATAAAGTAGATTTTCACACAAAAACTCGTGTTGTTTTAAGCAAATTAATTGTATGCATGTCCAACTGTTAACAACGTTGTTTTCCGCCAGAATGTAATTTTATTTAATAAATGTCATCTTCAAATGTTTTAAGCATTAAATCAATTTTTCTGTCATGCCAGCTGGATTTCCTTAAACCTAAAAGTATGTAGAATCATAATACACCGCTAGCCACCCAAAATGCAACACCAAGAAGGACACGGGATAGCAAAGCCAGATTTACTGGACACATAACAACAGATACAAAGATGAAACGATTGAGCTTACAGGCCCGTGCGACTTGCGGAACACGCAGACATCAATAGTACGTGTGACCCCCATGGCTGGCAATAACGGCCGCTACACGCCGCGGCATCGAACGAAAGAGGCTTTGGATGTGGGCTTGGGATATGTCGGTCCAGGCTGCTTCCACACGTTGCCACAGTTAATCGGGCGTAGCCGCGGGTGGTGCTTGCCGGGCCACTCGGTTGCAGATCAGTGACCAGACGTGTTCGATGGCTGACATATCGGGAGAACAGGAGGGCCACGGCAGCAGTGACACCTGGTGGGGCGTGAAGAATTGTTGCATGATGCGTGCCACGTGCGGGCGCGCATTGTCCTGTTGAAACATGACCGCTGGCCGGTCCTGCAGGTAAGGGAGGCCCACAGGCTTCAAAACGTCGGAGATGGTGCGGTGGCTGTTGAGTGTACCGGCGATGCGTACCAGAGAGGTGCGGGTGTCATATCCTATTGCGCCCCAAACCATACCGCCAGGCGACGGACCGGTATGGCGATGCATAATGCAGGCGTCATACAGTCTCTCGCTGCGGTGCCGCCACACGCGGATCCGACCACCGTGGTGCTGCTGGCAGAAGCGGGATTCGTCGGAGAAGACAATGTTGTACCATTCCGTAGACCTGGTGCGGCGTTCAACGGCCCACTGCCGCCGCACTCGCCGGTTGTGTGACGTCAATGGTAATCGGAGCAATGGGCGCCGTGCGACAAGTCACCGCTCCTGCAGAAGACGTCGAACGGTACGTGCTGACACAGGTTGTTGCGCAACACACCCTAATTTCTGCGCTAACGTTCGTGATGTGGCGGTGCGAGCCGTCAATTCCCGCCGGACAACATGCCGGTCCTCTCGCTCGGTGGTGTGCCGCGGCTGCGTCAATCGCTCACGCCGGTCCGTCCGCCCCTCCTGCACCCACCGAATCCATACTCGCCTCACTGTGGCTGGATGTCGTCCCACACGGGCGCCGATGTCTCGGTACGATAAACGGCTGTCGTCACTATTCGTCTTCTGTCCACTATTCGTCTTCTGTCGAACTCCGAAACGTGCTGGAATGATTGCCGTAATCTGCGACGAGGCATCAGGAAGTTTCCCACGCACAGGTCCGGCAGCACAACACACTTCCACTACTTACACCCCGCCTTCTGTGCACCCTTCTTATAGTGTTTCTCGGTGGTGGGCGGGCGCAGATGATTTGCATTTGCCCTGCAATGCTAATCGTTTGCATGTCCTCTCGCGGGCGACGCATGTTGCGAATTTCAGGCCAATCGGATGCTTCCTTCTTGGTGTTGTATTTTGGGTGGCCAGCAGTGTATATTGATATCTAAAAATGTGTTTATTGACACCGGTACCCCCTATTGATGTGGAGGGTCATATATTTCTAAAGAAAACTCCGAAATATTTTGAAATCCCGCCATTAAACTTAATTTGTAACTACTCTGTTGTTGACTTGAGATCCTTCCGAGGTATGACGTTAATCCATTTGAAGACTGGGGCTTTTCAGATTGAAACACATCTCCACGGCATTTTTTCCGCTGTCTAAAATTGTGCACGAGTAATAGTAAGTGAAACACTGGACACAATGACAAAAATATAGTTAGTAGTCACACTCAAAATGACCGCGCTGAGTAAACGAGCTAGGAGGCGGTCTTCTGGGCGTGACGTCACTGGTTCTTCTAACTCCAGAGCCAGTGGCCCCAAATTTGGGACAGACGGCCACCTATAACTGCTTAGAGTAGCTCATCAGGGCCGGATTAAGGAGAGGAGGTCCAACGGAGCTACAGCACTAGGGCTCCAATATTACTACGGGCCCAGGAAACATACACAGCTTATACACTGAAGAGCAATTGAATTAGAGACAGCTGGCGTTACGCAAATGTGGCGCTGTGGGCGGCCCTGTAAACGGAAACAACATGACGTATGCAGCGATCCGACAATATAAGGAGTGATGCGACGGAAATAAGTAAGAGTCTGACGCAGTATGGGTAAGACGAAGGATCTATGCGCATTTGATCGTGGGCAAATTGTCGGGGCCCGACGAATGGGTCACTCCATCTCGGAAATCGTGCAGGCACTGGAATTTTCACGAGCCACTGTGTCGCGGGTGCACAGTGAGTACATCGAATCCGGTAAAACCATCCCTGCAAGGACCAACTGCCGTGGACAACAGCGTGTGGATGAACGGGGTCATCGTCGGCTAGCTCGCATTGTGCCAGCGGATAGACGGGCCACAGTGCAAGAAATCACTCGGCAATTTAACGCTGGTGCACAAAAACGTGTAAGCAGCCACACCATCCAGAACCATCTCCTCGCTATGGGGTACAGAAGCCATCGTCCCACGAGGGTACCGCTGCTGACCGCACATCACAGGGTGCAAAGATTAGCATGGGCGCGGGAACATCGCCACTGGGCCCTAGACATGTGGGAAAATGTTGCCTGGACTGATGAGTCGAGATTCATGTTGGTACATGCGGATGGTAGGATACGAGTACGGCGCAAACCACATGAAGCGATGGATCCTTCTTGCCAGCAGGGTACTCTTCAAGCTAGTGGGGGTGGCATTCTCGTCTGGGGACTACTTACGTGGATTGAAATGGGACACCTGGTACGTGTGACATCATTCTTCACAGGTCAACGTTACTGAAATATCCTGGACGACAATTTGCTCCCGTTTGTGCGTCTTCAACATCCCACTGGGAACCTCATCGTGCAACAAGACAATGCACCGTGCCATCGCTCCCGAATCGTATCCGAATGGTTGGATGAACACTCCACCGACGTGACCTCGCTTCCTTGGCCAGCTAGGTCACCTGACCTCAATCCCATCGAGCACATCTGGGATGCCATCGAAAGAAATGTTTGAGGCTCTGACCCCCTCCATCAAATCTTCGTGAACTGTGGGAGCTTGTTCAGGGGTCGTGTATTCATATGGCTTCCCAACGCTTCCGGTGTCTTGTCGAGTCCATGCCGAGACGAATCGCTGCCGTCATCAGAGCGAAAGTTGGTGCTACACGCTACTAGACAGGTATCTCTAATTCAATTGCTCTTCAGTGTATATTAATATTTATATAGAGGAAGTAAAAAAGTTTTAGTTTTATCTCGAATGATTTCCACTCGATCACAAACGGTGGCTAACAGACGAACAAGTTTCAAGGCAGTGACTTACTAAGGGTAATCGTTTCATGTCGCTGTGTACAGCAGAGTGGGCGAGATAGTTTCAGCTTTTTCACTACCGTCCATCCACACCTCCCTGTTTGCACTTGGAACCGTTAATGGGCGAAATCCACTGTGACTTTACATTGCATAACAAAAAAGATGCACCAAGAAAAGTTGTAGCGTTCTTTGCCATTTGTAGCCTTGAGAACAAACACTATTTAAGATTTCCTCTTCTTATTTACTCATTCTCGAAGTGAAACAAAGTCATTCAAATAAAATTTCAGAAAGACTTACGTACTTTTTACTGTTTATTCCATCAACATCGTATGAGCGCTTTACTTGAATATTCCAAAATACATGAGGAACTAATCATAAAAGTACTAAAAACTGATAACGTAATTTAATAAGCAGAAAACTTGATTAACTCCAAACACTAAATATACAAGGGGTCTATAAATGAAGTATACAACTTCAGTATGCTATTAAAAAAATACGGTAGAAAAAACTTACTTTAAACATCAAGAGACGTGGCAAGTGTTAAAGTTTGTTAAGTCAGATGGTGCCAGGTGTCTCATTTAATGAAAAATCTCGTCAAACACGGAATACAACAGATATGGCTTCCCCAGTGGAGAAAACAGCGTGTGTGTTTTGGTTTGTGGAGTCAAAATCTCTAACAACAGTTCAGTGTAAGTTCAGAACAGAATACAACAGACAGCTACCGACACGAAGGAGCATCAAACAATAGGTAAATAAATTCAAAGCAACAGGAAGGGTCTTGAAAGGCAAAAGCACTGGAAGACCTTGCATTTCGAACGAGACTGTGGAAGGCGTGTGGAAGGCGTGCGTAAGGCTTATTTAATGAGCCCGAAAAAGTCCGTCCACGTTGCCATTCGTGAACTCGAAATACTGCGAGCTACAGTTCACAAGGTTCTGCATAAACGTGTACGCCTATATACATATAAAGTGCAGTTAGTGCAAAAACTTCGACCAAATGATCAACCACGTCGAAAAGCATATGCGGTTAACATGCTTAATCACACAGACGAAGATCTCACACTCCTTTCACGGATCTGTTTCACCGATGAGTTCACATTCTATGTTTCTGGCAGAGTGAATAAACATAACTGCCGAATCTAGGGCATGGAAAATCCCCACGTGGTCGTAGCACACGAGAGAGACAGCCTGAAGTTTAATGCCTGGGCTGACCTAATGGAAGACAGAGTGATAGGGTCCGTTTTCTTCGCTGAACCAACAGTTACTATCATAGCGTACCTGGACATGTTAGAACAATTCGCAATTCCACAACCCCAGGATATTCGAAACATCATTTACCAGCAATGTACGCAGATCTTTAGACCACGAATTTCCAGGGCGTTGGGTTGGACGTGGGGGTCCAACAGCATGACCACCCCGTTCTCCTGATCTAACCCCATGCGATTTTTTCTTTGGGTCTTTATTGATGACATTGTGTACAAGAAAAATGTTACATCTGTCACTGAGCTGAAAGAACGCATTACTGCAGCCTTCCTCCTTGTTACACCAGGAGCACGGGTCTAAAGGCCTAGTGCCCGGGCCCGGCCCGCTTTCTTTGATTACATGTGTTTGTTTGCTGAGCCCGGGCCCGGATTCTTGGAAAATTGTGCTTATCAAGGCTTGCATTTTTGCATTATACACTGGCCAAAGATATGGCCCAAGCAAGGATTCGTTTAAAAATCATTAGTTTAAAAAGTTTAGTTCAGTTAATCCACTTCACAATATTAATATGTTTTAGAAATACTACGCATAATGCCAAATGTTCTAAAATGTGGATTTGAAAATAAATAAATAATCAACGTGCTCTTCGATCGTATCAGGGGAATCAGTAATTTTGGTAAAAGCTGAAGAAAAGAAAATCGTTTAGAAACAAAAAAATCCATTTGTTATTTCTTTTTGATTTCTAAATTAACTTTTATTTAGAATAAATTGCATTATAAAACGTACAACGCCGTACAGACAGTTGCAAGTGTTTGAAATTTTGACTCTAGAAAACTAATCTTTGCAATATAATTTACATATATGCTAATTGATAAAGGTAGTTTAGAGTGATGTAGTGTATTATAAAAAAAGCATTTAGGAAAATTTCCAAAATTAAAAAAAAAAGAACGTAAAAGCATTCCAGACCAGATTGTTCTTCATTTTGTAACATTAACAAAGCATTGCGCCTAATAGTATAATAATCACAATATTATCATATGTGTGTGCAGTTTCCAGATCAAGTTCATCATGAAAAAAGAGAGAGAGAGAGAATTGCATCTAATGCCTCAGTGCTTCAACTTGATCTTTTTTATCTAAAACTCGACCTGCTGCACTAAAAACCAACGTCACCCCAAAAATCGCGGGAGTGAGGAAATTAAAAAAAATAAATAACATGACTTCTAACTGCACAATTTTGTATTAATTTCCAAAATTAATACATCATTTTAAAGATAAGATTCTTGATTTTTAATAAAATACAAAAAATGGGAATGTGATTTTTCCCAGTTTTCGATACCAGACCTACTTAATCCAACCATTGCCCAAAGCTTAAACTAATCATAGCTTTGGGCAATGCATAATACAAATCTTGCTAAGCAAAATTTGTTTTGCCATGGCAGCTAGCTTAGGAAATTGAAAATCCTTCTACCATGGTAACAAATCCACAATGAAATTCAACACGTGTAATTCAACCGGGCTCGGAATTACAGGTGCTGAATTAATTACAGTAATGAAATTCAAGACGTGTAATTCCGAGCCCAGGCCCGGGTTTTTCGGTAGTTAATGAATTCTGAGCCCGTCCGAGCCCGGGCTGGGCCCGAGCTCATCTCTAGTTTAAGCAGACGAAGCTCACGTGGAGACCTACTGACATTTAAAAAAGAAAAAAAAAACTTTCACGGTTACCATGTGTTTTGACATTAAAAGTAAGTTGTTATTTATTGTAGTTTTTTTTTCAATAACGTACTGAAGTTGTACACTTCATTTATGGACACCCTGTATAACCAACACAACTCGAATACGTAGACTTCAAGTAAACATAATTTCAGTCTAATACAGCTTTCTCCATCACACTTTTTGGATGCTGTTTTAACATTGTATATCTCTCGTTCTTATCTGTCAGCATGCCTACGCCACGTTCTCTGATCTCAAGATTGTTGCCAACTTCATTCCGCGAGAGAGTAGGCATAACGTTAAGGTTGAAAACGCTAAAAGAGAGTGAACTCAAATTTACATAGAGAAAGCAACTAAAAATGAAAGTAGAGTATGCATCCTAAAGTATACAATGTTAAATTATTAAGAATTCCAAGACAAAATCTAGGAATCTTAAGCTTTTAACGCATGTTCTTGTGAGAACATTGGAAAATACAATGACTTTTTATTAAAACTCTTCAGGTAATTTGTTAGTTTGAAGAATGCTCTACGTGTTAGTTATCATAAACGTATTGCTACAGTTTCGTGTTTTAACGGACTTCAATAGCAATTCTCCGTGTGGCTCAGTTGTTAAAGACGCAAGTTACCTGTTGACCCAACTACGACGTGGGTTCGATCCTGACCGCAGCAGAAGGATTATCTCGGGTAAGTGCTATACAGGGTCGTCGATTCTGCGGAATTTCAGTTTAAGTACGAAAAAATGTGAAATGGGCTTTTCTGAAATAAACGGAATTTCTGTCTACGGAAAATCTGTGAAAATACGGAAGTTAAAATAAACGGGCACTTTTAAAAACGGAAATTTCTGAAAAACACGGACAGCTACCGACAACTTTGCTGCACGTTATTTTCAGAAATGTTTCGTGAATTCATGCCATTTACTTTTTTTACAGTGTACTATAGTTATAGTCCTGGGGAAGGGTATGCGGCTACCTGAAAATTCGACTGTAAGTAATATCCTTTATTCCTGGGTAAATCCCATAATTTAGTGAAATTTATAGTATACTAGCTTTACTACCGGGCTTTTCCCGCGTCCAGGAGACACAGCATTAAAATGCTGACTGAACAAAATTCGTTAACAATTTGTTATCGACGATCAAATGCATCACGTCTTTCATTTTCAGACGTTTTTGAGGGGCGAGTCTGTAGAATAAAAAGTTAAACCCGTATCTTTGCGAATATTTTATGAAACTGGTTGAAATTTTAATGAACATCATAAATCGTTAATAGGAACATGACCTCCACATTTCGCCTGAATCGGTAAATAACTTTTAAAATTAGCCGTCAAAATTTTATTAACCGTTCTGCGTATATATTTCTGTTTACCAATGAATTAAAAATTTCATGCCTCTTTTAAAAAGTTTTGACCGGATTCCAGTGAAATAGGGAAATTTTGAGGGACTCCTCTTGTTACCAATTCACGGTGTTGATAAAAATTTCAGCCCGTTTTGTTAAGATTTCGCAAAGTTCGTTTTTGCATCTTTTTATGCACGGTTCTCAAAGAATAGAAACACCTGTGGATGTGCCGCGGTGATGAATGCAGTTACGCGCTTTCAGATAACGATGACGTAACAAACGACACTGACTTTATTGATTAGCTTATTAATTAATTCATAACTCGCGAACGGAACAACGAGAAATTCAACACCTAGAAATTCTAGTAATAATAAGCTATGCAAATTTCACAATGCCACAGTTCGGCGTTCGAGAGTTTTTGCTGCTTCAGACAAATAGACGTGTTGAGTTTTATACATATATAAGATCAAGTCTTGGAATAGCCATGACATCAATTATTACATAGTTTCTACATTTTTAATAAAATTATGTTAAAAACCTGAAGTGCGATTTTTGAACGATCATAATACTGTCCTATAATGGCGGTGTGTGAGAAAGTAAAAACCACGTATTATTTGGGTGAAACTCGCGTAATTTCAAGTCTCACCATCCTAGATAAGAAAAGCTTTCTACGGTCCTGTTCAAAGTGGTCAAGTGGGGTATGATTGTTACCAATCCTTTGACTAATTATCTGCTAAAAGGAATATAAAAATGAAGACGAACATAAGAAAGGGGAGAGGTGTTTGAGTCACTTGTTTCTGCCCAGTGTCTTGATATCCTTGTCAGCTGAGACAAGCCGTTCTCCATCGCGCGCTAAGTGATGGAGCAAATAAGAAAGGGCTAAAACATCAGGAAAAGTTCTTCGTTGATGTAGATTCTGGCGTCAATTTGCCCTTTTCCCCAGATTTTTAAGTACGACTGTCAACTCCCGTACGATAGAGTTGCTATAGTTTTTTTCTGGGTCAAGAACTCAGAAAACAATGAAGATAACCTGTGATCTAAAGCAGTGAATTCGCGGACCAGCTAAACGTTGGGGAAACTTTCGTTTTTGCATTCGCAGACCAGCTAAACGTTGGGGAAACTTTCGTTTTTGCATTCGCGGACCAGCTAAACATTGGGAAAACTTTCGCTGACCAGCGATAGGACCCATTTTGCATTCGCGGGCCAGCTAAACGTTGGGGAAACTTTCGAGGACCGGCGATATGACCCTTTTGCATTCGCGAACCAGATAAACAATTGGGAAACTTTCGCGGACCAGCGATAGTACCTTTTGTGTTCGCGGACCAGCTAAACATTTCGGAAACTTTCGCAGACCAGCGATGGGACCCTTTTTCCATTCGCGGACCAGCTGAACGTTGGGGAAACTTTCGTTTTTGCATTCGCGGACCAGCTAAACATTGGAGAAACTTTCGTTTTTGCATTCGCGGACCAGCTAAACATTGGGAAAGCTTTCGCGGACCAGCGATAGTACCCTTTTCGTGTTCGCGAACCAGCTAAACATTGGGGAAACTTTCGCGGACCAGCGATGGGACCCTTTTTTCATTCGCAGACCAGCTGAACGTTGGGGAAACTTTCGTTTTTGCATTCGCGGACCAGCTAAACGTTGGGGAATTTTTCGCGGACCGGCGGTATGACCCTTTTGCATTCGCGGACCAGCTAAACATTGGGGAAATTTTCGCGGACCAGCGATAGTACCCTTTTTGTGTTCGCGAAACAGTTAAACATTGGGGAAACTTTCACGAACCAGCGATGGGACCCTTTTTCCATTCGCGGACCAGCTGAACGTTGGGGAAACTTTCGTTTTTGCATTCGTGGACCAGCTAAACATTTGGGAAACTTTCGTTTTCGCATTCGCGGACCAGCTAAACATTGGGGAAACTTTCGCGGACCAGCGATGGGACCCTATTTCCATTCGCGGACCAGCTGGACGTTGGGGAAACTTTCGTTTTTCCATTCGCGGACCAGCTAAACATTGGGAAAACTTTCGCAGACCAGCGATAGCACCCTTTTTGTGTTCGCGGACCAGCTAAACATTGCGGAAATTTTCGCGGACCAGCGATAGTACCCTTTTTCCATTCGCGGACCAGCTGAAGGTTGGGGAAACTTTCGTTTTTGCATTCGCGGACCAGCTAAACATTAAGAAAACTTTCGCAGACCAGCGATAGTACCCTCTTTCTGTTCGCGGACCAGCTAAACATTGGGGAAACTTTCGCTGACCACCGATGGGACCCTTTTTCCATTCGCGGACCAGCTGAACGTTGGGGAAACTTTCGTTTTTGCATTCGCGGACCAGCTAAACGTTGGGGAAACTTTCCTTTTTGCATTCGCGGACCAGCTAAACATTGGGAAAACTTTCGCGGACCAGCTAAACATTGGGAAAACTTTCGCGGACCAGCGATAGTACCCTTTTTGTGTTCGCGAACCAGCTAAACATTGGGGAAACTTTCGCGGACCAGCGATGGGACCCTTTTTCCATTCGCAGACCAGCTGAAAGTTGGGGAAACTTTCGTTTTTGCATTCGCGGACCAGCTAAACGTTGGGGAAACTTTCGCGGACCGGCGATATGACCCTTTTGCATTCGCGGACCAGCTAACATTGGGGAAATTTTCGCGGACCAGCGATAGTACCCTTTTTGTGTTCGCGAAACAGTTAAACATTGGGGAAACTTTCGCGGACCGGCGATGGGACCCTTTTTTCATTCGCGGACCAGCTGAACGTTGGGGAAACTTTCGTTTTTTGCATTCGCGGACCAGCTAAACATTGGAGAAACTTTCGTTTTTGCATTCGCGGACCAGCTAAACATTGGGAAAACTTTCGCGGACCAGCGATAGTACCCTTTTTGTGTTCGCGAACCAGCTAAACATTGGGGAAACTTTCGCGGACCAGCGATGGGACTCTTTTTCCATTCGCAGACCAGCTGAACGTTGCGGAAACTTTCGTTTTCGCATTCGCGGACCAGCTAAACGTTGGGGAAACTTTCGTGGACCAGCGATAGCACCCTTTTTGTGTTCGCGGACCAGCTAAACATTGGGGAAATTTTCGCGGACCAGCGATAGTACCCTTTTTCCATTCGCGGACCAGCTGAAGGTTGGGGAAACTTTCGTTTTTGCATTCGCGGACCAGCTAAACATTGGGAAAACTTTCGCAGACCAGCGATAGTACCCTCTTTCTGTTCGCGGACCAGCTAAACATTGGGGAAACTTTCGTTGACCACCGATGGGACCCTTTTTCCATTCGCGGACCCGCTGAACGTTGGGGAAACTTTCGTTTTTGCATTCGCGGACCAGCTAAACGTTGGGGAAACTTTCGCGGACCGGCGATATGACCCTTTTGCATTCGCAGACCAACTAAACATTGGGGAAATTTCCGCGGACCAGCGATAGTACCCTTTTTCCATTCGCGGACCAGCTGAACGTTGGGGAAACTTTCGTTTTTCCATTCGCGGACCAGCTAAACATTGGGAAAACTTTCGCAGACCAGCGATAGCACCCTTTTTGTGTTCGCGGACCAGCTAAACATTGGGGAAACTTTCGCGGACCACCGATGGGACCCTTTTTCCATTCGCGGACCCGCTGAACTTTGGGGAAACTTTCGTTTTTGCATTCGCGGACCAGCTAAACGTTGGGGAAACTTTCGTTTTTGCATTCGCGGACCAGCTAAACGTTGGGGAAACTTTCGTTTTTGCATTCGCGGACCAGCTAAACATTGGGAAAACTTTCGCGGACCAGTGATAGGACCCATTTTGCATTCGCGGACCAGATAAACATTGGGGAAACTTTCGCGGACCAGCGAAAACATTGGGGAAGCTTTCGCGGACCGGCGATGGGACCCTTTTTCCATTCACGGACCAGCTGAACGTTGGGGAATTTTCGTTTTTGCATTCGCGGACCAGCTAAACATTGGGGAAACTTTCGCGGACCAGCGATAGTACCCTTTTTGTGTTCGCGGAGCAGCTAAACATTGGGTAAGCTTTCGCGGACCAGCGATAAGACCCTTTTTCCATTCGCGGACCAGCTAAACGTTGGGGAAACTTTCGTTTTTGCATTAGTGGACCAGCTAAACATTGGAGAAACTTTCGCGGACCAGCGATAGTACCCTTTTTGTGTTCGCGGACCAGCTAAACATTGGGGAAACTTTCCTTTTTGTGTTCGTGGACCAGCTAAACATTGGGGAAAGTTTCGCGGACCAGCGATAGTACCCTTTTTGTGTTCGCGGACCAGCTAAACATTGGGGAAACTTTCGCGGACCAGCGATAGGACCCTTTTCCATTCGCGGACCAGCTGAACTTTGGGGAAACTTTCGCTGACCGGCGATGCCGATACGAAACCTTTATTCTATTTTGAGCATTTAGTCTCGTAATATTCTATATCAATGATCACTGAGTACAATCCATAATTTATATACCAAATTATTCAATGTCACATACTTGCAGCTAATATAATTTAATCTGTTAATATTCTTTAATTATTAATCAGAGCAATGCGTAATCAATGTACCACAATATTCTCCTCACCATTAATATCACTTCTTCCGAGGTCAATACGAAGTCTGTTGCTGCTGCTTCGCAATAATCTTCCCGAGCCGTGGTTCCAGCGTCGTTTCTGCTAAGCGCTGTGCAGCGTTAATGTCCATTGTGTCCCCGTGCTTTGTTTTGACTGCCAAAACGGCTGAAAAGGTTTTCTCGTGATAAATACATGGTCGTAGAAGTTACCAATTAATTTAGAGCTTTGTCGCTAAGATTTGGATATTCTTTCTCCAAAATACCCCAAAACTAAGTCAAAGGTTTGTATCTAAATATCGATACCAGACTGGCATCAGAAGAAAGTTCTACAAAGCATTCCTTTGCCTGGTTAGTTAGTCTACAGGAGTTTTGATCTTCTGTGAAGAGATTAGCGATCCAAGCTTCCTTTAATCTTCCGTGACAGGTGTTCAAAACAATTTAGATCTAGATTTCCTGTTACTTTGACTCCATTTCGACTCAAAAGAAAAATAAATAAATTCACTGGCTTCTCGTGGATCGGCAGAAAAAACCTCACACTCATCTAAAGCATATATCGTAAAACCCCAAATTTATCGGTGATGGCATTCGAACCCACATCTTCCTTATGCGGAGTCGGATATTCTACCTCTGGAACTACACCGACCATGTCTTATCGCTGCAACTCCCGTTTTGCCATGTGCGTCACCTCTGGGATGCACTAGGTACGTCACACATGCCCCTCCCCCTTCAGAATGGCGGGTGCACGGAATCGAAGGTTATTTCGTGTCAGCCGGCTAACGATGCTTAAAGGAACTCTCTGTAAAAGAAAGAATTCTCATTAATTCCAGACACACATTTTCCAAAGAGCTGAAGAAGGAATTCTCATTCATTTCAGACGATGTGTGAAGCATCACACATTTTCCGAAGCGCAGAAGAAGGAATCCTCATTAATTCCAGACGATTTGTGGAAGAAGCATCACACATTTTCCGAAGCGCTAAAAAAGGAATTTGAATTTCATTAATTCCAGACGATGTGTCGAAGAAGCATCACACATTTTCCGAAGAGCTGAAGAAGGAATTCTCATTAATTCAAAACGATGTATGGAAGAAGAATCACACATTTTCCGAAGAGCTGAAGAAGGAATTCTCATTCATTCCAGACGATGTGGGGAAAAAACATCTCACATTTTCCGAAGCGCTAAAGAAAGAATTCTAATTAATTCCAGACGATGTGTGAAGAATCACACGTTTTTTTTTTTTGATTGGAGGTTTAACGACCACCGTGAGCAACTCAATGGGCTATAAGCAGTCGCCCGTCCCTAATTTAGGGTCACTGGTTCCAGGGAAGGGAGAGAGCCAGTGCCGTAAGACAAAGACAACATCCATGCCTGACCGGGATCCGAACCCGGACCCCTTAAGGACGAATGATCAGAGGCCAGCGCCTTAGACCACTGCGCCACCGGGGCGGCCACACGTTTTCCGAAGCGCTGAAGAAGGAATTCTCATTAATTCGAAACGATGTGTGGAAGAAGCATCACACATATACCGAAGCGCTGAAGAAAGAATTCTCATTAATTCCAGACGTGTGGAAGACGCATCACACATTTTCCGAAGCGCTAAAGAAGGAATTGGAATTTCATTAATTTCAGACGATGTGTCGAAGAAGTATCACACATTTTCCGAAGAGCTGAAGAAGGAATTCCCATTAATTCCAGACAATGTGTGGAAGAAGCATCACACATATTCCGAAGCCCTGAAAACGGAATTCTCATTAATTCCAGACGATGTTTGGAAGTTAAGCCTCACACATTTTTCGAATTCTTGAAGAAGGAATTATCAATAATTCCAGACGTGTGGAAGAAGCATCACACATTTTTCGAAGCATAGGAAAAAGAACTCTCATTAATTCCAGACGATGTGTTGAAGAAACATCACACATTTTTGGAGCTCTAAAGATAGAATTCTCATTAATTCTGGACGATGTGTAGAAGAAACATCGCACATTTTTGAAGTGTGGAAGAAGAAATTCGCATTCCAGATGATTTAATTCTCATTAATTCCAGATAATGTGTGGAAGAATCATCACACATTTTCTCCAACCTCACGGCCAGGAGATTCATTTTACTTTCGAGAGCCAATACCTCTACCATAAATACGGTTACAAAGTATTTAATGAAATAACAAAAGAAATTTAAAGATATTTTAGTATTCCTGTGATATGACGTAAGTAATACGCTTGCGAATACATGGCACCAATCAGTTTTCAAAATGGCATCCTTTTGCCTTCACACAGTCCTTTAGTCTCTGTGGTGGCCAATCATCAATAGCTTTACGCATGCTACTGCCCGCACCATAAAAGCGTTTGAGACTGTCAGCACTAGAGTGTCTCTTTCTGCAGACCATGTTCTCCAGTGTGGCCCACAATTTGTAGTCCAACGGGTTGAGGTCTGGGCTGCTGGAAGGCCAATCAGCTGCAGAAATGAAGTCTGGCAAATTCGCCTGAAGCCACTCCTGGGTTGACTTGGCCTTGACTGCAGGTGTGGAATCCTGTTGAAAGCTCCACTGTTGGTTTTGGAAGAGGGTGTGACTCACATTTTTGACCACTGGCTCCAAAATCTTGTCCTGGTAGAGTTTGGCGGATGTTTTCACTCCTTTCTCACAGAAATGGAGCTCCGTGGTGCCCTCGTAGGAGACTCCTCTCCAAACCATGATAGAAGCAGAATGATGGCCGCTGATGATCCTTGGAGCTTTCTCCTGAGCTTCTCCTGAGGTTGACGCATACACCCTCTCATTTTTGGCGATTGAAAGCCTCTTCAGACGTTGAAAATTTTTTCATTCGCGAAAAGGCTCTGTCTGTGGCGATTGTCTGCGTAACGCTGCAGTAAACGTTTCGCTTTTAGCACCCTCTGCTGCTTCATTTGTGGGGTGAGGAAGTACCCTGTACGCCCCCTAAGCTCTTACCCTTAGGTCACTCCGCAGCACGCGTGACGTCGACATTCCTGAAATGTTCAGCTCACGAGCCATCACTGATTGTTTTCTGACAGGATTTCGTCAAATATGGGCTGCCACTGCTTTCACCAGAAGAACAGTCCTCGCGGTAAGTGGCCGACCCTTTTCTGGGGCGGTCAGCGACGGTCCCAGTCTCAAGGAACCTTTTTATGGTCCGGTAGACAAAGATTCCGCTCATTTTCAGCTTCTTCAGCGTGTTGAAAATCTCGGAAGCTGATTTTCCAACTTTGTGCAGCGCTGTTACAGCAACACGATTCTCATAATCACCCCACTCCATGGCAAGTACTTCACGAAACACGTTATCTCCTCTGAGACTAAACGCACAACTAACTGCTTCATGCCTCTTGGCTGGTCGGTGACGTCGCACACCGGTAGCGCGCCATCTGTCGAACGTTTGTAACAGTATTTATGCTAAGACTGGGTATAACGTAAAAGCCCAAATGTATCGTTGATGGCCTTGTAACCCTCATCTTTCTTCTCCGGAGTCGGACTCGCCGTTTTCACATGTGCGTCACCTCTGAGCTAAACACGTCACAAGCTGTTGTAAATACTGTCTCAAAATGTGTACGCAGTCCCAACATCAATTGCGCCTCGCTGTGTTGGAGCAAGCGCAAACACAATTAGCCGCCCCGGTGGCAGTGTTCTAAGAGGACCATTCGTCCGAGATAAGACCGGGTTCGAATCCCGGTGGTGCGTGGATGTTGCGTTTGTCTTACGACACTAGTTCTCTCTCTTCCCTGGAACCAGTGGCCCTAAATTACGGACTGACGAGTTGTTCACGGTGGTAGTTAAACCTCCCAATCAAAAAACAATTAATAGTTCATTATTAGAACTAGAGATGGAAATGGGTCACGGGCCAACGGGTCGATAATTTCTAACGGGTCAAACGGGTCGGATCAAGGTGTTCTTCACCCGATTTCGAACTGGTTTTATTTCCGTTTTCTTTTTGAAAAGCTAAAACAAAATGTTTTTCAAAGAAAAACGCGCACTGTGGAATTTTGTGCTCGATACTGGTCCCCCTGGACTGAAAAATTATTTGTCATGCAATATGAAGCAAGAGTGTCCGCCGAAGGAAAAGTGTCCCTTCTTTCTGAGGGCCAATGATGAAAACAAACATCCACATTTTGGAAACTTTCAACTCATCATAAACTTGTGGAATTGGTGTTGCTGTGAAACATATTCTGAGGCTTGATATGTTATCAAGAAAACAGCAAAAACTGAGATTAAACATACAAGTTGCATAATTCAAAATTTTTGACTGCAACGCCATCTAAATTAGGTGGAACAGTCTTACCATTATTACGGAAGGGACTTTTTGACTGTCGCAGATGTGTTTGAAAACATGTGTAAAACAGGTAGTTTATGTCTTGCAAATGAAGGACGACAATTTCAATACTTACTGTAAGTGAGTGAGTAAATTATACTTTGTACTTACCTACAATATAGTTGTTTGATTTTCATATAACTTAAGACTCGTTGCCAAAAAAGTAGTTGCACGCAGAAGAAAGCAACCGACAGGAATGAAATTTGGTGGGTAATTTTGACATCGTGAGACATGCAAATGATTCAGGTATCACTCTCGGCCGCGCATGTGACGCAAGCAAGGAGGGGTCGTAGCGCTGTGCCTGACCGACTATATAAGGTCGTTCCATTGCGCACGCTTCCGATTCTGACTCGTGCTGTTGTGTTGGATGCATTCTTTGCAAGTGAATTATGCCTCGGAGAAAAGTTCGGAAACAAATCGAGCAGTTGGAGGAGTTCGAGAGAGACCGCATCGTCGGGCTCCGGGAAGCGGGATGGTCTTATTGCCGTATTGAGCGTTATACTGGTCGTGCGGATATCATATGAACAATCGTGGCAGTGGATAGAACAAGGCACGCAGCCGCGACAGAAAGGGTCTGGGAGACCTAGACGAATCACGGAGAGAGAAGGCCGACGGGTTGTCCGACATGAGCCGAGTGATCCAACAGCCACGACTGCGGATATTCAGCGAGCAGTGGTGACCTCCGTGCATCGTCCGATTAACGCCAGCACCATTGGCAGACGGCTACACGACGTAGGACTACACGCACGGATACCGTTAGGACGACTGCCCTTAAAAGCAGTACATCGTTGACAACGACTGCAGTGGTGTCGTGCCAGACTGTCATTGAGCCACTCAGAATGGCAGCGGGTGATCTTCAGTGACGAGTTCCGGTTTGTCTTGGAGGAGACGACCAACGAATTCGTGTGATGAGGCACCATGGTCAGCGCCAAGATGAACGATTTGTTGTCGAGCTTCGCACGCCCAGAAGTCCTGGTGTCATGGTGTGGGGTAAAATTGGCTACGATGCTAGATCACCTTTTTAGCACGTCTTTTGTAAAAAAGAGCGTGCTTATGTTATCGGTTTGTCTGTCCGTCCGTCCGTCCATCCGTCCGCCTGTACCCACGATATCTCTGGAACTATCCGTCCGATTTGAAAAATTAGTTTTGCATTGGGAAGCTTGAAATATGCGAATGATGATCCTTTATTTCGTTTTTTTTTACGATGTACAATTTTGCCGCTAGAGGGCGTAAATGCAGATAATGTCGAATTCAAAAATACGTTTTATTCCACATATTTGCTTCTAAACATCCGATTGAAAAAATTATTTTATCTTTCGATTCAATTTATGCCGAAGAATATTTTAGATATAGCTACTTTTTCAAATTACGCATAGATTTTCCGCTAGGGAGCGTAAAAGTGAATTGCAGTTTTCCCGATAACTCTTCTTCTAAAGCTCCGATTTGAAAACTTTTTTCTTCAGCAGATACACCTCCTGATGGAAAATCTTTCGCATATAATTTCTAATTTTTGGTAATAAATACTTTGGCCACCAGGGGGCGTAAGTGTTAATTTTTGCATCTGATGCATTTGCCATAAAATCTGAGCTTCTAAAATATCGATTGAAAAAATTATTTCGTGGACTGATGCCACTTACATCGATAAACCTTTTCAGAATAGTTTCTTCTTAAAATATTCTCCAGTTTCTCCGCCAGGGGACGTAGATGTATATCTTATATTTGTCCGTATCTTTACTTCTAGGATTCCGATTTGAAAAATTCTTTCTTTGTTGGATAGTGTTTCCAGTGTGACATGTTGTTCGTACAATTTCAAAATTTTCATCTAATTCATTGACTTTCCGCTATGGGGTGTAAAGGAAAATTGCGTTTCCCCCTATATCTCTGCTTCTAAATCTCCGATTTGAAAAATTCTTTCTGCACAGGATACAGCTCCTGGTGGGAAATCGTTTGCACATAATTTCCATTTTTTGTAAGAAAAATTATTTGGCCATCAGGGGGCGTAAATCTTAATTTCCGCTTCTGATGTATTTGCAGCAAAATATGAGCTTCTAAATTCTCGATTGAAAAAAACGTCGCTTGTAGACCGATACTACTCATGTCGACAAACCTTTTAGAAACATTTTCTTCTTAAAATAATGAATGGTTTCTACGCCAGGGGGCGTAGATGTATATCTTATTTTTGTCAGTCTCTCTACTTCTAAGAGTCCGATTTTAAAAATTCCTTCTTTGTTGGATAGTGTTTCCAGTGCGACATGTTTTCCATATAATTTCAAAATTTTCAAGTCACTCATAGACTTCTCGCTAGAGGGCGTAACGGTAAATTGCTTTCCCCCTATATCTCTCTCTGTTTCTTAAACTCCGATTTGAAAAATTATTTCTGCATTGGATACAGCTCCTGATGCGAAATCCTTTGCACGTGATTTCTAAATTTTGTAAAAAATGGTTTGGCCACTAGGTGGCGTAAGCCTTAATTTCCGTTTCTGATGTATTTGCAGCAAAATATGAGCTCCTAAAATCTTGATTGAAAAAAAAGTCGTTTGTTGACCGATACTATTTATGTCGACAAACCTTTTAGAAACATTTTCTTCTTGAAATAATGCATGGTTTCTACGCCAGGCGGCGTAGATGTATATTTTATTTTTGTCAATATCTCTACTTCTCCGTCCGATTTGAAAAACTCCTTCTCTGTTGGATAGTGTTGCCGATGCGAAATGTTTTTCCTATAAATTCAAAATTTGCAAGTAAATCATAGACTTTTCGCCAGGGGGCACAAAGGCAAATTGTGTTTTCTGCGTTATTTCTGCTCCTAAGACTCCGATTTGAAAAATTCTTCCTGTATCGCATACAAGACCTTTTGGAAAATATTTTTCACATAATTTCTAATGTTTGATAAAGAATGGTTTGGCCACCAGGGGGCATAAGTGTTAATATCTGCTTCTGATGTATTTGTAGCAAAATCTGGGATCCTGAAAATTCGACTAATTTTTTTTTTTTCTTGGACCGATGCCGCTCATATGGATAAACCTTTTGAGAATACTTTCTTCCTAAAATAATGCATGGTTTTCCCACCAGGGGACGTTAAGTCACATCTTATTTTTGTCGATATCTCTGTTTCTAAGAGTCCGATATGAAAAATTATATCTGTGTTGGAGAGCGTCTCCGGTGCGAAATGTTTCTCATATAAATTAATGTTTTTCTTAACACACAAGTCTGCAACCAGAGGGCGTAAGCTCACGATTCCGTTTACAGCAATATCTGAGGGATTAAAAACCCGATTGAAAAACTTCTTTCTTCCGTCAGATGCTATTGTTTTCCATACCGGTTCCATTGGCTTTGAATAGCTTATAAATTTAATTTGTGTCAGACCAGATTCAAAAGACGTGCTTATTACACCCGAAAATTCGGTGTCATCTTTCTTGGGTTTTTTTTCTTGGTGTTCATTACAGGTGCTTTGACATCCCAACGTTACGTTAATGAGGTCCTGCAACCAGTGGCCCTACCTTTTATGAATGCTCATCCTGGTGCGATTTTAACAGGACAACGCTCGTCCGCATACTTCTGCTGTCTCGAGAGCTTGCCTTCAAGGCACTGATACTCTACCATGGGCAGCCGCATCTCCAAACCTATCGCCGATTGAAGATATGTGGGATGCTATTAGACACGCTATCCACATTTCACCGCTACTGCACGATCTGCAGGAACTACGTGAGAAAATTCAAGCTGCATGGGATGGCTTATCGCAGGACACCGTTAGGAACTTGTGCAATTCCATGCCGAGACGTCTGGCATGCTGTGTGAGCAAACATGGCTGCCCGACGCTACACTGAGTAACACTACTCATTGGCGTGTAGCTCAATAAATATTGCTCATATCAGTCTCAATGTTTAATCATTTATTGTTCCTTGTAACCTTTACCTTCCTCCCGAATAGCATTGCAATCCAACACGTCTTTCGGGTGCACCTTTTTTTTTTTTTTTCTTTTTTACGATGAGTGTACAGTAGTGGCCAAAATTGTGGAAACCTATTGGAAATAGTGTATTTTTGAGGTTTGATGGCTCATAAAACCATTTTTTTATTAATACTATAAAATATACATCAATGGAAAGATAATTTCATCAAGAATGTAATGCAATAACTTTTATGAAGGATTTTGTATTAGAACAGTAGTTACAAACAGGAAAAGTTAAACACATAGAAAGGATGAGATATACAAAAATTCTCACCATATCAGTTAATACTTAGTAGGGTAACCCTTAGCGCCAATTACGGCCTTACAACGCCTTCCCATGGAGTGAACCAAGTTTTTTAGTTCTGCAGCTGTTATAATGTGAAACCAAGATTGATTTATTGCTTCTGACTAAAAAGTTTCTTTAGTCGGCTACATAGATTTTCAATGGGGTTAAAGTCTGGGCTATTCATAGGCCATTCCAGCAGTGGAATATGATTATCTTGAAACTACTTTTTGCACACAGCAGCAAAATGACATGGAGCTGAATCCTGTTGAAATATAAATGCGTCATTATCTTGGAAAATATCACGTGTGGAAGGCTTCAGTTTATGCTCAAGTATTTCTTTAATGTATTTTTGGCCATTTATATTCCAATTAATCACGCAAATTCTACCCACACCTTTTGATGTCATGCAGCCCCAGATCCATAACACCAACTGGGTGTTTTACGGTACATGTAATGCAATCAAAATGGTAATCTTCTCCGATTCTTCTCCTTACGTATTTTATGTCATCACTACCAAACAGGGAGATTTCGGTCTCATCACTCCAAATAACATTGTCTCATTATTCTGCTGTCCAGTTAACATGGGTTTTATCCCAGTTTAATCTTTTCAAACTTTGTTTGAGAGATGAAAATGGCTTTTTTTCGTGGAATTCTAACTTTTAGACCAAATTCCTACAGTCTGCGACGAACAGTCCTTGCACTCAACTCCACATTGCATTGCACCATTTCATCTTGTATACACCTAGGTGATTTTATTCTGTCAGCTAGGCACAGTCTCTTAATTCTTCTGTCATCACTTGCTATTGTGCACCTTTTCCTGCCTTTACCAGTCTGGTTTTGTAGTGACTGAGTCTCCTTATTCTTCTTCAAAAATTTAGAAATGCCACCTTTGGTTAAGTTTCCACCAATTTTTCTTCTAATTTCTTCATAACTGAAGCCTTGTTCACCTAATAGTACTATTTTACATCGCTTTCTGGGTGACCAGTCAACTCTTTGCGCCATTTCTTTCATTTTATTACGTTTTACAAGCTTACTAAATGAAAGAACACACGAAAAAAATCCAACCAACTTGACAGCAATCACAGAACACCCTAAAATGTCTTCCTCTTAACTCCAATACATGACATCAATAGCTGAATCCTACTGTGACTTGATTGGCTCATTGCCAAAACAAGATGACACCTGATTGGCTCTCCAAACACTCATGCTCATTTGCCTTATTCAAATGAAAGAAAGCAACTTCATATCAACCTAAGCAAGTTGTGTTTCCTTTTTCTGGTTATTTGGCTATAACTTTTCACAGAACACAGATAATTGAACAAACTTTGTTGCATTACATTCTTGATGAAATTATCTTTCCATTGACATATAATTTTATGGTATTACTCCAAAACAAAGTAGTAGTGTTATAAGTGTAAAAATACACTTTTTCCAAAAGGTTTCTACGATTTTGGCCACTACTGTACATATTATAGTTCAGAGCAGGATTTGTCCGGGTGGTGTCCCGGTTCAAAATTTTTGACCCGTTTCCAACTCTGATTAGAACAGTTCGGCTTTTCTATTAAATCGGTAAATTCGTAATTGTATTAAGAGCTTTAGCATGCATTTGTGAAAACGCCAATGAAATTGAACAATATCGCCAGTTTTTATTTCCAAACGCTTACCCTGATACTATGTTAAAAATCGACTATTGTTTGCTAAAACGATGAGTGGACGAATATTAGGGCAAGGCAAGTGTAGTTACAAGTTTTAGGTCACGGCCGTTGTGAATGGTCAGCAACTGTCGTGTAGGAATTGCGAATGATATAAATGGACATTTTGTTGCAAAACTAGGAGTAGAATGCCTATATGGTGGGCGTGAATTATCATTGAGGATCTTCCCGGTGATATCAAAGCGAAATCATTCGTATGCTGAAACGCGTAATGACTGGGTTTGCGAGGAAATTGCGGTGAGGCTGCGTTTTAGGCCACTATGTCAAAGATGGCTCGTTGAGCGGAAAGTCTACGGCGCACACACACAAATGGCATGTAGAAGAAACAGGGTTCTACATTGTTAGGAAGCGGTGTAGGACTTCGAATGTCAAGGGTTTTTTTTTTTTTTTTTTTTTTTTGGACATTAAGAACTTATGTTAACGTTTAAAAAAACACAGCGGATATCGTCCACCAGACACTTCCAGAGGGGGGGGAAGCTACCTATTGTTTATAAACAATGATCACGTAGCTCAGGGAATTAATGGCCCTTGGAAACAAAACTTGGTTGTCGTAAATGCCATTGTTTTCATACTTCTAAAATGTTTGGTTACGAAATCTTAAGGGTTTCTTTTGCAAGATCAAAATGTCCCGCATTTTCAATGAGTCGAAGAGATTTCCTTCTGTAGAATTAGATTTAACTACGTTTCGCAAACCTTTTATGGTTCACATGTATGTATCTATCTATCCGTTTCCTATGCTTTTCAGAGACAAATCAAAACATTTACCCTTCATGGAAAGGGAAAGTTGTGTTACTGAAATCAAATATTTGCTTTCCCTTAATGCTGATGAAAGGAAAATGGCAAAATGTCAGTTCTAAAAAAAGTACTGACTTCGAAACATTCGCTAAGAAATACTACAGCAAACAGGAAATGCTTTCAAAGACATTACTTTGTAATAGCGTTCAGACTTTCTTTTGTTAAGGTAAAAAAAAGTCTGAATTTCGTAAGGTACACGGTAAAAAATAACTGGTGTGAATTCACGGAAAATGTCTGAAAATAACGTGCAGCACAATTGCCGATATGTGCTCGTCTTTTAACGAAATTTCCGTTTTTAAATGTTCCTCCTTATTTATTTTTTTAACTTCCGTAGGTGAAAATCCTCCAAATACGTGGCGTCAGTAAATAAATAAATACATCGCTCTTTCCACGTTCCAGAAACACATAGCAACCGAAAAATTGTTTTCAGCTGCCGCCGTGGAATCGAACCACGGATCTCTCGATATCTAGCCGAGCGCGTTACATTTACACCACGGTGGCCAACCATCCACGGTGCTATGTGTATTTTTAAGTCAGCTTCTGACATCATAAATCCGTAAGATGGGCTCAGCTACTGAGACGTAAAAAAATTCTGAATTATTTTTCTAAAAATTCCGAATTTTCTGTTAAAACCAACTGCAATTTACGTCAATACTAGCTTTACTCCCCGGCTTTGCCCGGTATGTATGGAATCTGTAGAATCAAACTGACCAAAGGCGTTACGAATTATTTAACACGCGTCCAGGAGACACAGCATTAGAACACTCACTGAACAAAATTCGTTAATAATTTTTTATCGACGATCAAATACATCACGTGCTTTCGGTTGTCTTTTAGGGGCTAATCTCTGTGATAAAAACGTTAAAAACGTATCTTTTTGAATATTTTATGAAACTGGCTGAAATTTTAGTGAACACCATAAATCGTTAATATGAACATTACCTCCAAATTTCGCCTGAATCGGTAAATAACTTTTTAAATGAGCCGTCAAAATTTTATTAATTTACCGTCAGTATAAGAAAGGAATTGCGGAATGGTTTCTGAAAATTCAGAATATTCCTGGATTACATAAAATCCACGAAATTCAGATTTCTTTCCGTCATTTCACGGAAAAGGTTGTATCAGAAATACCCTTCGTTAATTCACGAAAGGAATCACGGCAAGTGGCTCGTGAATTTCAGAAAAATATTTTACGGTATAGATGACTAAAGCACAGTACTTGCATTTAAAGGTTAGTTTATGGCACTGCTTTAATTGAAATTTATCTACATGTGATGTGGGATCAGCTGTCGTCGCATGTCATCAGATTCCATCCCACTGACATTTCCCTCAAAGAGCCCGACCATGTATCAAATATATTGGTATTTCTCGTAAAACCAGCTTTATCAATCCGAGTTCACTTATATTACTCGTACGGTAACAGTCTTGTGATTGTAACTTAAACAAGACTGAATCAGCAAAAAGAAATTTTAAGAGAAATATGAGCGGTCGTATTAAGTGCCGAAATAAAGATTAAAATGTTCAATACATTAGAAGCCCCCCGGTGACGCAGTGTTCTAAGCGCTGGCTTGTGACATTTCGTCCAGGTTTGAATCCCGGTGAGGCATGGATGTTGTTTTTGTCTTACGACACTGGCTCTCTCCCTTCCCTGGAGCCACTAATCCTAAATTAGGGACAGGCGACTGCTTATTGACCACACTAAATTGCTCGCGGCCGTCGTTAAGCCTTCAAACAGAAAAAACATTGCACTCTAAATAAATTGGCCAGAAATAACACCCCAATCTCTGAGCTCAGTTGTATCGAAGTAATATTTATGTCCAATTTTATTTTTATTTTATTTTTTATTGGAGGTTTAACGACCACCGTGAGCAATTCAATGGGCTATAAGCAGTCGCCCGTCCCTAATTTAGGGTCACTCCTTTTAGGGAAGGGAGAGAGAATTTAGGGTCACTCCTTCTAGGGAAGGGAGAGAGCCAGTGCCTTAAGACAATTCGAACCCGGACCCCGAATGATCAGAGGCCATCGCTTAGACCACTGCGCCACCCAAATGCGTGTGATTTTTAGCCATCCTGTAACGTACTACAAAGGTGAATCACGTGTCAAGACAGCAAATCTGCAGCGTTGCATTCCGTTGCCGTAGCTTAGTCGGTTAGGGCAACTCACTCCGGAAATAGGGGACACGAGTTCGATCCCTTTCACTGACGAACTTCTGTTTTCACAAGTCTGCAGCATAGATATCATACTTGGAGTTCGGGCGAAATCGTGCTCCCAAAATACAGGACAGCGAATCTATCACTGACTCTACGCTGTTCTCTTTTTTTTTTTTTTTTTTTTTTTTAGGAGTGAAGCTCAGTCTCGGGAGCCCCTCCAGCATCGCGGGGCCATAGAGACTGAGCTCCGTGTGCATCCCTGTAAATCCGCCGCCTAATTATATGCTGCTAAATCTTCGATTGTACTTCGAATTGTAGTCGTATAAAATCTTTCATTCACTCGAAAAATAAATGCGTGATTCCAAAGACTGTGCGTTAACTCTGCTTTTCTTTAGTGTACCAAACCCAAAATAATCATAATGCAATAATATACGGTAAACGATGTGTGATTTATACCTCTAATTTAACATTCCTGTTCAGTTTCTGTGTTATGGAAATTTGGTCTCCCGTCCCTTTGGGTAGTGTTCTGAGCGCTAGCTTCTGACCATTCGTCCGAGATAGGCCGGGGTGCGAATTCCGGCAAAGCATGGATGTTCTGTTTGGTAGTCTTACTGCGCTGGTTTCCTCTTTCCCTGGAGCCAATGGCCCTAAATTAGGGATGGGCAACTGCTTCTAGCCCATCGAGTTGCTCGCGGTGGTCGTTAAACCTCCAATAAAGAAAATAGTTTCTCCTTGTTAAATATTTTCAGACTTAACGCCACAAAGTTCCTTCCTACGAGCTTGTAAAAGCTGACAGTCTGACAGTGAGTCAAAGTGCAATCGAGACATAAATAAAGAGCTGCGTGCAATGTTCAGAGAAGCAGATTTTATTCGATGTTGAGCAAAAATGTATTCGATGTGCAGATTGTACTAGATTAAATGCAAGTTGTATTTAGAGTTGAGAGCGATATTACAAAGCCATTCTGTGAGTACTTTACGGAAAGCAATTTTCTGAGTAGTTATGGTATGTGAAGTCTAAACGCATCTCGATGATGAGAATGGAGTGTTTCTTGAAAGATTGGTTCCAGTACCGGCTGACGCATGTGTGGTGTGTTTGTCCTATTATATACACTGAAGTTCCAGAAAAACTGGTACACCAGTCTAACACTTCGTAGGTCCCCCAAGGGAGCGCAGGACTGCAGAAATACGACGGAGCATGGACTCCACTAGCTTCAGGAAATATGCTGTAGGCAATGCACACCATACTTCCTGCAGAGCGTTCCAAAATTCCAGTGTATTCCGAGGTCTCGGATTCCTGTGTTCGATAGCGCGTTGCATGGCATCCCAAATGTGTTCTATCACGTTCAGATCTGGGGACTTGGGTGGGAATGGCAACACCTCAAACTCAGATGAATGCTCCTCTAACTATAATGTGGCGTCCCGACACTTGTGTGGAGGTGCATTGTTCTGTTCGAACAGGCCCAACCCATCAGCATGAATGCAGGACATGAATGGGTGTACCTCGTCAGAAAGGATGCGCACATAGCGTTGGCCGGTCACAGACGTTTGTAGACGTACCAGGGGTCTCAGTGAAGTCCAGCTAAACAGTTACAGTTCCCTGTTGACAGGCGGGATTCACGGCTTCATGGGGTTTGCGCCACACACGAATCCTTCCATCTGCCCGATACAGTTGGAAACGCGACTCGTCAGACAAGGCTACTTGTTTCCAGTCATCAAGTGTCCAGTGGCGGTGTTGCCATGCCCAAGCGAGGCGCATAGCTCTGTGTCGTGCACCCATCAAGGGGACTCGAGTTGGGCGTCGGCTCCCAAAACTCATATCGTGCAGGGTACGTTGCACAGTCCGGACGCTGATGCTTGTTGAGACTTAAGCATTGAATTCCGATTATACCCGCGAGAGTGTTGCACGCCTATCGCGTGAAACGATTCTTGACAGCCGACGATGGTCACGTTCATCCAATGTCTTTTTACGGCCACACTGGTATCGTAGGTTGGAGGTTTCGCCGGAATTCTGGCAGTCACGGTACACCCTTGCAATGGTCGTATGTGAAAACCGGAACTTCGTTTCTACCTCCGAAATACTATGGCCCATCTCACGAGCGCCAACTATGACACCGCGTTGAAAATCGCTTAAATTGTTATTACTTGTCATTCTCATGACGAAAACAGCTCTGACAGCTGGCAAGAATGTCTATCGCTTTATATACGCACTGGCGGACGCAACCAGTTTTTCTGGCACTTCAGTGTATGTCGCTGACTCTTTCTTTACTGGAACTTATAACACCAAATTACTGACCGACGACCCGTTATAACTCGAAGAGTTGATCGTGATGCTCGTTGAACCCAGAAATTAAAAAAAAAAAGGCGATGACAAACAAGAAAAGAACTCGACGAAATCATTATATGCTTCGTTTGGCTCTCGCCGAACATAAACCGCCCAAGACATTGTTAAAAGACAATTCATGAGATCGTATCACGCGTTTCCAATGTGATACACTGTTCCAATGTGATACACTGTTTCAATGTCCACTACTTATTCTTTCCCTTAAAACCAAAGGTGTTTGTAACATGTCGTTCAGTAATAGCAGCTCTTTCATAAAATATGGCTTTGTGAAACTCCGAACGCATGATTTTTGCTCGAAACAGGATCGTTGACACGCATATTCGGGTCCGTGGTTACTTCCTCAACAGCGATCTTTGTCCACAATCGTTGCCTACGCCTATTTGTTTCTCACGGTGAGCTTGCGATGTGATGGAGGGACTTTTTAAACAATGACATGAAAGAAAACAATTCAAAAAGTGATATGACCAGGGTGAGAATTCGACTGGTAGCATGCAAACTGCCAGTAAAAAATGTAAATTTGCTAGTGAAAAAAAAAACGGCATTAAAGAACAGTGAAAGTGCATTTTATAAAATAAATCTACGAGCGACATTTAACCATGCAGTTTTGAACAAGAAGTCTAGGACAAATATGTACTTATAACGAAGTAAATTTCTCCGACATTTATGGTCCACGCCGGGAATCGAACCCGAGTCCATTTACTCCGGAACAAATCGCTCTACCAATTGAGCTACGCAGACGTTCGTTCTTGCTGCTATCTGCCTTTATGTCGTGTGCGTCCATCGGGGCAGGCACGTCACCCCCCCCCAGAAAGAGGGCCAGGGGCATGGCTCACGGGTCAGCCGTGATCATGAATCGTTGCAGGCAACCATCCGCTGCAGAACGTGCACTTGAGAACTCCCAGTCAGTCTGGTGTGTGGAATGCAACGTCACACACATTTATTTTTCGAAGCGCTGAAGAAGGGATTCTCTTATTTTTCCTCTCTCGCGGTTTGAAAAGAACATCACACCATTGCGAGATCTCGAACGGCCGGGTTATCCGGGATGTTCGGGCGCCATTATAACGAAGTAAATTTCTCCGTCATTTTTGGTCCACACCGGGAATCGAACCAGTGTCCACTTATTCCGAAACAAGTCGCTCTACCAACTGAGCTAAGCAGACGTTCGTTTTTGCTGCTATCTGCCTTTATGTCGTAAGCGTCCTGCGGGGCAGGCACGTCACATACTATATTGACAAAAGTCACCGGACACCTAGAAGGAAACACAGCATAGAATTTATTGGCATACATGAGTACGGTATCGGTCCACCTTTGGCCCTAATGCATGCACTGACCCTTCGAGACATGCTTTCGACAAAGTTTTGGAACGCTATGCGCTTCCATTCAGTACATAATGCTGCCGCTAACTGTTGCTTAGTAGTAGGCCTTGATTCCAAACGTCTTATGCGGCGCTCTAATTCATCCCATAGGTGCTCTATGGGATTCAGAGCAGGGCATCCACACACGATACGGAATTATCGTCAAACCACGCCGTAACAACCCTTGCCGTAATAATATATGACATGGATGTTAAGTCAGATAATATCCGAAAACTTGAAAATGTCGTCGTCCTGGAGTGGAAATCGAACTCCGTCTTCCGGATAGCGCCCGAGTATGCTAACCTCTACATCACCCAGAGCGATTAAGTTTCAAGTTTCCGATTAAAATATATAACCCATCACAGGATTTGCTAGTCGAAGCAACAAACATTCATATATAGCAAATCTGGAGATTTTGGAATTCCCGTGATTCCTCGGAGGCGCAGAATATCTTGAAACTTGGTCGTTCTGGCTGGTGTAGTGAATAGCATGCTCGAGTGCTATCCGGGATACGCGGGTTCGATTCACGCTCCAGGACGACGAAATTTTCAGGTTTTCGGATATTATCTAACTTAACATCCATGTCATATTTACACCAATAAACGGATTCACATCTTCCAAATTTTGTATTGTACAATGGTGTAATCCCGTATTTCTTATTCATCGATTGTTATCTCTTACTGTTGTGTTATTTTCGGTAAATGCATTCCAAATCGTTTTAGACTTACCGTCATATAAGTGATAATTTCAAGCCTCAGTTTACATTTCAAGGAATGATGAGAACACTAACATTCTAATTTCTGTATATATGTTGTTTCTTTTAAACAGACCAGTCATTTTGTTACAATCTGGAAGAGGTTTTGGAAGATCGATGGCTTCAAGAATAAACTGTCAGTTATATTCAAAGGACCCGGATGGTCGCCTGGTAAACCCTGGGTAGGAAATCTTGAAGACATACCTCACGTGAGTTGAAATCATTTTTCAATTTAGAAAGTAGAGTGTAGTTCATCACTTTAGCGCTTACTTTATCATCGCCCTTGTAGCAAAGGATTTTGATCACTAATATTTTATCACTGATAATAATCTTTATTCTCTATCGTTCCTTCAGAAAATTACAGCTTATATAACTAAATCGGGTTACGGTCTATTAAACCTGATGGTCTGTAATTGATTTTCATGGACTGGCATAAGACCCTTTGTTGTTTTGGCCAACATCATTAACCCTGAGATAGTCAGTATGAACGGTTTTGTTCTGATGCCCTGAACAATTATGCGTTACCTTGTGACGCACTGCAGAGGTGAAGCCCATGTCAAAACAGAAAAGTTGCGGAATAAATTATGTCAGTGTAGCTTAATTGGGAAAGCATTCGACTCCGGAGTAGAAGGATGCGGTTTCGAACCACCGCCGGAAAATTTGTGCTTTCACATTGGCGCCCGTTGTGGAAAATGATCTACTGGCTGTTGAGTTCGAAAAATGTGCGATGTTTTCTCCACACATTGGATGGAATTCATGAATATTCCTTCTTCGCTTCGAAAAATGTGTGATGATTCTTCCCCACATCGTCTGGAACTTATCTGAATTGCTTCTTCTACAGTGATCTACTTCAAGCATGGTTTGTCGGCTAACCCGGAAACTAATGATTCCGTCCCCGCCCTTTCTCAAGAGGGGATTATACATATATTGGGTTGTCGGAAAAGTCATGACATATTTTAGCCATGTTTTGCAAAGGTCATTTATTAATAGAAAGAACAAAGAGCAATCAATGATATAATGCCCGTTTTGTTAGATAACCTTTTGCCATCTTTCAGTGGGCTGCAGAATGCCTCGTTCATAGAAGGACTTGTCTTTCGTGGCGAACAACTGTACAAGGTGCTGATTTACAGCCTCATATGAATTGAACGTTACACCACGCCAGGACTGTTGAAGAGAGCGAAACAAGTGGAAGTCTGACGGCGCAAGGTCAGGCGACTATGCTGGGTGTGGCAACACATCCCACCCAAGCTCCAATAATTTTTGGCTGGTGATCAAACTTATGTGTTGTCTCGTGTTGTCGTGATGGAACACACCACCTTTACGATGAACGAGCTTTGGACGTTTTTGGATGATGGATTCGTTCAAACTGTCCGATTTCCGACAGTACACATTCGAATTGGTTGTTTAGTTCCGTAGTAGGATCTCGAAAAGCACGGCACCTTTAAAATCCCACCACACTGAGACCAGAACCTTCCGCTGATGAATGTCTGATTTGGATGTCGTTTGAGGCGAAGCAACACGTCGGGACCAAAACCGTTTGTGCAGCACATTGTTGTACACAATCCACTTTTCGTCACCAGTTATCAGTCGCTTCAAAAAAGGATCGTTTTCCTCACGTTTAATGAGCATATCGCAGATGTTTATACGCGCCGTCAATTGAGCTTCTTTGAGTTCACGAGGAACCCACACATCGAGCTTGCTGACGTATCCCAGCTTCTTCAGGAGGTCGTGAACGCTTGAATGATGGATGTGCAATGTGTCTGCAATATCTCGTGTCGTGTGACGTGGGTTTGACTCGATCAATGCCTTGATTTGGTCGTTATCAGCCTCGGTTGGCCTCCCGGACCGAGGAGCATCGTTGAGGTCAAAATCACCAGCACGAAAGTTTGCGAACCACCGCTGTCACTGACATTCTTGTAGAGCATTATCACCGTACACTTTACGCAACTTTTCTCAAGCTTGACGCGCGTTCTTCCCTTTACGGAAGTAAAATATGGCGAAAATGCACAGTTTGGTCTTTCATCTTTAACTTGATGTCAAATCTCCGCAAATCAACCAAATCGCTCACTATTCCTTTTATACTGCAGCTAGAACTGGCCCCTGTCGAATGCCATAGCGATAACAGAGCTGCGCATGCCTCTAGTACTTCCAAAACTGCCCAACCGCCATCGGGTGCCAAAATATGTCATGACTTTTCCGACAACCCAATATATTACGTACTATACGCATATCACGTACTGCAGAGGTGAATCACATGTCAAGACGGCAAAGTTTTAGTGATAAATTCCGTCGGTGTAGCTTAATTTGGAAGGTGTTTAGCTCCGGAGCAGAAGGAAGCGGTTTTGATCATCACCTACAAATTTGTACTTTCACATCCTATGTTGCGCCAGCACTTCAGGAAAGAGTCATACCTATATCATCAGGACATAACTGATAGCGACTTCACGGTCTTCAAGACGTGACCATCCAAAATTGGAATTGACCATCCCAGAGCTACGAAATCCCATCGAAAACATTTGGAATGAACTGGATGTAAGAAGAAACCGAATTAAGTGATAGCCGAATGGCATATCGGAGTATATTTCGAAGAGAGAGAGAGAAAAGAAAGGTGGAGCGTGTTCCACAGAGAATAAAAGATAAAGCTTTCAGCGCATGTTATTAGATTTTCTTAAGTATTTTGGAGATACCCTGGTGTTCAGATATTAATCAGAAGACCGTATAGACACTATAGCTGTGTCGGAAATCGCGTCACCGTTACGACCACTTACTTTCAAAGTAACAGTCCCGAAATCACTGTTGTTAAGTGTCATAGTTTTGACTTTGTGACCATACCATTCTGTGGCAAAGAGTGAGGTTGTTCTCGCCTAAATTCCATCGGGACAAACGGTAAGGACATGGAGAAGGTGAAACAACTGGTTTAATTTTTCCAAATAGGAGAATGATAACTTTTTACTTTTTTTTTCTTCCATTAAGTGTTCAGTGATTTCTTCACTTTATTCCTGCTTTCTATCGCACCCCCACATAAACGATTATTTTGTCACTGTTTCAAGACGATGATAGCTCAATCAGCCCTGATTTTGTCTAAAAGGTGATTTTGTCACCATTAAAGTCACCGTTGTTAATGTGACTGGAAAATCCTTGTTAATCCCACTTCTAATAGATACAGTGGTGTGCAAATTAAATGGGACAAGGTTAGATTCCAACATTTATTGCATACCTTCCATACATGAATGGATTACAAGCTTTCTAGTATTTTATGTGGCCATCTTTGGCTGCAACAACGTGTTTAACACGTTTTGGGATTGAATGTATTAGTTTCTGTCAAAAGATTTTTAGTTCCGTGTCATGATACCACACGTGAATAGTGTTCGAAATGAGGTCTTTCACTGTTGAACAATTAATCTTTTTAAACCTAGATTTCACAATGGCCCACATATACTCAATAGAACTGAGGTCAATCTTCTTTTCTTTCATCACTGCCTGCACTTTTTTAGAAGTGTGGCATGGAGTGAAGTCATGCTGAAAAATACCATGCGCACCATTACAGCACTTCTCCATCTCTGGAAGAACCGTCCGTTGTATTATTTCATAATGTTTATCGTAATTCGTCATTCCCTCAATAGCACGAAGGCTTCCAGGTCTTTCAAAGGTGAAACACCCCCAAAACATCTTTTTAAGTGGGTGTTTCACCTCCTGTTGTAAATGTGCTTCCCGGACAGGGTCACCTTTACTCCGTCGTACAACAGATTTTCTCTGTCCTTAGACACAAAAATGGACCACATCACAAAGCATCACTCTTTTTCAATCATCAGAAGTTTAGTGATTATATTTTTAGCCCATCGCAAGCGTTTCTTCATTAAAGCTGTCAGGAGCTGCTTTTTTACAGGTCTCCTCGCAGGTCTTCCAGCTTCTAATAGTCTGCGGCGCACTGTGGATAAATGTATATTTACACCTCCTGCTGCTAACTCTCTCTGCAAGTCTCGACTTGTCATTGTTGGACATATTATACTTTTCCTTATTATCCATTTACCAGTTTTTACGTTTTCGTCAACAGATTCCTTTTCGTTTTGGTGACATTAATCCACTATCTTTGTAGTCCTACAATAGTCTTGAAACACTAGATTTTACTGACGTCTCTGGCCTCAGAAATCTCAGGAATAGTCAGCAAAGTATTTTTCTTAAGAGCTCAAACTTACTTTAGCGCGTTTTCTTGGCGAAATATCCATTACTGCACTTTACACCGCCAACTCACTTGTGTATGCTGTTATCAAACGCCTGCTCAGAACTGAACGTAATCTGCTAGTTAGCATATGAACCTAGCAATAGCCGGTTCTGAACGATTACGGTCACGTTGCTGCGCAGTTTGGGTACGCCCACTTTCGTCAATAACGAACAACGTCTAGGTAAACTCAAAGAAACGAACTTTTTTCACTTTGTCCCAATTGATTTTCATACCACTGTATGTATACACTCAATGGATGAAACATTAGAAATTCTTACCTAATAACGTGTTGGTCCTCCTCTAGCGCGAACAACATCCTGTACACGCAGGGGTATTGACTCCACCAGGTGCCGGAGAGTTCCCGGAGGTAACACCAGACATACCTGTTGCAGCATTGTCCACAGCTCAGCACAAGACGTTGGCCCAGTATCTCTGAATTTGACGTTCTTCTTCACGACATTCTAGAGAGCTTCCACAAGGTTTTAATCCGGGGACGGAGGCCAGTGGATCATTCTAAACTCGGATGAGTGATCCTCGAGCCATGCCTTGGTGGGGGGGGGCGCATTTTTCTGCTGAAACAGACCATGGATGCGCTAAAGATATGAAAGCGTGTAAGTGATCAGCAAGCACATGCTGCTAGCACGCAGAAGTTAAGGACCTCTCCAGACACACTAAGGAACCTAATGTGTCCCATGAGAAGCCTCCCCAAACCATCACAGAGCCACCATCGCCTTGAACAGAGTCGACTTAGCACTAGAGGGTCAATGCCTCATACGATCGACACCACACACTCACCCTACCGTCATCTCGGTATAGCTGAAAAGGTTATTCATTTGACCACGTGACGCGGCACCACCCTGAAGATATCCAGTTTTGATGTTCCTAGCCCCAGGCGAGGCGTAATGTCTGATCATGAGCAGTCAACAGTGACACACGAGTTGGGCGTCGGCTCCCGTAGCCCATGGTGTGCATTGTGCGCCATACCGTTCACTCGCAGACGCTGCTTGGGCCTCCGACATTTAACCTGGATGTGATTTATTCCGCTGTTGCCAAACGGTAGGTCTGTACCAGCCAGGATTGTCTGCGTCGACCCGGGCTATCAATGGCGTATGGTCGACCCGGGTCATCAATGGCGTGTGGTCGACCAGGGCCATCAATGGCGTTTGGTGGACCCTGGCCATCAATAGCGTATGGTCGACCCGGGGCATCAATAGCGTATGGTCGACACGGGCCATAAATAGCGTGTGGTCGACCCGGGCCATCAATGGCGTGTGGTCGACCCAGGTCGTCAATGGCGTACGGTCGACCCGGGCCATAAATAGCATGTGGTGGACCCGGGCCATCAATGGCATGTGGTCGACCCAGGTCATAAATGGCGTACGGTCGACCCGGGCCATCAATGGCGTACGGTCGACACGGGCCATCCGTTGCGTGTGGTCGACCCGGGTCATCAATGGCGTGTGGTCGACCCGGGCCGTCAATGGCGTACGGTCGACCCGGACCAGCAATGGCGTGTGGTCGACCCGGGCCGTCAATGGCGTGTGGTCGACCCGGGTCGATCAATGGCGTGTGGTCGAACCGTTCGATCAATGGCGTATGGTCGACCCGGGCCATTAATGACGTATGATCGACCCGGGCCATCAATGGCGTATGGTCGACCCGGGCCATCAATGGCGTATGGTCGACCTGATCCATCAATGGCGTATGGTCGACCTGATCCATCAATGACGTATGGTCGACCTGGGCCATCAATGGGGTATGGTCGACCTGATCCATCAATGGGGCATGGTTGACCCGGGCCATCAATGGCGTATGGTCGACCCGGGACATCAATGGCGTTTGGTCGATCCCGGCCATCAGTTGCGTGTGGTCGACCAGGGCCATTAATGGCGTATTGTCGACCCAGGTCATCAATGGCGTGTGGTCGACCCAGGTCATCAATGGCGTGTGGTCGACCCGGGTCATCAATGACGTATGGTCGACCCGTGCCATCAATGGCGTGTGGCCGACCACCGCATGCTCTCTGGGTACTGGTACGTCCGTCGATGGTATATTCGGGGTACACCCTTGATACAGTTGCCCTCAGGAAGACTCGTGTTCTTACCACTTGGACGACAGAACGACCCATCTGCCTTGTGCCGACAACGACATTGCGTCCACGATCAAAGTCGTTCAGATCACCACGTTTATCTATTTTCGTTTATTGCGATACCCTGTTGGGAAGCCCTGCCGTCCGCTCTAATTATCGCGTGCGTTCGGTTTGGGTCTGTTCCACTCTGTGCGGGGGATGCCCATGCCAACTGCCCATTCCCTTAACTCTAATATTTTGTCTACTGAGTGTGTAAGGAAATCCGGATGTGAAAACACAAACATGATTAACCACCAGCTTGTTTTATTCTCAACGGACTAGATGCAGCTGCATTGTTTGTATAAGACATTGCTAAATAAAGACGAAACCTGGCCTCAGAAGATAGATCATATGTAGAGAATTTTAGGAAGGGAGGGTCTGACCTCAGGTCTTAAACAACCCTTAGAAGTAGGAAGCTAGGAAATTTGGACTAGAATACCCGACAGGAAAGTCACACGGAAACGAGGTAGAAATGGGGAGGAAAATGCCCTTATTTATAGGTGGGGGGGCAGTACCCGTGGCCCGATTGCTTCACGTACCCATCAGACGCACGGCGGATATTTAGTGGTTCGAGCGTTCGTACCTGCTGGGATCGAACCTGGTACCTATCTGTAGCAGTCACGAACGTCGTGGCCTCAGAAGAAATGCCCCATCTTAGTATTTTATTTTAATTTTTAATTTTTGGCTGATCTCTGTGAAGGTAGTTCAGCTAAAATTCTTTCTCGTTCGTAGAGGTTTTCCTGAAAGAAGTACATCACGATTATTTTAAATTTTAACTTTCAGAGATAAAAATGAACGATATGAATAAACCAGATTAAGACCTGCGAGAAACAGTGAGAACAGTAGGTATTAAAGATAAGAACAGCTCAAGCGAGAAGGCAACATAATCACAGAGTATTGGTTATATGATATAAACAGTAGTATCTCCTCTCACGAAATGTACTTAGCCCTGTCTGATGCACGAATATTCAACGTAAAATAGAGATAAAGATACGTTCAACGACAGATGTGAAGAAATATCTGTAAAGATAAACAGTTTGTATTTTCAATACCTTTCGCGTTTTATTAATTTTCTCTGTAAGACACCTTCTACTGAATGATCACTGCTATGACGTAACGATGCTCTAGCGACGCATTGTTACACAATTTCTGATTTGAAAACTCACCTCTTCCCTTTTTGTGTCTACCATTGCCTTGAAAAAGCCTCTCAGTGGAGTGCGAAAGCTTGGCGAATCTTTGTGCTCACTACACCACAAAAATAAATGAATTTAATACGCTATATGCGTTTCATTATTATTCCCCTCTTCCACATTTTATCACATAGTTTCTGCTTTGATATCTATTTCTAATTCGGAAACTCCCCTCTTTCACATCTTCTCATAATTTTTTATTCGAAAACTCTCTCACATCTCATAATTTTTTATTCGAAAACTCCTCTTTCACATCTTCTCATAAATTTTTATTCGAAAACTCTCTTTCACATCTCATAATTTTTTATTCGAAAACTCTCTTTCACATCTCATAATTTTTTATTCGAAAACTCCCCTCTTTCACATCTTGTAACGTACCAGGCGATGTGACGTACCTGCCAGAAGGACGCACACGACATAAAGGCAGATAGGAATCAGAATAAAACGTCCGCGTAGCTTAATTGGTAGAGCAACTTATTCCGGAATGAGTGGACCCGGGTTCGAATCCCGGCGTAGACCAAAAATGACGGAGAAATTCACTTCGTTATAATGGCGCCCGAACTATCCGGATGACCCGACCGTTCAAAATCTCGCATTGGTGTGATGTTATTTCCACACCGCGAGATAGGAAAAATGAGAGAATCCTTTCTCCAGCACTTCGAAAAAAAAAAAATAATAAGGGGGAGATGATGTAACGTACCAGGCTATGTGACGTACCTGCCAGAAGGGCGCACACGACATAAAGGCAGATAGGAATCAGAATAAAACGTCCGCGTAGCTTAATTGGTAGAGCAACTTATTCCGGAATGAGTGGACCCGGGTTCGAACCCCGGCGTGGATAAAATGACGGAGAAATTCACTTCGTTATAATCTCATAATGTTTTATTCGAAAATTCTCTTTCACATCTCATAATTTTTTATTCGAAAACTCCCCTCTTTCACATCTCATAATTTTTTATTCGAAAACTCTCTTTCACACCTCATAATTTTTGATTCGAAAACTCCCTCTTCCAGATCTTGTCACACAGTTTCCGATTTAAAATCTGTTTCTGTATCGAAAACTTCTCTCCATCTAATCACATCTTATCACGATTTTTAATTAGAAAACTTTCCTTTCCACATCTTGTCTCACAGTTTCCGGTTTGAAATCTATTTCTGAATCGAAAACTCTCCTCTTCCACATCTTATTACGATTTTCAATTCAAAAACTCCCGTCTTCCACATCTTATCACACAGTTTTTGCTTTGAAATCTATTTCTGATTCGGAAACTTCCTCTTTCACGTTTTTTCACACGGTTTTTCATTTTAAAACTCTACGAATATCATAAGGAAGATAGAAGAGAAAGTTATGGAAACCTGGATGAGAAAGTGTGAGAAACTTCTGTGAGAGATGGGAATGTTTAAATGAGGAATTGTGTCATAACGTATGGAAGAGAAGAACTTCCGAATGTGAATAATTTTAGTATAACATGTGAAAGAGAGATTAAACACTATGTTTGCGATGTGCAGCAGGGCAGTTTTGCCACATCTCATCACACAGTTTTGCATTTCAAAACTATACTCTTTCATACCTTATCACACAATTCTCATTTAAAAACGCCTTTACCGCACATTCGCGCACAATTTTTGATTTGAAAAAAATTATCTCTTTCAGAAGAAAAATCACAAAATTTCGCAATCTGATAATGTGTAGAAGACAAGTTCAAACAATTTTTTAAGAGAATAAAACAACCCGAAACAGTTTTATGCAAAACCGATGTCTTTACATGTTTGTTTTTTCTTTCATTCCGTGTGACATTCAGAAATGTCAAATTTTGACCAAAGGACTTATACACAATCTCTATGATATATGAGTATGATTGTCAGTTATGTAACACTGCATCTTCGACACAACTCATCTGATTCGTTTAGAATTATTTTTATTGATAAAAAAATATCCGTATATGTGATATTTATTTTTCATGTACTGTTTATCTCATATCCTGACTAGTTTTTTCTCCGTTACAAAACCTCTGAAGGAAATTTTTGGTTGAAAGGCGGAAGATTGGAGCATTTTCGTGTAGCTGTCAAAAACTTTCTTTACTTATCCATTCTGTCTTTGCTAATTTCACAAATTCGTATTTTTTATTCTTCCGCAGAATTTTTAATAGATTTTATCATGTTTTTTTTTTTTTTTTTCAGCCGGCACCATACTTGGAAAAATTCAGTCCCGTTCTACCAATGTGGCTGAAATATTATGTACTGATACATTTCGTAGTTTTCTTGAATGGATATCTGAGTTTTGCGTTAAACATGAATGTAAGTACAATAACTCAAGTATTTTTAGATTTATTTATTATTGTTGTTAAATTTCTGCTTATGTTGGAAAAAGAAGCATGTTTAAAATCTACATGAATGGAACGTCAAAAATAATAAGAAGAATTAAGAATCAACCCTTTAACCGGATGAAACGAATTAATTCCGGGTTTGCAAAATGCGTTGAAATCAGCTAGAACAAATATACTGTATTTACTGTCTAAGAAGTGGGCCGAACGTGGCTTAAATGAGTGGACCTGTTCATCAGAAAGCGTTCAGATCAGATGATATGTAGAGAATTTTAGGGAGTGTCTGACCCCCACCTTGAAGTAAGACGCTAGGAGATTTGGGCTAGAGTGCCTGATAGGAAAGTCACACGGAAGCAAGGTAGAAAGGGGAAAATCGCCCCTATTTCTTACCGGGGAGTACCCTGGGCCCCCACGGCTTAACGTACCCATCCTGCGCACGGCGGATATTTAGTGGTTCGAGCGTTCGTACCTGCCTGGGATCGAAACCGAGGTCCTCCGTGGCAGTCATGAATGTTGACCACTAGGCCAACCGCGGCCCCATCAGAAAGCGTTGCTTCGCCCTTAGCTTTTTATTCAAAGTGGTTGTTTAGGAAGATGATTAACACTTATCTTTTCAGACTGATAAAAGAGCTATAACAATGGCGACGAACTTAAAAAGGACGTTTGAGCCACATGTTGCTATCCTGTTCCATGATGCCCATGTCCTTTACTATTCATGTCATGGAGCACATGATAAAGGACTAGAAGGGAGAGCTTATCACTCGTGACACGTTTATGGTCGGTACTGCTGAGATGAGGGGGGGGGAAGCAGAAAATATTTTGCAGTAGCTTTCGTAAAACCCTGCCGCTGTGTGAACCTTTCTGTTAGTGGAGCTCAGAAATTGTGGGGCACCATTGGGTTGAGGTACTTCGGCGTTTCTTAAAGGGTTAATGTGACCTCCAAGGCGGTGATCAAATAACTTTACATCAATTGCTCAAACTAGGTTACGCAGAAAACAGGAGATTGACGACACGTGAAACAGCTGTATGCATTTATTATGGGCAACACACGATGCAGAAAACAAGACAGACGTGGAATAGTCAAATAAAAGGTGCATTGTTGTGCTTTCATCGTTCAAACGAGAGAATACCTTATTAACTCAGAAAGCAGCACACGAGGCTAACCTTGGTCACTCGGTATGTTGTGACTCCTTAGTTTGTTACAACCGTTTGGCTGTTGGAATAGATGAGATGATTCAGCCGACTTTGAGATAGTGTTTCACAAAGACGGAGAAAATGGTCATGAAATTCTGAAAACGTCGTAGGAGCAGTGACGCTCGTCCGAGCTCTTCTTCAGCACATCCCAGACCAGAGTTTCATTCAGGCATACATCCAGAGGGGACAAGCCCTCTCGGAAACGAACATTCGCTCCCCTCCCCTCCCCTCCCCGGAGACATTTTATATTTCCAAGCCAAATGTTAATAAATTTAGGCTGTAATGAAAAAGAAAGTTTCGTTTCTTTTGATGCTACAAATATTTCTCCAGTTGTATATATTTTTTAATATTATTTCAAGTGTTATAGTTTATTTCCAGTGCAAACATTTGCCGTGAGTGTTTCACCCGGATTAAGACGGTTTACAGATCATAAGCACGCCACCTGACGGTCAACCATAAATTTTCGGCAGATAAGCTCCATGTTCACGGCGTTTAAACTGTTTGAACTGTTACTGTATTTTAACCTTGACAATCTGGCAACGTTCTTCTTAAAGTGGTTATATACCTGTTTTTTCATGTGCAATCAGTCGACTGGCAACACCGCTGTGGGCAACACGTTCTTATTTTCCGGTCATTAGACTGTTAATGAACATTACGTTATGCTACTGTAAAATTACGGTTTATTGACTGGCCACTCAGCTGCCGATGTATCTGCCATAATTTGACCCTACAATTTTTTACAGTGTTGCTAAAAAGTGTGTTAAGACGCATGCGGTTCTTCAAAACATAATAAGTAGACTAATCCTACCTCATAGTCAGGAAATTTTGATTCAGGATCAGGAGTATGTTGAATGCATTTTAATAGATAAAAATTTCTAGCCTGTCGAAACCAACACCCACACTCTGACCCCCGCTCGCTTAGGGAAATAAAGTTTGTTCTTTAAATGTTTGAAGAAGTAATAACCATATCACGGATGTATATGGATTTTTTTCGGGGGGAGGGGGTGGGCGAGGCGACACAGAAAATGGAAGCTTTTGAAATCCATCAGAACAAAATTAAAGTTAATGAAAGATAGAAGAAAAATTAAAGCATTTTTCTAATGTAAGTTGATGCTTTTTTATTAAATTAAGGCATTTTTTTTTTCTAACGTAGGGCGCATTTTAACAAAAAAAAAATGAAACACTTTCGGGAAGCCAAGGCCCCTTGGCCCCCTTCTATATATATGTGTGTGTGTGTGTGTGTGTGTGTGTGTGTGTGTGTATAAAAGAATATTAACATACAAGCAATCTACCCTCATAAACAAACAAATAGGGCAAAAAGCCTCTACATAAAAAACAACAACTATAAATTGATTAACAAAATGACAAAACAATGTTAAGAAAATATTTATGAAAACACTTATCAGAACCCCCGGATCACTCTTCAGGGAAAGACATCCAGAGAACCTGAGCACACAAGTTCAGTTCAGGTTTCATGAGAATGCAAAAATCTCAAAAAAGCAATAATGGACATCCAATTTAAAATTTTGTGTTGTAAATTTTGATGCATTCTGTCTTCCCTACCTGAACTTTAGAAAATACAAAAGAGTCACTAGGATCAAAAATGAACTAAAAAATGAACTATAAAACACCTTACCAAACCAATAATGTTACATGAACTGTTGTATTCTTTTTTACGCTTTCCAACCGTAGGTTGAAGAAGCGTATATGCTCCAGCTTTTTCCGTCCGTCTGTCGGCACGATAACTCACGTAAAAATGGTTCGATTTCGATGAAATATTAGTATGTGGTAGGGGACCACCAGGGGACGAACTCTATTGAAAATGGGTGAAGTGGGGTCAAAGGTCACGCCATAAGAGCAGGATCCATTCAATTGCCCTTATGTGTCATAACTTGCGTAAAAATGGTTCGATTTCGATGAAATTTTAGTATTTGGTAGGGAGCCACTGGGGACGAACCCTATCAAAAATGGACGAAATGGGGTCAAAAGTCAGGACACTGGAGTGGGATCCATTCCATTGCCCTTGTGCATCATAACTTACCAAAAAATGTTTCGATTGCGACAAAACGTTATGATGTTGTTCCGGAGGTATAGTGAACCGGTTCTGTTGAATATCAACGAAATGGGGTCAAAGGTCATTGCACAAAAGCAAGATTTATTCCACAGCCATTATTCTCATAACTTGCGTAAAGCTGTTTCTATTGCGACGAATCTTTAGTATGTTATTCTTGAGGTGTACTGAACCGGTTCTGTTGAATATCATCGAAATGGGGTCAAAGGTCAGGACACAGAGCGAGATTTATTCCACAGCCATTATCCTCATAACTTGAGTAATAATTTCTGGTATGTTGGAAAGCGTATCATAATCAATGCATTGCATGATTTTACTAACTTGTCGTTTATACAACAGTTCATGTAACATTATTGGTTTGGTAAGGTGTTTTATAGTTCATTTTTTAGTTCATTTTTGATCCTAGTGACTCTTTTGTATTTTCTAAAGTTCAGGTAGGGAAGACAGAATGCATCAAAATTTACAACACAAAATTTTAAATTGGATGTCCATTATTGCTTTTTTGAGATTTTTGCATTCTCATGAAACCTGAACTGAACTTGTGTGCTCAGGTTCTCTGGATGTCTTTCCCTGAAGAGTGATCCAGGGGTTCTGAGTAAGTGTTTTTATAAATATTTGCTTAACATTGTTTTGTCATTTTGTCAATCAATTTATAGTTGTTGTTGTTTTTTATCTGGAGGCTTTTGGCCCTATTTGTTTGTTTATGAGGGTAGATTGCCTGTATGTTAATATTCCTTAACATACACTAACTACATCTAATACTTGCAACATTGCGCAGTTTGGTTTATATTATATTACATGAGTGAAAATTAACTTTCCTATGATATATATATATATATATATATATATATATATATATATATATATATATATATATATATATATATATATATATATATATATATTTAAGTTGTGGAGTCATTGAGAAAATGAAAGAGCGAGGAAATATGAACTTCCATTGTGCATGGCTTTTATCGATTATGAAAAACCCTTTGATTCGGTGAAACCATCAGCAGTTACAATGGCTTTGAAATCCTGCGGTATTGAAGATGCATACATTAATATTATTAATAACATCTATGAAAATGCAAGTGCTGTTTGAAAATAAAACACACATAAAAATTGGAAAGGGAGTGAGACAAGGTGACACCATATCTCCGAAGCTCTTTAATGCCACATTGCAAAATGTCTTTCAATCACTTAACTGGGAAAACAAAGAGATAAAGATTAATGGAGATTATCTAACCCACCTCCGTTTTGCTGATGACATGGTCATTTTTGCAACTACCCCATCAGAGCTGTAGAGTATGATCCAGGAACTAGCTGACAAGAGTAAAGAAGTGGGATTCAAAATGAACTTTCAGAAGACAAAAGTGATGTTCAATGCTTTTTCAAGAAATGAAGATTTATCGATTGATGGAGAAAAGCTGGAGATAACAGACACGTACGTTTATCTTGGACAGCAGATATCAAGTGAGGGTCGCATTGATGAAGAAATAAATTGGCGTACAAAACTTGCCTGGAGAGCTTTTGGAAGAAACAGCATAATTTTCAAGAGTGATATGCCATTATGTCTTAAAAGAAAAGTGTTTGATCAATGCATCCTTCCAGTGCTTACGTATGGTGCAGAGACGTGGACCTTAACTAAAAGAGACATACAAAGGCTGCAGACAACTCAAAGCAGCATGGAGAGGTGCATGCTTGGAGTAACCAGGAGAGATAAGAAGAGGAACTCGTGGATCCGAAAAATGACAAGAGTGCATGGAAGACATCATGATCAGAGTTAAATCCCTGAAATGGCAATGGGCTGGACATACTGCCAGAAGGACAGACCATCGATGGACAGCTGAAATTTCAGATTGGATTCCAAGGGAGAGGAAAAGACCCAGAAGAAGACCACATGGGAGATGGGTGGATGAAATTCGAAAGTATGCAGGAGTGACATGGAGAAGACTGGCACAAGACAGACCGTTGTTGAAGAAACTTGGGGAGACCTTCATCCAGCACTGGACTGATAACGGTTGACAATGATGATGATGATATATATATATATATATATATATATATATATATATATATATATATATGATGTCTACAGTAATTCCATCTTCTCCTGGAGCTTTCCCCCGCTTCATGTTCTTGATTGCATGTGCAACTTCTGCTGGAAGGACTGGAGGAACTCTGGTACTGGTATCTTTCATGATGTCTGGAGTGCATGTATCATCCCTTTCATATAATTTGGAGTAGAAATATTTCACTCTTGTCAAAATTTCGCCTCTATTTCTTGTTACAGAACCATCTTCTTTTCTCAGTGCCATAATCTGTTTTCTTCCCTTACTGAGATGTCCCTTTGCTATCTTTAGGCTTTGGTTGTTTTCAATTGCTTTCCTCACTAGTTCACAGTTGAATTTTCTTACGTCTTCAGTGATACTTTTTCGTACTGTCTTGCATAGCTCTATATATTCCACTTTGGAAGTCACATCTTCTTTAGTTGTCCTCATCTCTCTTCTTTTTTGCATCAACATTTTCGTTTTTCCTGATAATTTATTTACATGCAACTTGTTCTTAGACCCAGCTAATTTTGTTGCTGTTTTCATAAGAGCTTTGGTTACTTTTCTGTTAACTTCAGAGATGTCCACTTCTTCCGATGTTAGGCCTTCTAAAGCAGAGAACCTGTTCTTCAGTTCCAACTTGAAGGTATTATGGTGTTTTTTAAGGTTGGTTATGTCAATAGATTTTGTTTGTCTTATGAGCTTGCCACGTTCAAGTTTAGTGTTGAGGTGCATCTTACATCTCAACAATCTATGGTCACTACCTGTGTTGAACTTGTTTAGCACACTGCAGTCTTCTATGACGAATTTTTTGTTACACATAATAAAATCAATTTCACTTGTCATCCCATTTGGATGTCTCCATGTCCATTTCCTGTGTGGCTTTTTCTTGAAAAAGGAGTTCAAGATGAAAAACCCTTCTGCCTCTGCAAACTCAACGAGAGTATTTCCACGCTGGTTTCTGTTGCCGTGACCGAATTTACCTACTGAAGTTTCATTCTGTTGCCGTTGCCCTATTTTTGCATTGAAATTTTAGATTGGATTCCAAGGGACAGGAAAAGACCCAGAAGAAGACCACATGGGAGATGGGTGGATGAAATTCGAAAGTATGCAGGGGTGACATGGAGGAGACTGGCACAAGACAGATCGTTGTGGAGGAAACTTGGGGAGACCTTCGTCCAGCAGTGGATTGATAATGGTTGACAATGATGATGATGATGATGATGATGATATATATATGGGTCAGGTGATGCGTAATATCACAGCCTCTCCTTGACAAATGTCAACCCCGCCTTCTCGTGGTGCATCCTGTTCCCACTAAAGGGGCTCTGACGACCGCCCATAGCGGTATAACTATACCATCGGGATTAGAGGAAATTCTATCCCACACTCACCAACCCGCTTGGCCAGCGTGGTGAGTTATGGCCAACCCCCCCCCAAAATGACTCCACAACTTAAATCTTGGCCCTCAGTCTCCGGCCGCTGGAATGTACCTGGCCAAGGCAGCGGCCAGTGCGACATGAAGGCAGACGGTGCTAAGAATCCCCGGAGGACCGGACTAGGCTGCCATCTGATGCTGACCTTGGCAACGTACAATGGACGCTCCCTATCTTCTGATTCAAGGCTTCTTGAATTGGAAGAGGAACTACAAAGGATCAAGTGGGACATCGTCGGGCTAAGTGAGGTAAAGAGAAAAGGAGATCTCATCGAACTGAAAAGTGGACATCTCTTCTACTATCGTGGGACAGATACTGGCAGAACTAGTGGTGTTGGATTTATAATAAACAAGAAACTGAAGGATAAAGTGGTAGAAGTTGAAAGTTCCTCTGACAGAGCTGCACGACTCGTTATCCAACTATCGAGAAGATACCAGGCTCAGATTATTCAAACTTATGCACCCACCACAAGTCATCCTGAAGAAGAAATTGAAGAATTTTATGAGGAAATTTGTCATCTAAATAATAAAGGTAAGCAGCACTTGAAAATAATTATGGGAGATTTCAATGCAAAAATAGGGCGACGGCAACAGAATGAAACTTCAGTAGGTAAATTCGGTCACGGCAACAGAAACCAGCGTGGAAATACTCTCGTTGAGTTTGCAGAGGCAGAAGGGTTTTTCATCTTGAACTCCTTCTTCAAGAAAAAGCCACACAGGAAATGGACATGGAGACATCCAAATGGGACGACAAGTGAAATTGATTTTATTATGTGTAACAAAAAATTCGTCATAGAAGACTGCAGTGTGCTAAACAAGTTCAACACAGGTAGTGACCATAGATTGTTGAGATGTAAGATGCACCTCAACACTAAACTTGAACGTGGCAAGCTCATAAGACAAACAAAATCTATTGACATAACCAACCTTAAAAAACACCATATTAAGTTGGAACTGAAGAACAAGTTCTCTGCTTTAGAAGGCCTAACATCGGAAGAAGTGGACATCTCTGAAGTTAACAGAAAAGTAACCAAAGCTCTTATGGAAACAGCAACAAAATTAGCTGGGTCTAAGAACAAGTTGCATGTAAATAAATTATCAGGAAAAGCGAAAATGTTGATGCAAAAAAGAAGAGAGATGAGGACAACTAAAGAAGATGTGACTTCCAAAGTGGAATATAGAGAGCTATGCAAGACAGTACGAAAAAGTATCACTGAAGACGTAAGAAAATTCAACTGTGAACTAGTGAGGAAAGCAATTGAAAACAACCAAAGCCTAAAGATAGCAAAGGGACATCTGAGTAAGGGAAGAAAACAGATTATGGCACTGAGAAAAGAAGATGGTTCTGTAACAAGAAATAGAGGCGAAATTTTGACAAGAGTGAAAGATTTCTACTCCAAATTATATGAAAGGGATGATACATGCACTCCAGACATCATGAAAGATACCAGTACCAGAATTCCTCCAGTCCTTCCAGCAGAAGTTGCACATGCAATCAACAACATGAAGCGGGGAAAAGCTCCAGGAGAAGATGGAATTACTGTAGACATCATACAAGAAGCAAGTGGAAAAATCGAAACAGTACTCGCCCAAATTTTCACTCGATGCCTTAATGAAGGAAAGATTCCTGAGGATTGGAACACTGCTACAATGATCCTGCTACATAAGAAAGGTGACATTGAGGATCTCGGAAACTACAGACCTATCAGCCTCCTATCAGTAGTTTATAAAATCTTCACTAAAGTTCTTTCACACCGCTTGAAGGTAACACTGGACATGGCTCAACCGAGAGAACAAGCTGGATTCAGGAGTGGCTACAGCACAATAGATCATATCCACGTGCTGAGAGAACTAATTGAAAGAGCGAGGGAATATGAACTTCCATTGTGCATGGCTTTTATCGATTATGAAAAAGCCTTTGATTCGGTGAAACCATCAGCAGTTACAATGGCTTTGAAAACCTGCGGTATTGAAGATGCATACATTAATATTATGAATAACATCTATGAAAATGCAAGTGCAAAGATTCGGCTGTTTGAAAATACAACACACATAAAAATTGGAAAGGGAGTGAGACAAGGTGACACCATATCTCCGAAGCTCTTTAATGCCACATTGGAGGGTGTTTTTCAGTCACTGAGCTGGGAAAACAAGGGGATAAAGATTAATGGAGATTATCAAACCCACCTTCGTTTTGCTGATGACGTAGTCATTTTTGCAACTAGCCCATCAGAGCTGCAGAGTATGATCCAGGAACTTGCTGACAAGAGTAAAGAAGTGGGATTAAAAATGAACTTTCAGAAGACAAAAGTGATGTTCAATGCTTTTACAAGAAATGAAGATTTATCGATTGATGGAGGAAAAGCTGGAGATAACAGACACGTACGTTTATCTTGGACAGCAGATATCAAGTGAGGGTCACATTGATGAAGAAATTAATCGGCGTACAAAACTTGCCTGGAGAGCTTTTGGAAGAAACAGCATAATTTTCAAGAGCAATATGCCATTATGTCTTAAAAGAAAAGTGTTTGATCAATGCATCCTTCCAGTGCTTACGTATGGTGCAGAGACGTGGACCTTAACTAAAAGAGACATACAAAGGCTGCAGACAACTCAAAGATGCATGGAGAGGTGCATACTTGGTGTAACCAGGAGAGATAAGAAGAGGAACTCGTGGATCCGAAAAATGACAAGAGTGGAAGACATCATGATCAGAGTTAAATCCCTGAAATGGCAATGGGCTGGACATACTGCCAGAAGGACAGATCATCGATGGACAGCCGAAATTTTAGATTGGATTCCAAGGGACAGGAAAAGACCCAGAAGAAGACCACATGGGAGATGGGTGGATGAAATTCGAAAGTATGCAGGAGTGACATGGAGGAGACTGGCACAAGACAGACCGTTGTGGAGGAAACTTGGGGAGACCTTCGTCCAGCAGTGGATTGATAATGGTTGACAATGATGATGATGATGATGATATATATATACAGAAAATGGGAAAACTTGTTCTCTCTAAGGTTCCATTTGCCCCCCCCCTCCGGTCAAAAAGCCCGTAAAGAAACACTGTCTCAGACATGCTTAATGGGATTATGGAAACATTGAATGTAAAGATAAACGTGGAGTACCGCGATCTTTGAACTCGCGAGCCACGGTGGGAGGTCGTGCAGTATCATCCACTAAAAGAAGACTATAACCTTATCGCACTATGGAAAAATGTCACTCATGATGGTGTTACAGTGCGTGTTAGCGTCCATATGCCCTCCAAAAAATACAGATCTGTGTCACACCGAAGTAGATCCCACCTCACAATGTGGCTGAACCTCCGTGAAGCAGATGCATAGTTTGGCTAAAGCGATGCCTGTGCCCCCGAGGTTTCCCAGATATGAAGTGGCTGACTCTCGGAATGTAGGTCAAATTTGGAATCATCTCAGAATAGGACGCTTTGCCACCCTTCTTGCCACAATAGGTGTCATGCCTAATCACTTTCTTGCCGGGTTACCGCAAGCACAGCCATTCGGCGCAATGACGTTCCTGGTGCAGTCGAATACGGACTGTTTGATCACTTACCTGGACTCTCGCGGTCCTTCTCACAGTAGGAATATTGCAGCAACAGTGTATCTGAGCCCATATTGCATCATTCCAATGTCCTTATTGTGTTCTCCGACAGTTCGGTGCCTTCGCATTGTTCAATCTCTGACAGTAGCGCTTACAGACGGGCACTACAGCAGGAAGTTTTCCAAAAGAGGGCTTCCAGCCAGGCAGCCAGAAGATGATAGTTTACTAGGTTAGTCTAAGAAGGAGCGCGAAAAGATTCTCCCTGGCAGTAACTCAATGGCACATCAGTGTACAAACGAAAATCTGAGAGTTCAACAACCACGGTAGCACCCCTAACGCCACTCTCTCCGGACCACAAAAAAGGAGCCTGCTGTTTTACTCACACTCCTGTCTAATTTCTGTTGGGTGTTCTTAATAACTTGCTACTTCAGTGTATTTGAATATAATGTGTTGTTTAATGAAATTTTCAAAACCAGAATATTTGCAATTTTTTTCTTCAATTGCAGATGCTTTCCAAAACGACTGTATATGCAGGAGCTACATTTCTCACCTATTCGACATTTACTTTTGGATTTATCTTGGACTTGAGGTGTGTTCCCTTGTCTTTTTTTTTTTTTTTAATGGAAAAATCAGTTTTTTCCGAGTGATATATTTTCTTACGAATTTCAGCAAACAGTTTACGGACGTTAAATTTCAAATAAATGATCAAGGAAATCGTAAAGTTGTTGGACGGATGAATTTGAATGCTGAAAGGGAAAAACTGAAATTCATCGTGCACCCGCAAACCTTTACGTACTTAGTGCATGAATAATTATTCTTTTTTAATGCTTCAAATTTAAGAATTATAAATGTATGATCAAGTTTCCCCATCTCTCCTGTATTAATACCTTCCCATACTATTTTCCTGAGGAAACGAACCGGAAATACCAGTGTTGTCAAGGTCCATAGAGGAATGCACGGGGGATGGCTTGGCCTGGACAGCAAAATTTCGACCCGGATCTGGGCCAGCAGCAGGGTCGAGCTTTCCTTTCCATCATTTCAGGGAAATATCCGGCCTAGGGTGGAGCCAGACCTGGGCTTATCAGAATTTCTGATGGATTAAAGAGAAAACATGGCTGACAAAATGAGTGCTGACTTAGTTATGACAGTTAGTTTCTTATACCACGAATGCGTAGATGGTTGCCTGTAAAGTCGGCCCCGGACGCACTTTACCCCTTATTCACATGCAGCAGAGGAATGGCAAGCCGGCTGCATTCATTTGCAAGTAATCCTCAAGAGCGCCTAGTCGTTTCTACGGAACTCAACCCGCCATGGGCGGACGACATAGAGAGAGAGTTTCTTATACTACGTTCCCAGTCAATTAACATATTCGGGTGTTCCTTGCGTTACCCTCCCGTACCTATTGTCATAATCAGTTGTTTCTTTTATAGCCAAGAAAGAGAAAGCCAATCAAGGAATCTTATGGCAGCTATTTCCTTGTGCGTAGGGCCATTACTCACTCGTCAAATACCAAAATTAGGAAATTGGAACTTAAAAAGGTGTGTGAGATAGCCAGGATTTATGGCTATGGTGACTCTCATGCACATAGCATTTTTCGTCAATTTTGCATGTACATGACATCACCTTATCGAGAGAGCCCAGAAGTAGTAGGTATGTGGGATCAATTGGTTTTGTACCATGTTTGGTCAACATTTTAAAGAATGTGTGTAAAACGCATGGAATCGTTTTTGGTGTCAAAACAAGAAATATTTTTCAGAACATTAGGAAAGATCGAGACTCAGTGTATAAGAACAATAAATTTGGTGTATATAGCATCCCACTCAAAGCGACTGGCCCTTGTGAGGTCAACCAAGAGTACATCGGTTCCACTTCAAGTTCTTTGAATACCAGAGTGAAGGAACACATATACAACGTCCGAATGGGTGCCAAAACAACCGCTCTCTCCCGATTAGTTGACTCTGGAACCTATGTACCAATCTGGACAGAAGCGGAGATCCTCGCCACATTAAGTAAGAAGTCTCAATTAACATTTACTGAAAGTCTATTTATTGCATGGAAGGGGCATATGTGTTGTAATGACTCTGTTCCATATGTCATACCTAGACAGCGGACATTTTTGTTTACTGATTACAGTGTACATGACCGTTCAATTTAATATGCTTCTGCTTGATTGAATCATTATTGTATTGTAATCGATTTGTTTCGTTTACACACCAGATGGCAGTTCGCAAATTGCGTTACATGTGAAATTATAAATTGTCTGTATCCAGCCCATACTACCTCTTTTTTATATATCTGATGATGGATCCCGATGCGGGGTGTCAGAAACATCTTATACATTTCCTTTATACTCAGTGTATTTTAATTAAACGTAACCGGAGGTTCCACGGTGAGCTCTGGTTTATATCGTGCACAGACGGCATTTAGTTTATTAGTATGTTATATAGCCTTCGCATACTAATGACAAAATCAGTTGTTTCTTACATTACCCTCTTCACTGCTGATATAGTCATTTCTACACTTCTTTCTTATACATCTAACATAGTCAGTTGTTCCTCTTATGTTACCTTATCCTTCTACTGAAATAATCAGTTGTTCCTTATATTACTTCCACATGCTAGTGACATAATCAGTTGTTCCTTATATTGTGTTCACACTACTGACAAAATCAGTTGTTCTTTACATTACCTTCTTACTGCTGACATGGTCGTTCCTTACCCTCCTACTGAAATACTGCAATAATCAGTTGTTCCTCTTATACACTGCTGGCCACCCAAAATGCAACACCAAGATGGACACAAGATAGCGAAGTCAGATTTACTGGACACATAACAACATATACAAAGATGAAACGATTGAGCTTAACGGCCCGTGAGACTTGCGGAACACGCAGACATCAATAGTTCGTGTGGCCCCCATGGCTGGCAATATAACGGCCGCTACACGCCGCGACATCAAACGAAAGAGGCTTTGGATGTGGGCTTGGGGTATGTCGGTCCAGGCTGCTTCCACACGTTGCCACAGTTCATCAGGCGTAGCCGCGGCTGGTATTTGCCGGGTCACTCGGTTGCCGATCAGTGACCACACGTGTTCGATGGGCGACATATCGGGAGAACAGGTGGGCCACGGCAGCAGTGACACCTGGTGGGCCGTGAAGAATTGTTGCACGATGCGTGCCACGAGCGGGCGCGCATTGTCCTGTTGAACCGTGACCGCTGGCAGGTCCTGCGGGTAAGGGAGGACTACAGGCACCAAAACGTCGGAGATGTAGCGGTGGCTGTTTAGTGTACCGGCGATGCGTACCAGAGGGGTGCGGGTGTCATATCCAATTGCGCCCCAAACCATAACCCCAGGCGACGGACCGGTATGGCGATGTATAATGCAGGCGTCATACAGTCTCTCGCCGCGGTGCCGCTACACGCGGATCCGACCATCGTGGTGTTGCAGGCAGAAGCGGGATTCGTCGGAGAAGACAATGTCGTGCCATTCCGTAGTCCACGTGCGGCGTTCAACGGCCCACTGCCGCCGCACTCGTCGGTGGTGTAACGTCAATGGTAATCGGAGCAATAGACGCCGTGCGACAAGTCTCTGCTCCTGCAGACGACGTCGAACGGTACGTGCTGACACAGGTTGTTGCTCAACACACCCTAATTCCTGCGCCAACGTTCGTGATGTGGCGGTGCGAGCCGTCAATGCCCACCGCACAACATGCTGGTCCTCTCGTTTGGTGGTGGGCCGAACGAGAGGACCAGCTAACGTCGGTCCGTCAGTCCTTCCTGCACCCACCGAATCCATACTCGCCTCACTGTGGCTGGATGCCGTCCCACACGGGCGCCGATGTCTCGGTACGACAAACCGCTGTTGCGATAAGCCACTATTCGTCCTCTGTCGAACTCCGAAACGTGCTGGAATAACTGCCGTATTCTGCGACGAGGCATCAGGAAGCTTCCCACGTACAGGTCCGGCAGCACAACACACTTCCAGTACTTACACCCCGCCTTCTGTGCACCCAGCTTAAAGTGCTTTTCGGTGGCGTGCCGGGCACACAAGATTTGCATATGCCTTGCAATGCTAATCGTTTGCATGTCCTCTCGCGGGCGACGCATGCTGCGAATTTCAGGCTAATCGGATGCTTCCTTCTTGGTGTTGCATTTTGGGTGGCCAGCAGTGTAGTCAGCCATGAGTTGTCTTGATTGGCTAAAGTGAAACATTAAGCAGCAAATGAAGCGGCACTAGTTTCAGATATGAATTTGTATTTCATTTATGTTACGAAATGCTACTCTGCAATACAGAATGGATCAATATGTAGTGTTGACTGCATCTATTACATCAAATGTAAATGTTTTTGCATATTTTTGTTCTCATTATACATTTTTCTTCTTCAGCCCATACGCTCTGCCAACAGAGTTTGTTCGATGTCTTTTGTACTTCGTCACGGACAGAATCATCTACGCGGAACTTTCAAAATTCGGTGCTGCTGTAGTCATCAGTATGCTGATGAACAGATTCATCTTTCTCGGGTCGCTGATCACATGGACTGTCAAAATCTTACACGACATACTTCGAGGAGTTCTCAAGGAGAAAACAGTGTAACTGTCATTTGTCCCAACTGTAAATATTATAGATGTTCCTTTTGTGATCGAAGTGTCTTTTTTTTACGTGATAATTTTAAAGTAATTATCTGTGAAAATTTATGTCTCTCATGCAAAAAAAAAAAAAAAGCGAAAAAAGCATTTCCCAACTTTTTTTTGTTTTGTTTAGTTGCGAACAATTCGAAGTGATTTTGAATATGCATTCTCGGTATCGTAAACTTGGAGTCTCTCCAGTAGGTGTCCACGCCAGAGGAACGGCGATATGTTGTGCTATCCCAAAATGATACACCAAGGGACATCGGTAGACGGGAAGTGTGTATGCAGAAAAAGGTTTTTCAATCCGAACGATGACATGGCGGTACAAAAATTTCTTGCTGTGGCATTCCGAGTCCCAAAATTCTCACAACACTTCGTTGTTGGCGCTGGCAAGGGCAAGAGAAAGAGATACGATGTTTGGAATGACTATCATTAAGTGTAATGTTGACACCTACCAGCGAAATTCATAGATATATTCGGGGGCTTCATCACCGCGCGAGACACAGGGTCCTGGGCCCCCTGCACGTCTACATGTCTGCATTGTCGTTTCTACCTACTGGTGCAATTACACATTTTGCACGAAAGCCTAAGTCCGTGATTGTATATTTTTCTTCAGATGAGTATGCATATCAAGTCCTACCGACTAGCCTTTCCGTTGGATATCATAGCTTGATCCCAATCCCCCTTGCACATTGCCCCGTTCTTCTTAATTTGTATCCTGTGCCTCCGGAAGTTTCCGATGAACTTTTACGTGCATTTCTTTCTCGGCGTGGACGCGTTGTTGGTGATATCCACACGCTCCCTGCTCCCCTAACGATCAGGGTGATCGCCCTTATTTAGGCTTCCGACGCCATGCAGTAGTTCTCTTCCCTGACATGGACTCTATTGATTCCTGCCCCACCACTTTCCAGGTGCTATGTGGTCATCACTCTGTCGTCATCAGTGTGTTTACCGCCTATCATTGTTTCTCATGTAAAAAGCCTGGTCATCACCGTTTGCAGTGTCCGTTTACTTCTTTCTCAACGGCTGCTCAAGTTCCCGGCGTAGGACTTCCTTCGTTTCCGCTCAACAAGCCTTCGTTCCCACCTTCTCAGTCTCCCTCATCATTTTCGTGGCCAGCCTCCTTTGGATTTTTTCCTTCCCCACCAGCGTCGCCTGTAGTGCATACATCTGGATCTCCTGCTCCTGTTTCGGTGCCTTCGTCTATCGTGCTATCTTCATCGTCTGCAGTATGCGCTTCGTCACATCCCGTCGACACACTTTCTCTCCCTGTTCAGGTGCTGACTTCTTCATCTCCGCTTGTCACCTCGTCCATCACGATCGCAGGATTTTCTGCCGTACCATCTCTGCTCCGTAGATCGGCTTCGCCACTCTCAGACGCACATTTTTCCTCCACTGGTTCCGGTACTCCGGTGTGATCTCCGCCTGCTTCACCTTCTCTGGTCTTCTCTGATGCTGTTACCTCTGTTTCGACTTCCGGTACTCGTGATCGGTCCCCGCTTTCCAGCACATCTTCTCTTCCGGATTTGTGTAAAACCTTGCCCTCATCAAATTCTATTGGCCCCTCTGTTGCCTCTTTGCTTGTGTCCTCCGATTTTCCTCCTGATATTCCTTCTGAGTCGTCGCATTCTCCTAGTCAACATTTCCCTTCTGGTCTTGCTCCTAATAAGAAGCGTCGTCGTTGCCATAATCGCAGGACTAGCGCCAAGCGTACCGCTGTGGTTACGTCTTTTCATCGTTCTTTACCTGACTACTCCTGTTCCTGCCTTCGCTGCATTTGCTCGCCTACTTAACAGTCCCTCCTTCATCTCTGATCTTTTTACTCGCCTCAAGGCCAATATTGCCCCGGTGTCACAGTGGTCTAAGCAATGGCTTCTGATCATTCGTCCAAAAGGGGTCCGGGTTTGTTTGAATCTCGATGAGGTATGGATGTTGTGTTTGTCTTACGGTACTGGCTCTCTCCCTTCCCTGGAACCAGTGACCCTAAACTAGGGACGGGCGACTGCTTATAGCCCATTGAGTTGCTCACGGTGGTCGTTAAACCTTCAATAAAAAAAACAAAAAAAACTGGCCAATCCCCAGTTTACGCAGACTCTTTCTTTAAAAGCCGCTATCCCCCTATTCTTTAAATCTTCTCACATTACTGCAATTGATCATCTTCTTGCCTCCCATGATCCAGCTGTTTACTCATCTCTGTATTACGATCTTGCTGTTTTCTTTGATGTTTTTCTAGGCCTTATGGACAATCGGGATGTGGATAATTACTTCGAAAGTATCGAATTCTTTATTAGTGATGCTCAAATCTATTTCTCTGCTGATATTTCGTTTTGATTAGCTCTTGTGCGGTTTGCTTGATGATTGATTCCCGTTGTGTTTTGTATCGTGTTGTTCTCCATGCCCTTTTAGTCTTCGTTTTCGCCCCTTGTTGTTTTGAGATTGCATTCATGCCTCGTCTTTTCCTCATTCTGTTGTTTTCGCGACTCTTCCCGTGTGCCTTGTGTTACGACGTTGTTACCCGTTAATCCCGCACTGAAGACTCAACGGACCTCTGCCCAGTGACTCGCTTCTGTGTGCTTCGTCTTGTGTTATATCTACCTTCGACTGCCTCACGTGATTGCTACAGACTAATTTGTGCCATTACCGCATGCTCAGTTTCTTCTGTGATGCCTTGTGTACCTTTTATAGACTGCCTTAGACGCTCGATTTAGCTTTGATACTTTTATTGTTTTACTATGCCATGTATTTTTCCTGCTCTTTTGTGTCATAGTTCTCGAGATACATTAAAGCGATGTTGAAACCTTGCTTGATGGCTCGGTGCATTAACCTGCTGGTAACAACAAGGCTTGGTTCAACAGTATTGCCACAGAGTTGGTAAGGCATAATTGTCCAGAATATCGAGGTATACGTGCTGGTTAACAGGTTTGTCCACGATAACCAATGGGTCGAGACCATATCACAAAAAACACTCCAAACGGGTACACTGCCAGCTCCCAACTTGGCTGTAGGAACAGTACACTGTGTTAAATAGCGTTCCCCCGGCTGCCGCAATACCTACACGCGGCCATCAGCCTGATGGATCGTGTATCTGGATTCATCAGTCCATGGGACCCGTTCCCATTGATCTACGGTCCACGATAAGTGTTCTTTAAACCATGCTAAACAACGAGTAGCATTCCGAGTGGAGATGAAAGGCTTATGAGCAGCCGCACGACCACGGTTACCCATGGAATGAAGTTCTCTGCGAATGGTACTTGTACATACCGAGGTTCCAGCATTTTTACTCACCTGTACACTGAGCTCTTGTGCAGTACTCCGTCGATTAGCTGTAACGATTCTCCTGAGGCTTCGACGTCCTCTATCACCGATTTTCTTTGGTCTGCCGTTACGTTTTGCTGCTTCACGCACGCCATGTGTCTTCTACTTATTCAGTACATCCAAAATAGTTGACTTGGGTATGTTTAAACGCCTCTCGGTTTCTCTTGTGGACAACCCACTAATATAACACCCAACAATCTTTCCTTTCTCGAAGTGATAACATCTCTCTATTCTAAAAAAGTAACTGCTGCCGCTGTTTTAGAAATTTCGCGACACTCTGGCTTTCCTCGCTCGCAGCGCAAAACGTATTGAACACAAAAATATGAAATTTACATAGTTTGTAGAGAATTGTTTGGAAAATACGCTGAAATAAACCGTTTCTCGATTCTAATGACACTTCAAGAGCTATTGTATTTTAAAGTTAAGGTAAGCAAAAACGTGCTATCAGGTCGCGTTCCGCACACACTAACAGCAACAGAACCACGAAAACTTTGTAGGCATGTAGTGCCATGGCCGAATTTTTGCATCTCGTCACCCTGTTTTACGCTTTCCAACCGTAGGTTGAAGAAGCGTATATGCTCCAGCTTTTTCCGTATGTCTGTCTGTCGGCTCGATAACTCCCGTAAAAATGGTTCGATTTCCATAAAATTTTAGTATGTGGTAGGGGACCACCAGGGGACAAACCCTATTGAAAATGGGTGAAGTGGGGTCAAAGGTCACGCCACAAGAGCGGGATCCATACAATTGCCCTTATGCGTCATAACTTGCGTAAATATGGTTCGATTTCAATGAAATTTTAGTATGTGGTAGGGGACCACTGGGAACGAACCCTGTTGAAAATAAATGAAATGGGGTCAAAGGTCAGGACATAGGAGCGGGATCCATTCCATTGCCTTTATGCATCATAACTTGCGTAAAAATGGTTCGATTTCAATGAAATTTAAGTATGTGGTAAGGAACCACCTGGAAACGAACCCTGTTGAAAATGGGCGAAATGGGGTCAAAGGTCAGGACATAAAAGCGGGATCCATTTCATTGCCTTTATGCATCATAACATGCGTAAATATGTTTCGATTTCGATGAAATTTTAGTATGTGGTAGGGAACTACCTGGGCACGAACCCTATTGAAAATTGGCAAATTGGGGTCAAAGGTCAGGCCGGGCATAAGAGCGGGATTTATTCCATTGCCCTTATGCGTCATAACTTGCGTAAAAATGGTTCGATTTCGATGAAATTTTAGTATTTGGTAGGGAGCCACTAGGGACAACCCTATTGAAAATGAGCGAAATGGGGTCAGAGGTCAGGACACTGGAGTGGGATCCATTCCATTGCCCTTGCGCATCATAGCATCATAACTTACCTAAAAATGTTTCGATTGCGTCAAAACGTTATCATGTTCTTCCGAAGGTATAGTGAACCGGTTTTGTTCAATATCAACGAAATGGGTTCAAAGGTCATTGCACAAAAGTAAGATTTATTCCACAGCCATTATTCTCATAACTTGCATAAAACTGCTTCCATTGCGACAAAACTTTAGTATGTTATTCTTGAGGTATACTGAACCGGTTCTGTTGAATATCATCGAAATGGGGTCAAAGGTCAGGACACAGGAACGATATTTATTCCACAGCCATTATCCTCATAACTTGAGTAATAATTTCTGGTATGTTGGAAAGCGTATCGTAATCAATGCATTGCATGATTTTACTAACTTGTTTTGAATTTCAGTTTAGTTTACGAAAAATTAAATTTCTAAATTTCACAAAATTCTCTATAGCCCCTAGTTAGTTAAAACTAAACTACACTCTCAAAACAAATAAATAAAATGAAAAATGACTGCATAACCATTGTAAAAATGTGAAAATATATACATATTATAACACACGACTCATATGAGTCTAAAATCTTTAATGGCGTAATTACAGACTCTCAATATTTGTTGAGCTTTCGCACTTTACTAGGATTGATCTTAAAACGGTCACAAACAACGCTGTCTCTGGATCATCTTTGATCATTGTTTCAGCATCGTCAGTGACTGCTCTGAGGCCAGTGAAACACGAAAGCTCGACAAATATTTAATGTTTCTATGTACGCCATTGAAGAAGATTTTAGACTGACATGAGTCTTGTGTTATAATATATTGATGGTGTAGAGTTTTGAAAATATATTTTATTTCTTGCTTTGGGGTGTAACGATTTCCATGTTCAACTCTAAGGGCATAAGCAGTCATTCGACCATCCCTTGGTTTGGGGCCACCGGTTCCGGGGAGGGGACAGAGCTGACTACTGGCGCGCCACGCAAGCCTCGTCCAAGACTCGAGCCCGATACTGTCTCACACCACTGGTCCGAAGCCAGCTGCCTGAGACCACTCGGTCACCGGGGCGGCTACTTCTTGATTTCTGAGCTCTGCCTTGGGATTATCTTTGATCATTCACGCAAGGAAAGGCGGGAGGCTCCCGGCGCCCGAAACTGTAACAATCGTTTCCTAAGTGCAGCACGTAGCGCGAATTCCGCATATTGCTGTGACAAATATGAACAAGTTTTTGTTAAATAATAAAACAATGTGCTGTTTTCTGGAGAAAACGCCTTTTCTATACATCCGTTATATGTCTATCTGTACAGGTTAGCTGCATAATCGACATCAGATTGGCTTTGTACGTTTTGTGACGTTCTGCAAAGGTGACGCAGACGTCAAGACAGCAAGTAGTACTGATAAGCCCTTGCCGGCGCAGCTTAATTGGGAAAGCATTCGGCTACGGAGCAGAAGTATTGTAATTCTATCACCCGCAAATTTTGTGTTTCACATGAGCCCCCGAACGTAAAAAAAATGGATTATTGGCCGTTAGGTTCTTCGATAAATATGTGATGCTTCTTCCACGCATCGTCTGGACTTAGTGAGATGCCTTTTACAGAGAGCTCTTCAAACATGGTTTGCGGCGGACTCGAAATCTGCGATTTCGTGTTCCCGCCTTTCTCAGGGGTGGGTGCATGTGACGTACTACAGAGGTGACGCACATGTCAAGACGGAACATATCAGTAATGACCCGTTGTAGGCGTAGCTTTATTGGGAAAGCATTCGGCTCCGGAGCAGAATGATGTGAGTTCGAGTTCCGCCGCGGGAAAATTTGGGTTTCACAGGGTTTTTTTCTTTTTTTTTTTTTTCTTCTGAAATTCATTCATTTCACTCCTACTACTCTCGGCTGTCCGCACTGAACGATGTTGTTACTTGCTAAAGTTTCTATGCTGTGATAATTCAGTATCGCACACTCGAGAAACAGAACTTGAAATTAAACCTAGCTAGTTTCCTCTCTGCATCCATATTTCACTTTGATTCCTAAAAAGCATGAATAAATGAGATACACAAGACAGTACATATATATACTGTAAGTCATGATTGTAGCGAAACTACAACGATCATATTGCTTCTGTGATTGTAGAATGATACCCTTTTTCAACTGAACGCCATTTGTACATATATATTTCACTTTATGTATTATTGAATCGAAAGCTTTGTATCGTAAATAAATGATTTTGTAAAATTATGTGTTTGTGTTTCTTTTTTTCACTTTTATTACAGTAATCAGTCTTATACTAAACACTTGCGTGCAGCAATCAAAAATGCTTTTGGCTTTCTCAATCTGTTACCCTCCTCCTCCTTTTTTTTTTTCGTGCATGTTTTCCCATCGAGTTGAATACAAACAAACTTCTCTACAACAAACCTGTGATTAATTATAACCAGATTAATGTCAATGAACATCATTTCTCAATTAGTCTTTTTGTTGTTTCTCAGTTAGTCTTTTTGTTGTTTCTCAATTAGTCTTTTTGTTGTTTCTCAATTAGTCTTTTTGTTGTTTCTCAAATAGTCTTTTTGTTGTTTCTCAAATAGGCTTTTTGTTGTTTCTCAATTAGTCTTTTTGTTGTTTCTCAATTAGTCTTTTTGTTGTTTCTCAATTAGTCTTTTTGTTGGGAACAAGTGAACAGAACCATAATGCCGAGGAGCAGGTTCGTTATGTAGAAGCTTTACTGTACATGTGCATTAGCATCTATAACGTTATTTTAGATTTCACGAGAACTCCGAAAAAAATATATATTTTGTACCGCGTAGAAGGTAAAACCTTTTGGAACTGTTTTTTCCAACCCGTTGCAGAATTTTTGCGCTAAGAAGAAAAAAATATATCACGGCTGCCTTCAAGTTCTGGATTATCATAGATACACTAGGTTAAATCCCGTCAATAATGACTGGGAAATATAAGATTCGTGGAGTATTTTTTTGAACAATCAGGTATTCCTTTTGTTTGTGATGTCCAAATGGGAAAGTATGTTTCATGAAGGTTATAACAATGAGCATTCCTTTTTATTGTGAAAGAAAATAATGATAATTCCTTTTTATGAAATAAAATAAAATAACGTTGATTCCTTTTAATGATATTACTCTGTAATGTTATTCCTTTTTCTGAAATTACTCTGAAATGCGAATAAAATGAAATAAATCACGGCGTAACACCTACGTAACAAAACAAACGTCGCAGACAGTTGTTCGAGCACGTGCGTCTTACCACAGATGAAGTATTTTGTCTTACTGACTTTATTTTATTTTCTGTAATTTCTCCTTTCTACGTATTGTGCGATAGCGGTGAGCTTAGTTCCGATTTCGGCCGCCGGATAAACGCAGAAGGCGCTGCAAGTACTAAATGACATCAGAGCTTTTAGAACAGACGTAGCCTTAGCCTATCATATAGGTTTTGTATCCAGTGCAGAAATTAAGCAATGAGGCTGATTCTTTTTTTTAAATCCCGGTTAAATACACGCGTCGGGAGGGCATGGTTTTTCTATATGTCATTTATTATCTATGCGGTAGCAACGGCGTTTGCCTGGGAATAGCACAGATGAATATTTACGCTGTGCGCAGTGTCGTACTGAAAAAAAACTTGTACCCCCCCCTTCCCGCAAAAAAGCAAAAAACACCTCCGAGGCCCTTTTTCAAAAAATCTATTATCTTTCAATTATCGAAAATTTTAAATTCCATATTATTAAGTACGTTTTATAGGTATTTTAATAATTCAAATTCTGTGAAACCAACAGGTATTTCTTGTAAAATCAAAATTATTGCACTTAATTGCCTATAAAAAAAATTTCACGCTGTAATTAAAATTAGTGCCCTAGTTTTTTACCTTTGCAAAGTACTACAAAACACTTTAAGCCAAAGTTGATCATGTCATACAAATTTTATTCCTTCAGAGAACTAAAGCCAACCTGTTTAAAATGCCACACGATAACACACAAAACACCTAACAGCGGTGTGACAGTCTAAGTCTTTTTCCGATATATACGAAAATACGGTACATAAGTAAGCAAAAAAGGAACAATTAAGAATTATATACTCTTGAATATCTAAAAAATACGTTAGGTTATTTACTCTGGAATGTATAATTAACTAAACATAATGCCACAATGTTTTACACATAGTAATTATTTTTCTCTCGACTCTATTATAAAACAAGAAAGATGACACCGAATTTTTGGGTGTAGTGAGCACGTCTTTTGAATCCGTTCTGACGCGAATTAAATTTATCAAAGTTATTCAAAATCAATGGAACCGGTATGGGAAGAAGCAGTTTTTCAATTGGCTTTTTAATCCCGCAAATATTGCTGTAAACGGAATCATAAACCTCTGGTTGCAGACTTGTGCGTTAAGAAAAATTTGAAATTATGCGAGAAACATTTCGCAGCGGAAACGCTCTTCAACAAAGAAAGAATTTTTCAAATCGGATTCTCAGATACGGTTAAATGTAACATATGCATCTACGCCTTCCCCGCCGGAAAGACCATAAATTATTTTAAGAAAGTATTCTCAAAAGGTTTCTCGATGTGAGCGGTATTGGTGTAGGAAAAAAAAATTAAGTCGAGTTTTCAGGAGCTCAGATTTTGCTGAAAATACATCAGGAGCAGAAATTAACACTTATGTCACCTGGTGGCCAAACCATTATTTACCAAATATTAGAAATTATATGAAAAACATTTCCCATCAGGAGCTGTATGCGATACAGGAAGAATTTTTCAAATCGGAATGTTAGAAGCAGAAATATCAAGGAAAACGCGATTTACCTTTGCGCCCCCTAGCGGAAAGTTTACTTGAAAATTTTGAATTTTTTGAAACACATTTCGCACCGGAAACGCTATCCACCAAAGAAGGAATTTTTGAAATCGGACTCTTAGAAGTAGAGATATTGACAAAAATAAGATATAGATCTACGCCCCCTGGCGTAGAAACCATTCATTATTTTAAGAAGAAAATGTTCTTAAAAGGTTTGTCGACGTGAGTAGTATCGGTCCACAAACGAATTTTTTTCAGTCAAGATTTGAGAAGCTCAGATTTTGTGGTAAATACATCAGAAGCAGAAATTAACACTTACGCCCCCTGGTGGCCAAATCATTCTCTACCAAAAATTAGAGTTTATATGCAAAAGATTTCTCATCAGAACCTGTATCCTCTGAAGGAAAAAGCTTTCAAATCGAAGTTTTAGAAGTAGAGACTTCGGGGGAAACGCAATTTACTTTTACGCCCCCTAGTGGATAATCTATGCGTAACTTGAAAAAGTGACTATACCTAAAATACTCTTTGACAAATGGAATCGAAAGATAAAATATTTATTTCAATCGGATGTTTAGGAGCAAATATATGGAATAAAATGTATTTTGAAGTCGATATCATCTGCATTTACACCCTCTAGCAGCGAAATTGTGCACATCGTGAAAAATTCGAAGTAAAAGATCATTATTCGCGTATTTCAAGCTTCCCAATGCAAGAAGAATATTTAAAATCGGACTAATAGTTGCACAGATATAGTGTCTACGGACGGACAAACTGATGACATAAATACGATCTTTTTTTTTTACAAATGACGTGCTAAAAACGTGACGCGCATCTCTGTTTCTTCGCCCCTCGAAGAACACCTTTCAGTTCATTACGTTCTGAATGATGCGTGTTATATGCAAACAACTGTAATACATAGCAATTTATTCTCATTGGTTTAAAAAATTATATTCAATGATATTTGTTTCACCTCTTGTGAATAATATATGTACATGTATAGGAATTATTGCTATGCCTATGAAAAGGAACCTCCAGTTGTGTGGAATAACTGCTTTCCCGTCATACAGATTTTATAAAATAAAACTGCGAAAATGGTTTTCAAACGTTTTACTTATTAAATGAAGAAAACACTAAAAATTCCTTTTTTTTTTTTTTTTAATACTTCATTCAAAGCTGCCGTAAAAGATCCCTCCTGGCTGTTTCCTTAACCATCTTGATATGCAGTTTCCGAAAAAAATATTTTTTCCTAAGGTTAGAGGCCCCCTTAGCCATGAGGTTCCATTGCAATGCGGGGTTTTCTGGGGTTATCAACACGCCCCTGACAGTGTGCATGACGTCATTCGGTGGAAGAACATTTTCACCGCTCTGTCATAGAGCAGAGAGCAAATATCCGGTCCTGTTTGAAAATCGGTAAAAGTGAATCTGAGACTTGAATTGTTGGTGATGTGTATGCGGCTAATTGCTTATATCGAACACATATATTCCGATGGCGTACACGTTTCAAGGATGTGCGGAAAGATTTGGAAAATAACGAAAGGCCCGGGTGCCTGATTTCAGTACGCACGTCTGAACTCATTGAAAAAGTTCGTGAAAAGATAAAAAGTGCATCCTCAAGGTTGTGTGACCTTGAGGATGCTGGTATGGCTGGATTAAGTCCTCAGTGGGCCCAAAGGCTAAGACATCTGAGTAGGCCCCCAAAGAACTTATGAAGGGGGTTATTATGAAGTCCGTTGAAACAAGAAACTGTAACTACTAAATTTTCTGCAGAGTTTTCATAACAAGTCATCGTATTTTCATTGTTCTCACAAGAACATGAGTTAACAGCTAATGATTCCTAGATTTTGTCTCGGATTTTCTAATGATTTAGCATTGAATGCTTTTCTTAGTGGATTCTTTTTGTTATACAATGTGAAGCCCCAGGGGACTTCGACCATTAACGGTTCCAAGTGCAAAATGGAAGGTGTGGGTGGATGGTAGTGAAACAGCTGAAACTGTCTCGCCGACCCCGCTGTATACAGCGAAATGAAACCTCTGCCCTTGGTGAGTCACTGTCTTGAGACCTGTTTGTCTTCCAGCCTCTGTTTCTGACCATGTGGAAATCATTGAGCGAAGCGAGGCCGAAGGCCGAGCGGAGACCTCTTTACGAGACTCGAGTCAAATAGTTGTTCGGGCATAGGTACGAGATCACACATCCGATCACCGTGATTTTTTGCATGCGATTGGACATCGTCCATGGTCAGGTTTTGACGCCTTCCGATTCCAGAAATTCCATGTCATTGGGGAATTTCAATTAAAACTAGATGGCCTTTTACTTGACCCGTTTCACGGAAGACGGCTCACTGACATTAATTTAAAAATATCAATTGAATTGAAAAGCGAAGAAATAGAAAGACTGCATCTGTTAGCTCAACACTTGCTTAATCTATAATAATAGAAGGAAGTTTGTGAATTTCTGTGTGTGTCTGTCTTTCACGATACAAAATGTAAAACGTGGTTCCCGATCCGAGTGTGTCTTTCCGCTTTGTTTACATGCAACCTGATCACAGCCAACGTGAAGGCATGAAGGAAAGTACCGGGTGCGCCATATAAAAGAGGCTCCGTGGCCAGACGTTGTTAGGCGGGTTAAAGTTGTTTGGCGATTTTCCAGTTAAAACAGCTTTGTTCCACTTCTAACCGGTTTCTGCGTGTACAGCTGCAAACGAATTCTCCGGAGTGGTTAGTCACAGCCAGAGCAGTGTAGGTACGCGGTCATAAGTATAAGTGAAGAGAGAACAAAAGCAATGGAAATGATTTTAAGTACGAAAAACGGATTTTTACTGTGGAACAGTATTTCAGAAATAACTTATACAAGGTTTTAAATGAATTCTTTACCGAAAATTTTCGCATTGTGCAGCACCGGCGAAATCAGTGGTACAGAAGTTAGTGCGGAAATTTCATGAAACCGGCACCGTGTGCAACGGAAAACAAACAAACCCAAGACAATTCGAACTGAAGACAATATCAAGGATGTGTGCACAATGATGTTACAAAGCCCTCGGAAGTCGATTCGCCGATTACCATCTGCAACGGGAATATCTGCCACGTTATGCTGACGCATACTTAAGGTGGATTTGCATTTTCGGCAGTACAAAGTTATGGCGCTCCAAGGACTTAAAACTCCTTATTATGAAAAACGGATGCAATATTGTAAGTGGTTTCAGGAGACCATTGTCAGCGGTTAAATGGACCCAACATTTTATTACATGACAGATGAAACGTGGTTTCATCTGTCCGGGTATGTCAATGCGCAAAACAGCAGGATTTGGACTGACATGAATCCCAGACGGACAATGGAAACTCCTCTGTACGATCAAAAGCTTGGCGTTTGGTGAGCTGGGTCTGCGAAGAGGATAGTCGGACTATTCTTTTTCACTGACACCATCAACTCGGAGCGCTATGTTCAGCAACTGTTCAACCCATTTGTTGCTGCACTTACAGAAGAAGAGCGAACATATGCTTTCTTTCAGCAGGATGGTGCAACAGCGCATACTGCGCGGAACAGTCTACGTGCTGTGCATAAAGTGTTTGGGGAGGACAGAACTGTATGGAAGGGACTATGGCCACCCAGATCACCCGATCTCTCCACCTGTGACTCTATCTGTGGGGAGCATTGAAAGGGAAAGTGTACACAACTAATCCGCACACCCTTGATGAATTAAAAGTGAACATTACGGATGCCATAGCCCAGATTACTGCCGATGAGTTGTGGCGCGTTATGAACAACATGTTCCGTCGTGTGCAGCTGTGTCTTGATGTCGGAGGACAGCATTTTCAGCAATTGTTGTAAACGCAGGTAAATTACTCCTGTTTTCTGTCATTTAAACTATTCTTTACTATGTATAGCAACATTGCCTGACTGTTGTCGTTCATTATACTCGGGCCTCTTTTATATGGCATACCCTGTAGTTCATGATAAATTTTAGGCATTTCTTTTTTAGAATGTTTCGTACTTTTGTTTTAATTTTACGCGGTCGTTTTCTAGAATTTGTTATAATAGACGCAGTAACGAGCTTAGTTTTTGCAATAGCTTCGCGCAAGCTTTGTCAATTGTGCCTGAGTTATCGGTTACCGTTGGCGGCTTGTCCTAGTACAAGGCAAAAGTAAAACTATTTTATAAACATCTATCTATCTATTTATTATTTGGGCAGCATGCCTCCTTGGTCAAGGTGGGCCCCAAGGCTGTATACCCTATAACGTAAATGTCTTTTCGTACTGCTACGTTATTTTAAAAAAAATCACCATACGATGAAATAGTTCCTAAATTAAACCTTAACGACCAGACGAAACATTTAAAAACAGAAATCAAACTTACGGAAATTATGCTTTATTTCTCCAGCACAGATATAGCACTTCACATAACAAATCGGTATCAACACTCCACATTCCACATTAAACGCTCCACACACCACACACACCTAGCAACTGTTTATTCATAATGTTTATCTCTGGTTCTTATCTCATAACAGGCATACGTCACGTTCATTTAACCTCAATTATGTTGCCAACAGTATTCGTTTGAGAGAAAAGGTATCACGTTAAGTATGAAATATAACTGACAACAAACTCAAGATTTACATAGGGAAAGAAACTAAAAAGGAAAGTTTATTTAGAATATACGTCACAACCCCTCCTAATCCGGCCCTGGATGCTGCAATGTGAGCTAGGTGTTAATAAGGAGACGATTTGTCAAATCTTTAGGTGCTTCCACCTAAAATCTCTGCTTATGTTTCCATTGGTAAAACTTCTTTACATATTTTCATCGCAATTAATGTATTCCGAAGGATGAAAATTTGCACATCGATAAAACTAACTTTAAGTTATAGCATATAATACTTAGCACTTGCTAAAACATAACCATAATTATATAAAAAATCAATCATTTTTCTTTTAGTAATCTTCAGATCTGTTAATAGATGGCGCGACCTGTACATTGATGACGTCAGTAGGCAAACAAATGTTGGATTGCTTAGTTATGGTTATGTTTTAGCAAGTATTAAGTATCTCACGCTATAACTTAAAGTTAGTTTTATCGATGCAAATTTTCATTCTTGGGAATACATTAATTGCAAAGAAAATATGTACAAGAAGTTTTACCATTGGAAATATAAGGCAGAGATTTTAGGTGGAACTCCCTTAATAATCGAGTGTTTTTAAATTAGCATGCGATCACTTTGACATCTAAAAGTGATCGCGTGCTATTACACTTCTGGCAACCCAAAATGCAACACCAAGAAGGAAGCATCCGATTGGCCTGAAATCTGAGCATGCGTCGCCCGCGAGAGGACATGCAAACGATTAGCATTGCAGGGCATATGCAAATCATGTACGCCCGGCACGCCACCGTGAAGCACTATAAGAATTGTGCACAGAAGGCGAAGCGAAGTGTAAGTAGTGGAAGTGTGTTGTGCTGCCGGACCTGTGCGTGGGAAGCTTCCTGATGCCTCGTCGCAGAATACGGCAGTCATTCCAGCACGTTTCGAAGTTCCGCAGAGGACGAATAGTGGTTTATCGCGACAGCGGTTTATTGTACCGAAACATCGGCGTCCGTGTGGGACGACATCCAGCCACAGTGAGGCGAGTATGGATTCGGTGGGTGCAGGAGGGACGGACGGACCGACATGAGCGATTGCCGCAGCCGCGACACACCACCAAACGAGAGGACCGGCATGTTGTGCGGCGGGCATTGACGGCTCGCACCGCCATATCACGAACGTTAGCGCAGGAATTAGGGTGTGTTGCGCAACAACCTGCGTCAGCACGTACCGTTCGACGTCGTTTGCAGGAGCGGGGACTTGTCGCAAGGCGCCCATTGCTCCGATTACCATTGACGTTACACCACCGGCGATAGCGACGGCAGTGGGTCGTTGAACGCCGCACCTGGACTAGGGAATGGCACGACATTGTGTTCTCCGACGAATCCCGCTTCTGCCTGCAGCAGCGCGATGGTCGGACCGCGTGTAGAGGCACCGCGGCGAGAGACTGTATGACGCCTGCATTATACATCGCCATACCGGTCCGTCACCTGGCGTTATGGTTTGGGGCCCAATTGGATATAACACCCGCACCACGGTTCTACAGGACAATGCGCGCCCGTACGTGGCACGCAGCGTGCAACAATTCTTCACGGCCCACCAGGTGTCACTGCTGCCGTGGCCCGCCTGTTCTCCCGATATGTCGCCCATCGAACACGTCTGGTCGCCGATCGGCAACCGAGTGGTCCGGCAAGCACCACTTGCGGCTACGCCTGATGAACTGTGGCAACGTGTGGAAGCAGCCTGGACAGACATACCCCAAGCCCACATCCAAAGCCTCTTTCGTTCGATGCCGCGGCGTGTAGCGGCCGTTATTTCCAGCCATGGGGGCCACACGAACTATTGGTCTCTGCGTGTTCCGCAAATCGCACGGGCTTGTAAGCTCAATCGTTTCACGCTTGTATCTGTTGTTATGTGTCCAGTAAATCTGGCTTTGCTATCTCGTGTCCTTCTTGGTGTTGCATTTTGGGTGGCCAGCAGTGTATATAGCAGGCAATCATTTTGACATCGCGAGAGCACACACGAATTTATCAGTAAGTGATGGCGCAGTAATGCAGATACGTTGGTGTGACGTCAAGCATTCCAGAGAGACAGACGGGTCTGGGGGTTTATATTATTAATAATTCTTGAAATTTGTATGAAAAAAGGGTCTTTGTTGTTCATTTCTTTCTTTATATTATTTTTAACAAACAGATAAAATTTAAAAACATCTGTTACCCTAGAAAAACAATTATCTGCCATAACTGAAGGAAATCCTAAGACTTCGTAGGATGTTTTTATCCGTGTTTATATTTCGGGTAACTGACGAAAACGGTAACATTGCAATTAAAACCAATATGGCTCCCTGTTCTAAAAGTTATTTTTTATAGGCTACATTTTGATCTCAGTATTTTCGAAAGTTTGTCCACAGGCTCTTTTTATATATTGCCTATATTTTTCGACATATTTGGAGAACGAGCAGTCACCTGAAGATGATCTCTAAATCCCCCGGTCATTTTTATTGTAACTCCACATCAATGAACTTAAAATTATTACAAAATTTTGCAATCACCGGCGGCTGTTAAAAATTTCTCAGAGAAAGATAAAACTTGGTGTTGGAGCTAATATTTAGTTCTTGGTGGGCACTCAAAATTATGTCCCGCAGAGCTCGAATTTTCCCCTCTCTCATATTATTTCAAATGACAAGTTTCTGGAGGTATTTATTATAAGTCGAAGTTATAAAAAGCATTTTTTTTTATCCACCGTAAGCTTTGTGTGTATTGTGTAGTGCAAGTGCGTTATTCATGTAATTACCCAAGGAAATCATTGTATTTGGTGATTTAGCTGAAAAAAATTACAAAATTTTTGCCAAAACTCCCCTCCCCCTGTGCGCACGCGAAATGTAGCTTCTTCGAGAGAGTTATAAATAAAGCTCTGTAGTTCAACATGATAGACTTGTGTTGTTAAAACACGAGTGATGGGTTTTTGTAACAACTTAGCATGAAAAAAAACCGCAAAATATGCATTCTCTCTCTCTGTCTAGACACTGCCTCTCCTTTCCCGAAACAAAACTAAACCTGAAAGAATGGGACATTCATAATTTCGTAAGAGAGTGAACAAATGAAACAAATTATTGCTTTTCTATTTTGTACCAAAGTAACTAACTTATTTTTTAACCGAAACGCATGCTTTGCATGAAATCTGCCAAATGTGATTTTAAGATTAGTGTTAAATCTGAATACAAATATTTCCTCAAACGAATAATAAAAATTGCGATTTTTGCTACTGGTCTCGGGTAAGGACTTATACCTGCTTCTATAAATATGAAGACCAAAACACGAATAAACTCAGATACAGGAAAAACTTCCAACTGCTTCGCAGAAAATGTCAAATGAGCAAAACGTTTATCCACAACCTGTATTATTCTACATATTTTGACCAGCTTTGCTTAGATTAACATTCATGCATTCAACCATGGCCACCGAGATAGGGACGATTCAACAGGCTCGCAGCGACTTCAGTAACGTCCAGTCAGCATTGACTACTCAAATTAGTTCTTGCCTCGAGATAGGAAAAGAAAAGTGATTAACGAGTGACTTCATGTGTCGATGACCGGAGAACGATTATTTCTGTAAACCAGTTCTTGTCCCGAGAAGAGGAAAAGAAAGTAACCGTTTCCTATAACCAGATCCGAAGAATGACTACCGTAAACAGATACGTTTCTCGAGATGGGAAAGTAACGAAGAGCGAGGACCGAGATAGGAAGTAACGACCGAAATACAGAACCGATTCATCGTACCAATGTCTTTGCGTCGTACCACCGTACCAATGTCTTTGCGTCGTACCACCGTACCAATGTCTTTGCGTCGTACCACCGTACCAATGTCTTTGCGTCGTACCACCGTACCGATGTCTTTGCGTCGTACCACCGTACCAATATCTTTGCGTCGTACCACCGTACCAATGTCTTTGCGTCGTACCACCGTACCAATGTCTTTGCGTCGTACCACCGTACCAATGTCTTTGCGTCGTACCACCCTACCAATGTCTTTGCGTCGTACCACCGTACCAATGTCTTTGCGTCGTACCACCGTACCAATGTTTTTGCGTCGTACCACCGTACCAATGTCTTTGCGTCGTACCACCGTACCGATGTCTTTGCGTCGTACCACCGTACCAATGTCTTTGCGTCGTACCACCGTACCAATGTCTTTGCGTCGTACCACCGTGCATCGTACGATAGCCACGATCGTACTAAGCGTGGAGAAAACCAGGGCTGTAGAAGAGAAGGGCTGGATACAGGGATGAATTGGCCCACCGGGACATTTCCCATTGGACCACTTGAGAAAAGGACCGGTTTCTCGAAATTCCTTTTGCCTGGATTTTTTGGAACGAATTTTACCTGGATTTTTTGGAACGAATTTTGCCTGGATTTTTCGGAACGACTTTTGCCTGGATTTTTTGCATTATTTTAGTACTTATGAATCATCATTTGGCCTTTATCTTTATATCTGTGTGAAAAGTTATTTTTTAAGACGAAAAAGAGAGGAAGGAGAAGCGTTTTCTTATATTTACCAGCTCATAGCGCGTGCCATGCACGGGTCAAAAAGCTGCGATTAGCTCTACCTTCGTTCATGTTATGCAAAGTATTAGAAGATTGGTATACACGCCATCTCCGTTATCGTTCTCTATTTAAGCAACGTTTTCTTTCAGTTTTATCGTCTTCCATCTTGTACTACAAAGAAACAATTCTACGGAACCAATAATTTTTTTAAATTTCCATCATATTGAATCAAAACTAAGCCTGCAGTTACTTTCTTACAATTTTACTTGTTCCTTTTTATGAAATAAAATAACGCTGATTCCTTTTTATGAAATTATTCTGCAATGCTTCGAAAATGAAATAAAACACGACATAACACCTACGTAACAGAACAAACGTCGCAGACAGTTGCTGGAGCACATGAGTGCTGCCACAGATGAAGTCGTGCTAACTTTATTTTATTTTCTGGTATTTCTCCTTGATTTTACGTATTGTGCGATAGTGGTAAGCTTAGTTCCGATTTCGGCCACCGGATAAAAGCAGATGACGCTGCAAGTACTGAATGACGTCCCCGCGTTATGGACAGACGTAACCTATTATATAGGTTTTATGTGCTGGTCTTTTGCTCTGTAGTGGCACAGCGCAAAATTCTACGCGCTTTTGTGAGAAAAGTGCCGCTGGACCAAACGCGCTGTTATAAATAATTAAGCCAAAGCTGACTACAGGTGGACGTAGGTAGTTGGATTTGGAACTCAGGATCATTCGTAGGTCCTATCCTCCTGTTGCAATCTTTAATGAGACAGTAGAGTCCATTATCATGGCCCGTAATCTTCACACCCTTGTCCATAGACTGCCACAAAGCACAAACTGATTCTCCAGCAGAGGTATTCCAAAATCCGTGTCCTACCTACATTTATAATAAAAGAAGCAAAAATTTACCAGTACTGATGAATAGGTCAAAGTAATGGGTAGACTTCAAAAAGATGTCTACTCAAGGACTCAGGGAATAGGTACCAATACTATTGGGCACGTTCTGTGATCAAATAAATATAAAAATTAATTGCGAAGGATAATTGCTGTGGCAAGTGTCCATTTTAACTCTGTGAAAACACAAGTTTTTCCGCGAGGAACAGCGTGTCCCCTCACTCCGGAGTAAGTCACTCTTCCAACTGAGCTACGCGGACAGAATGTCTCGCTGCAGATTTGTCGTCTCGACACATGTTTTCACCTCTGTAGTACGTCACAACTATAAGAGTGATCATCGTGATTTGGTTGAAATAGGGTCTTCAGAAGAGTCCTGATTCCTGTGAGCGTGTGAGAGAGATAGGAAGCCAAAGTTTTCAAAGGAAATTAATTACCCGATGCAAGACCCCGTTTTGAGCGTGGTTTATTGATACTGCATTCAACCATGAGTGAATTTTTAAAATTCTCTCACCGTTAAACAGTTGTTAAAATTTCTTTGTAATTGAATTCGTTTTATAATGCATATTTTCAACAGTAGACTACTATTTCAACCGGGATTTAACAGAATTTTTTTTTATTGGAGGTTTAACGACCACCGTGAGTTACTCAGTGCGCTATAAGCAGTCTCCCGTCCCTAATTTAGGGCCACTGGTTCCAGGAAAGGAACAGAGTCAGCGGCGTAAGACAAGCACAACATCCATGCCTCACCTGGATTCGAACCCACCACGGACGAATGATCAGAAGCTATCGCGGCAGAATTTTCTTTTTTCATGGGAAATTTATGAGGTGTCCCGTTTTAGGAAAGTGTGCTTTTCTAGTGGACTGCAAGACTGGAATTCCTGGCCTGGTTCGTCCCATTCCACCCCTGACTGAATCATTCCTTTGTTTGAGGACGAGTGTTTTAAGCTCCAGCGAGGGAACGGTTTATGGCCACTGTAACATCATTTTTTTTTTGATTGGAGGTTTAACGACCACCGTGAGCAACTCAATGGGCTATAAGCAGTCGCCCGTCCCTAATTTAGGGTCACTGGTTCCAGGGAAGGGAGAGAGCCAGTGCCGTAAGACAAACACAACATCCATGCCTCACCGGGATTCGAACCCGAACCCCTTACGGACGAATGATCAGAGGCCATCGCTTAGACCACTGCGCCACCGGGGCGGCACTGTAACACCATAGCGAGGACATGCGCTGTTCCCCGCCAGTCTCTCCCTCTGTTCTGTTTGTAGTAAACTTACGAACGGAGTGATTTTTTGTTGCCCGCATTTCTTTGTGCATAAACGCGTTTTGTTTATATTTATTTTAATATGGAATATAAAATGCCTTCATCTTGTGCTGTGGCTGGTTGTAAAAATACGCATAAGAAAAACAAAGACAGTGGTGTGGTTTGTCACGTTTTACCTGTGAATAACAATGACATGGTAAAGTAGTGGATTATTAAATGCAAGCGTGCAGATAACTTTAAAGTTGAAACCGCAAGAATTTGTAGTGACCATTTCCACAGTTCAGACTATGAAGATTGTAGGTGCGAGAAATTACGCCCCTATGTAAATTGCGGGATGGACATTAAATCCCATCGATGTTGCAAGATATGAACATTCCAGAACAACTATTTCCACGTGTATTATTTAGAAACGGATGTAAAACGTGGAAATGTACCAGACCAGGGGACATTCCGATGTGCCTATTTGTCATGACGATTGTATTCACGGAGGCACCGCTATTGTTCCTGGCCAGGGGGAAATGCAAGCTGCAGGGCACACGGGAGCTAGAGGTCAATGAAGGGGATAGTTAGTGGTCAACGAGAAGATAGCTCAAGGTCAGTGACGGAGCGCACAGGTCAGGGAGAAAAGGGTAGGGGCACCGAGAAGCGGGGGTCGCCTGCTCCGATTAGGAAGAAGAGGAGCGCTTCAGGCAAGGGACGCAGGAGCCAATCAGAGGCGAGGAGAAGTCACGGGGTAAAAACTTCAGGATAGGAGTCAGGAACGAAGACAGTTGACGGAGAGTTAGAGCTGGGAACGGTCAACGGACAGCGTGAGCTGTGAACGGTTGGACAGTATTGGAAAGCAGCACGGACAGCGAAAGCTGGGAACGGTTGGACAGTGCTGGGTGTCAGCGCTGGGAAAAAGAAAAGTGGGTGATAGAACGTGCCAGCTAGAGCACGGGGAAAACGATCGTAGTTGGAAGCAGACACGTGGGTCTGTAACGACGTACGGAGAAAGCGATTTGAGAGGACACGTGTTCGGGACAGAACACGAGGCATAGCTTCCGAAACAAAGGAAGAGGGGCGAACGGAAGGTTACGACGATTAAAACCTTTCACGTCTGTGATAGAAAAAGGACGGGCAAAGAGTATTAGCAGGAAAGAGTATTCTGTAAGGAATAGAAACTCTGATCATTTTTTCTGCAGTTGCAGGAACTCAGGTCAAGGAACAATAGCTGCCGAAACGATTAATTTTGATTAAATATTTTGTTAAGTTTTCAACAAGCCTGAGAGTGAATTCATGCTTGGAATGTCTTGCCATTATTTTTACTTCCCCTCTCCTGAATAGCAGATTTATAGTAAAGCTGGGAGAGGAAGAACGCCGGGATGTCTTCAACTTTTCGTTGATAGACAGTCTCAAGACAAAAATAAACTTATAAACAGTTTTCCTTCCTGCTGTGGAGAATTTTCATCAGCGCTGGAAGCCAGTGTTGTTTGGCCTATGAGCATTAATTAACATAATGAGCTTCCACCCCTACAAAGATGATATCAAAAATCGCCTGCTTGGACTTCCAGAACGTAAACTTCTGAAACTTACAGCTGTGGCAAGTTTGAATTTGCAATGTACAAGATCAACCAGCGTACTCAATAATGCACGAGAACATAGTCAAATAAAGAGGTATGTACGTCGAAATGCAAATAAAGAGGTATGTACGTCGAAATGCCCTAACGTAAATCGTATCACAGGACTTAGTCAAAACAAAATGCACGTTGAGGAAGACGTTATTTTCAATGAAAAAGAACGTTCAGAAGATGAAATAACGTTTACAACAGTATGCATATTATGCTGAGAAACGGAAACTAAAAATAAAATTTTCACTGAAAGTGTTATCATGATGATAAAAGAGATAGGCAGTTTAAAGAAGGAAAACAAACATTTCCGCATAATTTTACGTAATAGCTAAAAAGCAACGTTTAAAAAACAACCGTTAGGAGATTCTGCCCATGGTTAAGAGACTATTACAAGGACACATAAAAAAACGAAAAACTGCAACATATGGAAATAAACCTTCACGAAATTTTTACGGCTAGAATGCATCGCAACGCAAAAGAAAAGAAACAAGTGGACAAAAGAAGATAGTAGAGCTATTTAAAGGAAAGCTTATTATTTCTGGAAGGGTGTGCCGCGGGTGGCCTAGTGGCAACGTTCGTGACTGCCACAGAAAGGACCTCAGGTTCGATCCACTAAATATCCGCCGTGCGTCGGATATGCACGTTAAGCCGTCGGACCCCGGGTACTGCGCCCCCCCCTCCCGGTAATAAATAAGGGCGTCTTCCTCCCTCTTTCTACTTCGCTTCCGTGTCACTTTCCTATCTGGCACTCTAGCCCAAATCTCTTAGCTTCCTATTTCTAAGGGTTGTTTAAGACCTGGGGTCAGATACTCCCTTCCTAAAATCCTCTACTTATGATCATTTCTGGAAGAATAACATTTGCAACCCTTTACCAAGTGCAAGCCCGTTAAAATGATGGTGTGCCAAATTTATTTGTCGTCCTGAAATTCTCCACAACGTTCTGCTTCTTATGAAGAAAGGCAGTGAAAACCCATCAGAAAAGAAGAAGCTTTACGTTCTTAGTGTCGATGAAATACATATTGACAGCAAAATATGCTATGACACAGGGATGGATCAAATTCTGGGTTCATATTCTAAAGTCTTGTCCTAGCCAGTGGAATTTTGTCTATATGCAAGTATCCTGTTTATTTGGATTTTCAACGCGGAATGAATAAAAAGCTTCTCTTTGAGATCATTACAAGTCTAAAAAAAACTAGCATATTAGTAAAATCAGTGGTTTCAGACTTGGGAGGTTGCATGACGTTATGGAAAGAATTGTTAATTTCGGCTGAAGAGTAGATTTTCAAGCATCCTTTTTTGCTGTTGTTGTTTTAGGTTTAACGAGCACCGTGAGCAACTCAATGGCTATAAGCAGTCGCGCGTCCCTAATTTAGGGCCGGCTTCAGGGAAGGGAGAGAGAATGCCGCGAGACAAACACAACATCCATGCCTCACTGGGATTCTAACCCGGCCCTATAGCGGACGAGCGATCATAAGCCATCGCTTAGACTACTGCGCGCCACCCGGCCACGCGTACTTTAAACAGCGTCTGAAAGATTTGGATTTTTGCTCTGCATTTCTTGAAAGTTCTGCGGAACCACTTCATAGACCAGGGATTAGTCTTGCAAGATGGATCAATCCTTCAAGCAGACGTTATCAAAGAAGTCTTCGAGAAAGATGGTGGGTAAATAAAGATGTACCATAAGCTTTTACCTTCCCATATCACAATGAAAGGCAAAAAATGGGGCCAGCAAAAAGTCTCGCCTCAACCACTACAGCAAAATCTATTGAATTTTTGACAGAGCATAAGAATGCTGCGAAATCTATATGTTAATTCTAAAAGGTCTTTTCTATTGTGAGACCTATTTTGAGAGAATGGCTGAACGTAAAAATATGGTTGAGGTATCAAAATAAAGGTCTTACCATGTAGATGTACCAGTCGAAGAGAAAAATGAGATTGGGGTAACAGTTCAGGCGTGGCGGTGCGGCAAATTTCCCAGGTGAAGTCTATCGGAAAAGAGTGCGGCCCTTATCTACATTAAGCGCTCAGTTCAGAGTCAGACTTGGTATGTGCATGGCATAGGCGCCCACTATAGGGGGCCAAGATGAATCTTGTCCCTCCACAAATTTTACTGGGGGCAGTGCCCACCGAATATTTTTCATCTTGTTTAATTAAATAATCGCTTTTGATTGGACCACCGTGAGCAACTCAATGGGCTATAATCAGTCGCCTATCCCTAATTTAGGGTCACTGGTTTCAGGGAAGGGAGAGATCCAGTGCTGTAAGAAGAACACAACATCCATGCCTCATCGGGATTCGAACCCGTACCCCTTTCGGACGAATGATCAGAGGCCATCGCTTAGACCACTGCGCCACCGTGGCGGCATATCACTTTAGCCTCATAAAGTGGACCAAGCTCCACCTCATGAGGCCAAAGCGATTTATTTCCAAAAAACAATTAATAAATGACAAAATAAATAAAAACTTTTTTCTCATTATCTGCATTGCTCATTTGATAAGAAACTGAATTTCCAGCCCCGTATTCTGTTTGACATGTTCTCGTGATATGTGGTAAATGTCTGAAACAATATCAAAAATAAAAGGAATAAAAATACCGAAACGTATAATCTCTAGCGCCTTCATTTATCTATATATTTTTTGCGCTTCTTGTTCTTTGTTTGAGTAACCCAGCTAGTTTCTCATGCATTTTACTAAACTTTGGAAATAAAATCTCTCTGGATATTTTTATGAAATCACAGACTGAATTCTATTTTTTGAAATGTTAATATTCAGCAAAAAATATTTCTGTTTCCTTCTTCATTTGCTGATGAACAATTACAGTTGCGTTTTAAAATATACGTCAAATCTCATAGTTAATCTTTTTGCTCCTTTTTTTTTATTTTCCTCTTGACAATGGAAGCGACGTGCCCCTCCCAAGTCTGATCTCTTCACGCCTGCTACCCCAATAATTTAGAGAAGTTAGCGCCCCTGGAGAAGTTTCTTGGCAAAGGAATGAAATGTTCCGCTGTAGCTTGGACAGGCATCGCAGCAATGCTTATCTCAGGAGGACGTAGAAGCCACAGCGTCTTCAAATTCCCGATTCCTTTGTTCGATAATTCAGTTACTTCTATCAAGCCGAGTTCGAAAGCTGGAAAAGAACTGAAATTGACAAGGGTCTACATTTTTTATGAAGCTTCCATGATCCCCATGATTCCTGGTAATGCCCCGAACTGCCTTGATCGTTTATTCCGCGACATCGAAAATAACGTGCATCATTTGGTGGCAAGCTCTTGATGCTTGGAGGAGATTTTCAACAGGTTCTACCCGTAGTCCCTCACTCAGCACGCGGAAACATTATCGAGAACTGTCTAAAATCGTGCCCACTATGGCCACACTTCGAAAAGTATCTCCTGACACAGAACATGCGTACAAACTCTAAAAAGATCGCATTCACCGAATTTCTATCTGCGGTTGGTTCTGGCCGTGCTAACTGCCAATGTTCCAGATTCGCGTTTCATTCAAATACCAAAGGAAATGTAATGCAAGGGGGACATTATTGAAACGATATACGGCACTAACATTCAAACATTGTCTGAAAACGAACTAAAAGATAGAACAATCCTTTGCTCGAAGAATTCCCATTGTTATGAAATCAACAACACGACCATTCAACAACATTCAGGCGAAGAGCGCACTTTCCAGAGTCTCAACACAGTTGTGACTGAAGATGATAGTGAAAGACTGCTTTATCCAGTTGAATGTTTGCACACGATCGAAATGAGTGGACTCACGCCTCACATTCTACGACCGAAAAAGGGTGCAGTCGTGATGCTCATCAGGAACCTGGACACAAGGAAAGATTTAGTCAATGGCACATGTATGATGATAAAGTCGCTCTTCCAAAATACAATTTCTGTGGAAATTTTGTGCGGAGAACATAAGGGGTCGTTGCACACCTTGCCACGCATTCCGCTGACTCCAAGCAACAGAACTTTCCCTTTTACGAACAAAAGGATTCAATTTCCGATCATATTGTCCTTTGCAATGACAATTAGTAAGTCAAGGACAGACACTTGCCAAAGTTGGAATATACCTGCCAGAACCAGTCTTCTCACATGGTATGCTTTACGTTGCGCTATCTCGAGCAAGATCAAAGGATTCTGTTGCAGTAAAGATCACTCATGAAGATGCATCTGAACCTGTCGCAAATGGATGGACTCAAAATATTGTCTTTACTGAAGAGTTTGAATGAATTTGTAACATTTTTTGTCAATCAAATAAAATTTACATTTGTTGATTGATATGAGTTTATTCTTTTAAAAACAACAACAACTAACCATCGATTTCGACGGGTTTCGTTTAGTTTTTTTAATTAGTCGATTCATTTTTCGATGTGATGAGCAACTGTCACCCTTTCCCTGAAAACAGCAAGCTTCTTAAAGCAGATTTCGGCATTACGCAGTGTTTTTTGTTTTGTTTTTTGGAACAAAAAGAAACACTGAAAAAATAATGAAGTCAGAAACAGCACATTTAAGGGTAGTGGGTAGAAACCATATGCTGCCCTTTCAAAAAGGAATTCTTGTATCGATTTATTCGCTTTTGGGCGTTTACAAAGATTTAGAGAACCAGGATGAACCAGGATGCACTTGAAAATTTATTCAGTCAAATTAGACGTTTTGGAGTTTCTATTGTAATCCCTCACCAACAGAATTCATTAGTCGCTTAAAAAACATATTGTTAGCAAACGAATTACAAAATTTATCTGAAAAAAGTGAATACAGCATTGCATGAAGAAAACGTGGTCCAAACGTATACTTTAGTAATATTATTAACAGCGGACTTGTTAAAAGAAGCTTTCAGACTGATGACACACAAGAAATTATTCACGGAGTTTCAGAGGACATAGATACCGAAGACATCGAATCTATAGAAATAATGTGCGGTGAACCATGGCCAGAAGAGTGGAACAATGAAATATCTGAAAACCATGAAAATCAGAAGTATGAGGCCATGAAACAAGCGCTGGCTTATGTTGTTGGTTAAATTGCCTACCGCATACGAGACACATATAAGGGCTTAGTAGTAGAATGATTGGGTGATTTCAGCCAATCACGACAACGATAGCGAATCGTCGTCGTGGTTGGTTGAAACGCTCGATCGTTCTACTGGAACGCAGAAAGCCTATTGCATACGGGACGCGTTTAATCAAACCTTACACTGATAAGGGACTGGGGAAATCTCGGCCAATCAGAGGGCGCTATTCAGCTTCAGTGACGACACATATGGGTGGGGCTTATCTTCATGTGTCACGTGGATTTACTTCTGAGATACAATCTGAGCGGCTTTGGTTTATGCGGTTTCATGTCATTTTCACGTTCCCTGCCTTTCGGATTAAAAAATAAAAGAAATTTACATGCATAAACATAATAAAAACACACAAACAAATAAATAGAAATGTAAATACAAAAATATTAAAATAAGTGGACAGGTAAGTTTTTTTTTTAATTCTGCAACGGTCATTTCATATCTTAGATAACGATGTGGAATGGACAAATGTGTAGATTAGCGTCCTAAATTATTTTGTCGGAAAAATATTGGTACCTGGGAAAAGTGCGACGTACAGAGTTTAGAGTATGGAAATTAATGGCAAACGGTGTAGAATTTTATATTTTAAATGCATTACTTTAAAGATTTTTAGCGTAACATTTATCTGTAAGTGCGATGCTGTGAAGAGACGCTGTGGTAGGCCTAACGCATAGCTACCACGACGATGTCACGCTTCGCTCCTTTAAAAGGATAGTTCGTTGCTGTACCAAAATACGGGCGGAGAGAACCAGAGAAAGCGGTTACGTTGTTGGTAGCAGAGCGATAAATGTTGTAGTGATACGCTACAGAAAATAGGTCCAGATTATCCACCCTCTATTTTGTTGTATCCTGTACGTTGTTGGAAGGACAAACCGGGAAAAAACCTCTTTGATTTGCAAAATTTACGTATCAGTGAGGTACAAACTGACCTGAAAACAAAATATTAACAGAAGAAGAAAAACGGCAGTGGCACAGCAAATCATCTACGAATGGAAGCTGTTCTAAGCAGAACCTAAAGTTATACTTCTCCAGTTTCTTGTACAACATAGAAAACCGTATTCGTACTTTCTATTTGGAATCAGGGAATCGTGTGTAAAAGAACGAAACATTTATCGACATCTGCTTTAAAAACAATGATAAAACATGAACCATGAACGAACTATATTCTGTAATGTATGAGTACATGATGCTTCGCTCCCCTGGCAGGAACGTACGCAGCTGTACTTGTAGTCATCCGCGCGTGAATTACACGCCACAGTGAATCTTCCTTTCAACAGAGCAAAGCTTGACATCGTAGCGGTAGCGATGCGTTAGGCCTACCGCAGCGTCTCTTCCCAACATCGCACTTACAGGTAAATATTACGATAAAAATCTTTAAAAGACATTTAAAACATGAAATTTCTGCACCATTTGCCATTAATTTCCATAACTTAAAATCTGTACGTCGCACTTTTCCCAGGTACTAATACTTTTCCGAAGAAATAATTTTGGACGCTAATCTACACATTTACCCATTCTACATTTCACATCGTTACCTAAGATATGAAATAACCGTTACATAACTAAAAAAAAAACTTACCTTTCCACTTATTTTTATATTTTTGTATTTATATATTTATTTATTTGTTTGTGTGTGTTTTTAATAAGTTTACGTATGTAAATTTCTTTCAGTTTTTAATCCGAAAGGCAGCTAACGTGAAAATGACATGAAATTACATAACCAAAACCGCTCATATTGTATCTCAGAAGTAATCCTACGTGACATATGAAGATAAGCCTCACCCATATGTGTCGTCACTGAAGCTGAATACAGCCCTCTGATTGGCCGAGATTTCCTCACTCCCGTATCAATGTAAGGTTTGCTTAAATGCTTACGGCATACAGATTCATCTCTTGGAACCATATCTAGGAAAGCTGGAAATTTAACTTCTGGCAAGTGAATAAATACGTTTTCCCTTGGGGAGCTAAGTGTCCCTTCTGAGGGCGGGATGAAAACCACTGGTGCCGCCCCTGTAGCGCAGTGATCTGAGCGATGGCTTTTGATCATTTGTCCAAAAAAGGGTCCGGGATCGAATCACGGTGTGGCACGGATGTTGTGTTTGTCTTAAGGCACAAGCTCTCTCCCTTCCCCGGAACCAATGGCCCTAAATTCGTTATGGGCGACTGCTTATAACCCATTGAGTTGCTATCGGTGGCCGTTAATAAAAAAACAGAAAATAAAACCATTGAATACAGGCTAATTCAAAATGATTGCTCCGATTACAAATGACAATACGGGGTTCATGAACATACATACAGATTGTTGCACAATAAAAAAGGAAGTTTAGAATTTTGTTTCCATACCTTACAAATGTTCTATGCTGCCCCGGTGGCGCAGTGGTCTAAGCGATGGCCTCTGATCATTCGTCCGAAAAAGGTCCGGGTTCGAATCCCGCTGAGGCATGGATGTTGTGTTTGTCTTACGGCACTGGCTCTCTCCTTTCCCTGGAGCCAGTGACCCTAAATTAGGGACGGGCGACTGCTTATAGCCCATTGAGTTGTTCACGGTGGTCGTTAAACCTCCAATCAACAAAAAAAATGTTCTGTGTGACTCCTCTGGGTCACGTGGACAACATCTAAACGGTAATTAATTTCACGCCGTGCGCCATACATTATGAAGAATGTCCGTAGTCACTGATGCCAGTGCAAGCTAAATGGGCATCTTTAGTTCTTGCTGTGTTCTCGGCAAAGGTGGCACATACACATGGTCTTTGACATACCCCCACAAAAAGAAATCATAAAGAGTAAGGTCCAGAGACCTAAAGGGGGGGGGGGCACTTGTAGTCGTCCTGTCCACAACAACCAATCCAATGGTTTGGAAGAATTAGCAAAACCATACCTTTTCGGAAGACGATAGCAACCAACAAACACAGCAGTAGGTTCCAATAAAATTCTAAACTTCCTTCTTTCTTGTGTAGGGATATCAGCTGTCAATTTATCTTCAGAAACGTGTTCTTGTCATTTGTAATCGGGGCAAACATTTTGAATTACCGTGTACACTGAAGAGCAATTGAATTAGAGACAGCTGGCGTTATGCAAATGTGGCGCTGTAGGCGGCCCTGTAAACGGAAACAACATGACGTATGCAGCGATCCGACAATATAATGAGGGATGCTACGGGAATCAGTAAGAGTCGGACGCAGTATGGGTAAGACGAAGGATCTAAGCGCATTTGATCGTGGGCAAATTGTCGGGGCACGACGAATGGGTCACTCCATCTCGGAAGTCGTGCAGGCACTGGGATTTTCACGAGCTACTGTGTCGCGGGCGCACCGTGAGTACATCGAATCCGGTAAAACCATCCATGCAAGGGCTAACTGCCGTGGACAACAGCGTGTGGATGAGTGGGGTCATCATCGACTAGCTCTCATTGTAACAGCGAATAGACGGGCCACAGTGCAAGAAATCACTCGGCAATTTAACGCTGGTGCAGAAAAACGTGTAAGCAGCCACACCATCCAGAACCATCTCCTCGCTATGGGGTACAGAAGCCATCGTCCCACGAGGGTACCGCTGCTGACCGCACATCACATGATGCAAAGATTAGCATGGGCGCGGGAACATCGCCACTGGACCCCAGACATGCGGGGAAATGTTGCCTGGACTGATGAGTCGAGATTCACGTTGGTACATGCCGATGGCAGGATACGAGTACGGCGCAAACCACATGAAGCGATGGATCCTTCTTGCCAGCAGGGTACTCTTCAAGCTGGTGGGGGTGGCATTCTCGTCTGGGACTGTTTATGTGGACTGAAATGGGACCCCTGGTACGTGTGACATCGTTCCTAACAGGTCAACGTTACCGGGATATCCTGGACGACCATTTTCTTCCGTTTGTGCGTCTTCACATCCCACTGGAGACCTTATCATGCACAAGACAATGCACCGTGCCTTCGCTCCCGAATTGTATCCGAATGGTTGGATGAACAGTCCACCGACGTGACTTCGCTTCCTTGGCCAGCTAGGTCACCTGACCTCAATCCCATCGAGCACATCTGGGATGCCAACGAGAGAGATGTTCGAGGCTCTGTCACCCTCCATCAAATCTTCGTGAACTGTGGGAGCTTGTTCAGGGTTCGTGGATCCGTATGGCTTCCCAACGCTTCCGGTGTCTTGTCGAGTCTATGCCGAGACGAATCGCCGCCGTCATCAGAGCGAAAGGTGGTGCTACACGTTACTAGACAGGTATCTCTAATTTAATTGCTCTTCAGTGCATTTTGAAAACATTTTCCAGTCAATCCAAGGAACAGATTTTTCTCAGGGAAAGTGTGTCCTACAAAAATTTAGAACAACTATAGGACAACAATTTCTGAATGTTTCCAAAGAAGCTGTACGTATTTATTCTCGTGTGCGCATATTCATTATTCGAATTCGGCATCTAAATCACAACAGAGCTTTTGTTTCAACAAGAAAAATGAATCAAAAGAAAACACCGTGGAACCTTAATTCATGATGGATACGCCCAGCTTGGTAAGGGCATTAATATTTTTTGTTCTTTGCTGCATTGCTTTCTTGTTTAAATTGAACATTCATTTATTATAATTGAACTTATAAACAGACACAATAACGGGGAACGAAACTGATAAATTGTATATATATATACATAGTTCCAAATACAATTAGCCGCCCCGGTGTGTAATAAGAACTCTGTTATCACTCAGTAAGAATAAACAGCCATTACAGCTCACAGCAACCACCGGAATGATGGGTGTTGCGTTGCCAACCTCATTTATTCATCTACAAACAGATTAGCTATATAAGAATACAGGAGAATATGACAACAATATATGACATCTTTCTCTCTCTCTCTTCTTCTTTTTTTTTTTTTTTTTTTTTTGTTGGATATTCAGTTTATCAGGTGGATGAATTTTTCGTCTTGAACGAGTGGTCACAGAATTAGACAACTTAGTAGGTGTGCCAATGCACTGTGCAAAACGAGATGGTAATTGTAATTCAGTTATAGTAACATGACATTTATCTTTAGTTGGAGAGTTCTGAGGAAGGAGCAACCGATTAGAATCGGGTATAGTAAGCATAGGTGTATCATAGTTTTGAGAGTTTTCTAGGGGAGACGAAACTGGTGGGCACGCAACTACAGGTTTTTTCGGCATGAATATAGCTTTTGTTGGACTATTACACTCTGCATTGTGTCGAAGAGTGGTGCCATCTTGAGTGGTAACTAAATAGGAGCGAGGAGTATCAAGCTTCGCAGATACAGTAGCAGGAATCCAGTTGCGACAGCGGCACCACGCGGGCCACCAGGGCCTGGGTCCGGTCAATAATTTCAGCCAAGATTCTTATTTTTATTTTTTTTTATTTGACAAATGTGCGGTTGTTGTGATGTACTTTAGAAAGTTCCTCTAGGTAAGTGGTCAGGCTGTCTTAATCCCCAACAAAGCTGCTTTGGCACTGTTTTGCTTCTGTTTGTTTTGGGAAGCGGGAAGAGAGAGGGTGCACAACGATCTGAAATTTCGGGCCCGGTCAACGAATTTCACTTTCCGCCACCCCTGAAATGAGATGTGACGTTTTAAGTTTTATAGATGGACCCTGTACCAAGGATGGCGCTTGGTTATGAATACCAGTTGTGGCATTTATACGCTGGTTCTCTCTGGAGAACTGGAGGCGAGCAGAAGTTGACGCCCGAGGCAAACGTGCTAGAGGATGTAACGGGATTATTGTTCGTGTAGGACGTCCAAATTTACATTGAGCTGGAGAAGGTAAGTCTCCGCGAGGAGTATTCCTCCAATTCAATAGTGCCAAATGCAAGTCAGATTGCTCTAGATCAGTACGCTTTGACATTAACTTAGCGATTTGCACATACCGTTCTGCCAAACCGTTTGACTTAAGATAATAAGTACTGGATGTGAGGTGTTGTATCTTCCAGTCTCTTGTAAAATTACGAAATGCTTCACAGTTATACTGTGGATCATTGTCAGTTTCTAAGATATCAGGAATACCATCAGTGGCAAAAGTAACTTTTACATACTTAACCACAGCTTGAGAAGTTGGTTGACTTAGTTTTTTAAAATCAAAATATCCGGAGTAACTATCAACTACAAGACAGTAATGGTAACCCTTGAAGTCAAATAAATCTGATGCTATTCGTTGCCATGGAAAACAGGGAATAGGTTTCATCAGCAATGGTTCTATGTTAGGAGCACAAGCAATTTGTTGACACGTTGGGCATATTTGAACAAATAGTTCAATATCTTTCGACATTCCATGCCAAAATATAATTTCTCTTGCACGATGTAAGGAAAGGCTAGTACCCAGATGACCCTGATGGATAAGTTTGAGGTATTTAGATTGAAGTACTGTAAGAATAATCAGTCGTTTAGCCTTGAACAACAGATTTTCGTATACAGGTAATTCTTCTCGATAATTCCAATACTTGTGTAAAGAAACGGGCAAATTCCTTTATTGTTGGCGGACAACCTTCAAGGATAACTCTCTTGAGTTGTTGTAGTTCTTCATTTGCATTAGTTGCTGCAATCAGCTCTTGAAATGTTAATGAGGGAAGCGGTATATCGAGTAATGTTTCAAATAGCTCTTGATCTTCACCAGCTGTCTCCAAAGACTCTATATTACAGTCACGACTTAGAGCTTCAGGGATTGAATATCAGTACCACGTTTAAATATTACTTTCGGCGAATACTGAAGCACATCAAAAATTAATAGCTGTAATCTAGGTGGAGCTGTATGTAAGGGTTTCTGCGCGATGACCTCTAAAGGTTTGTGATCCGTTTCCATAGTAACAGACTTGCTATAAATATCGTCATGAAATTTTTTACACCCATGACGAATTGCAAAGGCATCTTTCTGGATTTGAGGATAACGCTGTTGTGCGGATGTTAATGCTTTGGTAGAATATGCTACCGGTCTACCATCTTGGAGAAGTACAGCACCAACTGCATGAGAATTGCCATCCACCGAAATAACCACTGGCTTGTTTACATCATAATAAGCTAACTGTGGAGCTGGGGCGGTTCGTCATCAGGGGCCAGAGGGGCCGGGCCCCACCTAAAAATTTCTATTTTTAGAAATATATTTTTTTTGCCCTGGTTCTTATTCTCTCTCTTAACTACATGGTGATAAACCTTTCCCTTCAAAAACCATTACTTAAGGGAAAAGTTTCCTTCAAAAACGAAAAACTATTCCCTGAGGAAAGAGATCACGTTCAGAGTGTGGGGTTATTGGGGCCATCTCCAATAGGCCCCAGTAACATCACTACGCAAGCGAAGAGGAGACGATTTCCTCCCAGTCTCATTCAGTATGATGACATACATACAACACTGCCTTAGCGCGTGTGCAAAAAAGCTGTCGCGCTAATTTGATTGGCCAGGAGAGTATCAATTTCCTTAACGCCGTGGTTTGACAGAGAAACTTAACCCGACCAAGCTCAAAGTTCAGTTAGTTGTTTTTTCTGTGTCTGTCTTTCTCGGTGATGTGTTGTTCCTTTGTGTGGTGAATTTTTTGCTTGTCGATTACAATGAATGGAATGGATATTTTGTTAAAATCTCCGTTCTTTGCTTTAAATCTGGAAGAAAAGCTTTACTTAAAAACACTCAAGTGCTTATCACCCCAAGAATTTTTAGTTTGAGCTTCACTTAAAAAAACACAGTGCTCATCAGCCCAAGAATTTGAGTCGAAAAGCTTCACTTAAAAAAACTCGATGCTTATCAGCCCAAGAATTTGAGTTTCCAAGAGTAGGCCTATGAAGTTTACAAAGCGCTTTGCAGAACTAATTTCAGTTTTAACTGAGAGGATTTTCTATGTTAAAAATAAATAAATAAATAAGAAAACCTGTAAGTATAATTTGCACATGAGTACATATATGTTTTTAGGTTTTACAAGTTCTTTAAAAAAACGTTAAACCTTTCAAATAATGCAAATGGTAGTATTGTACGCATTCTATATAGGACGAAATTCATGAAACATTCCCTCCCTGCATATATTTGGAGTTATTATTTTTTCACTTCATTTTTTTATCCTGTGAACCCTGTGATTATTCCTCAGTTGAGAAATCTGAAGAAACACAAAACACAACTAACATAAATTAATGCTCATATGTTTTAAGGTAAAAATTTTATTTAAGGAATTTTAACATTTTTCTGTTAATAATTATGCATTCTATTCAGAGGAAATTTTTTTCGAGTGCAATACAATAGTTGACACATTCCTGCTTGATTTGGGCATTATTGTGAGTCAAGGGGATAAACAGAGGCAGAGTAAATGAATCGTGGGGTCTGAATAGTTGGCCTAATAATGACAGTTTTTTTTATTTCATTGTTTGACTTCGGCTACCGGCACCACCTGTTTCAGTTGCCACGAGCCTCCACTTCTGTGGAGTATTTTGAAGAGATTCTTTTAACTTACAAAAGGCCTTTCTTGGTCAGAAGACCACTCCCATATGACATCTTTCTGCAGAAGTCTTAACCAATTCACTGACATGTAAAGTATCACAGGTATGTGTAGTAATCAGTGTTTCTTTCAGGTATACATCCGTGGGGCAAGGCGAAGCCCTCTCGGGAATTACCTCCCACCCCCTCCCGCCTTCCCCCGAGACATTTTATGTTACAGAGCCAAATGTTAATAAATTCGGGATATAATGAAAAAGGAAGTTTCGTTTCTTCTGACGTTACAAATTTTTCTCCAATAACAATTTTTTTTTTAATATTTGTTCAAGTATTGTAGTTTATTTTGCTGAAAAACGTGTTAAGACGCATGCCATTCTACAAAATATAATAAGTAGACTAATCATACCTCATAGTCAGATAATCGCGATTGAGGATTAGGAGTGTGTTAAATGCATTTTAAGAGATAAAAATATCAAGTCTGCGGAAACAAACACCCACACTGTGACCCCCGCCCCCCTGTTTGGCTGACGAATGTTTGTTTTTGAAATGTTTGAAGAAGATTCTTCGGGAGGGGGGAGGCGACAAAAAATGGAAATTTTTAAAATCCATTACAACACAATTAAAGTTAGCGAAAAATAGAAGAAAAGTTACAGCATTTGTTCTAATGTAAGTTCATGCATTTTTATTAAATTAAGGCATTTTTTTTCTTAATATAAGTCGCATGTTAACCAAAAACAAAAAGAATTAAACACTATCGGGGGGCAAGGCCTCCTTTAAATACGCACCTGCAACATATATATGAATAGTAATTACTTCTATATATGTAGATGTAGTAGTTAAGAATTATATATATATATATAGCAAATAGAAAACTTGCCCCCTCTAATGTTCCGTTCGCCCCCGCCGGTCAAAAAGTCCTGAAAGAAACACTGATGTCCTCCAAATCACTATCAGATTCGCTTATCTCATAAACTTCCTTATATCGTGACTTAAGGGTTTTCACATTAGCTTTGCACTGGCGCGCATAGTGTGCCTTCTTGGAACAGTAATTACACGTCACACTGAAAGCAGTACACTTCCGAAATTGGTGCACCAAACCACTTCGCCAACACACTACTTTCGCTTTGATGTCCACTGTGGACTTCGATCCTCCGCGTATTTCTGAGCCATTTAATTCTTTAGGAACCCTTTGTTTGTTTATTCTTAACGAAAGGACTTCTTTTTCTTTATTCATCACTGCTCTCATTTCTTGAAGTTGATTCGAAGCCCGTTCACTAGCCCTACATATATCAATCGCTTTACTCAATGCCAGCTCTCTTTCAGCTAATAATAATTCACGCACTTTTTTTTTTTTTTTGATTGGAGGATTAACGACCACCGTGAGCAACTCAATGGGCTATAAGCAGTCGCCCGTCCCTAATTTAGGGTCACTGGTTCCAGGGAAGGGAGAGAGCCAGTGCCGTAAGACAAACACAACATCCATGCCTCACCGGGATTCGAACCCAGACCCCTGACGGGCGAATGATCAGAGGCCAGCGCCTTAGACCACTGCGCCACCGGGGCGGCTTCACGCACTTTATCCGAATGAACAGCATGCACAATCTGGTCACGCAACAAGCTATCTCGTAATTTATTTATTTTTTGATTGAAGGTTTAACGACCACCGTGAGCAACTCAATGGGCTATAAGTAGTCGCCCGTCCCTAATTTAGGGTCACTGGTTCCAGAGGGAAAGGAGAGAGCCAGTGCCGTAAGACAAACACAACATCCATGCTTTTTTTTTGATTGGAGGTTTAACGACCACCGTGAGCAACTCAATGGGCTATAAGCAGTCGCCCGTCCCTAATTTAGGGTCACTGGTTCCAGGGAAGGGAGAGAGCCAGTGCCGTAAGACAAACACAACATCCATGCCTCACCGGGATTCGAACCCGGACCCCTTACGGACGAATGATCAGAGGCCAACGCCTTAGACCACTGCGCCACCGTGGCGGCCATCCATGCTTCACCGGGATTCGAACCCGGACCTTTTTTGGACGAATGATCAGAGGCTATCGCTTAGACCACTGCGCCGCCGGGGCGGCTATTTTGTAAACTACCAAAAGCACAATCCCTAATCTTCGTTCAAAGTTTAGTTCAGTAAGAGTCGAAGTTTTCTTGCTCACCCTGCACACAAGTAAAAAACAAGTAGCGTATATACGTTTCATTTGGTTTTGGGGTAAAGCAATCATCAAATCTTCTTTTAATCACAGCTACATCGCTCTGCTCCGCCTCAGTCAAATTTTTTTTTTGATTGGAGGTTTAACGACCATTGTGAGCAACTCAATGGGCTATAAGCAGTCGCCCGTCCCTAATTTAGGGTCACTGGTTCCAGGGAAAGGAGAGAGCCAGTGCCGTAAGACAAACACAACATCCATGCCTGACCGGGATTCGAACCCGGACCCCTTACGGACGAATGATCAGAGGCCAGCGCCTTATACCACTGCGCGACCGGGGCGGCCCTCAGTCAATTTAAAAGTATTAAAAATCATAGCTGCCGAAGTTCCTATTGCTGACATGAAAGTAGCGGCCTGTACCTGCGGTGGTTTCACAAAAGGCTGCGTAGCTATTGTATAAAATTCGAACGACTGTTTCCACACCTTCCATTTTGTAATGTTGTCAGCAGTCACATCTAGCTCTCGAGGAAGATGAGCGTTAGTAGAATCCATATTAATTGAACTATAAATTTAACACAGTTGCCTCAAATTAGTCATAACACCACGAAATTTACGATGCCACAATCTGACACCATGTAATAACAACCCAGTTATCTCTTAGTAAGAATAAAGATCCATTACAGTTCACAACAACCACCGGAATGATGGGTGTTGCCAATCTCATTTATTCATCTACAAATTAGCTATATAAGAATACAGAAGAATATGAAAACAATATATTACACGGTGGCGCAGTGGTCTAAGCGATGGCTTCTGATCATTCGTCCGAGATGGGTCCGGTTTCGAATCCCGATGAGACATGGATGTTGTGTATGTCTTACGGCGCTGGCTGTCTCCCTTTCTTTTAGCCATCGGCCCTAAATTAGGGACGCGCGAATGCTTATAGCCCACTGAGTTGCTCACGGAGGTCATTAAACCTCCAAGGATTAAAAAATACAATTATGAGCGCCCCACTATTTCTCTTTAACTGTTGATCTGCTGCTGCTTTACCCAGAAAACATTTCCTACGCAGGAAGAGGAAAATGAAAAAAAAAAAAAAACATTTGCCAAAGAAACACCCACACCTCTCGCACGTTAGGAAGTCAGTCTTCCGAGCCTTGTCTGCTGTTAAAGTTGTTTTTCATCGCCGGTGGGTCTTGGCTTCCCCAACACTCTTGCCTTTGTCGTTGCTGTGATTCTGCCAATTCTGGAATATGCGGCTCCAGTCCTGTTCGCATCCCCCACCTATCTCTACGACGTTCTAGAGGTTCTGCTCAACCATGCACTCCGTGCAGCCATTCACCTCCCTCGCTCGACACCTGTTGCGGTCTCGCGTGCTGAATGTGAAATCGCTAGAGTTCGTTCTCGAATAACTCTTCTGACAGTCCGATTTTTGTACCGCCACCTGTCGATGGGTCAGCGTTCGCCTATCGCTAATCTTCTTTTGGAAGAGGACGCCTTGTCATTTTACGCTTGGAGATCCCATGGCTTTCCCCTTGGAATCGTGCTCAGTCGCCTTCGATAGGAGCCGCTTTTTGTCAGGAGCGATCTTCTTCAGGCTCTGCCAGCCCCTCCTGTTTCGTCTGCACCATGCTACTCGATTATCTGCTCGGGTCTCCCTTTTCAGCACAGATGTCTGCATCCGATGCTTCTCAGACATCGCTTTGGGGTGTTCTTGGCCCAGTACTCAGCGTCGATCCACATCATCGCAACTGACGCTTCGAAGATTAACTCCTCGGTGGCGATCGGGCATTTTTTTCCACGGAACAATTCCAGCCGTTCGTTCTCCTTCTCGACTATTTCCTCAGTGTTCTCGGCTGAAGCGTGGGTCCTAATAACAGCGCTTGAATTTGCTCTCGGCCCGTGCGGTGGCCTCTTGCTGCTTACTGATAGTCGTTCTGTTCTACAGACTTTGCTGACATTAAATCGCAAATCTCAAGACATTATCGTTCTTCTGCATGGTTCTCTCCAACACCTCCGCTCATTTTACAAGGACATTGTGCTTGCTTGGTGCCCGGCTCATGTAGGTCTACCAACGAATGAGGCCGCTGACGCTGCCGCTCGACGGGGCCATGCTGAGGGCCTGCCCCCCTCTGTTACACTTCCGACGCTGCTCGGCACAGCGGTTACATGATCATCTCCGCTTCTGATGCAGCCTGGCTTTCGTCCGGATGGGCAGATCGCTATCCGTTCATCAGCTTTCGTCACAGATGGCCTAGCGAACATTGTTATCGCAGTTCCTTAGCGGTCATCATTCATCAATTACGCACTGACATGGCACCTTTAAACGGCTACCTCTTTCTGATTCGGAAACGTCCCTCCCCGATGTGCTTCTGTGGCTCCGGTCCTGAGACTGTTACTCACTTCCTCCTCTCTTGCCCTGCCTACAGCGTCTATCGGAGGAGTTGTTTCGGTGTGACAACCCTTCCTTCCACAACTTCAGTCTTTTCTCAAACGTATTCCTTGTTGAACTTTCGGGACGCTTCCGTCGCAAAAAGAAAAGTTCGGGCCTTGGAGAAATTTATAGTTCTCTCCAGACGCTTCTCATTTTGAACACTCCATTTTTAACCCTCCTTCTCATGAGCGTTTCTCATGGTGGACTTTTTGATGCTGGTGCTATTCGTGCATCTTAGTGATTCTTCGTGATGAGGAGTTATTTTTGCTATTACAGCTTGGCGAACTAGTTGCTGTGAGGAACAAACTGCAGTCTATAAGCCTCATCGTCTTCGACAAAAAAACAAACAAAAAAACACCCTAATGGTGGCAACAGCACGTGTAGCGGTCTCGGGGAAGTCATGTGGGAAGTAACCCTTTGAAGTAACCAACCAGTGCTTGTACACTGTGGTAACCAACGAAATAACGAAACTGTTTTGTTGCGTAAAGAGCGCCGTTTGATTTAATATAAGGTTATGGCAGAATTTCCATCGCATTCGCTGTTCAGATTTAATGTTGTGTGGACTAATAATGTGATCATTGTGGAATTTGGTTTAAACATTCGCCGTAAGGTAGGCATCTTTTCGTTTTCTTTTCTTTTTTTCATTTTAATTGATTCTTATATCCCTGGTTGTGATCCACGCATGCACAATGTTGATGAGTACTTGGGTTATTGGGTGACGGGCAGATATTTTTATTCAGTTTCTTGCTGCTTGTAAGGATAAATGACAATCAGCCAAATACTGAGATGATGCATTTAATAAGTAAGTATGGAACTCTCTCCATAGCATTGATTTGGGAATTTTTAGAATACAGAGTGATTTACAAAAAGAAAGCTAAAACACTCGGAATGAGCTGGAAGGAAAAGGCCAATTTTATGCCCAATCACATAGAGAGTAATTGAGATGTATCATAATTTCCTCAACATAAGTAGCTCCACTGTTAGGGGTTGCAGATATTACTTTTCTGTATCTCAGTGAATTCTTTCTATAGAAAGCTGCTGTTTAAACAACTGCCTCATCTCATCTTGGGTCTTTTCAGTTCCATTTCTCTGATGGCTCCATGTCTGTAACACTGTATTCTTCATACCATTCATTACTTTTAATATGTGATATTACCCAGGGATCAGTTTGTTGCAGAACATTTACTGCCGATGCCCAATATCCCCAGACTCTGGACACCCTCAAAACAGGAATCTTTTGTGCTAGTTCAAGCAGAAGAATTTTGATCCCTATTTGTGCAAATTGCTGTTATGTAGATTGTGTGTGATAACAGAGGAACAAGCCATTGGCATGCAATTTTTGTAAATATGACGTATTTCTAACCCTGTGTTTATGGCTTAAGTAAATACTTGATTTCTTGGGTGCCTGAAGTGTTTTAAATTTAGTGTGAAAGTGAGTTGCATCATTTAAAATTAAACCAAATGTTTAAAATAAGTAAAACATCCTTTAAAATCCCTGGGGAATATATATACACAGTGGAACCTTGGTTATACGTTTCCCAGCTATGTTTTCACTTTTATATGTAATTCTGCAGTAGGCCTGATATTTTACTGTAGTTTCTATCCCTTTTTTAAGCCAGTTACGCATAATTCATTTATACATTTTTTTGCGATTGTACACTAAAATTTGAATTTTAGATTATCAAAAATACATGTTTTTTTTATGTGTAACCTGGTATGTTACAACTTTGAGAGAGAATTGTTGTGTTCCTTCTTGGTGCAGCCTAACTTGAATCTTGATCCAGGCAGCATTTGATACCATTTAACAGTATCTTCACAAAAATATTTTTAGCTCAAACAGTAACAAATATTTTGAACAGTGATGGGGTCTCTACTTTCAGCAAAATTTTATCTTAAGAAAAATATTTTAGTGTGAGGGCATCTTGAATATTGCTGTATTTAGCTGTGCTTTCTTTTTTCTTTTTTTTTTTTTTTTTCATTAAGAACTATTTTCAGTAAAATGGTCTCTGAGGAATGTGTATGTATCCATGCATCATCACTAGTGGCAGTGGAAGCTGTGCGAACCTCACTGAAGGGAACCCCAAAGTATTGTGGGAGCGTTTTTTCCCCCTGCACTCATTTTCCAGGGCTAACTCAGAAGTACGAATGGGCATAATGCTGAGTACTCATTCTCGCATTCGATGTATTGGTGAAAAATTCAATGTTTTGCTAAAGAGTCGAAGAAATCACACATGTCCTGTCTGCAGCAGTTATGGACACATCGACGAATAAATCGCCATTCAATATATCCATGATAGCTCGCTAATTCAACATTGAATAACTATAATATTTGTTAAAGCACTTGCTGTATCGTCAACCTTCATGTATCAGCTCCTGTAACATCGAGGATAAGAACTCAATTTTCGGCAACGGAACATCGAAAAAATCGCCAATGTGCAACATTTCTCTTTATAAGGATAAGAAAAATTGAAATTCATTTAGTTATCACCGAAAAATTTCGAGTGGATAAAGCTTTTATGCAGTTTCTTTCGAGCATTGGTCACGAAATCTAAATTTTTGGGGGAGGAGGAAGTGGGGATGTATTTATCAGTTCCTGTAACATAGGCAAAGAACTCAATTTTCAGCGACGAAACATCACATAAAATGACAAAAAAATTGCTAGTTCATGACACAAGAACATTATATTCCCTTCCTCTTTAAAAGAATGCAGCTAGGAGAAATTCATTTACTTCACATAGAGAATATTCTTTTCAAGTTTCAAAAATCGATGCTCAAAAACACCAATATCTTTTGCCCATTTTTACGCCGATTAATTTTTGCCTTACTGGCCAGTATTCTGGAAAATGTATGTAAATATGAGAAAAAGGAGCATGATGGGATAGGTGCTGATTGTTCACTTTATGGGGGATTGGGTTGTGATATCATCATCATCATCATCATCATTGTCAACCATTATCAATCCACTGCTGGACGAAGGTCTCCCCAAGTTTCCTCCACAACGGTCTGTCTTGTGCCAGCCTCCTCCATGTCACCCCTGCATACTTTCGAATTTCATCCACCCATCTCCCATGTGGTCTTCTTCTGGGTCTTTTCCTGTCCCTTGGAATCCAATCTAAAATTTCAGCTGTCCATCGATGATCTGTCCTTCTGGCAGTATGTCCAGCCCATTGCCATTTCAGGGATTTAACTCTGATCATGATGTCTTCCACTCTTGTCATTTTCGGATCCACGAGTTCCTCTTCTTATCTCTCCTGGTTACACCAAGTATGCACCTCTCCATGCTTCTTTGAGTTGTCTGCAGCCTTTGTATGTCTCTTTTAGTTAAGGTCCACGTCTCTGCACCATACGCAATCACTGGAAGGATGCACTGATCAAACACTTTTCTTTTAAGACATAATGGCATATTGCTCTTGAAAATTATGCTGTTTCTTCCAAAAGCTCTCCAGGCAAGTTTTGTACGCCGATTAATTTCTTCATCAATGTGACCCTCACTTGATATCTGCTGTCCAAGATAAACGTACGTGTCTGTTATCTCCAGCTTTTCTCCATCAATCGATAAATCTTCATTTCTTGTAAAAGCATTGAACATCACTTTTGTCTTCTGAAAGTTCATTTTTAATCCCACTTCTTTACTCTTGTCAGCAAGTTCCTGGATCATACTCTGAAGCTCTGATGGGGTAGTTGCAAAAATGACTACGTCATCAGCAAAACGAAGGTGGGTTAGATAATCTCCATTAATCTTTATCCCCTTGTTGTGATATATGAGTGACTTTATTTTTTAATGTTATTTTAGTTGTTTCTTTTTCTCCAGCACTTAAAAATTTTCAACTTTTGATGGCTTTCCTTGTTTAATACAACCTCAAGTATTATTACTATTTTTTTTCCCGAGATCTCAGCTGGAGCATAATCAGAGAGTTGCATGAAAAAAAGAAAAAAAGAAAAAAAAAAAAAAACTATCTGCGTACACCATCATCAAAACAGAAAACTTGCTGCAAATTCAGAAAGGGTGAACCACTATTAGCATGGAATAAGAATAAATTAAAATGAATAAAAAATAACTGAGAAAAAATAAAACAATAATTACTGTGAGAATAATAACTATACAGGATTAAAATTTAAATCTCTGGAACATAACTTTGTGGCTCCACCATTTTGTGGCATTATAAAATAGAATCTTACATGTATCATCAATATTCAACATTCCGGTGTCAAATGGATGTACCCAGAATTGGCAGAAAAATACAAAAACTGTTAATTTTTGTTCTGCATATTGAAGCAGTGGTCTCAGATTCTTAGTTGCAAAGATTTCACTTAATCTGGAATCGGAATGTTTATAGGCAAAAAGGGCTGTTGAAAAAGAAGTTTGGTTTTCTTAGGTTTTATGATTTTTGCAATGCAATAAAATATATGATTTGTATCACTTTTTTTCTTTTGCCACCAATTTGACATTATAAGTAAATCATCATTAAGGAGCATCGTGTACCCCTTTAAAACATAAATTGTACAGTAGTATTTAACATTTTGAAATTTTATTTTATATGTTTTTTAAAGGCTATCCCCTAGAAAAACATATAATCAAGATTTCACTGTATGTATATACACTGGCGTGCAAAAATTAAGGACGAGTTTTTTAATGTAACGTCGTGCAGAAGTGCTCCACGACTCAGATCATACCATAAGATCCCCAAGATGTAAGAATATGGGACAAGTGAGCAAAACTGTCCAAACAAGGAATCCAAAGAGGACAAAGGCACTTTATTGAAAAGGTAGCTTCGAGCACAACTGGACAGAAGACAGAAATGTCCACATGACAGGCGGCTGCCAAGAAAAATCCAGTCTTTAGTAGGGGGATATGATCACCCCTGACTGCGTTGCAGGATTTACAACGTCTGTCCATGCTGAGGATGAGGTTGTCAAGGAGCTGTTGAGGCATCGCGGCCCATTCCTCTTGTAGCGTCAATCGCAGCTGCGGAATCGTTGCTGGCGGCTGGTGATGCGTTTCTAAGCGTCTCCCGAAAAGGTCCCACACGTGTTCGATTGGATTTAGGTCCGAGGACCTTGCGGGCCAATCCATGCGTTGAATATCTTCACTCTCCAACAGCTTAATGACAGCCACTGTATGATGAGGTGTAGCATTGTCATCCATGAAGAAGAACTCAGGACCCACAGCACCTCTAAACAGACGCACGTGAGGCAGGAGAACCTCGCTACAATAGCGGACACCAGTGACTGAACCTCCTTGGAAGATGTGGAGGTCAGTACGGCGCCCAAGCATGATACTGCCCCAAATGAGAACTTCGCCACTTCCAAACCGGTCCCTTTTGATGATGTTGGAGGTGTGATTGCATGTTCCCTGCTCTCTCCAGATGTGTATACGTCCAGAATTGCTCGTCAGACTAAATTGGCTCTCATCCGTAAAGAGAACTCGACCCCATTGCTGATGTGTCCAGTTCTTGTGTTCCTGGCACCACAGAAACCGCAGTCTCCGATGAGCAGGCATTAATGGCACACACCGTACTGGTCGTGGTGCAAATAGACCACCTTTGTGCAGCCTCTTGGCCATGGTAAAACGCGATAACGAACGTCCAGTTGCCTGTTGCAGGTGCCTTGCGATTTCTCCTGCTGTCTGTCTCTTCTCGCCTGTAGGACAATATACCGGTCGTCCATCACCGTGTTTGCTCGTGGAGGACCACTGCTAAACTCTCGGACAGCTGTTCTTGTTGTTTGAAATGCTCTCCAAGCTCGTGAAGCGAAACTGTGAGCGATCCCGAACTCCTCGGCACGCTAGTCATACTTCGACCTTCTTCCAACTTTCCAATGACGCGACCTCGAGTAAAGTCATCCAGATGTCACCTATTGGATTGCCTGTTGGCCATATCACACGGTGGCAGAAACTCGACGTCGTTCAAACCGATGTACACCGTGCAATAGCTTTCACCGAATTGCTGAGCGTACACCGCCCGTGTGCTTTATACCCTTCCGACACTCCCCCCACCCCCACCCCCGCATCATGTGTCGCATATATGCGCATGCCCTACCGGACCCCAATCTCCTGAGTGGTCTTTCGGTCCGTTCTGCCTGCTCGTTCCACTGTTATGCTAATTTCTCCTCTTCGTCCTTAATTTTTGCACACCAGTGTATGTACAAATAATAAAAAACATCCAAACGTCGTCAAACATGTCCCAATCCTTCTCACAGCTCCATGAGTTAGAAAGAAGTAAAATACACATCATACAAATAATTCAATCAATAAGCACAACAAAAATTTTAGGAAATAAATACACAATATAGGAGTCAGCCACTGGGTACCAAAATCAGGGAAAGATATCCGGTAGCTGACCAGGGTCTGCTATTTTTCACTAAAAAATATGTTACTTATTTTAACATGTAATGGGGTTATTATTTTTAAATGGATTTAGTAAATAAATAATCTTTAAAAAATTGAAAGAATACCCTGTTACTCTTTGTAGATAACTTATGCTATGCATCTTTTGGATGCCAAGATCTTTGTGGGTGTGAAATAAAATGAGTGATTCAAGAGTATACATTTATTTATGTACACACATTGCATTCATTCACGTCACTCTTGACCACACTGAACCACAGTCCATCAGATACATACTTGGAATTAAATCATAACAACAGACAATAAGGTTTATTAATTCTTGACATTGAGCACTGCTGAGGCAGGTGGATTCTGGGTTCATCCTAGTTGTTTTTAGAAGGGTGCTGCATCCTGCCTGCCCCTTAATTAAAAAATCCCACCCTACCTGCCCTCCAGCCTAAAATTATCGCCCTAGCCCTAACGACCCATTTGAAAGAGATGCACATGCATTTATTGATGATTTGCATGAAACTGTTTCTAGACTGTTAGAAAACCAGTCTATTATTACAAAATCTTGGTCTTGGATCTTAGAAAAAGTAGAGTCAAAATCAGGGGCGGATTGGGTTGACGAAGATAGAAGATATGCCGGGAATTTTTGTCTTGTAACCCACTGCAGAAATAAATAACAATTTAATGGTGAAATAATTTTAAAAATCCACTCATGTTTGAATGTAGCTTATCAAGCCATGCTTAAACAGGTATTGTGCCAGATAGTTATATTTATTTGGTCACTTATTGTCTACTACGCAAAGGTATTCGACCACGTACTTGAATGATGCCTTTTTCAAGTTTACTAATAATTTTGACTTGTGAACTACCATTTTGATCCATGAAGCAGTATTGGTAAATCGTTGTTTTTTTTAAGGTAAATCTGGGTGCGATACGGTTTCAGAACACTTCTATCGAAGGATCAAACTGTGCTCTGTGTCTGTACTTTGATAAAGATGTGATGATGATGATGAACCATCAAAATTATTACTAGTGCCTCCTTCAAGATTACAAAAAGGGGGTAGGGCCTACCAATGTCCTTTTGGCTCCAAGTTCAACAACCTACGCTTAATCGTATTTAGCTTAATTTATTTGTAACAGCGTGTTTGTTCCGGCTGGGAACTTTTCTTTTTCATTTTAGAGCAAACGGCCAACGTAAAGGATAGCGCCAACTTTATTTTTTCAAGACAATTACGTTTTATACTGATAATATAAAGCTCAATGAAGTTGACGATTCTTATTCAAAAGTACCAAAAATATTACTTGTTCTTTGAAAACAAAGAGAATACGAGAAATAGTGGGCCATTTCTCGAGTGGTCTACCCGGAAATGTCTCAGTGGGCCAATCTGCCCCTGGTTAAAATCCCCTCTAAGGTTTTGTGGCATTGCTGAAGTAATAGAGCTGGCTGAGTACTTCAACCTAGATGAAGATGATTTACTATTAGAGTGGGATGAGTACAAATCAATGTTTCTATCTCAAACTGATATTGAAAGTATTTTTGTCAGTTCAAAAAATATGTTCAGCTTTGTCAAAATCAGAAGGAACTTTGAGTAGAAGATTCCCACCTATACAGAAACTTTTAAACATTGCATGTACCTTAGCAATTTCAAGTGCTAAAGTAGAAAGAATATTTTCTTAAATTAAACTAGTTCTGATTTGATAACAATATTATCATCATCAACAACCATTATCAATCCACTGCTGGATGAAGGTCTCCCCAGTTTCTTCTGAAATGGTCTATCTTGTGCCAGTCTCCATGTCACTCCCGCATGTTTTCGAATTTCATCCACCCTTCTCCCATGTGGTCTTCTTTTTGGTCATTTCTTGTCCCTTGGAATCCAGTCTAGAATTTTGGTTGTCCATTGGTAGTCCGTTCTTCTGGCAACATATCCAGCCCACTGCCACTTCAGGGATTTTACTCTCATCATGATGTCTTCCACTCTTGTCATTTTTCTTTTCCATGAGTTCCTCTTCTTACCTCTCGTGGTTACACCAAGCATGCATCTCTCTATGCTTCTTTCAGTTGTCTGCAGTTTTTGTATGTCTTTTTTAGTTAAGGTCCATGTCTCTTCTCTGTATGTAAGTACTGGAAGGATGCATTGATGAAACACTTTTCTTTTAAGACATAATGGCATATTGTTCTTAAAAATTGTACTGTTTCTTCCAAAAGCTCTCCAACCAAGTTTTATATCTCGATTAATTTCTTCATCAATGTGACATTTGCTTGATATCTGCCGTCCAAGGTAAATGTTGGCATTGGTTACCTCCAGCTTTTCCCCATTAATCGATAAATCTTGATTTCTTGTGAAAGCATTATACATCAGTTTTGTCTTCTGAAAGTTCATTTTTAATCCCACATCTTTACTCTTGTCAGCAAGTTCTCGGATCATACTCTGCAGCTCTAAAGGGGCAGTTGCAAAAATGACTACCTCATCAGCAAAATGAAGGTGGGTTAGATAATCTCCATTAATCTTTATCCCTTTGTTTTCCCAGTTCACTGATGGAAATACAGTTTGAAATGTGGCAGTAAAGAGTTTCGGAGATACGGTGTCACCTTGTCTCACTCCCTTTCCAATTTTTGTGCTGTATCCTCAAATAACTGAACCTTTGCACTTGCATTTTCATAGATGTTGCTAATAAAACTAATGTATGCATCTTCAATATTGCAAGATTTCAAAGCCATTGTAACTGCTGATGGTTTCACTCTATCAAAGGTCTTTTCATAATTGATAAAAGCCATACATAATGGGAGTTCATCATCATCAACAACAGCCATACTTTCAATTATCTCTCATTCTTTCAATTAGTTCTTTTAACACATGGATATGATCTATAGTGCTGTAGCAAAACTATCTTTAATAGAAAGCCTCAGAACTGCTGGGGAGAAAACTTGTGATGTCACGCACAGGAGGCCATCTCCTAGCTCATTTACTCATCATCGCCATTTTGAGTGTTATTTCTAACTCTAATCGTATCCAGTGTTTCACTTATTTTTTGTCATGAACAATCTTAAGATAAAGTAAATGCTGTGGAAATGTGTTTCCATGTGCAAGTCAAATTTTTAATGCAAAAATGAGGGCTTGCTCTTCAGCTTTCTTGAAGAGGAAGACCTCAAACGAAACTATACTTTGAGAGGATTTCTGGACAATGGCAGTGTAGTTGCAAATAAAGTGTAATGGTGTAGACGAAATATTCTTCATATAAACGTGAAATTGCATCAGAATAATTAACACAGCAATCAGACTATCTGAATTGCATTTACTGTTTCACTCATAATATTAACCACATCAGAAAACTTGAAAATTACATCGCCCTGGAGCAGGAATTGAACCCACATCTCCCAATTTCCGTTCGAGCATGTTAACCGTTACAGCATTAATCCCGATTATCACTCAGATACTTGGGACTTCATTGTCCTGGGTGGTGTAATGATTAGCATGCTCGAATGGAAATTGGGAGATGTAGGTTCAATTCCTGCCCCACGGCGATGTAATTTTCATGTTTTCTGATGTGAGTAATATTACATGAGAAACAGTAAAATACATGCAATTCAGAGATGTCTGATTCCTGTGTTAATAAAGTGTAATGGTAGGATTTCAAAAACATACTAATGTGGAAGTTTTCTTTAGAAATACATGTTTCACTTTGCAAGATGCATATTTTGTGAAAAAAACAATAACTAATATACAGGATGTTTCAAAAAGAATGACCCGATTTCAAAGTAGTATATTTAATAAGGCAAATGTGGGATAGTTACAAAACAAAGAGCCAAGTATAAAGGAAGGTCTAAAGTTTCACTCACCACAATTACAAATGCTCAATGTGCCCTCTACCTGCTGCACGGACAACATCAAGCCAATAGCTTAATTCATCCCAAATGTGTCAGAGAGTGTCTTCAGTCACAGAATTTACCGCGGCCATCGTTCGGAGCTCATCCAAGTCAGTGGGTAAAGGGGAAACATAAACACGGTCTTTTAAGTATCCCCATAAAAAAAAGTCACATGGTGTGATGTCTGGAGATCTCGGAGGCCAAGCATGTATTGCCAAGTCATGGGGACCCCTGCGTCCAATCTAACGCTGAGGCAATGTGTCGTTTAGAAACCGACGAACATGAGGTTCCAATGTGGCGATGCGCAGTCCTGCTGCAAAATGTAATCTTTAGAGTCGTCATGCAGCTGTGGAAGTAGCCAGTCCTTTAGCATGGCAAGATAGGAGTTGCCCGTAACCATGTTGTCTGCAAAAAGAAAGGGCCATAAACCTTTCTAACAGAAACCGCACAAAAAACATTCAGTTTTGGTGAATCACGTTCATGTTGGAGAGTTTCATGTGGATTCTCCAGTCCCCATATGCGAACCGTAATGCCGATTAAATGCACGCTGCACCGTAATCAAGGACTTGGTCTTGCTAAATTCAAGCACACACAATGCCTTCTGTTGCCTCAACGCCATCTTCTCACTCACTAAGCGTAGCAGCTGTTTGGACGCTTGTGCTGCCATCTATTGGTAGTCATAACAAACTTTGAGCCACGCCCGTAGACATGACACGAGTCGCATTCATCGGTGGTTCGTGGTTGCTGAGATATCCACTTTTCAAATCGGGACATTCTTTATGAAACACTCTGTATATATATATATAACTATACAGCAGATATCACTACATATCTAATAGTTTCTTCAACATTGAATACCTGCAGATATTGCAGGACATGGGAGAAAAGAATAAAACTATGGATATCATCTGTTAATATTATGTAAGGACACAAAATTCAGAAAAAAACAAAACAAAGCAAAATGGTCATTTTTTCGTCATTTGCATGAATACTATATATAGCACTGCACTCTTAAAAATATTTCTCCACTGGACAACGAATTACTCTCAGAATTCAAGAGTGGCTCAGCCTTCTAGTTCTGTCATCACAGATCAGTTCTGAGGCTTTTTATTTGAGACAGTTTTGGCTGTAGCCACTCCTGAATCCAGCTTGTTCTCCTGATTGAGCCATGTCTACCTTCAAGTGGTGTAAAAGTACCTTAGTAAAGATTTTATAAACCACTAATAGGAGGCTGATGGGCCTTAGATCCTCAATGTATTTTTTTCTTTGTAGCAGGATCATTGTAGCATTGTTCCAGTCCTCAGGAATCTTCCCTTCATTAAGACATCTAGCGAAAACTTGGGCGATTCTAGTTTCAATTTTTCCACTTGCTTCTTGTATAATGTCCATGGTAATTCCATCTTCTCATGGAGCATTTTCCCATTTCATGTTCTTAATTGCATGTTTAACTTATGCTTGGAGGACTGATGGGACTTTGGTACTGTTACCTTTTGTAATGTCTAGAGTAGATGTATTATCTTTTTGATATAGTTTTAAGAAGAAATCTTTCACTCTTGTCAAAATTTTGCCTCTATTTCTTGTTTCAGTGCCATAATCTGTTTTCTTGCCTTACTAAGATGCCTCTTTTCTTTCTTCAGGCTTTGGTTGTTTTCAATTGCTTTTTCTCACTAGTTCACAGTTGATTGGATGGCAACCTAATCTGGTCCTCCAATGATTCTCAGCACCCTCTGCCTTCATGTCGCATTGGTCGCTATAACAATGTATATAATAAAATTTTAATATCGACAGTGAATTATTCTTGAACTTTTGTGGTGAATTAACACTGCTTGTACAGTCTTGTTTTTGTAAGTCGACGTATACTCTAATGCCCTTTGAAGTGTAATCTCCCCTTTTTCCCATAACATTCACCCTGTCCTATTTTGGGCCTAGGATGATCCCTGGGTAGATTAATGAATGTTGTTGTCATGAAACCAATGATATGAGATATGTGAGTCATAATAGTAAATATTTACTAAACTATGGTGGCAGCAATAGTAGTTCAACTGTTTAGTTTTACAAAAACAATATATTCATTATTATTATTTTTATTATTATATGTTATTCAGATTTAGATGAACATGAGAAATGACACTGAAATGTGATGTAGCTACAAAAGTTCATCTGTGCATGTGCAAACTAACATCTGACCTCAAGATAGGAAGAAAAGCTGAATCTTAAGTGTGTTAGTGATGGAGGTTGGTAACTTTTGGTCTAGGATATCTAGAGGTTACACCCCATAGTGATATACACTACAGTTTGTGTAAATTGCAACACCATGAAGGACTGCTGGTATTAGCTTGAAACTTACAGGATATGTACAACAGGTTGGGACATGCAAATGATTAAAACTGCAACACCATGAAGGACTGCTGGTATTAGCTTGAAACTTACAGGATATGTACAACAGGTTGGGACATGCAAATGATTAAAATGTCAGTAAAACTGTTTGTGTAAATTGCAACACCATGAAGGACTGCTGGTATTAGCTTGAAACTTACAGGATATGTACAACAGGTTGGGACATGCAAATGATTAAAATGTCAGTAAAACTGTTTGTGTAAATTGCAACACCATGAAGGACTGCTGGTATTAGCTTGAAACTTACAGGATATGTACAACAGGTTGGGACATGCAAATGATTAAAATGTCAGTGAACATGTGCATATTGTTTTGGAGTAGCACCCTCTGAACTGTTTGGTCTTAAGTATAAAGAGCTGGCTCAAACGAAATGTTGCAATCACTAAAGAGCCGACATTGAGTCAATAGGTTGTTCTCGTGTCTCACTATACCCCATCTCTGAAGAAGGTAGCATTATGAACACCTGACAGACTGTGAGCGAGGAAGGATTGTTGGGATGAGAGAAGCTGGATTTTCCTACCACGAAATTGCCACTTATACGGGATGAAATGCCAGCACAGTGAAATGAACATGTCGGCAGATGAGGCTCGTACGCACAGAAATCCGGAAAAACAAACTGCAAAATCACACGACAGCATGGGATGACAGGCACTTCTACTGTATGGCAGTGACGGATTGCACAGCGACATCCACAGTATTTGCACAGCAGTGGAGCACTGTCACAGGTCAGGTTGGTCATCTAACATAGTTTGACATAATCTGCTTAACAGAGGACTGGTCACTAGCTTCTTATTGCTGCAGATTCCTTTGACCCTCAACCACAGATGCCTCCGGCTGCAATGGCATCTCGAACGCAGACATTGACACCCTGATTGGCAACAGGTCGTGTTTTCTGGTGAGTCATGATTCAACTTGATACACCACGATGGTCACACTAGTGTTCGAAGACATCGTGGTGAACTGCACCTTGCAGCATGCGTTTTGCAGTGTCATATCGGCCCAACGGCACTCATCATGGTTTGGGCGCCATTGGGTTCAATTTGCAATCTTGTCTCGTGTATCTCTGCTACCTCATATAATTGAGGGAACCAGAAATATATCATGGATGTTTTAAGGGCAGAGGTGATACCCTTCTTTCAGAGTTGTCCTGGCGCTATATTCCAGCAGGACAATGCTCAGCCATATGTGGCCTGGAATGTCCAAGACCTCTTCCATACATGGCAGATTTTGCTTTTTCCCTGTCTGCATGTTCGACGGATGTGTCCCCGGTAGAACATGTCTGGGAAATGGTAGCTAAGCGATTGGCCCGTCAAGCGCCCCCAACAGTCACCACAAACGAACTCTGGTATATCATACAAGCAGCCTCACAGGCATATGCCCATGACAATATTAAAAACCTCTTTCATTCAATGCCATGCCATGTAGAGGCTGTTATTGTTGTCCAAGGTGGCTTCCCATTGTAGTGAGTTTTGAAGCAAAAAAAAATTATATAGCTCTACGAATGTAATCAGTTATCTCCTGTAACATAAGGAACCTGTGATATAAATTTCATGTGAGCAGGACAATTCTTTCTTGTTGTTGCAATTTTGACAAACAGTAGTGTACATGCTTTAAAGCTCTCATCAATAGCAGGTAACCCTTCCCTTGAGGGGAGGGGTTGACAGAAAGCCAAATTTTGCTACGATGCAGTTTTCATAGCATCACAAAAGGCATATTTGTAAAGACTTTTATCACATTTAGCATCAGGTCCTTGTAATTTATGGAGATCGCAATGAGATATTGTTTAGTTTATGTAAAACGTGATGAATGTATGGCAATAGTTTAGTGAAATATATTGATGAGTAACAATGAAATTAACTATTGTTGCATCACTATCAGATTTCAACAATGGTTTTAGCAATGATGCACCATTATCCATTTTCATTACATCAACTTTTTTTATTTAAGATTTACTTTACTACTGTCGGAAAAGATGCATAGCATCAAAATTTCTCAGTTTTAGTTTCTAGTATGGTGAATACCGATGAATATAATCCACATAAACAGAAGTTCTTTAGGTCTTCAATGTTTTTTAAGAGTGTAAAGTGGTGCTGAGATCAGAAAGTTTGAAAACTGCTGTTATGTGACAACACAGTCATACAATAACAGAAAATATCGCTTTTACTTTTGAAAAAAAATGCATATGCAAATTATGATGTTTCTAAAATGGTGCACTGCAGTGAAACCATGGTAAAAGAAAATTTGTGATTTTTGGGAAATAATAACTCTTGAAATTTTAAAGCTTCAGCTGCAATTTTTTTCTTTTTCTTAGGAAGTATAATGTGAAGGTTTTAATGTGCACCATAACATTTAATGTGGCTTAACCTCATATATATGTAAAAAAACAGAGAAATGTAAAGATAAAAAAAATGTAATTTGGTTTCAGAAAATTAGGCATTTCTTGTTGATTTTATCTTGAAAATTTATATACAAGTGTTTCCTTCCTTTGCTTTTGTTTGTTAAAAATGCTTTGCCTGCATTTCAGTTTTCCTTTTGCAATAATAAACATCCAAATATTGAAAAAACAGGTTTAATTTTTTAAAAAGTGTCAAATTCAAAAAATTAATATAAAAACAGACCTTTTTTTTAATCTGAAACTTTTGTAGATGATAGTCATTATATGCTAGTATAAGATATAGCAATAAAGACAGGTAGTATTTCAGTTGCAAATATTTATACACATTTACAGGAGCTATTTAGAGGAGGGGGGACATTGCTCCCCACAAAAGTTTTTCATTTTTTTTTAAATGTGACTTACATTAGAAAAAATGTTTTAATTTAATAAAAATGTATCAACTTACATTAGAAAATAATGCTTTAATTTTTCTTCTATTTTTCATTAACTTTTATTTTGTCCTGATAGATTTCAAAAATTTCCATTTTCTGTTGCTCTCCCCTGAAAAAGATTCTGTATTTGCCACTGCACGTGTGCCAATTATAATAACATATAAAACAAAATTCATAAATGATTGAAAGTTTTATTTTACATTAAAAACAGTCTTAATTCAAAATGTTATTGGTGAAATAAAAATAACTCTAGAAAAGAGTTTTCCCATTACGAAATATTCTTTTCTGAAATACAAAAGTGGGTGCTGAAAGAACTTGCCCGTGATTATGTTCATAAACTTCAGAGATATTGCATTTCAGAAGAAAAAGGCAAAATGAAGAATTGTAGTTTTCTCCTGGTTTTACACTTTGGTTTTGCTGACAATTATTATAATGTTATACTGCAAAATGAAATCCATACATATCACTGGAAAAATATAACCCAAATATCAATATTCACGTGTGCAGCATATTACGAAGGAAAAGTTCTAAGTTTTGTTGTAGTTTTTGATTACACGGTTCATGGTTGTGCTCATGCTGTTCTTTCCATTAGTAAAATTTAACTGTGGATTAAATCCAATGATCAAATTGAATTTAGGCAAACAACTCATGTTTCTGATGGAGTTGTTGCACATTTTAGAAATAGGTATACGCTCAGTCGGTTAAAAAAATGGTCAAAAGGAAGTGGTTATTCAGTGCAAGTAGCCATGGAAAAGGATCTTGCAGTGTTAGAATTAGAAATAAATCTTCTACTGGCCCAGTGGACCACTAGAATTCACAAACCACTGGTCCACCAAAATTCCCATTGGTCCTGTTCAAAAAATAATAATAAAAAACAACCTTAAAGACCTTTACAATATGTGTAGAAAATAAGTATCATTTCAATGGAATTATCTCCAATGTTTGCTTTTAAACCTATCATTAGTTTGCAGCCTAAAACGAAAACCCATACAGCAAGGTAAAAGAAATAGAAATTCATTTTTTAACTTGTGACAAATTAGAAAAAATATTACTAGCCATCCAGGGCTAGTAAAGTCAATAGTTCAGCGGTCCGACGGAAGTTTTACTGGCCAATGGCCAGCGGATCACTAGGTAATTCGAATGCTGCCTTGTGATGGCATTGGGTGTCTCGTAAAGCACCAGGAACTGAGCAAAATCTTATAAATCCAGAAGTCTTTGACAACATACAGAACAGCAATTCTTTTGTTAACATTGTAAGCAGTTGCTCAATTTAGAAAGAAAGTGTGAGATTATTAGGATCACATGAAGCCATGTCTGGGAATCAGGTCTTCTCGTGTACTGATTGCCAGTGGCGTAGCCAGAAATTACTTAAAGGGAGGGAGGGTCCATGGTATTCATCTAGTCATAAATGCGAAATAGCATATGGTGGGCATTACGTGGCTTTTAACATTGAAGTATAACCACTATTAAAAGCAATGACAATATTGTTTGTCACATAAATTCATGTACATGTATGCTTAGGTTGAAGCCGTTAGGTCCAAAATAGCGAAATAAAAAATATAAACAGAATTAACATTTGCTGTAAGACTCACCTCACTCACAGTAGATTGTTAGGCTTATTGCTTGTGAAGGAAATATTACTTTGCCATAGCAGTTCAGTACTTGCAAAATAAAACAGGAGATTCACGAAGTGAATAAAAACAGTTTCAAATTAAAATTCAGATACTATGAAAGAATGTTCAATGAAAATGGCAATTAAAACATGAAAGTTCAAACCAAAGGAATAAAAATGGGGCCATGGTTTTGGTTCATTGGTGAAAGCCTCGTATATACATATTTATCACTTTTAAATTCGTATTCAAGGAGGGTTCCAGAGCTGAGGATCCCCCTTAGCTATGCCTCTGCTGATTGCTGATAAAACAAGAAAAATAGGACTCTAAACCATGAACTAGTGGAGGTTTTGATTGAATAAGTAGAACTATAAACCATGAACCGGTGGAGGTGTTGGTTGAATAAGTAGGACTATAAATCATGAACCGGTGGAGGTCTTGATTGAATAGGTAGGACTATAAACCATGAACTGGTGGAGGTGTTGATTGAATAAATAGAACTATAAACCATGAACCGGTGGATGTGTTGATTGAATAAGTAAGACTATAAACCATGAACCGGTGGAGGTGTTGATTGAATAAGTAAGACTATAAACCATGAACCGGTGAAGGTTTTAATTGAATAGGTAGGACTATAAACCATGAACCGGTGGAGGTGTTGATTGAATAAGTAGGACTATAAACCATGAACCGGTGGAGGTGTTGATTAAATAGGTAGGACTATAAACCATGAACTGGTGGAGGTGTTGATTGAATAAGTAGGACTATAAACCATGAACCGGTGGAAGGGTTGATTGAATAAGTAGGACTATAAACCATGAACCAGTGAAGGTGTTGATTGAATAGGTAGGACTATAAACCATGAACTGGTGGAGGTGTTGATTGAATAAGAAGGACTATAAACCATGAACCGGTGGAAGTGTTGATTGAATCGTGCACTAAAATTAAGAATGGAGTTGCAATTAGTATCTTCAAAATTGAGATAATTATATTGCATGCATTTCTTAAGAAAACTAGTGTATTGGGCAAATAGTAGAGGTTTCATATGAACAGTTAAATTTATGGATCCTCATGGCCTGTCAAACAGCTTTAGGTGACCTTTACATAATGACATTTTGATAATACCAACTGATAAAAAATTTTCAATTATAACTCCACCATTTCCATATATGTGTGTGTGTATATATATATATATATATATTAGGTGTGAAAATAAGTTTTAAAGCGTTTTAAGACAACGCAACATATACTTTGAGAGAAAACAACAATACCTTTACGAATTAAAATATGCGCCGTCATTCAGGGGCGGCAGCAAGTAAAGTTCGTTGACCGGGCCCAAGATTTCTAATTGTGGTGCACCTCCTCCCTTTCTGCTTCCTGGAACAAACAGAAGAAAAACAATGCCTAAGGAGCTTTGTTTGGGATTGGGACCACCTGACCACTTACCTAGAGGAACTTTCTAAGGCACATCAGAACAATCGCACATATGCCAAATAAAAAATAAAATAAAAATAAAAATCTTGGATGAAATTATTGACCCAGCCCGAGCGATTCCGACGCCACTGCCGTCATTATCTATCACCTTCTGCCATCGATCGGGCAGCTGATGGATTCCAGCTATGAAGAATACGTCGTTGTGTGACTCATTGAAGTCGTCAACCCATTTTTGCACTTCATCACGTGTCCAGAACCATACAGCAGACAAACCATGTTGCATCGATCGGAACAAATGATAGTCTGAGTGGGCTATGTTGTAAAGATCCAGACTTAGAAATTTTGCTAGTAGACATTGGTTACCAAGACCAAAATTGTTAGTGGCCATAAAAAAAAAATCAGTGGCCAAACTTTGAAAAAATCGAATTGTATATTTCATACTATTATTTTTATAAAATTGCTTACTATAATATCAATATGTTTTATTTTGCATATTTCAATTTAGTATGCTTTAAAGTTGAAACTGAAGTAATAAAATACATAAATTAATCTTTGTACTTTGGTCAACAACATTTCACGCTATCCTCCCACCATAGTTTTATCCCATCTTCAGGGTCAAAATTACTCATTTTCATTCCTGATGTTTCAATCCTAATGCGACTTTCAAGTCTGTTCTTTTTAATAAGAAGGCTTCTTTCACCTAATTGTGGTTTTAACTGCTGACCAAAGACATTCTACATGAGCATTTGACAGCAGTGCCGTTAAAAGCATAGTTACTAGATCTCTTATGATTTCAAAAGGCTTCAGATTATCTGAATTCTCTGATTTGTGTAAAAAAGCATTTGAAATACATGAAGTTCTGGTTAAACTTCAAAACCTTGCATATTTCAGTTATTGCATCATCACCATGATTGTTTGGGCCTTCAGAAGATTTGGGAAATAGCACCTCATCTAAAGAGCAGACATATATTTGCAGAAAACAGATGTTTGGACATTATTAAATATTTTTTTCAAGTTTTTGTGCAATTCCTTCAATAAATCAATGCTGTTTTCTGTAGGACTTAGTCCTATATCTTCATCATCTGCAATGCATCTTTGTTGATTACATGCTGTGCTGATTTGGTGACCTTGAAATGTTGATGGCATGTCATCATTTTGAGACAAAAGTTCCTTAAAAAAGGACCAATTTGTTCCTTCATCTGCAGATTTAAAAACAACCAACTCTAGTTCAGTAACCTAGCACAAAACACTACTGATGTCTACATCACTTTTTTCCAGCTTTCTGGAACATTCAGCAACACATGAGATTATGTCAAATAATCCATTAATCCTCTGAATGGATATATACGTATAACCAAAAGTTGATTTAAGAAAACTGGCTAGAAATTGGAATTCCAAAAGATGATCATGTAAGAAGTTTTATGGGTTTTATTCATGATTTTTTAAACTGTGCTACTGCCTGTTTTGCAATTTAGGAGTTTTTAACCATGTCTAAGAAACTATCAGATTCATTTTTTTTTACAAGTATCTATTTTGGTAAAAAAAAACTATGTAGTTTAATGTGAATCTGTTTCACATTTTTCAAAAAGGAGATTGAAAAACACAAAAACTGTTAAAAAACTGAATATTGGCATTATGTTCCAACATAAAAACTTTATCTTTCATGGAAATTAGGAAGTGGTATGAAGTGGCGTAGCCAGGAATTTCTTAAGGGGGGGGGGCACAGGTTTAGTTCATTGGTGAAAGCCTCATATACACGTATATAACAAACTGTATTTGAACTTGATGAACAGTATTACAGAAACAACACTAACAGACAAAACTTGAACTAAATCATCTGCTGATGGTAAGGAGAAAAAAAGCAATCTAACACACGAAAAAGAAAAATCACTGATCTTGTAAAAATCAGAACTGGCGTCAAAAAAAAAAAAAAAAAAGTATTTAAGCACAGGAATACCGTACCTGCCAACATTGGCAGGTACGGTATATAGAGCCTTGTCAGTGGTAAACAGTATTATTGTGGGGCATGCATAGACGCTTTTTTACGAAACTATGCATTTCTTTGTGAAAAAGAAATATGCGCCACAACTAATAAGGACACTAGTGAAACTAACATGAGCGAAACACAAAGTTGATTCCCATGGCAAGGGCATGATAGGTAACATTGCGAGATTTAAGTTCAAAACTCCCACCAGTAAAAATCAGTCAGATGTGTTCTAAATCCCACAACGCTTGACAGACAGGAAATCCAAGCAAGTGAACCCGCAGTGCATGAACCTCCACTTACTATATGATCGTACTGCCTCTAAAATTATAGTTTATGTCAAGATGAGACCAAAGAAGGAAAAAAAAAAAAAAACGCTGAACGTGTTTTAACTGGGTGAAAAATCAAAACACACAGCAAGAATGTGGACTACTCTCAGTTTTTCTTTTGTTGGCTCTGCAGCTGCACAGCATCCATTGCTTAATTTTTCTTTCTGCTGATATCTTTCTCTCTCTATTTCTTCATTGACGCTTTTCTTTCCTTTCCTTTTTATGCCCTCTGATAACAATAACTTCATCCATCATGCTGAAAGAACTTTCAGCCTGAAGACCATGAGTGCGTGATATCAAAGCTTTTAACTGTTTTAGATAAATGGTGTAACTTTGAGAATATCAGTACTTCCGAACATCATGCATCAATTTGTACAAATTTTCCAACTTTGTCACTTCCATTTTCGTGAATTTCTCCCTCCCTTACCAAGCTTAAATGCAAAAACTTATTAGACGGGGGATGTTTAACAATGCGGGAAGGGGGGGGGGCATTACGGTAGAAATCATTGCACCGTCCGACTTCCAGTTTTGGAAATTCTCCTTCTATTTTCAAGCTGAAAGACAAATATTTATGCAGTAAAATGTTATTTCTCAATAATACTGGGCAGAGATAACATCGCGATAAAAAAGGAATTACGATTGCGGAAAAAATCTGAACTCCGTTGACCTTCCGTTTTCGAAATTTTCGTAAAGACGGAATTCCGTCCTCCGACGAACATCCCCCCGTCATACAGCCTCCACCCCCACCCCCAAAAAAGTTATGTTCACTTGTGCATTGATCTCGTGAATGACCAAAATAATAACGAAAAAGGTGTAATTCCTCGATTTCGCGGTAGAACCTGATGCCTGAAGATTACGGGGAAAATTTTGCGGCGTCCAACCTCCGTTTTCGCAAATTTTTGCCTACAACTGCAAGCTGAAATACAAACATTTCTGCAATAAAATCATATTTTACAAGAAAACTAGACACAAAGGCAACATCGGGAGAAAAAAAATAACGATTACGGTAATGATTTCACAAGGTTTTCGAAAGTTTAAAAACACGAAATACCGTCTTAGACGGACCCCCCTCCCCCTCCCGTCGCAAATATGTCTTCAGTTTTACACTGATCCTGAGAATGATCTAAATGATGACATAAAACGCGGAATTCCGCGAATCCGCTTGAGAATCTCATGTGTAACATAAAACAATAGCAAAATGAAAAAAAAATTAAGCAAAATGAAAATTCATAGAATCCGTAGTTTCGACAGCGAAGTACATAAATCCGTTGTCAGACAACTAAATCCGTAGAAACAACGGACATTCTGTAGTAGTTGGCAGGTATGAGAATATTACAGTACAACCTCGAAAATCCGGAATCGTCCGGACTTAGCCGATTCCGGAATTTAGAAATCCGGTTTATAGAGTTTGGTTAAAATTCAAACTTAGTATTAACTAAATACAGTATAAAATGCTATATTTGGTAAAAATAATGACAAAAAGCCAAGTTAACCAATTAATTATTATTATTATTATTATTATTTAAGTGAACACGGAAAGCGGATGGAAAACTCGGTCAGTATTAATTCGTAAAATAAATTGTTTCTTTTTAGCCGGCCGCTTTGCGATGCACAAAAGCCCGCAGGTGCACGCTAAATTCGTCACTGGATACTGTAGCGAGAGAGAATGGATTGTGGCAGGCTTTCAGCGAACATTCATAAAAAAAATAAAAATAAATGCCTAACTTCTAAAGTTTTGTTCGGATTTTGACGAAATTTCACATGGAAGTTTATTTTGACGTGTCTTGATTACTGTAAAATTTGCATTCGGTTATTTAAAACATTGGAGATTTTGTTTTTTATAAAAATTTCTCCCAGTACAACTTCTCCAAAGGGAAGAAGCTTTCATTCCCCCTCAACCTTGCGAACTCTTTCTCCCACGATGACCCATCATCCTGGCTTGGCGCATTCTTTGTGATCAAAAACCGACGCGACGCCCTCGTTTTTTTCTTATAACTTTTTTTTCTTTTCTGCTGTTCAAGCAGTACGTGCGATTTCCGTACATTATTATTTTTTTTTTATTGGATTTTTAACGACCACCGTGAGCAACTCAATGGGCTATAAGCAGTCGCCCGTCCCTAATTTTGGGTCACTGGTTCCAGGGAAGGGAGAGAGCCATTGCCGTAAGACAAACACAACATCCATGCCTCACCGGGATTCGAACCCGGACCCCGTTCGGACGAATGATCAGAGGCCATCACTTAGACCACTGCGCCACCGGGGCGGCCCGTACATTTGGAGTAAAATTTATCAAAAACGTGAGAATTCCGTACAAGTTAAATAAAATTAAATAATTAAATAAATTATTTTTCTTTCCGTACCGGTACAGGTCGCCAGAATTGGCGATTTAATCAAACATTTTTAGTCGCCACGATGATGAAGTTTATCGCCAGTGGCGACTGTGAGTCTGGATCTTTACTATGCTGAGACTATATGCTGGATGCTTCAAAACTTCCCAGCCAAGCTTCAATAACGTTTCCTTTGGCCGATTTCGCGACATGCCGCCTAGTGTTGTCATACAGTAATTTCACAGGACGCAATCCTTTGCCTGTGAATGGACGTTTCCGACAGATTTCATGCGTCAATCGCAGAAATTGTTTCTTGTGGCGATCAGCAGTAACAGTTTGACTATGTTCAAATAATTCATAATAGAGCCACACCCTTCATATCCCATCAGATGCATAGCAGAACTATCTTGGAGTGAATATTGCGTTTCGGTGTCGAAGTTGTTGCTTCACCGGGGGCTACACAGTGTTTTTTGCATATGGGATTGTCATACCATATCCACTTTTCATCACCCGTAACGATTTTCCACAGGAAAGATGTCTGCATTAATATTATTAATAACATCTATGAAAATGCAAAATGCGAAGATTCGGCTATTTGAGAATACAGCACCCATAAAAATTGGAAAGGGAGTGAGACAAGATGACACTATATCTCTCAAACTCTTTAACGCCACATTGGAAAATGTCTTTCAATCATTGAACTGGGAAAACAAAGGGATAAAGATTAATGAAGATTATCTAACTCACCTTTCGTTTTGCTGATGACGTAGTCATTTTTGCAACTACCCCATCAGAGCTGCAGTGTATGATCCAGGAACTTGCTGACAAGAGTAAAGAAGTGGGATTAAAAATGAACTTTTATAAGACAAAAGTGAAATGTACAATGCTTTTACAAGTAATAAAGATTTATCGATTGATGGGGACAAGCTGGAGATAACCAATACCTACATTCATGGTGAATATATTTCAAATACGTGGTGATAATGTAATAAAGCGAACGCACTCGGCTAGTTATCAAGAGATTTGGGTTCGATCCCAGCGGGGTCGGAATAACAATAACAATATTTCAGTTGCTATGCGTTGTTTATAAAAATAACGTGGACAGAACGATGACATCGTTTATTTACCTACATTTATCTTGGACAGCGGATATCAAGTGAGGGTCACATTTATGAAGGAATTAATCGGCGTATAAAACTTGCCTGGAGAGCTTTTGGAAGAAACAGTATAATTTTCAAGAGCAATATGCCATTATGTCTTAAAAGAAAAGTGTTTGATCAATGCATCCTTCCAGTGCTTGCATATTGTGCAGAGACGTGGACCTTAACTGAAGGAGACGTACAAAGACTGCAGACAACTCAAAGAGGCATGGAGAGGTGCATGCTTGGTGTAACCAGGAGAGATAAGAAGAGGAACTCGTGGATCAGAAAAATGACAAGAGCGGAAGACATCATGGTCAGAGTAAAATCCCTGAAATGACAATGAGCTGGACATATTGCCAGAAGGACAGACCATCGATGGATAGCTGAAATTTTAGACTAGATTCCGAGGGACAGGAAAAGACCCAGAAGAAGACCACATGGGAGATGAGTGGACGAAATTCAAAATTATGTGGGAGTGACATGGAGGAGACTGGCACAAGACAGACCGTTGTGGAAGAAACGTTGTGTAGATCTTCGTCAAGCAGTGGATTGATAATGGTTGACAATGATGATGATGATATCTTATTAAGATACAAGATTTCAGGTGGATTAACACACTTACAGAAACAATGTAGATTTGGGGCAATTTTTTTTTTTTTTTTTTTTCATATTTAGTCAGAGTTTGTATGCGTCCCCAAATGAACTGCCCATTTAGGGACAGCGAGCTATTTGTCCTCAAATCCGTGTTCAAATGTCTGGTCACCTTTGAGGCAGAAACTTTTTGTTGTTGTTGTAGGTTTAACGACCACCGTGAGCAACTCAGTGGGCTATAAGCAGTCGCCCGTCCCAAATTTAGTGTCACTGGTTCCAGGGAAGAAAGAGAGCCAGTGCCGTAAGACAAGCACAACATCCATGCCTCACCGAGATTCGAACCCGGACCCCTTTCGGACGAATGATCAGAGACCATCGCTTCGACAACTGCGCCACCGGTGGCGGCGAGACAGAAACTTTTGCATCGGAAAATGCCCGCCGACTACGCTTTACTTCATTAATATTCAGGAGTGAACTCCTTTCTTTGTTGTTGCTAGTAAGTATCTCTGAGCACCCTGCATGACAGCAAAGGTTCCAATTCACTGATAAATTGTAACTGTTTCTTGTAACATTCTATTCAAGTGGTTAGGTTAGATGACTTTATGGGCAGGAGGCACAGAAACAAAGAAAATAAATCTAGCTGGGGGGAGGGGGGGCAAGTTTAATCTGTTACGCTATTAAACCTGCCACCCCCTCTTTGTTTGCTGGCTGTTTTGCTTGTCTCCTCATCTTATCATTTGTCAATGCATCTTCTGTCCCTTCCACTTCTTTTGTTTTCTGAGGAAACTAAACACAATGTTTATTTGAAGCATCTTTTTCTTTCTTCCCCAGCTATTATGATTCGTGATCTGATGTAACCAGACGTTAACCTTGACCCTCCGTCTCAAACGAGATTTCGTTCTTCATTTTGTATATGTTAATGCTTAAACTGCCGGTGGACTTGGAATGCTCGCGAAATCCTTAAAAAAGCATTTTTTTCTACAGATTTTGTCAGTTATTTTTAATTCCTGGAAAGTTTGAAAACTTGGGTCAGATGTAAATGTATGCATAATGAAGGTATGTACGTTTAGAATGTTGTTGTTTTTTTTAAAGATTTTTCATACAAGTAATCCCCGTTATACGGGCTTAACTGGTTCGTTGGAAATTGCTCGAACGATGAAACCTAGCGAACAGTAGTAGTAACATTTTCATTTATTCCATAATGTGATAATTCCCACCGGTTTCCGAATACGCAAACTGTTTTACTCCTACACCTGAAATCTACCTTAGCGTAGCATAAAACTGCTTTTATGTATGTAAACGAAATGGACCTAGACAATTAACTACGCTTAATTAAGGAATGTAAACGAAATGAACCTAGACAATTAACTACACTTAATTAACTGCACTTATAGGAACTAGCTGGTAACCCGCACAATGCGCAGGTGGCAAAGTTGTGGCCAAACAATTTATTATCTATGTGTAGCTGAAAAAGGTTTCAATTCAAATTATCAAAACGTATTTCGTTTTGCTGTTCAACTGCTGGCGATAATAATTTTGTTATTCAGTTTTTATAAAGGCGCAAAAAAAAAAAAATATTTTCTAAGAGGTTTGGAAGATCCAGCGATGAACAATTTTCCGAAGTATACACACAGAATATACACTGAGTGGCCACTTTATTATGACCACCTGACAGTTTTAAACAAATGAGCTGCACGCTGTTGCCGCCAGAGGGCGAGGCTAGTATAAAAAGGGAAAGCTTAATGCTTGCGACAGTAGTAGAAGTGATTTTTAGGTGATGAGATGGGTAAAAAATGCGATTTGACGGACTGTCAACGTGTAATGATTGTAGGAGCTCGGAGCCATGGAGAGAGTATCACCGAAACCGCCGCATTTGTGAAATGTTCCAGAGCATCTGTTGTTAAAGTGTTTAAAGACTGGACTGTCAGCCAAAAAACTGGGTCTCTACGGGCAACGTGTAGTCGTCATCGACTAGTGACTGTTCGGGCGGAACGGAGAGTGTCCAGACTGGTAACAGTGCAGCAAATTACAGACCATTTTAATCAACGATCCCCTCAAATGATCTCTGCACGCACTGTTCGCCGTACATTGCATCGGATGGGATCTGGCAGCCGAAGGTCTGTCCGAACACCTTTGCTGTCTGCACTTAACAAGAGAAAACGTCTCCAGTTCGCACAGGAGCACAAGGATTGGACAGTCGGTAATCGGAAACAAATTATGTGGTCCGATGAATCACGTTTTCAGTTGTACCATGCCGGTGGCCGAGTGAGAATTTGGCGGAAACAGCACGAAACCATGGACCCCAAATGCATTGCTACAACCCTTCAAGCTGGTGGAGACAACGTTATAGTTTGGGGAATGTTTTCCTGGCATGCTTTGGGGCCCTTTAATTCGTGTTGATCACATCATATCTAAACATCGTTGCGGACCAAGTGCATCCTGTCATGTGGATGGTTTATCCCAATGGCGATGGCTACTTTCAACAAGATAATGCGTCCTGCCATAGTGCTCGTATTGTACATGATTGGTTTCAGGAACATGCCGGTGAGTTTACTTTGCTTAGGTGGCCCCCACAATCTCCAGATCTCAACTCCATTGAGAATTTGTGGGATGAAGTTGAACGAGCCATCAGACAGCTGGATCCACAACCCTGCAATCTCACACTCCTGGAAAGTGCTATTCATCAGGCATGGTCTCAGATTCCACAAACCACCTATCAACATCTCGTGGAGTCCATGCCACGAAGAATCGACGCAGTATTAAAGGCAAAAGGTGGCCCAACGAAGTACTGAGGGGGTGGTCATAATAAAGTAGCTACTCAGTGTGCTGTATTTGCTTAAAGTGATTAGGCGATGCATTAGCTGTTCAGTAGGACCCTTTTTCCGAAAAACAGTTTGGGGCCGATGTGCCAAAAATATGACTTTCTTATCTGTAGAAGTAAAATCTTACTGATAGCCTCCCGCAGTGTGTATGTGGGGGGGGGGGGGGTGCTCTAAGCTCAGCAGAAGGATTTTGTTTTCAAAATTTTTGCGGAAACTTCATGTGAAACTGGTTGTTAAAGAATAGCTAGGAATTTTTGACGGCAGCTTGAATAAAGCATTAAAACGAAAAGCTTTTTTTTTTTTTTTTTTTTTTTTTCACTAAATAAGTAAAATCTTTAAGAAATCATTTTCGCGTTAGTTTATAAAAACCGGATGACGAGAAAGGCGCTATTCCAAAGGACTTACGGCCTTTCTTCACAGCCATAGCAAGAGTTCCTATACATGTTTAACAAGAGAATGTGAAATAAATATCAGTTGGATAAGTGAAATTTTTATACCAATGAGGATAAGGCCTTATATATTACAGTTGTTTGCACATAGCTACGCATCCTTCAGAATATAATGAGGTAAAAGGTGTTCTTCGCGGGAACGAAAAAACAGAGACCTTTGTCACTTTTTTTATAACAGAGTCAAAAGAAAAGGCTTTTGCTATGTGAAAAACATTGTAACGTTATGTTAAATAGTTTTTTATATTCAAGAGTAAATAATTTAAGTGATTTTACTCTTTTTATGGCACAATTCTTTATTGTTACTCTGTTATTTGCCTACTTGTGTTCTGTACTTTAATGTAAATTGGAAAAGGTCAATAGACAGTCACACGGTGTTATGTGTGTGTGATCGTGAAACATTTCGAAGAGACTGGCCTTAGTTCTGTAAAAGAATAAAATTTGCATGATATGATTAACTTTGGCGTAAGTGTTTTGTTGTACTTTGTATTGGTATAAAACTAGGGCAGTCATTTAAATTACAACGTGTACATTTGTGTTAGACGCCATAAAGTGCAACAATTTTGGTTTTACGAAAAACAGCCATAGGTTCCGAAGAATTTGAGTTATTAAAACGCACGTAAAGCCTAGTTAATGATATGGAATTAAAAAAAAAATCAGCAATTGAAAGTAAATAGATTTTCGCAAAAGGGCCTCGAAGATTTTATTTTTTTATTTTTATTTTTTTTTCTGCGGGACATCTTAAGTTTTTCAGGTACCCCACTGTAGGTACATAAGAAAAAGCATCAGAATATCGACGGTGGGAGGAAGCTAGGTGAATCTTGTCCATCCAGTAATTTTACGAGAGGAAAGTTCCTATTCAGCAATCGATAAATTGTCAAGTCTCGCCCAAGTAAAGATTAAAATTCGTGATTTTTTCGAGTGGCCATTGGCCAGTGGGTGGACAAAATGTATTGGCCACTTTCCTTACGGCTATTCCGTGCTGTAATACTTGTATACACATTTTATCACTGCACTGTATACCTTTCATTTATTTAGACATAGTTCAATTTAAGCTTAGTAGTTACAAGGGCACACTGTCTATTGTCCAGTGCAATTAAATGAATAAATATAATCTTAAAAGTTATATTTTTCTTCAACCACATCAACCAAATTTTCTAGACAGATTTTATTGGAAAGATAATTTAATCATTTTTATTTGGTCTCTCGCTATGTTCACAAAAAAAAAATCTCTCAATCTCTCCACCATAAATTGATAGCAGTGGATGGGTCAAAATTTTCAAGCAGTACTTACTTTTGCTTACTTTATTTAGTTTGCTGTATTTTCTAAAGTCATTCTTTGCATGAGCATTATCTTGTCATCAAGAACATTGCCCACAATGCTTGCATTCTCTTAACTTCTGCATTGCTTGGCATAACGGTCAGCAGTATTGAGTATTTCAACAATTTGTGCTATGACCTTCATGTACTAAAAATTGCTTGTTTTTAGTTTCTCTAGCAGTTTTAGTGAGTTATTGATGGTCCAAAATGTTAGACATTATGTTTCGAAGCTGCTTCCATTCTGCTAAATTTTTCTTTTCAATCCATTTATTTTTGGTTAGGTCTTCTTGATGTCAAAATGAAAACTGGCTGTATAGCTTTCAAAAATGAATTTCATATCTTATAGCAGAATCATTTTGTGGTACAGCTGTGATTAGGAGAAATGTGATACCAACCTGGTCACTTTATTTTACAGACTCGCAATGATTCCTGACCACTAAGAGAAAATATTCAGTAATTTCCTGGGTTGTTCTAAAAATATTACATTGAAAACATTGATAAATTTAAACCTTCACAAATCTTGAAAAAATAGTCATGACGAAATAAGAACACTTGCAGAGTATCCTGATTCCATCAGATTCTGTCTGGTTTTCGAACCCAGCGTCAGCTTTTTTTTTCTCGGAAAACGTTCAGTTTTGGTAGAATTTTAATGATTTGTCATTTTTCCTGTTTGCCCACCACAGACCTTCCGAATACTTCGAATTCCCTATAGTCACTACGAAAATCGTCGATCGCTGCGGAGTACGGGAAACAATCAATATACTACGGAAATAAAAAAATCTGGTTATCGGGTTTGTTTGTTTTTTACTTCATAAAACGTTGTTTTGGTATAATTTTAATAATTTGCCTTATTTTCCTGTTTGCCCACCTCAGACCTTCCAAATGCTATGAATTCTTCACAGTCACCACGGAATGCGTCGATCGCTACAGAGTACGGATCGAATATACTACGGAAATAAAAAATCTGGTTTTCGGTTTTTTCCCCCTTCAAAAAACGTTGTTTTGGTAGAATTTTAATGATTTGTCCTTTTACCCTGTTTGCCCACCTCAGATCTTCCAAATGCTACGAATTATCCATAGTAACTACGGAAATCGTAGATCGCTACGGAATACGGGAAACATCAAATATACTACGGAAATAAAAAATCTATGAAGTAATGTTATTCAATCATTTGTTTAAAGTTTATTTTCATGTTTTCAAAATTCTAACATTCATCAAACATTTTTGGGACTGTTTATTGGATGTTTTTAATGTCGCGACATTTGTCCGATATAATTTGAGCGTCTTTCATGCCGTTCGTCGCCTGAAAATGATTGTTTTAACACGGATGAAAATGTTCCGTAGTTTTCTAAATTTCGAATTTTTCTTACCCCAAGATGTACTTTCTTTTCACTTTCTGGTTATATTCTTATGTTATATTTTTTTATGATTATATTTCTCGTTTTTAATAGCTTCAGTAATTGTGAAAAAGAACAACTTCGTATTTTAAAAGTTTTTTCTAGTGAAGCGCAGTTTTTGTTATTTCTAACAGCCTGTTCTTCGAAACCAATCAATACGGAAAGTGTTTTTTTCTTTACCGCTTTTTTAAAGCTAAATTAAATTTCAAAATCGGTACTTATTCCGCCCGTGATGGAATCGGCCTTTTCCGTGACCCGTAAAAATGACTATCACGCCAGAGTGAACAATAAAGTACTGATTTTTTATATATAATTTCGCTGAAAAACTTGTGTTTACCCATTCCTTAGTAACATTTTACTGTATTAAGGGGCAGACAAGAGTTGTTGTTCTTATATTTTGTTTAAAGCCAACTCCACACGTGCAAAGGAAACGCGACTCTGCGTGGAATGAAAGACGGCGCGCGGCGCGGAAAGTGAGGTCCCGATTTCTTTTGGTAAACAAAAGGGAAAATGCTTGCCAGTTTTATTTGATGATAAGCAAGATGTGCCTAAGCAATGGGAAATCGTGCATTTTCAGAGAAACCAAATTTTAAAAAACGAGCTGCTGAAGACGAGTTATGATGACACAGTTCCATCTAAAGCCACAGGTGTCCATTCCCGATATAATTACTTTGTGCACCAACTTAAGTGAAAAAACAAAGAGCCGCCCCCGTTCTTGAAGAGTGAATAAATAGATCGTACCCACTTATTTGCGGAGGAAAGGGCTGTTTTTTACCACGCGCGACTTAGATGATTTGAAAATACATTTTCTATAACAGGAGCGTTTTAAAAATGCAAATTAATTCCTTAGCAATGAAAAAAGGCAAATTTTCGAGCGTGGCGACTAAATTTACTTTTTCTACTGGACATTTTATTTTATCCAGTCGCCACGTGGCGAGTGGCGACCGCTAATTTTAATCTTTACGCCCAAGACTATTTTTTTTTTTTTATGTTCCGATTAGAGCTAAAATGTTTCCATTATCCCGGGACCTACGGAAGATATATGCATGATGTAAATTCTTTGGAGATAGCTAATGTTAAAGTTTTTGTACTTCTGTTCACGATACTGTTCCATTTCAGGAGCCCTGCATTGTTGTTTTGTGGAATAGCAGAAGTGCCATGGTTGGGGGAGAATGGAGGATAGAGTGAGACATCGATTAGTGTTGCTTGATTTCCGATGTTGTTGGTGTACTGGGGGCAGTGAAAAAAGCTTCTGAAGTCCGATGTAGGTGACTACAAATGGAATTCACAGTTAAATGGGGTACAGGTACCTTGAGTCGAGCAGTGGCGTACCTGACCCCCCCCCCCCCCGCGCAAAAATATCTTCGAGGCCCCTTTTGCAAAAATCTATTTGCTTTCAATTACTGAAAATTTTAAATTCAATATTACTAACTAGGCTTTACGAGCGTTTTAATAATTCAGATTCTTTGGAATCTATATAGGTATTTTTCGTAAAACCAAAATTGTCTCACTTTATTGCGTGCAACACTAATGAACACGTTGTAATTAAAATGATTGCCCTAGTTCTATACAATACAAGGTACGAGGGTCATAACATAAGTTCTGCACACGTTAATCTGAAACGGAAGCAGATGATGCAATCGGAAAATGATTGCGTCATGTCAAGGTCAGACTCTCAGCAACGCAGTGGTGTCAGAACGACACGCTATCATTTGCTGTGTAGACGTGGGAGGGTTTTAAAATGGAACAGTGCAGCTCCTCAGGTCGAGTCACGGCGTTGGACCAACGCTCGTACCTGAAAATAGGAACTCTGCGGAACGAAACTCTGATACAGATCCACACTGCCTTGCAAGAAGTTTATGGGGAAGGAACTTTTGATCGAAGCCCAATTTCTCGCTGGGCATCGCGCTTTCAAGGGAGCCGAAACAACATCGATGATGATCACCGCTCAGACCGACAGACAAAAAATCTGTCACCATTGTTGCAACGCTTCTGGAAGAGAATCGCCGTTTGACGGTCGAGGAGATTGCTCATCAGGCAAATTTGTCCACCATGTCTGTTCACCGGATTTTGATCGACTCACTAGGAAAAAGAAAATTCGCCGTGCGCTGGGTGCCCTATCAATTCACTCCACCAGGAGAAGGCAGCCAGAGTGAGCATCGCACAGGATCACCTCCACGGGTTCGAAAGGGAGGGCGACAGCTTCCTGAACAGAATTGTCGCGATTGATGAGACTTGGACCCTTGATTCTGAGCCGGAACTGAAGCCACAATCAGCGGAATGGAGGCATTCAAGTTCCACACGCCCCCTCAAAGTGTCGTCGACAACAATCCAAAGTGAAACAAATGATGATTTTTACGTACGATGCAGGGTGTTGTGGTCTCTGATGGAGTGCCGGTAGGGCAAACTGTCAACGCCCAATATTATGGTGACTTTCCGAGGACAAAGTTCAGACCGAAAATTCGTCAAAATCGCCCCAACTTTGTTGGAAGTGGGAGCGATTTTGCTGCATAACAACGCATCGTGTCATGGTGCAGCGTCGGTACGGGGACTGTTGTCGAAATATGGCTCGGAAACTTTATCCCACCCACCATGCAGCCCTGATCTCAGTCCGCCTGACTTTGATCTTTTCACAAAGTTAAAAAATCGGCTCCATGGCATCCGCTACGAATCACTGGACGAACTGTCACTGGACGTGACCCGAGTAATACGACAGCTCAACAAAGATGGCGTACTGCAAGACATCCAGGACCTACCTCACCGCTGGCAAGCTGTCATTAGCAGCGGAGGGGAGTACATTGAACTGCAATAAGGTAAGTTTTCTCCGTTACATCACAATTTTCTCAAAAATGGACAGCGTACAGAACTTTTGTTAGGATCCCCGTATTACAAAACACTTACGCCAAAGTTCATCATATAATGCAATTTTTATTCTGTTAGAGAACTAAGGCCAGTCTCTTTGAAATGCCTCACGATCACACGCACACAAAACACTCAACAGCCGTGTGACAGTGTCAAATGATCTTTCCCGATTTATGTGAAATGCAGAATATAAGCAGAGAATAAGCAACAGTTAGGAATTTTGGAACAAAAAGAGTAAAAACATTTACTCTTTAATATAAAAAAAAAAACTCTTAACATAATGTTACAATGTTTTGCACATAGTAAAGATCTTTTCTTCTGACTCTGTTATAAAAATATGGCACAGATCTCTGTTTTTTCGTTCCCGCAAAGAACACCTTTTAGCTCATTATATTCTGAAACATACGTAGTTATGTGCAAACGCCTTATCCTCATTGATATAAAAATTTCATTTATTCAACTGATATCTCAATCACATGCTCTTGTTAATATGCATGTATATAGGAACTTTTGCTATGGCTGTGAAAAGGGGCCTCAAGCCATTGGTCACCTAATTTTTATAAAGTAAGGCGAAAATGATTTCTTGAAAATTTTACGTATTTACTGAAAAAAGAAAATACCAAACTTACTTTTCTTTTTAACACTTCATTCAAAGCTGCCGTCAAAAATTCCTGGCTATTTCTTTAACCAGTTTCATATGAAGTTTCCGCAAATTTTTTTTTGTAAAATCTATCTATTGAGGCCGATTGGGAGGAATAAAAGTTCTCGGTCGCCCTGACTGGCAACTTTCTTGATACTAGGATCAAGACACACTCACGCACAAACAAGCAACAACAACAAAAAAAGCATCTTTGCGAATTTATTTTATACGAAACCGTCAGAAATTTTCATTGAGCACTGTAAACTGCTAATTGAAATAGCCCCCCCCCCCCCCAGCCCCCGAGTTGCCCGAATCAATCAAAAACTTTTTAAAGTTTGGAGGGGGGAGAGAATGAGCTTTTGTTAGCTAATTACGATGTATGGTTAATTTCAGCTAGCGTCGTGAAAATTTTAGTTTTCGTAATTTTTTAAGCTCCTTCGTGACGCAAAACAAAGGCAGGAAATACTAACTTTTCTCCCGACCCACACTCTTCCGTCTTCCCATCCTTTCCCTTATTTATTTCTCATTTTATTGGACAACAAACCGACTTGCCTTTGGCATCGCTCCAGGATGAACCTAAAGTAGCAATCACTTAATTCGTCATGTAGCATCGTTTGAAGAAATACGTGGCGCAGTGGTCTAAGCGATGGCCTCTAATCCTTCGTCCGAAAGGGGCCCGGGTTCGAATCCCGGTGAGGCATGGATGTTGTGTTTGTCTTACGGCACTGGCTCTCTCCCTTCCTGGAACCAGTTACCCTAAATTAGGGACGGGCGACTGCTTATAGCCCTTTGAGTTGCTCACGGTGGTCGTTAAACCTCAAAAAAAAAAAAAAAAAAAGTATGTGCGTTAAAGAACACACGCCAACACTTTGTAAATTTCTTTAACATTTGTTTATTTTAATAATAAATAAAGTAAAAATAATGCATTAATCTGCAATAATAAAATTGCCTTTTGCTGGGAATGGAATTGTAACTGCAGTGAAGTAACGTTAAGTTATACAGTATGACATTAGTGTTTTATTATCTCGATTTGTTTCAGACTAGACGAGAGTTATTTGGGGCTAGTTAATTCTAACTCTAGTAAGTTCCGGACTAAATGGGTGAAAAAAAATAAAAAAATTCGATTGCTGCTATCCAATATTTTTTGTCCTATTTAAATGTTGTTTTTTCTTTTGTGTGTGTTTTTCTGTCACATGTGAATTGAAATATTAGAAAAAAATGTTTCCGCATGTTAAAGCAATCGTATTCCTTTTTTTTTTTTTTTTTTCTTTTAATTGTTTACAGTAACACTTTTAACGACCTCCCGAATTCACAAGCCAGTTGAAATTTCGCTCCTTTAAGTTATTTTACACTCTGATTTGTTCTTTGTTTGGGTACGCGCACTAATTTCCCATGCTCTCTGAACATTTGTAACAGTGGCGGACTGGCAATCCATAAACGGCCCTCAAAGCTCATTTTGTTCGGCCCACTTTTGAAAATAATTATCAAGGTGCCCCATCTCTAAAATAAACGGTGTGTGTCAGCATCACCGTTTCCTGTTTAAATATCTCTTCAACATAAGTCTACGAATTATTGTCGTTTTTGTATCGAGGCAGTAATTTATTGACAGCATTTTGCCCATATTCCTGGATCCGCAAAATGTAACGTAAAAAAAATTACTCCCGTTGTTTAGAAGCAATAGGCAAGGTACATTCTCTGAGACAGACTATCGGAGATTTTATTCTATTGTTATACATTTTATTGCGATAGTTAAGCTGACCAGATGTCCCGAATTCTTGAGGACAGTCCTCGAATTTAATTTACTGTCCCCAAAAAACGTCTGATGCCTTTGGTGACACAAATTGTCCTCGAATTTTGATTTTTGTCCCCAAATTCACCAGGTCGTTACATCGTAATGAACTATGTTCTTAAAATTAGACTTAGTTGTACGTATATCTGTGTGTGTGTGTGTGTGTGTGTGTGTGTGTGTGTGTGTGTGTGTGTGTGTGTCAGTGTGTGTTAACGACCACTGTGATTAACTCACAGCGGTCGTTAAACCCTAAAAAAGGGCTATAGTACTCACTCGTGCGTAAAGAAGGGCCACTAGTTCTAGGGAAAGGAGAGAGCCAGTGCAGTAAGGCAAACACGCCACCCATGCCTCACCGGGAGTCGAACCCCACCCCACTCGGCCAAACTAAACTGTTGGAAAGCAGGGCTTTAGACGATCTCGCCAACCAAATTTTGTTTTTGTTTTTAAATAAGAAAATACTCCATGCATTTCGTTTTTCAGGAAAATAGAATTATGCAGCTTGCTCTTAATTAAGCACGTGTATTGGAAAATGTCTTTTAATCACTGAACTGGGAAAACAAAGGAATAAAGATTAATGGAGATTATCTAGCTCACCTTCGTTTTGCTGATGACGTAGTCATTTTTGCAACTACCCCATCAGAGCTACAGAATATGATCCAGGAACTTTCTGACAAGAGTAAAGAAGTGGGATTAAAAATGAACTTTCAGAAGACAAAACTGATGTACAATGCTTTTAGAAGAAATGATGATTTGTCGATTGATGGGGAAAAGCTGGAGATAACCAATACCTACATTTATCTTGGACAGCAGATATCAAGTAAGGGTGACATTGATGAACAAATTTATCGGCGTATAAAACTTGCTTGGAGAGCATTTGGAAGAAACAGTATAGTTTTCAAGAGCAATATGTCATTATGTCTTAAAAGAAAAGTGTTTGATCAATGCATCCTTCCAGTGCTTACGTATGGTGCAGAGACATGGACCTTTACTAAAAGAGACATACAAAGACTGCAGACAACTCAAAGAGGCATGGAGAGGTGCATGCTGGGTGTAACCAGGAGAGATAAAAAGAGGAACTCTTGGATCAGAAAAATGACAAGAGTGAAAGACATCATGATCAGAGTAAAATCCCTGAAATGGCAATGGGCTGGACATATTGCCAGAAGGACAGACCATCGATGGATAGCTGAAATTTTAGACTAGATTCCGAGGGACAGGAAAAGACCCAGAAGAAGACCACATGGGAGATGGGCGGATGAAATTCGAAAGTATGCGGGAGTAAGATGGCGGAGACTGGCACAAGACAGACCGTTGTGGAAGAAACTTGGGGAGACCTTCTTGCAGCAGTGGATTGATAATGGTTGACAATGATGATGATCTGCGGTAAAGTATTGTTACAGTGGATCCCCCCCCCCCATCCTAAAACCTGAAGAAAACTAAAATTTGTCCGCCATGTCGCGTATTGTATGAGGCAGCTGGAAATCACAGTTTGGCAGGCTCACATGTTCTTTTACAGTTTACAGTTTTTTTATTTATTTCTCATTTACGTTGTTTTTTTCTTTCGGCTGTTCTCTAAATTAATTAACAAAATTGCGAGATAATTAGGAAGTAGCTCCAATGCTCTTGAAAGCAAGAAACGTAATATTTTGCCATTTTGAATTGCTAGACCTCACACATAGCCGTGAAGTGAAACATAAAAATTCCTATCTCAAGGGTCTTCGATGGGGTGAAAAACGAACTAGGGAAATGTGCTTTCGAATGCGGATGGAAGCAGCATTGTTCGAAGTGCTTTTACACTTTTCTTTTCGCTTGTAGCTTAACGCTGTGGTCCGTATGTTTACTTCAGTGGGTGGGCCAAGAGACCCTCAGCAGACACATAACTCTGTCAGCAAGAAAGACACTCTGACGTCTGCGAGGGACAATGGGCAATTTAGAGTATAGAATCGCCGAAAAGAATAGGGGTGAATTCGAGCGTCGTTTTTGGTCGGCAGTTGCTGATATACGCTTAAAGAAAAAGCACGTCTGATTTCGCTCGGCCGAGAAAACTAATCTCAGGGCTGGCGGTCACAACTCGTTAAAAAAATGGAAACAAAACCTGCGAGGGGCATATTTGAACTGCATACTCAGGCAGGGTAGATGTTATGCTAACGGAAAGGAAGTGACTGAATTGGGAATGTACGGTGAAAAAGGACAGAAGGTAGCGACGGACGGAATCTACTAATAGCAGCAGCGGAAGTGAGGGGGTCCCACTCTCCAGGCAGCTGTCGGTCAGAATTATTTCTTCACGACAACAGAAATCATTTCCCAGGAACACAGAAAATCAGTCTCGCAACCCGCAACAGCAGATGTGAGAGGGGCTATTTTGTTTAACGGCCACCTTCAAATCGTCACGAGAGTAGATCAGTGTGCACTCTAATCATTGCAACAAAGTGCGGCGAGATATCACCATTTTAATTGTGTGCTTCATTTACATCAAGCTCCAAAGTGAAGTGTTAATTCATCGGTGCTGCCGCATGGTGCAAGTGTTTGTGTGTGTGGTTTTTTTTATCTTGTTTTATTATGTGATGCACACTGGATTTGCACAGCAAAGTCACGAAACTGTAAGTAGATGAATATTTCCTATTTTTCTTTGCACATCTGCGAACTTGTGCCATCCTGACACCCAAAGCTGCATGGACATAGATGCAGTAATGCTGAGTGACTGAACCTCAGAGGAAGTACCTGCACATACAAACTTCAATTTCTTACAGGGCCCATTTCCTGATTATTTTTTTTACAAGAATAAGGGAGAGGGTGTGGCCACAAATTCCGCTGGGCGGGACAGTTTCTTTTAACTTTGGTTCAGGGCCAAAGCGAGCGGGGAAGGGATCTGCATGTGCATGCTTATTAGATTTAGTTAATTAACTTTGGCAGTATTTCGCACCTATAATCGTATACCGCAAATTAACGTGCTTGTGTATTTTGTGTCGCGAGTGTTTTTAATGTGATCATCTGCATATATATATATTTTTTTTTTTTCATTCTCTAAGCAATTGTATATGAATATCACATGCTGCTCTATTTAGTGTGATAACGAGTAGTATCTCTTGACCAGATCGTCCGCTGGGAACTCAGTCGGCTTGCGTCTTCCGACAGTAAAGTGTGACACTGTATGCTGCCCACATAAGAGGGGCAATTGTCTGTGCGCCCAGAGAGCGCCGTATCTAACTAAATCTCACAGAACGTAATTAAATGTTGTGTTGTGCATTTGTGAATCATGTGTTATTTGCGAGTGTTGTTCTGGCTGGTTAGGGATTGAATGTACCGAAGTAAGATCCGGACCAGTACACTCAGTCACGAATTGGTGATTGCGGGTGAACCTCATCACAACTCTCTGATCCCGAAGTATCGTTTTTTATTTTATTTTATTTTTTTATTGTTGTTATTTTGTTCACACGGTGGATTCACCCAAGCCTCATGCTTCGGGTCATTCTTCCAATTTTCATTTTTTTTTTTTTTTTTTTTATGTTCTGGTGTGAATCTTTGAGTGCAGCGGTGCACCTGAGATTCTCACCTGGTGCCGCGGCCAACTAAATTGTACTACAGGTTCCAAGCACCGTTACCAGCCGACTCGGCAGGAACACTGCTAGCAGTATTTCCTTGTAACAGTATTTCACTTTAGCAGAGTATGTTCTCCCCATCACAGCTCTGCTGGGTCGGTTCAAGTGACCAATATTTTACAACTACAAGACATATCCTTTTAATATTTTTAATTTCCTAATGTGATATATCACTTATACAGAAATAATACAATGTTGGATTGTGTGTGTGTGTGTGTGTGAGTGTGTTCAGTATTAGTACATATGTGGCCCCAAATGAGCTGTCGATTTGGGGACGTCGCGCTATTTTGTCCTCAAATGAGTATTCCAATATCTGATCACTTCAGCGATAGTTGAATTCAGATTTGTGCTAGGGTCTCTGGTTTTAGTCGGAAGAGAAATGGAAATGTGCAAAAAATTAATTTTATTTTTCAAGACTTACCTGTCATAGGCGAAATAATTACGAATAAATAGCTTGAAAAGAAATTGAAAATGTCCAGACTTGCAAGAATTTTAGTGCAAATTTATAAAGTGAGAAAAATTAAATAATAAAAAAATTAATTTTAATTTAATTACTTTCCAATGGAAAAAGCATTTTTGCTTTAGTTGAAACAGACTCTTCGGAACTGCAGTTCAACAATTTCTGTAAGGAACAACAAGTTACAAATCAGATGCACAGTTCGTTTTTAAAAAAAGCAGGTACGTATACATAAAGCAAGCCTAAAATGTAACCGCAGTTGAACCTTAATGCGTTAAAATACCCAACGAATTTCAAGATTCTGTCTCATTATTGATAGCAAATTTGATTATATTATATTGATTATTTAATTGCAACTGCAATTAGCAAAAGTGGATTGAAGTTGAAGAAGCAGCCCCGTTGGCGCAGTGGTCTAAGCGCTGGCTTCTGACCGTTCGTCCGAGAAGGGTCCGGGTTCGAGTCCCGGTGAGGCATGGATGTTATGTTTGTCTTACGGCTCTGGCTGTCTCCCTTCCCTGGAGTCAGTGGCCCTAAATTAGGGACGGGCGACTGCTTATAGCCCATTGAGTCGCTCACGGTGGTCGTTAAACCTCCAATCAAAAAAATAAAATAAAAAAATAATTGAAGAAATCAGCTAAAAGGAACGGAGCTTAAATTTGATAGTCGAGAAACCGGGGGGGGGTTGCGTTGTATCAAAGGCAGTATTTGGCTCAACAGAAGAACATTTGCTACATTTCTTTCTTCCATTCTTTTTTTCCTGAAGCCGTCAAAGGGTTAAACAAACTTTGTCATTTTAGCATAACTTGGTTTTCTTTTACAAGAATAGTGAAGAACAAGTGTATATGCATTTTTTTCTTCTTGAGTTAGCATAAGGCTTACTGGCCCAGAATATGGCAGCCCACCGGGAATTCTCCCGGTATCCCGGCCGCCCAGTCAGCGCCTGATTTGTAAATAAAATATCTGCATATTTTCATAAAATCACAAAATGAATTTTTATTAATTTTATTTAATTTTAATGGTCAGCATGAATATTCGTTTTTTCTTGTTTGTTTGCTAATGAGCAATTACGATTGTGTTTTCGAATATTAGCCGAATCTTGCAGTTACCGTTTCCTAATTTTTTTTTATTTTCTTCCTGACAATGGGAGAGAGATCTTAGTCCCCTCTCATGTGTGATTGTTTTAAGTCTGACCCTCCCCCCCCCCCCCAGTAGTTTGATGAAATCGACGCCGCTGAGAAGCGTTTTGTGATATGGCTTTAAGAGGAAGCCTTGTCTTATCCTCTGATCGGAGTATTTGGTAGTTTCGAAGTTTACTATGCCATCTTTCAAGTAGAAAAACAAACAGGAAAAAAAAACCCGTTTTTCTTGGGATTTTGCGGGTAATGTGTCGCAACACTTCTCGTGAGGGCACAAAGAATGGAGTTTCCAGTACCTGCGTCCTTGCATCATTAAGTAATAAAAGCAGGGGCGCATAAAGAATTTTTTTTTCAGGAAGGGGGGGGATCGATAAATGGTCGTTTTTGAGATCCACAAGAACAAAGTTAATGAAAAATATACGGAAAAAATTTAAGCATTTTTCTCTAATGAAAGTTGATGCATTTTTTGTAATGTAAGTCGCATTTTAACCAAAAACTTAAAAAAATTAAACACTTTCGGGGAAGGGGTAATGCCGCGCTTAACCCCCCCCCCCCTCTAAATACGCCCCTTAATAAAATCATATGTAGTTGACAATTAATATCGCAAAGAAAAACAATTCTTAGAAAAATTCACATGTAAGAAAATGATTCTATTTTGACGAAAATAAATCATGGGAATACGCATATTGTCAATCAAAATTTGTACAACGACTGCTTATATAATGAGAGATTTCTGTTTAACATTCCATTTCGTAAGTCGAAACGTATTACAAAGAAATTATTTGCTGAGCTAAAAAAACGTACTATATGTCTTAAAAAACACCATAATACCTTCAAGTTGGGACTGAAGAACAGGTTCTCTGCTTTAGAAGGCCTAACATCGGAAGAAGTGGACATCTCTGAAGTTAACAGAAAAGTAACCAAAGCTCTTATGGAAACAGCAACAAAATTAGCTGGGTCTAAGAACAAGTTGCATGTAAATAAATTATCAGGAAAAACGAAAATGTTGATGCAAAAAAGAAGAGAGATGAGGACAACTAAAGAAGATGTGACTTCCAAAGTGGAATATATAGAGCTATGCAAGACAGTACGAAAAAGTATCACTGAAGACGTAAGAAAAATTCAACTGTGAACTAGTGAGGAAAGCAATTGAAAACAACCAAAGCCTAAAGATAGCAAAGGGACATCTCAGTAAGGGAAGAAAACAGATTATGGCACTGAGAAAAGAAGATGGTTCTGTAACAAGAAATAGAGGCGAAATTTTGACAAGAGTGAAAGATTTCTACTCCAAATTATATGAAAGGGATGATACATGCACTCCAGACATCATGAAAGATACCAGTACCAGAGTTCCTCCAGTCCTTCCAGCAGAAGTTGCACATGCAATCAAGAACATGAAGCGGGGAAAAGCTCCAGGAGAAGATGGAATTACTGTAGACATCATACAAGAAGCAAGTGGAGAAATCGAAACAGTACTCGCCCAAATTTTCACTCGATGCCTTAATGAAGGAAAGATTCCTGAGGATTGGAACACCGCTAGAATGATCCTGCTACATAAGAAAGGTGACATTGAGGATCTCGGAAACTACAGACCTATCAGCCTCCTATCAGTAGTTTATAAAATCTTCACTAAAATTCTTTCACACCGCTTGAAGGTAGCACTGGACATGGCTCAACCGAGAGAACAAGCTGGATTCAGGAGTGGCTACAGCACAATAGATCATATCCATGTGCTGAGAGAACTAATTGAAAGAGCGAGGGAATATGAACTTCCATTGTGCATGGCTTTTATCGATTATGAAAAAGCCTTTGATTCGGTGAAACCATCAGCAGTTACAATGGCTCTGAAAACCTGTGGTATTGAAGATGCATACATTAATATTATTAATAACATCTATGAAAATGCAAGTGCAAAGATTAGGCTGTTTGAAAATACAACACACATAAAAATTGGAAAAGGAGTGAGACAAGGTGACACCATATCTCCGAAGCTCTTTAATGCCACATTGGAAAATGTCTTTCAATCACTGAACTGGGAAAACAAAGGGATAAAGATTAATGGCAATTATCTAACCCACCTTCGTTTTGCTGATGACATAGTCATTTTTGCAACTACCCCGTCAGAGCTACAGAGTATGGTCCAGGAACTTGCTGACAAGAGTAAAGAAGTGGGATTAAAAATGAACTTTCAGAAGACAAAAGTGATGTACAATGCTTTTACAAGAAATGAAGATTTATCGATTGATGGAGAAAAGCTGGAGATAACAGACACATACGTTTATCTTGGACAGCAGATATCAAGTGAAGGTCACATTGATGAAGAAATTAATCGGCGTACAAAACTTGCCTGGAGAGCTTTTGGAAGAAACAGCATAATTTTCAAGAGCAATATGCCATTATGTCTTAAAAGAAAAGTGTTTGATCAATGCATCCTTCCAGTGCTTACGTATGGTGCAGAGACGTGGACCTTAACTAAAAGAGACATACAAAGGCTGCAGACAACTCAAAGAAGCATGGAGAGGTGCATACTTGGTGTAACCAGGAGAGATAAGAAGAGGAACTCGTGGATCCGAAAAATGACAAGAGTGGAAAACATCATGATCAGAGTCAAATCCCTGAAATGGCAATGGGCTGGACATACTGCCAGAAGGACAGATCATCGATGGACAGCCGAAATTTTAGATTGGATTCCAAGGGACAGGAAAAGACCCCGAAGAAGACCACATGGGAGATGGGTGGATGAAATTCGAAAGTATGCAGGGGTGACATGGAGGAGACTGGCACAAGACAGACCGTTGTGGAGGAAACTTGGGGAGACCTTCGTCCAGCAGTGGATTGATAATGGTTGACAATGATGATGATGATGATGTAAAACATTCACTCCGTCGTGATATTAGAGGGGGAAATGTCTTCGTGTTTTAAAAATATATCGTTAAAGTGCTTCCCCATTGTTATGGTTCACAATAAGTTTTATAAGAGTAAAACCGTGAACGAATTTACATGCTCAGGGATATAGATTACTGGCTGAACGTGCTACTGAAGAAGTAAAGCGGCTTTCAGTTAATCATCATTTTCAACCATTATCAGTCCACTGCTGGATAAAAGTCTTCCCCATGTTTCTTCCACAACAATACAGTCTGTATTGAGAGAGTCTCCTCCATGTCACTCCAGCATGCTTTCGAATTATTGCATTAAATATACAGACAAATAATAATTTTGGAACTTTAAATAAACTGATAGAAATGCTTGCCAACCAAACAGATAAGGATAATGACGGGCTGGAAATGAGACCCATTTGGCGTTACATTTATTAATCGTCGTGTGCAAGCCCCGAGTCCGGTTTTTTGAAGATCGATTCCTCAATATTTAAATAAAATTGAACTATCAATCGCATTGTACAATATGTCTAATAAAATTTGTCATAAAAGTTGGCTGTGGGAAATAAAAATCATGTCTTAGATTACAAATAAGATTGATAGGATTGTACTGTACATATTGTATTGTATTATATTGTATTGTACAATATGTGTGACAAAATTTGTCATATTGCGACGTACGCAGCTGCATTAAAAGTCACGTCTTTGAGCGTGGTGTTCACATTATTCTGTCCAACCCCTTTATCTGTACCATGTGAAAGAGAAAACATGAAAGTTTCCTCGTTGTTACTGCCGAGTCGTATATTTCCATCATTCACCTGTCGTACCCCCATAGCCTTGTTGAGCTATTACCGCCGAGATCACCGGAGACGGTGATGACTTAATTTCGGTAATTAAGTCATCACCGTCTCCGGTGATCTCGGCGGTAATCAGGTGATGACTTAATTCCGTGTGATTTCTCCTTGTGGGGTTTTGCTTATGTACCACCTTTGCCACGTGACGTCCCGGAACTAAAGCAGAGAATTGAAGAAGAGAGTATGGCAAGAGTTAGATTGCCGTGCCACACGTAGTTCCTACATTGAATCGTTGTGAAATGATGTGATGTGAAAAACTTGGACATTTTCTCTTTCACATAATATGTATATGACACTGATATCTGTCCTAGTCTTTGGGCAATAAACCACTGAAACTGTTCCCACAATTTATAAACACCCTGTATAACATCTAGCTACCTCAGCGTCATCGGCTTCTCAGTCAGTCACTGCTAATTTGTTACCTGATTTCCGCTTTTCGTTTAATATGTTTGGAATGTACATACATGAGATTATTTCCGAGATCAATGTAAAACTGAAGCGAAATTTTGAGGGGGAATGCCGTTTTCCGTCAGGAAACGTTATTTTGTCTTTCAAAACTTTCGAAAACTGAAGATAAACCGAGTGAAGATTTTCCTCATAATCGTAATTTCTTTTTCCCGCGATGTTGCCTCTGTTCAGTATTTTTGTTAAATATAATTTTATCGAAAAAAAAATTTTCTGTTTCAGCTTGAAACAGCAGGCAGAAATTTCTAAAAACGTAAGTTAGGCGGCGCAAAAAAATTCCTTGTATAATCTTCAGGCATGAGATTCTTCCGCTTATTCGATGAATTTCGCCTTTTCCGTTATGATGTGGGTTTCTCGAGACCGATTCATAGCTGAACAGAAGTTTTTGAAGGATTGTCGGTGGTGAGGGTCGTTTACCGTCTGAGGACGGAATTCCGTCTTTCGAAAACGGAAAGTAGACAGAGTGAAGATTTCTCCAATAAACTTTTTTTTTCGTTTGATGTTCTTCCTGCCCTGTACTGTTGTTAAGTGTAATTTTATTCCTTAAATATTTGTACTTCAGCATGAAAACGTAAGGAAAATGTCCAAAAATGAAAGTTGAATGGAACAAAGATTTTTTTTCTGAAAAGTAATTTCCCCACCCAACCCTGCGATGTTTCTACTGCCCAGTGTTGTTGTTAAATGTTATTTCCTCCAATAAATCTTTGCATTTCAGTTTGATGAAGGAGGGGAAATTTTTTCGAAAACAGAATAGTGAAGAAGTTGAAAATTTTGTAAGAACGAATGCATGGTGTTCAAAAGTATTCATATTCTCAAAGTTACTCCATTTATCTAAAATTGTGAAAGCTTTGATATTATGCATTCATGGTTCTCAGACTGTGAGCTCTTTCAACATGGTGATGAAATTATTGTCATATGAGGGGGGATTGGGAGAAGAACAGTGGTGATAAAGAAATGAAAAGGAAAAGACAGCAAAAAAAAAAAAAAAAAAAAAAGCAACTGATACTGTGCAACTGCAGAGTCAACAAAATATAAATGTGGCTTTGGAACTTGCAGAGAAGAAGTAAGGCTTGCTCATTAGAAGAAACTTAAGCTAATGTTCTAGCAATAATAACAAAACAAGAAAAATACTGTGTTTGAGTAATGTCTTGAAAAAAAAATTATTTGAATTTTATATTGTGAATACATTGTGCTCCAGTTTAATGTTTGCATTAAGTACAGTGAACAATTCTATCTTGCTCATGAAAGACTATACCATTCATACTTTTTTACCATACATTTTGATTTTTTATCTGGTTAAAAAAATTCAGCTTTTTTTTCTTGATGTCACGGACGAGGAAATCTCACCGGTTAGCTACTCCAAGGTAGCTGTGACAGAATTCGGCAAGAGCTGTTCAACTTCTTCCTGAGTACTTGATTCAGGTCCTGTTTGGGATGTGCAATGGAGCCCTCCATCTGAAATACTTTCCCAAGGACTGGGAGAAGGTAGTGGTGCTGTCCAAACCTGGAACCAATCATACCATACATACCACAGAACTGTCATCCGATCTCCCTCTTGCCCATCTGGGCAAGCTCCTGGAGAGGATCATCCTTTCTGGGCTTAAAGAGTTCTGCAACGCTAAGGGAGTCATTCCTGGTGAACAGGGCAGTTTTTGAGCAAAGCATGTCATGCTGCACCAGTTGATCACACTTGTGGAATTTGTTTCTGAAGGACATGATAAGAGTGAGTATTCCACTGCTGTACTCCTGACATTAGCAAAGGCTGCCCCGGTGGTGCAGTGGTCTAAGCGATAGCTTTTGATCATTCGTCTGAGGTGAGTCCGGGTTCGAATCCCAGTGAGGCATGGATGTTGTATTTGTCTTATGGCACTGGCTTTCTCCTTTCCCTCAAACCAGTGGCTCTAAATTAGGCACAGGCTACTGCTCACAGTGGTCATTAAGCCTCCAATAAAAAAAAAAAAATGACATCAGCAAAGCCTTCAACTGTGTGTGGCATGAGGGTTTCCTTCACAAGTTGCAAGAGCTCCAGTGTCCCCTCCCACTTGTTCAGCTGATTGACTCATACCTTAACAGCCACAGCTTCACTGTTAAGATTAGCAGTGGGTGTTGGTATACCTGCTTTTCACTGGTATTTTGAAAAGCCACTTCCACTGGATTGTTACACCATAACAATCTGATTTTTAGTTTTCATTTTTTTAGTTTTCATTTTTAATTATCATCACATGTATTATATGTACTGTATATATTTACACACATAGGTCATTTCAAAAGTTTTGCACACTGTGCAGGTGCTGCCCATAGGATGATGCAATCACTCCAATCGTTGTGCCAGTTGTGAGTCAGATTTCAGTATACAAAGTTGTGTCTATGTTTGCTCCTGTTCCGAAAAATTCTGCCTAGAAATGGAGGAAGAAAGTGAATCAGGTCAGATCTTCTGTTGTGACTCTATATTAAAACTGAAAATTTTCAAGGAAAATCCCCTACTGAAATTCATAAAGCTTTGTGTGAAGTTTGTGGGGCTAGTGTAGTGGGAAAATTTGTGAGGAAAATCCCTACTGAAATTCATAAAGCTTTGTGTGAAGTTTGTGGTGCTAGTATAGTGGGAAAATTTGTGAGGAAAATCCCCTACTGAAATTCATAAAGCTTTGTGTGAAGTTTGTGGGGCTAGTATAGTGGGAAAATTTGTGAGGAAAATCCCCTACTGAAATTCATAAAGCTTTGTGTGAAGTTTGTGGTGCTAGTATAGTGGGAAAATTTGCGAGGAAAAGCCCCTACTGAAATTCATAAAGCTTTGTGTGAAGTTTGTGGGGCTAGTATAGTGGGAAAATTTGCGAGGAAAATCCCCTACTGAAATTCATAAAGCTTTGTGTGCAGTTTGTGGGGCTAGTATAGTGGGAAAATTTGCGAGAAAAATCCCCTACTGAAATTCATAAAGCTTTGTGTGAAGTTTGTGGGGCTGGTGTAGTGGGAAAATTTGTGAGGAAAATCCCCTACTGAAATTCATAAAGCTTTGTGTGAAGTTTGTGGGGCTAGTATAGTGGGAAAATTTGCGAGGAAAATCCCCTACTGAAATTCATAAAGCTTTGTGTGAAGTTTGTGGGACTAGTATAGTGGATCATAGTGCAGTGTCACAGCGTGCTTCTCATTTCCACCAAGGTTGCGAAAGAATCGAAGATGATCCAAGAAGTGGCCAGCCATCAGATGCAATGCACAACACTTCTGTAGTTATTGTCAACAGCATTTTGAAAGAAAATTGGCAGAACATGTGAAAAGATGGCATATGAAGTATTGGTTTTCAGAATCCTAACTGAAAAGTTACAGAAAAGTGGCTGCCAAATGGGTTCCACATATTCTGAGTGAAGAGCAGCAAACAAAATAATCTTAACTTGATCTTACCTTGTCTGTGATTAATTCAGGTTTCTCCAAAAATTAATTTGTCAACAAACAGTTGTTGAAAATGCCAGTGAAGATTGCTGCACGAAATGCATCCAAAAACGGAAATATGACTATTAGAAGAAAATGATGTAAAGTTTTCTAATCACCAAAAGTATTCAAATGTATAAAAAATCAGTGATGTTTCTGCAAATATATTACGTTATAAAATAATTTTTATTTTGTGTAGACTAAAATAAACTTTTCGTTAGAATTCCGACAAGTGCTGGCCCTATTCGAAATTTTTAGTCTCCTAGGAAGTTTCCGACAAGAACTGTATATGTATGGCAGAACAAAGGAGGTGAACAGATTGCAGCTGTAGAAGTTTTAAATACCTGATCACCTATAAAGGCTACAAGAAGGACATAACAAAGGACTTGTTCGGTATACGAAGACAGCATAGGATCTAATATACCAACGGTTGTAACTACAAACGGGAGAAGAACATAAGAATTCATAAGTCAGGAACAAATCTGGTAAATCTCATGCTATGTTCATATTTAATAAATAAAATTAAAGAACAATAGTCCTACAAAATTATTAATAATTTATCTGGTCGTATATTATTTTTAAAAAGCAAATATGCATGAAGAACAGAACAAAGAAAGTATGCAAATACTTCAAAACTCAAATAATAAAACCATGTAATTACTGTAAAGCAGGCAAAAAACCTAAATGCAAAATTCACATATGTATTTACACATCTTCTTGTTATTATTGGGAGGGGGGAGTTAATGACCACTGTAAGCAACTCAATGGGCTATAAGCAGTCACTTGTCCCTAATTCAGGGCCACTGGTTCCAGGGAAGGGACAGAGCCAATGCTGTAAGACAAACACAATATTCATGCCTCATCAGGGTTCGAACCCAAACCTATCTTTAATTAATGGTCAGAAGCCAGTGCTTGGACCACTGCACCACCTTCACACATCTTATGAGATGGACTTTGTAAAAAATTAAGTTGCATTAGCATTCATTTAGTACAGTGTGACTAAATTCACTATGGTGAAATAATAAAAACCTATATACAGGATGATCACTTGAATTTAGTCACATTCATCAGATATACCATGGTTAAAGCCTTTAGCTCTCCAAATTTATGCATTCCTTTAAAACTGGTTACATTTTTAAGTATTAGTTTTTGTATGGTCAATTTCTTTTTTTTTTTAATTTCCTGGTCCGGTTCTACTCTACCATTTTGTGAAACGTTACCTACCCAGATTACATGTAGTTAATTGTTTTTGCCACACCACCAGCTATGTATGAATTGCATATTATTACTTACTACCCCATTGGCAGTTTCCTCTCATAAGTACCATCATTTCACTGGACATACTTTGTCATATTTACTTTCTGGACAATCAACTTGAATATGTAATAATAACATTTAAAACTCCAATTATTTAATTAGCCTGAATATGTAGAAAAGCATTTTGAACTCCAATTATTTCAAAGTGCAATCAGTTTTTAAATTAATGTGAAATTAAAAAATGGCAAGCTTGTATGTCTTGTGTTAAACATATTGTTCCCTTTTAAAATTAAAATTTACTTCTTAATTACTGGTTTTTTTTTTTAGTTTTTTTTTTTTTTAGTTTTTAATGTTTGACATAGAAACAAACCAAAAAAAAATGATGTTGAGAAATGGCTTCCTAGTTTAATTGAATTAATAATCTAAAGCAACTTTTATGGGAATTTTACTAGGAAATTTTTTCATTAATAGCAAATTTTCGGAGAAAACTCTTCTCCTTCTTCAGGCTGTCTTGTTGTTGTCACTTTTTACTTGTCACTATCACGGTTACGGTTTACCTTGACGGTTACGGTTAACCTTGACGGTTTAGGTTATTTTTCAACAAATCCTGCCAGATGTTAGGCAGGGAAAATCCTTTGCAGTCATTGATGATGGAATTTTGATTTTTCTCAATCTCTATTCCTTCTTTCAGTTTTCTTTTTGGAAATTGCTTTGGAAACTGATTACTTTAAGGGAATTCCAATCCATGCTGTGCCCAGTTTCTCTAACATGCCTATCTAATCCAGTCTTGTTGGAGCAACTTTTTATAGCTGCTTTATGCTCAGCTATACGAGTTTCTAGTCTGCGACCTGTTTCACCTATGTAAGATAGTCCACAACTACAATTTACTTCATAAACTACTCCTTGCATTTTTCAAATATCTTCTTCTCTTTGAACTATTTTAGGGAAAAATTTTTTAACTTTGTTCTCTAAACTTGGAGCAAGCCTAATATTGTATTTCTTACTAATTCTCTTTAAAGACTCAAATAAACCTTTGTGATAAGAAATTTTTCTAGTTAATTTTACTTGTTGCTTTTGTGGGTTCTTCGTACCATTAAAATTCAGAAGCTTCTCAATTTCTTCTTTAGGATAGTTATTCTCTGCAAGTATGACTTTAAGCTCTTCTATATGGGCTTCTTTTTTATCTGCAGTAGAAACTACACTGCTGGACAATTGCTAAGGACGGATCATAAACGGCTATATAGTGCATAAAAAAGTAAGTGTGGTTGGATGCCAAGTGAAATAAAATAATGCCAGAATGTCAGGACATTACAAGAAAGACAATTTACTGTGCTCTGAAATCCAGAAGGCTTTGGAACGTGTTCAAGGGACAAACAGGCCATTTTGTGCAGAATACGTAAACGTGAAAAATGCAATTACCGTCCGCAGGCGTTCCGGCGTAAGATGTCAATACGGGATATGGCCACCATGGAGGGCGATGCAAGATTCCACACGTCGTGTCATGCTTTGCTCAACATTATCAAGCAGCTGTTGGGGTAATTTATCCCATTCCTCTGTCAGTGCACGGATGAGGGTGTCCTTGTTTATTGGAGGGCATTGGCGACCAGCAAGATTCCTTCCCAAAGCATCCCACACATTTTCAATGGGATTCAGATCTGGAGAACGTGCTGGCCATATGAGGCGTTGAATATCCTCACTCTCAAGACACTCCTGGACAGCGACTGTTCGATGACATGTTGCGTTGTCGTCCATGAAAATGAATCTATCACCGAGAGCACCACGGAACATGCGAACATGAGGTAGCAGAACATCCTTAATGTATCGTTGGCCAGTCATAGTCCCAGTTGGAAGCACATAGAGGGACGTACGGCCACTGATCATGATGCCAGCCCATACCATGACACTACATGTCGGATATCGGTCCCTTTCCTGTATGTTTGTTGGACAATATGCAGTACCACTATCACTCCAGATCAGTTGTCGTCGACAATCAGACGATAGACTGTATCTACTCTCATCTGAGAAGAGGACAGCAGACCAGTCGTTATCAGTCCAATTGTGATGTTGATGGTACCATTGCAAACGGGCAGTACGGTGACGTCTGGATAATGGAATGCACACAACAGGACGGCGGGCGTATAGTCCTCCTTCATGCAAACGTCTGGCGACAGTTTTTCGGGAGATCCGCTTGCCAGTAGCAGCCATAAACTGATTTGCTACCTCACTAGCTGTGCTGCGCCAGTGTCTTTTTGTTGATAGCACTACGTACTGATCTTCTGCAGGTGTCGTACTGCGAACACGACCTCCCGTGACGTTTGCTACACTCTCCATTTGTTTGAAATGATTTCCAGAGCCTTGAAACAACACTGTGGCTGACGTCGAACTCCCTGGCAACATCTGTTATTTTTCGCTCTTCTTCAATCTTGCCAATAATACGGCCACGCGTAAAATCATCTAGGTGATGTCGTGAAGACATACTGAAAATTGCAAGTTCGTCAATTGATTCTTTCCCTTTCAACTTTGTGTTTGAACAACAACGGTCAACACGCGTCAAACCCTTTATATCTCTTATCAGCGCTATGACGTCACGAACAAGTTCAGCAATCCAAAATTTGCATACGCACAACACGTCTTACTGTATCCCGCACTTATGCTAATTTCCACATTTTCCTGCCTTCCATTTTATGGTTGCTATCGTTGCTATTGTCATCCGTCCTTAGCAATTGTCCGGCAGTGTATTTTATTAATTTTTTCTAAAAACTGACTTGCTACATTTTTCTTAATAGAAACTGGATGATAGGAATTGAAATCCAGTAGTCTTTTAGTATTCATTGGTTTTTTTATACCAACTAGTGATGAATTTTTCATCTTCATAATAGATAGTAATATCTAAGAAGTTTATTCTTCTGTCTTTTTGAAGTTCAATAGTGAACTTAAGGGAATCTTCTAATTCATTGAATGAATCTAGAATTCTTTCTGGAACAATTTCTGAGCTATCTATTATAAATAAGATGTCATCCATGTATCTGCTATATAAGCAGAAGTATGTGGGTTGTACTAGTATCTTTTCTTCTAGTTTTCCCACATAATAGTTTGCTAAGAGTGGGGAGAGTGGGGAGCCCATAGCTAGCCCCGATTTTTGAATGAAAAAAGTTTTCCCAAATTGAAAGTAGTTGTTCTGCAAAGAGAAAGTAAGCATTTCAAAAATTCCTACTAATATGTTTTTTTCCTTGTTGTGAAAAACTATTAGGTCTGCCAAATCCTGCCAGATGTTAGGCAGGGAAAATGACTGCAAAGGATTTTCCCTGCCTAACATCTGGCAGGATTTGTTGAAAAATAACCTAAACCGTCAAGGTTAACCGTAACCGTGATAGTGACAAGTAAAAAGTGACAACAACAAGACAGCCTGAAGAAGGAGAAGAGTTTTCTCCGAAAATTTGCTATTAATAAAAAAATTTCCTAGTAAAATTCCCATAAAAGTTGCTTTAGGTTATTAATTCAATTAAACTAGGAAGCCATTTCTCAACATGAGCTTTATTCAAAGAATTAGAACAGAGTATGGGTCAGATACTTGGCAAACAATCAAGAAAGTTCAACATGCTACATTGAAGATGGAAAGATCCATAGCTCAAATCAAGTTCCTGAAAAATTGCAAGGTAATTAACTTTATTCCAAATTCATTTAGACTTAGAAAACCATTTAAAGATTTACTTTCAGCCAACTTCGTAAGAAAAATAGAGCAAAAAACGTTAAAAAGAAGTATTGAAGCAAAATATAAAAATGTTGCTTATTATATAAAAATGTTGCTAAAAGTAAAAGTAGAAAATAAAAAGAAAATTTCTGGAATCTTAAGGGATACAGTAAAAGCAGAATTGGATGACTGGCTAAAAATTGGAGTAAGAAACAAAAATAAGAAATTTGTTAAAAAGCTGAACCTTAAAGAAGAGAAATTTTTGAAGAAAAACTATTCCAGTAAAAACAAAAAAACTGCAGTTCTTAGTCATGTAAAGGACAACACTGCTACTGGAGTTAGCCAAGAATTATTACAATTGATAAATAAAGGAAGTAATTTCAATCTATCCAAAGAAAAATAAATCCAGAAAAATTGGTAATTGAATTGGAAAGCATCTGCAGCACTTTAGAAAAAGAGGACCAAATTAAAGCAGACCTCCTCAGAAAAGATTACTACAATAGCCTTACAAAATTCCAGAAGCAAGTAAGGAAACCTCAAAAAATTTTGATAATAGTCAATTAAAAGCTCTTAAAGATTTCAGAAAAAATGAAAGTGTAGTTGCCGTGAAAACAGACAAAAGTAAGTTGATTACTATTATGGATAAGAAAGATTATCTAGAAAAGATGGAAGAAGAACTAAAAAACCTATGTATGAAGAAGTAAAAGAAAACCCACTACCAGATTTGATTAAAAAAGTCTCTAAGCTTATTTCACTTCAAAAAAAAAAAAAAAAAAAAAAAAACCAGCTTCCAGAAAACTATAAACAATTCTCAAAATTACAGTTCAGATTACCTCAAATATATGGAATAGTCAAACTGCATAAAGAACACCAACCAATTAGACCAATAATAGACTCAAAAAACTCTATTCTTTCAAATCTAAACTATTTTTTAAAGTCACACCTTCAGAATCTTTTAAAAGAGCCACCTAACTTGATTAAAAACTCAATGCAGCTAAAAGAAAAACTAGAACTTCTTCCTAAATTAGATTCTCCTATTATGGGTAGTTTAGATATAGTGTCTATGTATACTCACATTAATATAGATCAACTTATAGACTTTATAGCAGAAAACTTGGCAGACCTAATAGTTTTTCACAACAAGGAAAAAAAAATTAGTAGGAATTTTTGAAATGCTTACTTTCTCTTTGCAGAACAACTACTTTCAATTTGGGAAAACTTTTTCATTCAAAAATCGGGGCTAGCTATGGGCTCCCACTCTCCCCACTCTTAGCTAACTATTATGTGGGAAAACTAGAAGAAAAGATACTAGTACAACGCACATACTTCTGCTTATATAGCAGATACATGGATGACATTTTATTTATAATAGATAGCTCAGAAATTGTTCCAGAAAGAATTCTAGACTCATTCAATGAATTAGATGATTCCCTTAAGTTCACTATTGAACTTCAAAAAGAAAGAAGAATAAACTTCTTAGATATTACTATCTATTATGAAGATGAAAAATTCCTCACTAGTTGGTATAAAAAACCAATGAATACTAAAAGACTACTGGATTTCAATTCCTATCATCCAGTTTCTATTAAGAAAAATGTAGCAAGTCAGTTTTTAGAAAAAATTAATAAAATAGTTTCTACTGCAGATAAAAAAGAAGCCCATATAGAAGAGCTTAAAGTCATACTTGCAGAGAATAACTATCCTAAAGAAGAAATTGAGAAGCTTCTGAATTTTAATGGTACGAAGAACCCACAAAAGCAACAAGTAAAATTCACTAGAAAAATTTCTTATCACAAAGGTTTATTTGAGTCTTTAAAGAGAATTAGTAAGAAATACAATATTAGGCTAGCTCCAAGTTTAGAGAACAAAGTTAAAAAAAATTTCCCTAAAATAGTTCAAAGAGAAGAAGATATTTGAAAAATGCAAGGAGTAGTTTATGAAGTAAATTGTAGTTGTGGACTATCTTACATAGGTGAAACAGGTCGCAGACTAGAAACTCGTATAGCTGAGCATAAAGCAGCTATAAAAAATTGCTCCAACAAGACTGGATTAGATAGGCATGTTAGAGAAACTGGGCACAGCATGGATTGGAATTCCCTTAAAGTAATCAGTTTCCAAAGCAATTTCCAAAAAAGAAAACTGAAAGAAGGAATAGAGATTGAGAAAAATCAAAATTCCATCATCAATGACTGCAAAGGATTTTCCCTGCCTAACATCTGGCAAGATTTGTTGAAAAATAACCTAAATCGTCAAGGTTAACCGTAACTGTCAAGGTAAACCGTAACCGTGATAGTGACAAGTAAAAAGTGACAACAACAATACAGCCTGAAGAAGGAGAAGAGTTTTCTCCGAAAATTTGCTATTAATGAAAAAATTTCCTAGTAAAATTCCCATAAAAGTTGCTTTAGATTATTAATTCAAAAAAAAAGTTCTTACATGGTTAAATAAAATTTGAGTCACACAATCTAAGAAACATTGTGTTTACTGTCCTATTTGGAATGTATATGTTCCCAACCTCCTTCATTAAAATGTATTGTTTCCCCTCAATTCCAAGTTTCTGCTCTGTCAGACAATTGTTTGATTGTGTGTACCTTGACTTTTACATTCAGGCATATCATACTTTTTTTGTTGTGCATGCTCACCTCTCTCTCCCTCTGTTGCAGAGAGAATATCTATTTTTAAATTTAGTGTGCACTGTAAATAAAATCAACTTGTGCAAAGTAAGAAATGCCATTACTTTTTTTCTCTGTTTCCTTCCAGTTTATTCCATTAGTGATACGCTTTGTATATAACCATCAAGATGGCTGGGGATAGCAAAAACCCACTGGAAGTTATTGGCTATCTGTTCTATCTGGTCATTCCAGGAAGAACATCTTTTGAAAAAATGGAGGAAGTTCCTGATTACATCACAGAAGTAAGTCATATCAGTTACTGTTTTTATATGGAAATTGATATCAGCGTGTGGTAAGATGTATGACAGTAACTGATATACAGTGGAACCTTGGTTGTACGTTTCTCATTTATATGTTTTTCACTTTTATGTGTCATTTGCACTAGTCCCAATATTTTACAATAGTTTTTATCTTTTTTTTCAATTCGATTATACATAATTCATTTATACTCTTTTCAAGGTTATGCATTAATTTTTTTATTTTAGGCTATCAAAAATACATGGTTCTTGGATACTTTTTTTTTTTTTTTTTATACATAACCTGGTATGTTACAAACCCTGTTAAGCATATATGGGATGTGTTATAAAAACAGATCTGGGAGCAAAGTCCTCTTCTGTCAAATCTGAACCAGCTAAAGGAATGAATGTCTAGTGAATTCCTGGTATGCTGTAAACATACTATTAGATACACTCCAACACCTTGTGGAATCTATGCCAAACTGCATACATTCTGTAATTCGAGCTAAAAGAGGTCCAACCCTGGTATTGAATAAAAGTTTCAAATTCAGTCACTGTTGTGTGCACTTAAGCGTGAAAGATGAAACGTGTTAACCTACTTCTTTAACATTTGTAACAGAAGTAAGTAGTCAGATCTAAACTTCATGTGTGAGATGAATTCCTGCAAGAAAGGGCACATCTCTCTGCATTACATTATGATTACTACTGAAGTAGTTCAGTTCAGTAGAGCAGCTTTGTTTCTCTAGAGGAAGCCTTGTCTTATCTGCAGTTAAGTGGTATAGAACTCTGGGGTGAATGCCTGAAACAGGCCGGGCCGTAAACAGGGAAGTCTGAGCCAGGCAGCACTTTCCAAATTAAAGCCCATGCAGACCTCTAAATTATTGACCTCACCCTTGTGTATCATTGAATTGAGCGTATTTTAGTTACAGATGTGTCGCAACTAAAAGACCATGGCATAAGTAGAATGTCGCTTACCTAGAAAATCAACATAAAATAATATGTGATTTTCTGCAATGGCAATAATAAGCACACCAGTCAAAAAAGTCACCCCTAACAGAAATGACAGTAGGAAGTTGCTGGTTGCACAGAGGGTGCCGTGATAGCATTGTTAGGAGATAAATAGCACTGACGGGGTCTACAGGATCATTTCTGTCTCGTGCAGTGGTGAAGAGCAATGTGTGTGTTGAACATAGTCTGCAATATGGGTCGTAAGACAGACGTTACTGAGTGGCAAAATGGAGCCATCGTGTTTGGCCGTGCCCACAGACACAGAGTGAATGAAGTCGCCCAAGTTGTTTTTGTGTCAAAGCTTACTGTCCAGCGGGTCTACAAACAGTGGTGCAGTTCACAGTCAACTGAAAATTGGTGATGTAAGTGTGGCAGGAAAACGATTCTCACCAACAGGGACCGCCATCATGTTTCCCACCTAGTAACTGCAAATTGGCTTCAAACCAGGCAACAATTGCTCCAAACAGTCAATGAAAGTCCACTCCAACCAATTTTCGAAAGGACATTGCGACGAGAACTGCATGTGGTTGACATCAGGAGCAGAGTACCACGGAAGAGGCCTCTTTCAATCGCAAGTCACAAAGTTGCACGTTATCAATGGGCTCGGAGGCACCAAAACTTACTGTGGAGGATTGGAAATGAGTAATTTGGTCTAATGAGTCTCATTCTTGTTTGTACTCCAATGATGGGAGGCGATTAGTGCATCGCAGGCCCAATGAAGCCTTTAATCCTGATTGTTTCTAAAGTTTTGTTCAAGTTGGAGGGGTTCTGGGATGTTTTGGAGATGTTTTTCATACCACAAAATTGGCTCTCTTGTTGCAATGGTGTTGAATTTGAACCAGCATGCGTACCTTCACATTCTGAATGACAAAGTGTTGCCCTCTGCCCTACATCTCCAGGAGCAGCATCACATTGGCACTCCTGTCTTCCAAGACTACAATTGCCGTGTGCACAGGGCTAAAACTGCGTCTGAGTGGCATGACGAACAGTCAGCAACACTGTCTCACCTTGACTGGCCCGCCAAATCCCGAGATTTAAATCCTATTGAAAATCTGTGAGATCATTTGGAACAGAAGGGGAAATGCCGGAATATCGATACCCACGTACTCTTCGGGATCAATTGACATAAGAGTGGCTGCAGGTCGATGTTCAATACATCCACAACCTCATGGAGTCTACCACACAGGATTCATGCTGTTATCAAGGCAAGAGGTGCCGTCACCCATTATTAGGTAAGTTCTGCCAGGGATGACATTTTTGTCAGGTGTGCTTAATGTTAAACTGGTGAAAAAACTAGACTCTTCTTCCTACTACGACACATGATTTTGCTGCTGCATAGCTTTAATTCATTGTACGTTTGGCTCCATGTCTGAAAATCCAGTTTTAAAAATTCCTTTGATTGTGCTAGGCTGTAATTACAGGGATCGCATTCCTCCTAAAATTCCTAAAATTCCTAATATTTTGTGACCCTCCTTAAATTCCTAAAATTATACCTAAAATTTGCTATTCATCCTAAAATTTTCGTAAGCTTATTTATTAAAAACACAACCGTTATTAACGCCAATAAATTTACCATTACGGTAAGGTAAAAAGACCTGTTATTGTAGAAACACAGCCTATATGCTGTGCTGCTGAAGGGAGGGAAAATGACGCCATCGAGGTGCACTTGCTTCGGGGCGGGCGCTCCACTTTTTGCCTTCAGACAGTTTTCGAGAGTAACAAGAGATCTAAGGGAAAAGGGGAGGGGTCATTTTCACCCCTGGTTTGCGCTTTGCAGACGAACTCCGTGGCACGCAGAAGATCGTACTTTATTTTTGTACATGCCTTGTGGAACCTCCTCTTTCTGCTGATGTTTTGTTATTGTAAACCGCAGGTGGGTGGAAGCAAAGAGGAAACATGTGATCTCCTTCCGTAACCTCCGGTAATGACGATGGGATGGTAGCTGAGTGTTATCGTGACAGGCAGTAGAGCACGTGATCATTGACCTTCGATCGTGCGTCGGCGACAGCGACCTTCGATGCGCAATATATCTCGGCTCCGACTCGCTTTGACTGAACTTGCGTGAGATGCGTATGATAGTTTCTGGTTTTGTGTCTTTTATGGTGTTCTCTGTGCTGTGTGCAGGTTCAGTTCTCTAGTGGTGACCTGCTTTTTTTTTTTTTTTTTTTTTTTTTTCTATCTTCTGACATTCTCGCAGCCAAATTTCGGGAAGTTGTCTGGTTTTGCAATATTGGAACATGTTTTTGTACTTCCCTTTCATTTTCTGTTTAGTAATACAAGTGTTTAAGATTCCTAAATCCAAAACGAAATTTCAAGATGCGTGGCTCGCCAAAGAATTGGACGGAGTGAAGTTGAAAGAATGGTGTTCTGCAACTGAAACAATATTTTCTGCTAAGTGTATATTGTGTTCAGAAATTTTCAACATTTCTAATAGTGGCTTTTCACAAGTAAAAGCGCATCATAAAGGAAAAAAACATTTGCAGAAATTTCAAAGTAAATTTCAAAATAAGTCCATCCTGAAAGCCTTTAGAGGACAGGATCTTCAGCCCAAAACAAATATTAGTGAAGTACTGAGTCATGATTTACAGTTGGCTAAAGCCGAAGCATTATGGGCCATGAAAGTTGCTAAGGACAATATGTCTTTTGTTTCATGCACTGAAACAGTTGAACTTTTCAAAGAAATGTTTCCTGATTCTGCTATTGCAGCCAAAATGCAACTTAAAGAAAAAAGTTGCTTATGTGATATCACATGGATTGTCAAAATATTTTGAAGAGGATTTGAAAAAAGACATTGCATCTAGTAGCCAAGGAAAGGTTACTATAGCATTTGATGAAACTACAAATACACAAGTGAAACGGCAGTTGGATGTGTATCTCAGGTACTGGTCTTCAGAAATAAATTCAGTTTCTTGCCGATACCTAACAAGCGTTTTTCTGGGTCATGCAACAGCAGATATTTTGCTAAAAGAAATTCTTGATGTGTTATCATCCTTCAATATTTCGTTGAACAGAATTATTTGTGTATCCATGGACAGCCCAAATGTAAATAAGTGCTTTTTATGCAAATTCAATGAAGTTGTAAAACAAGAAACAGGCCAGAAATCTTTGGAACTAGGTTTTTGCAACCTGCATGTTGTTAGTAATGCATTTAAAATTTTTTTGACAAGCTTAAATATAGATTTTGACGAATTTGCTACTGATATGCATTACTTTTTAAAGAGTAGTGGTGCAAGACGAGAGGATTATAAATCTGTCGAGGATATAACATTGGTCACTGCCAAATTTCTTTTGCGTCATGTCAGCAACAGATGGTTAACCGTTGGTTCTGTAGCCCAGAGGCTCTTGGATCAATGGCTAAATATTACAGAATATTTTTTAAACTTCTTGCCATCTCAAAAAATATTTGAAAAACAACTACGCAATTCGGCAAGGTATAAAAGAATTCACTGTTTCCTGAAAAATGAGCTAACTCCTTGCTATTTAGCATTAATTTCATTTTCACACCAAAATTTTGAAAAGTTTTCATTATGTTATCAGAGTGAAGAACCAAAAATACACCAGTTATATTCTGATTTAAATACTTTAATGAAGAATGTTATGGCTCAGTTTATCCAAGATGATGTTATTGCAGGGAAATTTGGAGAAGACCTAAAGAATGTAGATTTTGAAAACAAAAATTCATGGAAAAAAACTAGGGGAGTTAGAAGTTGGTATGAAGACAAAAAATCTCCTCAGGAATGTTCAGGAGACCAGGCAGAAATTATTTCTCTTAGATGTAAGATCATCACTAATTGCAACCACAAAATATTTAAAGTCAAATTTGCCATTCTGCAATCAAAAGCTAAGAGACATAGAAGTTTTAAAGGTAAAAGAACCAAAGAAAGAGTCAACTCAACTTTCAGTCACTGAAGGACTTTCGGAAATAACCAGAATTTCAAGTGTTTTGCAACTTTCTGAGGAACAAATTGATAGAGTAAGAGAAGAGTGGAAACTTTTAAGTTGTGATAAGCCAACTCTAGATGAACTAGTGAAATTTTCAGAGGAAGGGCATATTCCAGTGCGGATTGATCATTACTGGCGTAATATATTTAGTATTAAAGACTCTAGCGGAAAAGAAAAATACTCAAATCTTGCTAAACTCATAAAGTCAATTTTAGTTTTACCTCATGGTAATGCTGATGCAGAAAGGGGATTTTCGGTTAACACTGCTCTGTTAAGGAAGGACAAGGCTAACTTAAAAGACTCAACTATAACATCATTAAGAATAGTTAAAGGGGCCATTAAACACTATGGATGTGTAAGTAAAGTTCCCATAACAAGAAATTTGTTAAATAGTGTTCGTGATTCACATAAATTTTATAAAGAGTATGTTGATAAGCTGAAGGAAGAAGAATCAAAAAAGGTAAAAGAAAGGAAGCAGAAAGAGAGGGAAAATAAGGAAAAGCAGCTAGAGAAAAAAAGAAAAGCTGAGTTTGATGACAAAATAAAAGAAAATGATGCAGAAATAAATAGACTTAAAAAAGATAAAGAAGCCTCCCTAGCAGTAATTCAATAGGGAACAGAAAGAATGAGAAAAGCTGTAGAAAAACAAAATACTGTTGAAATAGCAGTTGCCTCTAACTTGATCATACAAGGTTCAGCTGAAATAAAGAAAACTGAAAGTAAATTAGTTGTGGTGGAAGCAGAAAAAGATAGGCTGATCAGGAAAAGGTTAAAACAATAATATGAAAAAAGTAATTCAGTGAACAATTGTACATAGTTCTTGGTTTTCAATTACCTTTTTAGGATATTATAGTTTAATGTGAAACCTGAAAACTTTACTGTGAAAATCGTGAATTGCTTCTGGTTCAACAGCATATTAATGTTCAAAGTGAAACTTGAATGTGGTAAATATACTTGAATATGATAATAACACGTGAAAAGATAAGAACTGAACATTAGAAGTAAATCATACTTAAACTTTAGACATTAGACGTTATGCAAAAAATTTGGGTGTGAACTTCGACCATATATACTAATGGACTGCGCATTGGCAATAGCTGCATCAAAGCCGCCATGGCTCAAACATTGGGCACGTCATCATCAGACTCCAAATTTCGTGTACAAATGCTGTTATGATTACTAATTTACGCTGCAGAACTTCAGTGTTTTCGGTGTATTATGTGAATGCACCTCATATATAATGAAAACTCTTCAGGTAAGTTTACTTATGAGCTATATACATGCATGATCGTGTTGTTTACATTTTGTGATTTATAATGTGATGAACATTTGCGAAGAATTTGAAACATGCATTCCATTTTTTTTTTCTTAAGTTACTATATTTTTATATCAATAGCTGCAAGTTTCTGGTTAAGTAATTGAACTTTATTGACTTAGGTATTTAATTCGTTTCTTACCCATGAAAAATCATAGAACTTTCTTTACTATATCGGTCAGAGCAACCATAAGCACAGCAGGTGTAACCCATCTTTTTGACTGTTGTCATGTGATTTTATGTTGGAGCCAGAAATTTTGATGTCATGCGCAGTCTATCAGTATATATGGTTGAAGGGTGTGAAGCAAACTCTTTACAATGTATACAAAGTTGTTTTACTAGATGTATACAAATATACATCTAGTTTTTATTGAAATACACTCCTAAAATTTTCCTAAAATTTTTCTAAAAATTCCTAAAATTCCTAAAATTCTTACCTAAAATTTTCCAGAAGTATGCTATGATCCCTGTAATTATGAACAACGTATTTTAGGCATTTCTAAACCCTCCTTTTCTGATGAAAAACATTCCCACTAGATGTTGGTTTACATTTTTAGTTCAACAGTATCTCTACTTCTAATTGTTGGGTTGGAAATTTTCTCTCACCACTGGCTGAATGTAGCTGTGATAAACAAGAAAATGCATATAAGTACATGAAGTTTCTATTGCAACTGTACCAGTGTGTCTCTTTGCTGGTTCATTGGTGTATTTGTATTAGGAACTTCATCAATACATCTGAAAGTCTTATTTGGAAAAAAGTCTTCTGTTTCTGGCACTGCATCAAGGAAAAAGAAAAATTATCAAATTTATAGAAACCAAGGAACTTTGCACATCTGTATATAAGTTGGATCTATTAATAGCCTAGTAAGAAGAGCATTTATATGCATTAGGGCAAAAGAAAGTGAAAGAAGCAGGTTTAAACTAGATCTTAAATATCTTCAAAAATTTTGGCTACCAAAAAATGTAGTGTACCACAATGCAAAACACAGGGGATGAAAATAACCAAAATCAGGGCTTGAAAAACATCATGCCTAAGATGACTGGGGCATGTAAATTATTAGCCTGGGCATATAAAATAAAATCTAGTTGCCAGGCCCACACAAATAAATTTAAAAATAAAGTTTGGAATAGAATTTCCTACTACAAGAAGAAAGACAGCCAGCCACATGTTGTGTTTCATTTCATTGCTAATTAAGTTCTATTATTATTATGGTGTGCCAAGGGCAGAAGAATATCACTTCTTTAATTATATTATGCTCAGGTTACAGAAATTGGAACCATATGTAGTTTTGCTCCAATTGTTGTTTATAGTCATCAGTGGGATGCATTCCTCTGATGGAACTAGCTTCCGCTGTTTAGTGACAAAGGGCAAAAACTTCAACGAAAGGAACATGGCAGAATCACTAAATTTCTCAAATACCAATTTCATAACCATATCATTTTGTATCAATTTCAGCATCATCTTAAAACTTGAGATACATGTTTTTGTGCATTGAACATTTTAAAAAGACCCTTACAAAGGAAATGCAAAGCACATAAAAAAAAGGTTCACATTTTTTAACTTTAAAAAGTGAGGGATCCGATTTGTTATCTTAAAAGATAAATTTTGCTGGGCATCCAGCTTTTACTACCTGAGCAAGTAAATAATTTCTGCATATGCCCAGTTGGGCATGTAACTGTTCTGATATTTTTTCAAGCCCTGGAAATGAATTCACATGAATCACATATACAACAAATAAAGCGCTAAGTACTGTAAAGGAAATTTTTAATGGAGAAGGTTTGGATTATAGTTGTAAAGTGAACTCACAGAAAAGGGACATGATTTTCTGTCTTTCTTCAGCTTAAGTGATGCAAAATTATCATACTGGGTGCCATAAGTTTTCATTTTTGTTCTTTAAAAACAGTTTTTACAAGAGGGGGGTAATTATTTTAACACAGGATAATTATAACCACAACCAATGTTATCTGTTTCTTCTGCATTTCCATGTGCACCATTTTTCTTCAGGGAGGGGAAAAGGAACTTTGCACTGCATTTTGCCACTATATCTATGCTTTTGAGAGTCCTATTTTTGAAGTATATTTTTCATCTGATAATTGTGACAATAAAAACAATTTTCTGTGCATTTTACCAGCTTCTCTTATGCCAGATCTTCCTGCTAGGCAGTGTAAAATTCAGTTTAATTATTCTTTAAATTTTAAGCAGATATTGGGTTTTCATAGGAATGTACTAATTTTTACTTATCAAATTTTTGATCAGAACTCAGTAGGTGTTGCCACTCCTGGGATAAAAATCCAACCATTCTGAGCATTTAATGTAGTTTCCCCAAGCAGTGTCATTTTCTTGTAGGACTTCCGTCCACAGTGAGTAGAGTTTAGGTCCCAAACTCTACTCACTTCAGGGCTTGTTAAAGGGTTAATGTATTATGGGTATGCAAAAGTTCCTGCCGCCCCTGCTAGCAAGTGCTGTAGGGGTCTAACCATCCGGCAACTCATGCTATCAGTTCATACATGAAGCCAAGCGTGGTGGGTGATAAAGTTCATTTGTGGCACTGTTTGTTATTCATGTTTAATTTACGGAAAAGTGGGAGTGAAGCATACAATTCAATATGTTAGGCATATGGTGAAACGGTTATGAGTGAGTGGATGTGTCGAGAATGGTTTGCCAGGTTTAAGAAAGGTGATCTAAGCTTGGAAGACAAGCCACGTGCAGGTAGACCGCAGGAACTCACAGACGTGGAGCTGGAATCGCTCTTGTAAGAGGATGCCACACAACTGGCGAAATGTTTGAAAGGGACTCAGTCGATGGTGGTATAGCATCTACAAGCCTTGGGGAAGATCCAGAAGATTGGTAAGTGGGTTCCGCATACTTTAACGGAGCGTAATATTGGTCAACGATTGGGCATCTGCATGTTGTTGCTGAAGAGGTTTCAAGGGAAGAATTTCTTGTGGAAGGTTGTCACCGGAGATGAAAAATGGGTCTGTTGCGACAATCCCGTACTCAAGTGATCCCGGTGGACCCAGGCCAGCCATCAACGTCCACTGCGAAACAGGATGTTCATGGGGAAAAGGTGCTGTTGTGTGTGTGGTGGGATATGCATGGAGTGCTGTACTTCGAACTTTTGAAACCGGGTCAAACAATCACTTCACGATGTAGCCATCAGTTGATGAAACTGAACGTTGCAATCGAGCAAAAACGCCCGTGGACAGGTAAAGAATGCTGCCCAGTCGTCCTGTTACATGATAATGCCAGACCACATGCCGGTGCCACCATAAAATCAACCCTTGAACAGTTTCACTGGGAGTTTTTACTGCACCCGGCTTACTCTCCAGACATTGCACTCTCAGACTTGCATCTGTTTTGCTCTATGCAACATTCACTAGCCCAACAGCGGTTCTCCACAGTTCCAGAGGTGTAAAATTTAATCACTGCATTCTTCAGCTCAAAACTTGAGTCCTTCCATCCCAGGGGCATTCATTTGTTGCTTGAAAAATGGCAAAAAGTCATTCATGCTAATGGCCAATATTTCGAACAAATGTGTACATATGTCGTGATTGTTCCTATTTCCTTTCTCCTTAAAATGGTGGGAACTTTTGCATATCTCTAATGAATTCAATAGATTTTGAACTTTTATACAACTCAAGCAATAAATTATTTGTAGTGCACTAATTGCACAGTACCATATTCAGTGAACTTTTTAGGTAAACCAAAAATTAAATATTGCTGTTAGTTGTATGATTGCTTTGATTACTGTTGCTAAATATGATGCCTGATAACAACTTTTGAAACTGAGACTGTTTCATTTTTTATATTTTTTTTAACTTGTATATATTTCAGGTTGTCCCATTTTTCATTACATTTATGGTTATTGAAGCTGGTGTTGCTCTGTGGAAGGGAAAGAATGTAATACGAATGAATGATTATTTTGGCTCAGTTTCTCAGGGAATGCTGCTAGAGCTCGTTAAGTAAGTATGAACTGATGCCACTAACTCTTGTTTCTTATCTGCCTTTTGTAACCTTAGTTTCTATCTGCATTTTGTAAAGACCCAAATATAGACAACAGTTATGTGGGAGCTGATAAAGAATATTTTAATCTTTAGATTAGGTGAAATGTATATCTAGTCAATATTGATTTTCTGAAAAATTGTTTCACAGTTATATTTGATTATCAGTAAACTGTTATATAGATTTCTTAATTAACATAGCCATATCTAATGCTCAACCAGATTCATTTGTGACCTTGTAATTTGGTGCTACAAATCATCTAAGATATCTAATAGCACTGCTGTCCAGGACGTATACAAATCAAACACACTGAGTCGCCTTGGCCGCTGAGTCCCAAATTCTATTGTGAAAAGTTTATTTTTAAAAATTTGGATTTCTGTTATGAAGCCCCCATCTCTTTGATATTAAAGCAACAAGTGCAGTATACAGATTATTGTGTGTGTGTGTGTGTGTGTGTGTGTGTGTGTGTGTGTGTGTGTGTGTGTGTGTGTGTGTGTGTGTGTGTGTGTGTGTGTGTGTGTGTGTGTTCGGCTGCCATGTATGTATGTTGATATTTATTCTTCATTCATTTCCATTGTATAAACGGGAAGACATGTTCTTCATAACTTCCATGATGTTAGAAATTGGAATTAAAATAGTTAACATGGTTCACTTATTAAAAAATATTCAGATAAAGCTCAAACATGTGAAAAATGAGGTGTGTACTTTCACTAAAAACAATACATACTGTTTTGGTAGCACTCATAGGTTCTTTAAAACAGGTATAATGAGAACACAAAAAATATAAAAAAAAATCACAATTCCACCATAGTTTCGTGGCTATGAATACATACATATCTCTAAGTTGTTCCCTGAGATTCACAGGTTAGCTCCTCAAAGGAAGATCTAGCAAATGAAATTTAGTGATAATATTAAATTTACTTACTGTTGATGTGTATCAAATGTCCCCATTTAAGGCAATTTTGGCACATAACTCAAGCTTCACTGATGTCCATTATGTATCTCATACAAAACCTTTTTGCACCTTCATACTGATTATCTTTTTCTCTCGCAGGCCTCCCTGATTGTGGTCCTCCCATGATTTCCTCAGCCTTTCTGTATCTTTCTTTCCCTGCCTCTTGGGCTGAATGAATTCTCCTATTTAGCATCTCATCACTCATTCTTTCAGCATGGCCAAACCACCTCAGAATATTTGTCTCTACCTTACTAACAACATTTTGCTTTTCATTAGACATCTGCATTCTTCACATGATCAAAATGTGTCTTACCACAAAACTCCACAAGTAATGCTTCTCTCAAGACACAAACAACTCATATCTCTTTTGCAGTACTTAGGTTTCACTACCATACTTCAGAATAGGAACAATTAAACTTTCATACACAGCCATTCAAGATATTTTAGATAACCATTAATCCAGTGAAATCCTCCTAAAGCAGCTATGCCTTTTGACTCTCAATTCACTCGCTTACTGTTTTCTGACCTGTTTTCTTTGTCAAACATACTGCGTAAAGACACAAACTCATTCACTTGGCCTAAATTTGTACCATTTAAACTGATTTTATATTTAGTAAGAACAGCTCATCACTCAAAAATTATAACTTTGGCTTTTCTCTTATTTATACTCAGTTTGAATTTAATACAACCTGCTGGTTCCAGAACCCTTAGGTGGAATGACCAACTGGAACCATTGGTTATGGGCTGATTCCCCACCAATAATCAATTGATGGATTTTCCAAACAGATTGATATTTTTCCCAGGCTGTGAAAATAAAGTAAGTTTACTTCCATCTGGGAAGACACTGTTTATCACTGCAGATATGACTAAATTCTGTGTTAGTCGTATGGAATTACACTACATATCCAGCACTGGTAACTGCAGTGATGGCAACACCTCACATCATATCTCTACCCTGGAAATTGCAAATGCAAGTAGAAAAGAACCATTCAGAAATAGTAACAACAACAACCAGCAATCAGGGTTCAAGACTTCATCAGGTATGGTAAATGCACCTCACACAGCAACTTCCTCAAGAGCAAAGCTCCACATGGCAGCAGTAAGTACATCTGCCAATAAAAACAAGGCATGAAAAAACTTAAATAAAACTAAACAAGCATTCAGTCATGTTGGCTGATCATGCACACATGGTCGTGTGAAAGTACTACCTCTCAAAAATAAATAAGTATGAAACAATCTATAAAAAGTAGATTTATCTCCTCATGTAATCTATTGTTTCTTTGCTAATACAGTGTCATCCATTGTGTCTATTAAAAATGTAGCCCTCACAAATGTGTAGGAACCACTGTGCAGCTTGTTCAACTGAAGAAGAATGACAGGTCTGATATCAGTTTCACACATTTTTCTTTGGTTCAGTGGACTACATATGTATTCATATTAAAGGCTGTAGATGAAATGAATAAATGTGGCCCATGTTTTCTTAACAGATTTCAGTATTTGAGTGTTACCTGCATATTGTGTAACTTTATAGATATATTTTTTCTGGTATTTTTAAACAGTAAGCTTATAAAACTATTTTAGGGATAGAGAGTAATGTAGTATGTGACAAGGGGGCAGGTACAAAATGTTTGTATTGTCTTTTTATTTATGGAACAATGATCTAATAATGAAGGACTTTTGTTTTTTTAGTTTTGAAGTATTTGCATATTTTCTGTATTTTGTTCTTCATGTAATATACATTCCAGGGACAGGAAAAGACCCAGAAGAAGACCACATGGAAGATTGGTGGATGAAATTCGAAAGTATGCGGGAGTGACATGGAAGAGACTGGCACAAGACAGACCGTTGTGGAGGAAACTTGGGGAGACCTTCGTCCAGCAGTGGATTGATAATGGTTGACAATGATGATGATGATGACATAAAGAAATACTTCCTTTATTCTGTTCTTCATGTGACATATATGAAGCACAAAATAAAGAAAGTATGCAAATACTTCAAAACTCGTATAATAAAACCATGCAATTACTGCCTAACAGGTCAAAAAACCTAAATGCAAAATTCACATGACAAAGGACTTGTTAAACAATGAGAGACAAACATCATATTAAGTATTTTGTTTAATGTACAAGAAATTCAGACACAACTAGTGTGTTTAACTGAAGGAAATTCAATGCCCAAAGTCAAGGCATGCTCTGGAGAAAGTGATGTGAACAGAATTCACCATGATTATGAGGAAATTGTTTTGATATATAACTGGACATATTAATATTTTATAATATAATGTGCATATTACTAGCAATCCAGAATTTTGATGTAAACAGAATATAGCTGATTTCTAAAAGTTGAGATGATATTAAAATATGGTATTTTAATATGAGCAAGGATCGAAAAATTCCGGGCGCCAGGTAATCCCCCAGATGCCTAGAAAACTAGCACTGGACAAATTGTTTTTTTTTCTTCTTCAGATTTCATGATTTGCAGTAAATGCCATAATTTCTGTTGTATAATCTGCAAATTATCTGTTAAAAATGATAAATTTTGGTTCTGCGGATAATACACCGACAACGGAAAAAAAAATTCTTAGGCATTTTGAAAAATCTGTGTGGTAATTGTCAACTGTGGAGTTATTAGAAAAGTACCAAAAATGCAGTAACAAAAAAAAAAAAAAAAAAAGTGACGCAATACAGAGGTACAGGACAGCAGAGAGATTGAAAGAATATAGTAGGGGTGAAGAGTGGTACTCTGACTAACTTGAGTAATTGTTTAACTGCAAGGCTTCCAGTTTGACTCGCACGAACGAGTACCTCCCCAATAAGGAATGTAATTAGGTTCTCCAAACTAATACAGCTTTGTTATGGTTTATTTGCTTCTCAAGAGAGGGGAAGTGAAGAATATTCCAGTATCATAGACCACGGGCATTTCAAAACAAACGTTTAATTGCATTCCAGGGACAAGCACAAGTTGTTCGTGTCTGGTAGTCTGCGTCACGGATTCAGTTCTTGGGAGTAACCTAACCTCTGCGTGAGTTACCGTTCCAAATTAGTATATGTCTAGCAGGGTCCAATGTACATTCTGCCGATGAAGTAAAGTTCCAGTCAGGGTCTGTCCCTTAAAATGGTGCAGAATTCCTACATGTCTTCCAAAACCCTTTCGGCTTGCACTGCTAGACGCAACGTTTTTTACTGTTGTTCAACAATAAACAGTAACCTACCAGAGTTCTCTATCTGATAGAAAGCTTTTCTGGGCAACTTTGTTCATACACTCACCAAAACAAAGTCTTGGCTTCTCTTCCTGGCACACAAAGAAACCCCTTCTATGCATGCCCCAGGGAGAGTCCAACCACTCCCCAACCTGATGCCTCAGGTGCATCAGTTCTTCTTTGTCCCAAACGAGTGAGAGTTTGTTTTGACTGCCCCCTTCCTACTGTAATCTGCCCAAAGGTCAGGACACCTGGATTTGCTCACTCCCATGACCTTGTCTGCCTTCCTTTTCTTAGATTTTTATCTTCGAAGAACTTCGCCTTCATGGACACTGGATGGCTCAAGAAAAATGGAATAGTGTTTACATTTCTTAAAAATATACATTACAATAGGACTAGCTCCTTTTCCATTAGACATGTTTGCATTAATTATAATTTAACAAATGCATACCCGGTCCATTAACATTAATGGCTCGTATTAATCCTAGGTACAAAGAGCCTCTAATCCTCACAGGTGCCGATAACAAAAATCCGATGCTTCCTACCCATTGTATTCACAGGCTTAGTGTCAATCTTTGTTCCTACCAAGGGAACAAAAAAGTTCAGTTTTGGAAACAGCAAGCAAAATGGTACGAATTCTCCCCTTTTTTCCTTTGTTTCCTTCACCACTCATCTCCACATGGTCATATTAACATGCAGATAGTGTTCATGTTAAAATTTACATGGAATGTTAAAATTCACCCTTACAAACATGTATAAATGTTTTTTACTTACAAGCATTCTGACAGAAAATATGATTCAACGAAGGCAGTACTATTTGCATTTGCAGAAGCCAACGTCCTGGGAGAAGACTGCAAAGCTCTTCCATGGCATGTAATCATTTTGTGAATTGCTTTCATTAGTTTTGCTGCGTTAATCATATTTTTTGTGGGTTTTGTTTACTTTTCAGTTGAAACATATTAAGAAAAGAGACAAATACTATGGATTGCCGTAATTTCTACAGATACTTTTTAGCATATATTCATACAGCATTGCAAATGTCAACTGTCATTTAGCTGCTTAATTATTCACGTGTTATTTAGACATAATCTATATTTTGAGGTTACTCACCTTTAATCCCAAAATCTTTTAGGAGGTTTTCGTCTCTACACATTTCCAACATGTATTTTTCTTATTTACATCGTGGTTCAAGGCAGCAAAAAAATAAAATATTTTTCAACTCACGCAAACTTTGTTTCCCTCCTTTCTTTTCCCTATGACCAAATTCAGATTCAAAATAATCTACCACAAATACTTTTTAGGTCTAACTAATAAACTACAGTAATGCTGCAAAAGCCAGAGATTTTAGTTCTTTATTTACTTAAAAGTAACAAAGAAACATTTAAAAATGACTTTTACTCTTTTTATTATAAGGATCATTTCTTTCTTAGTTCTTTGGACTTCTGGGTCGGTCATCCTGTGAATCGTAGCTTTTCTGTCGGAAATCATGGTTCAGATCAACATGATAGGTGTGGATTATGTGACAGTCTTTTTCTTCTGAATTTCAGGTATGTGGACACGCCACCAAGAATTATACAAAGTAAAAAGTTGTTTTAAAAAAATCTTTCTTTCTTCTGAATTTCATTGTCTGTGGACATGCCACCGAGGATTGTACAAAGTAAAAAATTGTTTTCCTTATAATTTCATGATCTACAGATTACACGTAGCCATGAATTATGCGTCAGATTTTTAAAAAATATTATGACCTGTGGATTACACGCCACCATGAATCTTATAAAAGGAATGTTTTTTTCTGAATTTTATGGTCGGCAGATTATACGAAGGAAGTACGGTACTATGAATCAATATATACAAAATTTGACTTCCACGATTTGTGTTTTAACGAAATCAAAATCTAAAATTGTAATTTTTTGAAAGCAGCATTTGTGGAAAAATGGGGAAAGAAAATCATGAAGCAAATTGAAACTTTATTTTGCAGTAAGTGGTTTGGGTAAACAGAAAAATTTGCCAAATATACTTTATCACTTTTTGTTCAGGGGCATGTATGTACAGGGTAGCAAAGGGCCTTGTTCCCACCACCACCCTTTCCAAAAGCGTTTCATTATTATTGTTAAAATGCAACTTACATGAGAAAAAATGCTTTAATTTAATAAAAATGCATTAACTTACATTAGAAAATAATGCTTTAATTTTTTTCTTTTACGTATCATTGACTTTTATGTTTTCCTGATGGATTTCAAAAACTTGCATTTCCTCCCCCTGAAAAAAATTCCATATACGCTCCTGATCTGGCTCCTAGATCCAGAACATACGTATTTGTCGAGCCCTGAATATGAGTGTAGTTTCACAAGTAGTTTAAGAATTGAAACTTGCAGGATGAAGAAGCCATTCTTCAAATGAATATGGAGTTCATTATTGTCATCGCTGTATCTTGTATCACTGTATTCATCTTAAATATCATATGGTATTACTTTTTCTCTTCACACAGAGTATTTGCACGAAGTTTGCAATATGTTATCTACATCTACATTTATGACAATTGGAGAATTGTGACTCTCCCGTGGAATTCTTTGTGGACCTGGTGGATTTGCTTCTTGGGGGCTGATCTGGCTTTTTACTGGTGGCACAGAGCCTGTCATGGTAAAACAACTTTTAAAACTTGATTTTGTTAATACTACAAATGTAGGATCTGTTGTGAAAGTAAATAAGCACATGCTATCTTGTGCAGTTTTTTTTTTGTGTTTTTTTTTTCATGTTTTGTACAAAAACAAAAAAACTAAGTGCAGATTCTAACACACTCAAAAGTGTTGACTTGTCTGAGGTGTACGCTAAAGAAAAATCTATTGCAACATAAGTTTTCAACAGCTGCTCACATGCTATTTGCCTAGAAACGAAACTAGACAGCCAATGTTGTCAACTCATACCGAATCATGGCTACATGACTGGTGTATATTTAGGAGACTCAGAAGTCAGACTTTATCAAAAGCTCAGAAGCTTTTAAAAAATCAAATGGCACAAGTGGAGTTCCACTGGGCTACTATACTGTTCGACTCCAAACACTGTTGAAATAGGCTGGAGACATCATCCATTTTGACATGTTTTCGGTACTCTTGAAATGGCATCAGTACTGCTCATTAATTCAACCTTTTTCCTAACTTTAAACCAAACAGACAACAGGTATTTAAACTATAGGGCAATAGTTTGAGAATGAATGAGGACTATCTTTTTCTTTTTTAATAGTAGTAGGTTGATCATAAGCAGCCTTTCAAACTGTTGGAAAATTTTCTGATAAAAATAATATCTGGAATAGATAGCATAAAACCAGATTTCAGTTCACAAGGTTATCTGAATGGGATGTGTGCTGTGTAGCTCAGCATTCCATGAAAGCGATTTTCATTGACAAGGAAGGTTACAGAATTGTTTGTATAATGCCAATGATGTGTGGTTTTAATTCAGAATGGTTTGGTGATTGCATTCAGTGCAGGAAATTGCACTTTTTTTTTCTGTGTTTTTTATATAAAAATGAATTAAATTCAAGATGAAGTCAGGTCATACCTCCTTTTCTGTTTTAATTACTTTAATGTTTTTAATACTTTCCATAAATTACTGTTTTTAAGTTAAAATTATACAGGGTGTCCAAAAAGTCTTTCCCTGATTACAAACGTCATTCATATCCGCTGTATGTACGTTACAGATATGAAACTGGTGCCAAAATGTTGGAAAACTAACAGCAGTCAGACTGTGGAGGATTTGTCCAGAAAAATATACAGTTTGCTTAAGTTTTTTTGTTACAGGTTTCCGCAACGTGGCTGTAGTGTAGCAGTGTCAGTGTCCAGGAAACCAGAAATGTTCACAAATCATGAACAGAACTTTTTGGCATCTGTAATTCACGTGAGGCCCTACGCACTGATTTCTTGGGACTTCGCACAAAAGACTGTCTGACTGCTTCCACCCTTTCAGCTGAGGTTGATGGTCGGCCAGTTCTCGGTAAGTCAGCAACAGATCCTGTGATCTTCAACTTGTTGTACCACGACTTAATGCTCTTGGCATCAGGCGGCTTCTTTCCATACATTGTTTGAAAGTTCCTTTGCACTGTTATTGATGACCAGGTGTCGTGATACCAGAGAACACACTAAGCTTTTTCCTGATTTGTGAACATTTCCAGTTTCTTGGACACTGACACTGCTACACTACAGCCACATTGCGGAAACCTGCAACAAAAAAACTTGGTTAGTTTTCCAACATTTTGGCACCAGTTTCACATCTGTAACGTACATACAGCGAATATGAATGACGTTTGTAATCAGGGAAAGACTTTTCGGACACCCTGTATAATGCATATCAGACCACAGGCCAGTAACATTGGTTTAGAATAAATGTTAATATATTTTTAAGCATTCTATACATTTGTCTTTCAGCATGAATCAATGTCGCATAAAATGTTTAAATGTTTTTTTATTTTGGGAAATAAGTTAATTGAAGATTTGGCAGAGTGTGACCAGGAATGAAGTCAGCTGAATACATGTGTTGTAAATGTGTTCAGGATAGCACAAGGCTTGTATAGATAAGCTATTGTCATATCTGGTATATATAAATTCAAGTTGTTATATGAAGAATGCATTTCACATGTAACAAACAAATGTAGGTTATAACTACAAACATGCTTTTAGTTACATAAAAGAAAATTAGAAAAACTGCAGTACTTTTCAGCCCCACTGGGGTTGAAAGCACTACTGTTTTTCTCATTTTCTTTAGGTAACTAAAGTGTTTTTATACTTAATTTTCAAGTTGTTATCATTCTGAAAATGCAGCTTTGTTTTTCTGCCATTAGCTTTATAATTTGTTGTCACTAAATTTGAGGAAAGTTCCTGAATGGTCTCCAATGTTGTGTGTGTCAGCAGGCTGTATGAACTCTGTACTTTAGGAATAGGGGTCTGGCATTGTGACAAGTGTATATGCAGTAAGCAGTGAATGGTGTAAAGGTGTGGGGCAGGATATGCTCAAAATGAGAAAGAAAAGCTACTGCTGTGGCAACAGGAACACCTGATCAGCTGTGACTATGAAAATCCATCTTGTAAAGAAACACAGGAAATATGTTGGTGGTTGTGAAGAAAGAGAGATTGCAGTCAGACTGTGGAGGATTTGTCCAGAAAAAATATACAGTTTGCTTATTTTCTTTCATTGCTGCCCCCCCCCTCCCCAAGTTATATATTTGTTAGATGTTTCTATATTTAATTAAAGTTGTGCTCAAGAAAAGCGATTTTATAGCATTCAAATCTAAGTAAAAGTAATTTTTTTTTTTTAAGTTAGCAGCTACGCTAAAAGAATTGATTCAACCCAAGTAACATTGAAAGCTTAGGGAAAAAAAAAAAAAAAAAGAGTTGTGAAAACCCAAGGAAAGAAAGATGATGAGAGGTATGAGACAACAAAGAAGTCAAGTTATGTTCAAGACAAGGCAAGAGAAGAGCATTAGCCAGAAATGTGAAAAAGTTAAATTGCACCACAGAAGAAATAATGTTAAAATGATGTATAATATGATTAAATCATTAAGGAAAAAGTTCTGTCCAAAGCTAATGAAGTTAAGGAAACCACGGGATAGATTCTGGCTGACACTGGCAAAATGAAAGACTAGTGGAGAGATTGTGGTGAAATTATTTTCTGAAGATCCTAAAAAACCTAAACGAATCAGTTTTAGGTGTGAGGGAGATTTAGACCTATCAGCACTGAAGGAAATAATCTAGTGGAACTAAATTAAAACACTGGGTCCAAATGGAATAGAAATATTGTACAAAATAATTTTCATGGTATGGAACAGTAATGATTGGTCGTCCTATTGCAGGAAACCCATTTTCATTTCACTGACCAGTAAGGGGAGACCCTTAAGAATGTAAGTAATACAGAATGATAAGTTTAATTTCCTATTCCATCAAAAATTATGCTGGAAATAATATTAAGCAGAATACCAAAGAAACTGTAAGAAAGGATGTCAGAAAAACAAGCTGGCTTTGGGGAGCGTGTGAACAAATTTCAAGAGTATATGTCTCATTTTTGAAAAACGCAGCAAGTTTGAAATTCCACTTATGTTGTGTTTTATTGATTATTCCAAAGTCTTTGATGGTGCTCAATATGAACAACTGTGAGAAACAATGACAAACAGGAAATTTCCATATGGAAATCAAGGAAGAAATATTATTCATAAATACATCAGACAATCATATAATTATGTACACGGCAATCAGAATATGACTCTGAATTGCTGTAGTTTACAAATTACCATGAAATATCACATCAGAAAACTTAAAAATTGCATTTCCCAGCGTGCATCTCCTGATTTCCATTCGAGTGTGCTATCTGTTACACCTCCCAGAACAACAAAATTCCAAGTAGCTGAAGCTAAGCAATTACTGCTTAGGAATCTGAAAATTTTCAGATTTTTTCCAGTCAAAGCAAATCCTGCTTCATCATAGTATACTAAATCACCAGTACCTCGGATATGAAAATCAAGGAAGAAATGTTCCTCATAATTCCTTGGGTGGTATAAGTAACAGATAGCATGCTGAAATGTTAATCGGGAGATGCAGGTTCAATTCCTATTCCAGGGCTACGTAATTTTCAAGTCTTCTGACATGATGTAACATTTTAAACAGTAAACTAGAGCAGTTCAGAATCATATTCTGATTGCTATGTGAATAATTATGGAATTTCCAACACGTAAAATTAGTTTAATCAAGAATTATTGTAGTTAATTGTGCATTGCGAAAATTATTAGGATATAAGTTTTCAAATTTTTGGGTTGTACCCCAACCCTTCTTCAGGACTGACTAAGATAAAGGTGCTGCCACTCAAGTGGTAATGTCATATACCGCTATGTTCATTAATCATGTAACCTCTTCTTCTCTCAATGTGTAGACTTTCTTCCAGTTTCCGTTTTACATAGTGTTGTTGGCTTTAAAAAATTCTTGCACACCAACAACACTAAAACAGAAACTTGAAGAAAGTCTACACATTGAGAGAAGAAGAAGTTACACGATTAACGAACATAGCGGTATAACATTACCACTTGAGTGGCAGCACCTTCTATCTTAGTCAGTCCTGAAGAAGAGTTGGGGTACAACCTGAAAATTTGACAAAGTGAAAACTTATATCCTAGTAATCCCCGTAATGCACAATTACCTACAATAATTCTTCACTAGGATTTGCCATGTCTTCATTAATTCACAAGATTAATAAAAAATGTCTATCAGGAACAAGATGGAATTGTGTGAACTAGTGTGGACAATGTAAAACTATTTGATTTTGGTAAAGGAGTGAGACAGGCATGCATTTTATCACCACATCTTTTCAGTGTATATACCAAAGAGATCATACACGAAATCCTGGAATACTAGAGAAGTGGAATCAAAATTGGTGGCAGGAAAAAAAGGGGGTATATTGTTTATATCTGCATATATGCAGATGACACAATTTCCTTAATTTGCAGTAACTACAGAAAAATGGAAATAGCCTTAAAGTTTTGGAGGAGTGTAAAAAGTAAGAAAAAAGGACTGTTCTTAAACTTGAAGCAAAACTGAAATTATGGTAGTATGTAGTGGTGCAGATGTTTTATAAAATCAGGACAAATGGACAAGAAATTGAAGGAGACGAATATGACTGCTTAGGATCAAAACTAAACAAAACTTGTTTCTGCTCCGGCTCATTAAGAAATGGCATGCTATATTATAGTAAGGGCATTGGTTGCTGATTTGACAAAACTGGAAATTTGAAGGCTCATGTCCATCAAGACTGAATTTTCTGGATTTAGTCATTTTTCCTACAGCAACTCTTCAGTGTAAAAACTGAAATATGTGGGAAAAAAGAGGAGACAAAAAGAAAATTGATCCATTTAAAATATGGTGCTATTGCCCAAGAATGCTTCGAATTTCCTATGTAGATCAAAGAACAAATAAAATTAGTATTAAGAATGTTTAGAAAGCCCAAGATTTTTCTTCAAAGAATCAATTCTGACCAGAACTTATTCACGTTGAAGACAATTGTGGAAAGAAAAATTGGAGGAAGGCATGGCAAAATGCCAACAAGATGGAAATATGGCATCAAAGTCTTTACTGTGTCTAAACATTGTGGAGTCCTCACGTGTAACACAGAACTGTTGCATTTGGCTCAGTTCAGTCATGGTCAGACAACAGATCCATCAGAAGCTAAATGACAGAAGAAGAAGTAACTGGAAAGAAAATTAAAGGAAGGCCACAGAAGCATCAGATTCAGTAATGTAAAAAAAGATAACAAGGTTGAAGTACAAAAGATGTGCTTGGATGTTTGTGTCAAGGTAGCAGTAAATGGAGTTGTTTGACATATCAGCACTAATGGAAATTTGGTAAAGTGCCTTTCTTTCAAGATTTAAAATCTGTATCTCATGCTTTTATTATATGTTTCTGTGTTCTGAAACATTATTGAAGCAACTACGTACATACAGTGAACCTCGACTATAAATGTAAAAATCACGTAAAAGAAATTTCAAAATGTTAAAAACTATTGTAAAATTTTTAATGCTTCCTCACTTACATATATCACTAAGCTGTTCTCTGAGATTCAGAGGTTAGCTCCAAAAAGAAATACAAACTTCCAGATATTTTTACTTATTGTTGTCGTATCAAACTTCGCCATTTACAGCGATCTTGACATACAACTTGTGCTTCACTGATATCCATTACACGCTGTATACAAGATCTTTTATACTTCATACTCATAATCTTTCTCTCATGCAGACACTCCTGAATCTGATCACCCATGTCTTCCTTGGCCTTCCTCTGCCTTTCCTTCCTGCCACTTGGGCTAAAAATATTTTCTTAGTAAGCATTTCATCACTCATTCTTTCAACATGGCCAAACCACCGAAGCATATTGGTCTCCACCTTGCTAACAACATTTTGCTTTACATCACACAACTGCAGTACATCTTCATTCCTCACACAATCAGATCGTGTCTTGCCACAAACCCCACGTTAGTAACGCATTTCTCCAGCACACAAACGACTCCTATGTTTCTTCTGAAGTACCCAGGTTTCACTGCCATACATCAGAGTAGGAACAATTACTGTTTCATACACAGCCATGCGGGACTCTCTAGAGAACCCATCATTCCTGTGAAAACCTTCCAGAGCAGCTATGACTTTCAAAGAAGAATTCACTCGCCTACTGATTTCCCCATCCAACTTGTTCTCTCTGTCAAATATGCTTCCTAAATACACAACAAACTCACTCACTTGGTCAATCACAGTGCCATTTATACTTACATTACATTCAGTGCTACCCATTCCTCTCTCAAACACCATAACTTTGGTTTTTCCCTTATTTATACTCAGTTTGAATTTCATGCAAACTTCGGGCATCTGAGTCAACATACTCTGCAACTCACTTTTGCTCTTTGCCAACAGGACAGTGTCATCAGCATACAGCAATCTGCACACACGGATATCACCAAAACATAAACCACTATTATCTATTTTGGCCTCACGCATGCATGCATCCATAAATATATTAAACAGCCATGGTGACATTACACAACCTTGTCTAACTCCTGCACCAATGGAAAACCATTTTGATAAAACACCATTCACTCATACACAAGCTCTACTACCAGCATACATGGCTTTTACACTATTAAGTAGATTCCCAGTAACACCATATTCATTCAATACCTTCCACAAAAGTGTCCTATTTACTCGGTCATAAGCTTTCTCTAAATCTATGAAGGCAGTAAAAACTTTCTTCCCAACAGCCAGATACTTTTCAATCATCATGCGTAATGCAAAAATCTGGTTAGTGCAACCTTTACCAGGCATAAACCCACTCTGAACATCCCACACTTTCTCTGATGTAAGACCCTGTACTTTTTCAATAACAACCTTGCCAAACACTTTCCCTGGCACACTCAGTTGGCTAATACCACAATAGTTCTTGCATTCAGTCTGATCACCTTTTCCCTTATACAAGGGAACAATGATGGCATCCTTTCAATCCCGAGGGACCATTCCTAACTCCCAGCACAACTGGCAAATTTCAGTTAACCAGTCAATTATAGAGTCACCACCATACTTCAACATCTCTGCAGTTATGCCATCAACTCCTGGAGCCTTACCATTCTGAAGAGATTTTAGAGCTTTACACACTTCTTCTCTTGAGATCCCTCCTGTGCTTTCATCCCTCATTGTGACATCATCTGCATCTGTCTCAGAATCATTTTTGCTCTCCTGATCTAATAACTCACAGAAGTATTCGCCCCATCTGTCACTTAACTCATTGGGCTCCCATATCATTTCCCCAATCTCATTCTTCACACAACTTACAACTTTGTTTCCTATTTTTTCCTGAGTCTCATGTACTTCCAGAAAGACTTCCTATCTTTCCAAAAAGCTAGTTCATGCCTTTCCACCTTCTCCTTCCTATCTTTTGCCTTACTCTGGCGAACCAGCTTAGCAGCTTCACGCTTCTTACAGCAATATTCATCCACAGAGACTCTACCTTGCAACATCCCCAAATAGGCTTCTTTCTTTTTCTTTACTGCCTCATCAATCTCACTATTCCACCAAGCATCACCTCTATCGTTACCCATTATTGTGGTGCCTTTAGCAGCAGTAACAACACAGTTCTTAAAACATTCCCACTTTTTTTCTACATCCCTCTCACAAGATTTCAGATCCTTCAGTCGTTCTCTGAGTAAGTCAGAATACCGCTGATGATCTTCAAGGAGCCTATCAACCTTTATTCTTTCTATCCTGGGTCTCTTCCTATTCCTTTTTCTCCAACCAACATTAAGTTTCACTCGTGACACTACCAAGTAATGATCAGAACAAACATCCGCACCTCTCATCACACGGGTGTCAACAACTAAGTGTTTCAAATGCTGATCGTAAACAACAAAATCTATCACACTCTTTTGACCAAGAGTACGATTTTCCCAAGTATATGTGTGTATATACGTGTGGCTGAAAAATGTATTAGATACACACAAATCATTCTCAATGCACAGTTCGATTAATCTTTCACCATTATCATTCACACAAGGATCATTAAACTTACCCAGAACATTATCAGAAATTGCATTATGCACACCTACTCTAGCATTGAAATCCCCTGCTATTATAACTTTTTCTTTAGCACCAAACTGGCTCAAAACAGCTTTTAGCTCATTCCAGAAATCTTCTTTCTTATCAGAAGGTTCCGAGTCACAAGGAGCATACACTACAACAATTACAATTCTCTGAAGTTTCACTTTCAAACGAATCCAGAGAATTCTCTCACTTATGCAACTATAGTGAATCAAGTTGTTCTTCATCTTTTCACTTAAAATCTCACCTACACCAGCCTGTCCTCTCATATTATCCAATACTCCAGACCACACACTCACCGTGCCATTCACTTCTTCTACCCCAATTTCCTTCTTTTGGGTTTCACTTACACACAGCACATCCAGTCTATACTTATTCATCTCCTCAATCACCTCACTCATCTTGCCATTTATACCTCTAGTATTCCATACACCAATCTTACATTCACTCAGCCGAGATCGCTTTCTCATACGCCGTTTAGAAAGTCCAGGTCGATTCCGTGGTGGATCGTCCTTCTCAAGTGTGGTAGGTCCACTATATCCCACACTTGAGTCATTCTTAATATTTCTTTTTGTCTTTTTAATCAGGTAAGTACATCAGTGTGGGGGATTAGCCCACAGCTGAGGGTTCCAGTTGGTCATTCAACCTAAGGATTCTGGAACAAAACCCAGTGAGTTGGGGTCTTTTCGCCAATGTCACACAGAACTAGCTTGCACCTCTCCAAGATTCACAGAGGCCCTAGTTGCTGTTGTGTAGGGGGAAACACATAATTTTAGATTACAGTAATTTATAATGTAAGATATAAGTATGTACATGGATACTTAGTTTGCTACCCTGAGTTTATGTCTCTTTTGACTTTTGTATTAATCTTTTATTCTAATTTCATTATAAAAACTGTGTTATAATGAAATTCTACATAATTCAGTATTTTTATACATACAGACAGACATATCATATCACTAAGTTGTTCTCTGAGATTCAGGGGTTAGCTCCTCAAATAAAAGACAATCTGCCAGGTAAATGTTTAACTGATGGAACTAGAATTTATTTACTGTTTCCATATCAAACATCTCCATTTATAGCGATCTCGGCACACAGCTCGAGCTTCACTGACATCCATCGCACAACACACACAAGATCTTTTGTACTTTCATAATCTTTTTCTCATACAGACATTCCTAAATCTGATCATCCCATGATTTCCTTGGCCTTTCACTGCCTTTCTTTCCTACTACTTGGGTAGAAAAAAATTATCTTAGTCAACACCTCATTACTCATTCTTTCAACATGGCCAAACCACCTAAGAATATTAGTCATCATAACTAAGCTGGACTCTGAGATTCAGAGGTTAGCTCCACAAAGAAATACAAACTACCAGATAATTTTTACTTACTGTTGTTGTAACAAACTTCTCCATTTACAGCGATCCTGACATGCAACTCGGGCTTCACTGACATCCATCACACACCGTGCACAAGATCTACAATACTTCATACTCATAATCATTTTCTCATGCAGACACTCCTGATTCTGATCCTCCCATGACTTCCTTTGCCTTCCTCTGCCTTTCCTTCCTACCACTTGGGCTAAAAATAATTTCTTAGTAAGCATTTCATCACTCATTCTTTCAACATGGCCAAACCACCGAAGCATATTAGTCTCCTCCTTGCTAACATTTTGCTTCACATTACACAACTGCAACACATCTTCATTCCTCACACAATCAGAACGTGCCTTGCTGCAAACCCCCTGTAAGTAACGCATTTCTTCAGCACACAAACGACTCCTATGTTTCTTCTGCAGTACCCAGGTTTCACTGCCATACATCAGAGTAGGAACAATTTCACTTTCATGCACAGCCTTGGGGACTTTCTTGAGAATCCATCATTCCTGTGAAAACCTCCCAAAGCAGCCTTGACTTTCAATGAAGAATTCACTCACCTACTAATTTCACCGTCCAATTTGTTCTCTCTGTCAAACATGCTTCCTAAATACACAAACTCATTCATTGGTCAATTGCTGTGCTATTCAGACTTATATTGCATTCAGTACTGCCAGTTCCCCTCTCAAAAACCATAACTGGTTTTTCCCATATTTTTACTCAGTTCGAATTTCATGCAAACTTTGTACATCTGGGAGAGTATACTCTGCAATTCACTTTTGCTCTCTGCCAACAGGACAGTGTCATCAGCATACATATTCCACAACCTTGTCTGACTCCTGCACCAATAGAAAACGATTTTGATAAAACACCATTCACTCATACACAAGCTCTACTACCAGCATACATGGCTTTTACACTATTAAGTAGATTCCCAGTAACATCATATTCATTCAGTACCTTCCACAAAAGTGTCCTATTTACTCGGTCATAAGCTTTCTCTAAATCTATGAAGGCAGCCAAAACTTTTTTACCAACAGCCAGATACTTTTCAATCATCATGCGTAATGCAAAAATTTGGTTAGTGCAGCCTTTACCAGGCATAAAAACACTCTGAACATTCCACACTTTCTTGGATTAAAGACTCCGTATTTTTTCAATAACGGCCTTAACAAATGCTTTCCCTGGCACACTCAGTATGCTAATACCATGTTAGTTCTTGCAGTCAGTCTGATCACCTTTTCCCTTATACAAGAGAACAATGATAGCATCCTTCCAATCCCAAGGGACCATTCCTAACTCCCAGCACAACTGGCAACTTTCAGTTAACAAGTCAATTACAGAGTCACCACCATATTTCAACATCTCAGCAGCTATGCCATCAACTACCGGAGCCTTACCGTTCTGGAGAGATTTTAGAGTTTTACATACCTCTCCTCTTGAGATCCCTCCTGTGCTTCCATCCTTTGCTGCAACACCATCTGCTTCTGCCTCAGAATCACCTTTGCTTTCTTGATCTAACAATTCACTGACGTATTCACTCCATCTTTCACTTGGGCTCCAGTATCATTTCCCCAATCCTATTGTTCACACAGGTTACAAGCTTGTTTCCCCTATTTCTCCTGAGTCACGTGTACTTCCCGAAAGTCTTCCTATCTTTCCAAAAAGCCAGTTCATGCCTTTCCACTTTCTCCTTCCTATATTGTGCCTTACTCTGGTGAACCAACTTAGCTGCTTCACGCTTCTTACTGCGATATTCATCCACAAAAACTCTACCTTACAACATCCCCAAATAGGCTTCCTTCTTTCTCTTTACTGCCTCTTCAATCTCACTATTCCACCAAGCATCACCTCTATTGTTACCCACTATTGTGGGTAACAATAGAGGTGACCTCTTCAGCAGCAGTGACAACATAGTTCTTAAAACTTTTCTACATCCCTCTCACAAGACTTCAGCTCCTTCAGTCATTCTCTGAGTAAGTCAGAATAATGCTGATGATCTTCAGGGAGCCTTTAAACCTTTATTCTTTACATCTTTACATCCTGGGCCTCTTCCTATTCCTTTTTCTCCAACCAACATTCAGTTTCACTCGTGACACTATCAAGTAATGATCAGAAACAACATGCGCACCTCTCATCACACAAGTGTCAACAACTAAGTATTTCAGATGCTGATCATAGACAACAAAATCTATCAAACTCTTTTGACTAAGCATACAATTTTCACAAGTATATGTATGGATGTACTTGTGGCTGAAAAATGCATTAGATACACACAAATCATTTTCAATGCAGAGTTCAATTAATCTTTCACCATTATCATTCACAAAAGGATTGTTAAACTTACCCAGAACATTGTCAGAAATTGCATTGCATTCTGAACACCTACTCTAGCATTGAAATCCCCTGCTGTTATAACTTTCTCTTTAGCACCAAACTGGCTCAAAACAGCTTTTAGCTCATTCCAGAATTGCTGTTCTCTGAAGTTTCACTTTCAAATGAATCCAAAGAATTTTCTCACATATGCAGCTATAGTGAATCAAGTTGTTCTTCATCTGTTCGCTTAAAATCACACCTGCACCAGCCTGTTCTCTCATTATCCAATACGATAGACCACACACTCACCATTCCATTCACTTCTTCTATCCCAATTTCCTTCTTTTTGGTTTCACTTACACCCAGAACATCCTATCTATACTTATTCATCTATTCAATCACCTTGTCCATCTTGCCATTTATACCTCTAGTATTCCATACACCAATCTTCTACTCACTCAGTCGAGATCTCTTTCTGATTTTCCTTTTTCCAGGTCGATTCCATGGTGGATCGTCCTCCTCAAGTGGGGTAGGTCCACCATATCCCACACTAGAGTCTGGATAATTGTATCTGTGTGTCTTTTTAATCAGGTAAGTACATGAGTGTGGGGGATTAGCCCACAGCTGAGGGTTCCAGTTGGTCATTCAACCTATGGATTCTGGAACATAACCCTGTAAAATGGGGTCTTTTCGCCAGTGTCACACAGAACTAGCTGCCACCTCTTCAAGATTCACAGAGGCCATTGTTGCTGTTCTGTGTGCCATTGTTTCCACGGAGCGCCCCAAGGCAGCAAACCCATCTCTCACTAAGATCGCCCTCTAAGAATATTAGTCTCCACCTTACTCCTGTATTTTCAATGTATGAAAAATAACTAAAAAAAACAACAAATTACTTTTAAAATACAGGTAGTAAATCTGAATGCAGGCTTGTGTTATATTCACTACCTCTATTACACATCCTTTATTTATAAGTATCGCTCTTTTTGAAGCAGTTTTTTCACTAGTTGATTTAGCATTAGTGTCAAGTACAATATTCACTAATCTTTGCATGTTTCAAACTTTTTGAATTCAGAGAAAAAAAAAGAGAACTGTGAATGTTATGTAGTTAGTTTTAGTTGCATCATCTGTTTCATAGCTGCAAAAATACACTAACATACAGAGTTACATATAAAAGAATCCAAGACCCATGTATTTTTGATAATCTGAAATTCAAAATTTAATGTATAATCACAAAAAGCGTATAAATAAATCACGCATAACTGAATTGAAAATGTGATGGAAACTACAGTAAAATATCAGGACTAATGCAGAATTCCATATGAAAGTGAAAAATTTATAGCCGAGGTTCCACTGTATTAATTATTGATGTTTTTATTATTTACATGTTTCTTAAAATTTTATTCATTACTGCAGATTTTGCTTGAAATATATTCTTTATTAATATTATGTAATTTATAGAAATAAACTTCCTGTGGGCCGCTCACCAGGTTCATCACAGTTCGGAAGATTATAATCTGTCTTCAGCTTTGCGCCAGTCTGTATTACAGTATTATTTAGTTTCGGTGAGTTGCATCCTTGTTATGATGAAAACTCTGAACTTAACTGATATGTATCTAAAATTCAAGTATACTTGAGCTTTCTTTTTTCAGTGCCTTCCATTTTGAAATTGATTCGTTTGCTGCATGTCCTACTGAAAGTATTGTTTGACATTTTTGCTTACTCATATTCAAATGCTTCATTATAAAAAAATGAATGTAAAAATAGACAAACTTTTAAATCATTTTCTTTATATAGCTGTAAATTTGCTCCATTAAGTGACCCAATACCATAAAAATCATATTGACTTTAAAGATTTAAACATAAGTGTTTGTTTTTTAATGTTGAAAACATAAGTACGTCTCACAGCAGTCGCCAAACATCATTTCCACGTGCGGAGAGAAAAACTTCTTTATTATTTCTAACAGCACTGCAGTAACTGTCGTAACTATGTTAAGTGCTAAAGGTGTCACCTGATCACCTCATGGAAAATACCTGGCTGTGAAAAATCCATCTCACTTCTGTTCACAAGCTTTCACATGTTTTGTGATGACCCTCCTGTAATGCTGTTCATCTCTTTTGCTGCGATGTTTTTCTTGCAAGCAGTTAATGAGTGTCATGCTCTGATATTCCATGTTTATTCTTCAAATGCTATGCTATCTGAAACTCCAAGTTTATTTATTTCTTAAATGTTAGAAACCCCATTTATTTTGTATTCATGGTGTGTGTTCCCCCATTTTATCACTTTTATTGGATAACCTTATTCGAGGCGAGTCATTTTATCTGCATACAATAATTTCCAAAGTTTTTAGTTAGTCCATTGGAACATAGTACTTAAGCTTATGGAAGGCAAGGAATGTAGATACATAAATATCCCATTTATTCAATATCACGCTAATAATACAACAACATTAAATAACTCCCTTAAGTTGTTTTTAAATATCTCTCCTTCCTGAAGTTGTTTTTCACCCCCCCCCCCTTAAGTTGGTTTTTAAATACCTCTTCCCTCATATACGGAATATCATAGCCAATTTATTTTGATCAGTGGACCACTTTAAGCAAATAAGGCTGTTACATCTTTGTTGTCATCATGTGACTCTAGCTACAAAATTGATGGAACAGAAACATTTCCAGTTGTTGTTCAGAATGTATCACCGAAAGTCTCGGAGAAAGAAAAGCGATCAGCCAACTTTGAGCTTGAAATGATAATGGATGTTGAGAAAATTGATGTGAGTATCAGCAAAACTGCTGTATGTATAAAATGTAGAAGAGCAACCATAGTGTATAACAAGTTCAGGATCTGTGGTCAGAAACAGATAGTTGATGCCCATGGTGACTGGAAGACAGCCAGATCTGTATGGCACAAAAGACATGCAACACTGAATCGAACAATGGAAGATTTGAATCGGAAATAATTTCAAACGTTATCGTAATGCATATTGCATCATGCGTTGCACCATCTGCGTTAAAACAGCAGAAGACGTGTACGTACACCATTACTGTCTGCTGCAGTGAATGAGGCAAAACATCTGCAGTGCACTCAGCAGCATTGGAGCTGGCTCCTAAATGATTTGAAAAGAGTCATGTGATCATATGAATCATGTTTACAACAAATTAAGGAAATGTAGGCAGTTCAGTGAGGGGCAAATAAAAACCTTTATGATCAAAAGGAGAGTTGGTGGCTGTCAGTAGTGAGTTTTGGCATTGTTGAGCATGTGAACAATATTTTTTTATATATATATGCTGTATATAATTGTGATATTTTGTACTGTTTCACACATTGTATGAATATCAAAAGTGTTTGCGGAAACTCATTCAGCTTCGTCTGACATTGAATCATCACTGTTGAATGCTGTTAAATGTTAAAAATTCAAGGTAAAGTATTAAATAAATGAAAATAGTTACTCACGTCTTCATTTTCACTGTTAAACATTACCAATGGTGCAAATGAAGATGTGAGTGTTTATTTACTGGTGCAAATGATGTAACTATTTTCATTTATATAATACTTTACCTTGATTTTTTAGCATTCAATAGCATTCAACAGTGATGATTCAATGTCAGACAATGCTGAATGAGTTTCCCGCAAACACTTTGATATTCATACAATGTGTGAAACAGTACAAAATATCACAACTATATAGTTGACAGATATATACGATAAAATCTAACCACATAATTAAGTTCAACGCCGAAGTGTGTTAGATGAAGTAATTTAATATGTGAACAATAAATTCGTGAAAACTGAAGGTGCATAATTTCTGAGTTGAGTTCTCATTTTCCTCAAATTTTGTAAACTGTGCTCTTTGGAATTGTCACCAAATGATAGCAGTATCACAGAATTTGTGCAAGGTGGTTCCCAAGATGCTAACCAATGCTTGCAAAAAACAGTGAATAGCCTCAGCGTTGACCTTATTGCAGAGGTATTGTATGAAATATGATGTTTTTCTTGACCGTACCATTACTGGCAATGGACTTGGAATTTGTATGTGCAAAGCAAACTACAGTCCATGCAGTAGATGTGTATTGGATAACCGAAACAAAAAATAAAATAGAAAATCAAACAGATTTTTTGGCAACAAGCTCATGGCAACTGGTTCTTGGCACCAAAAATATTATTTTTCTTGTTGACTATATGCCTCATGGAATCACAATCATGTCTCATACTTAATGTGACATGGTAAAGAATCGAGATCAATTCAAAATAGACGATGTGTTCTCCTGACTTCTGGAATTGTCTTGCTGCACAGAAATGCACATGCACACACAGCTGCTTGCACCTGCCAGCTCCTTGAAAAATTTGAGTGGAAACTGCTGAACCATCCACAGTACATCCTGGATCTGCCACTGAGTGATTACCACTAATTCCTGCACTTGAAGGAATTTTTAGCTCCACAGTGTTTTAACATTGGCAATCAACTGAAAGAATCAGTGTAGAACTCGCTGGATACACTGGTGGAGATGTTCTTCAACAACAGGATACAGAAACTAGTGCCCTACTATGGCATATGCCTGAATTTCACTGGTGACTATGCGTGGAAATAGAGTAAAGTGCATGTTGACATTTTACATTAATTCAGAGTATTCCATTTTTTTAATTTTTTTTTTTTTTTTTTTAGGGCCAACCAGCCCTTACGTTCCGAATTTTCTACATGGTTACTATTCTGGAACATTTTTTAATTAATTTCTTTTTTAATGTTACTAATTAGCATAAGGTTACTTTTAATATTGTTACAATTTGAGTCCCATTATTTTTTTAGGTCTAGTGGATGTGGCCAATCAGGCCAATTAATTAAAAGCTAAAATTATTTGGTGGGCACTGATTTGGGTGAAAGGGGTAAGGAAAGCTGTCCTCTAACTAATACTGTTTTACCACCAAGGTAGGCTTTTTGTCTGTGTGCAGTCAGAGGGAAGAACAGTCCAAACCTAAATTTTTGCCAATTCCTTTTTGCAATTACCACTTGATGCTGGGTAGTATAAACCGCGACATGTTTCTAGGTCTGAACGGGGTTGTGAGGAAATGTTTTCAGTGCCAAGCAGAACTTTTTTGTTCCACAAAGTTATGGAAAATAATGCAGCTTGGGCCAAATAGGCTCATAGTCTGTGACAGTTAAGTGGAAACAAATGGATTGCAAAATACCTTCTGTTCTTGTGTGCACTAGTATCCAAGGGAAGAGAATTAGTTGCTGTCCAGTGACTCAACAGAGATTGTCTGGCTTTATTCTCAGAGCAGAAAGCTAACAGAGAATTCGTCACTCGCAGCAATCTGGAGAATTAACAATAAAAAGGAAACTATGGATGGCTAAGATTAATCATCTGTGGTGAAGATTGGAACTCTTGCATAAAAATTGCTCTGCACCCTTGGAACCTAAAGGGAAGTCATTCTCATCGGAAGCATTTTGAAAGAGCTGTGGAAAGTGAATCTTCTTGGCTTGTACCAGCCTCCCTGTCATGGAGGGGGGGGGCAAATTGAGTCAATGAAACCGTGCTAGAAATTTTAGTCTTGTGGTCCACTACAGAAACGTGTGTACCCACAAGGGAACACCTAATAAATTCCCCCATAAAACAAATTCTTTTAACTTCTGAATGAAAGAAAACTGTTGGAATATGCATCGTAAAACTAATTCAGTATTAAACTAATTGAAACAGCAATTTAAGGATGAAAGAATTTTTTTAATTCACTCATGGTTGAATGTAACATTAAACCATGCTCAAAATGGGGTGTTACCAGATAATTATATTTTTTGGCCGCTGATCATCTACTGTGCAAAAGTGTTCGTACCATCTTCTTGAATAGATGCCTTTTTTGTCTACCCATTATTTTGACTCGTGAACCGGTACCAGTAAATCATTGTTTGTGGGACGCAGATTTTGGGATATCTCTGTATCTCTGCCAGAGAATCACTTTGTGTTATCTATGTCTGTACCATCTAAATTGTTACTAGTACTCCCTTCAAGATTACAAAAGGAGAGTAGGGTGTACCAGTGTCTCTTTGGCACCAAGCTTAGTTATTGATAACAGCTTAATTTATTTATAACGACATCCTTGGTCCAGGGGAAAATTTTTCACTGAAGTAGAGAGAATTTAGCTTTGTTATTTTAGAGCAAATGCCCAATGTACATTCATTGTCATAAACATCCACTCACCAAGAAGGAGGCGTCAGATTGAAATGAGATTTTAGTAGTGAGATGGTACATACCAAGTACAGAAGTGATTACAATATCACAGCAGCAGGGCAATTTCCCTTGGACATATGGTACACATTCTGGTCAGCATTAGTACAGCATCGGACCACCTCATGCTCGAATACATGCAGTGATACGGTCCAGCATGGAGTCAAAGAGATGCCATATGTTATCGTGGGACAGATTGGTCCACACTTCTTGCAACTGACACTCGAAATCACGAACACTGGGACATGAAGAAAGCTGGCGTCCCATGTTGTCCCACACGTGCTTGATGGGCAAGAGATCAGGCAATCTGACAGACCACGGAAGCATCGAAGCGTGATGTAGACAGTCCTGGGAAACCCAAGCCATGTGCAGGCGGGTGTTATCTTGTTGGAAAATGGCTCTGGGCTGCCCCCACCCCAGGAAAGGTAGGACATGGGGCCGCAGGATCTCCTGTATGTAGCGCTGGGCTGTCAACGTCCCTCGGATCACTGCGAGGAAAGTCCGGCTGTCATACGCGATGGCTCCCCAGGCCATCACTCCTGCAGTTTGGGACATGTGCCCCTGTACAGTGAGGTTGGGATTGTAGCGCTCACCTGCGGTCGCCGCCCCGGTGGCGCAGTGGTCTAAGCGATGGCCTCTGATCATTTGTCCGAACGGGGTCCGGGTTCGAATCCCGGTGAGGCATGGATGTTGTGTTTGTCTTACGGCACTGGCTCTCTCCCTTCCCTGGAACCAGTGACCCTAAATTAGGGACGGGCGACTGCTTATAGCCCATTGAGTTGCTCACGGTGGTCGTTAAACCTCCAATCAAAAAAAAAAAAAAAAAAAAAAAAAAAAAATCACCTGCAGTCCTCCAGACTCTGAGACAGTGATCGTCCGTTCCCATACAGAAGTGGGATTTGTCGCTGAAAACCATACGTCACTAGTCCATAGCATTCCACGTTGCTTGCTGACACCACTGCAAATGACACCGATGATGGTCAGGTGTTAATGGCAGAAAACGTAAAGGCCATCGAGACTGAAGATTCGCCTCTGTCAGGCATCTGATAATGGTTCTGGTGGACAGGAGTCCTTTGTACAGCTGCCACGTCTCTGGATATTGGACAAAGACATAGTTGCATCTGTGCGTGTTGCTCTCTTAATCCCACAGTTCTCTCTGCTGGTGGTGTGTCTGGAACCAGTCTGCCATGCCCGGGTGCCTTCCCGTGTCCATTGCTCCCAAGACGATCGCACCGTACTGTACGACTGGCTAAATGGTAGCCGATTTGGTGCTCTGGCCACCCTTCCTCTCTCTCATCACAACGATACAGCCTCGTTCAAACTCCGTCAGTTGCCATACACACATCTACCCTGGCTCCTTGGCATGTCTATCACTCAGAGATCTAACCTGACTCTTACCGTGCACTTCGGAACGCAACGTGGAGTCCCCTGCACGGCGCTTTATAAGCCCCAAGGATTGCGATTGCAGCACCGGTCTTGGACATGCAGGTGTGCAGAATCGCACAAAACTTTACTCATTTGCATGTCTGCCCTTCCCATAGCTATTCGCCGAGTTTACAGTTGTTGTTTCTTTTTTTCTGGTGCACGGATTTTTATGGCAATGAGTGTATATATGCATAGATAGATGGAAACACCATTTTTTAAAGAGAATAATGTTTTAGACAGATAGCATGAAACTTAAATAAAGTTAATGATTGTTATTCATGAATACTAAAAGAAACATTCTTTCCAAACAATCCAGGCAAAGTGTGTATGAAAAAGTGGGCCATTCCTTGAGTTGTTCCCTGGGAAATATCACAATGAGCCAATCTTCCCCTCCTGCAGTGGTAGGGAGAGTAAACCAAAAGAGAGAGAGATAGAGAGAGAGTGTGTGTGTGTGGGGGGGGGTCCTGCCAGTGGTCTAAATTGCCATCCACAGAAGCCAAAATACCTGCTGGTGTGTGTATGATTACCAAAGAAAAACATCCAAGTGTGTATCCCTCAAAGAGGCCTAAGAGAAAGTGTTTTGGTAGTTACCTGTATTAAGGTGGAAGGTGTGAACATCTTCCTGAAGTGCATGTATGTGCGGTGCTGAAAAGGGATTGGATTACTTCGAAAAAAAGGAAAAACTATAAGTAACCTGTTTTTCTTTTTCATTCCTTTTTTTTTTTTTTTCCTGCTGCTTGAATACAAGAAACTGATACACAGTTGTGCAGCATACCTGCGCTTTAGCTGTTTGAGAATAGATCTTTGAAAGTATGATCCATTAGAAGTTATAAGTTTGGGAGCACTGACCCAACTTTATAATTTGTCATGAACTAAACATAATAAATTATGTAAATATTTGTACCATAGATCAACATGTGTAGTGTGGCAAAAAATCCTTGCTGCTCATTTGTGAATGCTAGTAAATCAATGAAGGAAGAAATATTCCTCATAATACATGGGAGATCGATATAATATTCAAAGCAAACAGAATATAAATTCTGAATTTGCTACTACCACTTACTGGTCATTCATGTAACTCGGAAAACTTCCCGCTCTAGGGCGATGAAATTTTCAAGTTTTCTGAGAGAGTTACATGGTTGACCAGTAATGTGGTACAAGTATATTCAATTTATATGAAAATGCCCCATGGATGCCAAAACAATATTGTATTCAAAAACTTAATGAACCTTTCCATTGTGATCTCGTCAAATGGATATATGCCATTGCTTTTTTTATAGGAGACATTCTTACTGGCTGATACCAGTTGCCTGCTCACCTTGCACGTCCTATGTACCTGGGTGTCTACTTTAAAAAAAATGTCATGAAATTGAAAATGTGCCAGGAATTTAGGAAAAAGTCAATGAATTATAAAGTTTCTGGAGTTACTGTTTGATATTCCTGACTGTCTACACAAAAACTTGTAGAAGAGTAGGCAGTTTGTCTTCATTGTAGATATTAAAATGGATGTTTGTACATTCAGAATTATCACTTGACATTATCAATGCACTACCCACTGTGGAAATCCCTCCACTCAAGGCAGTTGGTTTATGCTCCTAAACACTGAAAAAAACTGAAAGTCTGTTATGACATTGTAAATACTGTGCATGCAGGACCTTTTTCAGCTTAGTTTCGGTGCTCTATGATTTATGATATCCCATTGAAGATCACCTTATTTATTTGGCCATTTTTTGTTTTTCAGGTGTTTTATGTGCCCATGGCTCTTGCTATTCCACCTAGTGTTTTTCTTGTTCATATACAGCTTAACCTTATTTATCAATTTTGGATACATACTGAGGTAGGTTTTTTCCTTTGCATGCTTGTGCATTTCATTTTTAATTTTTTGTCATGAGAATAAAAGTATTATTTAGTTACTATACAGTGTGTTGTCTTCGGTTTAGGCTGAGCATTAGTAACACAATATTAAATTTGTGCATATGTATTTACTTAATGTAGAATTATCTGTGGATGGCATTAGAGATAGCCATTGCTTTCTATCACTACAGAAATGTTAATAAATTCTGAAAGGGTTGCAAAGTATAGAGGGTGAGTCGAAAGTTTTCTAATATTTGGATCACTTTATGTCTTCATACATACCTTTACGATGAAAGCTGACTAGCATTCAAAGTATGGGCCACTGTGTTGCACTGTTCTTAGCCGTCTGTCTGCCAGTTCTTCGATTCTGCGGTGGTACCAGTTCTTGTCCTTCGAGGCAAATAACTCCTTCACCCCAGATGCCACCTCCTTCTGCAAAGGAAGTGGGCCATGGACCGGAACAAGTAATAATCCGATGGGGCAAGGTCCAGACTATATCCTGAGTGTGGCATCGGTCCGATGCCCTGAAGTTTTGCGCGGGTCATTCGCGCGGTGTGGGGCTGAGCGTTGTCCTGCTGAAGGAGAGCGTGCTTTCTGCTCACCAGTGCTGGGTACTTCTCCAAAACGGCATACGCCCGCTCCAGTTGTTCAAAGTAGAGGTTGGCGTTGATGGCTTGACCATCTGGAACAAATTCGTAATGGATTATCCCCTCAAAATTCCACCAGATGCAGAGCATCCTTGTGCTTGTAGTTCCCACATTTGGCAACAGATTCAGGAAGTTGAGCCTGCCAAAAATAGACCCACTTTTCATTGCACATAACATTTCTCTTGAAGAAACATATTGGGTTGTCAGAAAAGCCATGACTTATTTTAACCATTTTTTCCAAAGGTCATTTATTGATAGAAAGAACAAAGATCAATCAATGGTATAATGCCCGTTTTGTTCGATGACATTTTGCCATCTGTCAGTGAGCTGCAGAATGCCTCATTCATAGAAGGACCTGTCTTTTGTGGCGAAAAACTGTACAAAGTGCTGATTTACAGCCTCATCTGAATTGAACGTTATACCATGCAAGGACTGTTGAAGAGAGCAAAACAAGTGGAAGTCTGACGGCGCAAAATCAGCCGAGTATGCTGGGTGTGGCAACACATCCCACCCAAGCTCCAATCATTTTTTTGGCAGGTGATCAAACTTGTGTGTGGTCTCGCGTTGTCATGATGGAACACAACACCTTTGCGATGAACGAGCTCTGGACGTTTCTGGATGATGGATTCGTTCAAACTGTCCAATTGCCGACAGTACATATTTGAATTGATTGTTTGGTTCCGTGGCAAGAGCTCGAAAAACACGACACCTTTAAAATCCCACCACACCAGAACCTTCCGCTGATGCATGTCTGCTTTGGATGTCGTTTGAGACGAAACAGCACGTCGGGACCAAGACCGTTTGCACAGCACATTGTTGTACACAATCCACTTTTCGTCACCAGTTATCAGTTGCTTCAAAAAAGGATCGTTTTCCTCACGATTAATGAGCATACCGCAGATGTTTATACGCACAGTCAATTAAGCTTCTTTGAGTTCAAGAGGAACCCACACATTGAGCTTGCTTACGTATCCCAGCTTCTTCGGGTGGTCGTGAAAGCTTGAATGATGGATGTGCAATGTGTCTGCAATCTCTCGTGTCTTGTAACGTGGGTTTGATTCAATCAATGCCTTGATTTGGTCGTCATCAACCTCGGTGGGTCTCCCGCACAGAGGAGCATCGTTGATGTTAAAATCACCAGCACAGAATTTTGCGATCCACCACTGGCACTGATGTTCTTGTAGAGCATTATCACCATACACTTTACGCAACTTTTCACAAGCTTGGCACGCGTTCTTCCCTTTATGGAAGTAAAACATGGCGAAAATCCACAGTTTGGTCTTCCATCTTCAACTTGATGTCAGATCTCCGCAAATCAACCAAATCACTCACTATTCCTTTTTGACTGCAGCTAAAACTGGCACCTGTAAAATGCAATAGCGATAACAGAGCTGCGCATTCCTCTAGTACTTCCAAAACTGCCCAACCGCCATCAGATGCACAACCCAATACATCGCACGGGTTTTCTAGGAGTTTTGTGTACACTTCGACTCGCCAGTTTGCTTCAGCTAGCGTCAGTTCGTGAGGGACAATGCGGCAGCTCCTGTAGATCTTGCCAAGGTCCCGAAGGTGATGAACCATGGTGGTCTGGAATATGCCCAGCTCGCCTGATAATCTCAGAGTGCTGGTTGTCGGATTTGCCTCTACGGCCTGGCACACAGCCTACGAATCCATGGTTTGCGGCCTATCTGACCTTGGCTGATCGTCGAGGTTTCTATTACCTGAGCAAAATTTCTTGAACCATCGGGTTGTGGCGCTGTGGTCCACGGAACCTTCCCCTTTTGCATCGCAAATGTTTCGTGTTGCTTGAGCAGCATTATGGCAGAGTTCATTGTAAAGCAAAAGTTCCCTAATTTGCTGGTTGTCGCTGTTCATCTGTTAGGCATCCCAACCACGGACAGAATAACAACATGCAATGCTGTTCACAGCAACGACTACCACTTTATATCCCTTTTGACTGACTGCAGTGCGAGACTTGAACTAGTTTAAACATGTGACATACCCACCGCAGCACATGCATTTATGCAAATATTGCAAAACTTTCAACTCGCCCTCTGTAATTCCAAAATGTATTCCAGTTTCATTTGGCAAAGTAATTCCAAAATGTATTTTAGCTTCATTTGGCTTAATCAAACCTTCATTTCTAGCATGCACAGCATAGATAATTGTGTTTCCTGTATTGTGTGACCAAGTATGTCATAATTTTAAATTCTAGATAGTTTTTAATTGTGCTTGCATTTCTTACAGGTGATTGATAAATTGGGACCTTTGGAATATATTTTAAATACTGCGAGCCACCACAGGGTTCACCACGGTGAGTAAGAAATTCATGTCATGTTTTCTTATATTTTGGTTTCAATTTATTTTCTAATTTTGGTAATGAAAAAACTATTATCTCTCTCAGCATGGTAATACTGTGTATAACTGTTTCCTTGTTTTTAAGCATTACTGTGCCGAAATTGGATTTCCCCTGACCATGCATGAATTGAACCCATATTTCCCAATTTCTATGAGAACATATATGCTGCTTGACATTAAAATTGTCCCATCCAGAAGGAGTGAGAGAAATGTAGTAGTAAAAATCATAGGAGACATAGAATATGAGGTGGATAATACATTATTTAATGTCTAACAGTTTGACAGACTAGAAGACAGGATCATGTAACACCAGTCAAAACCTTCCTGGACTACCTTGTTGTACAATGCAATTGGATTGGCATGGTATGATACATGGCATGGTATGATACATGGCATGGTATGATACATGGCATGGTATGGAGCAATGTAGCCCTATAATGGTCTCCTGGGGTATCTGGGATCATCCAATTTTTACCTAGTCCTATAATTCAATGGCATTCCTGTGCATCCAAAGCGAGGCTTATAAGGGGCATGCTATTAGGTTGCATACATGCCTGATGAGTGATAGGTCCAGAAATATTGCTGAAAAGGATATTGACCCCTTGTAGTATGCTCAGGAGATATTAGTAGTGTGAGGGGGAGCATTTTCTTGCTGCAAAATGAACTCTTGGTTACCACTCAGAAATAGCAATGATACAGGTTGTTAAATGTCATCAACTGTCCACCAGACTATCATCTACCCGTTATGCATACCACATTACCGGCTATTGTAACTCATGTCACCCCTTGTGAGGATGCCTAGTTCACAGGCAATGTGCTGCTTGTTAACAACAGCTGGACCCTGTGGCCACATATTTGCTGAATGTGGACTCAACAATCATTGGTATTGAAGTAGAATTAGGATTCATTGCTGAATATAACACAGGGCCATTCCTGTTGCCCTGCAGCTCTATTACATCACCACTCCAGCCATGCCCTTCAATCAGTGGCAGTCAACACGATGGCTTCTGTGAACACAGATCTGTCTCCAACAATCTCCAGTTCACTATCAGAGCCATGATAGGGATGTCCATAGTAGCTGCTTCAGCTTCTTGAATGCTCTCTGCAGCAGCTTGGGGCTCTACAATTGCCTGTTGATGAATATGATGAACTGTGTGTGCTGATGTCAGCCTGAGGCCCTGGGTGTACTGGACCCACTACAGTGACTTGCAGTGCTTTCTTACAACCACTGCTGCCGATAATATCCAACTGCTCTGGCATCCCAATGCACATGGTCAGTGATTTGGTGAATCGACCAACCAGCTTCTTGTGGGCCTATGCTCCAGCCTCTCTCAAACATATCCAGCTGGTGATAGAGATGGCGATGAGGTCTATGAGGCATTTTCATTTTTGTTACTTGGATGATGCCGTAGCATACCTCAAAACTTTGGCTTTGGTCCATGTGACATGGACCACAGAATGTGACATGCCATGGGCATCCCATGTTTGCCTTTTTATCTCTCCTGCATCTCATGTGGTTGGTTGCATATTGAATGATTCGTATATCCCGCCTGACTGTATACACTTACCAATTTTGAGCAGTGTATTTTCCAGTTACTCTAAAGTTTAGGAATCTATTTCAGACGTGCAAACCCTCCGGATTTAGGTGGGAGACTCCGAATTTTCAGCCCTTCCTCCTGCCCTCCGGACAAATGTCAAATTCTCCTGATTTTCACCGAGAATTAGCCGTTAGGATGGTCGAGATTCCATCAACTACCATGATTTCAAACAGCCTGTAAAATATTTTTCTTTCTGCGTCGATGCAAGGTGGCATTACAGTAATCAGTTTTGTACTTTTCCTCTCCTCCTATCAGCAAAAGAAAGCCGGCACAGTGGTCTAAGCCCTGGCTTCTGACCAATTGTCTGAGTTGGGTCGGAAAAATTTGCTTTAAAAACATTTCTCCCAGTCCGATTGTCATACGACGCCTTCAGCAAAAAGCTCACCTGCTCTGGCCCTGGAATGCCAGGCAGGGTCAGTAATTAATTGACAGATGGGAGCTGCCCTGCCTTCTCCTTGCAGTTCAGTCTTTCAACCCCTTGCCTCAACAGAGCTGTGCGCATTCTAATTGCTGAAAAACTGTTGAGTTGTGGAGAATTCACTTAATGGCAAAAGGGAGTAGTTACAGTTGGCCTCGTCTTATGACGAAGGCGATGTTAGTATGATGTTTTTTGTCATCTTCGACTTTGCGCACAACCTAAAGAAGAAATGAAAAACAGTTGGCTGCTATTTTATTCGTAAAAAACAACATGTGGGCCATTTAACGTTTTCATGCCGCCCTAGTGGCACAGTGGTCTAAATGGTGGCCTCTGATCATTCGTCCGAAAGAGGTCAGGGTTCAAATCCCAATACGGCATGGATGTTGTGCTTGTCTTACAGCACCCTTCCCTGGAACCAGTGACCCAAAATTAGGAACGGGCGACTGCTTATAGCCCGTTAAGTTGCTCACTGTGGTCGTTAAACCTCCAACCAAAAAAAAAAAAAAAAAAAAAAAAAAAAAAAAATGTTTTCATTATCTTATGGAATGGATGTACCTGAAAACAAATTTCAGTAGGGGACGGGGTGTTGATTTTCGCTTTTTTTTTTTTTTTTTTTTTTTCTCTCTAGAACTTTTAGTGGACCAATAATACTACTGCAAAATTATTCCTATGTTCCTATGTCTGGAAACTGTCGATAAAAAATAGCACTTTTGTGATTTTATGAGCTATAAAAATCTCTAGATTTTCAAATTTTGAAGATTGGCATGGCTGCTAGTTAAACATTAGGTTACCCTAGTGTCATTTTATAGCAACAGCCATTCTAATTTTGCTGTAGATCCAGGCCGGTTTGCCAGTTCTATCATATCACCAGCCTTGTGCACATACAAGGGGGAAGGGGGCAACACCACCTAGAATGTGATGTATTTTTACCATTTTGATCATGTAATTCATTACTGAATCATATGTTGCTTTGTTCGCTAATGAATACACATAAGCAAAATGCTTCCATTTTGATTATGTATCTTATCTATGATGCAAAATCATTACGCTACAAAAATGTTTTTTTTTTTTTTATTCCCCCTTTCTCCCCTAAAAATTCTTGCAGCACCTATTTCACCAGTTCTTTAGCTGATGTCATTGAAAATTAATGTTGAAAAATCTCAAATACATGACAGGAGGCATATGAGCTTGTTCCAGTGTAGTCAACTCCTCAGAAATATGAATATATATATATATATATAACACCATAATACTTTCAAGTTGGAACTGAAGAACAGATTCTCTGCTTTAAGACTAACATCGGAAGAAGTGGATATTTCGGAAGTTAACAGAAAAGTAACCAAAGCTCTAATGGAAACAGCAACAAAATTAGCTGGGTCTAAGAACAAGTTGCATGTGAACAAATTATCAGGAAAAACCACATGTTGATGCAAAGAAGAGAGATGAGGACAACTAAAGAAGATGTGACTTCCAAAGTGGAATATATAGAGCTATGCAAGACAACACGAAAAAGTATCACTGAAGACGTAAGGAAATTCAACTGTGAGCTAGTGAGGAAAGCAATTGAAAACAACCAAAGCCTTAAGATAGCAAAGGGACATCTCAGTAAGGGAAGAAAACAGATTATGGCTCTGAGAAAAGAAGATGGTTCTATAACAAGAAATAGAGGCGAAATTTTGACAAGAGTGAAAGATTTCTACTCCAAATTATATGAAAGGGATGATACATGTACTCCAGACATCATGAAAGGTACCAGAGTTCTTCCAGTCCTCCCAGCAGAAGTTGCTCATGCAATCAAGAACATGAAGCGGGGGAAAGCTCCAGGAGAAGATGGAATTACTATAGACATCATACAAGAAGCAAGTGGAGAAATTGAAACAGTACTCGCCCAAATTTTCACTCGATGCCTTAATGAAGGGAAGATTCCTGAGGATTGGAACAATGCTACAATGATCCTGCTACATAAAAAAGGTGACATTGAGGATCTCAGGAACTACAGACCTATCAGCCTCCTATCAGTGGTTTATAAAATCTTCACTAAAGTTCTTTCACACCGCTTGAAGGTAACACTGGACATGGCTCAACCGAGAGAACAAGCTGGATTCAGGAGTGGCTACAGCACAATAGATCATATCCACGTACTGAGAGAACTCATTGAAAGAGCGAGGGAATATGAACTTCCATTGTGCATGGCTTTTATCGATTATGAAAAAAGCCTTCGATTCGGTGAAACCATCAGCAGTTACCACGGCTCTGAAATCCTGCGGTATTGAAGATGCATACATTAATATTATTAATAACATCTATGAAAATGCAAGTGCAAAGATTCGGCTGTTTGAAAATACAACACACATAAAAATTGGAAAGGGAGTGAGACAAGGTGACACCATATCTCCGAAGCTCTTTAATGCCACATTGGAAAATGTCTTTCAATCACTGAACTGGGAAAACAAAGGGATAAAGATTAATGGAGATTATCTAACCCACCTTCGTTTTGCTGATGACGTAGTCATTTTTGCAACTACCCCATCAGAGCTGCAGAGTACGATCCAGGAACTTGCTGACAAGAGTAAAGAAGTGGGATTAAAAATGAACTTTCAGAAGACAAAAGTGATGTTCAATGCTTTTACAAGAAATGAAGATTTATCGATTGATGGAGAAAAACTGGAGATAACAGATACGTATGTTTATCTTGGACAGCAGATATCAAGTGAGGGTCACATTGATGAAGAAATTAATCGGCGTACAAAACTTGCCTGGAGAGCTTTTGGAAGAAACAGCATAATTTTCAAGAGCAATATGCCATTATGTCTTAAAAGAAAAGTGTTTGATCAATGCATCCTTCCAGTGCTTACGTATGGTGCAGAGACGTGGACCTTAACTAAAAGAGACATACAAAGGCTGCAGACAACTCAAAGAAGCATGGAGAGGTGCATGCTTGGTATAACCAGGAGAGATAAGAAGAGGAACTCGTGGATCCGAAAAATGACGAGAGTGGAAGACATCATGATCAGAGTTAAATCCCTGAAATGGCAATGGGCTGGACATACTGCCAGAAGGACAGACCATAGATGGACAGCCGAAATTTTAGATTGGATTCCAAGGGACAGGAAAAGACCCAGAAAAAGACCACATGGGAGATGGGTGGATGAAATTCGTAAATATGCGGGAGTGACATGGAGGAGACTGGCACAAGACAGACCGTTGTGGAGGAAACTTGGGGAGACCTTCGTCCAGCAGTGGATTGATAATGGTTGACAATGATGATGATGATATATATATATATATACACTGGCGTGCAAAAATTAAGGACGAGGCGGTTTTTCGAATGTAATGTTGTGCAGAAGTACTCCACATCGACTCAAATCATACCATAAGTTCCCCAAGATGTAAGAATACGAGACAATTGAGCAAAACCGTCCAAACAAGGAATCCAAAGGATACAAAGGCACTTTATTGAAAAGGTAGCTTTGAGCACACTGGACAGAAGACAGAAATGTCCATGTGACAGGCGGCTCCCAAGAAAAACCCAGAATTTAGTAGGGGATATGATCATCCCTGACTGCGTTGCAGGATTTACCACGTCTGCCCATGCTGAGGACGAGTTTGTCAAGGAGCTGTTGAGGCATCGCGGCCCATTCCTCTTGTAGCGCCAATCGCAGCTGCGGAATCGTTGCTGGCGGCTGGTGATGTGCTGCCAAGCGTCTCCCGAGAAGGTCCCACACGTGTTCGATTGAATTTAGGTCCGGGGACCTTGCAGGCCAATCCATGCGTTGAATATCTTCACTCTCCAACAGCTCTGCAACAGCCACTGTATGATGAGGTGTAGCGTTGTCGTCCATGAAGAGGAACTCAGGACCCACAGCACCTCTAAACAGACGCACGTGAGGCAGGAGAACCTCGCTACAATAGCGGACACCAGTGACTGAACCTCCTTAGAAGATGTGGAGGTCAGTATGGCTACCAAGCATGATACCGCCCCAAACGAGAACTCCGCCACCTCCAAACCGGTCCCTTTCGATGATGTTGGAGGTGTGATTGCGTGTTCCCTGCTCTCTCCAGATGTGTATACGTCCAGAATCTCTCATCAGACTAAATCCGCTCTCATCCATAAAGAGAACTCGACCCCATTGCTGATGTGTCCAGTTCTTGTGTTCCTGGCACCACAGAAACCACCATCTCCGATGAGCAGGTGTTAATGGCACACACCGTACTGGTTGTCGTGCAAATAGACCACCTTTGTGCAGCCTTCTGGCCACGGTAAAACGCGATAACGGACGTCCAGTTGTCTGTTGCATGTGCCTTGCGATTTCTCCCACTGTCAGTCTCTTCCCGCCTGTAGGACAATATACCGGTCGTCCGCCGCCGTGGTTGCTTGTAGACGACCACTGCTAAACTCTCGGACAGCTGTTCCTGTCGTTTGAAATGCTCCCCAAGCTCATGAAACGATGCTGTGAGCGATCCCGAACTCCTCGGCCACACTAGTCACACTTCGACCTTCTTCCAACTTCCCAATGACGCGACCTCGAGTAAAGTCATCGAGATGTCATCTACTGGATTGCCTGTTGGCCATATCACACGGTGGCAGCAACTCGACGTTGTTCAAAACGATGTACACCATGTAATAAGCTTTCACCGAATTGCTGAGCGTACACCACCCGTGTGCTTTATACCCTTCCGACCCCCCCGGTCATGCTGCATGTATGCAACCAGACCCTAGTCTATCTACTGAGTGGTCTTTCGGTCCGTTCTGCCTGCTCGTTGCTCTGTTATTCTAATTTCTCCTCTTCGTCCTTAATTTTTGCACACCAGTATATATATATATATATAAACTGAGGGATCACGGAATTATGGCCACTTCTATCAAAAGTGGATGCAGTATCCGTTGGCCACCCGATTTCCGAGAGGGCACGATTAGTCAGCTGACATAGCATATGCAATGTGTGAGCAAAGCAGTTGGTAGTATAATTCAAAGCATGATGGGTAAACGAGAGGATTTAGTGAACTTTGAGAAAGGACAGATTGTGGGAACTCGGAGAGCTGGTGCCTCGATTTCCCCAACGGCTGAACTGGTGTGTCGTCAGCATAGCCATAGCCAGGGGGACACCAGAGCAGGCTGAGCCTGTCCTGCCAATGATTCGTAGAAAATGAAAAACTCCTAATTGCAGTTTCCAGTGCTGAAAACGAAAATATTGATTTAGACAAAGTCAAATATTTGCAAACTTTAGGTATCAAACTTCCATCTCCAGAAGAAATTGCAGTAGTCAACAGATTCATACAAACCCAGAAGAAAGAAAACCCAAATTCAGTCATTTTTGATTAAATTTGTAAGCAGCGAGTAGTCTTCAGAGATACTTATAATTTATTGGCCACAGCCAGGACTTTTGGCTGTAGTACGGCTACTTGTGAATCCACCTTTTCTGTTTTAACGAGAATTAACTGCCCACAGCGGCTTTTGATGTGCCACCAACGAATGTCGAATTTGATTTTTCTTGCATTCGAACAAAACCGCACATAAACTCTTGACATGGATTTACTTTTGAGAAAATTTAATGGTTAAAGGAACCGACGACTACAACGATTTTGATTTTCTATTGGTAAGCAATGATTATAAATGTATTTTTATTTTACAAAATGTTTCCTGTTGGTTTTTTTATTTATGTTAATCAAAAATGGCACTTTTGTACCTAGATAAGGTACTTGGTCTGGGTTGAAATTTGTAAAATTTCAGTAATGCTCAAAAAAGGGTAAAAAGTGTATAGCTTTTTTGAGCATGCCCTAAATTTTATTGAGCCTGCCTTAAGTACAGAGTTTGGCTACAGCCCTGTGTGTCGTTCATGAGCCGCTATAGTTAAAGTGTATCAGGACTGGCGTGACCCGAAGGCAAAAACTGCACATGACAGTAAAATGTTGAAGTGAAAGGTGAGTGCCAGTCCAACGACTCGTACAGGCCAACAGAAGCAGGACTGTTCAACAGTTAACTACCCAATACAACAGCACAGAGGTCGACCCGGAATAGTATCTGTTATGACCATGCATCTGACGCACTTGCACATATCAGATGACCCGACGACATCCTCTCCTAAACATAGTTCATTGGTGCAAAAGACTCACCTGGTGCAAAGTTCATGCAAATTGAATGTCAGATTACTGGGAAACAAGTTAGTAAAATCATGCAATGCATTGATTATGATATGCTTTCCAACATAACAGAAATCATTACTCAAGTTATGAGAATAATGGCTGTAGAATAAATCTCGCTCCTATGACCTGACCTTTGACACCATTTTGATGATATTCAACAGAACCAGTAAAATATACTTCCGGAACAACATGATAACGTTTTGTCTCAATCGAAGCATTTTTACGTAAGTTATAATGCATAAGGGCGATGGAATGGATCCCGATCCTATGTCCTGACCTTTGACCCCATTTTGCCCATTTTCAATAGGGTTCATCCCCAGGTGATCCCCTACCACATACTAAAATTTAATTGAAATCAAACCATTTTTACGCAAGTTGTGACGCATAAGGGCAATGAAATGCATCCTGCTCCTATATCCTGACCTTTGACCCTACTTCTCCATTTCAATAGGGTCAAATTTAGGAAATTTTTTTCTAATTTGTTGCTTGCTTTCTCTTTCAATTTTGTAATGTTGCTTTTTCTGGTTTTAACTAATTGTTTTGTTTATTATTAAAATTTTTGGTGTTTCCTGTTTATTTTTTTGGCTGGCAGGATTAATTAAGGTTTCACTTTTTCTGTGACAAGTTTAAAGATATTCCTTCAGTACCATTTATTGGTTGGATTTTTCTTACCTGGATTTGTGTTTTTGGGGAGCTCGGCTCCCTTTCTTTTTATTTTTATTTTATTTTTTGTGTGATTATCTTTGCTGTTGTGCTAAGCGCTTTAGTGTTTTAGTTTGCTGGGTTTCGGTTTTTATTAAAAATCCCTTTTATTTTGACATTTTTTTCCCCCTAAATTTAATCGGTCCCTATAGCAAACTAAAATAGCAGAAACCCACAGTTATCTGGCCTCAGTAGATTAATGAGGGATTTTCTTATTGCTTGCCCTTGACGAAGCCGACAAAGAGTCAGTCATTAATATGCTTCCCTGCATTCTTCTGTTCGTTAAATTTACATTGCTTGAAGCTCGCCTGCTTCGGTTGGTTGGAAAGTGGCGATTGTTGTTCTTTTTCTCGTTCCCTTTTTTTGTTTTTTGTATGTTCAAAATTTGCTTTTATGTTTTACATTTTTATATTATTTGATCTTTCTTCTATGCAGCCTCTGGCACTTTGGAATTTCAAATTTGTTCTTGGTTTTTTGTTTTTCCCTTTATATGTTTTGCTATATATATATATACACTATCTACCAACAAGTAATTGGACACCCCTGCAATCGACGATATCTGTGACCCTGATACACATCACTGCCGCCGCCATTAAATATTGTGTGGGTAACAACAACACAACCAGTCGCATGCAAGATGCCACGCAGTTCGGAGCTCTCTGATTTAGAGAAAGGTGTAATCGTCGGGTATCACAGAAATGGCCATTCCATACGTGACACATCCAGCGAGTTGAAGTACCCAAAATCGACAGTGGCCTACGTGATTGGCAAGTGAAGATCAGAGGTGACTGTAGGAATGTGCCCTGACCCGGCAGACCCGCCAAACTGGGAGTTAGAGACTGACAGGTGCTGGCCAGAGAAATTCGGAAAAACCGCACCAAATCGATGGGCCACATCCGCGAGGAGTTTCAACAGGCATCCGGGAGTGTTCTTTCGATGAATACCATCCGTAAGGAAGCCCATCTGCTCGGTTATCATGGACGTGCTGCCGCCCACAAGCCTTTGATCACCAAGTCCAATAGCGCTGCTCGGCTAACGTGGTGCAAAGAACGTCGACAGTGGACCGTTTAACCGTGGAAACAGGTTCTCTGGAGCGACGAATCAAGGTTCACCCTCTACCGTTCTGATGGCAGGGTTTGGGTTTGGCGTCTGCCTGGAGAACGCCTCCTGCCGGAATGTATTGTGCCAACTGTGAAGTTCGGCGGTGGTGGAATTATGCTATGGGGGTGTTTCTCCTGGTATGGCACGGGACCCTTGGTCGCAATTCCTGGTAGACTCAACGCTGAGACCTGCACCATTTTGGATGACCGTGCGCTACCTACGTTGTGGCAGTTTTACGGGGTGGACCCATGTTACTTTCAGGATGACAGTATCACTTGTCATGTTGCGAGGTCCACCATGGCTTGATATGGTGACAATGGGGTTAATCGAATGGACTGGCCTGCACAAAGCCCGGACCATAACCCTATCGAGCACCTCTGGGATGAGTTGTAGCGTCGACTTAAGGGGTGCCCCCACCATCCGAAATCGGTGAAGAAACTGACCTGTCTTCTCCAAGCCAAGTGGAAAAAAAAATACTGCTAGCCATCGTACAATGCCTGGTTGAGAATATGCCCCGGAGGGTAGCAGCTGTAATCGCCGCTCGTGGAGGCTCCACCAACTATTGAAGGTGAATAAACTTCATTTTCCTTTGCTATCACAGGTGTCCAATTACTTGTTGGTAGATAGTGTATATATATATATATATATATATACTAAAAATCACCTTAATACTGAAAAATGTAAATACTGATTTGGCAGACCAAAAAGTTACCAAAAACCACTGGGAGAAGAAGAGAGGGATATAGAGCTATGTTAGGCTGTTCTCCATGGCTTTGTCAAGGGCCAGGCACGGACGGCCCTTGACAAACCCATGGTGAACAGTCTAACATAGCTCTATATCCCTTTCTTCTTCTCCCAGTGGTCGGTAGCTTTTTGGTCTGCCAAATCAGTATTTACATTTTTCAGTATTAAGGTGATTTTCAGTATGATTTTGATTTTTCTTTGATGCAGCTGTTGGCGCTATAGAATTTCAAAACCGTTTAGTTTTACTTTGTTGCCTTTGATTTTTACATATTGGGTTGTTGAAGAAGTCATGACTTATTTTAGCCAAGTTTTGCAAAGGTCATTTATTGATAGAAAGAACAAAGATCAATCAATGATATAATGCCAGTTCTGTTCGATAACCTTTTGCCATCTCTCAGTGAGCTGCAGAATGCCTCGTTCATAGAAGGACCCGTCTTTCATGGTGAAAAACTGTACAAGGTGCTGATTTATAGCCTCGTCTGTATTGAACATTATACCATGCAAGGACTGTTGAAGAGAGCGAAACAAGTGGAAGTCTGACAGCGCAAGGTCAGGCAAGTATGCTGGGTGTGGCAACACATCCCACCCAAGCTGCAATAATTTTTGGCGAGTGTTCAAACTTGTGTGTGGTCTCGTGTTGTCGTGATGGAACAACACCTTTACGATGAACGAGCTCTGGGCGTTTCTGAATGATAAATTCGTTCAAACTGTCCAATTGCCGACAGTACACATTTGAATTAATTGTTTGGTTCCGTGGTAGGAGCTCGAAAAACATGACACTTTTAAAATCCCACCACACTGAGACCAGAATGTTCCGCTGATGAATGTCTGCTTTGGATGTCGTTTGAGGCGAAGCGGCACGTCAGGACCAAGACCGTTTGCAGCACAGTCCACTTTTTGTCGCCAGTTATCAGTCACTTCAAAAAAGGGTCGTTTTCCTCATGTTTAATGAGCATATCGCAGATGTTTATACATGCCATCAATTGAGCTTATGTGCAATGTGTCAGCAATCTCTCGTGTCATGTAACATGGGTTTGACTCGATCAATGCCTTGATTTGGTAGTCATCAACCTCGGTGGGCCTCCCAGACCAAAAAGCATCGTTGAGGTCAAAATCACCAGCACGAAATTTTGCGAACCACCGCTGTCACTGACGTTCTTGTAGAGCATTATCACCGTACACTTTACGCAACTTTTCACAAGCTTGACGCGCGTTCTTCCCTTTACGGAAGTAAAACAGTAAAATATGGCGAAAATGCACAGTTTGGTCTTCTATCTTCAACTTGATGTCAAATCTCTGCAAATCAACCAAATCACTCACTATTCCTTTTGGACTGCAGCTAGAACTGGCACCTGTTGAATACCACATAGCGATAACAGAGCTGCGCATGCCTCTATTACTTCCAAAACAGCCCAACCGCCATTGGGTGCCAAAATACATCATGACTTTTCCAACAACAAAATATATATATCATCATCATCAACAACAACAACCATTATCAATCCACTGCTAGACGAAGGTCTCCCCAAGTTTCTTCCGCAACGGTCTGTCTTGTGCCAGTCTCCTCTATGTTACTCCCACATACTTTCAAATTTCATCCACCCATCTCACATGTGGTCTTTTTCTGGGTCTTTTCCTGCCCCTTGGAATCCAGTCTAAAATTTTGGCTGTCCATCGATGGTCTATTCCTGGCAATATGTCCAGCCCATTGCCATTTCAGACATTTTACTCTGATCATGATGTCTTCCACTCTTGTCATTTTTCTGATCCACGAGTTCCTCTTTTTATCTCTCCTGGTTACACCCAGCATGCACCTCTCCATGCCTCTTTGAGTTGTCTGCAGTCTTTGTATGTCTCTTTTAGTAAAGGTCCACGTCTGTGCACCATACATAAGCACTGGAAGGATGCATTGATCAAACACTTTTCTTTTAAGACATAATGGTATATTGCTCTTGAAAATTATACTGTTTCTTTCCAAAGCTCTCCAGGCAAGTTTTTTTATGCCAATTAATTTCTTCATCAATGTGACCCTCACTTGATATTTGCTGTCCAAGATAAATGTAGGTATTGGTTATCTCCAGCTTTAACCCATCAATCGATAAATTTTCATTTTTTGTAAAAGCATTGTACATTACTTTTGTCTTCTGAAAGTTCATTTTTAATCCCACTACTTTACCCTTGTCAGCAAGTTCCTGGGTCATACTCTGCAGCTCTGATGGGGTAGTTGCAAAAATGACTACGTCATCAGCAAAACGAAGGTGAGTTAGATAATCTCCATTAATCTTTATCCCTTTGTTTTCCCAGTTCAGTGATTGAAAGACATTTTCCAGTGTGGCATTAAAGAGCTTCGGAGATATTGTGTAGCCTTGTCTCACTCCCTTTCCAATTTTTATGAGTGCTGTATTCTCAAATAGCCGAATCTTTGCACCTGCATTTTCATATATGTTATAAATAATATTAATGTATGCATCTTCAATACCGCAGAACTTCAAAGCCATTGTAACTGCTGATGGTTTCACCAAATCAAAGGCCTTTTCATAATCGATAAAAGCCATGCATAATGGAAGTTCATATTCCCTCGCTCTTTCAATTAGCTCTCTCAGTACATGGATATGATCTATAGTGCTGTAGCCACTCCTGAATCCAGTTTGTTCTCTCAGTTGAGCCATGTCCAGTGTCACCTTCAAGCGGTGTGAAAGAACTTTAGTGAAGATTTTATAAACCACTGATAGGTCTGTAGTTCCTGAGATCCTCAATGTCACCTTTTTTATGTAGCAGGATCATTGTAGCATTGTTCCAGTCCTCAGGAATCTTCTCTTCATTAAGGCATCAAGTGAAAACTTGGGCGAGTACTGTTTCAATTTCTCCACTTGCTTCTTGTATGATGTCTACGGTAATTCCATCTTCTCCTGAAGCTTTTCCCCGCTTCATGTTCTTGATTGCATGTGCAACTTCTGCTGGGAGGACTGGAAGAACTCTGGTACTGGTACCTTTCATGATGTCTGGAGTACATGTATAATCCCTTTCATATAATTTGGAGTAGAAATCTTTCACTCTTGTCAAAATTTCTGCCTCTATTTCTTTTTACAGAACCACCTTCTTTTCTCTGAGCCATAATCTGTTTTCTTCCCTTACTCAGATGTCCCTTTCTCTCTTCAAACTTTGGTTGTTTTCAATTGCTTTCTTCACTAGTTCACAGTTGAATTTCCTTGCATCTTCAGTGATACTTTTTCGTACTGTCTTGCATAGCTCTATATATTCCACTTTGGAACTCACATCTCCTTTAGTTGTCCTCATCTCTCTTCTTTTTTGCATCAGAATTTTGTTTTTCCTCGATAATTTGGTTGTATGCAACTTGTTCTAAGTACCATTTATTTTTGTTGCTGTTTGCATAAAAGCTTTGGTTAGTTTTATGTTAACTTCAGAGATGTCCACTTCTTCCGACATTATACCTTCTAGAGCAGAAAATCTGTTCCTCAGTTCCAAGTTGAAGGTATTATGATGTTTTTTTTATGATGTTTTTTGAGGACACTTTGTTTGTTTTATGAGCTTTCCACGGTCGATTTTAGCGTTGAGCATACCATTCTATGGTCACTACCTATGTTGAACTTGTTTAGGACACTGCAGTCTTCCATGGCAAATTTATTGTTACACATAATAAAATCAATTTCACTTGTCAATCCATTGGGATGCCTCCATGCCATTTCCTTTGCGGCTTTTTCTTGAAAAAGGAGTTCATGATGAAAAACGCTTTTGCAAACTCTACGAAGTATTTGCACGCTGGTTTCTGTCGCTGTGACCGAATTTACCTACTGAAGTTTCGTTCTGTTGCTGCTGCCCTATTTTCGCATTGAAATCTCCCATAATGATCTTCAAGTGCTGCTTGCCTTTATTATTTAGATGACGAATTTCCTCATCAAATTCTTCAATCTCTTTTTCAGGATGACTTGTGGTGGGTGCATACGCTTTATATACATATATATATATATACTGGCAGAAAGTGAAAAAGAACACCAAGAAGGAGACGTCTGATACCAACGAAATTTATACAGCATAATAACTGAATACATAGGATAACGTGATCAAAACATTATGGCAAAATACAGCTGTATTTGCTGGTAAACTGAAAAATAACATCTCCATGTAACATGGTTAGTACGAGGTTGAACCGCCAGGAACTGCGTCACACTGTGCAATTCTGGCATGGAGTTTGTCGTACACATGTTATGATATAAAGGTTTTTTCAAAATTATATCTCTCGGTCACTACGACCATGTGTTAGAGTAAATATTCTCTTATAGAATAAGGTGTTACAATATGGCATGTGATGTATAAAAAAATAGCTGGTAGAAGAACAAAAGAAAAATGTATGTAAAAACAGTAAAATTTGCGTTGTCAAAGTATATGTGGATTAAAACTTACGTGGTTCAGATCCATGAACTCTGCCAAGTGCAGATGTGATTTATGAGCTTGACAAAAAAAAAATTTCACAAGATTTACTTATCAATTACCTTTGGGTTCACCAAACACACATAAACAATTAATAAAAGTGACTCAAAAAGTTTTTGTTGTAAAAAACTGACTAGCAGTTATATTTAATGTTGATCAGGCCTCTAGCCTGATCAGAATTTTGTTGAGAATTTTACAGATTTTTGTTTCTTTTGTTTTATTTTCACAATTCACCCATGAATGCCAAAAATGAGTTTTAGAGTCCAATTTCAATTTTGTTGGGTGGAAATTAGTTATACAATTTTCAACTTAGTCTAATGTTGCAAATTTTTAACATTTCAATTTATAATTCTTCATTTATGATTCACAAATTCAGGGTGGTTATCGTTTGCTTAAAGAAAAAAAATTATGTGATCAACACTTGATATTCCCCTTTTAGGTACCTTCACAAGACATCATGCACAATACAAAAGAAATAATACACTTTGGCCAAAAATAAAATGAGCACTGAAGTTTCTCAGCATGTAATGCAGTACGACTGGTTCTGAATTTCTTTGCTTTTATATTATTTGTGTTACTTAAAAAAAACTTAACTCTCCCTCATTTTATAATACTCGATAAATTTCATTTTCCACAACCATACCCCTTTTAGAGACAGTGTCATTTCTCAACACAATAAGGTATTTTCAAACAATACTAATTTCAAAAGTTGTATCCTGTTTTGTTTTTTCTTTCAGTTAATTAAGGCAGCAACATTTTTTTTGGAATTTCAAAAACGATTTGAGTCTGTTGGACATGACGACAAAATGAATGGTATATCTACAAAATTAACTTTATTTTCCCTGAAGGGTTTCTTCGGTGGAGTTTTTTTTTTTTTTCTTTCCAGGAGGCTCATAAGTCGTCGGTTCAGGAGTACAATTCACACGGTTTCATTTACGCTTCCAGGCTTTTTTCTTTGTGACTTCGGAGGGGATAGAGGTAAGTAATGTTGCCTGGGGAAGACATCCGAGTTATTTTCTGCTTCCCTCCTTCAAGATGTCTGCAACAATGGGTTCCACTGGCATCATCGTAGTGGCTGTTCACCCTCAGGACGGGGAACAAGATGGCTGGTAGTCACAAGTGCACGGTATTCCACAATCTGGTCAAGGCATTGGAGACTATAGCGCTTGACCATGAAATTTTCTGCTATTATTTTCGCAGGTCAGCTGTTGCAGACCTTAAGTCCAACACGAAGCAAGTGAGGTGTTACCCTCTGCAAAACTCAGAAGCAAGTGTGTGAGTGCCAAGGGTCAAGAGACAAAATTCTCCTCAGTTCAAACTTTTACAAAGCACCAGCGCGCAGGTGCCAAAACGGACGCTATGGCTTTCAGCTACGCTATTGGCTGAAAGTCAATCTGTCATGCTTTCTGTAACTTGAGGGCAAAGGGTTCATGAGGGACTGTGTTGGGGGGGGGGTGAAGAACTTGCTGGGCCCTTGACCACGACTTTGCAAAAATTCTTGGAATTCCACCTGCTATGTCCCGGGGGTTCTATTGTATTCAAGTTTGCAAGGTGACCTCTTCCAAAGGAATTTCTGGGCTTACAGGACGGGAAATTCTTATCTCTGATTTTGACGACTTCCTGTCTAGTGGGGAAAAAGTGAAATGGTGCAAATCCCGGGGGTCCATAATATTTACAAGAAATTTTACATCATGAACAATTAACATTTCTCGAAACTCAATACAAAAAATTTCACATCATTTCATTTACAAATTGTTGAATAAGAAATTTCAGAATTCGGGGAAAAAATTAATTTCCTTAAAAAAAATCATTCTACTGACAGTGCACGATTCTGTATTAAATTTTGTTGTGTCTTGCGAACACACCTGAACTTTTGTACCAAAAAATGCTTCTCACCACACACTATTTAATCTCAGTCATAATGCAAGCTTAATTTAATTTAATTTAATTTAATTAATTATGCACGAGTTCACTTTACGATTCCAATATTCATAATTTACTACATATATATATATAAATTTAAGTTTTAAAATGAAGTGAATAATTTAGTTCACACATAGACTAAAAGTAATTTTAAGCCATTTATACATGTTCAAATTCTTTCTAGCTCTCGTTCTAAAGACATATACAGTACACGTACAAAACTATAACAACACAATTTCCACTAAAATTCGTGAACGAATGTTTAAGAAAAGTGGGGGAAAAAAATGTTTTTCATGTCACTCAGTTCGCCTCAAAGAAGGAAATTCAAAAAAGATTAATGAGAGGAAATATTTAAAGAATCATTCTTGGAGACAAGAATGTGTGGACGTGTGATTTTTTTCGCATAGTGGAACCGAAAACTGGGCCCTAGTCCTCGACACCACTAATAGAAAAACATCAACACATCAGTTGGAAGTAAGTTTGGGGTATTGAGTTTCAAGCATCCTCAACCTGGACGCGTAAATCGGGGATGGTCGTGGCTAGCCGTGGAAACCAGATAAGTCGTTGTCCCATAAAATCCCACACGTGCTCAATGAGGGACAAATCCGGTAAACGTGCAGGCCATGGAAGTTGTCTCACACCCTGAAATGCATGTTGCGTTGCACGTGCCGTGTGTGGCCGTGCGTTATCTTGCTGGAAAACACCACGATGGACCGACCTTACAAATGGCACAACAACAGGCTGAATGATGTTGATGTAGGAGATGCTGTTTAACATACCCGATACAAATGCTAGTTGTGTACGGGAGTGGTAGCTGATTGCTTCCCACACCAGGAGACCAGGTGTAGGCCCTGTGTGTCGCTGGTGGATGCAAGAAGGGTGGAGACTCTCCCCTGTGCGACTGCGAACACGCATACGGCCATCGGAGGCTCCCAAGCAGAATCTGCTTTCATCGCTGAACACGACAGATCGCCATTGCATTCTCCAGTGCAGACGTTGGCGACACCACTGCAGCCGTTCCTGACGGTGGGCTGGAGTCAGAGGTACACATGCCAGAGGCACAAGTGCACGTACTCCTGCATCCAGTAGATGGTTGCGGATTGTTCGCACAGTCACCTCAGGTGCAATGGCAGCTCGGATTTGCGTCGCAGTGGATGTTCTGCTTGACAACGCCGCTCTTCTTTTGCGTCAATCGGTCCGCTCATCGGTCCGTCTGCAACTCCCGGTTCCACGTCTTCTCGTGTGGGAATGTTCCTCGGACCATCTACGCCACCATCGTACCACCACCAATACTTCCCGTCCGATTCGCTCCGCAATACGACGACACGACCACCCGGCCTCGCGGATTCCGACTAGACAACCTCGCTCAAAGTCCGATAACTGCTGAAATCGTACACGTCTTCCATGTCCAGGCATTGCAGCTTCTTCAGGGTCTTCGCACGTGTCCGTACGCCGACGACTGATTACATTCACTTCGCCGTACTCCTTAAATACCACCGACGATAATTTGCATATTATGCCATGCTGTGGCGTAAGCGCTCACCGGTTGGTCCCGAAATTAACATCACACCTACGTAAACGCGACCCCATTAACATGTGTAAATTTCATGATCGTTCGCCAATTCCTTCTTGGTGTTCTTTTTTCACTTTCCGCCAGTGTATATATAGCTATATATCAAATTTTTTAGATGTTATTGTCGTGTTTTTACTAAGTGATTAGGAACTGGTTGTCTGAAACCTTTTATGAAAACTTCTCAACTTAAAATCCACTTTGAACAGTGGATTTTTATTATTGTAAGTTCTGTCATATAATAATCCTCGGATATCTATTAAAAAAGCTCCAAATTTCAGCTCTGCAGATAAGCGGCAGTTGCAGAAATTTGAAAACGGAGGAGGCACCTTATTACCACCATCAGTTTGATCAAATGTCAGAATATCTTACCTTAATGTCATGGTGTGTGTGTGGGAGGGGTCGATATACTTATTATTGATTTTACTTTATTTATTTATTTTCGGAGAATGAGTTGCATGATTATATGAGTGAGACATTACAATTTATTAAATAACCCTTTTTAATAAAGAATGGAATGTGTGTTACACAAAAGTGAGTCTCCTTGGGTGCATTCGAATAAATCTCTCCAAAATCTCATCAGTGTTTGTTAGGGCAATATTTCGGTGAATATGCATTAACGCTTGTCCTGTAAGATGCAGCTGACCCATTGTGGTTCTTAGATATGTTTTCAGCCTTTTCATAGATGAGAAGGATCTCTCTGTCGTCACTGTTGTAACGGGAATAACAGCTAATATTGGTAACAGACATTTGACGTTGTTCAAGCAAATCAGATCTTCATTGGTCTGAATTGCAGTAATGCATTCCATGGCAGACTCTGGAAAAAAATCTACTTTTTGTGATGACCAGTAAATTTTCCACAGCCCTATTTCACGCTCCACATCAGAATGAGAGCCTAAAAAGGAAAAAAATCTAAGGGTGAAGAAGAGCCAGCAGTAGTAATAAATGTATTACAAATTACCTTAATATTCAGTTTAATTTAATGTAAAAAAGAGTACTGAGCTATTATTTTATGATTCGAAGTAGAAATAAACAAGTAAGATGACACCGAATTTTCGGGTGTAATAAGCACGTCTTTTGTATCCGTTCTGACGCAAATTAAATTTATCAAAGCTATTCAAAGTCAATGGAACCGGTATGGAAAACAATAGTATCTGACAGAAGAAAGAAGTTTTTCAATCGGGGGTTTTAATCCCTCAGATATTGCTGTAAACGGTATCGTGAGCTTTTACCCCCTTTGGTTGCAGACTTGTGCTTTAAGAAAAACATGAATTTATATGAGAAACATTTTGCACCGGAAACGCTCTCCAACATAGAAAGAATTTTTCAAATCAGACTCTTAGAAACAGATATTGACAAAAATAAGATGTGGCTTTATGTCCCCTGGTGAGGAAAACCATGCATTATTTTAGGAAGAAAGTATTCTCAAAAGGTTTTTCCATGTGAGCACTATCGGTTCAAGAAAAAAAATTTAGTCTAGTTTTCAGGAGCCCAGATCTTGCTACAAATACATCAGAAGCATAAATTACACTTATGCCCCCTGGTGGCCAAACCATTCTTTACCAAACATTAGAAATTATGTGAAAAATATTTTACATCAGTCTCGTATGCGATACAGGAAGAATTTTTCAAATCGGAGTTTTTGAAGCAGAAATAACGCAGAAAATGCAATTTACCTTTGTGCCCCTAGCGAAAAGTCTATGATTTACTTCAAAATTTTGAATTTATAGGGGAAATATTTCGCATCGGAAACACGATTCAATAAAGAAGGAATTTTTCCAATCGGACTCCTAGAAGTAGAGATATTGACAAAAATAAGATATACATCTACGCCCGTGGCGTAGAAACTATGCATTATTTCAGGAAGAAAATGTTTCTAAAAGGTTTGTCGACATGAGTAGTATCGGTCAAGAAACCACTTTTTTTTTTTTCAGTCGAGATTTTAGAAGCTCATATTTTGCTGCAAATACATCAGAAACAGAAATTAAGATTTACGCCCCCTGGTGGCCAAACCATTTTTTTTTATTTTTTTTACAAAAATTAGAAATTATGTGCGAACGATTTCCCACAGGAGCTGTATCCGATGCAGAAAGAATTTTTCAAATCGGAGATTTAGAAGCAGAGATATAAGGGGAAACGCAATTTACCTCTACGCCCCCTAGCGGAAAGTCTATGAATTATTTGAAAATTTTGAAATTATATGAAAAACATGTCACACTGGAAACACTACCCAACAAAGAAGGAATTTTTTTAATCGGACTCCTAGAAGTAGAGATATTTACAAAAATAAGATATACATCTACGCCCCCTGGCAGAGAAACTGTGAAGAGAAAGAAGAAAATATTCCGAAAATGGCAGAGAAAGAAGAAAATATTCCGAAAATGTTTATCGATGTGAGTGGCATCAGTTCACGAAATAATTTTTTCAATCGATATTTTAGAAGCTCAGATTTTATGGCAAATTCATCAGAAGCAAAAATTAACACTTACGCCCCTGGTGGCTTAAGTATTCCTTACCAAAAATTTGAAATTATATGCAAAAAAATTTCCATCAGGAGGTGTATCCACTGAAGAAAAAAATTTTCAAATCAGAGTTTTAGAAGAAGAGTTATCGGGAAAAATGTAATTTACTTTTATGCCCCCTAGTGGAAAATCTGTGCGTAATTTGAAAAAGTAAAACTCTTCAACATAAAGGGAATCGAAAGATAAAATATTTTTTTCAATCGGATGTTTAGAAGCAAATATGTGGAATAAAACATATTTTTGAATTTGACATCTGCATTTACGCACCCTAGCGGTGAAATTGTACATCGTAAAGAAAAACGAAATAAAGGATCATCATTTGCATAATTCAAGCTTCCTAATGCAAAATGAATTTTCAAATCAGACTAATAGTTGCAGAGATATCGTGGGGATGGACAAACCGGTAACATAAGCACGATCTTTTTTTACAAAAGACATGCTAAAAATTAAAGCCTTACCTGGCATATCTTCAGCATACGTATCCAGTGCTGGTTGAATTGACATCATTTCCCAAGTGTTTTTCACCACTTCTTTAGAAAGAAGGTACGCAATTCTGAAAGATGTATCTCTGTATGCTTCAAAACGATCACTTAGTTCAGTAATTAAGTAATCCAGGAAAGGTATGTAGAAAATCAGTCGGTTAAAATCATGGGTGGAATTGGCTGGTACATTACTTCTGTGTGCTTGGCACTTTGTTGTTCTTGAAGTTTCAGTGGCAATATTTCCTTTCACTGCTAATTCAGAAGCTTCCTGAAATATTTTGGAGTAAGTGTTCTTGTCTTCACGCATGTTCTGAACAACTGAAATCAAGTTTTCGACTAGCTTGCAGCACTTTAAAATATTGATTCTTGGATCTTGCAATTGCTTGCTCAACACAACAGTAACCGCAAACACACTTTGTGTAGTTGCTAATGAAATCAGAAAGTTGAAACAATGCACAGCATTTAATAACATTTCAGCTTGTGCGCCGACACGCCTCTCACTTGTATAGTCTTCTAGTGTCTAAATTATTGGAATAAAAGCTTCAAAGAATATCAAAATACCATCATGTCACTCCACCCACCTTGTAACACACAAGGTTTGCAATTTTTCCTGTGATATTCTGGCATATTTTTTTCTTCAGACATATTTTTCTCTATATTCTGTTAAAAATGTTTGACACTCGAAGGAGAAGAGTTAATAAAATTAATAACCTTGGATAATATGCTGAGCATATTACATATCATTGGCACTGAACATGCTTTGCAAAGCACTAAATTGAGGGAATGTGATGCACAGTGCATATACACTAGTGTGCAAAACTTGCAACAACGTCGCTTGACAGCATACAGTCATGACAGGGGAGACAAGGGCGATTTGCGGGTTGTACAAGGGAACAACTCATGACAAAGGTGATGCATATGCAAATAGCAGGAGTTCGACGTCAGAGGTGACGTGAGGGCACGTAAACTGCGTGGAGGCAGCGCGCGCAGTGCCAGCCGACTACAAAAGACGGCGGACAGAGGCATTTCCAGACATTCGCTGCAAGTGAAAGTGAGATCGATCGTGCAATATGGCTAGGAGAAACCATCAGGATGCCTTTACACGTGGTAGAATGATCGGCAAGCTGGAGAAGGGGCGTACCGTGATGAGTGTTGCCCAAGAGTTTGGAATCAATAAAAGTGTAGTGTCACGAGCTTGGAAAGCCTACCCGAACGACAGGTACAGCTGTACGAAAGGTAGGTGGTGGTCGCCCCAGGAAAACAACGGCGAGTGACGACCGATATCTCGTCGTGCAAGCGAAAAGAGACCGGAACCAGACAGCTGGCAGCGGTTGCGTACAGCAACCGGACGACAGGTATCCCGGTTTACTGTGGCCAGACGCCTTCATAAGGGTGGGCTATATGCCCGCCGGCCGGAACGCTGCATACCATTGTCAGCAGCCCATCGGCGGCACCGTTTACAGTGGTGTCGCGAACATACACACTGGACACCTGATCAATGGAGTCACGTCCTGTTTATCGATGAGAGTCGTTTCAGTCGGACAAACGATTCTCAGCACCAGTTGATCTGGCGAGAGGTAGGGACACACTTTCATCCCACGAACTTCAGGGAACGAGACCGATGGGGTGGTCCTGGCGTACTTGTGTGGGGTGGCATTATGCTGAACGGTCGGACGGAGCTCCACATTTTAGACACAGGTTCCGTAACCGGAGCGCGTTACTGTGATGAGATCATTCGCCCCCACGTGCGTCTGTTCCGAGGTGCCATTGGTCCAGACTTTGTTTTTATGGACGACAACGCTCGCCCACACAGGTCCCAAGCAGTTGAGGACCTGTTAGATTCTGAAGATATTCGCAGACTGGAGTGGCCAGCGTGCTCCCTGATTTAAATCCCATCGAACATGTGTGGGATGTTTTGGGGAGACGCCTGGCGGCACAATCGTTTCCCCGGAGAACACCAGACAACTGACACAGATGCGCATCGAGGAGTGGGAACTGTTACCTCAAGGACTGTTGGATCATCTGGTGTTGAGTATGGCCAGACGGTGCCACGCAACCATTGCACTTCGGGGAGGTCATATCCCGTACTAAGGGACTTTGGATTGTTGTTCTCCCTCATGGACTGTCGGTTAGGTGTATGAATGCAGTGCTGTCAATAAACCATTTTCTGCTGCCTGCCTTCGTGTATGCGTTCTATTCATTTGTTTGCTACGCTGCTTTCGTCATCCTTTAGGTACTGCATTGTGCCTCTGTAGTGTGAATTTCATGTCTCACAGGTGAGTTTTCGCGGAATTACGCCAAAATCAGTAAAGTTGCTTAAGTTTTGCACACTAGTGTAGATGACTAGTTTTTGCACTTTTCTAATTTCTACTTGAACTCCCTTTGATTTCACCATTCATATCATCATTACTAAGCTGTTCTCTGAGATTCAGAGGTTAGCCCCGCAAAGAAATACAAACTACCAGATATTTTTTATTTACTGTTGCCATATCAAACTTCTCCATTTACAGCGATCTTGACATACAACTCGGACTTCCATATACAGCTCTGCCCACAAAGATGTGCAATATCCAACTTTAAACGATTTAGCTCGTCAAGAATAGTTTTAGATAGCCCTTTACCAGTGAGGTTATTTACTTCCACATACTCCAGAAAATCTTCCTTAATATTATTGTGAACATACCTTATACAAATTAATATTTGTTCTTTTTTCAAAAGGTCATTTGTCTCATCTGCCAAAACAAAAAAAAATTGTTTTTTTTACGTTTTGAAGTAAAGCAGTTTGAATAAATTTACCACAGTATTCAATGATTTCAGTTTGAATTGTGTTACTTATAGCCATGACATTTTTAGGAGCTGTTTTCAAATGCCTTTTAATGCTTCATCCCCAGAACGAATCCTAAAACCAGCAGTTCTCTGAAGTTTCCTTCGTTAGCTTCAGAAGTTTCTTCAATATTCTCATAATCACGTTGTCCCCAAAGGCTGATATTTTACATACCACATAAAATAACAGTTTCTATAATGGATTTTAGTGGATTTTTTTTTTGTTCTTATTATTTCCTGTGATGCCTTATTCAGCTGTGCTTTTACTGCCAATCTTTTTCCATCCATAATATTGCAAGAGTCAGCAGCCTTAGGAACACAATTTCTGTGATAAAGTTTCTGTTCGTGCCTTCTAAAATCTTCCATAGCCGTCTTAAATCGATTCCAAGGAGTATTTATAAGCTTCCCCTAAGTCTGATACCCTCTGCCTCCTTTTTCTTCTCCAAATAATACACACCCCTTGCAGAGTTCGCCTTCTTTGGTATCACTGTACAACAGCCAAGGAAATTGCTTGAACCACTCCGGTCGAAAGGACCTTTTTTTTTCCTTCTTGTGTCATGGGAAGCCTATACTCAGGCCTAGGATACCAAGGTTTAGTAAGAAAATCATACGATTCATGGTTGTTCATGGAGCAATGATTTACAGCCTGGCCTATATCATTTTCTTGAGTTACTTTTGGTCGCTTTTTAGGAGGTTGATGATCCACAAATGTTCCTGTTGAATTCACAATGCATAAATCTTTCACTTCCACAGCATTCTCGAAGATTTTATTTTCAGTTGACTACTCATTGTCTAACTGAATAGCGTTTGGCACTTTCCGAAAATAGTCGCTGATGGTTTTTACTAAAAACTGCTTACTTGAAGTTGCCATTTTTTTACTTACAGTAATCCAACAAAAATGTCGCAGTACGAAAGAAACACTGCTATGCCTATGTGCTGCAGCTATCCCATTTGTTCTCTAAATGTAACCAAACAGTCGTTTCTTTGTCCGCTCCTTCTTTGTCCAACTCCGAATTTAAAAACTGACGGGACCAGTTTTCCATTCCTCTGAATTGCCCCCCTACCATGCCGTACTACAAGGTCAGAAGGCTCCATCCACTTTCCTTTTCAGAATCACACATCGTATACATCCCATGCTCTTTTTACCCCCCTCCCAGCCCACCTCCAGCACCGTCAGCCATTGCTTACCGCCAACAGGTTCTGGCAAAACCCAAGGATGGCAGCATCCTCCTCACTTCGTATCTCCCTGCGGTAAATTATCCCTTGTTCCCTTCCAGCTTCACATTGGCTTGATGCTTGAGGACCGATTGATTTCTTTCTGAAAAAGGCGACATCAATAGTTTCAAGAACTACTTGGATTATTTTACAAGCTTTAACTGTACAAAAAATACATGTGTATTTTTAGCAGTGAGGTGTCCCTTGATAGGAGGAGGGCACATCCCCTCCCCTTCCACAACCGCCTTTGGCAGATAATATGTCATACTGCTTTAAAACAAAGAAGAAAATTTTTTTGTGGCACTTTGATTTTTAAAAGATGTCGGAATTATCAGAAAGGGTTGTATATTTGGAAAATTATTAATAACACATTAACAACAGAAAACACAATATAGTATGGTAAATAGAGATATGCAGAAAGTTGGAAGGAAGTTGTTGGGGTTTTTTTTCCCCATTTACAAGCGCATTTTTACAGAAAATATGAAGCAATGGAAGTATTTATATGTATACATATACTTATTGGGATGTAAGGTCAGGTGATGCGTAACATCACAGCCTCTCCTTGACAAATGTCAACCCCGCCTTCTCGTGGTGCATCCTGTTCCTACTAAAGGGGCTCTGACGACCGCCAATAGCGGTATAACTATACCATCGGGATTAGAGGAAATTCTATCCCACACTCACCAACCCGCTTGGCCAGCGTGATGAATTATGGCCAAACCCTCCAAAATGACTCCACAACTTAAATCTTGGCCCTCAGTCTCCGGCAGCTGGAATGTACCTGGCCAAGGCAGCGGCCAGTGCGACATGAAGGCAGAGGGTGCTAAGAATCTCGGAGGACCGGACTAGGCTGCCATCTGATGCTGACCTTGGCAACGTACAATGGACGCTCCCTATCTTCTGATTCAAGGCTTCTTGAATTGGAAGAGGAACTACAAAGGATCAAGTGGGACATCGTGGGGCTAAGTGAGGTAAGGAGAAAAGGAGAAGATCTCATCGAACTGAAAAGTGGACATCTCTTCTATTATCGTGGGACAGATACTGGCAGAACTAGTGGTGTTGGATTTATAATAAACAAGAAACTGAAGGATAAAGTGGTAGAAGTTGAAAGTTCCTCTGACAGAGCTGCACGACTCGTTATCCAACTATCGAGAAGATACCAGGCTCAGATTATTCAAACTTATGCACCCACCACAAGTCATCCTGAAGAAGAAATTGAAGAATTTTATGAGGAAATTTGTCATCTAAATAATAAAGGTAAGCAGCACTTGAAGATAATTATGGGAGATTTCAATGCAAAAATAGGGCAACGGCAACAGAATGAAACTTCAGTAGGTAAATTCGGTCACGGCAACAGAAACCAGCGTGGAAATACTCTCGTTGAGTTTGCAGAGGCAGAAGGGTTTTTCATCTTGAACTCCTTTTTCAAGAAAAAGCCACACAGGAAATGGACATGGAGACATCCAAATGGGATGACAAGTGAAATTGATTTTATTATGTGTAACAAAAAATTCGTCATAGAAGACTGCAGTGTGCTAAACAAGTTCAACACAGGTAGTGACCATAGATTGGTGAGATGTAAGATGCACCTCAACACTAAACTTGAACGTGGCAAGCTCATAAGACAAACAAAATCTATTGACATAACCAACCTTAAAAAACACCATAATACCTTCAAGTTGGAACTGAAGAACAGGTTCTCTGCTTTAGAAGGCCTAACATCGGAAGAAGTGGACATCTCTGAAGTTAACAGAAAAGTAACCAAAGCTCTTATGAAAACAGCAACAAAATTAGCTGGGTCTAAGAACAAGTTGCATGTAAATAAATTATCAGGAAAAACGAAAATGTTGATGCAAAAAAGAAGAGAGATGAGGACAACTAAAGAAGATGTGACTTCCATAGTGGAATATATAGAGCTATGCAAGACAGTACGAAAAAGTATCACTGAAGACGTAAGAAAATTCAACTGTGAACTAGTGAGGAAAGCAATTGAAAACAACCAAAGCCTAAAGATAGCAAAGGGACATCTCAGTAAGGGAAGAAAACAGATTATGGCACTGAGAAAAGAAGATGGTTCTGTAACAAGAAATAGAGGCGAAATTTTGACAAGAGTGAAATATTTCTACTCCAAATTATATGAAAGGGATGATACATGCACTCCAGACATCATGAAAGATACCAGTACCAGAGTTCCTCCAGTCCTTCCAGCAGAAGTTGCACATGCAATCAAGAACATGAAGCGGGGGAAAGCTCCAGGAGAAGATGGAATTACTGTAGACATCATACAAGAAGCAAGTGGAGAAATCGAAACAGTACTCGCCCAAATTTTCACTCGATGCCTTAATGAAGGAAAGATTCCTGAGGATTGGAACACCGCTACAATGATCCTGCTACATAAGAAAGGTGACATTGAGGATCTCGGAAACTACAGACCTATCAGCCTCCTATCAGTAGTTTATAAAATCTTCACTAAAGTTCTTTCACACCGCTTGAAGGTAACACTGGACATGGCTCAACCGAGAGAACAAGCTGGATTCAGGAGTGGCTACAGCACAATAGATCATATCCATGTGCTGAGAGAACTAATTGAAAGAGCGAGGGAATATGAACTTCCATTGTGCATGGCTTTTATCGATTATGAAAAAGCCTTTGATTCGGTGAAACCATCAGCAGTTACAATGGCTCTGAAAACCTGCGGTATTGAAGATGCATACATTAATATTATTAATAACATCTATGAAAATGCAAGTGCAAAGATTAGGCTGTTTGAAAATACAACACACATAAAAATTGGAAAGGGAGTGAGACAAGGTGACACCATATCTCCGAAGCTCTTTAATGCCACATTGGAGGGTGTTTTTCAGTCACTGAGCTGGGAAAACAAGGGGATAAAGATTAATGGAGATTATCTAACCCACCTTCGTTTTGCTGATGACGTGGTCATTTTTGCAACTAGCCCATCAGAGCTGCAGAGTATGATCCAGGAACTTGCTGACAAGAGTAAAGAAGTGGGATTAAAAATGAACTTTCAGAAGACAAAAGTGATGTTCAATGCTTTTACAAGAAATGAAGATTTATCGATTGATGGAGAAAAGCTGGAGATAACAGACACGTACGTTTATCTTGGACAGCAGATATCAAGTGAGGGTCACATTGATGAAGAAATTAATCGGCGTACAAAACTTGCCTGGAGAGCTTTGGAAGAAACAGCATAATTTTCAAGAGCAATATGCCATTATGTCTTAAAAGAAAAGTGTTTGATCAATGCATCCTTCCAGTGCTTACATATGGTGCAGAGACGTGGACCTTAACTAAAAGAGACATACAAAGGCTGCAGACAACTCAAAGAAGTGGAGAGGTGCATACTTGGTGTAACCAGGAGAGATAAGAAGAGGAACTCGTGGATCCGAAAAATGACAAGAGTGGAAGACATCATGATCAGAGTTAAATCCCTGAAATGGCAATGGGCTGGACATACTGCCAGAAGGACAGATCATCGATGGACAGCCGAAATTTTAGATTGGATTCCAAGGGACAGGAAAAGACCCAGAAGAAGACCACATGGGAGATGGGTGGATGAAATTCGAAAGTATGCAGGGGTGACATGGAGGAGACTGGCACAAGACAGATCGTTGTGGAGGAAACTTGGGGAGACCTTCGTCCAGCAGTGGATTGATAATGGTTGACAATGATGATGATGATGATATACTTATTATTTGCTCTAGCAGATGATCATGTGCTGTGGGAAGTTACGCACCACACGTCTTCAACTGTGCTGCAGATTTAACTAGTGAACTGCACCCTATGTAATCCAACTGCAGAACTGGCAGGTCTAACTACAAAGCTGCAGTAATGCTGAAAAAACTTGTGATTTTTTATTAAACTCTTAATAAAACATCTAATATCAGTTTTTTCTTTTAGGGAAATAAGTTAATTAAATAAGACAAAATTTTGGAGAAAACTCGTTTCCTTCTTCAGGCAGTCTTTTGTTGTCACTTTCGCGTTTATGGTTAACTCTGACGGTTACGGTTGTTTTTTTACCAAATCTTGCCAGATGTTAGGCAAGGACAAACCTCTGCAGTCATTGATGATGGAATTCTGATTTTTATCAATTTCTATTCCTTCTTTAAATTTCCTTTTTTGATGGTTGCCCTGGAAACTGGTGACTTTTAGTGAATTCCAGTTCATGTGATTTTTGCTTTTTATTCACTTGAAAGTAATATAAAAGCATTTAAAAAATGACAGTTACATTTTTTTGCAAGAGCGTGTGTTTTTCCTATTTTTTTTAGACTTCTTAGTCTTCCCATGAATCACGACTTTAGGGAATTAAAATTTTGGATCAGCATCACAGGTGCAGATTATATGGTGATTCCTTTTTCTGAATTTTCCCAGTTTGCAGATTTCACTGATTACATGAAGGAATTTTTTCCTTTTCCCTAAATTTCACGATCTGCAGATTTCACTGATTACATGAAGGAATTTTTTTCCTTTTCCCTAAATTTCACGATCTGCAGATTATATGCCACTGTGAAATTATATGTAGAAAAATACAGTATTTTCAACAATCAGATTGCACACTTAATCCCTTTTTGTTCACTGTTCACCATGTAACATCTCTTCAGAATACTTTAAAATTACTTCACCTTGGAGTGGGAATCAAATTCACTCTCCTAATTTTCCCTCAAATGAAATATGTGCTCTGGAGCAGGAATTGAAACCACCCCTCATAATTTGTGCTCAGTTGAAAATCAGATGTGTGTTCAATTCCTGTTCCAGGTTGTAGTTTTCTCAGGTGATGTTACTTGGTGAATAGTGAACTAAAAGCAATTAAGTATGCAATCTGATTGCTGAAATAATGTACTTCTGAATTTCCCATGTATTTTTTTTAACAATATTCCTCCTATAATTTTTTGAAGGGATTTTTATGTTTCTATTGTGATTTGTAATCATTTATCAAAAGAACTTCTAGATACTTTTATATGCAGGAAGTCTTGAATTTTCACAGTAACACTTTCAGGAATGTAGGTATGTTCACAGAGCCTTTCAAACAAAGTTATACTATGCATGTCACTTCTGTTTTTCTGTTTGACACATGTGCAATGATTAAAAAACTGCTTTCTAAAATTAAACAGCTGCAAGTGCATTCTTGAAACAGTAGCTTGCTACACTACTTTTCCTTAATCTTAAAAATAGCTACTTTTGCTATTTTTCAGCCTTTTTTTTTTTTTTTTTTACATTTTTGCTTAATTCTGAGGATGATTTTCATATGTTCATTTTCACATATGGCGTTCAGAGCTAAATGCTAAGGTAAGTTACACCAAAAAATTTTGATAAATGATTACAAATTTTTACAATAATTTGTAATCTGTGATATGAACTCTAATCATCATACATAACCTATTTTAACATATGCTGCCCCGGTGGCGCAGTTGTCTAAGCGATGGCCTCTGATCATTCGTCCGAAAGGGGTCCGGGTTCGAATCCCGGTCAGGCATGGATGTTGTGTTTGTCTTATGGCACTGGCTCTCTCCCTTCCCTGGAGCCAGTGAAGCTAAATTAGGGACGGGCGACTGCTTATAGCCCATTGAGTTGCTCACGGTGGTCGTTAAACTTCCAATCAAAAAAAAAAAAAAAAAAAAAACTATTTTAACATATTCAGTGGTGAATATTCCAGAACTAGCTAGATTAACTGTGATGCCCAGGGAATTCAAATAAAAATATACCAAGAAATATCTGTGAATTCATTCTCCTTGACAGATATAATTGAATCTCTCAATCAACAGTTCTGAAAAAAGCTAGTGCAATCTTCCTGTAAAACACTGCCTATGCTGGTTGGCTGAGAAGACTTCCAAGTTAATAGTTTGGCTGGCTTTCACAATCTAAGTCAAATCAGGTACATGATTGAAGGAAAGCCACACTCAGCCTCCTGTACCAACCAATAATTACACTTCAGGAATTCTGGAAATATTACATGATTTAAAGAATATTTTTTACACTATTTTTTTTTTTTTTTTAAATATTGGGATTTGCAGCATATTTCTCGCTACAAGCTACTTTATTTTGTAGCATGCTGTTGCTACACCCACATTGTTTTATTTGTAGCATATTGCTTCTTGATCACAGTGTGTGTGTGTGTGTACATGAAATTAATGAAAAAGAAATGGTATTTCTTTCCATAGGCAAAATGTGCTATGAAAGATCAAAAAACATGTTAAAAGCACTTTCCCACTAAAAAAAATTGAAGACACTTTTTTTTTTTGCTTTGCTTATTGCTATGCCATTATCAAAGTAATTTTATTGAAGTCCAGTATAAGGGTGGATTATTACTTTCTTCTGTATGTCTTATGTGAGGAGAGAAAAGCTGCAAATGGGAGTTCTTTTGGACCCCTAGTTATCAAATATGCAGTGACGTGTATTCAAGATTCATTCAGGCTATGTAACATTCAGTTAATTGACAAGTGATGTGGAAAAATCTCACACCTATGTAACTTCATAATTTTTTATATTCTAAGTGACATTTATTTGACGTAGACAACATCACTTTATGAATTTTGGTTCATGAACACATTTTGAGCTCCTGTGGTCTGCCATCATTACAGAAAATCAAATGTAAAGAGGCAGATTCTCTCCTACTGAGTTGTTCCTCACATCACGGAAGGTGTGAAAGTTCAAGCTTCTTTCTTTGCCTTGCCCTCCCCCCCTCCCCCAAAGAAAATTTTTAGTTTCACTTAATCATCACTGAATGTGATCACAAACAATGTAATTTCCTTTGTCTGAACATTTGTCCCACTTTAGTGGCGCACTGGAAAAAGGGCTTGCCTGTTTCAATTGTCAAATCCCTGCCTCAACCAATACAGTATACTTTTTTTTTATTGTTGTAATGTTCATGAAACATACTTTCACATTTAAAACACATCTATTTCACTTTAAATGATATAAAAAATTGCATATCTTTTCCCCCATCATTATTGATGGGCTTTCACCTAGTGTATACGTAAAATAAGATGAGAGTTTATTTACGTAAGCCACTGTGCTATTGTAAAACATTTACTAGGCACTTATTCTAGCTGACATCTTCCAGATTGCACCCTACCATGAAATCCTCATTAACTTACTTCTCAAAATTAAAACCAACTAAGAATTTAATAGTCTTCTCAATATTCATGAATGTTAGATCAGGAAAGCAAAGATGATTCTGAGACAGATGCAGATGATGTCACAGTGAAGGATAGAAGCACAGGAGGGGTCTCAAGAAAAGAAGTGTGTAAAGTTCTAAAATCTCTTCAGAATGGTAAGGCTCCGGGAGTTGATGGCATAACTGCCGAGATGTTGAAATATGGTTGTGACTCTGTAATTGACTGGTTAACTGAAATTTGCCAGTTGTGCTGGGAATTAGGAATGGTCCCTTGGGATTGTTGTTGTTGTTGTTGATTGGAGGTTTAACGACCACCGTGAGCAACTCAATGGGCTATAAGCAGTCGCCCGTCCCTAATTTAGGGTCACTGGTTCCAGGGAAGGGAGAGAGCCAGTGCCGTAAGACAAACACAACATCCATGCCTCACCGGGACTCGAACCCGGACCCCTTTCGGACGAATGATCAGAGGCCAACGCCTTAGACCACTGCGCCACAGGGGCGGCCCCTTGTGATTGGAAGGATGCTATTATTCTTCCCTTGTATAAGGGAAAAGGTGATCAAGAACTATCGTGGTATTAGCCTACCAAGTGTGTCAGGGAAAGTGTTTGGTAAGGTCGTTATTGAAAAAGTATGGGGTCTTACATCAGAGAAAGTGTGGGATGTTCAGAGTGGTTTTATGCCTGGTAAAGGCTGCACTAACCAGATTTTTGCATTACGCACAATGATTGAAAAGTATCTGGCTGTTGGTAAGAAAATTTTTGCTGCCTTCATAGATTTAGAGAAAGCTTACGACCGAGTAAATAGGACACTTTTGTGGAAGGTATTGAATGAATATGGTGTTACTGAGAATCTACTTAATAGTGTAAAAGCCATGTATGCTGGTAGTAGAGCTTGTGTACGAATCAGATTCAGGAGTGTCTGCATGAGAAAAAGATTATGAGTATGAAGTATAAAAGATCTTGTGATTGGCATGTAATGCATATCAGTGAAGCCCGAGTTGTATGTCAAGATCGCTGTAAATGGAGAAGTTTGATATGACAACAGTAAGTAAAAATATCTGGTAGTTTGTATTTCTTTTTGGAGCTAACCTCTGAATCTCAGAGAACAGCTTAGTGATATGTATGTATGTAACATTATACATACAATGCAATTAAAAGTGTGACTAACACCTGAATTACAGTTGTGTTATAAACCATGTGGTGTGATGACATTATAATTTTTCCACTTCAGAACACTAAATTCCAATTACAAATAAAGTAAAATTATTATCAGGTTTTAAAGAAAGTTTCCAGAAAAAATCATATGTGGCGTGTGTAATGCAAGATACTGTGGGCCTGCAGTGAAGTAAACATCTCAGAATGCTGTGCTTGATAGAATAGATTCTAAGGACAGAATGTACACTGTTATAGTAAAGATTAGTTGCACGTGGCAGTGATATTGACAGAAGGTGCTGCAATATTGCTCTGTGAATATTTGAATGCCATGAAAGTTATGGAAGCACTTGGAAAATTGCGATCACGTTTGGTGATGATATTATCAGACAGAGTACTTGCTATGACTAGTACAGAATCTGTCTGATGCACCCAGAAGTGGCAGACCCGGTAAGATTGAAGAAAATACATTGTAACACTGCAGAAATTGGCAGAGGAACTGGAGACCTCCCATGCGACCATCAACACCGAACTTTGGAAGTTGAGATATTCATGTAAACTGTGCAAATGGGTACCCCATGCTTTTTCTGACCAGAATCTCATGAAGCGCAACTCCATTGCTGTTGCTCTGCATGAAAGAGAAAAATGGGAAGGGTTTTTCATTAGTTGGTTACGGGTGACAAAAATGGGTCACATTTGTGAATGTTATGCAACACAGAGCATGGACCAAGCAGGGACAACCCCCACAGAAGGTCGTTAAGCCACCCCTTCATGGTTGAAAGATGATGCTGAGTTGCTGGTGGGATTGTTGCAGTGTGATTCACTATGAACTCTTATCGCAGAACAATACCATCACAGCAGATGCTTATATCCATCAGTTGGACCATCTCCATGTTGCACTACAAGAAAAGCGCCCAGCGTTGATTAATCGCCATGGAGTTGTTTTTCACAAGGATAACACTTGTCCATGTGTTGCTTTATGGACCCAGCAAAAATTGCACAAGCTGTAATGGGATATATTGTCGCACCCCCTTATTCCCCGGATCTTGCCCCCATCCGACGTTCATCTCTTCCGGTCTTTATCGAATTTTCTCACTGAGAAAAACTTTGCTAATGAGGATGATGTGAAACATTGCGTGGATGACATTTTCAACTCATAGATCGATGGAACAAGGTCATCAATTCCAATGGGGACTACCTGTACGATTAGGTTAGGTGTTTTGTATGATTTTTTAAGCTTGAAATACTTGAAATACAGGCTTCTCTATTTTCTGGATGCTTTCTTTACAACCTGATAAAAGCATTAAAAATTATTCGTAGTTGGTTAAATTAAAAAAAAAACGAAAAAAAAAACATTGTTTGAAACCAACTAAGAACTTAGTTGGTTAAATTAAAGAAGATTTCAGGGTAGGGGTGCGATCTCAAAGATGTAAGCTAGAATACTTGCCTAGCAAATGTTTTACAATAGTACAGTGGCTTATTAAGAAAGCTCTTATTTTATTTTGTATATATAGTTGTATGTTTGCATGCTTTAAAAATAATTTTGGGTGTATTACAAACTAAAGTTGATGTTTTTTTTATGAATGTGGTATTTCTTCAAAATTGAATTGCAGGTGGCCTAGTGGTTAGTATATATGTCTGAAGGCCAGAAGGTCCCGACATTTGTGGCGCACTGTTGCCAACCTCCTGCTGTGACTCAGAAGTCCTGTTGAACCCCGAGGTAAACACTCCTCTTTGTAAACTAGTCTACTCTCCTCTTTCCTTGGGGTTTGTCCCAGGTCATTTAGCACAAGTGGTGTCCCTGGCAGAGGGAGGAGAACAACCACTCAAGTTTACAGTGCTTTTTAATCACAATTGTTACTTTTTTGTACCACAATTCTAACAGGGTGTGTCTTCTAGACTTCTAGAGATTCGTACTGATACGTAAAGTTATTATGTTTAAAAAAACAGTACTGTGAACTAATGCCCACATTTTATTTGCTCCTTAACCTGCTTAGTGTGCGTTTCTCTCAAGAAAGATAATTATTATAAATTGCATTTCTGTGTTCACATTTTTGAAAGCCAGTAAACATGAATTTGTTTTTCTTTCTTTCTCTCTCCTTTTAGGAAGAAATAGGTACTGCATTGACAAAAACTATGCAGGTGTTCTCATAATATGGGACAAATTATTTGGAACATTTGAACCAGAAGGTGAAAAAGTAGTTTATGGAGTAACCCACCCAATTGATACTTTCCATCCTTCCACGATACAATTTACCCACTATGCAACCATATGGAAGACATTCTGGGAAGTCAAAGGAGTCAAAAATAAGCTATCAGTACTTTTTAAAGGCCCTGGGTGGTCACCAGGAAAACCTTGGCATGGACATATTGAAGATATACCAGACGTACGTTCTTTCTGTAAATTATGAAATACATTGATTCAGTAGTATATTAGGGAAAAAAGGTTTCAATATGGTGTGTATTAAATTGTGCTAAGAAGTAAATATATGGAAGATAGATTAAAACAAGTTTTTAGCAAAAGTTTTCTGTTTTTAAAGACTGTTCATGTTTTTTAATTGTTTTTTTTTCTTTTCTGAGTAACTACATTGTACACTAATAATATATCTTCGATTGTGATATCGTGACAATCTGAAATATATTATTGGCGTGTCATGTGTGTCTATCCTTGAATAGTACTTGACATATAATAATTACAAAACATGATAAACAGAATCTTTACAAGCAGAAGTAGAAACATTTTGCTAAAAACTCACTTCCCATTAATTACGCATGGCTGATTCCAAACTACCTTAACATGCTGGCATTAAATTTTCCTCCTACAGAAAAAAATACCCACCTGAGTTTGTAAATCTGCATTATACATTTCCTTTTTCATCTGTGAATCTATACTAGCTTTGTTGTGCAGTTCTTCATACCACTTTTGTTTGCAGCAGCTTCTGATCTCTTGAAGATCCTTCTTTTTCACACCCACCTTTTGTTTCCTAAACAGAGGGCAGGTATAAGTACTGCACTGCAGATATGTACTCACTGGTAAGAAATTTAAAAAAATTCCCTACTTTGCTGATTCCTTTTATCTCTCCTGTCATATCAATAATTGCACATGATAATTCGAACCTTCTGCCCGTGCTTTTCCCTCTTATTGTATTCTAAAAGTAATAATTTCATGGTTTCAGCATGAAACCATAGTTCGTACTCTCCTTGAAAGTACTTGAAAAAGTATATAAGACCATAAATAGTACTTGAATTATTATTATTATTTTTTTTACAGAAATCTCCTACACAGCTTTTTAGCACAAACAATCATTTTACACATGCCCTTTCATATCATTACTTAAAAACAATACACATTTTTTTTTCATGTAAGATATGAAAGAGCATGTGCAAAATAATTGTTTGTGCTAAAAAGTTGTGAAGGAGATTTCTGTGCAGTTCTCAATTAAAACTCCAATCTGATAAATGGCGCAGAACTCACGTTCAACTCCGGGGAGCATGTGGATAGCTGGCACCTTATCTTATGACATCACTATAGAGTAAAATGTCAGCCATGGGAGTAAGATAAGTGGAATGATATATTCACAAATTGTGATGGTTTCTGTTGACTAGGGCTAGGAATGCATTCTTTGCCAGAGGGTAGAACTTCTAGGAATTAATCCACGAAAGCCAGTAGCTGTCAATACACGATACACTAGACACTCGCAAATACGTAATCCACAGAGCAAATATTTATTACCGTAATTTTTGGGCTTAGAGCCGCGGCTCTTACGTTACTAAAAGTGAAATTTTTCGGGTGTGCGGCCCTTATGCCGAATTTGTTTTCGATAAGACTGTTTCTTCCCTCCCTTTTTTTTTTTTTTTTTTTTTTTCATGCAGGTGCTTAGTAAATTTTTTCAAACCACGTCTTTTTTTTTTTCACAAACTCGACTGTGATCAAGTTTCCTCGCTTTCTACTCATACGTTAGACACAATAACTCCGCTGTCCTGATGCTGGTTCAAGGTTATTAGACTCCAAGGTTATGCTTATCCGACACTTCCGCTGAACACTGTCTCAGGGGTCGCCTTCGTGACGTCACAGTCCCAGAGATCTGCACACCCCATCCGCCTAAAGCTGCTTGCTCTCGTTTTTCTGGTTCAGGGTCTGAAAGCTACATTGTCTCATTTGAAGCTAGGTATTTGTAGCAAACAAATTATCTTTTCCTTGGTCATACTGAACATGCCGGGTTCGTGCGCAATAGCAACGTGTCAAAATTATTATCCGAAAACCAGAAGGAATGGCATTCATTACCATAGGTTTCCGAAAAATGAAGTTTTGCGTAAAACATAGAAATTGAGATGCAAACGAGCTGACAGTTTCAATGAAATGAATTCAGCTATTTGTTCGGAACATTTTCCTGAGGAAGACTACGAACGCGATTTAAGGAATGAACTTCTAGGTTTGCCTATCCGCAAAATGCTAAAGGACACAGCTGTACCAAGTTTAAAACCTCCCGGGAAACTTTAATGTAAATTCTAATTCAGAGAGAAAGAACAGACAGGAGAAAAGGAAACGAACTGATCTTGTTGGCGATTTGATAAACTCTGATAATGCAGAGGAAATTTTGGAAAACATGTGGAGTGCCAATGATGAAAATACTGAAATTGAATGTATGAAAGACCTGAAAACAGAAAAGGAAATTCTATTGAAGGAAAATTATATTTTGATGAAGGAAAATTATATTTTGATGAAGGAAAATGAAAAGCTGAAAAAACAAATATTATATTTGAGCTCTTCAAACCATAGTCTAACTTTACGTGTAAAAGTCCTCAAAGTAAAACAGAATCAAATGCAGAAAGAATTATTAGAATTGCGAAGGTTACAGAAAGATGAGAAAAAAACAGAAATGTGCATAAAAAATTTGCTTTCTACAGTGTTTACTCCAGGACAGATAAGGGTTTTGTTAGGCCAAAAACGGATTGTTTGGAATTCTACTGATATTGCAGCTGCAATAACATTAAGAAGTTTCCAGGAAAGCATATCACTACTTGAGAAATAAAGTTAATATTCCGCTTCCTGCTTTGTCAACGTTGCGCCGATGGGTAGCTACAATTAAATGTTCACCTGGAATTCAAGCCACAACTTTAAAACTGATGCAGAGCCAAGGAATGCAAATGACTGAAGCCGAAAGAACATGTGTAATTTCTATAGATGAAATGAAAGTTTCCAGCAAAATGTGCTATAATATTGAAACAGATGAAGTTATAGGACCGTGTAGGTACGTACTGGTATTCATGGCAAGAGGACTTGTTAATCCCTGGAAACAACCAGTATTTTACGATTTTGACGTTAGTGGTTCCAGTCTCAGAGAAATATTAATGAAAGTAATTTGTGCCGTAGAAAATATCATGTTTCCTGTATTTGCTCTTACTTGAGATCTGGGAGCTTTAAACCAGAAATTGTGGAAAGAATTGGCTATATTGCCTGAGAGTCCGTTCTTTGAAAATCCTTTCGACAAAAACAGACATATAAATGTATTTGCTGACATTCCGCATATGGTAAAGTTATTGCGAAACCATATTTTGGACAGTGGCATAAAAATAAGAAATATAGTGATAAATTGCTCCCTATTTAAAAAGCTATTAGAGAAGGACAGTAAGGAATTAAAAATAGCGTATAATATGAGTGAAACACACATACGTGTTAAAGGAGCAAATAGGCAGATTGTACGTTATGCTGTACAGTTGCTTTCGGAGCGTGTTGAAAATGCCATCAAATATTTATTTCCCGAAGATGATGAAGCAGCAAATTTTATTCTTCTTGTTGACAGATTTTTTGATACAATGAATTCGAGGCAACCATTCTCAGACAAACCATTCCGATGTGCTTTAGGTAACAATTTAACAGCAATTTCAACTTCTGAATGAGGCTTACAACACTTTTTCGCAGATGCGCGTTGTTGAAAGAAAAAACGCCCTACCATTTCAGCAAGGTCTTCTGGTCAGTATTACATCCGTAATGGCTGTCCACAAGATTCTAAGCGAAAAATATGAGCTAAAATATTTTTTAACTCACAGAGTTAATCAAGATGTCCTAGAAAAATTTTCTCACAGATATGTGCAGCAGGGAATACCTATGATCACCCTTCACCACTGGAATTTCAAAATTGTCTCAGACTGCTGGTACTTGGGAAAGTAGTCTGGAACTGTCAGAAATCTAACGTTTTGCCTGAGTCAGAACAACATTATTTAACTGTCTCCATGCTCTCGTCTTCCTGTGTCTTACACAATAATGCATCCTGCAATGATGAAACAGCCCACACAAGTGAAAATGAAATTACGGCTGCACTTCGCGAAGAACCCACAACTGCAATTACGTCTTCTAGTGACAGCATATCGTACTCAAGCTTTACGATACCTTGCTGGATATGTTGCATTTAAATGCCAAACAACGTGTCCTGGGCTAGTGGACAAAAATGCACTTCTGGACTTAATGCAAGAAAAAGGAATTCTTTGCGACTGGATTAGCGTCATAAGCAGAGGCTGCTTGCAACATCCAACAAATGAGTAGATGAGCATGGTTATCCAACTAGAAGAAATTTTTTTAAAACTACATGGGAAAAATAATTTAAGGAAAGTTAAAGGAATTGTTCACACCGCAGTGGAAGCTTCTGCCCATCAGTTCCCTCCAAATGTGCACCCTGCCATCAAACTATTCATGAAAACCCGAATTATGATCCGTATGCGCCATATTAACGCTCAGCAAAAAATATATTGCCAACCCAAGAAGAGAAAACTGGTTAAAACAGTTACCTAAGGAACATGACAAAGGTAAGTGAAGAAATAATTTTTACGTTAAATAATGTCCCGATTCTTAAAGTTCTCAAAATTTAGCGAATAAAATATGACTAAAGAAACAAACAAACAAAAATTGCAAAGATCCATGATTTTAACTTTTCTGTTCAGCGATTAGTTACAAATAATAACAGAGCATTTAGTGAAATTAATTTCCAACTTTTTAATTAAGCAAGTTAGTGGAATGCTACTCAAGTTTCTATTTGTTCCGCATAAAAAGATTTCTTTGTGAGGTTCTGACAGCATAATCTTATAAGTTTTTTTCCTTCTTTTGAATTTATTTAAAGACAGTATTACAGTTGCATATAAATAAATTAGAAGGTATAATCACTGTCCCTGCACTTTTCCTTAGTGTCATGTCAATATCCTATTTAGATATTTAGATTAAACAGATTTGAAAAAAAAAAAATGAAAGAAATGCATAATAAGTTTCTTCACATTCTCGGTTTACTCTAAATAAAATATTCACATGGATGTCCATTTTTCCTGATTATATTACAGATGTGCTTTTGCATTACATCTTGGTTGCAAACTTTCAGATTCAGAGCATATTTGAGTAAAAAGTTGTTGACATTTCTCCTGCGAGTGCTTCAATTGTATTAACAATCTATCTGTCCTGCTGGCTGCGTCGTGTGGTACACTGACGTCACTACTTAAGGGACCGGCACTTCCGCTGCGAGGAAGGCAGGATGAGCAAACCTTACTGTCTATTAATCTTGATGCTGGTTTAGGAGGGAAGTGGGGAGGACAGGAATGCCTGACTCAAATGCCCTTTGCATGGAGGAATGGGGGATGGAAGGGGACATAAGCACACAGACGAGTAGCGTAACGTCCGAGGCTTCTGTGGATATCGCGCCTAGCCATCACCCCTAATAGCTTAACAGGCCTGCGCACCGATTTGTGACGTCACTAGAGTAGTCCATAGTCGCGGAGAAGGGCATCACGGCGATGTGCGAACGAACGCGTCTTTACGTACACCAACTAACCAGGCCGTGCGTTCCTTTAGAGTTTCACTGCATTTAAATAAGAACTTGTGTGTTAGTTTTCAAATAACTGCAGAGTTAACAAGTTTGTTTAATAATCTTTTAAAATACAGAAGAAAAAGAAATTACAGCGTAAAATTTAGCGTAGCAATAATTTCGACTTGAAAGGGTAAGCAACACAGATTCGTCAACTTAATGAAAGCATCCCTGTCATTTCACTGGAAGTGATAAACCATTCCTATAATCGAAATTATAAACTGTTGTCGTAGTTTCACTTGAAGTTATAGTGTCTTTATAGTTAGCCGAACGATTCCTGTACTTGTGAACAAATCGTTCTTGTACTTGAAAGATTAGTTTGAGGGTCCATTACAAAGTATCGCTATCGTTTCAAAAGATGTCGATTGACATATTTAAGGAATCAGATTTTTCATTCATTGCAAACTTATGACTATGAAAATTTTAGTAATGAAATAATTCCTTTAGTGAAAATGTATTTTATATGCAATCCGTGATCACTAATATATGAAAAAAGGTCAAGAAAAACTGAATTTTTTTCTGTGTTTTTTAATTATTACCAAAGGCTCAATAAAACCGGTTTTAACATACATACAGTGAATTGCTGCTTGATCCACTGATTGCATCAAATAAATTAAGATTTCAAGAAAATTATGCAATTGCTACATTATTAAACGTACAATAATGACATAACAAGTTTTCCTAATTTTAGTACCATCTAGTTACGTGTTTGGACAACTTCATTTTGATAAGCAAATATAAAGTTTATAATTTTTGTCTTCCAGAGCACTATTTCAAAAAAGTTACCTTGTCAATGTATTAAGTATATTAGTAGCATTAAGCAAAACTATTTGGATCCACAATATAAGCATTTCTTTTTATCTGGAAAAATACAAGTAACTTATTGGCAGAAATTTCCTGAAACTTGATTTTCAAGAAGTATTCAGGAAAACTGCCAATGTACATATAATTATGGTTGTGTAGTTCTTTGTGTATCACAAGCACAATTTGATTAAGTGTCCGTTAGCTGTTCCTTGAAGAATTTCAAAGACACGTTTCTAAGAAAATCTGAAATTTGTTCCAATAATTTCTTAAAGTATTTTTTCAGATAATTATTATACTTTTTGAGAACCTGACAAATGCACATGCAGTTATTGTACTGAATAAATCTAAGCGATTGTTTTGGTACTATAGGATGTATTTTAAAAGATGTACATGTTTCATTATAAATTGACTAACTTGATGTACCATTTTCTCAGAAACTATAAAAAGCAGTGGTATAAAATTTTGCACAAATGTTTTGTCATTGCTAAAGCTATTGAAAAAGATTGTTTTTTCCTTTTTTTTTATGATTTTGGTTTCAAAATAAATTCTATGAAGGATTGAAGAAGTTTTTCCCCATACAAAAATTGACACCCACCCTCACATTTGGAAGCACACTTTCCAGTAGTTATTATTGCTGTAGCTTGTGAAGACACAGTGCAGGAAGTCTGGAAACAAATAAGTCTAGATAAATGAATAAAAAGTTGATCTCTCATTTTAAGCAAATGTTTTCAAAAAAAAAAAAAAAAAAAGAAGCGAGTATATATTTCTACTTGTATTTTAAAAATCTTGTTTGTTTAGAACATAGTTTCCACAATATGTGGATTCATGTCGATCCACATACTTTTTTTTTCTCTTAAAAATAACAATATCCAAGGCTTAAAAATACCATGCCCGAGATGCCCAGAGCATGTAAATCATTCGTCTGGGCAGGTAAATAAAACATCTAATTGCCTGTGCATGGTAACTAAATTTTAAAATAAAAAAGTTTGTAATAAAATTTCCTACTACACAAGAAAAAAGACAGTCATCACATGTCGTGTTTCATGTCATTGTTAATTAATGGAAGTTGTATTATTGTTACGAAGTACCAAGGAAAGAGTAATATCACATCTTTAATTATGTTATGCTCTACGCCCAGAAATCGGAAACCTAGTTTTGCTCCAAATTTTGTTTATAATCAACAACAGTATGCATGCCCCTGATGTAACTGGCCTCTGATGTTTAGTGACAAAGGGAGAAAACTTTAACAAAAGGAACATGGCAGAATCACTAAATTTCTGAAACACCAGTTTCATCATCTTACCATTTCATACCAATTTTAGCATCAGCATCTTAAAAATTGATATACACACGTTTGTGCATTGAACATTTGTAATACAGACCCTTAAAATGGAAGTGCAAACATGTTAAAACAGTTCATATTTTTAACTTAAAAAAAATAGGGTTCTGGTTTGTTATCTTAAAAGATACATTTTCCTGCGCATACAGCTTTTACTACATGGGCAAGTAAATAATTTCTTGCCCAGGTAGTACTGATATATTTCACCTAATTTTTAAGAAATTGAATGGTTCTGATAAATTCCCATCCTACCACAGATAGAGCATACACACTGCTCACACGAGAGTTCTTCAATGTGTTGGTTTGTAGAAAAATGCTTCAAAATCTTTAAACGGACATTTTAAAGGCAAACTTACTCCTGAACTATGTGTGAACTTCTGTTTTTGTGCATTCATATCTAATTTTTGCTGTCTATACTTGATTCAGTGTTTGTGTTCCTTTAGTAATAAATATTAAAAATGATAATTCAATGCAACTCTCCATGTCTGCAAACACAAAAGATGTATTTCACATGGCAACAAGGCCTTAGCATTTATATAAAGGACATAGGCATGTTAGATGTGTACATGACATACATATATTTCGTATAGGATATAGGTATTTTACAAGCACTTGTGCCCAGAAATAGGGACCCCAAAAAAGTTAATCTGGCGCTGCCTAAACACTTAAATAACTAAGTACGAATGTATCAACATATTACTCTTGGGATCAAAAACATGCAACCCTTATTATTCTGTGTCCATAATAAAGTTTAAAACCCCTTCCTAAATATACATATTTTACTTTGAACTTATTTGATACATTGGCAAAAACATGTTATGGGTTACTATAACAACACAAGTAATCTATTCTTTCCATTACAAACATAAATTTCATTTTTCAAAAATCTTTTCAGTGCTTTGACTTCCCGCTGTGAGATGCATTAGATTATAAAATTAGCCAAATTTAAATTTTCTAGTTCAAAATTTTTATTTTACGAGTAGTTTAAAATAAGGTTAACAAAAGGTTTCCACGTACCTTAGAGTTGAAAATTTTCACGCTTTATTGCTGTAATCCGTTTTCTGAGAACCTCCCCATTAGTAAGGAATTTGAATACTTTTAATATTCCTCTATGAAAATAAATTGAGTTGACAATTTGACAACAACAACCACGCACATCCGTAGTCACGCTTACACAGAGTGAGCAAGCTCATGCATGCTCGACCACCCACCACGGACGTCAGCCTACTCTCCCCTACGTCACGCAGCTTCCGGCGTTCGGTGCGCGGACCTGCTAAGCTATTGGGGGTGATGTCCTAGCGTATCTCTTTCGTTGGCTGCAGCATACATCATGCAGGAAGGTGCGATGATTTTCAGTGGGGTGGGGAGACCGGTTTGATGGGCACTTCCCTGAACAAAAGCTTAAGAACATGAACAATGCAAAAGCCTGCCCCAGGATGATTCCATTAGCAGTGACCTATTCCAAACAATACTGGCTGGACGGAAAGACAAATTCTGTCCACTCTTCTTGGTTAATCTGGCATGCGATACAGGTGTTTCTTGGCTCGTGCTCCTGAGTTTTGCTTCGATTTTTTTTTTTTTTTTTATTGACTGACGATAGTGGAAGTTGAAGGCTTCGGCTGGAAAAGAAAAAAGAAGGGATTCATATATAAGCGGAGCTCAACGTGAAGACTCAGTGCGCAGTAAATGAAAGTAGGTCAAAGCACTTGAAAGAGAGGGGCACCGCTGTTATGGAAGTGTTGGCGGCCAGATCCGCGAACACGTGTGAGGCAGCTGGTAAAGAAAAAAAGTATAACATAGAAGGAACATATTATTAAAGAAAACATAAATCGAAAGCATTACAAGCGATAATTTATAAGTTAATTACTTCTAAGACGGATTCTATTACAGTGAACAGAGAACCATCCTGTAGCAGACATCCACATTGAATGGAATTTAGACAATTGTGCGGTTTTACGAGCAATGCGATATTCTAACGGCAGTCTTAAGATTAACTGTTATTTATATTGATTACATAAATGGTTTTGAGCATTTAATAAAGGCAAACAAATAACATCATTAACATGATTAATAAAAATGTATAAATGAAATTTTTTGCCAGTATGAAAAAATAAGTGCATAAAGCAGATCGAAACTGAATTGCAGATGAGCCTTTGAAGTATACATATAATCACGCTGAGTGTGAGTTAATTCATGAAAATGAGGAAGATAATTTAGTTTTCTGAGCAGCACCACGACTTCACAGGTGCGGCCCTTACGGCAACTTTTACTTCCACGATTGCAAAATTTTTAACCTGCGGCCCTTACGCTGATGCAGCTCTTAGTCCGAAAATTACGGTATATACACATTAAAAATACAAGATTTTTCAGTTCAGCAGCTGAACCAGCATCAGGTAAAATAGGTAAAAGACATGATGTCTCTTACCTGATGATGGTTTAGCTGCTGAACTGAAAGATCTTGTATTTTTAACATGTATATAATAAATTTTTACTCTGTTGGTTATGTATTTGAGAGTGTCTAGTGTATCGTGTATTGAAAGTTACTGACTTCCGTGGATTACTGTATCTCTGCCCAACTTCTTTTACATTGTATCTTGTAGGAATTGCTTGTGCTTCATGCGGAGACCTTTTGTCTTCTGGCTATATCCCCCCCCCCCCCCCGACTTTTATAACCTCGGAATGCCTTGTTACCTCATTCCAATCCCACCCTCACGGCAGTCTTACCAGCAAGCAGCCCAAAGTGCCTTGTGATTCTCACAGTGCTTTTGTTGTTTCATTGCCCTCTCCCATGCATCCCCCCACCCCCAAAAAAATAATTAAAAACTGGAACGAGTAACTAAAGTGCTAGAACTCAAAGTCATACATCAAAAATAAAAAGTTAAAGCAAACAATTAATATCATACCAGCAGATGAATTTGAAAATAACGTACCTTTTCAAAATATTCCACAAAATAAAATTATTTCAAAAAACACCAAAACAGCAGGGCAATTTAAAGTTAATAAAATAAACCAACAGGGGGCAGGGGGTAACCGGAAGGTCATTGAATGTGTGCCTGTCTCAGTTAAGTTTAATGGTTTGAACTTACTAAAATACCTACCTACTGACCAACCAACAGCACACACACAAATAATTTGGTTTTAAAAAGTCCTCAAAAAGTGCTTGAATAATTTATTTTGCTTGTAAGAGTATGCACCTTGTAAAGCTATTGGTTTAGACTTCACCACATGTACCTTCATTCTTAAAATTTTCATTAGTCTTGCTTAGCTGATTAAGAATATACCCCTAATTGTTTACCCTCTTGAAAATTAGAGCTGTGTACATTAACATTTGTTACTAAGGTACTTTCTTAAACTTTTGGGTAAGTGCAGAAGTTCTTATTGCATTCATGAAAAACAATGCTGTTTTTTACTTGCACAATGGTTTAATCCCCATTATTAGTTAGCTATGTAATTCCCTTATTAAAGAAAGTAGTATCCTTGGAGTCAAAAAATGTGTTAATCACTGTTTCAACCTTTGTCTGATCTTTCATGGTTTTACCAACCAGGGACTAGTGAAAATGCATTGGTGCTAAGTCCAGTGAATATGGTGGGTGAGGCCTTGCTATTTGTACTGTGTTGCCATAGCCACAAGCAACCTAGCATCATTTTGATGAAGACAGTATCTTTGCAATTCACCAAACTGTGATATTTAATGTTTAAGACCTAGTATTTACTCTGTCAAGTTACCAAGAGTAAAGACTGCAGTGATAATGTGATTAGGTGCCAACAGTTTACAATGGATAATTTCCTTGCAAACACACAACATGACCTTCTTTGGGTGGTGATCATCTTTTGGAGACATTCTTGAAGGTCCCTCTGTTTTAGCAAAAAGATTTGGTGCATTTAATTATACCTGTATAGCATCCATTTTTCTTCAAGAATGGGTCGGTTTCGTACTGAGCTTTTAGAGGTAAACTTTTCTTCTATCCATTCAGTTCATAGTCGATAATTGATATAGTATCCATTGATCTAGTTTTCATACCCTTCCAATAGCTCCTGATGGCAGTTGTTGGATGAACTGAATGTCTAATGGCAATATTCTTGTAGGTTTGATCAGGGTCAGATTCAATCATTGCCAATATTTCTTCATCACACACTTCAGAAGGGTTTCTTATCTTCAGGTGTCCTATTATCCAAATGGAACCTTGTGAACCAAGCTGGGCATGTTTGCTCTCTTACAGCTTCCATCTTGTATACAGTACATATGTCCCAATGTGCCTTGGCAGCCATACTTTTTTTTTTTTTTTTTTTTATCAAACACAAATAGTAACAAATGTTTACTTCATCAAAGCTCCTGTTAACATCTCAAATGCTACAACACAGGAAATGAGTTGCAATTGCCAAAGCTGCTGTTTTTCTTGCAATGAAGCTCCAGCCAGCAAACATGATACTGCCACCTGTTCTGTGCTTTGGAAGCCTAATACAAAGCTTCCTTGTTGGAGCATCCCTGAATGGCAAGAACTTATGCATTTGTCCAATACTTCATTCATATCAATTGAAACAAAAATAGGGACTGCCTGCATCACTTCATAGCTTACAGTTAATCTCAGACCTAGATTGTAGTTAATCTCAGACCTAGATTGTAGTTAATCTTAGACATAATTTGCAGTTAAACTCAAACTAAGCTTGTAGTTAATCTCAGACTACATACCAGTACTTCCTTCCATCTGTCTTGATATTTTTTGTTTGAAAGCTCATAACTTATGTTGGTGACTTGCCTTTCACTCCATGGCTTTTTAATACAAAGCTTGTTCCTAGGTTGCCAGGCAAAAATGCTTTTATATTCAGTAAACACACTACACGTAAGTTCAAGAAGCTGCACAATGTCCTCTCAGATCCTCATTTTGCCCAAGGAAATTTATCAAAGAATCCTGTTTAAGAAGAATGCTGCAGTTTTTTCTAAAATTCTTTCATATTCTCGTAAATTAACCAAGTGGATGACTTTGACCAGTCCTCAGGAACCAAAGCAGTTTCCATGCCATCTTGATGACAATAAAAAAAAAACATCTGTCTTTCTACTGTACTGATCCATAGTGAATGGCATCATAATCTAAGACTCAAGTAAAAATGGGCAGGGCATGTGGCTGGAAAACCTGACACCATTGGACTACTGAAATACTAGACTGTATATCAAGGGACAGTAAAAGGTGCAGAGAGAGCCGCCCCGGTGGCGCAGTGGTCTAAGGCGCTGGCCTCTGATCATTCGTCCGTAAGGGGTCCGGGTTCGAATCCCGGTCAGGCATGGATGTTGTGTTTGTCTTACGGCACTGGCTCTTTCCCTTCCCTGGAGCCAGTGACCCAAAATTAGGGACGGGCGACTGCTTATAGCCCATTTGAGTTGCTCATGGTGATCGTTAAACCTCCAATCAAAAAAAAAAAAAAAGGGTGCAGAAGATCATGTGGGAGATGGGTGGATGAAATTAGGAAGCATAAAGGAATGACATGAGAAAAATTGCTCAAAACAGAGAGTTGTGGAAGAGATCTGGCAAGATCTTCTTCCAGCAATGGATTGAAAACAGTTGATGATGTACACTGTAGAGCAATTGAATTAGAGATACCTGTCTAGTAACGTGTAGCACCACCTTTCGCCCTGATGACAGCAGCGATTCGTCTCGGCATGGACCCGACAAGACACCCGAAGCGTTGGGACGCCATACAGATCCATGACCCCTGAACAAGCCCCCACAGTTCACGGAAGATTTGATGGAGGGGGTCAGAGCCTCGAACATCTCTCTCGGTGGCATCCCAGATGTGCTCGATGGGATTGAGGTCAGGTGACCTAGCTGGCCACGGAAGCGAGGTCACGTCGGTGAAGTGTTCATACAACAATTCGGATACAATTCAGCAGCGATGGCACAGTGCATTGTCTTGTTGCAGGATGAGGTGCCCAGTGGGATGTTGAAGATGCACAAATGGGAGCAAATGGTCGTCCAGGATATCCCGGTAACGTTGACCTGTGAGGGACGATTTCACACTTACCAGTGGTCCCATTTCAGTCCACGTAAACAGTCCCCAGACGAGAATGCCACCCCCACCAGCTTGAAGAGTACCCTGCTGGCAAGAAGGATCCATCGCTTCATGTGGTTTGCACCGTACTCGTATCCTGCCATCTGCATGTAGCAACGTGATTCTCGACTCATAAGTCCAGGCAACATTTTTCCACATGTGTAGGATCTAGTGGCGTTGTTCCCATGCTTATGCTAATCTTTGCACCCTGTGATGTGCGGTCAGCAGGGGTACTCTCACGGGGCGATGGCTTCGGTACTCTATAGCGAGGAGATGGTTCTGGATGGTGCGGCTGCTTACACGTACCAGGGGTCCCATTTCAGTCCACGCAAACAGTCCCCAGATGAGAATGCCATCCCCACCAACTTGAAGAGTACCCTGCTGGCAAGAAGGATCCATCGCTTCATGTGATTTGTGCCGCACTTGTATTCTGCCATCCGCATGTACAAATATGAATCTCAACTCATCAGTCCAGGCAACATTTTCCCACATGTCTAGGGTCCAGTGGCGATGTTCCCGTGCCCATGCTAATCTTTGCACCCTGTGATGTGCGGTCAGCAGCGGTACCCTCGTAGGATGATGGCTTCTGTACCCATAGCGAGGAGATGGTTCTGGATGGTGTGGCTGCTTACACGTTTTTGTGCACCAGCGTTAAATTGCCGACTGATTTCTTGCACTGTGGCCTGTCTATCCGCTGTTAGAATGCGAGCTAGCCGACGATGACCCCACTCATCCACACGCTGTTGTCCACGGCAGTTGGCCCTTGCAGGGATGGTTTTACCGGATTCGATGTACTCACGGTGCACCCGTGACACAGTGGCTCGTGAAAATCCCAGTGCCTGCACGACTTCCGAGATGGAGTGACCCATTCGTCGGGCCCCGACAATTTGCCCACGATCAAATGTGCTTAGATCCTTCGTCTTACCTGTACTACGTCTCACTCTTACTGATTCCTGTCGCATCACTCCTAATATTGTCAGATTGCTGCATATGTCATGTCGTTTCCGTTTACAGGGCCGCCCACAGCGCCACATTTGCATAACACCAGCTGTCTCTAATTCAATTGCTCTTCAGTGTATTATCATCATCAACCACAACAACCATTTGCAATGCTTTGCAAAATAAAGGTCTCCCCAAGTCTCTCTTTTTTTCTCCTGTCTTTCTTAGTTACATCAAGCATGCATCTAGATCTCCAATCTTCTTAGAGTTGCCCACAGCCTCTTATATACAGTTTGTCCACAAAGTCTCTTTACATAGTGAAAAAAATTGGCACGAATACACGTAACACAAAAAACATAAAAGAAATTCTTGAAATTGTCATCACACGCGTAAGTTACATTGAGAATTGTAAGCGGGACGTTTTGGTAGCGACTTCTACCTTCATCAGCCATGGAATGAGACAAGTGGTAAAAGCGTCAGTTGTTGCCAGATTTCAAAATGGGTTTCCAAATAATAGAGATGTTAAAAGGCGTGTCAGTATTGCAGGTGTTAGGTAGATTTCAATGCTTTCGCGGTATCTGAGGGCATGCCGATTGCTGAACAGGGCGATCCGCTGAACATTACACCAATGGGGAACAGCGGACGTATCACTGATGGTTAAAATTTAAAGAGAGGTGGAAGGGCTGCCTTTCTTAACATCAGCGATATGCTCCATCAATTGCCGGTTTATGCTGCAGTAAGTACTACCAACTTTGCACATTTATTATGGACACCCTGTACTATGTAAGCTCATTGTATTTGTTGTATAATATACTGTAAATATCAAAGTTTTAATTGACATTATCGTTTTTTGTTATCAGTTTCTCACTGATGTAGCAGGTGCCGTTCTATGAAAATGTGGTCCCCACAAGAGAGAGTGCACCGCGTCTCTTGGTTCATCGAAACAAAATCTGATACACAAACTCAACAACATTTCCAGACTTAGTATGGGAAAACCCTGCCATCTCATAGTAATATCCGCTAATGGCACCAGAAATTCATGGATACTGGGTCCATGTTGGATCAAGATCGTAGTGGTCAACCACGAACATCGAATCAAGACGTCAAACATGTTCGTGATTCATTTTCATGAAGCCCAAAGAAGTCCATTCGTTCTGCTGCCAGAGAACTACAAATGCCCCGGTCCATGGTACACAGGGTGCTACGTAGACATCTACGCTTATATGCATACAAAATGCAACTGTTACAAGCACTTGAGGAGAACAACAGACCCCGACGGAAAGAATTTGCAGTAACGATGCTGGATAGACTGAGTGAAGATCCCAAGTTTCTCATACGTTTCGTTTACGGATGAGGCAACTTTTCATGTCTCTGGTCAGTTAAACAGACACAATGTCAGAAAAAGAGGTGTCTGAAAATCCTTTAAAGTGCGTTTATGGAACTTGCGAGAGACAGTCCTAAAGTGAATGTGTGGGGCGGTGTTATGCATAACCAAGTCCTTGGACCATTTTTCATCAGTGAGAAAACAGTGGGAAGATGTTTACCTGGATGTTTTGCATGAGAATGTTGTGCCACATTTGGAGGACCTTCAACCAAGCATGATATTCCAACATGACGGTGTGCCACCACATTAAGGATGGCACGTTCAGGACTTTTAAAGCATTCCCTGGGAGGTGGATTGGACGGGATGGTCCAATTGCATGGCCACCCAGTTTCCCCGATGTCACACCTCTGGACTTTTTTGTATGGGGATATGTGAAGGATATCGTGTATCGGACAAAGGTGCAGAACATCAATGACCTGATATAGAGGAACAACAATGCCATTTTGACCATTACTGAGGACATGCTACAGTGCACATGGTTGAAACAAGAGTTTCGGCTAGATGTTCTACGTGCAACAAATGGTGCGCATATTGTGCTTTTGTAATGTGGTAGAAAAAAATTCAGTTTTTGCTCTTACTTGTGTACTCAGCCGCATTTGCATGTCTCGTACAGTGTATCCGTAATAAATGTGCAAAGTTGTAAAGAGGATTTGTAGACACCCTGTACTTTAACACGTTCGTTGCCACTGTGTTATTTTAACAGCAAGCATGCAGTGCCGGTAAGAAGCACGGGAAAATCTTGTGAGATGCCATAAAGTGTCACGCAGCACCATGGATGAGTTTCTATGCATTTGGATCAACTTAGCCATGCTCAGGTCTCATAACTTTGCAGGACTCAGCTATTCTAAAATAAACGAAAATTTATCCATAATTGATATTTGTAATTATAACCTTCAGTAACTCCAGTGATATAAACACGTCTACAAAGCAATGCATATTCTATAGACGTGCATATCCTGTAGCCAGTAACTAATAAATTGTAAAATTCGTCAGTCGCAGAAAGATTGAAAAATCCGATTGGTTCAATACCTGTCATATTAATTTTCAGTCCTAGCACACTAGTGAACAGAACTATTCTCGTGACGTTGGGAACATCATACCAATGTGTAGCTAAAATTTGTTGAGGCGTAGTAAGTATGAGAGAGAACATCGCATTCTTCATTTTCACTTTTACTGCGGGTCATACTACAGCTACTAAAAGAATGTGTTTCTGCATATGACGACAAATTATTGGGGTCATCTATTTTCACGGCAAAATGTGCCCGCTGATGAACTTTTGGTTGAGAGGGACTGGCGATAGCTGGTCTAAATATATCCATTGTTTCCACAAAACTAAGCAAGGAATTCAATATGGGTTTCCTTGAAATCCCCTTAGCGTCCTCAATAGGCTGCCCTCTTACGTATGAATTCTAAGTAGCAAATGCTTTTTATTGCCACTCAAGCATTTATTTATTGATAGTTCCCTTCACCACAAAACCAGTGATGTTCAAAGGAAAATAAGCATTGCAGTGAAAAGTGCATGCTGTGTTAAGTCTATGGGGAGTCAACTTACTTTTCCTTTCCTGAACCATGTGGAAAAAAATCCGCTATTCCAAAACTGTGGTTATTTTCAAACAGGTGGATACTCATTCTCAGTGCCACTAACAAAATAGGTACCTCTCTTCAAGTGCCGAAGGTTTTAGGAAGGGAAATATAAGGCTGCAATCACTATGCCGTTCGGTGGTGTCGACACCGGGCACTGAAAGTGTTAAAAGTCCATGTCTCAGATCAATAAATAAAAAGTGAAAGGATGCCTTGATTAAACACTTCCGTTTTAAGATGTAATGATAAATTGCACTTGAAAATTGTACCGTTTCCTCCAAATGCTGGCCAGCTATGTTTTATTTGCCTATTAATTTATTCTTTGGTGTGGCCTTCTCTTGATATTGGTTGTCCAAGTTAGATGACGTAGGTATCAGTTACTTCTGGATTTGCCTCATCAACCTCTAAATCTTCAGCTCTTGTAAAAGCATTGTACATCAGTTTTGTTTTCTGTGAGTTCATCTTTAATCCCACTTCTTCACTCTTGTCAACAAGATATGGTGTCATTTTCTCTCACTCCCTTTCCCGTTTTCATATATGCTGTGCCCTTAAATAGTCAAACCTTTCCACCTGCATTTTTGTAGAAGTTATGATATGTATATACATTAGGGTGGAGTGAAAATGTCAGTGTTTTTGATAATCAAATTGGAATAGCTGGAGAAAGATTCAGGATAGTTGTATGAAGATATATATTGGGCATATAAATAAGTTTTGAGAGATTCCCGTTCGGTGTCGTACTTATTACTGCTCGCATGTATTTTAAGGTGGCAACACTGCGATATTGCAGTACCAGACGCCAGCTGTCATAGTATACTACGTTCCATTGAGGTGCGAAGACTATTTGTTTTACTCGATGGAAAATGGCAACTTTCGTCCCGACAAAACAGCATTTGCGGGAAGGTTAGTGCATTACTTTATTGTCAAGAGAAGTGCTGCCGACAGTTATCGCTTAATGTCAGAAATCTATGGTGAACATTCCCCATCCATAAAAACATGTGAGTATTGGTTTAGACGATTCAAAAGGAACGATTTCGATGTCAGTGATAAAGAACGTTCTGGACCACCCAAAAAAATTGCTTACTCCGAAATGGAAGCTTTACTAGACGAGGATCAATGCCAGACCCAAAAAGAACTAGCAGCAGCATTAAATGTTAGTCAACAATGCATTTCACAACGTTTAGCTGCCATGGGAATGGTGCAAAAAGAAGGGAATTGGGTTGCACATGCTTTGCGGGAAAGAGACCTTGAACGTCGAAAAACCATTTGCGAATTGCTGCTTCAAAGGCAAAAAAGAAAGGGTTTTAGATAGTGTATATGCGCTGCAACATCTCCATCACAAATGCAGCATGGCCAGGCCAGTCATCAGGCTGAAGAGCTTGCATGATCTGTACCTTTATAAGCATACAGATGAAGACGTTTGTGTAAAATGTTGTGCACCGTGGCACTGGAAATCCCAGTTTCCAGTGAAGCATGACAAATGGGTTTACTGGGGCTTCTCAGAAATGTCTCCTGAACAGCTGCAGCTGCCTTTTGTGTGACCAGTGCTTGGCCCACTCGGGGAGACTGCCAACACTACCCATTGCTTTAAACTTTTTCATACTTAGCTTTTTTTGGTCTTGTGGTGATTGTCTGTACCAGTATGCCGATTTGGTCTCATAGAACCACAACACGCACACCGCTTTTTCTTGCGTGTAAGCCATTTTCGATGAAATGCTCCTCTTATTCAGCAGTAGTGCTCACCTAAAGAACAGAAAAAAACTTCATGAGTGCTGCTATGTTATGTTGCCAACCATTTTATTTTAACTTACATAGATTTTTTATATTAATTAAATTTTCGTAATGTGGGAGAGACTGTATGGACACTCTGTATGTTCCTATCAAATTGAAATAGGTTTAATAAATAATATGTTCTATTAAGTAATTTGTACTGACTCTCGACCTTGAAATAACAACCAATGAACGCCACACAATGATTATTTTATAAAAACAATTTTCCTTTTAAGGAACCCTTACTTTTTAAATATTGAGGACTTTGGGGAACCTTAAAATCTTTATTGTAGGGCAACCATACTACTTATTCTGTTAAAATGGATCCTAATAAGCAAGTTTGTTGCCATTTCATTAGAAATATTGAACAAATTTAACATTAAAAAATCAACAAAATGCTCTTAAAAATGAGCTCACAATTTCAAATTCAGTGCTTTTTGGGCTCCTCAGAACTTTAATCTAATCACTTCGAATTTTTAACACGTTATATGAGTTTATAGGAAGCTTTTGGCAACTATTCCATTTTAAATCTCAAAAAATAAAAATTGTTCATAGGTTCACTCCACCCAAAAAGTAAAAATAATTTTAAATTGAAAACTGAGAGAGGTTGTTAACTCCTAAGAAATAGCTATATAATGAATTAATTTTTTAGTCAAAATTATCATTAGATCTTCACTTTTCAATGTGAAATTGTTCCTTTGTAAAAAGTGAAATTGGTGTGTAAAAACCTTGAGTCTGAATTTGTGATTTGCCTTGTACGTCAACTGAATACTGCTCTTTTCTTGGACGATTGTTTTGTGTGTTAATACAAAAACTGTTGCCTTAAATTTGACCTGTATTTCACACCTAGAGAAGTGTGTAAGAGTTTGTGGTAAAAATTTGATCGTTTTGTGAAAGAATATTTTGTATTTGCCTTTAACATTTGTGAACAACAGCAAAAAATGAGCATATTGGCTTTGTTCTATAATTCTCTAATGATATGAAACTTGATTTAAATAAATCTTTATGTGTAATCTATGATGAATATAATTAATCTGCATTTCAATTTTTTGTAGGTACATGCCCCTGTGGAAAAGTATAATCCTAGGCTTCCTATTTGGTGTCAGTTATATGTATTGTTGCATTTCGGAATAATTCTTCTAGGACACATTGAAATCACAGAAAGATGCACGGTAAATGTGTAGTTTTTATTATCAAATTAATTTTTAATTTCAATTCCTTCTGTGTTTTGTAAGCCTTCCCTATGCTCTGAATTTTCTCCCTCCATTCCTGCACACCAAAATAGTAATGTATAACTCCAATTGCTGAAGTTACATTTTTTTATCAAGGTTAACAACCACTGTGAGTAATTATAAGAGCTGCAAGCACTTGCCTAAATGCAGAGGAAGCTTGGTTACAAGTTTTCTAAGGTATAGCATTAAATGATATATATATATAATTTGTGGATCAAGGTTCAACTTTGGCTGCACCAAGAAGAAACACAACAACTCTCTCAATTATCTCAAAGTAAACAACATATCCTTCTCTGATGGGATCAAGGTTCAACTTTGGGTGCACCAAGAGGGAACACAACAACACTGTCTCAATTTTCTCAAAGTAAACAACGTACTTTTCTCTGATGGGATCAAAGTTCAACTTTAGTTGCACCAAGAAGGAACACAGCAACTCTGTCTCAATTCTCTCATGGGATCCAGGTTCAACTTTGGCTGCACCAAGAAGGAAGACAGCAACTCTGTCTCAATTCTCTCAAAGTAAACAACATACCCTTCTCTGATGGGATCAAGGTTCAACTTTGGCTGCACCAAGAAGGAACACAACAACATCGTCTCAATTTTCTCAAAGTAAGCAGCATACCCTTCTCTGATGGGATCAAGGTTCAACTTTGGCTGTACCAAGAAAGATCACGGCAACTCTCTCTCTCTATTCTCTCAAAGTTGTAACATACTGAGTTATGTATTTAAAAATAAATAAATAAAAGAACTGTGTATTTTTGGTCATCTAAAATTCAGATTTTAACTTTTAATCATAAAAGTTGTATAAATTAATTATGTATAACTGAATTGAAAAAGCAATAGAAATTATGGTAAAATATTAGGTGTAATGCAGAATTCTGTGTAAAAGTGAAGAACTTATAACCAAGGTTCCACTGCATATATAATAACATATTTAACATTATTGTTGGTGTCAATCAGGCTTCTGTATTTATGTGCAACCACGAGATTATATTAATGAGCTTTAAAAATTTGAATATGTTATACAGTTTACAATGAAAATACACACATCAGTTCATTTTCTTATTGTGGATATACAAAAAACATTGCTTAGTGCTAAGTTGTTCTGTGAAATTCTGAAGAAAGATCGTCTGCTAAATTTAAATTAATGTTAAATTTTATTTACTGCTGACATATCAAACATCTGTATTTACATTAATTTGGCACAAGCTTCACTGTCATCCTTCTTATGTCTTACACAAGACCTTTTAAAATTCACACCGATTTATTATCTTTCTTAGGCTTTCCTGAATCTGGTCCTTACATGATTTTCTCAGCCTTCCTCTGCCTTTCTTTCCTCCCATTTCTGCTGAATAAGTTCTCTTTGCACCTCATCAGTCATTTTTTCAACATGGCCGCACCACCTCAGAATATTTCTCTCCACCCTACTAGTAAAATTTTGCTTCACATTGCACATATGTAATGTTCATTTCCTGAGTACTTATATATGTCTTTTCTGCAGTACCCAGATTTCATTGCTACCATCAAAGTAGGAGTAATTGCACTTTGGAATCCCCCTATGGCAGCTATGATGTTCAAAGCTGAATTCACTTGCTTACTAATTTCTCTTTCCAACATGCTCCCCTAGGTGCATAAACTCATTCAGTTCTTTACCATTCAGACTGATTGCCGCATTCAGTATTATACCTTGCACAAAGACCATCACTTTGGTTTTTCCTTATTTATACTCAATTTAAATTTCCTTCATTTTGGGCAACATAATCTGCAGCTGACTTTTGCTGTTGGACAACAACGCTGTGTCATCAGCATACATACACAGAAGTAAATCAATATCCTGAGTAGTGTTCCTGCATTTATATATATATATATATATATATATATGGGATGTAAGGTCAGGTGATGCGTAACATCACAGCCTCTCCTTGACAAATGTCAACCCCGCCTTCTCGTGGTACATCCTGTTCCCACTAAAGGGGCTCTGACGACCGCCAATAGTGGTATAACTATACCATCGGGATTAGAGGAAATGCTATCCCACACTCACCAACCCGCTTGGCCAGCGTTATGAGTTATGGCCAAACCCCTCCAAAATGACTCCACAACTTAAATCTTGGCCCTCAGTCTCCGGCAGCTGGAATGTACCTGGCCAAGGCAGCGGCCAGTGCGACATGAAGGCAGAGGGTGCTAAGAATCCCCAGAGGACCGGACTAGGCTGCCATCTGATGCTGACCTTGGCTACGTACAACGGACGCTCCCTATCTTCTGATTCAAGGCTTCTTGAATTGGAAGAGGAACTACAAAGGATCAAGTGGGACATCGTCGGGCTAAGTGAGGTAAGGAGAAAAGGAGAAGATCTCATTGAACTGAAAAGTGGACATCTCTTCTACTATCGTGGGACAGATACTGGCAGAACTAGTGGTGTTGGATTTATAATAAACAAGAAACTGAAGGATAAAGTTGTAGAAGTTGAAAGTTCCTCTGACAGAGCTGCACGACTCGTTATCCAACTCTCAAGAAGATACCAGGCTCAGATTATTCAAACTTATGCACCCACCACAAGTCATGCTGAAGAAGAAATTGAAGAATTTTATGAGGAAATTCGTGATCTAAATAATAAAGGTAAGCAGCACTTGAAGATAATTATGGGAGATTTCAATGCAAAAATAGGGCAACGGCAACAGAATGAAACTTCAGTAGGTAAATTCGGTCACGGCAACAGAAACCAGCGTGGAAATACTCTCGTAGAGTTTGCAGAGGCAGAAGGGTTTTTCATCTTGAACTCCTTCTTCAAGAAAAAGCCACACAGGAAATGGACATGGAGACATCCAAATGGGACGACAAGTGAAATTGATTTTATTATGTGTAACAAAAAATTCATCATAGAAGACTGCAGTGTGCTAAACAAGTTCAACACAGGCAGTGACCATAGATTGGTGAGATGTAAGATGCACCTCAACACTAAACTCGAACGTAGCAAGCTCATAAGACAAACAAAATGTATTGACATAACCAACCTTAAAAAACACCATAATACCTTCAAATTGGAACTGAAGAACAAATTCTCTGCTTTAGAAGGCCTAACATCGGAAGAAGTGGATATTTCTGAAGTTAACAGAAAAGTAACCAAAGCTCTTATGGAAACAGCAACAAAATTAGCTGGGTCTAAGAACAAATTGCATGTGAACAAATTATCAGGAAAAACCAAAATGTTGATGCAAAAAAGAAGAGAGATGAGGACAACTAAAGAAGATGTGACTTCCAAAGTGGAATATATAGAGCTATGCAAGACAGTACGAAAAAGTATCACTGAAGACATAAGGAAATTCAACTGTGAACTAGTAAGGAAAGCAATTGAAAACAACCAAAGCCTAAAGATAGCAAAGGGACATCTCAGTAAGGGGAAAAAACAGATTATGGCACTGAGAAAAGAAGATGGTTCTGTAACAAGAAATAGAGAAGAAATTTTGACAAGAGTGAAAGATTTCTACTCCAAATTATATGAAAGGGATGATACATGTACTCCAGACATCATGAAAGGTACCAGTACCAGAGTTCTTCCAGTCCTTCCAGCAGAAGTTGCACATGCAATCAAGAACATGAAGCGGGGAAAAGCTCCAGGAGAAGATGGAATTACTATAGACATCATACAAGAAGCAAGTGGAGAAATCGAAACAGTACTCGCCCAAATTTTCACTCGATGCCTTAATGAAGGGAAAATTCCTGAGGATTGGAACAACGCTACAATGATCTTGCTACATAAAAAAGGTGACATTGAGGATCTCAGGAACTACAGACCTATCAGCCTCCTATCAGTGGTTTATAAAATCTTCACTAAAGTTCTTTCACACCGCTTGAAGGTGACACTGGACATGGCTCAACCGAGAGAACAAGCTGGATTCAGGAGTGGCTACAGCACAATAGATCATATCCACGTACTGAGAGAACTAATTGAAAGAGCGAGGGAATATGAGCTTCCATTGTGCATGGCTTTTATCGATTATGAAAAAGCCTTTGATTCGGTGAAACCATCAGCAGTTGCAATGGCTCTGAAATCCTGCGGTATTGAAGATGCATACATTAATATTATTAATAACATCTATGAAAATGCAAGTGCAAAGATTCGGCTGTTTGAAAATACAACACACATAAAAATTGGAAAGGGAGTGAGACAAGGTGACACCATATCTCCGAAGCTCTTTAATGCCACATTGGAGGGTGTTTTTCAGTCGCTGAACTGGGAAAACAAAGAGATAAAGATTAATGGAGATTATCTAACCCACCTTCGTTTTGCTGATGACATAGTCATTTTTGCAACTACCCCATCAGAGCTACAGAGTATGATCCAGGAACTTGCTGACAAGAGTAAAGAAGTGGGATTAAAAATGAACTTTCAGAAGACAAAAGTGATGTACAATGCTTTTACAAGAAATGAAGATTTATCGATTGATGGAGAAAAGCTGGAGATAACAGACACGTACGTTTATCTTGGACAGCAGATATCAAGTGAGGGTCACATTGGTGAAGAAATTAATCGGCGTACAAAACTTGCCTGGAGAGCTTTTGGAAGAAACAGCATAATTTTCAAGAGCAATATGCCATTATGTCTTAAAAGAAAAGTGTTTGATCAATGCATCCTTCCAGTGCTTACGTATGGTGCAGAGACGTGGGCCTTAACTAAAAGAGACATACAAAGGCTGCAGACAACTCAAAGTAGCATGGAGAGGTGCATGCTTGGTGTAACCAGGAGAGATAAGAAGAGGAACTCGTGGATCCGAAAAATGACAAGAGTGGAAGACATCATGATCAGAGTTAAATCCCTGAAATGGCAATGGGCTGGACACACTGCCAGAAGGACAGACCATCGATGGACAGCCGAAATTTTAGATTGGATTCCAAGGGACAGGAAAAGACCCAGAAGAAGACCACATGGAAGATGGGTGGATGAAATTCGAAAGTATGCGGGAGTGACATGGAGGAGACTGGCACAAGACAGACCGTTGTGGAGGAAACTTGGGGAGACCTTTGTCCAGCAGTGGATTGATAATGGTTGACGATGATGATGATGATGATGATATATATATATATATATATATTTATACTGACAAAAAAATAAAAAAAATAAAAAAAAGCATATATATATAAATTTAACCACATTTGCCAATAAAGATTAATGAACAGAATATGTTTTACATGCTTTATGACGTACAGAACAATGTAATTTATTACATTATTTTTGCACCTTTTTTCTTAAGGTTTTCATGTGTGCGTGTGTTTGGGGTGGGGAATGGTAATATTTTCAATTTGTTCATTCCCATCAAATTAAATACATGCCTGAAACTAAACAGAAATAACTGTAGTGTTATTAAAAGTCCTTGCACACTGTACTCAACTCACCAGTTTTGAAATTTGTGTCAAATAGTGGCAATGAAATACAAATTTTGAAGATGACAATCCAATTTTTTGTGTAAATGTGACAAGGATGGTAAGTCAGATAATATCCAAAAGCTTGAAAATTTTTATCTTCCTGGAGCGGGACTCAAACCTGTGTCTCCCAGATAACGCCCGGGTATGCTAACCACTACACCACCCAGAATGACCAAGTCTCAAGTTTCCGATTAAAATAGCATACCCGGGCGCTATCTGGGAGACGCAGGTTCTAGTCCCGCTCCAGGACGATGAAAATTTTCAAGCTTTCGGATATTATCTGACCTACCATTCTTGTCACATTTACCCCACAAATCGGATTGTCATCTTCAAAATTTGTATTATATTGTGTAATCCTGTATTTCTTTCATGATTTATCTGCTCCTCCGGGCAATCACAGGATAGGATTCTTAACCTCCAGATTCGCTAAACATGAATGTCGGTTGCTTCGACTAGCGAATCCTGTGATGATTATATTCAAATTAATCAGAAACCTGAGACTTGGTCGTTCTGGGTGGTGTAGTAGTTAGCATACCCGGGCGTTATCTGGGAGACGCAGGTTAAAGTCCCGTTCCAGGACAATGAAAATTTTCAAGCTTTCGGATATTATCTGACTTACCATCCTTGTCACATTTACACCAAAAATTGGATTGTCATCTTCAAAGTTTTTACTATATGCTGTAATTCTGTATTTCTTTCATGGTAATGAAGTTGGCTATTCTGAGTCTGACTCCATCTGTCAGTACTACAAAGAGGTTATGTACGCCTCAGATAAGATTTCATAACATGAGTCTTTCATGGTCTATATTAAGTGACTTTTATTAAAATTTTTGAAGTGTTCAAGTTTTCAAAGGTAGTTTAAACACTCAATTGCATAACTGAAAGCAAAAAATTCACTTTGGAATGATCTATTTGAAATTATCATTGCTGCTGCTGCTTTTACCTTGTTTTCATGGAAAAGTTATTGATGACCTCTCTGAAATTAATTGCTCAACTAAGGTAGCCTTAATGTTCAAAACTGGAAAATCCCTTAGCATGTCATATGAAACTGCTGGTTGTAAATGATCCTTGATGAGCTTCATTTTTATGCAAGTTCTTCAGCTGTAATAGTGATGACAGGAATGCCACAAAAAATTCTTAGGGAATGAAAACATTTAGAAATATTTCACAAAGTTTATTTAACACAATGTAGTTCAACAAATCAATTTGGTACGTGGGATTGTTTGTACTTTTTTTATCTCTCCTTTCAGATCAATTCTCAATGTTTCACCACTGTATAATACAGCACATCTCTGAGCAACAGCAGCTAGTTTCCCCCACCCCCTACATTAAGATACTTTGAAAGAAATTAAAAATCTTGACTTATTTTGTCAGCAATTCGTCTTATCAGTTATGTCTTGTATGATAAATTCAGTAAGAGTGTACTTTAGCATACACACACACAAAATCCAAATAACTGTCTTCTCAGCTGCCTATTGGTTTGTAAAGGCAGAATTACCTTTTGCCTTACCTTCCTTCCTGCTGAAGACACAAATTGAATTTCCACAGTGTCATGATGTAAGCCACATATATCATGAACCATTACCAATCCGCTGCTCGATAAAGTTCTTGTCCATGTCACTCTAGCACGCTTTCAAATTTTATCCACCCATCTCCCACATGGTTTTCTTTTGGGTCGCTTTCTGTCTCTTGGTATCCAGTCTAATATTTCATTTGTCATTGGTGATCAGTTCTAGAAATATGTTCAGCTCATTGCCATTTCAAGGATTTTACTTTAGCATCTTCCACTCTTGCTATTTTTTTTTATTTACAAGTTCCTTCTCTTATCTTTTCTGGTTACATCAAGCATGCACCTCTCTGCTTTTTTTTTTTTTTTTCAGTTATTTGATGCCTCTGTCATTTTTAAGGTGCATGTCTCTGATTCATAAGTAAGAACTGGAAGGATGCATTGATTTATTTTTTTTAAGACATAATTGAAAATTGCCCTTGAAAATTATACTGTTTCTTCAAAATGGTCTCCATCCAAGTTTTATGTGCCAGTTATTGTCTTCTACAATGTGGCCCTTGCTTGATATCTGTTAGGGGTAGGTGTCAGTTTTCCCTATCAGTTGCTAAATCTAAATCCTATAGATTTTCCCTATCAGTTGCTAAATCTTCATTTCTTGTGAAAGCATTGTGCATCAGTCATGATATAATCAACACAGCAGTCAGACATCTCTGAATTGACTGTAATGACTGTGTTTCACATAATATCAATCATATCGGAAAAAGTTGAAAATTTCGTCATCCTGTAGTGGGAATTGAACCCGCAGCTCCTGATTACCGGTCGAGCATGCTATCCATTACACCATCCAGGACAGCCAAGTCCCAGGTATCTGAGTGTTAAAAGCTTTGTAATATTCTCCGACTGCACTCTTAAAGCAAATGTGCTGCCATCTAGTGTTGCTAAGCAAATCTCCAGTTGTTTAGGTACATTATTTATTGTGCATCAGTTTTTGTTTTCTGAAAGATACTTTGGTTGTTGTTTTTTGGCCTCTGAACAAAGGTACGAGTTATGGTGATTTTCCCATGGTGTCTGTATGTTCATAAACAAGAAATCAAATGTTTTCATATTCAGCATTCATTGCCCAAATGATTAGTTTTAATTTTTAATGGTGACTTGAACCTTGTCCCAAGTTGTGACCTTTGTAACACAAGTGAAAGATTTCAGTTTCTTCAAAGCACCCCTGGTTTTCTTTTAGGTTTTCTTGGTGGCATTGAAGATCAGAAGTTCTTTGCAAAAGAATGGAAACTAAACTGTAATTGAAGAAAATATATTAAAAGATATGTAAAGGAAAACAAAGGAAGTGTAATTGTACCCACTCTGATGCATGGTAGTGAAACCTGGGTACTGCAGAAGAAACGTAAAAGTCATTTGTGTGCTGGAGAAATGCGTTACTTATGGGGGTGGGGGTTGTGGCAAGACATGTTCTGATTGTGTGAGGAATGAAGATGTGTTGCATTTGTGTAATGTGAAGCAAAATGTTGTTAGCAAGGTGGAGACTAATATGCTTCCGTGGTTTGGCCATGTTGAAAGAATGAGTGATGAGATGCTTACTAAGAAAATCTTTTTAGCCCAAGTGGCAGGAAGGAAAGGCAGAGAAAGGCCAAGGAAGTCATGGGAGGATCAGATTCAGGAGTGTCTGCATGAGAAAAAGATTATAAGTATGAAGTATGGCATGTGATGGGTGTCAGTGAAGCCCGAGTTGCATGTCAAGATCGCTGTAAATAGAGAAGTTTGATACAGCAACAGTAATTAAAAATTATCTGGTGGTTTGTATTTCTTTTTGGATCTAACATCTGAATCTCAGAAAACAGCTTAGTGATATGTTTGTATGTAAAGGGAGAGACAACTTAAAGAACACATGATAAACACAAATTAATTTTATTTTAGTAACCCACCATTGCAATGCAAAGAATTTTTCAGTTTCCTTAGAAGCTTGGAGCTTAATCAAATGTTAGAGCCCCAGGGATTTACCCTAAGCCAGCACTGCTCTCTTTACAACACTCTCATCAGTTGTGATGGAGAAACAGTGCAAGAAATAAAAGATATGTTGTATAAGTGTAGGCAGGTGATATATTCATAGCATACAAATGTTAAAGATAGAAGGAGGATGTGTGTCCAGTAATAAAGCAGATGGGTGTGAAACTCTGGGCAGAGGATGTACAGGAAATGAAAGTCTTGAATCTGGAAAAAGTTTGCAGAGGCTCTGCATGAAATATAACATATGAATGTGAAAGGGTAAAGCAAGAATGTGCATGCATTGGAACAGATGGATGTTGTCACGTTACGGGTAATTTGATAAGAGCATAAGAGGAAATCTAAAGGCCTCAAGATGTTTCTTTGGAGGGTTTCTTCTTTGATCACTGTCCTGTAATGGGTATTTGCATAATTCTGGAACGTGAGTACCTGGACTCTTTGTTCAGTAAGCATCTGCATAATTTGAAAATGCGTAACCTTGAGCTCTTTGTTCTCAGGTGAGATAAAGGAGCAGGGAAGTGAGATTCAAGGCACACTACTAAATGTCACTATGGGGCCATGTATGGTCTTTAATTATTTTTTTAGGGCGATGGTTCAGGATGCCTGTGGATAACTTTACCTATCTGACGTAGGTCACGCAGCTGTGAGCGTGGAACGGAGGAGGATAGAGGCGCTATGTTCCCGTGGATGATTCTTCTACCTGTCGATGGATGTCAGTGCAGTGGAGGGGCATCTATGCCAAAGCAATGTTAATGAGGTGAACGTTGGGAAACTTGGTCCACCTTGTCGACAGCATCACATGACCTGGTGTTCCCATGGATGAATCCTCTACCTGCCAGTGGACGTTGGCGCAGTGGAGGGGCGTCTGTGATGGGTTGGTGATGATGATGTGAACAATCGTGAATGTCAGTCTGCCTCATCGACAGTATTGGTTGGACTCTGGCCTGGTGTTTCCGTGGTGGTCCTTTCTACCTGTCGGTGGATGTCAGTGCAGCTGACAGGTGTCTATGCCAAGTCAGTGTGAGCGATGTGAACTATTGTATGCGTCTGCCTGCTGGATTGACTTTTTGGATGTTTGCCATATGTTCCAGTTTGCATGGTATTAAAGGATGTTTTAATTCAAGGACTGGTATGTGCTAATTGTGACTGCTTTGAAGTTGTAAATGTTCTTTTGCATAATAGAGCACCTCAAGGTAAAAGCATTCTTGACCTTTAATAGAAGTCTGTGCAAAGTTGTAACTAATGATTTGGGATTACATTAAACAGTTAAACTTGACTTGTGTTGTAACATTTGTGCACTGTTGCTATTTACTTAACTTAAATTAAGAATGTCAACACTTTTATGACTCCTTCCTGCAGGGGTTTTGAGCTAGCTGGAGCCGAGTAAAGAGATAGTCGCAGGTTGGATTGTCACAATGTACACAGAATGAAGCAGGTAAAATTGAAAGGGTGGGCAGAGGATGTATGTGAAAAGTGGAACTGATTCCTAGTGATTTTCATTTTGTTTTTTTTTTTTTTTTTTTTTTTGCTCTTGTTAGATACACAGCGTGTCACAAAAAAAAATGTAACCAATTTCAAATGACAATAACTTTGGATACAAAACTATCATCAGTATTCTGTTTGTTGCAGGTGGTAAGGAATACCCTTAAGTTTTTTAGAAGTGTACCCAATGGATCCTGTGATGAAAGCACAGATTGTGAAGTGGTTTATTGAAACCTAATCTGAAAAGCAGGTTCAGCGGAATTTCAGAACAAAAATGGGAGCAAACCACCCACACATAACAGCATCAGAAAGTGGTACAAGTCAGTCAAGGAAACTGGTAGCGTCTTTACAAAGAAAAGCCCTGGAACACCATCGCTGGTTCCAGAAAAAGAGGAAGTTGTGAGACAAAACATTCACTCATAGCCCTCGAAAATCAATCAGACAAGCAGCATGACAGCCGGCCATCCCCAAGTCGTCAGTGCACTGTGTTAAGTCAGAGATTGGAAATACATCCATGTAAACTGCAGATCCATCACATAACCTCAGATGATTATGTGAAACAAACAGTTTGCTAAAGAGATGTTGGAGAACATTGCAAGAGCTGAATCTTTCCTGAGACAAATCTGCTTCTCAGATGAGTGCACTTTCCATGTTTCTGGAAAGGTTAATAAACAGAATGTGAGAATTGGGGGAACTGAACACCCGCATTGCACAATGAGACATGAACATGCTAGCCCAAAAGTGAATGTTTGGTGTGGCATAATTGGTCAACCATGTTATTGGACCCTTTTCTTTTCAGGAAGCGACCGTGAGATCTGATAATTACCTGGACATGATTAAGCAGTTTGTGTATCCCCTATTGGGTGAACTTGCAACTCCAGTCATTTTCCAACAAGATGGGGCACCATCTCATTGGGCTTTGAATGTGAGGAGATCTCTGGATTCAAAATTTTCTAATCAGTGGATACGGCATGGTGGTCCCATTGAATGGCCCCCTGTTTGCCGAACTTAACACCCTGTGACTTTTTTTATGGGAATTCATCAAGAGTGAGGTTTTTAGCACCCCTGTTGCAGACATTGCTGACCTAAAGAGGAGGATTACACACGCATTGCAGAAAGTTAAAATACGGACATTCCCGAGCAAACATGGTTGGAACTGGAATACCGTTTAGGCGTCTAATGGTGCCCATGTCGAATGTCTATAAAACTTCACGATATGTTTTGTCAATTAACACATGTTGTATATTGAGATCATCTGTATTAAAACTGTTATGATTATTTGAAATTGGTTATGCCTTTATACACCCTGTATAATTATGACTGATGAACTTGGCAACTGTTGAGGAGTTTCTTAAAAAGTGTTTGAGGAACCAAGATAAAGTCAAAATGAAGATAAGAACAGATGCTGTTGGAAATAGTGACATCTGATGGTACTAACTGCAAAGGTCATTTTCTTTGAGAGAAAACAAGGACACATACACTAATGCAGTCCTCTACCATTGGGGATCAAAATGGGACAGATTCCTAAGGCCCAAGTTCCTGGGGAGCCCACAGTCCAGCTAGGCAGAGAAATGGAAGTTTAAATTATAAATAGCACAAATGTAGATAACTGAAAAAACAAAACAAAAAAACACTAATATACTGTGAAATAGGGTACCCATCAAACCAAATTTTTTCTTGGGAATAATGCAAAAGTTACTGCCCTCAAAGAAAAAAAGAGACCAAATCATTAGATGTTCATCTGGGGGGGGAGAGAACATTCTCAGTGTTTTAGAGGAGTTTAAAGCACCAAAAAGGTTTTCTGTTTATAATGTGTATGAAGCAATAATTATACTCATGCCCCATTCCTGAAATAAAATTCTGATTTTGCCACTGCAAATCAGTTTTATCTGTGATAACTTATTTAAATGTCATTGAATAGCAAAATGGCACTTGTCACTTTTTTTAATATTTTGAAGTCTTAATATGGTTCACATATTTTCACCTGTTCTGTAATGAGCAGTAATTGCACACACTTGCAAACTGTAGGAATTTAGGATTATCTCATGCAAGTTTTCATTCTCCAGCCATGAGTTACACATTTCTCAAAATACTCATTGTAAATATATCTTTGTTCTTTGATGTACCTACTTTATTAACAAATACAGTTATTGTGAAGGTTGAAAGAAACTGGTAAGTGATTTACTTCCCACGTAGTACTCCTGGAGAACAAGTGAGTTAAGCTGTGTTATTTACAAAGAAATGCCATGACTAGTAAATAGTAACACTAAACTAGTGATCTGATTTATTGGCGTAGGAAATAAACACATAAGCATTTCCAAGCTTTCACACATCAACCAGATGGCTTTTTCAAGGAAGTTAGACAGAAAATGCCATGACTATTTTTGCATATTTTCACGATTTGGGCTTTCCTTCCTTGGGATATTTTTCTGCCAGCTTTTTTCTTTGCTTTTTGCGGAAGAAGATTTTTCTAAGCTGATGTTCTACAGCTAAATTTATTTTATTTTTTTATTTTTTCTTTGGTTTTGCAACCTTTTTAAATCATGCGTGGAAGAATTTCAAATTGTGTCCTGCCACTTAAACCCATAGATTAAAGGAAATGTTTACAATATTTATACACTTCATAAACAAGAGGAACTGTTTGCCATTAGAATCTAGGTAAAAATGTAAGTCTGCTGTTTCTTATTTTGAAAATTTGGAAGCTAAAGAATAACGTATTGTGCAGCTGGTAAAAGTGCTCCGAGTGGGTTATGCAATTTTATTAAACAATTTTTTTCAAAAATATTGTACACTTGATGCTGTATTTATATCTGTGTACCAATAGTTTTTTGCCTATTGTTACATCTCAAAAGAAAATATAGTATAACATTCTTTATAGAAAAGAATTTTTATATTAAATGTCTTAAAAAAACGAATAAAATGCTTTAACTCATTCCTTTTTCTTTTTTTTTTTTTTTTTTTTTTTGAAGTCATTCTCCTGGGCTATTGTAGTTGGTGTTGTTTTTTATCAGATATTCTCTCTCACAAGCATTGGAGTTCTTCTTGATGGAAAGTAAGTGTTTGTATTACTTTATTTTCTTCCTTTGTAGGTTAACTCTAAGGTATAGTAATACTAAATGGGAACTGTTGAGCAATTTTGTGTTACTAATTTACTTGTGAAAACCCTTTATCATGCTTTTCCACAAAATGTCAACATACTGTGCTCTCTAATTTTTCCTGAGGGCACAACATAGTATAAAAGCCATCCCATTTTTCTCTTTGACTGAGAGCAACAGCAATGGAGTAGCATTGCATCCAATTCTGGTCAGACAAAAGCATGAGGTACCCATTTGCACAGTTTACACAAATATCCCAACTTCCAAAGTTAGGTGCTGGTAGTCGTATGGAGGTCTTCAATTCCTCTTCCAGTTCCCATAATTTTGCATCAGGCTTGGTCGATAGCACTTGTTGCAGTGCATCATTTTCAACCTCACTGGGTCGGCCACTTCTGGGCGCATCAGACAAATCCTGTACACGAGAGTGGAATTTCATGTACCAGTCATAGTAAGTACTCTGTCTGATAATATCATTGCCAAACATGTTTTGCAATTTGCTAGTGCTTCCATAACTTTCACGCCATTCAAATATTCATAGAGCAGTATCGCAAGCACACCTTCCTTCGGTGTCACCATCATATCGTCGCCACGTACAACTAATCTTCACCACAACAGCGTACATTCAGTCATTGCAAACATTATGGAAAATATGATTAAAAGAGCCTGTATTTGCAACACAGCCAGAGGTGGACATATTTTTAAAGTCATTTTTCCATAATATTGTAAATTATGTTTGGTAATTTAATGAGCTAATACAAAAATGAAATAAATGATGGCATTGAAAATGGTGTCATATTCCATACATATGGAGATGCGGGTTTGATTCTCGATCCAGGGCAATGTTATTTTCAAGTTTTCTGATGTGATTGATGTTACATGTTGAAGAGTAAAGTGCACACGATTCAGGGATATTTGATTGCTAAGTTAATAATTCTGACTTAGTCTCACATATTAAGAGAAGAATATTTCTTCCACAAAAGTTAAATAAGAACATATTGACATTGTTCAGATATGAGTATCATTTGGGAAATGACAGTTGTTACATTCTGTGGTATGTTCAGACCAAGCTAGGTTTAAAGTGTAAGTGATTGAGGAAACAGGAAAATCATGCAGTGTGCAATAACTGATGGAGAAAGATTAATGCAGACAAGAATTTGGTATCATTGTAAGTGGTCTGTTCATCATATTAGTACACAGATGAGATGATGATGAAAGTGAGTACTATTTCAGAGTTAAATGCAGATTAATTTCATAGTCCACTTTCTCACCGTAATTTTCAAGCTAAGTGCTGCATTGGCGCAAGAGCCTCACCTGACAAAAATCTCCATTTAGGAAACAAATTTGTTGTAAAAGCTGCACCTGAAAATTTTGTACTCTCCTAGCTGTTAATGTAGAAGCTTTGACAAATAGCATTGTAACATTTTGGATCACAATATGAACTGCCTGCATATTTTTAAAGTAATTTTTCCATAATATCTTAAATTATGTTTGGTAATTTAATGAGCTAATACAAAAATGAAATAAATGATGGCATTGAAAATCCTGAATGTTCTTTCCTTTATTATCACATTAATGTATTGGTTGTTAATAGGATGATACTGATTATGAATTCCAACTTGTAAGTACTGTAATTTTCACAGTATGAATTATAGATGTTGCTTTTAGTTGAAAAGACTGATTTGTGCTATCAAAAAATATCTGAATCAAAATAAAATAGCAATTTCTTAAAGAAGAATGTTCATGAAAAACATCATAAATAAATAGATACTGTAAACAAAGCAGAAACATGCTGGAAAGAAGAAATAAGTTATTCTTTTGTTTCAGCATGTGTGAAAGAACATTTTATTTTTCCCCAGTGGCACACATGTACTTTGTCAAAGTTGAGATGCCAACCAGCAGCTTGATTCCCATGTATTTCAACCTTTTCAGTCACCTGGAATTTGAAATTTGCTGTATAGTTTTTCACCATTTTAAGCATTGCATTAACTAAAAACACTGTAGTTTAAGAGAGAAAAATATGCTTGTCAGTACGACAATGAAAAGAATGAGGTAACAGGTAGTGGACAGCACGAGAGAAAGTACCCACAAAAACAGAGAGAGATTAATTTGGTCTGCCAGTCCCCGTGAAGAAAAGTGGGCAAGAAAGAAAGTGAAGGCACAAAAACCATGGCATTCAAATGGGTAGACATATTCTACCACAAAGTTCACTTATCCAGTAACCAAGTCTTAATTTCTGCAAGCTGCAATCATTAAATAGGAATACTTATATAATTTTCAATTAAATACTTTTGTAGACAATACTTAAGGTACGTTATGAGTTGCATTAATGAAAAAGTGTTAACACAGTCGAGGTCTAATAATCTGTTTTTTTCTCATTGAATTTATATATTATTGATAGATTTCACTGTGTTCTAAAACATTTACTCAGTTCAGTTTCCTATGAACAAATAGTAGTTGGTCTTCCTTTTGCTGGCAGTAATCTTGCAAGGATAAAAATATGCTTCAAAAAGATGGGGATATTCACAGCTCTTTGCTGTGAAAGTGATATTATGTACAAACTTTAATTGTTTGCTGAGCAGTTGTTTAAAATAAAATTTTGGGATAAACACTGCATCATCACTAGAGCTGCAGGGTGGGCAAAACACTTTTTTTTTAACCTTAAGAGCCTTGCTGCTTTTAGCCCAAAAATTATGGTAAATGCTGTTAGACATACTTCAAGAATTTTTTTTTTTTTTATTGAAGGTTTAACAACCACCCTGAGCAGCTTGATGGGCTGCAAGCAGTCTCCTGTCACGGGTTCTAGGGAACGGAGGGAGCCAGTGCCATAAGACAAACACAATATCCATGCCTCACCGGAATACAAACCCAGACCCTACATGGACAAATGGTCATAAGCCAACGCTTAGACCACTGTGTCACCGGGGTGGCCATACTTCAAGAATACCTTTGTTGTGTGCATATCTTTCTAGAGCTTGTGCCAGTTTTTTTTTTTTTTTTTCTTTTCGAAATATCATTATTTAGGGTTTCCCACGGTTCTTATAAATCCTTAAAAGTCTGCAAAAAGTATTTCATTTTTTTTTTTTAGGGTGCTTAAAAGTCCTTAATTTTTGACAGAAATCCCAAAAGGTACTTATTTTTCCTAACTGGCTGTTCAAAATCCAGAAGTTACGGTGTAGTGCCTTGAACTTTTGTTTCTAGTTGGCTATGTTGATGGTAACATCTCATGATGTCAGCTGAAAGCCCATGGGAAAGCACGAGACAAGTAATTTTCTGAAAAAAGTGAAGGACCATTGGCTCTCTCAATAAAACACATCCAGCAGGTTCTACCTAACAAGCCCCATCATTATCTCTTGGGACTGATACATCATACATATTACTAAGCTGTTCTCTGAGATTCAGTGGTTAGCTCTACAAAGAAATACAAACTACCCAATAAATTTTTAACTGATTATTTACTTGCTGTTGCAGTATCAAGCAATCTTGGCATACAACTCAGGCTTTACTAACATCCATCACACAATGTACGCAAGACCTTCTATACTTCATGCTCATATCTTGGCATACAACTCAGGCTTTACTGACATCCATCACACAATGTACACAAGACCTTCTATACTTCATGCTCATAATCTTTTTCTCATGCAGACACTCCTGAATCTGATCCTCCCATGACTTTCCTTGGTTTTCCTTTTCCTTTCCTTCGTGCCATTTGGGCTGAAAAAATTCTGAGTAAGCGTCTCATCACTCATTCTTTCAATGTGACCAAACCACCTAAGAATATTAGTCTCCACCTTGCTGACAACAGTTTTCTTCACATTACACTAATGCAACACATCTTCATTTCTCACACAATCAGAATGTGTGTCTTGCCACAAATCCCCCTTAAGTAATGCATTTCTCCAGCACACAAACGATTCCTATGTTTTTCCTGTAATACCCAGGTTTCACTGCCATACAACAGAGTAGGGACAGTTACACTCTCATACACAGCCATGTGGGACTCTTGATAACCCATCATTCCTGTAAAAACCTCCCAAAGAAGCTATGACTTTCAATGAAAAATTCACTCACTTACTTACTAATTTCACTATCCAGTTTGTTCTCTCTGTCAAACATGCTTCCTAAATGCACAAACTCATTCACCTGGTCAATCACTGTGCCATTTAGATTTATATTACATTCAGTACTACCAGTTCCTTGCTCAAAAACCATAACTTTTGTTTTTCCCTTATTTATACTCAGTTTGAATTTCATGCAAACTTCGTACATCCGGGACAACATACTCTGCAAGTCACCTTTGCTCTCTGCCAGCAGGACTGTGTCATCAGCATGCAGCAATCTGCACACACAGATATCGCCAAGACATAAACCAGTATTATCTATTTTGGCATCACGCATGCACACATCCATAAATATATTAAACAGCCAAGGTGGCATTACTCAACCTTGTCTGACTCCTGCACCAATAAAAAACCGTTTTGATAAAACACCATTCACTTTTGCACAAGCTCGACTGCCAGCATACATGGCTTTTACACTATTAAGTACAATCCCAGCAATACCATATTTATTCAATACCTTCTACAAAAGTGTCCTATTTACTCGGTTGTAAGCTTTCTCTAAATCTATTAAGCCAGCAAAAACTTTCTTACCAACAGCCAGATACTTTTCAATCATCATGCGTAATACAAAAATTTGGTTAGTTCAGCTTTTACCAGGCATAAAACCACTGTTGACATCCCACACTTTCTCTGATGTAAAACCCCATATTTTTCCAATAATGACCTTAACAAACGCTTTCCCTGGCACACTTAGTAGGCTAATATGATAATTCTTGCAGTCGGTCTGATCACCTTTTCCCTTATACAAGGGAACAATGATAGCATCCTTCCAATCCCAAGGGACCATTCCTGACTCCCAGCACAACTGACAAATTTCAGTTAACCAGTCAATGCAGTCAATTACAGAGTCGTCACCATATTTCAGCACTTATGCCATCAACTCTCGGAGCCTTACAATTCTGAAGAGATTTTAGAGCTTTACACACCTCTTCTCTTGAGATCCCTCCTGTGCTTCCATCCTTCACTGTGACATCATCTGCTTCTGCCTCAGAATCACCTTTGCTTTCTTGATGTAATAACTTATAGAAATATTCACCCCATCCTTCACTTAACTCATGTACTTCGAAGGAAGTCTTTCTATCTTTTCAAAAAGCCAGTTCTTGCCTTTCCACCTTCTCCTTCCTATATTTTGCCTTACTCTGGCGAAACAGCTTAGCTGCTTCACGCTTCTTACAGTGATATTCATCCACAGAAAATCTACCTTGCGACATCCCCAAATAGGCTTCCTTCTCTGTGCTGCCACTTCAATCTCACTATTCCACCAAGCATCACCTTTATTGTTACCCACTTTTCCAGCAGCAGTGATAACGCAGTTCTTAAAACATTCCCACTTCTTTTCTACATTTCTCTCACATGACTTCAGCTCCTTCAGTCTTTCCCTGAGTACGTTAAAATAACTCTGATGATCTTCAGGGAGCCTTTCAATCTTTATTCTTTCCATTCTAGGCCTCTTCCTATTCCTCCAACTAACATTCAGTTTCACTTGTGACACTGCCAAGTAATTATCAGAGCCAACATCCACACCTCACATTACATGAGTGTCAACAACTAGGTGTTTCAGACACTGATCGTAGACAACAAAATCTATCACACTCTTTTGACCAAGAGTATGATTTTCCCAAGTATATGTGTGGATATACTTATGGTTGAAAAGCGTATTATATACACACAAACCATTCTCAATGCAGAGTTCAATTAATCTTTCACCATTATCATTCACACAAGGATCATTAAACTTACCCACAACATTGTCAGAAATTTCATTCTGCACACCTACTCTAGCATTGAAATCCCCTGCTATTATAACTTTCTCTTTAGCACCAAACTGGCTCAAAACAGCTTTTAGCTCATTCCAGAAATCTACCTTCCTATCATAAGGTTCCGAGTCACAAGGAGCATACACTACAACAATCACTATTCTCTAAAGTTTCACTTTCAAACGAATCCAAAGAATTCTCTCACTTATGCAGCTATAGTGAATCAAGTTGTTCTTCATCTTTTCACTTAAAATCAAACCTTCACCATCCTGCCCTCTCACATTATCCAATACTCCAGACCACACACTCACCATTCCATTTACTTCTTCTATCCCAATTTCCTTCTTTTGGTTTCACTTACACACAGCACATCCAATCTATACTAATTACTTATACATCTCTTCAATCACCTCATTCATCTTGCCATTTGTACCTCTAGTATTCCATACACCAATCTTACACTCACTCAGCTGAGATCTCATTCTCCATTTTCTGTTTCCAAATTGTTTCTGTGGTGGACCTTGCTTCTCAAGTATGGTAGGTCCACCATTTCCCACACTAGAGTCCTTTAATTTCTGCCTTTGTGTCTTTTTAATCAGGTAAGTACACCAGTGTTGGGGATTAGCCCACAGGTGATGGTTCCAGTTAGTTATTCAATCTAAGAATTGTGGAACAAAACCCAGCAGGGTTGGGGTCTTTTCGCCAATGTCACACAGAACTAGCTCGCACCTCTCCAAGATTCACAGAGGCCCTTCTTGTTGTTCTGCGTGCCATTGTTGTCCATGGAGCACCCCGAGGAGGCAAACCCATTTCTCACTACCACTGCCCACTGATATCTCCTTTTTGTATATGCAAATAACAGTTATTCAGTTATACCATGAGAAAACTAAGTGCAAAATTGAAATCTTCAGCACATTATTTTAACCACAGTTTTACAATTTACATCGATGAGCCATTCCATTATGACCACCTCTGGCCTAGAGAAATGGACGCGCCTAGAGACCGAACGGTAGAGCAGATGAGGTTCACAGAGCAGCATATATACAACCCGAGGACTGGCTTTCGGTTAGTAGAGTGTTCGGAGTCAGAATGAGAAAAGCTGCCGATTTATCGGAGTTTGATAAAGAACAAATTGTGATGGCAGGGCGCCTGGGAACTACGATCTCGGAAACGGTGCAGCTTATGGGTTGTTCATGTGCTGCTGTAGTGAGTAAGTATCAAAATTGGTGCACAGATGGCCAAACAATGAACCGTTGTGTGTCGTCCGCAGATCATAGATGCCAGGGGGAGCAGAGACTGTCTCGCATTGTTCACAGGGCCATAGTGTGACAATCACCCTCAGCTACAACAGTGGTGATCAGGGCAATGTGTCACAGTTCATTGCAGCCTTCTGCGCCCGGCCGGGTTCCCATGCTCACTGTATGTCATCGCCAACAACACATGAAATGGGCCCAAGATCATCGAGATTGGACCGTGGATGTTTGGAAGAAACTGGCCTGGTCGGATGAATGAAGATTCCTGGTGCATCGCGTAGATGGCCGAGCGCAGATACGCCAATTACCAACAAAGGCCACGACACCTGGATGCACTGTTGGGTAGAAACAGGTCGGCGGCGGCAGTGTTATGCTGGGGGTGGTGTTTTCTTGGGGCATTTTCTGCCTCATCATCCCAATAGCACAATCCTTGACAGCTGTCAGGTATCTGAACATCATTATAGACCAAGTTCACCCATTCATGGCGACTGTGTTCCATGCTGATGATGGCCATTACCAACAGGATAATGTGTCATGCTACACTGCCAGAATCGCAAGGAGTGGTTCAAGGAACATGCTGGTGACTTTCTGTTAATGCCCTGGCCTTCGAAATCACCGGACATGAACCCAATCTAACATTTGTGGTTTGACTTGGAAAAGTAGGTTCACGCTGAATAACCACCACCCTGAAATGTACAGGAACTAGAGGCCTGCTGTTGACCTTATGGTACCAGATACCCCAGGATACCTTTCGCCACCTCATCGAATCGATGCCTCGCCAAGTGGCCGCTATTTTGCAGGCCAAAAGGGGTCCTATAGCTTATTATTAGGTAGGTGGTCATAGTGTAATGACTCATCGGTGTACATACTCCTTATTGTATATGTTATTATTCTCTCAGATAGGAAAACTGATATGATCATGAAAATTGTCTTTTAAATTGTAAAAAATTCAAATTTATTACATCCACTAACTTAAATTATATGGGAAAATATTGCAAACTTCATTGGCCTACTTCAATCGGCGTAGTTAAGACATTTATAAAAGTATTTGTACATATGCAATAGGTAAGGTCCTTAAAAAAAATTGGAGGTGGGGCTTATTTTCTGCGGGGAAAAAAACAGTGGGAACCCTTTTATTTATTTTTTTCATGTTTATTTTAAAATATATTTTCTTTATTGTAAAATGCTTTGAAAATAATTACATACTTATTTTAAAACTTGTCTTCATCTTGTGTGTTTGATAATTACTGTATCTTATCTTTAAAATTTCTTTCAAGGAAAATGTTTTAATGTATTTCTTTTTTAATTTAAGATCTGGCGCACCATGGTTGGAATTACTTCGATGTGCGATGTTTTTTGGCATGGATCGCTACTTTCTTCCTGCGACCAGACTTACTATGATTCCAGCTGTACTGCAATGGATATTTGTGTTGGCTCTCAGAGCATGGTTCCTATTGTCTGGCATTTTGTGGAGTTGTTGGTGTCTTACATCAATTTCTGTGGAGTTTCGTTCTAAAAATATAGTTTTTTTAAGTTAAATTCCATATTTTCTGGAAAGCAAGATTCAAATACTCATATTATCAAGTTCCTGTTATATTTTTTATATAGTTCGTTATGATGAGTTACACAGAGTAACCCATTTATTCTAGTTATTCATGTTTATACACAGAGAAATGTTCATTCAGGGTGAAATCTCCACTCCAATTTTGGAGCGATTTCCGTTTTGTTTAGCACAGTAATTCCAAGCTTGTCTTCTGTCAGAAAATAAAAACAGGGAAAAACTTTCGACTGTAAAGAATGTGCAGTTAATTGAGGTTGTGACCAAAATTGTGTACCATATAAATTAGGCACTAGAATAATTTTTCATAAACAGAAACATGTGAAGCACTTTTTTTTAATGTAATGTTTCCGTTTTCTGGAAAAGACAAATTACGTGGAGTTTGTGGTAAATCACACTTATTACATTAGATAAAGAAACAAGGTACACAGAAGCTTATTACATTAGAAACAAGGTACATAACAGCTTATTACATTAGAGACAAGGTACACAGGAGCTTATTACATTAGAGACAAGGTACATAAAAGCTTATTACATTAGAGACAAGGTACACAGAAGCTTATTACATTAGAGATAAGGTACACAGAAGCTTATTACATTAGAGACAAGGTACACAGAAGCTTATTACATTAGAGATAAGGTACACAGAAGCTTATTACATTAGAGACAAGGTACACAGAAGCTTATTACATTAGAAACAAGGTACACAGAAGCTTTTGACACAGCTTGGCTCTTGATCCCTTGTAAACATTTGGATCTAGAGTGGTTGCCATACTTGGTTTTTAGGTTATTGATAAATAGTAGGTGGGATTTTCAAAGGACAGGGACAAAATAAGGACTATCAGTATTGCAATTTGAAGAGGTGGATATTTCAATGTTCTCACAAAAAAGTAAAGCCCTTTGATTGATGAAAGGAGCAAAATCTCAGATTTTTCCAGACAGACAGTACTGAAGTATCAGTGAAGGTAAGTAAAGCCAAGGAAGAATTAGGTATGTCTTGGGTAACGCCCTTTTCCTGCTCAGCCAAATGTTTAGTGATGCTGCAAAATGTTCTACCGATGTAAACTGTGGTAGCAGCTGAGGTGGAAATAGGAATTTTGTACACACCAAAAACATTGAGGTGTTTGACTTTATCATTGTCCAGTAGGATAAGTTTCATGATGATAGGATTGAATTTGATACAAATCAAAGAGTTGTAGGATTTTAAAATTTGACGCAACTTTTCAAATCCTATGGCTGTTTGTTTGGTATCAAATCTAATCCTACCATCATGAAACTTAGCCTCCTGGACAGAGATAAAGTAGAACATTGCAACGTTCCTGGAGTGTACAAAATTCGTTCAGCTAGTGTACCACAGTTTACATCTGCAGCGCATTTTGCAGCATTACTAAATGTTTGGCTGAGCAGGAAAAGGATGTTACCAAAGACACCTAATTTTTCCTTGGTTTTACACACTCTCATTGATACTTCAACAGTGCCTGTCTGGAAGAATACTGAGAATTTGCTCCTTTCATCAATTCATCAATAAAAGGGATTTACATTTTTGTGAGAGCATTGAAACATCCACTACTTCAAATTGCAATGTCAATAGTCTTCTCCCCCCCCCCACTGTCGTTTGGTAACAACTTTAATCATGAACTTGAAATACCAAATACCAAATATGTGCAGGTGATCAAGATCCAAGCTGGGTCAAAAGCTTTTTTGTACCTTAAGTTTCTTGCCTAATGTAATGTGTGATATACCACAATTTATATGTATCTCTAACATGTGTATTGCATCATATCTAAGACAAGATATTTATATTTATTTGGGTTTGTAATGCACATGCTGTAAAGCAAGGAAAAGTGACTGTGGAAAGTTAAAAAGCACTTTACAACATGAGGAAACCATAGATATTGTATTTCAAAGCAGCAAAGGGTGAGTGTGTCAGTAAGCCAATTAATTTTTTTTGATTGCAAGTGTTGATTTTCTGCTCTGACACATTAGAAAAATGTATTGAAAACTTGAGAGCTCAACTCTTCAACAGGAAGTTTGACAAAATGTTCAAAATCCAAAATTAATTGCATATAACCAAATTATAATCTGATTACATTTGCATTCAGTTTCATATACAGTCAGGTGATCCAGCCCATGCCAGATGTTTTATGCACACTCACAGTCTGATAATACAGTAACTGCATAAAGTGTAACCCAAAAGAATTGCAGTGTCACACACAATATTGTCAAATGTTTTACTAAGTTTAAGATAAGTCTGGGTGGTTCAGGGTTAGACCAGGTGAATGGGTTCTTTGGATTTTGGAAGAATGTTTGACATAAAACAGATTAAATGGTAAAATGAGTATGCAAGTAAATTCAGCTAAAGGCATGGATACATTAGGAGGATTTCACATGGATGACGAGTTGCAGAAAGATCCAGGATGGCTGTGTATGAAAACCAAACCTGTTTGTCCTCCAAGTACTGCCTCTTAAGTTTTGGAAGAATTTCAGAATACTTAGTCATTTCATTTCTGAAAATGCTACAGAATGTTAATTAAAGGGGTCTTTTAAGTTCTGTTTGCTTGGGAATTTCAGCATTTGTTTGAAAACACAATGTAGTTCTTGGGCATCGTATGTTTAAGATTTCCATTGCAAAAGCTCGTTTCACAACAGTCATGTATGCTGAACAAGGCTTTTTTCCATTGTTTTACAGATTCATCTATGTCAAATGGTTTGGTTATGTCAGATTCAATTAATCCAGTTAGCTGCATTTAGAATTGCACGGAAACAAAGGACTTAAACTGTATGGTTAGCTGTGGCTCTTTGTTGTGTAGCTAGTTTATACATGTGTAATATAAATAACATGTACTATGTACATACACTGAGTGCTCACTGAATTATGGCCACCTACCTAACAACTTCGTGGTCCCTTCTTTCACCCAAAGAAAGGCCACCCCTGTCATGGAACAACCCTTCAAACTGTCTGGGCATTTATGAGAGGATCTGCAGACAAGCTGTTTGTGTTGTTGTTCACAGTTCTGGTATGGAGTGGGGTGGTATGTCACAAACATACCACAGATGTTTGATTAGGTTGAAATCAGGAGAGTTTGTGGGCTGTTTGAGATGTCTTACACCAATTCTATGTTTGCTGAACCATTCACTTACAAGACTAGCCCAATGAAACAGGATGTTATTGTCCTGAAGAACCCATTCCCCTCTGGGTAAAAGTACAACATTGTGGGTTGTGCATGACCTACAAACAGTCCCTGGTAGAGGCAGGCATCCTTACATTAGTCCACATGCACCAGGGTTTCCAGTTCATGCCAGCTAAATGTGTACAAGGAATTCATAGCCCCTCATGCTGATAATGCCAAATACGAACTCAACTGTCCGCAGAATAGAGTACCTCTCATGATTTATCGTGCCTGCTTCCAATCTTCTATCATCCAATCAGGAGAGTCGTTTATTTACATTGAGGGACTGTTAGGAGAGAGTGGCAGATAGGGTATCTGCCCATGTTGCCCATCCATGCCAGTGTGGGATATTGTTTCTGATTGACCCATATTGTACTGGGCCATCAACTGCAAACCTTTGCTGCCCTGTACAAGGGGACACATCTGTTGTTTGCTTCTAGAATCAACTGTACACCGTCCTTTACAGTTATATTGTCAGTTGATTGTTTCACCATTTTGGCATCACTTTAACCACAAAGGCCCTTGAACAACCCACAAGTGTCACCATTTCCAAAATGAAAGCACCAATCCTTTATGTACTCCAAATTTGGCCTTTCATGAATTCCAGTAAATCTTTTGTTTTACACATCTCGTCTGTAACCTCTCTCTCAACTGGACCACACCCCTTTAGCCTAGAGGCTATGCTCATCTCCTCATTAAGCCAGCATAGGGTTGGTTGTAATTAACTAAGCACTCACTGTACATGATGGCACCTGGGGTCAGAGGTTTGTTTCATCTCAATCTCCCATGGAAAGTGTAATTGTTCCTACTCCAGTGCATGGTAGTGAAATCAGGTCACCATGAAAAATAACACAGGAGTCATTTGTGTGCTGGAGAAGCACATTACTTAGCAGACATTTGTGGCATGACTTGTTTTAATCATGTGTAAAATGAAGATGTTCTCAGATGCATAAGGTGAATCAAAATGTTTGTAGGGTAAAGGTAAAGTGAGGTGGTTTGGATTTAATGAAAAATGATGTGATAAGGTGCTAGCCAAGAAAATTTATTCAGTTCAAGTGAATGTAAGAAATACTTAAGGGTTTTAGAATGAGATCCAGTGTCTGAAAAAGATGATTAGTAAGAAATGCGAAACATTATGTGTGAGGTGTGTGGTTGATACACAGGAGGGGTGGGCAAAATAGTGGAAACACCTCTGAGAAGAACTGCATGTATGCTTCAGAGGAATATTGGCCTATTCCTCATGGGATGGAGTAGAGTCTTTTGAGTGTCCTCAGTGAAGGAAATCAGAATCCGCTTCTCACTCTCCTCTCCAATTCTGCCCACACGGGGCTCAATATTGTTTCAGTCTGGTGATTGTGCTGTCCACGGAAGATGTTCAACTTCAGTTTCATGCTCATCAAATCAAGATTTAACACACCTTGCTGTGTGTATTGGAGCATTATCATCCTGAAAGATGACATGATTTGCAGGAAACAATGCATAATCGGCTAAACCTAGTCATCCAAAATTTCAAAGTATGCAGGGGCCATAACTCACCCATTTAGGGTGATGAAAGGGCCTAAAGAATACCAAGAGATTGCATTCCTTTTGCATTCTGGTTTCCCATTGTGTGTGATGGATGGTGCACGACAGTCGGGACTGTGCACTTCCTCCTGCATTTGCAAAACAGAAACTCTCCATGAAGTTGGAGAAAGTGTGAATGATGATTTCTTGGACCAAATAACATGTTTATAGTATTCAAGTTTTGTGTCGTGTCACCATTATGTTACCCTTTTTGCATTAGCATCAATAACAAGTAGCTAAAATAACCATTGTTAAACACACTGACAAATGAGGTCATAATTTTTTTTGACCTACTTAAACTAATATTTGAAATAATGGCACAGGCTTGGCTTAGTGTTCACTCAACATCTGATATGGGGAAATGCAGCGATTCTGCTAGTTGGTATGTATCAGTGTTGACCAGTAATAGGAAAACATGACAAAATAATGTGAAAAGGGTAATGAAAGTCTTCATTGGCATGTAAAGATATGACGCACATATGAATACCAAAACTTTCTGGTTAAGGAATCAATGATCATAAGAGAAAGATGCTCATACAAGAATGGGCAGTTTAGGAAAAGTTCAGTCTAAATTAGGAATGTCAACAGCAGCAACAACAAAACATTCCAGAGTTTTCTGATTTGTTAGTGTCACAAAAACATGTTTCAATCACTGTCAAAACTTCTTTGTACCATTCCTGCTAAATTAGTTTTAGTAATTTAATTTGAAAATTACATTTTAAAAATTCCATTTCCTATTTATTCAGGAAATGATCAGTTTTGGAAAATAGCAGGTTTTAGTTATAACTTTTAATCACAAATTTCATATTGGAGGAAATGAAGGTTGCTTTAATAAGAACTAATCTATTGGAAAGCACATTGACAAAAAATGCAGAGAAATTTTCAGTGTCCTTCCTTGTGGAAGAACTCCTGAGCAACTGGCCATTCCCTTCCTAAGATTGCCATTTTTTTTTATGCCCAAACACAGTATTGCATGAACACACTAATCATCAAGTGAGATTCCTATCCCTGCTCACCATTTATAGTTCCCTGTAATTTCCTCAGTTCCCTTAAGCTATTACATCCTTAAAAAACAAAATAATTGACAATGTGGGAGCATGCATACTTGGATTTCTAGGCAAAGAAGTTTACCCAAATTACTACTTTTTGCTTTCTAGGCATAGTGTCAGTTATCACGAGTTACTGAACAATGCTTCAACTGTTTCATGCACACAGCTTTCCTTATCACATGTGTCAGTTAAGATCCTAGGAAGAAGTTCGATTTTCTTTTGCATGCATGTTTTGACTGTTAATGTATTAGGTGTGTGCAAAAGTTCTACCCGTTTTTTTTTAGTAGAGAAAAAAAGCAAATTATTTTGAATAAATAACATCTTTATCTTTTCCATAATTGCCATTACTATCTATGACCTCTTGCCATCTTTCTGGTAGTAATTCAATTCTGCTTCTGTTGAATACCTTCATTTTGGAGTCAAAAAACTCTTGTAATGCAGCTTCAACTTCATCGAAGGTTTTTACCAATGAAGTTCTGGAGAGATCAAAGAAGGTGATAGTCCATAGGTGCTAAGTTTGGGGGGGAGTAACACTTCACATCCAATGTCCAGTAATTTTCTCTGAGTAGCTAAAGCTGTATGGTCTTCAGTTGTCATGTTGCAAGGTGATGCTTTTAAAGTTAACTACTGCTGAATGCTTAGAATTCAATTTTTCTTTCAGCCTTTCCAGCTGTTGGCAGTGCAGATCAGCATTTATTGTTTGATTAGGTGCAAGCAGCTTCCAGTGGATTACCCCCTTGACATCCTATACACTTAACAAAACCTTTCTCGAATGCAGTCCTCTTGAAGTCAGTGGAGCGGGCTCTCCAATTTAACATACAGTCCTTTGATGCTTTACATTTCTGTAAAGGCCGCCCCGGTGGCGCAGTGGTCTAAGGCGTTGGCCTCTGATCATTCGTCCGTAAGGGGTCCGGGTTCGAATCCCGGTGAGGCATGGATGTTGTGTTTGTCTTACGGCACTGGCTCTCTCCCTTCCCTGGAACCAGTGACCCTAAATTAGGGACGGGCGACTGCTTATAGCCCATTGAGTTGCTCACGGTGGTCGTTAAACCTCCAATCAAAAAAAAAAAAAAAAAAAAATTCTGTAAAGGACCTACTGTTCATCACCCATTACTAATCATTCCACAAAAGATTCATTTCTGATGCATAAGCGTTCTGTACAATTGTTTTCTTGCAGATAAGTCATGTGGTACCCACTGATACTGTTGTTCTGTGTACAGAAAACCTTTCTGATAATTCTTCAATGGTTAGATGTTTGTCATTTTTGGCTTTGTTGAGAATCTCTGGTGGACATCCAGAATGTAGTTGATCTCTGCACCTTCTGTCACCACAAAATTTCCAGAACCAACAATGACATGTGCTTTCATCTACAGCTTCCTCACCATACACCTCACAAATGTTTTGGCAGGCTTCAGCTGCACTGTTGCCTTTGTCAAACTCATAAAGCAAACAATGCCCATGGGATCCTTATTGCTTGGTGTTAACCCTTGTGTGATTTGTTTTCGAATGAGATGCACCTGCATATGTGGTGCCATTTTATAGCCTACTCCTCGAAGCATTTTGGCCCCAGTCACACACACCATCTGTTATTGCACTTGACTTGTTACTTACATTTTTTTACTTGGAATTTGCATCATGAAAAACAGGTGGAACATTTTCACACACACCTGATATTAGGAAGCAGCTTTTTATGCAATATGAATATTGGTAAACATTATAAGGGATACAGTAACCAGTCCCATACTTAGGCTTCTCAGAGCAATGTCACTGTTGATTAGAGACTGAGAGGTGTGTTCTGGTGCTGCCTGTAAATACACAGGAGCTTTGTTATAGATACTTTCTACTCACATCATAAAAACTCCTATGTACTGTGTTGTTTGTTCTGTTGTGACAGCTACTGGCATTTTTACATGAATGTTCAGAAAGGCTGTGTTAGACAGTTGGACATAAAAATTGTATCTGCTTTAAAACTGATGAAGACATTGATGTAGGTCAGTTTCAAGAGTACCAGTAATGAATGCCAGCAGTGAAAGGTCCTTTTCAGTTTTGAAAAGGATAAAAAATTGCTTTTTAAATTCATTAGGGCAAGAAAAGTTATCTATCTATGATGTTTATGGAATCAGGCTTAACAAATTATCTCAATTATGATGACATAATTGACACTTTTTCCAAAACAAAAGCACGAAATAAAGTAATTTAAAATTGTGACCATACGACTAAGATGTTTACAGGTTGTTGTTTTTTTTATCACACTCCAATGTGCATGCCAGCCAATTTCATATTGCTAATAAAAAAGGCCTCTACTTCAAGCTTCGCTTAGGACCTCAAAATGCCTAAATCCGGCTCTGGAGTAGTCAGAAGATACTTGGGGGAAATACATGGATACAATAGCATGACAAGATTAATAATGCAGATAGTAGGGTCCTTCTTCTGTAAAGGGCAAAGTTCGTGAAAACAAATGTGGTTTGGCCATTATCATATGAGAAGAGAAAGATTACCACAACAGATATTACATTCTGAAGTAGCTAGTTGCAGACTGAGTGAAATTTCTAGAATAAGATGAATTAATGGTGTTAAGTGGGCCATTAGTGAAGAGGTATAGTGTCCTGTCAAAAGCAGTAAATCTTGCAATGGAAAAAGTGTTGAGGCAATCAGTGTTACTTGTTAATTTGTTTTTTAATTATTTTCAGTTTGTGTTTTGTACCTTGCTAATCCAAATGCCTTGAGTTATTCAGGAGTTAAGGAAAGTGAATGTGTGTGTGTGTGTTGGGGGTGGGGCACTGCAGAAGAAAATGGAAACATTAATTTTTCAGAAATCTGTGATAGCCTTGTTCAGGGATTCCAAAAATTCTTTAGAGTGACTGAATAACTTGTTACACAGTGCTTAATTCTAGTGCATAGTACAAGAATGGTATCCATATGAATTATGCCTTCTTGGACTGGATGGTCCAACAGAGAACATTCAGAAATCATGCTGTAGAAAAGATCTCAAAGATATTTTTTCCTTACCAGCATGACATAGGAAATAACCAAGAACTGGAGATTAAAACTTTGCATAAGAATTTTAAGTGAATGCCTTAGAAAAAATTTGTCTTGAACTGCTATTTTTGTTATGAATAGTATAACAGGACTGTTTAGCCTAAACGATCAGCCAAGTATTAACAGCTGTATTTATATTGTTCCAGTAATTTATATTTAGATACTATTTATGAAAATATTTGTCTTTTTGTTCCAAACTAAGATATTGCTAGAGAGCAGTATATCTAGGAAGCAGTTGTGATTCAACAAACCATGTCATTTTCTGCTTATGACTTAATAGTACTTATTAAATGCGTTTTTTGTTTTACCCATTCAGCCAGAAGAGTTTTGCAGTCTTGTGTGTTTTTCAACTGGGAGTCACTTTTATCCATGGAGTGGCACAAAAAATCCACTCAGATGGGACTGTAGTGGGCTGCTCTATTGACAGCATATTTATGCACAGTGAGTTGAACAACTTACATGTGTACCATATTGAATATCAAGATTCTGCCACAATTTAAAACTGCACATGCGCAATAAACAAAAATAAATAAAGCATATATGAAAAAACATATGAAGCATTACAGCTCACAGTAAAAAAAATGCAAACATGAGTGTGCTTACTATTACAATTGACTGCCAGCACTTATATCTAGAAATATCTATAAACACCCCACTAGGGCTGGAAGCCAAGTTAGTGGGGAACAGCTCAAAAATGGCCATAAACACAGTGAAAAACAACAAATGAATCAATATTTGTTGGAGGTTTGTTAAGCGCACATTCTCTTTCACAAGGGAAAGAGTTCTACAGGCATTTTCTGCATTTTGGTGGCACCTATTGGTTACGACTACTCAGTCCATGTCAAATGTTTCCCGAACACAATGTACCTTGTTACAAGTTACTGTAATTGAATGAATCACTAAGAGTAGCTGAGAACAGCTTATGCCTTTAAACTGCAGACTGCACATCACACTCATGCACTGTTTTTGTCAAGCAAACAGTGCATGAGTGGCCATGTTTGAGCGACAGCATGATTTCATCCTTAAAGGGATTCATTAGATCCCAAAGTGCACTATTTGTGCATTTTACCTTTTCTTCACTATGGAGTGTTTTACATTTTGTATTTTAGGCTCTCTAGCCAATCACAAGGAGGCATTGTTTTCACCCAAATTGACATTCCATCTCCTTTACATGCTCATAGTGATAGTGACCATCACTAAATGGCAGAACCCTTGTTTTTTTTTTTTTTTCATCTGCAGGTTCTCTCTCCCCTTTGTCCTGCTAAATCACCTTCCTTTTGCCACTTGAAGATGAATTTATCACTTTCTTTTTAACTGTGGGTGGCACCCCATTTTTCCCTCATCCAGTTCAGCTTGCAGAATGCTACCTCCGGAATATCTCTTCTCTCGAGCCTCCAGAGGGAATTTTAGAGTGGGTATGTAAACTGTTCAGGGTGAAATTCACTTGAGAATATCCATAAATCTGACACAGAGTTGTTCTGTTGCAGCCATGTGGCTGTCCTCAATTCACTTTTGACAGGCGGCCATAAAGTGTGCACTTTTTCAGATGTCAGGAAATTTTAACAAAGGAAATGATGAATAAATTGGAGGGTCAGTTTTTATTATTATTACCAATTGCTACTCCTTTGTATTCATGTGGTGACCAAAAAATTTTAATGCAAAAGCAAAATAAATTTTTTGCATCAGGTAGACTACACATAACAGTATACATGTGCAACTGTCTGACATGAAAATCCTACAGTTAACAAATGCTATTATTGAACAACCAGCCTTCCTCACAGCTACTATCTGGCCACGGTTAAACTCATATCACTGCCTTTACCCATGATTGCTTCTTTGCAACTGGTTTCCAATGCATAGAGACCTGCTTTGTTTATATGCATTGCCAGTTTCAGCATCCCACATGGCAGGGCACAATACTATTGCTTTACATATTTTTGGGATGTGTATTCACGATGTGGAAAAAAGTCTCCAGACACCAGTGCTTTTTATACAATACTGCATTTATGGCAAAATCAATAAGGAGTCAACCCACCTTTGGCCACAATTACATTGTGCACTCTCCTTGGCACACTTTCAATGAGCCTTAAACCATGTAGAAATAGAGCGTGCCTTATGATACGGTGCATTGTCATGTTGGAAACATGAATGGCTGATCTCCATAAAACTGGTGAAGTTTAGGCAGTGCAGCATTGTCTAGAATGTCCCGTTACTTAATGGCATTCATGTTTCCATCCACAACCACCAACAGTCCCAAGTCCATACCACAAGAAACATCCCCAGACCTTGACATTGCCACCTCCAAATTTAACAGTTGGGTGACACATTCTGGTAGATAACGTTCACCTGGCATATGTCACACCCAGCAACGATCATTGGATTTAAAAATGATGTAGCGTGATTTGTCAATCTGTAGCACTCGTTTCCACTGGTCTAGGGTACATGGACAAAGTGCAAGTCTCTTACTCGCATTCTTATGAGTTATTAACAGCTTGTATGCAGCAGTTTAGCCATGGAAATTAACTTGTGCAGTTTCTTACGAACTGTCACTCTTAGCCCTGTTGAATCCTGAAATTCTTTGGTGATGATTTGTGCAGAGGAATGACAGTGCCCATGGATGACATGTTTCAGAGTTCTCTTGTTCCTTTCCATCAATTTACTTGGCCTTTCTGAATGTTTCTTGGCAGTCGTAAGTCCCTCATGTTTCCGTTTACTAATAACGTCTTGAACAGTTGACCATGCGTGTTGCAATTGTTCTGCAATCTCACACACAGACAGGGTGCTGTATGTCTTGTTGTGAGTCAGTAAGCTCAACATGCATGGTCATGTCTCATGAGTAGATGACATAACGTCTGAGAAGCTTACCTGCAGTTTTAAAGGAAATCTGGCACACGTGATCTATTGGAATGTTCCATTTTTGTAGTGGAAGAGGGTGTCCAGAAACTTTCTACATAGGGTATAATCCTTTGTCTATTCAGTATATATTACTCCTGAACTGTCTGGTGCAGTAAAAAAGTTGTAGTAATCCATTAAGTGAAAAAGGAAAAATATTTTCCAATGTTATTGCCATGATGGTTTCAATCTGCTTTACCTCAAATACAAAAATTAAATTTCTAAATAAATGCAAAAATCATTGCCTGAAATGTGAGTGTGTTATATTTTTTTCTCCCTCTTTATCAATAAGCAAACATGCTATGGGTATAGTTAATTAATAAAGAATTTGATGGCATGGAGAAGTGATTTACAAATATCCTACATATTTGCAATATTTCTTTCTGGCTTGAAGGTGGTGAGAATTTTTAATATACATGCATTTCGTAAGTAATTTATTTTTATTTATTTTTTTGACATGTCAAAATTGAATGGCTTTAAATAGAATTTTTTAAGGATAAGACGAGATATTGCTGATGTTAGAATCAACATTAGGAGATTTTGTTGATAGAATTTCTCGAAAATGGTGCTGCACTTGTTTATTGCATTCATTTGTTATATGCCATGTTAAAGAAGTTTTGTTTTTTTCATGTTAGAAAATGTTATATGTACAAAATAAGTTTTACATAAATAAAAATTTAAAAGAAAAACTGTGTCCATTGCTTTTCATATGAGTGCATTTTGTACTTAAAGAAGAATTAATTTTACTAGCCATGACAGAGCACAGTGGTTCTTTATTTAATTAATTGTCCATTGTATCTTAATGTACAAAGAATTATAAAAAATAATTTCCTAGAGGTTTAAAATATGCACTACATGCCAATGACACACCCTGCATTAAAGTAACAAATGAAAAAAAAAAAATTCTGTGGAGGACTTTGTGTAAGTCCTGCATTTGGGTAAAACTAAATCATATTTTTGGCATTTAATGCTTCACATTGTGCAGATCTAATCACAAAGCAACAATGCTTGATGGAAGTTTATGTGCAAAACAAAAATAACTTAAAATTATCATAATTTACATCATTTAAAGTTTAGGAATTCTGCAAGCATTGTTCTACATATTTCTGCTTCATTATTTCCACTGAATATCTACCCTGGGCCAATGCAGGCCAGTCTATAAGATAACTTCCACAATTTTTCATGCAAAATTATACCATTGCAAAACTGTATCAGTTGCTGTGAGCTATTTTTCATTTTGGTGTGCTGTAGTGATTAAAAGAGTTTGAAATCTTGTAAGGGCTAAAGAAATGAGTGAAATCAGTAAGCTGCTTTTCAGTCTTCTTAAAATTAGAAAAAGTGTAATAATCTTCAAAACATAATTATTTTTTGTGGTCTTAGATATCATTGTGAAGCCAACCTCCCTGAAGAAATAATTCTTCACAACTACATGGAAAGTATATACAAATGTCATTATCGACACGGAGATGCCATTTTCTCACTGTTTCCCATGTAGAAAGATGCCATTTTCATATACTGTTTCCCATGTAGAAAGATGCCATTTTCATATACTGTTTCCCATGTAGAAAGATGCCGTTTTCATATACCATTTCCCATGTAGAGAGATGCCATTTTCGTATACCGTTTCCTATGTAGAAAGATGCCATTTTCGTATACTGTTTTCATCTTCAGAAAATTACATTGCCCTGGAGTGGGAATTGAACCCACATCTCGTGATTTCCATTGGCTTCCATGTACACTGCTGAGCCATTACATTATGACCACCTACTTAATAAGCTGTAGGATCCCCTTTAGCCCACTAAACAGCAGCCACTTGGAGAGGCATCGATTTGATGAGGGGGTGATAGGTATCCTGGGATATCTGGTACCATAATGTCAACAGCAGGTCCTTCAGTTCCCGTATGTTTCTGGGTGGTGGTGATTTAGCACGAACCCGCTTTCCCAAATCGAACCACAAATGTTCGATTGGGTTCGTGTCAGGTGAATTTGGAGGCCAGGGCATTAACGGAAAGTCACCAGCATGTTCCTTGAACCACTCCTTCACGATTCTGGCAGTGTGGCATGGCACATTATCCTGTTGGTAATGGCCATCACCAGCAAGGGAACACAGTTGCCATGAATGGGTGAACTCGGTCCACAACGATGTTCAGATACCTGACAGCTGTCAGGGATTGTGCTATTGCAATACTGGGGCCTAAAGTGCCCCAAGAAAACATCCCGCACAGCATAACACCGTCGCCTCTGGCTTATTTCCGCCCAACAGTGCATCCAGGTGCCATAGCCTCCGTTGGTAATTGCCACATCCGCGCGCCACCGTCTACGTGATGCCCCAGGAATCTTGATTCGTCAGACAAGAGCACTTTCTTCCAATCATCCACGGTCCAATCTCAATTATCTTGGGCCCATTTCATGCATGGTTGGAGATGACGTGCAGTGAGCATGGGGACCCAGTTGGTCTTTGGCCACACAGGCTTATGTGCAGAAGGCTGCGATGAACTGTGTGCTGTGACACATTGCCCTGATCATCACTGTTGTAGCTGCGGGCAATGTGTGGTCACTGTGAACAATGCACGACAGTTTCCGTTCCCCTCTGCCATCAATGAGCTGTGGACGACACATGGCTGGACGGCGGTTCATCGTTCGGCCATCTGTGCACCACTTTTGATACATACTCACTACAGTGGCATGTGAACAACCCACAAGCTGTACTGTTTCTAAGATCATAGTTCTGAAGCACCATGCCATCACAATTTGTCCTTTATCAAACTCCGCTAAATTGGCAGCTTTTCCCAGAATCTGACTCCAAACTGCTAACTGAAAGTCGGTCCTTGGGATGTATATGTACTGCTCTGTGAATTTCACTTGCGCCACCATTCGGTCTCCACGACTGCTCATTTCTCTAGGCTGGGGGGTGGTCATAATGTAGGCTCATCGGTGTATTTGTGAAAAATTATTTGTTTGGGGGAGGGGGGTGGTCGTTTCCCATTGATTCCTAAAATGTTCGCTAAAGCACTGGAAATCATAACATATCCGTACCTGGATGCAAGAAAAAGTTGTGTTCACATTATAAAAGAGCATTGGATTGCTTCGACTAGCGCGTATCTGAACAATACTCAGGTTTCTAAGTTACATCTGCTTAGCTTCAATTGCTTGAAACTTCGTTGTCCTGGGCGGTGTAATGGCGATCATTTTATCAGCACCCTCCACCCCCACAAATTTTAAAATTTAAAGAACCTGTCATTTGTTTCTGATTGAATTACCCACAAAACCTTTCACTTGTATCGTAGCCGTATTTCAGTGATCCATGAAAAAAGGGGGGGAGCCCCACCACCTCGAAAATTTCATAATTTCAACGTCATTCGTTTGAGCTCGAATGAAACCCCAAATTTTTCTTTTGTACCTCAATCATTTTTAAGTTATTCCCAAAACAGGGTGGATTGGAACTGCGTAAACTGCACCCCACCCCCAACCTAGGAAATTTCAACACAACATTCATTTGTGTCGGCGACATACCACCCCCAAAAAAAAATCCCAGTGCCACCCTCAAAATCTTAACTCTTTTTTTATATATAAAAATTTATGGAACCATTTTGCCCCCTTGCTATCCAGTTGTGATACAGTGAAGACTGTCAGCCCACCTACCTTTCTCCTACACCACCCGTGATATTTAAGTCTAGCTACGTCACTGGCTTGTGCTTGAAGGAACCGCAATAGCTTTTGCTTGTACAGTAACCATTTAGATATCAGTGAAAAAAAGCTCCAGAGCCGACAGCTCCTCCCACCTCGGAAATTTAACAATTTCAATATGCCATTGGTTTGTGCTCGAATGTGCAACAAAAATTTTTTGTTTGCATTGTAACTGTTTCAAAGTCATTCGCGAAAAAATACTTTTGAATATGATACTCATAGACTCACGACACTGCAGATGTGAACCGAATTTTTAATCATGTTACCATTCATCAACATGAAGGTGTTTGAACTCGCACAACGGAATTTTCGTGAAAAGACATCCGACCTACCTAATCTCTCTGGTGACAGAAAGAGAACTGCTTGAAATTTATATTTGGAAATATATAAGAGCTGCAAATATAATTACAGCGATTTGACCACACCTTTCTGACGGACAGACATTTTGATACTGAGACTGGTCGTCTTTGCTTGGCCTTTAGATATGTATTTTAACTGCGCCGATAAAATTGTTGCAATCTAGAGCACTGTTTGCTTTATTATTGTAAATATTCTATTTAAACAATCACTTGCACTTATTGTTAAAAAATTTTATTTTGATAAAAAAATTCTTGCAACTAACAAGACTGTTTTCGAAAAGCTCTTGTACACTGAAAAAATATTTCATATTGGTTTCCACTCCACTCGTGAGGTATGATATTTGGAACATTACTCTCTTTGTGCATAATGCAACCAAGGTGATCAGCAGAGTTCCCAATTGACTTAAGTCAAATGGCATATTTCCCATCCTAAAAAGGATGCACCTTGGATTTCACCTATAAATTATAATATAATATGTTGTTGGTTTACGGACTATAATCACCACTCCAGGGACCTATAAATAATATATATCGATTGATGGAGAAAAACTGGAGATAACAGATACGTATGTTTATCTTGGACAGCAGATATCAAGTGAGGGTCACATTGATGAAGAAATTAATCGGCGTACAAAACTTGCCTGGAGAGCTTTTGGAAGAAACAGCATAATTTTCAAGAGCAATATGCCATTATGTCTTAAAAGAAAAGTGTTTGATCAATGCATCCTTCCAGTGCTTACGTATGGTGCAGAGACGTGGACCTTAACTAAAAGAGACATACAAAAGCTGCAGACAACTCAAAGAAGCATGGAGAGGTGCATGCTTGGTATAACCAGGAGAGATAAGAAGAGGAACTCGTGGATCCGAAAAATGACGAGAGTGGAAGACATCATGATCAGAGTTAAATCCCTGAAATGGCAATGGGCTGGACATACTGCCAGAAGGACAGACCGTAGATGGACAGCCGAAATTTTAGATTGGATTCCAAGGGACAGGAAAAGACCCAGAAAAAGACCACATGGGAGATGGGTGGATGAAATTCGTAAATATGCGGGAGTGACATGGAGGAGACTGGCACAAGACAGACCGTTGTGGAGGAAACTTGGGGAGACCTTCGTCCAGCAGTGGATTGATAATGGTTGACAATGATGATGATGATGATGAATACAATACACAGGGGACGGCGTAAGGCATGTGCAAAGTGTGCCACCGCGGAGGGCAGCAAAATTACCTTTTTTCTTAGCAGTGGAGAAGCGTAAATAGGAGAAAGCATTGTAACCTAATTGTGAAGGACTTGTTTCATCCAATATTTAAACTATTCAGGAGAAAAGAGTTGGGTTGCTTATCCTTTTAGTGTTGCTTACAGTACATGAAAAGAAGAGATAGGATCGTGTGCTTGTCCACAGCAGACACAGGTGCGGGCGTGACGAAAGTGTGTGTGTGGGGGGGGGGGCAAGCAGTTCACTTATGAAGGAGATGATGAGCCTATTGAAGATTAAACGATGCGTTATAAAGTTGAATTTCACTTCCACCTTTTAGACGCTATAATTACATCTTTGGAAGAAAGATTCGTGCAACTAAAATCTCACTAAGACACCTTTGATTTTCTTTATAATGTAAGCAAGCTCCAAGACATGGCCATTAATGGATCTGCTCAGTGAAAAATGTTATAACTTTTCCAATTTTTTACAGGACAAAAATTCGATAGACATAAATTCTGACGAGTTAAAGGAACTGAAAGTGCTCTCGACTTTAGTGGAGCCTGGTATTGCTCCAATAGAAACTTTAAAATTCATTAACCAACACAGTTTTGCCCCAAATGTAAGTGTGGCACTCTGTATCTTACTGACTCGTCATACCTGTAGCTAGTGGGGAGAGAAGTTTCTCCAAGCTTATCAAGACATACTTGCGGTCAACTATGTCACAGAGCCGTTTGAGTGGACTGGCAATGATTTCAATTGAACATCAATGGACCTTATTCACCTCGCTTTGAATCATGGGAAAGATTTTCCTTGGCTGCCGACCCACAATAGTTTGTTTACATGCGTTTTGCCATTGCTTAACATGGTGTTACGTTGCACGGGTTCAGGAAAATCGCGGTTTTTATAAATCTACACTGGCGGAAAGTGAAAAAAGAACACCAAGAAGGAATTGGCGGACGATTATGAAATTTATATATGTTAATGGGGTTGAGTTTACTTAGGTGTGATGTTAATTTCGGGACCAACCGGTGAGCGCTTACGCCACAGCACGGCATAATATGCAAATTATCGTCGGTGGTATTTAAGGAGTGCGGCGAAGTGAATGTAATCAGTCGTCGGCGTACGGACACGTGCGAAGACCCTGAAGAAGCTGCACATGGAAGACGTGTACGATTTTAGCAGTTGTCGGACTGAGCGAGGTCGTCTAGTCGGACTCTGCAAGGCCGGGTGGTCGTATTGCTTAGCGAATTGGACGGGAAGTATCGGTGGTGGTACGATGGTGGCGTAGATGGTCCAAGGAACATTCCCACACGAGAAGACGTGGAACCGGGAGTCACAGGCGGACCGATCTACGCATAAGAAGAGCGGCGTTGTCAAGCAGAACATCCACTGCGACGCAAATCCGAGCTGCCGTTGCACCTGAGGTAACTGTTGTGCGAACAATCCGCAACCGTCTACTGGATGCAGGAGCACGTGTGCGTCTGGCATGTGTACCTCTGACTCCAGCCCACCGTCAGGAACGGCTGCAGTGGTATCGCTAACGTCTGCACTGGCGAACGCAATGGCGATGAAAGCAGATTCTGCTTGGGAGCCTCCGATGGCCGTATGCGTGTTCGCAGATGCACAGGGGAGCGTCTCCACCCTTCTTGCATCCGCCAGCGTCACACAGGGCCTACACCTGGTCTTCTGATGTGGGGAGCGATCAGCTATCACTCCCGTACACAACCAGTGTTTGTACCGGGTACGTTAAACAGCACCTCCTACATCAACAACATCATTCAGCCCGTTGTTGTGCCATTTGTAAGGTCGGTCCATCGTGGTGTTTTCCAGCAAGATAATGCACGCCCACACACGGCACGTGCAACACAACATGCACTTCAGGGTGTGATACAACTTCCATGGCCTGCACGTTCACCGGATTTGTCCCTCATTGAGCACGTGTTGGATTTTATGGAACAACGACTTATCCGGTCTCCACGGCCAGCCACGACCATCCCCGATTTACGCGTCCAGGTTGAGGATGCTTGGAACTCAATACCCCAAACTTTCATCCAACATCTGTACGACAGACTCCATGCCAGAATTGCACAGTGTGACGCAGTTCGTGGCGGTTCAACCTCGTACTAACGATGTTACATGGAAATGTTATTTTTCAGTTTACCAGCAAATACAGCTGTATTTTGCCATAATGCTTTGATCACGTTATCCTCTGTATTCAGTTATTATGCTGTATAAATTTCGTTGGTATCAGACGTCTCCTTCTTGGTGTTCTTTTTTCACTTTCCGCCAGTGTATTAACGACATGCTTAACTTTTGCTGATCATATGGTTCTGCTAATGAATCCTGCCACCTAAATTGTATGAAGGAAGGAATAACTTTCCATAATTTTCCTCTGAAAAAGACGAAATTGTTAAAGCAATGGCTGTGCAAAATGAAACGCGATGATTTCTATCCCAATGTTCGTTTTCCAATATGTTCTGCCCACTTTAACGAAAAAGATTTTGGAAATTATGACACTACGAATCAAAGGCAGTTCAAACCTCTAGCTTTCCTTTGAATTTCAATTTCAAACAAAAAAATGTAGAATGAGAAAACTGGTGGCATATTTGGATCAGTAAATTAATTACTAATTAAGTTCTACTTTCTTTCCCCAAAGAACAGAAAGAAACATTTATAATTTTTATTTTATTTAATGTTACGCACTCGTTTATTTTTTAAACAGATTGCCTAAAGTGCGAACCCTAGTTTGTTTCCATATTATGTATTTGTCTGGGCTTCCAAATGTTTTGTTTTGCAAAAAAAAAAGGGTTCCCAAGTTTATGTTTCAGATATTCCGCCAATGTCTGACAATAAGAACATGAAAAATTAATATACCGTGTACGAGAAATGCTCTATTAAGAACTTCATGATGACTAATGGCTATCTTCTCCTGCGTCATGCGAAATAAACATCGAACACAAAATTGCCTTGGTATATTTTTTCAACCTTGACCTTGGTTTGTCCTAAGAAATTAATTTCTTCTTCACCCTGTAGCTCTATTAATTCGTTGGCAAACTCCATGACGTCAGATTGCAAAAATTAGCCAGCAGTACGGGAATAATCAAATAGCGACAACATTGAATCAGCAGCAGTGTTGGTCCGCAGAAATCCACTTCTTACGTCACATGAATAACGTCCATTAGCTAAAAATTTTAATTAGAAGCAGTCAAAGAATTTGCAAGATCTAAAGCCAGAAATGTTCATTGTATTTGAACTGTCTTTATATTATTTTCTTCTTTTCCTGTTTAAACAAAACTATCAGTTATTTTGGCGTAATTTATTGATTACGAAATTCTGTGATGTAATGAAAATGTAGTATTTTTTTTCGTTATAACACAGAATTTTATTGGTACGTTTAATTTGTAATGTATTTAAAGTTCAATAAATCCGTGTATTAACCAGTGGGCTGATAAATTTTTATTTTATTCCAACTTTTGTCTTGTCTCATTTAGAATACTTAGTACTCGACAGCAAGCAGGCATTTTTGCAGCTAAAGGAATAAATATGGAAAGAAAAAAGTTTAATGGGCTTCCTTATTAATCCGAGAGTAACTTTATATACAATATTGTTTTGAACTGTGGCAATGTTTTTCTCCAATATTTGAACTTCGTGTGCTTATTGTATTAATTATAATTTTTTTTGAAAAATGTATACTTTATTTTATGAAGGAAAAATATTTAAGACATTTTGTATGGAAATGTGAAGTAGAAAGGGAAGGAAAAAGGGTGAAACCCATGATTGATCATGAGCTAAGAAATATTTGCTGTAAGGAAGAATAAGAAGAATGAATTCGTGACAGTGTTGCGGCAATTAGAGAGGGGAAGAGGCTGCGAAGGGAAAGTCGCACAGGGTGGAACTTTGGCTAGCGCCGGCCCTGACAATACAATATAATATGTTGTTGGTTTACGGGCTATTATCGCCATGGCAGGGACCTATAAATAACTTAACATAACATTATAATATTCGAATATAATATATGTTGTTGGTTTACGGACTGTTATCGCTACGCCATGGACCTATAAATATAATATTATATAATGTAATATGGTTGTTTACGGACGATTAATCGCTACGCCAGGGACCTATAAATAATATAATATATGTTGTTGATTTACGGACTATTATCGCTACGACAGGGACCTATGATATTGAGTTTTGTGGAGTTTGGTGTCTACAAAATGGATTTATATTTCTGAATTTTCAGGTCACTTAACAATGCGGATCTTTTACGTCAACATCGGGTAATAATATTTCGGTACAGTACCCTTAGTCTTTGTGGGTGTTATTTATAATATTTTTAAGAATTTGCTCTATTTATTCAGCGTCGAAGTGTTTTTGCCATCCTTTCCTTCCTATCTGCGTTCAATCCACTCAGTAACTACAGTGATTTTCACCACAATCTCCCATTTTCTGTGCTCTGACGAAAGATATCTAAAAATACTTTGAATATGATTCTCATAAACTCACGACACTGCAGATTTGAAACGAATTTTTAATTATATTGCCATTCATCAAAACGAAGGTGCGCAAATTTCATTGTCCGTGAGGGTATTATATAATTAATTTAATATATTCAACTTGAAAAGCTCCTTCATAGAATGAAAAATTGGGAGTAACAGTTTAAACACAATTTTCAAATTTTAGTTTTGCAGCAATCAGTATAACCTTTTTCCACTTCGTTTTTTTTTTTTTTTTTTTTTTTTTTTTTAAGGTGTGAGATTGCCATTACTTTAAGACACTGAATATTCATTCTCATTACGGAAATTCTAACTACCCGACTTTCTTTTCATGAAAGTCCCTATTGGAATGGGGCTGCATTCTCGTCTTCGGGCCTTAAAGTTCTGGATTTGGAAGTCCCGGTAATCCGTTGGTCCCGGGATACAGACTCCTCGTTATAAACCAGTCTAACCCCAGTCCTCGGTGTAGCATAGGTAGTACTCCCTGGATCGACAAACCAACTGAGATGGACTGCCATCGTTTCTGACTTATAGTGCGATAGTATTCCACGGAACTGTCAATTACATTTTCGAACAAAGGAGTTTTTCTTCCTGGGATTTTTTTTTTTTTTTCTTTTTTTACTTTTCCAGTTTTAGAATTTTTTTGGTGAAGGTATTTTTTACGGATGATTTTACAAAAAATATGATTATAACGGCACTTCAAAATTTCCATTTCGCGCACTTCATATCATTGCTTCTAAATATCCGACTGAAAAAATATTTCTTCCCCTGGAGATAGTTTATAATGAAGACTATTTTAGGTGGAGTTTCTTCAAGTGATGCATAGTTTTTGTGTTAGGGAGCGTAAAGTTAAATTGCGATTTCCGCGATATCTCTGCTTCTAGAAGTCCGATTTGAAAAATTCCTTTTCTGCCGGATAGAACTCCTGGAGAGAAATGTTCAGCATGTATTTTTCCTCCTTTGATTCTCGTGCTGCTTTCGAAAGTAAAATTCTCTTTCCGTTTTTTTTTCATTTGTAGTGCATTTCTTCTGAACAACAAAAAAGAAAACCTTAAATGAAATTGCGCCATACTCCCACAAGAAAAATGTTTTACTATACGCGTCCTCCTTGATTTTTGAGATACAAATGCATAACAGAGTGAAAAGTAAGGAGGTAAAATTAAACTTAATGTTCTGTGGTTTAGTACCTGAAATGAAATACGAAATATTTCAAGTTCGGTACGATTTAATCTTCGCTTCCAGTTTTAGTCGTAAATTTTCTCTTAATAATAAAAATAATAATGTGCTGTGGTTTGGTTCTGTGCTTCGGATGTAATCGAGCGCCCTATCTGACCCACTAGCCCTCCACTACACGAAACACCCGGGTTGCGCCCCTGGGGTGAACTGTGTCTGAAAACATATAAAAGGTTTCATCATGCCATTCAAATTCAATATCTAAGAGATATATCTTTGATCGTAACCTGAGTTTGAAACATATGCTGTAGATTGTGTACTGCAAAATCCTGGCAAATAATCGCTGACCGATTCTGACAGTTAAATAAGGCGAGATATCAATTGTGACGTCAAGAAATCTTTATTTGTAATCTGTTTGGCTCCAATCTTCCTATTGTTCTCCTGCGCGTGGTGATTAAATCATAGGTTGCATCAAAGCTGGTTCTTTGTTTTTGTTTTTCAACCCAAGTTACGTTCTGGACACTGTTTCTACGAATAAAATTTATTTTATTAAGACTTCTTCACCAGTAGAAAAGTAAGTGCTAACATTTTAATGTTATATTGTACGAAATTTATTTACACATCGATTCGTATGTACGATACAGACCTCGTTTACTCAATATCTGTTAATTCAAAGCATATCAAATTATCCACCTTAAAAGTGTGCAATTCCTAACGCTTTTTAAACTGATTAATTTCAGATACAAGTGACTTTTCATTCGAAATTGTTTTCAAGTGCAGCAGTGGGTTATAATTTGAATTATTCGAAATTGTTCTGACCTAACTCCTGATTTTGAAAATTAAATAAATGAAATCTAAATGGCATCGCATTAGTACAAAGACACTTGGAAGCAACAGAGACGAGAGATGGAAACGGGTCACGTGCCAACTTGTCGACAATTTCTTGCAGGTCAAACGGGTCGGGTCAAGATGTTCCTGACTCGATTTCGACCCGGTTTTATTTCAGTTATATTTTTGAAAAGCAAAAAAAAACAAAACAAAAAAAACACTTTTTCCACAGCAAAATGTGCACTGGAATTTTATACTCGATACTTCATTTGTCATTTAATATGAAGGAAGAATGTCCTCAGGAAAAAGAATCTCCCTTCCTTCTGATTGGCAATGATGAAAACAACATCCACGTTTTAGAAGCTTTCAACTCATCATAAGCTTGTGAAGTATCTGTGTTGCTGTGAAACATATTCTGAAGCTTGATATGTTATCAAGAAAGCAGCAAAAACTGAAATTAAACATACAAGTTACCTAATTCAAAAATGTTCACTCTAGCGCCATCAAAATTTAGTGGAACAGCCTTAACATTACTGCTGAGGAACTTTTTTACTCTCGCACATGTGTTTGAAAACATAAGTAAAACAGTTAGGTTATGTCTTGTAAATGAAGGACGACAATTTCAATACTTCCTGTAAGTGAGTAAATTATGTGTTCCCATAATACTATATATATTTATGTATAAATATACACAACTAACTACAAAGGATCAAGTGGGACATTGTCGTGCTAAACGAGGTAAGGAGAAAAGGAGAAGATCTCATCGAACTGAAAAGTGGACATCTCTTCTACTATCGTGGGACAGATACTGGCAGAACTAGTGGTGTTGGAATTTTAATAAACAAGAAACTGAAGGATAAAGTGGTAGAAGTTGACAGTTCCTCTGAAAGAGCTGTACGACTCGTTATCCAACTCTCGAGAAAATACAAGGCTCAGATTATTCAAACTAAATTTCTTCTTCAGGATGACTTGTGGTGCACCCACCACAAGTCATCCTGAAGAAGAAATTGAAGAATTTTATGAGGAAATTCGTCATCTAAATAATAAAGGTAAGCAGCACTTGAAGATAATTATGAGAGATTTCAATGGAAAAACAGGGCAACGGCAACAGAATGAAACTTCAGTAGGTAAATTCGGTCACGGCAACAGAAACCAGCGTGGAAATACTCTCGTTGAGTTTGCAGAGGCAGAAGGGTTTTTCATCTTGAACTCCTTCTTCAAGAAAAAGCCACACAGGAAATGGACATGGAGACATCCAAATGGGACGACAAGTGAAATTGATTTTATTATGTGTAACAAAAAATTCGTCATAGAAGACTGCAGTGTGCTAAACAAGTTCAACACAGGTAGTGACCATAGATTGGTGAGATGTAAGATGCACCTCAACACTAAACTCGAATGTGGCAAGCTCATAAGACAAACAAAATGTATTGACATAACAAACCTTAAAAAACACCATAATACCTTCAAGTTGGAACATAAGAACAGATTCTCTGCTTTAGAAGGCCTAACATCGGAAGAAGTGGATATTTCTGAAGTTAATAGAAAAGTAACCAAAGCTCTTACGGAAACAGCAACAAAATTAGCTGGGTCTACGAACAAGTTGCGCGTGAACAAATTATCAGGAAAAACCAAAATGGTGATGAAAAAAGAAGAGAGATAAGGGCAACTAAAAAAGATGGGACTTCCAAAGTGGAATATTTAGAGCTATGCAACACAGTACGAAAAAGTATCACTGAAGACGAAAGGAAATTCAACTGTGAACTAGTGAGGAAAGCAATTGAAAACAACCAAAGCCTAAAGAAAGCAAAGGGACATCTCAGTAAGGGAAGAAAAGAGATTATGGCACTGAGAAAAGAAGATGGTTCTGTAACAAGAAAGAGAGGCGAAATTTTGACAAGAGTGAAAGATTTCTACTCCAAATTATATGAAAGGGATGATACATGTACTCCAGACATCATGAAAGGTACCAGTACCAGAGTTCTTCCAGTCCTCCCAGCAGAAGTTGCACATGCAATCAAGAACATGAAGCGGGGAAAAGCTCCAGGAGAAGATGGAATTACTGTAGACATCATACAAGAAGCAAGTGGAGAAATCGAAACAGTACTCGCCCAAATTTTCACTCGATGCCTTAATGAAGGGAAGATTCCTGAGGATTAGAACAACGCTACAATGATCCTGCTACATAAAAAAGGTGACATTGAGGATCTCAGGAACTACAGACCTATCAGCCTCCTATCAGTGATTTATAAAATCTTCACTAAAGTTCTTTCACACAGCTTGAAAGTAACACTGGACATGGCTCAACCGAGAGAACAAGCTGGATTCAGAAGTGGCTACAGCACAATAGATCATATCCACGTACTGAGGGAACTAACTGAAAGAGCGAGGGAATATGAACTTCCATTGTGCCCATGCACAATGGAAGTTATCGATTATGAAAAGGCCTTTGATTCAATGAAACCATCAGCAGTTACAATGGCTTTGAAATCCTGCGGTATTGAAGATGCATACATTAATATTATTCACAACATCTATGAAAATGAAAGTGCAAAGATTCGGTTGTTTGAGAATTCAGCACACATAAAAATTGGAAAGGGAGTGAGACAAGGTGACACCGTATCTCCCAAGCTCTTTAATGCTACATTGGAAAACGTCTTTCAATCACTGAACTGGGTAAACAAAGGGATAAAAATTAATCGAGATTATCTAACCCACCTTCGTTTTGCTGATGACGTAGTCATTTTTGCAACTACCCCATCAGAGCTGCAGAGTATGATCCAGGAACTTGCTGACAAGAGTAAAGAAGTGGAATTAAAAGTGAACTTTCAGAAGACAAAAGTGATGTACAATGCTTTTACAAGACATGAAGATTTATCGATTGATGGAGAAAAGCTGGAGATAACAGACACGCACGTTTATCTTGGACAGCAGATATCAAGTGAGGGTCACATTGATGAAGAAATTAATCGGCGTACAAAACTTGCCTGGAGAGCTTTTGGAAGAAACAGCATAATTTTCAAGAGCAATATGCCATTATGTCTTAAAAGAAAAGTGTTTGATCAATGCATCCTTCCAGTGCTTAGTATGGTGCAGAGACGTGAACCTTAACTAAAAGAGACATACAAAGACTGCAGACAACTCAAAGTAGCATGGAGAGGTGCATGCTTGGTGTCACCAGGAGAGATAAGAAGAGGAACTCGTGGATCCGAAAAATGACAAGAGTGGAAGACATCATGATCAGAGTTAAATCCCTGAAATGGCAATGGGCAGGACATACTGCCAGAAGGACAGACCATCGATGGACAGCTGAAATGTTAGATTGTATTCCAAGGGACAGGAAAAGACCCAGAACAAGACCACATGGAAAATGGGTGGATGAAATTCGAAAGTATGCGGGAGTAACGTGGAGGAGACTGGCACAAGACAGACCGTTGTGGAAGAAACTTAGGGAGACCTTCGTCCACCAATGGATTGGTAATGGTTGACGATGATGATATATATATATATATATATATATATATACACTGCCGGACAATTGCTAAGGACGGATGACAACAGCAACGATAGCAACCATAAAATGGAAGGCAGGAAAATGTGGAAATTAGCATAAGTGCGGGATACAGTAAGACGTGTTGTGCGTATGCAAATTTTGGATTGCCGAACTTGTTCGTGACGTCATAGCGCTGATAAGATATATAAAGGATTTGACACGTATTGACCCTTGTTGTTCAAACGCAAAGTTGAAAGCGAAAGAATCAATTGACGAACTTGCAAGTTTCAGTATGTCTTCCCGACATCACCTTGATGAATTTACGCGTGGTCGTATTATTGGCAAGATTGAAAAAGGGCAAAAAATAACAGATGTTGCCAGGGAGTTCGACGTCAGCCACAGTGTTGTTACAAGTCTTTGGAAATCATTTCAAACAAATGGAGAGTGTAGCAAACGTCACGGGGGAGGTCGTGTTCGCAGTACACCTGCAGAAGATCGGTACATAGTGCTATCAACAAAAAGACACCGGCGCAGCACAGCTAGTGAGGTAGCAAATCAGTTTATGGCTGCTACTGGCAAGCGGATCTCCCGAAAAACTGTCGCCAGACGTTTGCATGAAGGAGGACTATACGCCCGCCGTCCTGTTGTGTGCATCCCATTGTCCAGACGTCACCGTACCGCCCGTTTGCAATGGTGCCATCAACATCGCAATTGGACTGATAACGACTGGTCTGCTGTCCTCTTCTCAGATGAGAGTAGATACAGTCTATCGTCTGATTGTCGACGACAACTGATCTGGCGTGATAGTGGTACTGCATATTGTCCAGCAAACATACAGGAAAGGGTTGGTTGGTTGGTTGTTGGATTTTATTGGCGCAAGGGCCAGGTTTGGCCAAAGAGCGCCAGACAAAGAACGATCAGCCACAGATTTTTAAAAACGTGGAAAATGATTAAGATCAGACAGGCTTGGTAAAAGTTGAAAAAGAGTATGAAGAAAGCAGTGAAGAAAAGGTAGTTAATGAAATTTATTAAAAGTAACATATTTACTAATGGAAAAGGACGAACCGTCACTCTCCTCCCCCCACACTCCTCTGCAATGCTGGCAGAGGGCGGGGACGAACTGTCACTCTCCTTCCCCCCATGTTCCTCTGCAATGCTGGTAGAGGCTGGGGACGAACTGTCACTCTCCTCCCCCCGTGTTCTTCTATAATGTTGGGTGAGGGTGGGGACCTCGCTGAGGCCGAGACAGTTTGATGGACACCGCACACCTTTGCGGATTGAGGGCCGGGTCTTCCGCACGTGCAGGCTGTCTGCTGGGAACCGGAAGAGGCGGGCGTCTTCAAAGAGAAGGCGAAGACGCAGCTGGTCGAATAAGCTGGAGCTCGGTGAAATCCACCTGTGTCGCTTGTTCAGCTGTAGATCGCTTGGCAAGTGCGGCGAGAGCTACAGGGCGCGGAACAAAAGGCTGCACGGGTTGTGGCTGAGACTGAACAACTGCGGCAAAAGTACGCTGTCGGTTGTTGGGAATACCCAACTTGGCCTTGGCAGCAGGGTACGAGAGGCCCTCCAGGGTCTTGAGGCGCTGGATCGCCTTCTCGTCGTTCCACTTCGAACAGGACCTGGCATAAGCAGCGTGGGAGTCACCACAGTTTACACAGCAGGGCTCTGAAGTGCATCCAGTCCCTTCGTGGTCGCGGGAACCACAATTGGCGCACCTCGCAACACTGTTACAGGACCGCTGGGAATGTCCATACCTCTGGCACTTAAAACAGCGTAGAGGATTTGGTATATAAGGACGAACTGCACATAACAAGTAACCAGCCTTTATTTCAGTAGGTACCTTCGGGCTGTTAAAAGTCAAAATAACATTTCGTGATTTGATCAGCGCGCCATCGCGCCTGAAAGTCATGCGTCAGGGCAGCTATGACACCCTGATCAGCAAGTTCACACACAAGTTCATCTTCATCGCAGACCAACAAGTCGGGCTCAGAAATGACTCCCTTGGAGGTGTTGAGATACGGATGTGCCGTCACTTGAACTGGAATATCCTGAAGTCTGGTCAACTGCAGAAGAGATTTGCTCTGAGAGAGAGTGCAAGTTTCCACAAGCAGGTCACCAGAGCGTAGCTTCTTCACTGACTTCAAAGAGCCAGCAACACCCGCAAGTGCCTTCGAGATGAAAAAGGAGACTTTGAGGAAAGTTTCAACATCTGGTCAGTAGAAGAAATGACGAGAAAAGTAGCTTGAGGTATCGAATCTGCAAGTGTAATGCGACGTTTCTGAGCTGACGGCTCAACACCTGGATCTAAAGATACGTCGCGGTGATGTCGTTTTTCAACGAAAGTTCTCTTCAGTGTGTTATGTGTGGGAGGTGGTTGAGGCAAATTTGGCCCCTGATCAATCACCATATCCTGTTGATTTTTAAATTTCGAGGAGGGTTTATGTTTCCCCATGGGAGTAAGAAAAATTCATCAGCAACGTACTCCGCCCACAATCGAGCCCAACAGGGGAGAACTGGAGGTCCGCAAGCCAAACACATGACGCAAGACACAGTTCTAGAGCTTAGTTGCAAATATAGTCCGTTGGCTGTGATCACACGCACTCGGCGGACACTTCGGCCTCCGGGGTACCGTCATGCCAACGCCTTTGGCATGATCCCACAGCCCTCGGGCTCACCCTGCCGTGCCATACGACAAAAAAGCCGCTAAAGCCCTGTACACAACTTGGTACAAGACTTCTGACTAGAGGTGGGTTAGTCTCTAGCCTCCCGTTTACAGCGAAGCCGGGGTCGAAGAGGAGTGTTGGTACACAGGAGGCACTTAACCGGTCTCCTGCGACCGCAGCCGCCAGACATCCCATTTCCGCCTCACGGGTCTCCGCACGCGGCAAACATGCAGGTAGGTCTAGCACCCAAACCAGCTAAAAGGAAAAAAGAAATCCAAAGAAGACAAATCCTGGCAGGGAACCTAAACGGAATCTCAGCAACCTACAAACTGAGCGGTTAATATAAATCAGTTAGTGGTGGAGGGTAACAAAACCACAAGACCGGGGTGTTAGTACATAACGTGGTAGCGATTAGGTAGAGAATACAACACGGGCAACTAGCCAGTGGAGAAAATAAATGAAAACGAAAAAGCGAGACACAAGACCAGCTCGGGAACGTGGGGCCGCGACTCCCCAACAGCTGGATGAACAGCCGTCCCTGCAAACACCAACAGCACCAAAATAAGAAAAAAACAAGCTGTGGCATGACATCAGATGTTGATCAGTCACAAGGTCAGCTCGGGCCGTGGGGGCGCCGCTCCCCAAATAACCGGAAAACCAGTTATCCCCGTGCGGGGACAGGAAAGGGACCGATATCCGACATGTAGTATCATGTTATGGGCTGGCATCATGATCAATGGCCGTACGTCTCTCTATGTGCTTCCAACTGGGACTATGACTGGCCAACGATATAATAATGGTGTTCTGCTACCTCATGTTCGCATGTTCCGTGGTGCTGTCGGTGATAGATTCATTTTCATGGACAACAACGCAACATGTCATCGAACAGTCGCTGTCCAGGAGTGTCTTGAGAGCGAGGATATTCAACGCCTTGTATGGCCAGTACGTTCTCCAGATCTGAATCCCATTGAAAATGTGTGGGATGCTTTGGGGAGGAGTCTTGCTGGTCGCCAATGCCCTCCAATAAACAAGGACACCCTCATCCGTGCACTAACAGAGGAATGGGATAAATCCCAACAGCTGCTTGATAATGTTGTGCAAAGCATGACACGACGTGTGGAATCTTGCATCGCCCTCCATGGTGGCCATATCCCGTATTGACATCTTACGCCGGAACGCCTGCGGACGGTAATTGCATTTTTTTCACGTTTACGTATTCTGCACAAAATGGCTGTTTTTCCCTTGAACACGTTCTAAAGCCTTCTGGATTTCAGAGCACAATAAATTGTCTTTCTTGTAATGTCCTGGCATTCAGACATTATTTTATTTCACTTGGCATCCAACCACACTTACTTTTTTATGCACTATATAGCCGTTTATGATCCGTCCTTAGCAATTGTCCAGCAGTGTATATATATCATCATCATCATCATCATCATGTCAACCATTATCAATCCACTGCTGGACGAAGGTCTCCCCAAGTTTCCTCCACAACGGTCTATCTTGTGCCAGTCTCCTCCATGTCACTCCCGCATACTTTCGAATTTCATCCACCCATCTTCCATGTGGTCTTCTTCTGGGTCTTTTCCTGTCCCTTGGAATCCAATCTAAAATTTCGGCTGTCCATCGATGGTCTGTCCTTCTGGCAGTATGTCCAGCCCATCGCCATTTCAGGGATTTAACTCTGATCATGATGTCTTCCACTCTTGTCATTTTATATATATATATATACACACACACAATTGACCTGGATGGATCTGCAACTGACTCTTGTATGTATACAAATATATATATAGAGAGAGAGAGAGAGAGAGAGAGAGAGAGAGAGAGAGAGAGAGATCACAGAACCAGGTCGGGCCCAATTATGTGACGTCCAGGTCGGATCGTGTCCAAAGTTTTTGACCAGTTTCCAACTCTGACAGAGACAGCACTGTGGTTGGTAATAAAATGAGTCAATTAAATCTCTTTCTTGATGTATTAAACGCATTTTTTGCGCTGTGCCCGTGCCGCGAAGACGTATTAATGCCTTTTTGGTGTTTGCTCCAGTAACACGATCACATGACGCCGTAGAAAGAACTGTTTAAGCGAAGGATGCTCTTAAAGATTTTTCATCAAAAGTGCACAAGAATTCTTTGAAACACAGATCACTTGAGATGCACTTTAAGAGACAAACTAAGAAAACTAAGTTCGAGGTTTCACAGAATTGAATTATTGTTTGGAGATTTGCATTTGATGCCCGACGGCGCAGTGGACTATAAGTGATGGCTTCTGATCATTCGTCCGAGATGGGTCCGGGTTCGAGTCCCGGTGAGGCATGGATGTTGTGTTTGTCTTACAGCACTGGCTCTGTCCCTTCCCTGTAACCAGTGGTTCTCAATTAGGGATGAGCGACTGCTTATAGCCCACTAAGTAGCTCACGCTGCTCGTGAAACCTCCAATCAAGCAGAAAAAAACAAACCCTGTATTTCTATGAAAATTGTGTTAAATTTCTTGGCATGTGTTTGTAAATGAAAAATAAAAGATTCTTTCATTTCTTTCTGCGTTCGAAAGGGGCTTTTTCAGTAACGGATAGAAAAACTTGATTCTAAAACCCCCTACTCCACAACTTCTGACAACACAAAAACGAGTATAAAAAAGACAATAATTAATTAAAGAAATGCTTTGTGAAGGTTATATGACATAAACAATTAGTTGCAGTATGTACAAAGTATTTCAGAAGTGCATTAAGTGCAAAATTAAGTAGTTATTAAGAACTTAACTACTTTGAAAACACAGCGCAAAGTACAAGAACTATGAATGGCCAGCTGCTTGGCCTAAGTTTCCTAAAAAACGCGCAAAGTTACCAAGAAAAGAAAGAGTTAAAATCCGCAAAAAAGTTAACAGACTTGCCAGTGCCTAAATGCAAAAAAAAAAAAAAAAAAAAAGTACAAGAATTACAAACATTGAACTTGGAAAACCTAAAACCCAAAGACAATGAAGAGAGCTTTCCTCTTATGCAACTGAACTTTCTCCAGACAAGAGGAAACATGGCCGACCTTTTCCCCAAACTTCCAAACTCCTCTGCCACTCCCTAGTCGCTGGGGGCAGTGTGGGTGGGGCTGAAGGCCTCCACACACTGAAAGAATCCAACTCGCGGAGATTTTAACCAGAGAAAAAAATATTTATACTTAAGACTGTGGACCTGTATGATCAGAAAGAGCAGAATTAACTCTCCAGAATACATGAGAAATATTATAAAATACACAAGTAGTGTATTTAATAATCTTTGCATGTATTTAATCACCTTAGTGAGCTTCTATAGATTATTCAGAATCCTATTAATTTTAATGTTAGTTTTACTATTTTTAGTATAGCTATTCTAGTGAGTAAATGACTAGTTTTCTTTTTTATTTGTTTTTATTTTCTTTTATAAACAGATTTTTAAGCTTTTTTGTGATTTTGGCTATATTATTTAATTTTTTATTTTAATAGGACCTTCATATCCATAGCACTAAGGTTCCTTTTAGTAGTTAATAGGCATCCTCTAACCAACTTCCAAACGGCTTTCATTGGTCAGAATCATATTATTAACTGTGTAGAAAATTAAAGCAGATCTGCCAACCTTACTCTATTATTCAGAATAATTTTTCTTAAAGTTCTTTTGATGAAAGAAGAAGGAATTTCGTTCTCTAGAAAACTGTCTAATAGTATATTAATGTGGTAATTGAAGTCCAAATTGTTGCTGCAAATTCTTGAAATTCTTAGTACCTGAGAAATTAGTACATTCTCAATTACTTTGGTTGATATGTTAATATTCCAGTGTAGATATTTAATTACTTTGAAAGGAAAATTAACTCTTTTATCAAAGAGGCTAATAGATGGGTTACCTCTGTTAAGCTTAATGCTTAAGTCTAGGAACTCAAGTTCCTGATTACTGTGGTTGGTTTTACATAAGTTAAGAGAGCTAGGATAGATATTATCAAAATCACTCTCTATAACTTCTGAATTATTGATACACAGCAGATCATCAATATATCTAAATGTGTAAAGGTAGTTATCGGAGCAGGTGGAGTGATTTTTAATGAATTTATATTCCTTAAAGAACAGGAATAGATTAGCAATACTCGTGGAGGTTGACGTTCCCATGGGTATACCGTTCACTTGTTTATAGAGAGTATTATTATATAAGATATGGTTATTTTTTATGCAGCAATTGAGATAAGAGTTCCAGGCTCCTACATTAACAAATTGGTTAAGTTTAAATTCTGCATACAGCTCTTTAAAGGTAGTGATTATATCTGATAGAGGCAGATTAGTATATAGGTTCTCAAAATCATAACTATTAATATCCAAGGGACTTACCTTGAGTATAGTGGAAATTACTTCTGCATTTTTATTAATTATCCGAAAATCTCTGTACATCAAATTAGTACAGTTACTAATGTGTTTCAAAACCTTCTTCAAGATATCTTCAAAAGCAAGATCTATTTTCTTTTTATGACTCCTTACTCCACTAGCTATGAATCTGAACTTCACTGGATCTTTATGAAACTTAACCGTTGCAAAAAGAAATGGAAATTCAGGCTCATATCTTCTTGTTTGTGGAATTTTAAGTTTCTTGAAGAATGCCTTAAAACGATTTTCTAACTGCTTGGTAGAATAACTTGCAGGCTCGTAGGTTACTCTATTATTGAGTTCCATAGTTAACAATTCAAAATAGAACTTCTTACAGATAATTGCAAAATTATTGCTAGCTTTATCCGTAGTGGTAAAAATAAATAGGTCTTGTAGTTTGGAGAGTGACCTTTTAGCATCTCCAGAGAAAAAGAGATTTCTATCGAAACAAAAGTCCAGACCTGCCAACTCACAAGTGAAGCTATTGATTACATTATATTTCCATTCTGCGAAGGCCTCAATAGGCTGATTGTATGTTAAACTGGTTTTTACAATGTATCTATTAACATCTTGAGTGAAGCTCTCAAGAATTCTCTCTTTGGAAATTGGGAAGGATGGTCTAAATTTAGAACCATACTCTAATAAATTCCTAAGCTTTTCATTTTCAACAAAACTCAAGTTTCCAGTGATAATATGGCTGTAATTCTTATCATAGTGAACTGTTTCTTTATGTTCATCACAAGAACATGTAGTAACTACAGGAATGTAACTCGAAGAATTAAGTTTGTAGTTTTTAACTATTGACCCTAAGGTCTTAACATATTTAAAACTTACAATAGACTGGTGCCTGTGGATGGAAAAAAATTGCATTATTGTAGAACAGCTTCCTAACATTGAGATGATCATAGGTTTTATTTAGAAACATGATGGTTACATAATTACTGGAAAATTCTTTAAGAGAAATTTCATCTTTAAGAATATGCTTAAAGATGAAATTTCTCTTAAAGAATTTTCCAGTAATTATGTAACCATCATGTTTCTAAATAAAACCTATGATCATCTCAATGTTAGGAAGCTGTTCTACAATAATGCAATTTTTTTTTTCCATCCACAGGCACCAGTCTATTGTAAGTTTTAAATATGTTAAGACCTTGGGGTCAATAGTTAAAAACTACAAACCAATTCTTCGAGTTACATTCCTGTAGTTACTACATGTTCTTGTGATGAACATAAAGAAACAGTTCACTATGATAAGAATTACAACCATATTATCACTGGAAACTTGAGTTTTGTTGAAAATGAAAACTAGAATTTATTAGAGTATGGTTCTAAATTTAGACCATCCCAATTTCCAAAGAGAATTCTTGAAACTTTCACTCAAGATGACAATAAATACATTGTAAAAACCAGTTTAACATACAATCAGCCTAATATTGAGCCTTCGCAGAATGGAAATATAATGTAATCAATAGCTTCACTTGTGAGTTGGCAGATAGACTTTGTTTCGATAGAAATCTCTTTTTCCTCTGGAGATGCTAAAAGGTCACTCTCCAAACTACAAGACCTATTTTATTTTTACCACTACAGATAAAGCTAGCAATAATTTTGCAATTATCTGTAAGAAGTTCTATTTTGTTGTTAACTGGAACTCAATAATAGAGTAACCTACGAGCCTGCAAGTTATTCTACCAAGCAGTTAGAAAATCGTTTTAAGGCATTCTTCAAGAAACTTAAAATTCCACAAACAAGAAGACATGAGCCTGAATTTCCATTTCTTTGCAACGGTTAAGTTTCATGAATCCAGTGAAGATTCAGATTCATAGCTAGAGTAAGGAGTCATAAAAAGAGTCTTGCTTTTGAAGATATCTTGAAGAGGTTTTGAAACACATTGTAACTGTACTAATTTGATGTGCAGAGATTTTCGGATAATTAATAATAATGCAGAAGTAATTTCCACTATACTCAAGGTAAGTCCCTGGATATTAATAGTTATGATTTTGAGAATATATACTAATCTGCCTCTATCAGATATAATCACTACCTTTAAAAAAAGCTGTATGCAGAATTTAAACTTAACCAATTTATTAATGTAGGAGCCTGGAACTCTTATCTCAATTGCTGCATAAAAAATAACCATGTCTTATATAATAATACTCTCTATAAACAAGTGAACGTATACCTATAAGGGAACTGTCAACCTCCACAGTATTGCTAATCTATTCCTGTTCTTTAAGGAATATAAATTCATTAAAAATCACTCCACCTGCTCCGATAATACCTTTACACATTTAGATATATGTGATCTGCTGTGTATCAATAATTCAGAAGTTATAGAGTGATTTTGATATCTATCCTAGCTCTCTTAACTTGTAAAACCAACCACAGTAATCAGAACTTGAAGTTCCCAGATTAAGCATTAAAACTTAACAGAGGTAACCCATCTATTAGCCTCTTTGATAAAAAAGTTAATTTCCTTTCAAAGTAATTAAATATCTACACTGGAATAATAACATATCAACAAAGTAATTGAGAATGTACTAATTTCTCAGGTACTAAGAATTTCAGAATTTGCAGCAATTTGGAGACTTCAATTACCACATTAATATACTATTAGACAGTTTTCTAGTGAACAGAAATTCCTTCTTCTTTCATCAAAGAACTTTAAGAAAATTATTCTGAATAATAGAGTAGGTTAACAGATCTGCTTTAATTTTCTACACAGTTAATAATATGATTCTGACCAATGAAAGCCATTTGGAAGTTCACTAGAAAGGATGCACAATTAACTACCAAAAGGAACCTTAGATATATGGATATGAGGTCCTATTAAAATAAAAAATTAAATAATATAGACAAAATCACAAAAAAAAAAACCCAAAAATCTGTTTATAAAAGAAAATAAAAACAAATAAAGAAAACTAGTTATTCACTTCACTAGAATAGCTATACTAAAAATAGTAAAACTAACATTAAAATTAATAAATTCTGAATAATCTAGAAACTCACTAAAATGAATAAATACATGTAAAGATTATTAAATACTGCACTACTTGTGTATTTTATAGTATTTCTCATGTATTCTGGAAATTCTGCTCTTTCCTGATCACAGTCCACAGTCTTAAGTATATATATTTTTTTCTCTGGGTTAAAATCTCCGCGAGATTGATTCTTTCAGTGTGTGGAGGCCTTCAGCCCCACCCACACTGCCCCCCAGCGATAGAGTGGCAGAGGAGTTTTGGGGGGGAAAAGGTCGGCCATGTTTCCTCTTGTCTGGAAAGTTCAGTTGCATAAGAGGAGACTCTCTTCATTGTCTTTGGGTTTTAGGTTTCCAAGTTCAATGTTTGTAATTCTTGTACTTTTTTTTTTTGCTTTTTAGACATTTAGGTACTGGCAAATTCTGTTAACTTTTTTGCGGATTTTAACTTTTCTTTCTTGGTAACTTGCGCGTTTTTTAGGGAAACTTAGCAGCTGGCCATTCATAGTTCTTGCACTTTGCGCTGTGTTTTCCAAAGTGGTTAAGTTCTTAATAACTACTTAATTTTGCATACTTCTGAAAATACTTTGTACATATTGCAACTAATTGTTTATGTCATATACCCTTCACAAAGCATTTCTTTAGTTAATTATTGTCTTTAATTTATACTCGTTTTTGTGTTGTCAGAAGTTGTGGAGTAGGGGTTTTAGAATCAAGTTTTTCTTTCAAGAATCTGAGTTTTAAATAATTAATATTTCCTTTTTTTTTTTTAATTGCAATGTAAGAATTTGGAATACTTTTGCATTGCTTTTTAGGTTTAAATTCTCTCTCAGGCGAACTTGGCATTTCGTTATTGCTGAACATTATTTCTAATTATTATGTCACTCTCACAACTTGAGTTTACTATAATCTTCTTCTTTCTGTTTAATAGTAACAGATGAAGAGCATGGGTCGGGCCTGGAAAGTTATGGATGCAAGCTAAATTGTTAACTAAAGCTAGGTCATACAACTCTGCGGAGGTCATGACATATATATATATATATATATATATATATATATATGGGATGTAAGGTCAGGTGATGCGTAACATCACAGCCTCTCCTTGACAAATGTCAACCCCGCCTTCTCGTGGTGCATCCTGATCCCACTAAAGGGGCTCTGACGACCGCCCATAGCGGTATAACTATACCATCGGGATTAGAGGAAATTCTATCCCACACTCACCAACCCGCTTGGCCAGCGTGGTGAGTTATGGCCAAACCCCTCCAAAATGATTCCACAACTTAAATCTTGGCCCTCAGTCTCCGGCAGCTGGAATGTACCTGGCCAAGGCAGCGGCCAGTGCGACATGAAGGCAGAGGGTGCTAAGAATCCCCGGAGAACCGGACTAGGCTGCCATCTGATGCTGACCTTGGCTACTTACAATGGACGCTCTCTATCTTCTGATTCAAGGCTTCTTGAATTGGAAGAGGAACTACAAAGGATCAAATGGGACATCCTGGGGCTAAGTGAAGTAAGGAGAAAAGGAGAAGATCTCATCGAACTGAAAAGTGGACATCTCTTCTACTATCGTGGGACAGATACTGGCAGAACTAGTGGTGTTGGATTTATAATAAACAAGAAACTGAAGGATAAAGTTGTAGAAGTTGAAAGTTCCTCTGACAGAGCTGCACGACTTGTTATCCAACTCTCGAAAAGATACCAGGCTCAGATTATTCAAACTTATGCACCCACCACAAGTCATCCTGAAGAAGAAATTGAAGAATTTTATGAGGAAATTTGTCATCTAAATAATAAAGGTAAGCAGCACTTGAAAATAATTATGGGAGATTTCAATGCAAAAATAGGGCAACAGCAACAGAATGAAACTTCAGTAGGTAAATTCGGTCATGGCAACAGAAACCAGCGTGGAAATACTCTCGTAGAGTTTGCAGAGGCAGAAGGGTTTTCATCTTGAACTCCTTCTTCAAGAAAAAGCCACACAGGAAATGGACATGGAGACATCCAAATGGGACGACAAGTGAAATTGATTTTATTATGTGTAACAAAAAATTCGTCATAGAAGACTGCAGTGTGCTAAACAAGTTCAAAACAGGTAGTGACCATAGATTGGTGAGATGTAAGATGCACCTCAACACTAAACTTGAACGTGGCAAGCTCATAAGACAAACGAAATCTATTGACATAACCAACCTTAAAAAACACCATAATACCTTCAAGTTAGAACTGAAGAACAGGTTCTCCGCTTTAGAAGGCCTAACATCGGAAGAAGTGGACATCTCTGAAGTTAACAGAAAAGTAACCAAAGCTCTTATGGAAACAGCAACAAAATTAGCTGGGTCTAAGAACAAGTTGCATGTGAACAAATTATCAGGAAAAACCAAAATGTTGATGCAAAAAAGAAGAGATGAGGACAACTAAAGAAGATGTGACTTCCAAAGTGGAATATATAGAGCTATGCAAGACAGTACGAAAAAGTATCACTGAAGACGTAAGGAAATTCAACTGTGAACTAGTGAGGAAAGCAATTGAAAACAACCAAAGCCTAAAGATAGCAAAGGGACATCTCAGTAAGGGAAGAAAACAGATTATGGCACTGAGAAAAGAAGATGGTTCTGTAACAAGAAATAGAGGCGAAATTTTGACAAGAGTGAAAGATTTCTACTCCAAATTATATGAAAAGGATGATATATGCACTCCAGACATCATGAAAGATACCAGTACCAGAGTTCCTCCAGTCCTTCCAGCAGAAGTTGCACATGCAATCAAGAACATGAAGCGAGGAAAAGCTCCAGGAGAAGATGGAATTACTGTAGACATCATACAAGAAGCAAGTGGAGAAATCGAAACAGTACTCGCCCAAATTTTCACTCGATGCCTTAATGAAGGAAAGATTCCTGAGGATTGGAACACCGCTACAATGATCCTGCTACATAAGAAAGGTGACATTGAGGATCTCAGAAACTACAGACCTATCAGCCTCCTATCAGTAGTTTATAAAATCTTCACTAAAGTTCTTTCACACCGCTTGAAGGTAACACTGGACATGGCTCAACCGAGAGAACAAGCTGGATTCAGGAGTGGCTACAGCACAATAGATCATATCCACGTGCTGAGAGAACTAATTGAAAGAGCGAGGGAATACGAACTTCCATTGTGCATGGCTTTTATCGATTATGAAAAAGCCTTTGATTCGGTGAAACCATCAGCAGTTACAATGGCTCTGAAAACCTGCGGTATTGAAGATGCATACATTAATATTATTAATAACATCTATGAAAATGCAAGTGCAAAGATTCGGCTGTTTGAAAATACAACACACGTAAAAATTGGAAAGGGAGTGAGACAAGGTGACACCATATCTCCGAAGCTCTTTAATGCCACATTGGAGGGTGTTTTTCAGTCGCTGAGCTGGGAAAACAAGGGGATAAAGATTAATGGAGATTATCTAACCCACCTTCGCTTTGCTGATGACATAGTCATTTTTGCAACTACCCCATCAGAGCTGCAGAGTATGATCCAGGAACTTGCTGACAAGAGTAAAGAAGTGGGATTAAAAATGAACTTTCAGAAGACAAAAGTGATGTTCAATGCTTTTACAAGAAATGAAGATTTATCGATTGATGTAGAAAAGCTGGAGATAACAGAACACGTACGTTTATCTTGGACAGCAGATATCAAGTGAGGGTCACATTGATGAAGAAATTAATCGGCGTACAAAACTTGCCTGGAGAGCTTTTGGAAGAAACAGCATAATTTTCAAGAGCAATATGCCATTATGTCTTAAAAAGAAAAGTGTTTGATCAATGCATCCTTCCAGTGCTTACGTATGGTGCAGAGACGTGGACCTTAACTAAAAGAGACATACAAAGGCTGCAGACAACTCAAAGTAGCATGGAGGTGCATGCTTGGTGTAACCAGGAGAGATAAGAAGAGGAACTCGTGGATCCGAAAAATGACAAGAGTGGAAGACATCATGATCAGAGTTAAATCCCTGAAATGGCAATGGGCTGGACATACTGCCAGAAGGACAGATCATCGATGGACAGCCGAAATTTTAGATTGGATTCCAAGGGACAGGAAAAGACCCAGAAGAAGACCACATGGGAGATGGGTGGATGAAATTCGAAAGTATGCAGGGGTGACATGGAGGAGACTGGCACAAGACAGACCGTTGTGGAGGAAACTTGGGGAGACCTTCGTCCAGCAGTGGATTGATAATGGTTGACAATGATGATGATGATGATATATATATATTTATAAAAATATATATTTTTAAAAAAATTTTTGGTGGGCTTATTACTTGCATCTATTTCTTTGCAGAAACCCATTTCCAACTAGGTCTTTGTGGAAGTGAGAGAATGCAGAGTTTTTGCTGGTCCTTGATAAAGCCAAGGCTCAGTATTCTCGACACTTTCTAGATTCAGTTGTTTTATTTTATTTTTTATTTTTCTCTTTTTACTCACACCGGTAGATACATAACTTTTTCTATGTTGTACTTGGTATGAGTCAAAAAAAAATTTTTTTTGCTTCGGTCTCTTCTTAATAGAATATATATACATACATACATACATACATAAGTGCAAAGATTAGGCTGTTTGAAAATACAACACACGTAAAAATTGGAAAGGGAGTGAGACAAGGTGACACCATATCTCCGAAGCTCTTTAATGCCACATTGGAGGGTGTTTTTCAGTCGCTGAGCTGGGAAAACAAGGGGATAAAGATTAATGGAGATTATCTAACCCACCTTCGTTTTGCTGATGACATAGTCATTTTTGCAACTACCCCATCAGAGCTACAGAGTATGATCCAGGAACTTGCTGACAAGAGTAAAGAAGTGGGATTAAAAATGAACTTTCAGAAGACAAAAGTGATGTTCAATGCTTTTACAAGAAATGAAGATTTATCGATTGATGGAGAAAAGCTGGAGATAACAGACACATACATTTATCTTGGACAGCAGATATCAAGTGAGGGTCACATTGGTGAAGAAATTAATCGGCGTACAAAACTTGCCTGGAGAGCTTTTGGAAGAAACAGCATAATTTTCAAGAGCAATATGCCATTATGTCTTAAAAGAAAAGTGTTTGATCAATGCATCCTTCCAGTGCTTACGTATGGTGCAGAGACGTGGACCTTAGCTAAAAGAGACATACAAAGGCTGCAGACAACTCAAAGTAGCATGGAGAGGTGCATACTTGGTGTAACCAGGAGAGATAAGAAGAGGAACACGTGGATCCGAAAAATGACAAGAGTGGAAGACATCATGATCAGAGTTAAATCCCTGAAATGGCAATGGGCTGGACATACTGCCAGAAGAACAGACCATCGATGGACAGCCGAAATTTTAGATTGGATTCCAAGGGACAGGAAAAGACCCAGAAGAAGACCACATGGGAGATGGGTGGATGAAATTCGAAAGTATGCAGGGGTGACATGGAGGAGACTGGCACAAGACAGACCGTTGTGGAGGAAACTTGGGGAGACCTTCGTCCAGCAGTGGATTGATAATGGTTGATATATGATGATGATATATATATCATCATCATCATCATCATCATCATCATTGTCAACCATTATCAATCCACTGCTGGACGAAGGTCTCCCCAAGTTTCCTCCACAACGGTCTGTCTTGTGCCAGTCTCCTCCATGTCACCCCTGCATACTTTCGAATTTCATCCACCCATCTCCCATGTGGTCTTCTTCTGGGTCTTTTCCTGTCCCTTGGAAATCCAATCTAAAATTTCGGCTGTCCATCGATGATCTGTCCTTCTGGCAGTATGTCCAGCCCATTGCCATTTCAGGGATTTAACTCTGATCATGATGTCTTCCACTCTTGTCATTTTTCGGATCCACGAGTTCCTCTTCTTATCTCTCCTGGTGACACCAAGCATGCACTTCTCCATGCTACTTTGAGTTGTCTGCAGCCTTTGTATGTCTCTTTTAGTTAAGGTCCACGTCTCTGCACCATACGTAAGCACTGGAAGGATGCATTGATCAAACACTTTTCTTTTAAGACATAATGGCATATTGCTCTTGAAAATTATGCTGTTTCTTCCAAAAGCTCTCCAGGCAAGTTTTGTACGCCGATTAATTTCTTCATCAATGTGACCCTCACTTGATATCTGCTGTCCAAGATAAATGTACGTGTCTGTTATCTCCAGCTTTTCTCCATCAATCGATAAATCTTCATTTCTTGTAAAAGCATTGAACATCACTTTTGTCTTCTGAAAGTTCATTTTTAATCCCACTTCTTTACTCTTGTCAGCAAGTTCCTGGATCATACCCTGCAGCTCTGATGGGGTAGTTGCAAAAATGACTACGTCATCAGCAAAACGAAGGTGGGTTAGATAATCTCCATTAATCTTTATCCCCTTGTTTTCCCAGCTCAGCGACTGAAAAACACCCTCCAATGTGGCATTAAAGAGCTTCGGAGATATGGTGTCACCTTGTCTCACTCCCTTTCCAATTTTTATGTGTGTTGTATTTTCAAACAGCCTAATCTTTGCACTTGCATTTTCATAGATGTTATTAATAATATTAATGTATGCATCTTCAATACCGCAGGTTTTCAGAGCCATTGTAACTGCTGATGGTTTCACCGAATCAAAGGCTTTTTCATAATCGATAAAAGCCATGCACAATGGAAGTTCATATTCCCTCGCTCTTTCAATTAGTTCTCTCAGCACGTGGATATGATCTATTGTGCTGTAGCCACTCCTGAATCCAGCTTGTTCTCTCGGTTGAGCCATGTCCAGCGTTACCTTCAAGCGGTGTGAAAGAACTTTAGTGAAGATTTTATAAACTACTGATAGGAGGCTGATAGGTCTGTAGTTTCCGAGATCCTCAATGTCACCTTTCTTATGTAGCAGAATCATTGTAGCGGTGTTCCAATCCTCAGGAATCTTTCCTTCATTAAGGCATCGAGTGAAAATTTGGGCGAGTACTGTTTCGATTTCTCCACTTGCTTCTTGTATGATGTCTACAGTAATTCCATCTTCTCCTGGAGATTTTCCTCGCTTCATGTTCTTGATTGCATGTGCAACTTCTGCTGGAAGGACTGGAGGAACTCTGGTACTGGTATCTTTCATGATGTCTGGAGTGCATATATCATCCCTTTCATATAATTTGGAGTAGAAATCTTTCACTCTTGTCAAAATTTCGCCTCTATTTCTTGTTACAGAACCATCTTCTTTTCTCAGTGCCATAATCTGTTTTCTTCCCTTACTGAGATGTCCCTTTGCTATCTTTAGGCTTTGGTTGTTTTCAATTGCTTTCCTCACTAGTTCACAGTTGAATTTCCTTACGTCTTCAGTGATACTTTTTCTTACTGTCTTGCATAGCTCTATATATTCCACTTTGGAAGTCACATCTTCTTTAGTTGTCCTCATCTCTCTTCTTTTTGTATATATATATATATATAACCATCAGCAGTATAATAAATAATTAGCAACTCTACTTTTCAATGAAAGCCACAAACTAAATCTCTATCTTGAGGCTTCAAAATCTCAGAATAAATACAACTTTTTTACATATAGCTAGTCATAAGAATACAACGTAAAGCAGCTCTCTAATCTATTCACCCCACACCACTTCGCTGCTTGTTATATAGCTCGTTCTTATATCAACACACACACACACACACACACACACGTCATTCACCCTGACCTCAAGACTGCTGCCACAATACATTCACTAAGCGAGAAAAATATAATGCTCAGGTTGAATCGCTTAAAGAGAATGAATTTAAAATTTACACAGAGAAAGAAACTAAAAATGAAAGTTACATTACAGTATACGTCATAACACATATATGGGGGAAATAATGTTAAATGTAATAATGATTCAGTTGGACAAGAAAGCAAGTAGAGACAGAATGTGCGTTAATGCGTATCAAGCTAATGAAATGCAGTGTTTCTTTCAGGCATACATCCGGGAGGGTAAAGCCCCCCCCCAAGACATTTTATACACTGAGTGGCCACTTTATTATGACCTCCTGACAGTTTTAAGCAAATGAGCTATGGCTGCACGCTGTTGCCGCCAGAGGGCGAGGCTAGTATAAAAAGGGAAAGCTTAGTGCTTGCGACAGTAGTAGAAGTGATTTTTTGGGTGACGAGATGGGTAAAAAGTGCGATTTGGCGGACTTTCAACGTGGGGTGATGGTTGGAGCTCGGAGCCATGGAGTGAGTACATCACCGAAACCGTCGCATTCGTGAAATATTCCAGAGCAGCTGTTGTTAAAGTGCTTAAAGACTGGATTGTCAGCCAAAAAAACTGGGTCTCCACGTGCAACGTGTGGTCGTCATCGACTACGGACTGCTCGCGCGGAACGGAGAGTGTCCAGACTGGTAACAGGCAACAGTGAGCAAATTACAGACCATCTTAATCAAGGATCCCCTCAAATGATCAATGCAGTAATGTTCATCGCACATTGCATCGGATGGGATATGGCAGCCGAAGGCCTGTTCGAACACCTTTGCTGTCTGCAGTTAACAAGAGAAAACGTCTCCAGTTCGCACAGGAGCACAAGGATTGGGCAGTCGATAATTGGAAACAAATTATGTGGTCAGATGAATCACGTTTTCAGTTGCACCATGCCGATGGCCGAGTGAGAATTCGGCGGAAACAGCACGAAACCATGGACCCCAAATGCATTGCTACAACCCTTCAAGCTGGTGGAGGTAATGTTATGGTTTGGGGAATGTTTTCCTGGCATGCTTTGGGCCCTTTAATTCGTGTTGATCAACGTGTGACTGGCCCATCATATCTAAACATCGTTGCGGACCAAGTGCATCCTGTCATGTGGATGGTTTATCCTAATGGTGATGGCTACTTTCAACAAGATAATGCGTCCTGCCATAGTGCCTGTATTGTACAGGATTGGTTTCAGGAACATGCCGGTGAGTTTACTTTGCTTAGGTGGCAGCCACAATCTCCAGATCTCAATCCCATTGAGAATTTGTGGGATGAAGTTGAACGAGCCATCAGACAGCTGGATCCACAACCTGGAAAGTGCTATTCATCAGGCATGGTCTCAGATTCCACAAACCACCTATCAACATCTCGTGGAGTCCATGCCACGAAGAATTGACGCAGTATTAAAGGCAAAAGGTGGCCCAACGAAGTACTGAGGGGGTGGTCATAATAAAGTGGCCACTCAGTGTATTACTGAGCCAAATGTTAATAAAGTCAGGCTATAATGAAAAAGAAAGTTTCGTTTCTTTTGATGCTACTAATATTTCTCCAATTATGTAATTTTTTAATATTTGTTCAAATATTATAGTTTATTTTGTCAAAAAAGTGTTAAAATGCATTCCGTTCTTTAAAATATAATAAGTAGACATAAGTAGACTAGTTATACCTCATAGTCAGAAAATCACGTTTTAAAGTCAGGAGGCCGGTGGCGCAGTGGTCTAAGGCGCTGGCCTCTGATCATTCGTCCGTAAGGGGTCCGGGTTCGAATCCCGGTCAGGCATGGATGTTGTGTTTGTCTTACGGCACTGGCTCTCTCCCTTCCCTCGAACCAGTGACCCTAAATTAAGGACGGGCGACTGCTTACAGCCCATTGAGTTGCTCACGGTGGTCGCTCAACTTCAAAAAAAAAGTCAGGAGTATGTTGAATACATTTTAATAATTGATAATTTTAAGCCATTTAGGGTAACGGACGTGAAAAAACAACAGTGTAACTGAGTGGAAGTGATTATTATGAACTTCATGGATTATTTCCAATGCTATATTTATGTATTTTTTATTTTTATTATTATTTTTTTTTTTTTATGTAAGTACCAAGCCATTTGTAAACTGCTCATCCGAACTGTGGTTTTCATTCTACAGTTTCAATTTCGCATGCGCATTTTAAATTATAATTATTAGATCATATGAAAAAAGCTGTGTTAACACTGTGAAAATTTTTCTGAAATTCACGAGCCACTTTCCGTCATTTCTTTCGTGAATTAACGAAGCACATTTCTCATACAGCCTTTTCCGTGAAATGACAAGGAAACCTGAATTTCACGGATTTTTCGTACCACGGGAAAATTCTGAATTTTCAGAAACTTTGCAGTAATTCCTTTCGTATATTAACGGGAAAACTCCGTTCTCACTTTTTCCGTATCCGTATGACGAGAAAGTACCGTTAATAGGAGTGATTGGTGAGAATACTTGAGGTGTGTTTAACTTTTAAGTTTCAATCGTCTGTCGAATTTTGAAGTTCCGTAGCGAGATCGGATATTGTGGATAGCATATCGCATGGATTTTGTTTATTGTGGCATAGAGTATTTCTTCTCGTCTCCCACATTCTGTGCACAAACTATTAATTATATATTGAGTTACTGTAAGATACCGGGTACTTAACTTATTTTACAGATGATTTTACGATATCTATGCAGTCTTCGGACAGCTTAAGACAAAAGCTATTATAACTTTCAAGAGTAAATTTTATATTTAGGAGGGTTTTTGTGTGTGTGTGTGAAATAATACTATAAAAGACTACATTTCACCTGTTCTAAAGATAACTGAAAGTCATTGTCAGTTTAAAAAAATCAAGTTGCATAGCATTTTGTTGCTTCGAAAAATCAGGATGAAACATGCTTAATTTGTGAAAAGTCTTCCTATACAGAAAAAAAAAATTACAAACCTATTCAGAAAAATGATAAGCTCCAACAGAAAATAAAATGACTAAATCACTAGAATTAATGGCAAAAAAAACCTATTCCTCGTCACCCAATTTGTTTTACGCTGTACGTGATTCACATTTCCGGCGTGTGTGGCTCAGTGGTTAAAGGCGTGGGTGACCTGCTGACCAGCCAAACCAAGCCCCTACGGGGATTCGATCCTAACGGAGCAGAAAAATTATCTGGGGAAAGGGTTGAGAAATGCAGGGTCGTCGATACGGAAAAACTTGAAATGGATTTTTTCTGAAATAAACGGAATTTCCGACAACGAAAAATCTGTGAAAATACGGAAGTTATTGGGTTGTCGGAAAAGTCATGACGTATTTTAGCCATGTTTTGCAAAGGTCATTTATTGATAGAAAGAACAAAGATCAATCAATGATATAATGCCCGTTTTGTTCGATAACCTTTTGCCACCTTTCAGTGAGCTGCAGAATGCCTCGTTCATAGAAGGACCTGTCTTTCGTGGCGAAAAACGGTACAAGGTGCTGATTTTCAGCCTTATCTGAATTGAACGTTATACCACGCAAGGACTGTTGAAGAGAGCGAAACAAGTGGAAGTCTGAAGGCACAAGGTCAGGCGAGTATGCTTGGTGTGGCAACACATCCCAACCAAGCTCCAATAATTTTTGGCGGGTGATCAAACTTGTGTGTGGTCTCGCGTTGTCGTGATGGAACACACCACCTTTACGATGAACGAGCTCTGGAAGTTTCTGGATGATGGATTCGTTCAAAATGTCCAATTGCCAACAGTACACATCTGAATTGATTGTTTGGTTCCGTGGTAGGAGCTCGAAAAACAGGATACCTTTAAAATCCCACCACACTGAGACCAGAACCTTCCGGTGATGAATGTCTCCTTTGGATGTCGTTTGAGGCGAAGCAGAACGTCGGGACCAAGACCGTTTGCGCAGCACATTGTTGTACACAATCCACTTTTCGTCACCAGTTATCAGTCGCTTCAAAAAAAGGATCGTTTTCCTCACGATTAATGAGCATATCGCAGATGTTCATACGCGCCGTCAACTGAGCTTCTTTGAGTTCATGAGGAACCCACACATCGAGCTTGCTTACGTATCCCAGCTTCTTCAGGTGGTCGTGAACGCTTGAATGATGGATGTGCAATGTGTCTGTAATCTATCGTGTCGTATAACGTGGGTTTGACTCGATCAATGCCTTGATTTGGTCGTCATCAGCCTCGGTAGGCCTCCCGGACCGAGGAGCATCGTTGAGGTCAAAATCACCAGCACGGAATTTTGCGAACCACCACTGCAACTGACGTTCTTGTAGAGCATTATCACCGTACACTTTGCGCAACTTTTCACAAGTTTGACGCGCGTTCTTCCCTTTACGGAAGTAAAACAGTAAAATATGGCGAAAATGCACAGTTTGGTCTTCCATTTTCAACTTGATGTCAAATCTCCGCAAATCAACCAAATCGCTGACTATTCCTTTTAGACTGCAGCTAGAACTGGCCCCTGTCGAATGCCATAGCGATAACAGAGCGGCGCATGCCTCTAGTACTTCCAAAACCGTCCAACCGCCATCGGGTGCCACAATACGTCATGACTTTTCCGACAACCCAATAAAACAAACGGGTACTTTTAAAAACAGAAATTTCTGAAAAAGACTGACATCTACCGGCAGCTTTGGTGCACGTTATTTTTAGAAATTTTCCGTCAATTCACACCACTCATTTTTATAGTATACAGTGCTGCTCTATTCTGAAAGTTCTGTTGGTGAAAACAAAATTTTTTTATAGAAAATTGGCAAGATAAACTTCACATTTTAACCTAGTTTCCACTTATGTGGCAGCATTTAGATGATTATATATTTTTATTTCGCGATTGACTATATTCAGAATGAGATTTTGTGGCTGTAGTCCAATTTGCAATATTTCGAAATCCCTCCCCTCTCGTATGTCAGGAGAAAGTTTGTTCTTGAAACGTTTGAAGTAATTATTCTAAATTCTAAAATTTTTTCCTTAGTCTTCAGTTTTGCTCTTAAGTAACTATATATATAATATATATATACACATTCAATACGACCCAAACGAACCACAAGAACTCCAAAGTAAGCGAAACTCAAGTATGAATTAAAACGGCAGAAGCCAATAAATATATTGTAATAAAAGAGTCAATAAACAGAAAATTATGTTTATAGCATGGAAGAGAAAAAAGATAATAGCATGGAAGGTTTGCTGCTTGGCGCGTCCTAACTTGCATCTTACATTACTTTATTTTACTCTATTTTATTGTTGTTTCAGCGTTGTAATTTCTTTAACACACACATATATACACTGAAGTGCCAGAAAAACGGGTACAGACGAGCTTATGCAAAATACATAGCACCGTCACCTATGCGCGTACTCGGTTGCTGCCGCCAGTGCGTATACTGTATAAAGCGATAGACATGCTTGCCAGCTGTCAGAGCTGTTTTCGGCATGAGAATGACAAGTCATAACGATTTAAGCGATTTTCAACGCGGTGTCATAGTTGGCGCTCGTGAGATGGGCCATAGTATTTCGGAGTAGAAACGAAGTTCGGATTTTCACGGACGACCATTGCAAGGGTGTACCGTGACTACAAGAATTCCGGCAAAACCTCCAACCTACGATACCAGTGTGGCCGTAAAAAAACATTGGGTGAACGTGACCATCGTCGGCTGTCAAGAATCGTTTCACGTGATAGGCGTGCAACACTCTCGGAGGTATCATCGGAATTAAATGCTGGACCTTCAACAACGGACTGTGCCACGTACCCTGCACGATATGGCCTTTGGGAGTCGACGCCCAACTAGAGTCCCATTGATGGGTGCACGACAAAGAGCTATGCGCCTCGCTTGGGCACGGCAACACCGCCACTAGACACTTGATGACTGGAAACAAGTAAGCCTGGTCTGACGAGCCGTGTTTCCAACTGTATCGGGCAGATGGAAGGATTCGTGTGTGACGCAAACCCCATGAAGCCATGGATCCCGCCTGTCAACAGGGAACTGTTCTGGCTGGTGGAGGGTCCGTAATGGTATGGGGTGTGTTTAGCTGGACTTCCTTGAGACCCTTGGTACGTCTACAAACGTCTGTGACTGGCCAACGCTATGTGCGCATCATTTCTGACGAGGTACACCCGTTCATGTCCTGCATTTATGCGGATGGGTTGGGCCTGTTCCAACAGAACAATACACCTCCACACAAGTGTCGGGACGCCACATTATGGTTAGAGGAGCATTCATCTGAGTTTGGGGTGTTGCCATCCCACCCAAGTTCCCGGATCTGAACGTGGTAGAACACATTTGGGATGCCATGCAACGCGCGATCGAACACAGGAATCAGAGACCTCGGAATACACCAGAGTTGTGGAACGCTCTGCAGGAAGTATAGTGTGCATTGCCTACAGCATATTTCCAGAAGCTAGTGGAGTCCATGCCCCGTCGTATTTCTGCAGTCCTGCGCTCCCGTGGGGGACCTACCAAGTACTAGACTGATGTACCAGTTTTTCTGGCACTTCAGTGTACAGTATATATATTTGCATCTTGTCAATTCACACATTTTTTGGCTTACCAGGTAGTTGATTAACCGTGACCACCTTTTATATCAGTGAATATACACTGGAGGAAAGTGAAAAAAGAACACCAAGAAGGAGACGTCTGATACCAACGAAATTTATACAGCATAATAACGGAATACTGAGGATAACGTGATCAAAACATTATGGCAAAATACAGCTGAATTTGCTGGTAAACTGAAAAATAACATTTCCATATAACATAATTAGTACGAGGTTGAACCGCTATGAACTGCGTCACACTGTGCAATTCTGGCATGGAGTCTGTCGTACAGATGTTGGATGAAAGTTTGGGGTATTGAGTTCCAAGCATCCTCAACCTGGACGCGTAAATCGGGGATGGTCGTGGCTGGCCGTGGAGACCGGATAAGTCGTTCCATAAAATCCCACACGTGCTCAATGGGGGAAAAATCCGGTGAACATGCAGGCCGTGGAAGTTGTCTCACATCCTGAAGTGCATGTTGCGTTGCACGTGCTGTGTGTGGGCGTGCGTTTTTTTGCTGGAAAACACCACGATGGACCGACCTTACAAATGGCATAACGGGCTGAATGATGGTGTTGATGTAGGAGGTGCTGTTTAACGTACCCGGCACAAACACTGGTTGTGTACGGGAGTGATAGCTGATCGCTTCCCACACCAGAAGAACACATGCAGGCCCTGTGTGTCGCTGGCGGATGCAAGAAGGGTAGAGACGCTCCCCTGTGCGTCTGCGAACACGCATACGGCCATCGGAGGCTTCCACGCAGAATCTGCTTTCATCGCTGAACATGACAGATCGCCATTGCGTTCTCCAGTGCAGACGTTGGCGACACCACTGCAGCCGTTCCTGACGGTGGGATGGAGTCAGAGGCACACGTGCACGTAGTCCTGCATCCAGTAAACGGTTGCGGATTGTTTGCACAGTCACCTCAGGTGCAACGGCAGCTCGGATTTGCGTCGCAGTGGATGTTCTGCTTGACAACTCCGCTCTTCTTATGCGTCGATCGGTCCGCTCATCAGTCCGTCTGTGACTCCCGGTTTCACGTCTTCTCGTGTGGGAATGTTCCTCGGACCATCTACGCCACCATCGTACAAACACCGATACTTCCCGTCCAATTCGATCCGCAATACGACGATACGACCATCCGGCCTCGCGGAGTCCGACTAGACGACCTCGCTGAAAGTCCGATAACTGCTGAAATCGTACTAATCTTCCATGTCCAGGCATTGCAGCTTCTTCAGGATCTTAGCACGTGTCCGTACGCCGACGACTGATTACATTCACTTCGCCGTACTCCTTAAATACCACCGCCGATAATTTGCATATTATGCCGTGCTGTGGCGTAAGCGCTCACCGGTTGGTCCCGAAATTAACATCACACCTACGTAAACTCGACCCCATTAACACATGTAAGTTTCATGATCGTCCGCCAATTCCTTCTTGGTGTTCTTTTTTCACTTTCCGCCAGTGTATTTGGGTTCTTGTGGGTGCTCTGTTCAGTTTTGTTTGATTTTTGTCATGGTGGTTTTGTTCTGCCGGTAAGCTTTCAATTACTTTTTTTAGTTTTATAAATTTGATTCTTGGAATTCTTGTGCTTATTAGAATTTGGTTTTGTGGCCTAGGGAGCATGACCAACCGACAATTTTGGCTTGCCTTGTTTTGTTGGTACTAAAAAGGCCACTTTCACAGGTTGATGCTCTCCTGATGACGGCAACCTGTTTTAGTTTTCACGAGTTTTGAAGTTCCTTTTTTAAAAATTTTGTATTTTTCTTCTGTAATGTTTTCATTCTATATATGCTACTACATGAGGTCTAGCTGCCTTCGGCGCTTCGCATGGTATGAGCCTTTTTGTCTAATTTCTTTTGTGTTATAATAATTTTTTTATAAAGCATTTGTTTGTTTTATTTACATATCATTTATTTTTGTTCTGTAATGTTTTCATTCTATATATATATATATATATATATCATCATCATCATCATCATCATTGTCAACCATTATCAATCCACTGCTGGACGAAGGTCTCCCCAAGTTTCCTCCACAACGGTCTGTCTTGTGCCAGTCTCCTCCATGTAACCCCTGCATACTTTCGAATTTCATCCACCCATCTCCCATGTGGTCTTCTTCTGGGTCTTTTCCTGTCCCTTGGAATCCAATCTAAAATTTCAGCTGTCCATCGATGATCTGTCCTTCTGGCAGTATGTCCAGCCCATTGCCATTTCAGGGATTTAACTCTGATCATGATGTCTTCCACTCTTGTCATTTTTCGGATCCACGTGTTCCTCTTCTTATCTCTCCTGGTGACACCAAGCATGCACTTCTCCATGCTACTTTGAGTTGTCTGCAGCCTTTGTATGTCTCTTTTAGTTAAGGTCCACATCTCTGCACCATACGTAAGCACTGGAAGGATGCATTGATCAAACACTTTTCTTTTAAGACATAATGGCATATTGCTCTTGAAAATTATGCTGTTTCTTCCAAAAGCTCTCCAGGCAAGTTTTGTACGCCGATTAATTTCTTCATCAATGTGACCCTCACTTGATATCTGCTGTCCAAGATAAACGTACGTGTCTGTTATCTCCAGCTTTTCTCCATCAATCGATAAATCTTCATTTCTTGTAAAAGCATTGAACATCACTTTTGCCTTCTGAAAGTTCATTTTTAATCCCACTTCTTTACTCTTGTCAGCAAGTTCCTGGATCATACTCTGCAGCTCTGATGGGGTAGTTGCAAAAATGACTACGTCATCAGCAAAACGAAGGTGGGTTAGATAATCTACATTAATCTTTATCCCCTTGTTTTCCCAGCTCAGCGACTGAAAAACACCCTCCAATGTGGCATTAAAGAGCTTCGGAGATATGGTGTCACCTTGTCTCACTCCCTTTCCAATTTTTACGTGTGTTGTATTTTCAAACAGCCGAATCTTTGCACTTGCATTTTCATAGATGTTATTAATAATATTAATGTATGCATCTTCAATACCGCAGGTTTTCAGAGCAATTGTAACTGCTGATGGTTTCACCGAATCAAAGGCTTTTTCATAATCGATAAAAGCCATGCACAATGGAAGTTCATATTCCCTCGCTCTTTCAGTTAGTTCTCTCAGTACGTGGATATGATCTATTGTGCTGTAGCCACTCCTGAATCCAGCTTGTTCTCTCGGTTGAGCCATGTCCAATGTTACCTTCAAGCGGTGTGAAAGAACTTTAGTGAAGATTTTATAAACTACTGATAGGAGGCTGATAGGTCTGTAGTTTCCGAGATCCTCAATGTCACCTTTCTTATGTAGCAGGATCATTGTAGCGGTGTTCCAATCCTCAGGAATCTTTCCTTCATTAAGGCATCGAGTGAAAATTTGGGCGAGTACTGTTTCGATTTCTCCACTTGCTTCTTGTATGATGTCTACAGTAATTCCATCTTCTCCTGGAGCTTTTCCCCGCTTCATGTTCTTGATTGCATGTGCAACTTCTGCTGGAAGGACTGGAGGAACTCTGGTACTGGTATTTTTCATGATGTCTGGAGTGCATGTATCATCCCTTTCATATAATTTGGAGTAGAAATCTTTCACTCTTGTTAAAATTTCGCCTCTATTTCTTGTTATAGAACCATCTTCTTTTCTCAGTGCCATAATCTGTTTTCTTCCCTTACTGAGATGTCCCTTTGCTATCTTTAGGCTTTGGTTGTTTTCAATTGCTTTCCTCACTAGTTCACAGTTGAATTTTCTTACGTCTTCAGTGATACTTTTTCTTACTGTCTTGCGTAGCTCTATATATTCCACTTTGGAAGTCACATCTTCTTTAGTTGTCCTCATCTCTCTTCTTTTTTGCATCAACATTTTCGTTTTTCCTGATAATTTGTTTACATGCAACTTGTTCTTAAACCCAGCTTATTTTGTTGCTGTTTCCATAAGAGCTTTGGTTACTTTTCTGTTAACTTCAGAGATGTCCACTTCTTCCGATGTTAGGCCTTCTAAAGCAGAGAACCTGTTCTTCAGTTCCAACTTGAAGGTATTATGGTGTTTTTTAAGGTTGGTTATGTCAATAGATTTTGTTTGTCTTATGAGCTTGCCACGTTCAAGTTTAGTGTTGAGGTGCATCTTACATCTCACCAATCTATGGTCACTACCTGTGTTGAACTTGTTCAGCACACTGCAGTCTTCTATGACGAATTTTTTGTTACACATAATAAAATCAATTTCACTTGTCGTCCCATTTGGATGTCTCCATGTCCATTTCCTGTGTGGCTTTTTCTTGAAGAAGGAGTTCAAGATGAAAAACCCTTCTGCCTCTGCAAACTCAACGAGAGTATTTCCACGCTGGTTTCTGTTGCCGTGACCGAATTTACCTACTGAAGTTTCATTCTGTTGCCGTTGCCCTATTTTTGCATTGAAATCTCCCATAATTATTTTCAAGTGCTGCTTACCTTTATTATTTAGATGACAAATTTCCTCATAAAATTCTTCAATTTCTTCTTCAGGATGACTTGTGGTGGGTGCATAAGTTTGAATAATCTGAGCCTGGTATCTTTTCGAGAGTTGGATAACAAGTCGTGCAGCTCTGTCAGAGGAACTTTCAACTTCTACAACTTTATCCTTCAGTTTCTTGTTTATTATAAATCCAACACCACTAGTTCTGCCATTATCTGTCCCACGATAGTAGAAGAGATGTCCACTTTTCAGTTCGATTAGATCTTCTCCTTTTCTCCTTACCTCACTTAGCCCCACGATGTCCCACTTGATCCTTTGTAGTTCCTCTTCCAATTCAAGAAGCCTTGAATCAGAAGATAGGGAGCGTCCATTATACGTAGCCAAGGTCAGCATCAGATGGCAGCCTAGTCCGGTCCTCCGGGGATTCTTAGTACCCTCTGCCTTCATGTCGCACTGGCCGCTGCCTTGGCCAGGTACATTCCAGCTGCCGGAGACTGAGGGCCAAGATTTAAGTTGTGGAATCATTTTGGAGGGTTTGGCCATAACTCACCACGCTGGCCAAGCGGGTTGGTGAGTGTGGGATAGAATTTCCTCTAATCCCGATGGTATAGTTATACCGCTATTGGCGGTCGTCAGAGCCCCTTTAGTGGGAACAGGATGCACCACGAGAAGGCGGGGTTGACATTTGTCAAGGAGAGATATAGTACATAAATAAAACAAAAAAAATAACTTTATAAATAAATTATTTAACACAAGAAAAATAGACCAAAAAGGCTAATACCATGAGAAGCGCCGAAGGCAGCTAAACCTCATGTAGTAGCTTATATAGAATGAAAATATTACAGAACAAAAATACAAAACAAGTAAAAAACTGGAACAGGTTGTTGGTACTAGAAAGGCCACTGTCGCTCTGTTGGTACTAGAAAGGCCACTGTCGCTCTGTTGGTACTAGAAAGGCCACTGTCGCTCTGTCGCTCTGTTGGTACTAGAAAAGCCACTGTCGCTTTGTCGCTTTGTTGGTACTAGAAAGGCCACTCCCACAGGTTGATGCTCTGCTGATGACGGCAACCTGTTCCAGTTTTTTACTTGTTTTGAAATTTTGTATTTTTGTTCTGTAATATTTTCATTCTATATATATATATATATATACTGTATATGCGCAATATACTGCAGCCACTCCTTGACAAATGTCAACCCCGCCTTCTCGTGGTGCGTCCTCTTTCGAGTAAAGGGGCTCTGACGACCGCCAAATAGCGGTATAACTATACCATCGGGATTAGAGGAAATGCTATCCCACACTCACCAACCCTCTTGGGTGGTGAGTTATGGCCAAATCCTTCCAAAAATGACTCCACAACTTAAATCTTGGCCCTCAGTATCCGGCAGCTGGAATGTACCTGGCCAAGGCAGCGGCCAGTGCCATATGAAGGCAGAGGGTGCTACCCAGAAGAAGACCACGTGGGAGATGGGCGGATGAAATTCGAAAGTATGCGGGAGTAACATGGAAGAGACTGGCACAAAACAGACCGTTTTGGAAGAAACTTGGGGAGTCCTTCGTCCAGCATTGGATTGATAATGGTTGACGACGATATATGAACTACTTCTATATATGTAAATACAGTACTTAAAAATTATATAAATTATATACGTGGCAAGTGAAAAACTTGCTCCCTCTAAGGTTCCACCCCTCCCCCGGTCAAAAAGTCTTGAAACTGCCGAAATGGACCGGGAACTGAGATTATCTGATAGAATTACTCTGTGAGACTCTGAACTGGGGAACGAACTAGGGCATGGACTGCTCGCCAGATGAGGCGCCGTATTATCGACACAGTTTTTTTCGTCCAAAGTGTGCACAACATTCTATATTTGAGTGCTGACTTTTTCGAATGTGTTTCTTCTGTAGTTTCTGGTTAGGTGAGAAATGTGCTGAGTTTTTCTTCTTAGTATTATTACTCATAAATTTTAATTGATCAGTAATAATAAAAATAATTATTTTTGGAATTGAACTGATTAATAAAAAGTAAATTGAATGCATTCTGTTTGGGGGGGCAAATTTTACAGGTAGTCAGCTGTTCTGATTTCTGCCATGTTTAAGTTACATTTCCTGTTTCGACAAGACATATAGAAATGTGCTTAAAACTTGATTTCTCCTAGACGCCGTTTCCACGGGTCAGGCCCATAATTTGTGGTCCGCGGGCCTTAAATGGATCTACATGAAGGGTACACCTTCGCAAACAGACGTGTTGCTTTTATTCTGGACTGAAACATTTTTTTGAGAAAAGTAGTTCTTCTATTAAAATTATTTCCTCTGAATTTTTACAGCAGTGAACTTTCGATTGGTGCAATAATCACTCATCAAATATCGCTAGATAAAGAAATTAAGCGCAAAATGTGCTTTTGTGCTCAGGAAGGACGATATAAAGTAAAACGGGTTAACCATTCTTTCTCTTTGTTTTGTTTTGTTTCGTTTCGTTTCTTCCCATAAAATATACATTTCCCCCTCTGAAACTGTGTCCAATGCTTTAAGTCTACCTCTCTCCCCTCCGCTATGCTTGATGTCTTCATATGCTTTTGTTGAAGTACCGTCGAATAATATACACTGCTGGCCACCCAAAATGCAACACCAAGAAGGAAGCATCCGATTGGCCTGAAATTCGCAGCGTGCGTCGTCCGCGAGAGGACATGCAAACGATTAGCATTGCAGGTCATATGCAAATCATGTGCGCCCGGCACGCCACCGAGAAGCACTATAAAAGGGGTGCACAGAAGACGGGGTGTAAGTAGTGGAAGTGTGTTGTGCTGCCGGACCTGTGCGTGGGAAGCTTCCTGATGCCTCGTCGCAGAATACGGCAGTCATTCCAGCACGTTTCGGAGTTAGACAGAGGACGAATAGTGGCTTATCGCGACAGCGGTTTATCGTACCGAAACATCGGCGCCCATGTGGGACGACATCTAGCCACAGTGAGGCAAGTATGGATTCGGTGGGTGCAGGAGGGACGGACGGACCGACGTGAGCGATTGCCGCAGCCGCGGCACACTACCGATCAAGAAGAACGGCATATTGTGCGGCGGGCATTGACGACTCGCACTGCCACGTCATGAACGTTAGCGCAGGAATTAGGGTGTGTTGCGCAACAGCCTGTGTCAGCACGTACCGTTCGAAGTCGTCTGCAGGAGCGGGGACTTGTCGCATGGTGCCCATTGCTCCGATTACCATTGACGTTACACCACCGGCAAGTGCGGCGGCAGTGGGGCGTTGAACACCGCACCTGGACTACGGAATGGCACGACATTGTCTTCTCCGAAGAATCCCGCTTCTGCCTGCAACACCACGATGGTCGGATCCGCGTGTGGCGGCACCGCGGCGAGAGACTATGACTCCATTATGCATCGCCATACCGGTCCGTTGCCTGGCGTTATGGTTTGGGGCGCAATTGGATATGACACCCGCACCCCTTTGGTACGCATCGCCGGTACACTCAACAGTCACCGCTACATCTCCGACGTTTTGGAGCCTGTAGTCCTCCCATACCTGCAGGACCTGCCGGCGGCCCCGTTTTAACAGGACAATGCGCGCCCGCTCGTGGTACGCATCGTGCAACAATTCTTCACGGCCCACCAGGTGTCACTGCTGCCGTGGCCCGCATGTTCTCCCGATATGTCGCCCATCGAACACGACTGGTCGCTGATCGGCAACAGAGTGGCCCGGCAAGCACAACCCGCGGCTACGCCTGATGAACTGTGGCAACGTGTGAACGCAGCCTGGACCGACATACCCCAACCCCCACATCCAAAGCCTCTTTCGTTCGATGCCGCGGCGTGTAGCGGCCGTTACTGCCAGCCATGGGGACCACACGAACTATTGATGTCTGCGTGTTCCGACAGTCGCACGGTCCTGTATGCTCAATCGTTTCACCTTTGTATCTGTTATGTGTCCAGTAAATCTGGCTTTGCTATCTCGTGTCCTTTTTGGTGTTGCATTTTGGGTGGCTAGCAGTGTGTATAGATATAAAATATACACTAGACGAAACCCGTCGGTATCGACGGTTAGTTTTTTTTTTTTTTTTGAAAAGAATAAACTCACATGAAACAACAAATGTAAACTTTATTAGATTGACAAATTCATTCAACCACTTCAGTAAAGAAAATATTCCACGTTCGTGATTTTTTTTTTTTTTTTTGACTGGATGTTTAACGATCGCCATGAGCAACGCAATGGGCTATAAGCAGTCGCCCGTCCCTAATTTAGGGTCACTGGTTCCAGGGAAGAGAGAGCCAGTCCCGTAAAACAAACAACATCCATGCCTCAACGGGATTCGAACCCGGACTTTTCACGAACGAATCATCATCATAAGCCAGCGCTTAGACCACTGCGCCACCGGAGCGGCCAGGTTCGTGATGAGCATCACGACTGCGCCCTTTTTCAGTCGTAAAATGTGAGGCGGAAGTCCACTCATCTCGATCGTGTGCAAAAATTCAACTGGATAGCGCACTCTTTCACTCTCATCTTCAGACACAACTGTGTTTGTAAATGTTGTTGGAATGAGATTCGCGTTGCGAGTGCTGTTGACCAGTCGGAATCAACGGTTTGTTTTTGTTTTTGAAAAGAATAAACTCATGTAAAGCAATAAATGTAAACTTTATTTGATTGACAAATTCAACCACTTCAGTAAAGACAATTGTCCACGTTCTTGATTTTTTTTGTTTGTTTGACTGAAGGTTTAGACGAGCACCGTGAGCAACTCAATGGGCTATAAGCAGTCGCCCGTAATATTTTCACTAACAATGGTCAACGGAATGTTTATTTACTTCTTTACATAATGGGAAACGTCTTACCTACGTGAATAAACTGGATCGAATGAATATTAAATTGTTTATAAACATCACACAGTCCAACGGCATAACGCAATCAGGTCTTCGAGAGTGTTCGCTGTTCCGATGAGAACTTTGATACCAATGCATGCTAGCGTTGTTTTGCGCAACGGTTGGCTCAGAAAAGAGACTTTGGACTATCTCGGTCCCTCCACGCCACCGCCTTCAACAGCGCGTGAGTCAACCGCAGGCGATCGAATGTTAATCGCACGCTTCTTCCATAGATTTTACAAATTTCAATTTGCCGCCCCACAACGCCCAAACCGTTGCCCCAGTCTCATTTTTCTCTTCGACTGGCACATTTACATGGTAAGACCTTTAATTTGATACCTCAACCATATCTTTACGTTCAGCTGTTCTCTTAAAATAAGACTCACGGTAAAAAACCTTATAGAATAGAATTAATATATAGATAAGTACAGTATATATATATATATATATATATATATATATATAACAGGCTGGATTCAGGAGTGGCTACAGCACAATAGATCATATCCACGTACTGAGAGAACTAATTGAAAGAGCGAGGGAATATGAACTTCCATTGTGCATGGCTTTTATCGATTATGAAAAAGCCTTTGATTCGGTGAAACCATCAGCAGTTACAAGGGCTCTGAAATCCTGCGGTATTGAAGATGCATACATTAATATTATTAATAACATCTATGAAAATGCCCGGAGGACCGGACTAGGCTGCCATTTGATGCTGACCTTGGCTACCTATAACGGACGCTCCCTATCTTCTGATTCAAGGCTTCTTGAATTGGAAGAGGAACTACAAAGGATCAAGTGGGACATCGTCGGGCTAAGTGAGGTAAGGAGAAAAGGAGAAGATCTCATTGAACTGAAAAGTGGACATCTCTTCTATTATCGTGGGACAGATACTGGCAGAACTAGTGGTGTTGGATTTATAATAAACAAGAAACTGAAGGATAAAGTGGTAGAAGTTGAAAGTTCCTCTGACAGAGCTGCACGACTCGTTATCCAACTATCGAGAAGATACCAGGCTCAGATTATTCAAACTTATGCACCCACCACAAGTCATCCTGAAGAAGAAATTGAAGAATTTTATGAGGAAATTCGTCATCTAAATAATAAAGGTAAGCAGCACTTGAAGATAATTATGGGAGATTTCAATGCAAAAATAGGGCAACGGCAACAGAATGAAACTTCAGTAGGTAAATTCGGTCACGGCAACAGAAACCAGCGTGGAAATACTCTCGTTGAGTTTGCAGAGGCAGAAGGATTTTTCATCTTGAACTCCTTTTTCAAGAAAAAGCCACACAGGAAATGGACATGGAGACATCCAAATGGGACGACAAGTGAAATTGATTTTATTATGTGTAACAAAAAATTCGTCATCGAAGACTGCAGTGTGCTGAACAAGTTCAACACAGGTAGTGACCATAGATTGGTGAGATGTAAGATGCACCTCAACACTAAACTGGAACGTGGCAAGCTCGTAAGACAAACAAAATGTATTGACATAACCAACCTTAAAAAACACCATAATACTTTCAAGTTAGAACTGAAGAACAGATTCTCTGCTTTAGAAGGCCTAACATCGGAAGAAGTGGATATTTCGGAAGTTAACAGAAAAGTAACCAAAGCTCTAATGGAAACAGCAACAAAATTAGCTGGGTCTAAGAACAAGTTGCATGTGAACAAATTATCAGGAAAAACCAAAATGTTGATGCAAAAAAGAAGAGAGATGAGGTCAACTAAAGAAGATGTGACTTCCAAAGTGGAATATATAGAGCTATGCAAGACAACACGAAAAAGTATCACTGAAGACGTAAGGAAATTCAACTGTGAGCTAGTGAGGAAAGCAATTGAAAACAACCAAAGCCTTAAGATAGCAAAGGCACATCTCAGTAAGGGAAGAAAACAGATTATGGCTCTGAGAAAAGAAGATGGTTCTATAACAAGAAATAGAGGCGACATTTTGACAAGAGTGAAAGATTTCTACTCCAAATTATATGAAAGGGATGATACATGTACTCCAGACATCATGAAAGGTACCAGAGTTCTTCCAGTCCTCCCAGCAGAAGTTGCTCATGCAATCAAGAACATGAAGCGGGGAAAGCTCCAGGAGAAGATGGAATTACTATAGACATCATACAAGAAGCAAGTGGAGAAATCGAAACAGTACTCGCCCAAATATTCACTCGATGCCTTAATGAAGGGAAGATTCCTGAGGATTGGAACAATGCTACAATGATCCTGCTACATAAAAAAGGTGACATTGAGGATCTCAGGAACTACAGACCTATCAGCCTCCTATCAGTGGTTTATAAAATCTTCACTAAAGTTCTTTCACACCGCTTGAAGGTAACACTGGACATGGCTCAACCGAGAGAACAAGCTGGATTCAGGAGTGGCTACAGCACAATAGATCATATCCACGTACTGAGAGAACTAATTGAAAGAGCGAGGGAATATGAACTTCCATTGTGCATGGCTTTTATCGATTATGAAAAAGCCTTTGATTCGGTGAAACCATCAGCAGTTACCACGGCTCTGAAATCCTGCGGTATTGAAGATGCATACATTAATATTATTAATAACATCTATGAAAATGCAAGTGCAAAGATTCGGCTGTTTGAAAATACAACACACATAAAAATTGGAAAGGGAGTGAGGCAAGGTGACACCATATCTCCGAAGCTCTTTAATGCCACATTGGAAAATGTCTTTCAATCACTGAACTGGGAAAACAAAGGGATAAAGATTAATGGAGATTATCTAACCCACCTTCGTTTTGCTGATGACGTAGTCATTTTTGCAATTACCCCATCAGAGCTGCAGAGTATGATCCAGGAACTTGCTGACAAGAGTAAAGAAGTGGGATTAAAAATGAACTTTCAGAAGACAAAAGTGATGTTCAATGCTTTTACAAGAAATGAAGATTTATCGATTGATGGAGAAAAACTGGAGATAACAGATACGTATGTTTATCTTGGACAGCAGATATCAAGTGAGGGTCACATTGATGAAGAAATTAATCGGCGTACAAAACTTGCCTGGAGAGCTTTTGGAAGAAACAGCATAATTTTCAAGAGCAATATGCCATTATGTCTTAAAAGAAAAGTGTTTGATCAATGCATCCTTCCAGTGCTTACGTATGGTGCAGAGACGTGGACCTTAACTAAAAGAGATATACAAAGGCTGCAGACAACTCAAAGAAGCATGGAGAGGTGCATGCTTGGTATAACCAGGAGAGATAAGAAGCGAAACTCGTGGATCCGAAAAATGACGAGAGTGGAAGACATCATGATCAGGGTTAAATCCCTGAAATGGCAATGGGCTGGACATACTGCCAGAAGGACAGACCATAGATGGACAGCCGAAATTTTAGATTGGATTCCAAGGGACAGGAAAAGACCCAGAAAAAGACCACATGGGAGATGGGTGGATGAAATTCGTAAATATGCGGGAGTGACATGGAGGAGACTGGCACAAGACAGACCGTTGTGGAGGAAACTTGGGGAGACCTTCGTCCAGCAGTGGATTGATAATGGTTGACAATGATGATGATGAAAATGCAAGTGCAAAGATTCGGCTGTTTGAAAATACAACACACATAAAAATTGGAAAGGGAGTGAGACAAGGTGATACCATATCTCCGAAGCTCTTTAATGCCATATTGGAAAATGTCTTTCAATCACTGAACTGGGAAAACAAAGGGATAAAGATTAATGGAGATTATCTAACCCACCTACGTTTTGCTGATGACGTAGTCATTTTTGCAACTACCCCATCAGAGCTGCAGAGTATGATCCAGGAACTTGCTGACAAGAGTAAAGAAGTGGGATTAAAAATGAACTTTCAGAAGACAAAAGTGATGTTCAATGCTTTTACAAGAAATGAAGATTTATCGATTGATGGAGAAAAACTGGAGATAACAGATACATATGTTTATCTTGGACAGCAGATATCAAGTGAGGGTCACATTGATGAAGAAATTAATCGGCGTACAAAACTTGCCTGGAGAGCTTTTGGAAGAAACAGCATAATTTTCAAGAGCAATATGCCATTATGTCTTAAAAGAAAAGTGTTTGATCAATGCATCCTTCCAGTGCTTACGTATGGTGCAGAGACGTGGACCTTAACTAAAAGAGACATACAAAGGCTGCAGACAACTCAAAGTAGCATGGAGAGGTGCATGCTTGGTATAACCAGGAGAGATAAGAAGAGGAACTCGTGGATCCGAAAAATGACGAGAGTGGAAGACATCATGATCAGAGTTAAATCCCTGAAATGGCAATGGCCTGGACATACTGCCAGAAGGACAGACCATAGATGGACAGCCGAAATTTTAGATTGGATTCCAAGGGACAGGAAAGGACCCAGAAAAAGACCACATGGGAGATGGGTGGATGAAATTCGTAAATATGCGGGAGTGACATGGAGGAGGCTGGCACAAGACAGACCGTTGTGGAGGAAACTTGGGGAGACCTTCGTCCAGCAGTGGATTGATAATGGTTGACAATGATGATGATGATATATCAAATCGCTTCTTTACAAAATTTGGTTTTAGTTATATTTCATAACATATATATGTTATGGGTTGGATCTTTGGCTCACCAACATATCACTCCACGAGCCGGCACTGGAATGGGTCATCAAAAAAGAAAGGGATCCAGACAAAGATATTTGGATGTAATAAAAAGTACGATGGGGAAAGGGAAGCTGGGATCAAGAGCCAGAGACACAAGGAAACCTGGGGGTGGGGGAGAGAGGCAGAGAGACTCTTCTAGCAGTGGGCGAAACCAGAACAAGCTAGAAAAAATGCATTTAAAAAAACTTTAGTGAGCTTCCTTCATCCTCTGTCTTCTGGTAAAATAGATATAGCGATAAAAACAAAGAGATGCAATGTACGAGTATATGGCAAATTTATAGCATATTGACATCTATCCAATAGAAAGCAGTTTTTCCAATGAGTCCTCTAGAAGTCAGATATAATTATGCAGTAAAATCCCCGAACTATTGCCCTTTAAAGCTACAACACGGACAAAAAGACAATAAAAGTGAGAAAGCGTACTGTTAGTACTAGGAGCGCACGTAAAACTGCCAGAAACAGGATATCACGTATTCCTCTGTCTATTTTATTTTGTTTTCTTGGTCGTGTTTCAGTCGCTGTCGTGCTATTGGCAACCTCAATGAACTATAGGGGGAGCTGCAAAAACGTAAACAAACTTCTTTTACTACGGATAAGGTCGCACGTGTTCCCGTAAGTTCCGGTAAGTTAAACTGCACCGCGTGAGCTTGGCAGTGATTAATTAATCTCACTATAAAATTTATTAAAAAACCCATCCCCCCTGGGAGACGCACTACCCAACCTGGGATCGACTTGATCCTTTATTTAAAGAAGATTACAAACCATATTACAATTTGACTTTTGTAATAAACAATAACAAAAAAGATTTTTCTTGAACATCACAAACATAACAAATTCAAATAAGTCAGATTTTACCCGATCCGTGGTAACCAAATATTTAAGGTTCTTTCTAAATTCAAAATTAAAAATAAATTTCGCTGAAATACATGCTTCAAGCCCAAAACAAATAAGTACATACAAGTACTCAACAACAGTTATAACACAATCCGCTAAAAACAAAAATTCCAATTCAAAATAATAACAATATACGAGATACACCATGAAATTCTCAGTAGTCGCCTGTAATTAACCAAAGCGCAATCCACATTCTCTGGACAGATCTAACAATAATAATAATAGTAATAATAACAATGACAATTGCAAAAATTGTCGATAAAATAACAATGTATTTACATCAATACACAATTCCAATCACAAACAAGCTAGCTCAAACAATTAATCACCCTGAATAAAGACATCACTATAATCATATACAGACCACACAATAAATCATCCGCATGCATAATTAAGCTCAAAAGAGCAATACAACGATCAAAACACATAATCATCACCAGTAAATAATCAACTTTTATCCAAGATTCGAGACATTGACACAACAAGAAATATAATAATAAGCCAATCTTCAACCATACAACATATGCCATCACACAAAATATCAAACAGTAAAGCTCAATGACGTATTCTGAGTAACAAGAATATCCATCGCCACATTTTCATTGAACTTAAGGAATCTAATAAATTCCGAAATTCTATTACAAATTGGGGGTTGCCCAAAATTTCCCCCACAGATGAACCACACCAGGTTCCCATAAAATGAGCTCTATATGTAGTCAGACCCAAACATTGATACACTAAATGAAACATTGTAGCCGAAGACAAGCCACACTTACATTGTGCATTCTTTATGTTAAATCGTTGATAATAGGCTGGGCATGATCCATGTTCAGTTAACAATTGATTTATAAATCTATCGCTAAAACATCTCCGTTCTGAAACTTCAGGTAAAATCGAAAATGTATATCTTCCTGTTTCCGCACTCATCCATCTATTTTGCCATGATGTTATAAGTCCAATTTTAAGACGATTTCTAAGTATTTTAAAAGAGTTTTTTACTTCATAGTCAATCAAAGACTTAGAAGTTCCCTTTCGAGCCAATGAATCAGCCAGTTCATTACCGAAATAGCCTCTATGTCCGGGAATCCAGTGCAGAAAGATAACATCTAATCCAATTTCATTAATAATTTGTCTTATTTCTGTGACCAGTTCATCGGAACAGGTGTAGTCAGACATGACCTGAAGTGCACTCTGCGAGTCCGAAAAAATATGTACATCACATTCCAAAGATTTAGCTCTCACCCATCGCAAAGCTTGTAGAATCGCGTACAACTCAGCCTGAAAAACAGATGCGTTATCAGATAATCGGAAATACCTCTCACAGGAGATATTGCCTGATGACACTGCACAGAATCCCGAACCTACATGATCATTATACTTTGATCCATCAGTAAAAATTTCTTTCCCCAAACCACAAGGTGGGAGGGAGCTCCAATCAAACAACAATTGCTGTGCAGGATGAATCAACTTCTGACTTCTATTGTTTTGATATTCCTCTGATGATATGGATTCGCCAAAAACAGTAACAGATTCTTTCCCACGCTTCAGCCAATACAAAGCAGCTTCTTTCTCTAAACTCAGGTCCAGGGGCTCACATCCTGCCAAGACTTGAATGGAACTTGACGCCGTTGTCCTATAACAGCCCGTTATTCCAAGCAAAGCCACTCGTTGAATCTGTAATATTTTAGTTTTTGCTCTCACAGTAGGTATATACCAACCTGCACACGCATACAAAATCATACGTTCAACACAACCCTTATATATAGCCTTCAATACTCTTCCTCTAAGTCTCATAGAGATCAATCTATTTAATATTATCAATGTTTTTTCTTTCAAATATTCAATATGGGGAATTCCAGATAACTTTCCATCCAAAACAATTCCCAAAAATTTCAGCTTCTGTACAGGCCTGATTGTATGGTTCTGAAATCTGCATTTTGGAGGAGTCTTCAAAATAGATTTCTTAGAGAAAATCATCAATTTTGATTTCTCTGGAGCAAATGAAATTTTATATTTAATACTCCAATCATTTAGTTTGATCAAAGATGACTGAATCTTTGCCTCAATGCCCTGCCTTCCGCTGTCTGATACCATAAGGATGAAATCATCAGCATAAGCCAGTAACGTGACATTTTCATCAAAAGTCATTTGTAGGGCCTCATTTACAATAATATTCCACCATAATGGACCAGAGTTAGAGCCCTGTGGGCAACCTATACTATAATTATGAGTCATAATCGAATTTCCGAGCCGAGATTCAACACATCTCTCAGACAGGAAGCTCGAAATCAAATTATACAAATTCCTGGGACAATGAGATTGACCCAAGGAATATAATACGCTTGGCCACCAAACAGTATTAAATGCATTTTTAACATCCAAGGAGACTATACAAGTATGTCTTCCATTGTTTTTCTGTTTTTGTATTTCATCTCTAATAAAAACAATTGCATCCGTTGCACTCCTCTTCGGGAGAAATGCAAACTGCAATGGATGAAACCAATTCTTTGTCTGCAGGAAGTGATAAATTCTGTTCGTAATAATTTTATCCAATATCTTCCCCCAGCAAGGTAAGAGGCAAATAGCTCTGTAAGCCGATGGATCCGTTCGAGACCTTCCTTCTTTATTGAACAAAACCAACACAGCTTTTTTCCAACACGCAGGAAAAATTCCCCTCTCTAGACAAAGGTTTAATAAGTCAATAAAAAACTTCGAGTTAGTAATAAATATTTCTCTTATAACCGAAAAATCCATTCCATCCCAGCCCGGAGATGTATCCATTGATAAATGTCTAAAAATCTGTTCTACCTCATAATAACTTATAGGTAAATCATCCTCATCGCATTGAGACGATTTTGACATGCTTCTCATATATCTATGCATTTCCATATCTGTATCCATCAAATCCTCAGGGAAATGAAATCTCAATAGTTCCGTCATGCTATCTTCAATCGTTATCGTAAACAAACCATTTGCTGTCTTAATCGACGAAATAACAAGAGGTGAATTTACTTTATTTCTAGCAATCTTAAAAGGAATATCAAAAGGTGATCTATAATCAACTTTCTCACAGATTTCATGCCAGTAATTCTTCTTAGCTAAAACTAAAGCTCTTTTATATTTCGCAGATTCTTTTCTGTGTAGTGTTCCCGTAAAGTTGTATGTAGGAATGGCTGGTTTAACACTCTCAATCCTTGAGATAATGAAATTTATGGGCGCTACAAAAAATTAATTTCATGTGCAATTAAGAAGGAAGATAGGAAAGAAATCCACATAGTTTCGCATTGCATTCAATCCACCGCAATAACGTTGTCGCCTCATTCGATCAACGGTGTTTTAGACAGAAATAATTGTGAAATTTCTGTAGTCTTTTGAGTGCTCTTGTAAAGCGGCAGAAGTGGAACGCGTAAGCACTGTGTAGCAGTAATGCTTTACTGTAACAGGTAATTTTTATTTTTACATTTTCAGACAAGTGATATAGTAATACCGACAGGGGTGTCATTTCGATAAATGTGTAGATTAGCCTCCTAAATTATTTCGTCGGAAAGATAAATTATTTTACCTGGAAAAAGTGCGACGTACAGGTTTGAGATTATGGAATTTAAGGGCAAATGGTGCAGAAATTTTATGTTTTAAATGTCTTTTAAAGATTTTTATCGTAATATTTACATGTAAGCGCGATTGTGTGAAGAAATGCTGCGGTAGGCCTAACGCATCACTACCACGACAATGTCAAGCTTTGCTTTGTTGAAAGAATGATTCGCTGCAGAGTGTAATTTACGCGTGGATGACCACAAGTGCAGCCTCGTACGTTCTTGCCAGGGGAACGAAGCGTCATGTACTCATACGATACAGAATATAGTTCGTTCATGTTTTATCATTGTTTTAAAAGCAAATGTAGATAAATGTTTCGTTCTTTCACAAATGATTCCCCGATTCCAAATAAAAAGTACGAATATGCCTTTATGTCGTACAGGAAACTGGGGAAGTATAACTTGCGGTCCTGTTTTGAACGGCTTCCATTCTTAGCTATCTGCTGTGTCACTGTACTTTTGGTTCTCCTGTGAATACTTTCTTCGCAGGTCAGTTTCTATCGCACTGATACGTATCTTTTGCAAATCAAAGAGGTTTTTTCGGCTTTTCCTGCCAACAACGTACAGGATACAACAAAATAAAGGATGGATAGTCTCGACCTATCGCGCATCACTCTCCTGCCAACAACGTAACCACTTTCTCTTGTATTATTCCGCCCGTCATTTCGGTGCAGCAGCGAACCTTCCTTTTAACGGAGCAACGCATGACATCGTGCGGTAGCGATGCGTTAGGCCTAGCGCGCCGTTTCTTAACACCATTGCAGTTACAGGTAAATATTACGAAAAAAATCTTTAAAACAATTTAAAATATGAAATTTCTGCACCATTTGCCATTATTTTTCATACTCTAAAATCTGTACGTCGCTTTTTTTTCCGGGTACTAACATTTTTCCAACGAAATAATTTAGAACGGTAATCTACACCTTTACCGACATTTCATTTCACTTGACGATTTCCAGGATCCATTTTCATTACTCTGTCAACAATAACAAATTTGTAATTTTTGAACATTATGTTAAAAAAAAAGTGTTTTTGAATTGGTAATTGTTGATCACCATTCTGTTCTCAGTGTTTTTGAACTGGTGACTGTTAACAAAAGATTGCAAATCTTGTTCCTTAATGGAGTTTAAATTTATATCGATAAGAGCAATTACTAGTTTTCAGGAGCATGTAGAAATACGCAATTTTAAATTATTACTATGCAATAAAATCATGTCTTGTTTATTATTCATTCAAACACGTTACTAGCTTAGTAGTACTTCACTGGAAGGATTTCAAATTCAAGGCACAAGCGTTCATACTGACTTGTGAAAAACATAGCTGGAACCTTGGGAACGACACTGCGGGACGCAACAGTATGAATTGTTCTTTTTCACGGAATTCTCCATTATACTAATCTCTAATTCCAGAATAAATGCAAAAATACCCCAAAACAAGCCAACCGAACCTAAGCAACGATCTAACAACAGCTAAGAATGTTATCCGTACAATAGTAATTCTTCCTTTCGCCGCTAGAGGGAGAGTGGCCGCTGAGATTGCCAAATCTTCAGCATATGATTTCTAGAAGAGCTCTTAAGGTGGACATCTAGTGATTTTGCTTCCTATACTTCCAATGGGCAAACTTCTGTACACATTTTCTTCACAATTAATGCGTTCCCAAGGATGAAAATTTGAACACCGATTAAAATAACTTCATCTTATAACTTGGAATACTTAATATTTTCTAAAACATAACCACAATTAAGCATTCCAACATTTGCTTGTCTACTGACGTCGTCAATGTACAGGTCGCGCCATCTTTTTTCTGGTCTCAACACCACCAAAGGAAAAGTTATTGATTTTTAATACAATTCTGGTTATGTTTTAGAAAATATTAAGTATTCCAAGTTATAATATAGAGTTATTTTAATCGATGTTCAAATTTTGATCCTGAGGAACCCTTAATTGTGAAGAAAATGTGTACAGAAGTTTGCCCATTGGAAGTATAGGAAGCAAAATTACTAAACGTCCACCTTAATAGGCCTTAGGCTCGTCCGAAGGGGTCCGGGTTCAAATCCAGGTGAGGCATGGGTGTTGTGTTTGTCTTTCGGCACTGGCTCTCTCCCTTCCCTGGAACCAGTAACCCTAAATTAGGGACGGGCGACTGCTTATAGCCCATTGAGTTGCTCACGGTGGTCGTTAAACCTCCAATCAAAAAAAAAAAATAGGCCTTAGGACTTTTTGGAAATATTTAATAAGTTCAAGATTACTAAATTGAGTTGTCATGCAAACCTTTTGAAAATGAATGCGGCTGATTGAACACTTGCAAACATACCTATCGATTAAATGATTAATTGTATGGCTTATTAATTAATATTTTTTGCCTGGATATAACAGAAATATTTTAAAGACTTGTTACGTAAACCATTGAAGTAAATACCGCCCGGGCAAATCTCGGGTGCTCAGAGTTAAGGGGCCCCGGTAAGTAGAGGTCCGAAGGGAACCCTCCGGCAGCGGGACACCCAAGTGCCTGTAATAGAATGTGCGTTTTTAAACAGTTGCTACTTTTTTTAATTTGACTGAAAAACAGTCACACATGGCAACATGTGGAGATGCGGTTCTGGGATAATCACACGTTTGATGTTCGCACGTTCAAAATATTTAACTTTGAAATGGCTCTATTTTCGTATTCTAAAATTAAATGCATTATATAAGTACTCTTTTAAATGAAATAATCTGACTTTTAATAGATATAATTAAATAATAAACCTGTATATTTTTTTGTAAAAATTAAGACAAGTTAATAAAATTGGAATATTCAATAACATATTCTTGTAGTACAGCCGAATTTACACGAGGAACTACGACGTAGAGATATTATATATAAAAATATTGATATGATATTTCAGGAGAGAAGAGCAGCGGATAGCCTAGTGGTCAGCGAGTCAGACTGTCAATTCAAGGTCCTCAGGTTCGATCCTGGGCTGATCTTTCGGAGATGGTGTGACTTACTAACAATCGCTGAATATCCGCCGTGCATCGGACGAGTACGTTAAATGACAGCCCCCGGGTTGGACCCACCGGTTAAATGGGCATCCTTTCCTACGCCCCCTGACTTTCTCTCATCCCTCTATGAGCAACATCATACTTGTACGGTGGCGCCATCTACTGTACTCTAATCTCACTACAAACTGTTCTATCAAAGTCGCTAGACTTGCTCTCATTCCTTCCGTTTCTGCGTCCTGCCCAAAGACTCGCTGTAGGTGGCTGGAACCTAAACTCTACTTACTGTGGACGGAAGTCCTACAAGAAAATGACAAATACTTGCGAGTACCGTCTGTATACATAGCACCCCATATCATATTTCTGGAGAGAAACAAATCATTAAATAAAGCATTTGTCTTAATAGTTGTTAGGGAAACAAATCCCATTGGTCTTCCACATGAGATTCTTATTAATATTGTTATTGAGCACAAATTGAATTGTAATATTTGCAAAAAAATTAAAAAAATTACGTAGCTCTCAGTCTGACCATGGTCCAGAGACTCTGGTAGAACCTACTCTTCAGTAAGAAGTTGACAATTTTATTGAACTCAGATTGGGACTGCATTACATCTAATGAAAAATTAGAACAATAACACTTTTAAAAACAAACAGCATTTTACAGTAGGATAAAATTAAAATATAGTTTCTAAAATTTAAGAAAGTTATTGAATATTTTTTTTGTTGTTGTTGTTAGAATTAAATAAGAAGCCTCACTTCATTTTATGCCCAAGGGCTCCTTACATTGTAGATGATGCAAACCTTATGAATATGAGCACTACGGAATAAAAACTGTTAAAAAGGCCTAGGCCACGGTGTATGATGTCAGGTGATACAACTCCCTAAAAAAATGAATATGACGTCACAGCAAGGTAAACCATCCTAGCAGACGCCCTGGTGATCAACTGGTGTACAAACACTTATTGGATTTGCATTGTGGGGCGTTAAGGAAGATGGTGTTATATGCTATTTTCGGCTGCGGTAAGCGAAGTGGGAAAGATAATAATGCGTCCTATTGCAGATTACCATCTGAGTGAACGAAGTGGGATCAGAATTATAAAACAATTTATTCAGAAGCGCCAAAATTTGTGGTTATCACGTATCAGCAGAGTTGACATTGATGACGGAAACGAAGGAACATTGGAGTGTGTAGTTTACATTTTTGTAACAGGTATGTTCATAAATTTACTGATGTGTTATCTACAAAAACTATATGAAGATCTTTAAACTGGAATTAACCTTTCTTTATGAATGACTTGCACGATTTCATTTGCTCCGGAGTGAAGGCGTTAGTGCAAAAATCGAATTAATTAACATTATCACCGTGTTCTATTCGTGGCAAGACCTCAATATTGTTCAGGAAAAATGAGTATGGAATTACATATGGCTCCCCACAATTGCCCAATAACTTGAATTTATCAGAATAAAGCTATTTTTGATCGCCAGATAACCCACTTATGTAGCCCACGTAATGCACCTTTGATCTCACTTGTACACCAGTTGTTCTGCAAGAAAGCAGCAGACGAAAAAGTGGCGCGCACAGCGGTTTCGTGACGTCAATACATACGGTCTCAAGGCTAACTAGAAAGACAGGCTCCGGTGCCGAGACGAGCTACGGAGGTTACGTGACCACGGTAGTGCTGTTGTCGTCAGCCTCGGCCTTGGTTTTTGAGTCAACGAGCAAGGAGATTTGAAGCTGCGTTTTTGATGTTCAAAAACGAACTATAAGAGAATAAATTAAACGTTTAAAAAGACCAGAATTAAAATTAATCAGTCCAATGTTTTACTGAAGTGAATTATTTAATACTTCCTATCTTGACAAACTTTCACTTCACTGAATTAATAATCCCGTATTTTTTTCGGTGAAAACAAATTTGATTTTTTTTCAGTGCGTAAATACAGCTATAGCACGCACTACACACACCAGTACACAATTTATAAACGATTTTCCCTTAAAAATATATACGCTAAAAATTATTCGCCTTCCGACACTATTAAGTTGAAACTAAAAGTTTCCCATTTCGATCTAGAGGTTCGCCATAGGTATGCTGGAAAATTATGATTTTTTTTTTTTGATTGGAGGTTTAACGACCACCGTGAGCAACTCAATGGGCTATAAGCTGTCGCCCGTCCCTAATTTAGGGTCACTGGTTCCAGGGAAGGGAGAGAGCCAGTGCCGTAAGACAAACACAACATCCATGCCTGACCGGGATTCGAACCCGGACTCCTTACGGACGAATGATCAGAGGCCAGCGCCTTAGACCACTGCGCCACCGGGGTTGCGAAAATTATGAGAATCATGATTTTTTAAGGACTTTTTTATGACTAATATACATCATTTTCCAGGTTTGATTTTTTTTAATTTTTACCATACGTAATATAAATATATGCGTTTATTGTAATAATTAATATAGAAAGAAAAAGTTACCTCAATAACTGTAAAACAGCTCAGATTGATTCTCCACCACCCACTTATTTTTTCTCTGCACAGTGAGTTTATTATTGTTGCATTCTTATTTTACTTAGAAATATCATAAACCAAAAAAACAAAACAAAAAAACATCAATTATGATTAATAACTTTTAGTAAACACTTTAAGATTTATTAAGCTTTCTTTATTAACTGAACCAGTTCATCCAATTTTGTTTTCTTTTTTTTTTCTGTTCCTAAAACTGACTTTGTAATGAGCTATAAATTCCCTGTATTTTCTTCTGAGCAGTCAGTATTTTCCATAAGGCTTGCTATAGTGTTCCCTCCTGGCTGGGGAATCCTTGAAACGCCAATAGAGTGAAGAAAATAACTCGTTTAAATTCTATTCAAAAACCTTTACACTGTCTTGAAATGCACCATTGACAATATGTAGTCCGCAACTTCGAATGTCAATGTATCCATTGAATCCTCACGTAGCTGATTTTGCAGCACGTCGTAGAACTTCGAGTTCACAGCTGGACCATCCATAGACACCTGGATTAGTTTTCTCAAGCTTTAGCTTTTCAACACAAAAATTAAAGTTTTCCAAACCGATGTCAGCTGGTGCACACTTTAAAATTTTTGATCCATAGTACCTAGTAATAACTTTATCATAAACTATGAAAGAACAAGAATATCCATTTGTTTCCATTGAGTTCTCCTATTTAAACTCTTGTCAAATAACAGAACAAATTCATCATGATTTACATATTCTGTTAACAAAAACAGAAAATATGGTGAAATAGCATAACAACAAAGATGTGCATTTTTATTTTCACCATATGTCTTTTGCTATACGGCTGTCAGGAAATATGGCAAAAAAAGTTTGCTTTTTGTTTGCACGAGTTATATGCAGAGTAGCAAAATGTAGATGTAAGAGCGCATGCTCTACGCTGATAGTTTCCAAATCGTTAGCGGATTTTGCCGATAGTGTTTGCTGGTAGATTAAAAACAATGAAAATGTTATTTACAGCATTTAAAACACTTACTCAAGAATTTACTGAGATTAATATACTTAATTTGATTTTAACTTGAAAAACTTTCAATTCTTTTGTTTATACAGACATTTCTGGCCTCTGGATTTCATTGAGACCTGGTCTCAATGTATAAGCCCTGTATCAAAAGTTTTGTTTACACAAAAACAGCGTCAATTTTATTGCTAGGTTCTTCTTAAAGTTGCCAGTTATTAAAATCTTTTTCTTATGTATTTTGTAAGTCTACTAGTTTTGAATTAAGCTGGTGAAAATGCTATTTATTATTTTTGAAGGTTCATTAATGGAAGTGTTTTTCTGGGTATAAAAACTTTCTTTAGTCTCTTGATTTTATGAGGTTTATAGTAAAATATTTTAATGTTTTACCATAAAGGTCCATTTCACACATATTGCAGCACATTCAACTGTAATGTACTTATTTTGGCCTCATCGGAATCTGTAATGTTCTAGTAATTATTTAATGTTTTATTAAATTTTCTTTAAATTATGTAATTCTATTTTTATCATGGTTTGTGCTTCGCTGGTTTGCAGCAAGTTTTCTGTTTCAGGGGTTGTGTACGCAGATACATTTTATTTTTATACAACTCTGGTTATATGAATAGTTGCTATATATAAGTTTCATAGCCCACAGCACCTCTGACTCAGATATTCTGTGTGGGGTCACAAAAGCTCCCACATTTGTATTGCTTCAGCTTGAAGCTTACGTTTCTTTTCATGAGCTTACGGTGGGAGACAGCTTTTCCACGTGGCATTGCACTTTCATGTAATCACTAATGGTGGTACGTGTAGAAATAGCAGCATTTGCACATTTATCAAGTTCCAAATGTATTTTACCTTTCATGCGGCTTTTCAATCCAGATACACCCATGTTGAAAATGTCAAAGTTTCTCTAACCAAACTTCTTGGAATACACGTTTTCCAGTTATACTCCAAAAGAAGGAATAAAATAATCCATAACCAACGATCGAACAACAAACCACAACCTCATTGTTTAATGAACAAAGTAACAAACGTGAGCAATAGAATGGAAAACACAAACAGGTGAACACGAACAAGCAATAAAATATGGAGCTCAAAGATTAAAGTACCTAACGAGCGTTTCTCAGGACACGTGTAACAGCGCGAGCTGTGCGGGCGGTATTGGTTATTAAGCCCAGATGGCCACTGCTAGACGCTGAAGCTTCAGCGGTGGAGACGTACTTTTAACGGAGAGTGCTCCCGCGCACACCCATGACACATTTTGCAAGTCTATGAAAGATGTTCCCATTGACTATTTCATCTCACTTCATAGTTGTACACATAATTCATGCTAATCAGTCACTGCTCACAGAATTTGTGCGTTTTAATTAGTTTTTGATAATAAAAAAAATCAACTTACCTTCTGGTGGCTGTCTACCAATTTTCTGGGACAAAAAATACTATCAAAAAGAGACAGATGGGCACAATTTTTACATATGTGCCACAAATGCCTATTTCAAATAGTTTCAAAGAAGGCAGGTGCTGGTCGTCACTAGCTGCAACTGTATTCAGCTTCAGAATATTTCCCCTAACTTTATGTTTTTCCTTATTAGGTTGTAGGAACCTGCATCATCAAAATTTGCCACACACACACACACACACACTTACAATTTTACCACTAGCTAACACTTTAATACTAACCTGCAATTTCATTTACAATAAAAACACATACTAACTTTTCAATTTTTTAATTTTTCTAGCAGAACATTTATCACTATCTCTAAAATCATTCCTAACTTTAATTAAATTATTAATCATAATTTTGCTCGAACGCAAACATGTGCCTTCTAATACACTACGAAGGTTTTTCTTACAGATGCAATGTTCTGTTAATCGGCATAAAAAAATATCATGCTGTGAAAGTTTAATAGCACTCAGTTTGTACAAAAGGGAGAGTTGATTTTGAACACTGTAAAACTTTTCAGCAAAGGACTCATTTTTTTTTAAAACATGCCAGACTACAGCAGTAGCATATAAAGCACACTCAGTAGGAACAATTAACTTACCTCTGTCTAATTCTTTAATCAATTCACAAGGTACTGAGGAAACTTCAATATCAATTTCTTTATCAGACTGTAACCAAAATGTGCACTCAATGCATTTACCTAATTGTAACTGTTTTCTAACTGTAAAACCACAAATGTATGTTAAATTTATTAAAATATCATTGGGCACACTCTCTAATGTGAAATCTTCATCCAACACGTTAAGAAAGGGAGATACATCAACATTGTAAGTGCAGTCTTCTTTACAAGGAAGAGTTTTCACATGTACATTACCATTGAGGGAACTTAAAAGTACCATACTTTTGAACCTTAGTTTCTGCTCACTTTCAAGAAGCTGCACAAAGCTTACATAATAATTTGCTCCACTCAGCTGCCTGTAGTTTCCAAACCTACCTTCCAAATCGTCATTCTGGAACTTCCCAAGTAACAGATAATCAACTTTATACATTTTAAAAAGATAGGGTACAAGTTCTAAAAAAGTATCAGTAGTTGTAATTAATGACTGAAATGTTTGTGCAGTTAAAACATCGGCAATGGGGACCGTGGTCCTCCATTTTTTTAACCACAAAGACATGGATTTAAAAACATTTAATTGAAAATCTTCATTCTCTCTAATTGGTTCCATATATTTATCATTAAATCGCTTACCTTCAAATGCACTCTGCACATTTGCTATTTTCCACCATGTAGAAAAAATCTCTATAAACTGACAAGTTGCTTCATAACCAGGGAACATGGCATGCTTACTTGTTGCAATGCACTTTAGAGCGGCAAAATTTTTTTCATTTATTATTCGCAGAGCAAATTTCACATTTTGCTTTTGTACACTTGAAGGATACAAAACTTTAGCAGACAAAAGATGACCATATTTAGCAAGAGAATTTTTTTCTAATTCATATAATAATTCTACATGTTTATATTGAGCTTTTAAAAGCAAATCATTATTGACCATATCCGGAAATATGATGCAACGATTCTCACCTTTTTTTGTTATCCAGTTATTCCTAATACACTTAATTATATGAACAGAATCAAATATAAAAAACAATAACCTGGAACTGTCAACACGGTGAATAATACTTGGTTGCAGAATTTTGTTAGGGGTTAAAAGTTCAAATGCTTTCCTATTAATTGCATTATTATCAGAAATCAAATAAAGAACTTGAAAGCCAACCTTTTCAATTTTAACAATTACATTCAAAATCATCAATTTTAACTGTTCAGATGCTAAACTGTGAACAGGTGTAATACTTACCACATCTTTATATTTTAAAAACAAAGCTGAAATCACAAAGACTTGTGCAGTTTTTGCAGTTTTGCTGACATCAAACTGGCTACTACCAAATATTGATCCACCTTTGAAACTCATTTGTGGTTCAATGTATATTTCATCTAATAACAAGTTCACAACAAGCTCGTGTTGTTTTAAGTGTTGAATTTTACTTTTCAAATATGTAACACTGCCTTGAAGAGTACTGCCTGAAATGGAAAATCTGTTAATTAGTTTTTGCAAGTTACGGGGATGTGGAAGGTACAAACATTTACTTTTGTAGAGGGCATAGTACGTTGAAGAAGAATGGACATATATTGAAGATGCTAGAACCATGGTATTATTGCTATAATTTCTTCGGTTTTTTGGCATTTGGTGAATTTTTAACTGCTCACTAAAAAACTAATTGAGGTGAATCAGAAGACTGCAATGCGACAATAGCTGAATCTACAACATTTACTTCATCCTGCGTAACTGTTTGTTTTTCAACAAATGCTACCAATTCATCAAAATCATTTAGAGATTTCAAAACCTTCAAACTCTTAGGCAACCTTTTTTTACTAATCTTAATCTTACCTGCATAAATTTCAAATTCAAGATCATTAAATACAACAATGGATCCTGCAAGACAAGGTAAAGAACATGTAAAATCAACATAACAAAAAATAGTTTTACAATCATTACTTACAACTGTCCATTCCATTTTGAATTGGTCTTTGTTTTCAAGATAATGCTTAATCAGATCCTGAGAGCAATTAATTTTTTCTTTTCTCCAAATACTTGTTGTGATCTAAAAGACTTTGCTTTAAAGCATTCTCAAAGTGAGATTCTTCCACATCTGCAAGCCTTCGAGTTGTACTAGGTGCAGCAGTTAAATAATGTGGTGCATTAGGGAATATTGTGGGCACAGACCCATCCCGCAGTGCTGGCCCCTGTAGCTCAAATTCTTTTAACTCTCCATTGACAACCAGTTTGTCGACACTAATTACACACGATTCATGAAAATGCTCGATACAAACAACTGGGTTTTTCTTACCTGTAAGATCTGTGGGAATCTTTCTAAGCCACTGACTCCTTAGGGGTTCTTTGGCAACTGAAACGTAGAGACCTTTTCATTCTGGCTTCTATAGTTTGATTTGCAACCAAATACACTACAAGTTCTGGGCATGATCTGTTCTTGTATTTGGGCTTCAATTTATCAATCTGTTGTTTACAAAAAAAAAAAAAAAAAAGCATTCAGGAATGTTGTTTTAACTTGTTAAAAGCCTTAGGAGAAACATGAACCCCAGGAGGCCAAATATTACTTCATCTCTGTACATATTAAATACAGTCTATAAAGAAATTAGGGTTTATTTTTTCACTATAACCAGAACCAAATGTTTTTAAATTCTCTGTGAGAATACATTATGTTGCCTTATTTCATGTTTGTCACACAAAATGAAAAATCAAAGTAACAAACAGGCGATACTGGTGTTTCTGCCAAAAATGAAGCCAAAATTATAAGTGTAGATAATATAGCAGGAAAATCACTAGAGTACTATTTGTTAACTGTCTTGCAAGTTAAGGAAAATAGTAAAAATTAATCCTAAATAGTCTTTCTATGCTAAACGAATGTTAAATTTGTATAGCCACAGTTAATGATATAAAACATTTGTTCAAACGGGGAAGGCAATCGTTGAACTCTATTCAGTTATATGTATGTTGCTATGTCTAATAAGTCAGCATTTCGTGAAAAAAAAACTGCACAAGATATAAAAATTATCGCTTTGGTTCGAAATATTGTGAATTTAATTAAAATCTAACTATCCCGTAAATCCATTGAGTCAAGGCAATACTAAAACGTATTACACTTTGAAAACTTTAAAACAATATGCAACAACGTGGTGTTCGACTGCCTGACTGAGGCACGTCGCTAGGGTAAATGAAAATAGTTTATTAGCTGCAATTAGAATAAAATAAGACCACCACAAGAGTCCAATCCACGGAAATAAAAAAAAAAAAAAAAAGTTCCTTCCATTCTTTGTAACTAACAGTTTCTTATCAAATAACTGACAAGCACAGACAGTGAAGTAACGTTTAGGCCTAAATGTGCTACAACTCTAAACCCATTTACAGACAAAAAAAGAAAAATCACTTTTCTACTTACCAAAATTATTTTGTGTAATCCTTATGAGTGAACATGTACTTTTAAGCACATGTGTGGGATGTTTAATAGATTTATATATTGCACACACTTCAAAATGTAGAGAAAAACACCACCAGCCACAATGTCAAACGACAGCACACAGAAGATAGCGTCAGCCACTGACTCAGCCTCGCGACAGACAGACAGACAGCACCACCAAAGAATATCTAACGAAGCGTTTATAATATTCTTTGGCACTACCGTGATCACGTGATTTCTCTGCACCGGAGCCTGTCTTTCTAGTGAGCCTTGATACGGTCTATACAGTTAGAAAATTGGATCGTTAATGTCATAGCTCACCAGGGAGCGTGTAGGAGTTGTGTGATGATCTTTCACCCTAATCATCATAGGAATACATAGCGTTTATGATTTCATCAGTACTAAATCTGTGTTTATTACAAGTATTTTTAATTAATTACTTTGAGCAGATGTGTGGTATTGAAGTTCCAGAAACGCTGAAGTTTCTCTACAGAAGTTAAAGCACGTCAACTCTTTCAATTAGATGGGGACTAATATTTTTAGTGCAGCTGTGTGTCGGACAAAGATCAGTGTAATTCTTACGTTCTCGATATGCGGCGAAATAGTTTTGTATCAAGCTATCTGACCGATTATTCGATATGTAAAGGACGTTTATTCACCTTTGAAGCCCTAACAGATAAAAAACGATCACGAATTTATGTTTTAATATCAACAGAACTCTGGCAGTGCAAGTTGTTTACATTATACATGCGCGCTGCCATGTTTATATGTATAAATGGCGGCGCGCATGAAACATAGTGATCGCGCATAGAAAAATATTTCGTTTTGTAATTAAGGAAAGCTATCGTACGATAGAAAATAGTAAAAACTATTGACCGCTGCTTTAAACTTGCTATTCTGCATATAAAAAGTGAGATTATCGAACATAAAGGTGTGGAAACAAGAAATACAATGCGTGGCTACTAAACAATACAATTATCAAACATAAATATGCATATGTATCCCTATCATTGACAACATCCCACCTGGTAGGCACAAAAGTACATGTTTACGAAGCGCTTCAGGTTCTGTTTTTTCAATTCCAAGCAAAATAGCATTTTTAAAACACGAATACTTCTGCCCCTTCCTCCCATAAGAAAGCATAGGTTGTGTCGAGTCATCGGCACATATGTTGGTCTCGCCATCTGGTGACAAGCGACATTAACGGACGAGTTTTGTTTCCAGAGTTTTACCCTGACTGTCATACATCGTGGTCTAGGCGTAGGGGTTAGCTGACCAGAAGTCCCCAGTTCTTGAGGACAGTCCTCGAATTTAGTTTACTCTCCCCAAAAACGCCTGATGCCTTTGGAGACGCAAATTGTCCTCAAATTTTGATGTCTGTCCTCAAATGTCCTCGAATTTACACTTCCTCATTAGCTAGTTATAGATTTCTAATTAAAAATGTTCTTAAAAGTGGCTTTCGTTGTACTAATTTCCCGACATGCTTCTTGTGAAAACATACTTTGGCTTAACCGCGAGCAACTCTAAGGACTATAAGCAGGCACCTGTCTCTAATTTGGAGACATTCGTTCTAGGGAAGGGAGAGAGCAAGTGCTGTAAGATAAACACACCATCCATGTCTCAGTCGGAGCCCGTACCCACTTGTACGAGTGGTCAGTGGCCAGCACTAAGACACTGAACTACTGGAGCGGTCAAATTTCGATTGTACTTTAAGTTTCTCCAAAAACTTTGGCAAAATGAAAAATTTGGCATGCAGCTTGATTTTAATTCGGCACTTATACAAGGTAAAGCATTTCACTTTTGCTAATATGTTCTCGCCATCATAATTCTACTTTGTCAATACAAATTAACAACATTCTACAAGATATATCCTTTTAAGACACAAATTTTTATATGTAATATCACTTATTGAAGCACTGCAGTTTTGTGACAAAAAGATTTGCATATTTTTTTAGTACGAATATGTCCCCAAATGAACTACCGATTTGGGGGACGCCACGCCCTTTTGTCCTCAAATCAGTGTTCCAATATATCTGGTCACCTTGCGTAGGGGAGATGCTAAGATCACAAGACTTGCTAAGTTCACATACCATGCTGACGTCACAGATGATATGCCTCGACCACGGTAAACCGATATAATATCACTAAAGGCAGAGCAGATGTAAACATTGTGTTTTTCGAAGCAGTCAGAAAATTCGTGTAAGTAATGCGGATATAAAGCAGATGCAAACATAAAACACTGGTTTGTATCTTGTTTCTCAGTGATCTTCATTTGACCAATGCGGAAATAAAGCAGATTCAACCAATAACTATTCGCTAGTTTGCATCTTGCTCCATTTCTTTATCCCAGCGTTCCTATTATTAGCATTATTCATTGAACATTTTTATGTGAGCAGATCTAATGGTACCAGACAACATTGCTTGGGCAGCGATCTTTTAAACAAATCACTTTCTAAGAAAAGCTAAAGTATTTAATTCGCAGGATTTTAGTAAATTTCTGATTCAAAATATTTTTCGTTTATTTTGTAGATTCTCATTCGCGATAAAGTTACAAGCACAGTTTTTTTTCTTATCACTAGTGCATACCATAGATGGCGACATACGTTCTCTCGAATGGGGTGTGAACTGAAAATTAAACAACTTCGGAAAATTTGAGTTACGTTGCTTTTGCTAATGATAATAAGTAATCCGATAATTGGCATTACCGTATACAGAACACTATTATTAATAAAATTAACGACATTGTAAATTATATAGATATTGGTAATCCCACTAAACCTATACCAAATAATTTTTTTAAATAATATTTTAAGATAATTTTTTTAATTTTTTTTTCTTCATATTTTGAACAAAGTTGATGAAAACCGAAGCCAATTGAAAAGGTGTGAACAAAGACGTCTTAACGTAACCAGGGATAACTGGTTTTCCAATTATTTCGGGAGTGGCGCCTCCACGGCCCAAGCCGACATGTACTTTTTGATGATTTTCCCATTTTTATGTTTTTCGTTATTCTCTTGACACTCACCCGCCTCAGTTGTAGGTTGCTGAGATTGTGATTATGCGCCAGCTCTGGGTTTTAGTTTCTCATTTTCTTTCCTGTCTTGTCCATTTTATGTTTCCTTCTTTGTTTTTCCGAGCTGGTTAGCTAGACCTACTTGCACGTTTGCCGTGTGTGGTGACCTCTAAGGTGGAAAAGGGGATGCTGGAGGCTGAGGTTTCTGGAAGCCGGGTTGTTGTTGTTGTCGCCAGTTGCCAACACTCCTCTTTGCCCCCTGCTTCACCCTAAACGGGCGGCTAGGAACTAACCCACTCCTAGTCAATGTCTGTGGCAGAATGGAGTCCAGACCTCTAACACGGCTTGTCGTTTCGTACGACATGCCAAAGGGGTGTTCCCAGGCACGGGAAAGTCTGGATGCACGCCGAGCGCATGTCTGCCCTATCAACTTGCTATATCCGCTTCCTATCCCTAGAGCCATGTCCTGCGTCACCTGGGCTTGCGGAACTCCGGCTCTCCCTCGTTGGGCTTGATTGTGGGTGGGGAAGTCGGCGGACGAATTATTTATTTTTCTTCATGGCTCTAAATATTGTTTTCCAAGATCATTTCTTCTGGCAAGAACACCAAAGTTAAGGACCAGAAAAGCGTTTCTTCTCCACAAAATTCTCAGCAAACTACTCAACGGCGAGCGCATCCCGTTAAGACACTTCGGACAAAGCATGCTCCCATCTTGGCACCTGGTCACACGCCCCCAAATCTGGGGGAACACTCGTCAGAGGAGATGGAGGCTGACCTCGTTTGAGCATTTCCTTTTTCATCTCACTTTTAACCATGGCCTCAATCATTCAGTGGAACTGTCGAGGTTTTCGGACGAGTTTTGATGACATGTTACATCTGCTTCCGTTGCACTCTCTGGTGTGTCTTTGTCTACAGGAGACAAAACTTAAACCACCAGACCTGCTTTCAGTTAGAGGCCACAGTGCATTTCGGACAGATAACGTATCGGGAGACCTGTGGGGGAGTCGTTATTCTTGTCCCTCACAGGGTCCCGGTCTCTTCCGTTGCGGTATCTACAACTGTGCAGGCCGTGGCGGTTCGTATTTCTGTGCCTGTACCTCTTGCTGTATGCAGTGTCTTCTATATGCCGCCGGATGAGGATGTGAGCGTCTCTCTTCCGGAGAGCTTGATTGATCAGCTGCCTTCACCATTTCTTCTACTGGGTGACTTCAATGCCCATCATCCTTTGTGGGTAGTGTCAGCATTAGCACGAGAGGTCGTCGCATAGTCTCTTCTGTCTTTGGCCTCTTAACACCGGTGTTGATACGTACTTGCATGAGCAGACAAGATACTTTAGTGAGATCGATTTGACCTTGGGATCACCATCGATTATTGCTGATTGGTTGTGGACGGTGTGTAACGACCTCCACGGGAACAAACATTTTCCAATTGTGCTCTCGCATCATGCGAACATGCCATTTTCTGCCTCCCGCCCCCCTCGATGGAGGATGGAGCGTGCCAGATGGGAGGTCTTCACATAGTCTTCTGCCATGGTGACCCAAGAGTCAATCGACGCAGCTGTTCTTGAAGTCACAAATTGCATTATTCAGGCGGCTGATCTTTCTATACCAAAAACATCTACGACGCTCCCCAGAAGTCCGAAGCCTTGGTGGAACCCTGAATGCGCAGCTAGGAGAGCTCAACATAAGGCCTGGTCTACGTTTCGGCGTTATCCAGCCAATGACAATCTCGCTGCATTTAAACGAGCAAAATCCTATGCTCGGTTGATGCGTCGACGTAGCAAAAGGGAGTCAGTATGTTTCATCTCTCACTTCACGTGCCAGTTCAAAAAGTGTGTGGGACAAGATTCGTAAGATCCAGGGTAACTACAGTTCTCGCCAGATTTCTGTTCTCGAGAGTAACGCCTGCACAAGTCGGTGAGATTGCGGATTGTTTGGGTGAGGCTTTTGCCTCCGTGTCGAGTGATGTGGCTTATCCTTCCTCATTTCATAGGATTAAGTCACAAGCCGAACGCCAGAAGATCTCGTTTTCGCCTTTTTACGACACCGATTATAACTCCCCTTCAGCATGGTTGAACTACGGGTGGCTCTGCATCGGTCCGGAGCTACATCTGTCTGTCCCGATGGCATCCACTATGACATGCGCCGTCATTTCTCGCAGTCATCTCGGGAATCTTAATTCTGTACAATCGCATTTGGTTGGAGCACAGTTTCCCGGAATCTTGGCGAAAAGCTTTTGGTCTGCCTTTTCCCAAGCCTGGCAAGGATCCGAAGTCTCCCTCTAGTTATCGTCCAATTGCTCTCACTAGCTGTCTGTGTCAAGTTCTCGAGCGCATGGTTAATTCCCGTTTAATTCATTTTTTAGAAAAAAATCAAGTACTTTCACCATCACAAAGTGGCTTTCGCCGTCATACCCGGGTACTGCTCCTCCCACCCACCCCCGGTAATAAATAAGGGCGTCTTCCTCCCCCTTTCTACTTCGCTTCCATGTCACTTTCCTATCGGGCACTCTAGCACAAATCTCCTAGCTTCCTATTTCTAAGGGTTGTTTAAGACCAGAGGTCAGACACTCCCTTTTTAAAATCCTCTACATATGATCATTTTTTCGCCATCATCGTTCACCTCACGATCATCTCTGCACCTTGAGACATCTATGTGCGAGGTGTTAGTGCGTAGACAGCACTGGTTTTTATTTTCTTTGACATCGAGAAAGCCTATGATCGTGCTTGGTTGCACGGCATTATCCGTGACCTCCACGCATGCGGATTGCGAGGAAATCTTCCGACATTTATTGTAAATTTTCTTCGCAATCGGGTGTTCCAGGTGCGCCTGGGTGAGACACTCTCGGCACCGTTCCATCAAGCACAAGGTGTTCCTCAAGGTTGTATTTTATCTGTCACATTGTACATCCTCCGCATTAATTGCCTTTTCACAAATGTTCCTCCTGCGGTTTCGGCTACTGTGTATGTCGATAACTTGCACATATTCTGCTCGTCATCAAGCATGAATTTTATTGAAAGGCAGTTGCAGTCCGATTAATCACATCTTTAAAGCGGCGAATAGCAATGGTTTCGTTCTTTCTCCCGACAAGACAGCGTGAGTCCATTCATTTCTGCCAGAGGCGTGGCCTCTATCCTGACCCAGACCTCTTTTTAGACCGTGCAGCCATATCAGTTTTGCCGGAGACCAAGTTCCTTGGACTGACCGTCGACCGTGCACTTACGTTCCGTACGCACGTTCGGCGGCTCAAGATTTTCTGTCTACGTTCTCTGTCTATCGGAAGATCTTTTCGAGAGTCTCTTGGGATGCAGACAGGATCTCTTTGTTTCGCATTTACCATTCCTTAACACGGTCGAAACTGGATTATTGTCTGGCGGATTTCAGACTAGGCCAACGCCCCTGTAACAAGGCCGCAACACCAGTTCTTGACGTCATCACAGGAAAACCTTGCCGTGACCGCCCTACCTGGTGTACTGGTGCTATCTAACGCGACCAAAGAGTTGGTACGTATTGATAAACGTGGAAAGAGCGATGTCTTTGTTTATTCAGTAATAATTAATACACTCAATGGAAAACATTAGATATAACTATTAATAGCGTGTTGGTGCTCATAGACTGGAAAACCGTAAGTTAATCGGGCGACATTTGAAGTTCTGTCACATCTTGTCTAGGCTTCTCACCACCTTTTCTAATGTTTTCTTTGAAATAATAGGTGTTTTATAATTTGAGGTGCAAGATAGTTAGCTAGTAACCTTTTGCACTCACTTTATCTCTAAACATGAAGTTAAAGTAATCAGTTTTTCTTAGAACCTTGTCACATTTACCGTGACTTGCAGTTTCAATTTAGGCTTCTCACCTCCTTTTCTGATCTTTCCCTTGAAATAATAGATTTGTTTCAGTATTTGAAGTGCAGGATAATTAGCTAGTAACATTTTGCACTTACTATATTTTTAAATATTAAGTTGAGGGACTCAGTTCTTACTATAACCATGTCACATTTACCGTAACTTGCAGTTTCAATCTAGGCTTCTCACCTCCTTTTCTAATCTTTCCCTGGAAATAATAGAGTTGTTTTAGTATTTTAAGTGCAAGATAGTTAGCTAGTAACCACCTGCAGCTGAAGTCTGCTATTTATGTAACCATTTTTGAATCCCTCTTCCCTCCTCAATAAGGCTGACACAAAAAATTTCAATTTCAAATCCACTAGCGAAAACATATTTTGATTAGTCAAGTTGCCAACAGGAATGCAACTCAAAACCCTGGAAAGTGTTAGTTGCCCTGCGTAGTGTATTATGCTGCAACAATAATATTCATAAAAAAATTGCGAATTAGACTTTTGTAATATCTTTTTGGGTATAAATTAGCAATAGCTTACAATATGAGTACATTTGGATGTAAAACAACATCATTTTTATTGTCGGCAGTAAACCATGTCTTTGCCTGCCGGCAATAAAAATAAATAAGCATGTTGAAACCAAGGAGGTTAGAAGAAGAGGAGGTGAAATGATCCGTTTTATGTGAAGCCAAAACAGATCAGCTATTCCGATCCTCTCTCTGTGGGGGTGGAAGTCCGAGGGAGTTCGGAGAAGTCACTTCCAGTGCCAAAAGCAGTTTCGCTTAGTGCATGCAAACCATGAAAGCCAAGGACGCAAACAAAGAATATTTCGGACTTCGTATTTCTCAACATTAGGGTTTTGGTTATATTTTAAACATGGTTCATTGCACATGCGCAGTATGCAAGTAACCATGTGCAGTATTCACTTCCGCTAAAAAAATCATTATTTTGTTCAATTTTTTAAAGAAATACCAACACATATTTTCCTATTTTGTCTGGAATTTTTTAATTATGAGAATGAATACTTCAGCCTCAATTTTTTTCATGACTGTATGGGTTGACTAAGGGTTCGAAAAACCCGTTTGAAATCGCGATTTCTTCATAGAGATATACAGAAGATTCTCGGGTTGGGCGAATTGGCATAGTCAGCTGATAAAAGGTGGCGTCACACCAGAAGCACAGGGAGTATGGCTGTTGCCATCTCCTCCTTATTCTAACCTCCTTGGTTAAAACACAGTAAAATTTCTTTTTCGCAAACTTCTAAGAGCCAAATTGTTTGGTAATTCGAAGATGCTATAATCAGTAAGCCCAAGTAAAAGCTGCCAGAGAAAAAAATTACCAGTTTTGCACTTATTGTTTTTAGAGAGTGTATTGGATTTAAAAGGAAATTTGGGCGTACTGATTTCCAAGGTAGTGTTGATTGATGTGACATGTTTGGATCACATGGCAGTATTGTTTTTAAAATGGTTTAGGGAGTAAGTGGTAAAGTGAATGCCCTGCACCACTTGGTGACCTGCCTCCGATCCAACATGCGTTGAAGCGGAGGCAGGTCGATGTGTACGCCATTACTCGAAAAGTGAAGGCCGTTGCTCGGGGGTATGTGCAAAACGCCACTGACGCTACGTCTCGGCCAAGGAGGTTAGAAGAAGATGTGGTGAAGGGATCCGTTTTGAGTGAAACCAAAACAGATCATCTGTTTCTGCTATCTCTCTGAGATGGTGGGAGTCTGCGCTGCGAGAGTTCGGGAACGTGACGTCACTTCCTGTGGCTTAAGCAGTTTTGCTTAGCGCATGCAAACCAAGGATGGAAAGAAGAAATATTTCGGACTTCTTATTTCTTAACATTAGGCTTTTGGTTATATTTTAAACATGGTTACCTGCACATGGGCAGTATGCATGGTTGCTCGCACATGGGCAGTAAGTAACCATGCGCACTATGCACTTCCGCTCAAAAAATCCTTATTTTATTAATTTTTTTAAAGAAATACCAACAAAATTTTTCCTGTTTTGTTTTTTCTGGAAATTTTTTATTATGGGAATGAATATTTCAGTCTCAATTTTTTTCATACCTGTATGGGTAGAGTAAGGGTCCGAAGAACCCGTTCAAAACCGCGATTTCTTCATAGAGATATACAGGAGATTCTTAGGTTGGGTGCATTGGCGTTGTCAGCTGATAAAAAGTGGCGTCACGCTAGAAGCACAGGAAGAGGGGTTGTTGCCACCTCTTCTTACTTCTAACCTCCTTGGTCTCGGCACGTCTATGAGGCTAAGAAGCCATTGAGGTTGTAGAAACGATGGGATCCATTGGTTTCGAGTCACCGTATCCATAAACGTAGGTACTTGAAGAAATGGCTTTGGTTTAGAATGATGGAGAATGCCAATGATGACGGAATAATACAGTTCCACAAATGGTGATATTCCAAAAGTTTGCCAAAAAATCTTAACTTTCACAACGGAAAAGAGGACATGTGATACAACGCGAATACAACGAAACTAAGAGAAACACATGGCGAAAGTATTAAAAGTGCCCAAATGCAAAAATTAAAAAAAAAAAAAGCGCTTGCAGATAAACAGACCAATGGGAATATTGATAGGGTAGTTGTATACTTTTAGGTCACAGAGGTATTTTTTAAAAATTTTGAGGGAAAATGCACCTAAAACTATGTAGTTTGCAAAAACTGACCGGAAAGTAGGTGCTGACACAGAAGTATACAGTAAAAGGAGAGAAACAGTAAAAGAAACTTACCTTGTTCCGGGTAGCGAACTTATCTGGGTAGAGGCGCTGAGGTGGGGGGAGGGAATAAGTTAAACACACATCCATGATTTTGCACAAACGTGATGGCTTCGTGTTCATTGTGAAGTTTAAGGAAGGAATCCGTGAACGTAAAGGAACAGGACTCACATTTTTCGTCTGCCAAGCATGCAAATAGTGTTGTGCCGTAGGTCGATGCGTCTGCCATTGCTGCAGTCCGGAAATTGTTCTATACTGAAGTAACAGGATGGCGGTGGATGTGAGCATACGCGGTATGCCACGTCTCCATAGGAGTCGAGCTCTTAGGTAGGAGAAAATCCAGCGTCGCCTAGTCGCATCATCAACACACATAAATAATACTCATAGCGGTGATACTGCTCGATACACCGAATGGTAGAACGCCATATCTTGACCAGTTGAGAGCACACAGGTAATTGACTGCCACTTCACCAATGCTTACACTCACCGTAACCTTCTGCAACCATTACGGAAGTTCTGCTCTAAGCGAAGAAGGAAGTAGTCAACACTTTTAAAAAATCGTAAAAAAACTCTGCACCACAAAACAACGGATATCGTGATCGATCAGCATCCCAAATCGGGGGAGAAAAATAAAAGATTGTCAAAGCCCCCTGCGAAGTAAAAGTAAACCATAACCTATTGATAGAAGTAGAAAAGAATAATATTCTAGTTTAAGGTCCAACGGGTTTTGGAGTATTTTTAATTTTTTTTTCCGGTTCCTCTGTACTTCCGATAAATTTTGTCATTGGTCTGGTTTTCTGTCGGTGGTTAATTTTTTTTTTTTTAGTTCTGGACTACTTTCCACAGCTCTTTATTATTCAATCTCTGGGCTCCTTTAGCTTCGCTCTATTTCAGCCCTATCACTACTCTTCTTTTCTGTGGCAATTTATAGTCCGTTAAGATGGCGATGTGTTAGGAGTTTTCCCTCTACGACTACTTTTGGCAAAGTTTTGGAATATCGACACCTATCAATCAGTATTATCCCGGCGCCATTGGCTTGCGAGGTCATTCTAAAGTGAATCCATTTATTCGATTACCTGCGTATGTATAGATACAGGACTTGGCAGCTATGTATCCTATCGAATCTTGGAGTAACATCAAAGAATATCTAACTGATAAGAAGGTAAGGCTCAGCGAGACGTAACTAGCGCCACTATATTATGCGGCAAAGAATTACTACACAGAAGCCAACATTACAGGCTGATGCCGCAGGATGCCGAGCAGACTGAGTTAGACTGAGCATGCGTGTTTGTGTTCAAAGAATATAAACGCTTGTTTGTGTTGGCGTTTTGTTCAAAGGTTTTGTTGTTCTCATCTAGATCTGCGTTTATATTACAGCCATGAAATACACCCACTCCATTCCGATGAATAACAATTCATGGAATGGAGTGGATGAATAACAAGAACAAATTTGAAACCGTTTGAAACAAATATCCTGGAAAACCATTTAAAACAACGTTTGCTAAAAAAAAGCTATCGTTACGTTGAAAAAATTAATTTATCAATTATATGAAACTGACTTTTATGAAAAATACCTCGTAATATTGTAAAATGAAAGAGGGAAGCATTCGATTACACAATGCATACCAAACAGACAGCTTTAAGCATACACTCAATCGTGGCGAGTTAGTCCGGTCGGTAGAGAGCTCAGCTATCACGCCAGCGGCCCAGGTTCGAACCTACTCAGATACGAACGGATGTTTTTCCGATCTGTTGAGAAAATTTCTCCAGCGCAGTGCGTTTAATTTACAAACTTCGGAAGGGTAGAAAAAAATTGTAGCTTTGGGAAACTGCGGTTGTCTTTGCTTTTTTTTATTATTATGGCTGCTACTGAGAAACCAGCCTCAGCATTTTTGACATTTAAGGTATATTGTAAATATGAAATTCATGCCAAGCAACCTGGTATTACTACGGTGCTTAAAGTGAGAATAAAACTGCTAAAATTTCCTTAAAATAATAATTGCTAATGTATATATTTGTTTCACCAAAAGAAGGGACAGGAGGGATACTCAGAAAAGAACAAAAAAAATGCTTTAGTAGACCCAATGAGACCGAAGGAAACAGTCGCAGATCAAAGCTTAGCTTCCTTTCCGTGAAATAGGCTTCCCGTCCCGTGTCTCCTACGCTTTTTGCGCCTGAATGTTAACTTTCCCGCAGAGCATCTGCTGCCGCATTACATGGTGGCGCTGCTGTCGCCTGTTTTACATTATCTCTACGAGAGTTGAGCTTCTTCACGCGAAGCGTTTATATTCTTTGGTAACATAGACGAGCCGAGGCCTCCTTACTCTGTGAGCGATGGCGATTGCATTTTGCGCATGCTTTCAACGAACGGCCAGCCTTTCACTTATCAAATTCCTCTTTGATCGGTTCTCGTGCCTGACTGACACTTTACCGAAGCTTATAGTCGACATAACCTTCCGCGGCCATTAGGAGAGTTATAAGTGGAGGATGAAATAGTTCCACTTTTAAAAAATCAAGAAAAAAACTAATTGTCTGCGGCTTATCAGACTAATGGATATCGGCATCATTTAGGAAGACTCAAAAGTAGATTCGAAAAAATTCAGCCAAAACCTGCTGCACCTTAAACTGTAAAATTACCGTAGAAAGGCATTACGGAAAAAAATAAGAAATAGTCAAAAACCCTGCGACCTTTAGCTGCAATGCTACCATACTCTGTTGTAAATCTTTCTGATGCTGAAAAATTCCAAGAATATGAGAAGCAATTCCAGGTTCAACTGTTTGAATAGTAGCGGTTTAAGAGAATGAAGAATTCCATTTTTTATAAATATTCATGAAATTAATGGTAAATAAAAGGCATTATATTCTACTTTTTTTTATTATCTATTTATTAATATTGGAACTAGTGTTGCATTGTTTTATTATGGAAAGGAGCAGTGATACTTGACTATATAGACCGTATGCATATGACGTCACAGCGATGTAAGCCATCGTAGCAGACGTCCTGGTGATCAACTGGTGTACAAGCACTGCTTGGATTTGCATTGTGGAGCGTTAAGGAGAATGGTGTTATGTGCTGTTTTCAGCTGAAGTAACCGAAGTGGGGAAGATAATCATGTGTCCTATTATAGATTTCTGTCTGAACGAACAAAGTGGGATCATAATTATGAAAATTTAATTCAGAAGCGCAGAAATTTGTGGTTATCACGTAAGTTGAAATTGATCACCGGAAACGAAGGAACACTGGAGTGTGTAGTTTGCATTTTGTAACAGTTATGTTCATAAATTTACTGATGAATTATCTACAAAAACTATATGAAGATCTTTAATCTAGAATTAACCTTTCTTATGAGTAATATTATGCTGTTCTTTATCGTGAATGTATCGACTGCTATAGGGAAGTGAATGAGGATGTAGTAGACACGTGACTCTCAGCATGGCACCGAGCCTTAGTAACAAACTGACAAACCAGCCTCGTTGAAATGATTGCTTCTTACTTTGAAACTTTAACTTCCGAGTATAAATGCGGAATTTGGAAAAAATTACAGAGATTGAAGGAAAAGATCCTTATGTGCTGAATGCAAGTATCTTCGAAGTTTATGCGAAAAGTTTTCCAAAAGTGCAAATAGCAAATATTTTCGATTACTTCATCTTTGGTCGAAGCACCTTTAGTGCAGAACAATTCGAGGCATGTAAAGTTTCGAAGCATATAACAATTTCTCTTCGTCGGTATTCTTTTACACGGTAATTTAAAACGATCACAAATTCGTGAGTAATCAGCAATTTATGGAGAAAATAGGTACGCTGCCTTAATAAGTAAGGTTATCTTCCCTCGCAGGTGCGAAGATCTGAGTAAAAAAATATAGGTTTTCTTTTTTTCCAGGAATCGCTGATTTTGGATAAAACTCAGCCTTGAAAGGTTCTATTGCCTTTTTCAGAGTTTTAACTCTTCAACAAAAAGTGTCTCTCTAAGCTCTGGGAAGGGATTTCCAAACCTTAGAAAAATGAGCAAAATGTTTTTTTTTTCTTTTTTTTACCTAAAATTGTGGTGAAAAAATAAAATAATTTTGCTGGGATTTGTGCCCAATAATCTATTTATCCGTAAATAAATTTAGCAACTTAACACCGACCTGTAATAAGGCCTAGACACCAAAAAGGATTTTATTTGGACAACAATTTTAGCCATTATTTACATTTTTCTGCAAAAGTGTGCTTTAGCTCCAGGTAAAAATCCAGGTGTACTAAAAAAATCAATGGTAGTTGGGGGAGGGGGATATCATATAGAACAAATTAGTAAACTAAAAACCCTCAACACCGACAGCCAAGTAACCTTAAAAGTGAAAAGCCGAAAACTCGCAAAAAAAAGTGCGTCAGGTTAACGGTGTGATAGAGATCTAAAAAATACAGAAGAACCAGAGATTTGAATCTGACTAAAAGTCAGGTTTGCTAACAAATTAACTTTTAGCCAGATAAAAAATTTTCAACACCCCTTAGATAAAACAGGAGCCTTCTGAAAAGAAGTCCCTGGAGAGAGAGAGAGAGAGAGAGAGAGAGAGAGAGAGAGAGAGAGAGAGAGAGAGAGAGAAAAAAAGAAACATGTGCACAGGAGTTCCTATTATGGACCGAAGCGTTTATTTAAGAAATATTTTGACTAAGAGACAAACTCTAAAGATGTTCTATAAGAAAATAGTCAGTAGTAATAAAACCTACGCAAAAAAAAAAAAAACAGCCAATACCTTTTAACTTCAACTTGAAAACTTTGAATCAACGAATGAAACGCCTGGCCCAATAAGTGCAAGCATTGCACTCCAATAGCGTTTGAACAAGTAATAGATGTATTCTCTGCTTTACCAGAAATCACTGATTACCAGATAAAACTAACCTTTAAGAGGCTCTCTGCCTTTGAAGAGTCTTACTCTTAAAAAAAAAATGTTTTCTAAGCTCTGTGAACCGATCTCCCTTAGTTTGACATATAAGCGACCTCTATTACCGCAATTATTCTAGGCATTTTGGCTTCAAATTTTTATAAACACCGACCGCTAATGATTACACTTTACACACTAAGTGTGCAGGGCAGCCAACTTTGCTTGTCCTTCAGGAACTTGCAGGTACTGTTACCACTTCACTGAAACGTCTCGATGACGTCACGTGCTACATCCTCATACTTATGGAACCTTCATTTGTTGGGTTCCCAGGCCAAGTTTGGAAAAATGATCTCATGATAACATTCACCAATATATTATTGTCATTATTATATATAAGGTACAGAGACTTAATGATACTCGCCAGAATTATTATTATTATAGCCTTACCTGTGTAAAGCTGAGGATTTTTACCTTAGCTTAAGTTTCAGGTTGGGGAACAGCGAAATTATTGAAAGGTAAACTTTTAAATTAAATAATTACCCAAAGATGACAGGACGTTTTTATTTTAATTAACTGTGTGAATATGCTGTTAGCACAGAAGCTGGTGGCTGTGCTGGAATGCAAAAAAAACGTCAATGCACACGGTGTATTGTTGAAGAATCTTTTCGATGCTAACTGGTTAATGTGCACTCTTCTTTAAAATGCTCGATATTTATTTTAGCATGGTGAATAGTTTTAATCTGTATATTCTGTTAATTTCAGTAGAATAATTATATTATTGAGGAGTGATTCAAATTGGTTGTTTGCTCCTAAAGTAGTATGGCATTATCAAGACCATTAAGGGCACAGTGGTCTAAGCGATGGCCTCCGATCCTTCGTCCGGAAGGGGTCCGGGTTCGAATCCCGGTGAAACATGGATGATGTGTTTGTCTTACGGCACTGGCTCTTTCCCTTCCCTGGAACCAGTGACCCTAAATTAGGCACGGGCGACTGCTTATAGCCCATTGAGTTGCTCACGGTGATCGTTAAACCTCCAATCAAAAAAGACCATTAACCTTGTCTGAATATACCGTTTTTTGTATTGATATGTTGGACATGAATTCAATGATTTTGAAACGACAACCTTTTTTTTTTGTTTAGAGGTTTAACGACCACAGTGAGCAACTCAATGGGCCATAAGCAGTCGCCCGTCCTTAATTTAGGGCCACTGGTTCCAGGGAAGGGAGAGAGTCAGTGCCGTAAGACAAACACAACATCCATGCCTCACCGGAATTCGAACCTGGACCCCTTTAGGACGAATGATCAGAGGCCATCGCTTAGACCACTGCGCCACCGGGGCGGCGAAACGACAAACCTTCAAATATATGTACAGAACTAGATGCCGTTAAATTTGTTGTTTGTCATGGCGCAATTATTAATCGAGTTTCATGTTCAAAATGCAGCAAGGTTTTAAACCTAGATCCAATTACTTTGTATGCAAGATGTAGATCACTAGGAAAGATGCGAAGACTGTGAAACATGAAGTGTTTTTTTATTTTTTAAAGGAAGGTACCTTCTTTGAAAAACACAAAGACTATGCTTATATTTATTTCCTACTGTCACTTCAGCAACATTAAAAAAAATGTCTTTTTAATTTTTTAATGGTTCAAGTTGAGAGGTAATTTTGGTCAAAATTACCTCTAAACTTTGCAGAGAATAAAAACATTATTAAAAAGTACCAGGAGTGAGGATAAGTGTTAGCCATGCTTTCAATAGAAAAAATACGTGATTAATAACATACCAAATTTTAATGAAAGTGCTATCGATTTGTTCCTCTAAGAAAGATAGGATGGATTTTTTGTACAATAATTGTACGTATTTTTGGTTCATACTGATAGTACTTTCACGATTCAAATCACCCGACAGCATATTTATCTCAGTGGGCCACACGTGTAACATCTCCTGTCTGGATGGTTTTAATAATTATTTAACTTTATTAACAGTACATTAAAGCCTAGTTCACAGATTGGTAACCATTATATACTACGCCATTTAATGCCTGTGCAAACATCTTCAGATAGAACACTTTATTGCGGTACAGTACTAAGGTTAAAGATCGTTCTCTCAACTAGACTATATTTCATATAATATAAAATGGCAAAGAAACTATTATAAAAGAGCTAATAAAACACACATATCCTTGAAGCTCCTGTAGGCTGGAAATCTCGAGGAATTGCCCGAATTGATTTGGAGCGTAATTCTTGGGAAACTTAAACACGGATGCTTTTGGGCCTGTGTCGTAATTGCTACGTCAATTTGGTACACAACAACGTGAAGGCATATTAGAACCGCAATTTTTTTTTTAACACTGAAATAAGTTACAAAGAGTGAAATAATATGAATCAGTCAGCAGCAAGCACAACGAACAACCTCATGGAGCAAAGCTACAATAATCACACATGCTAAGTATGGTTACGGTCGTTCGTCAAATTCAACAGGTCTTCCTGTAGTGACGTCAGACCTTGTTCGGGGGCGTTGGTTAGATCCCGGTTACGATGGCTATCCATTCCTACTCATCCCGCTCGACTCTCTCTAACCCCTCTATGAGCAACATCGTACTTGTACGGCGGCGCCATCTACTGTGCGCTCTCTCTTACTTAGAAACTGGTCTGTCAAAGTCGCTATACTTGCTCTCATTCCTTCAGTTTCTGAAGCCCTGCCCAAAAGGCGGACCCGCTGTAGGTCGTTTGAGCCGAATACATGAAAATGCCTAGCTGAGATAGAGTGGGTTTGTTGCTGTACCGAAATGACGGGCGGAAGAGCACAAGATTATGTTGTTGGCAGGAGAGCGATAAATGTTGTAGTGATACGATACAGAAAATAAGTCCAGATTATCCACCCTTTATTTTGTTGTATCCTGTACGTTGTTGGCAAGAAAAACCAGAAAAAATTTCTTCGATTTGTAAAAGATACGAATCAGTGAGATAGAAACTGACCTGCGAAGAAAGTATTAACAGGAGAACCAAAAGTACAGTGGCACAACATATCACCTGCGAATGGAAGCCATTCAAAGCAGAACCAAAAGTTATACTTCCCCAATTTCCTGTACAACATAGAAATGTATATTCGTACTTTGTATTTGAAATCATGTGTGAAAGAACGAAACATTTCTCAACATCTGCTTTAAAAACAATGACAAAACATTAACGAACTATAATTTGTAGCGTATGAGTGCATGATGCTTCGCTCTCCTGGCAAGAATGTACGCGGCTGCACTTTTAGTCATCCGCGCGTGAATTACACGCCGCAGCATATCTTTATTTCAACGGAGCAAAGCTTGACTTCGTCGCGGTAGCGATGCGTTAGGCCTACCTCAGCGTCTCTTCACAGCATTACACTTACAGGTAAATATTACGATAAAAATCCGTTAAAAGACATTAAAACATGAAATTTCTGCACCATTTGCCATTAATTTTTATAATGTAAAATCTGTACGTCGCACTTTTTCCAGGTACAAACATTTTTCCGACGAAATAATTTAGGACGCTAATCTACAGATTTACCACATTTGTGCTTTGCACTTGAAATCCTTCCAGAGAAATGCTACTAACCTAGTAACATGTTTGAATGAATAATAAACAAGACATGTTTTTATTTCATAGTAATAATTTTAAATTCCGTATTTCTACGTGCTCTTGAAAATAAGTAATTGCTGTTATCTGTATAAATTTAAACTCCATTAAGGAACAGAATTTGCAATGTTCTGTCAACAGCCACTTTGACTTTACAGATCCAATTGTTTTGTCTAATTTACAGCCAGAAAAAACGAAACTCTAATCTGCCAGTATGCCTACTAGTGGTGTGGCGGGTAATGGGGGGCACCAAAATGTGATTTTTTCAAGGTCCCACTAATTCTTGCTGCACTCCTGTCGGTATTACTATATCACTTGTCTCAAAATGTAAAAATAGAAATTACGTGTTACAGTAAAACATTACTGCTACACAGTGCTTACACGTTCCACTTGTGCCTGTTTTACAAGAGGCAGAAGTGGAAGGTTATTGCGGTGGATTGAATACATTCGATCGACGGTGTTTTAAACATTATTTCTGTTTGAAACACCGTCGATCGAATGAGGGGACCACGTTATTGCGGTGGATTAAATGCAATGTGAAACTATGTGGATTTTTTTTCTATCTTCCTTCATAATTCCACATGAAATGATATGACCTGCATTAAGAATCCCTTCTGCTTTAATGCATCGTGAATTTTTTGTAGCTTCTACAAGTTTCATTATCTCAAGGACTCACGTGAACGTTATCCGTACTAAAAGAAGTTTGTTCACGTTCGCGCAGCGTCCTCTATAGTTCAGTGAGGTTGCCAATAGGCTAGCCTCGTATTTCTTGTTTTTACTGAAAAAACATATGGCCTTGGCGACTGATTAACCGTAACATGTTAGCACTGTGCGTGTGTCATGTTTACGCAAGATGTTTACGTTTCTGTGTGCGTCAGATGTCATGTACGGAAGCAGTAAGCTCGTTTGAAATTGCGAAATAAAGAGAATCTTAAAAAAATTAGTAATACGTGGTAGTATTGACTAGCTATAAAAATATATGCGTGACTTCTTATTATGACTTCGCGTTCGCGAAGTGAAACGTTCGAAAGAGACTGTTAAAGACCGTGGAAGTTTTAATGTTGTGTTGATAGGCGCAATTATTGTGACTTTATTTATACCAGATTGACAGTGCAGGCTTTTGGGTATTTCAATTTACAAAAAAAAAAAAAATAACATTCGAAAGAGGCTGTAAAAGACACTGTGGCAGCTTTATCCAGTGCTGGTAGGAGCATGTATTTATTATGCTTTTGATATTACAGCAATTTGACGGTACAGGTTTCTGGGTATTTAAATTGACAGAAAAATTTTCCTTGTCGAGAGAAGTGTTTTATTTATTACGGAATTTGGCAGTTTTGGGTGAATTAGTTAAGTGAGCGTAGGTATTCATAACTTGCTGCACTGATCAGAAACGTGATAGATGTAGAAATTTTATTCTAAAAAATAAGATTTGTTAAATTGACTATTCACAGAATTTTACAGATTATAGTGAATTGTTCGTGAAAATTTTCAGTATTTTATTACCCATTAATACAGTGCTTCTGTATTTTGCTAGTTAATTTGTACAACTTTGTACTCGATCCTAGTACCAGTTTAAGATTCTCATTCTCGTTTCCGAACCTGGTTACAGGATGCTGTTGCATAAGTAACGTTAAACTGTAACTGCTACAGAAAATCAGTATTCTTGGTTTACGCATTTAGCTTTTCAAGTCCAATAAAGTGCTTAAAAAGCTATTAATTTGAGAGCATTCAATTTTTATTTGCAGCCTTTTGTTACCGCACAGGAAGAGTCACAACACCGATTGGCAGTGTTTTCTTTCATGAAAACCTTTGTGATCAATACTGAAATAAACACTTTTCAGTCCCCCTTCGTACAATACTGTATGTATATAATAATATAATAAAGACAACTGAAATAAAAGATATATATAAACAGGGGCACCAACTTGGAATTATTGGTGTGTGTGGAAGCAGAGTGAAGGGATTAGACATGGGAGGGGCTATTCCACATTGTCAGGAGGAAAATAAAAAAAGGGGAGGGGGCAAAAAAATGAACTGGGAGATTTGATTTAAAACCCAATTGTAATTGCTCAATTGCTTGCCAGTAAATAAACAAAGAAACAAATACTCATTTGCTGAATATTAATATTTTTAAAAATAATATTCAACCTGTGATTTTATAAAAATATCCAGTGAAATTTTAATTCTAAACATTTATAAAAAATATAAGAAATTAAGGCGATTACTTAAAGAACAAGAAGCGCAAAAAATAAATAGGTAAATAAAGGTGCTGAAGATTATACCTTTCTGTATTGTTATTTATCTCATTTTTGATAATACATTTACCACATATCACAAGAACATAAACACATTACAGGGCTGACAATCCAGTTTTTATCAAATGAGCAATGCTGAATATGGGAGAAAAGATAAATACAACTGTTGCTATTTATTAATTTTTTGGAAATAAATCACTTTGGCTTCATAAGGTGGAGCTTGGTTCTCCTTACAAGGCAAAAGCAATTATTTAATTAAACAGGACAAAAAATATTGAGTGGGCACTGTCCCCCAGTAAAATTATTGGGGTGGGGACAAGATTTCCCTTGCCTCCTCATAGTCAGCACCTATGAACATGGGGTACCATAGCTTAGTTTTCAGAAGGGGCAGAAATTGTAATTACAAATAATGTATACAAACACCAATGCAAACTCCCCTGTCTGTCCTTGTTATCTAATAAATACACTATAGTGACAAAAGTCACTGCACACCCCTTCAAAAGCAAATGAACTGATCCGCTTCATTGTTAAGATGCACGGTACAGCTGCAAACAGTATAAAAACAAGTCTGCAGTTGACCGCAATCATATCGCACTGTGAGGATAAGTGAAAATGTTGTGGTAGGAGAGAACCGACTTTGAGAAAGGAAAGATTGTTGGGTGTTATATTAGTGGGTTGCCCATAAGAGAAACAGAGAGACGTTTAAACATACCCAAGTCAACTGTTTTGGATGTACTGAATAAGTGGAAGACACATGATATGCCCGAAGCAGCAAAACATAACGGCAGACAAAAGAAAATCGGTGATAGAGGATGTCGAAGCCTCATTAGAGTTGTTGCAGCTAATCAATGGAGCACTGCATAAGACCTCAGTGTACAGGCGAGTAAAAACACTGGAACCTAGGTATGTACATGTACCATTCGCAGAGAGCTTCATTCCATGGGTTACTGTGGTCGTGCGGCTGTTCATAAGCCTTTCATCTCCACTCAGAATGCTACATGTCATTTAGCATGGTGTAAAGAACAAATCGTGGACCATAGATCAATGGAAACAGGTCCTATGGATTGATGAATCCAGATGCATGATCCATCAGTCTGATGGCCGTCTGTGGGTATGGCAGCAGCAGAGGGAATGCTATTTACCACAGTGTACTGTTCCTACGGTCAAGTTTGGAGATGGCAGTATACTTTTGTAGAGGTGTTTTTTGTGGTATGGTCCTGGCCCATTGGTTATCTTGGACAAACCTGTTAACCAGCAAGTCTACCTCGATATTCTGGACAATTATGCTTTACCAACTCTGTGGCAATACTATCAAACCGAGCTTTGTTGGTACCAGCAGGATAATGCATCGAGCTATAAAGCAAGGACTATTATGGCGTGGTTTGATGATAATTCCACATCGTATGTGGACTGGCCAGCACAGAGCCCTGATCTTAATCCCATAGAGCACCTATGGGATGAATTAGAGTGCAGCATAATAAGTTTGGAACCAAGGCCTACTACTAAGCAACAGTTAGCAGCAGCATTATGTACTAAATGGAAGCGCATACCTATCGCTGTGCTCCAAAACTTTGTCAAAAGCATGTCTCGAAGGGCCAGTGCATGCATTAAGGCCAAAGATGGACTGAGACTGTACTAATGTATGTCAATAAATGTTATGTTGTGTTTCTCTTCTAGGTGTCAGGTGACCTTTGTCAATATAGTGTAATTTTTACTGCACTCTCAACACACACTTAGTTTGAAACCAAGAGACCCAAAAAAAAAAACTGCTTACAAAAGAAGACTAAATAAAATTAGAGTGTTAGGATAACCAAGAAATTTCTTTGTTGTTCTTTTGATCATTTTGGCCAACTGTGTTACGTGCCATAAAACGCCAGAGAGCATTGGTCCTCAGGAATGAGAAAATACTCTCAAAACAGATTTCTGGAAAAAAATTCAAGCATTCTTTGTCCAGCAGCAAACAGCTGCTGCAGAGGATATATTTTTTTATTTCTTTGCCTTTCATACTTTTCTTACTGTATATACATATGCTGTTCTCCAACATGCAAAGAGAAATTCAATTATTACTTTTTACTGAAAATTTCCTATTTTTTCTGTGTAAACATGTATCCAGAAGTTCTACACAAAAATTAGTAATGATAATAATTAGTGTTATCATGAAAATTTCTTAACACTTTCCAAGGATAGAAAGGGCATGCCGCTTTCCAGGGGAAAGCAAATGTTCCTCTTGTCTCCCTACATGGGTGGCCACGTATATGTTACAAACAAATGCCGAATTCCGGAGAGATCGTGATCTGCCCTGGTAAATCGCAATGTGCCTACCAGTTTGCGGCAAAGCCTGATATATCTTGGCATTTTGGGATGTGCCCAGGTAAACAGAGATCTGACCAATGTCTTTGGGCAAATTGCGATTCAAGCAATTCAAGAGACCATCCTACATTTATACTTCAAAGATTTTTAATCAGTTTACTGAAATATAAAATAAAAATGTAAAAAATTATGCAAATAAAAAAAAGTATTGACAATACAATTTTATTCCAAAATTTATTTTAGAATTTTTTTAAATTACGACTTGAAACTTTATGAAACAAACTTTGAAAATAAACATTACAATTTAATTACATTAAATTGAACATAAAAGAAGTTTTAAAAAAAATTAAGAAACTACTGAAATAAATGTCTCTTCTGTAAGAAAGATGTTCAACTTAGTTAATTAAAATCATATGAAGTAAAATAATGATATTTAAGTGATAAACGTAAATAATTATAAATGATAAAAAATGTTTAATGATAAACAAAAAAATAACTGAAAGTATGAAAAAATATAAACAGACAATTCATTTTTTGGTGCACGGAAGAGACGAATGACACTGAATTGCATTTTATGCCATCTGCGTTGCATTTACATTTTTTATTTGAGTATTTCTGCTTGTAAGAACAGTAAATGTACTCCTACCCCTGCCCACCAACCAGTATGCGATGTTTTTCTGCTTGCTTCTCTGAGACTTATTTCCTTATTTGAAATGTCCTCTGCATTCAAAAATGATTCTTTACAATCACTTATTTGATTTCTTGAGAAAAGACAGTTGAATGTACCGTTTAAAGTATCTAACTTATGATAACAGCCACCAGTCACTTCTAAAACCAGCCCCATAATATTCTTCGCATAGACTTTACAAAAAGATTTAAGTCCGCAGAGATAAGCAATTTGAGATTTGCCCAGCCACATCCCGATATGCTACAGGAAATTAGGGTTTGCCCGAAACTAGTAGGCACATCGTGATTTGCCTGTCCAATTTTGCAATCTGTCCAATTTTGGTTTCTGCCTGTAACATACACTGGTGTTCAAAATTTAGAGGATTTGCACATTTTGTCGATTTTCACAAAAAGTACAGAACCAAAGGTACAAATGATGCCGACGAATAAGAATGCAAATTTGCAGTGTCGAATACGTAAGCGTACACGTGCGTGTGAGCAGAGCTGTGACAGCGGAGGGCATGAAAAGCACATGTGGCTTTTTCGATGATTAGTTCACTCATACTCCACAGTGACATTCGTTGTGTTTCTTGCAGGAGTTGGTTCAATTTCATAAGAAATCAGGTAAAATCAGTTGCCACGAACTTATTGATAACGGAATGAGGTGGAGAATCGTCGGTAGATTGGAGGCAGGGCAATCGCAAGTGCAGGTTGCTACAGAGCTCAATATAACGGCCAGTGTCATCTGCAATTTGTGGAAACAGTTTAAGGACACCGAATCCATATCGAGAAGTCCTGGGCAAGGTCGTCCAAGAGCCACGACGGCCAACGAAGATCGTTATTTGGCACTTTCAGCGAGGCGCCACAGGACTGCTACAGCTGCACAGCCATCTCGTGAGCTGCTTGCCGCCACTGGAACCCAAGTTTCAAGGGTTACCATTTCCCGAAGGCTTCATGAGAAAGGGCTTTTTGCCAGAAGACTCGCTGTTTGCGTCCCGCTCACTTCAGCACATAAGAGAGCGCGTTTAGCATGGTGCAGACAACATCAGCCTTGGACCAGACTTCAGTGGGGTAACGTTCTCTTCACAGAAGAGTCACGATTCAGCCTGGACACTGATTCTCGACGTACCTTCATCTGGAGAGAACCTGGGACTCGATACCTTTCCTCCAACATCCGAGAAAGGGACCGCTACGGCAGCGGAGGTGCCATGTTCTCTGCAGGCATCATGTTGGACAGCTTCACACCTCTCCATGTGTTTGTCAGAGGCTCCCTGACTGCTGAGAGGTATAGGGATGAGATCTTACAGCCCTACGCTCGATTTTTCAGGGGCACAGTTGGCCTTCAATTCCTTTTTATGGACGACAACGCTCGTCCACATAGGGCTCACCTGGTCGACGATTATCTTGAAAGTGAGCATATTGGCTGAATGGATTGGCCAGCCAGATCACCAGACCCAAACCCTATCGAACATGTCTGGGACACTCTTGGGAGGGCAATTGCAGCTATCCATCCTCCTCCGAGAACCATCCAGGAGCTGAAAACTGCGTGCTGCAGGAGTGGTACCGACTGCCACAGGCACTATTCAACTGCCTCATTTCCAGTATGATGTCATGCTGTAAGAGCTGTATGACTGTGAAAGGGGACCATACCCTATATTAGAGTCATTTTATGTTTGATCTTGCAACGTGGATTTTGGACATTCCTGCGCTTATGAGCCTTACTGATGATCATGAGTGTGTACCATGACTGTTGTATGGTATAATTTTTTTTCTTATATAACTGTGTTTCCATACCAAATTTCATTAAAATGTGTCCATTAGTTTTTCAGAAATTCTACAAAATGTGCAAATTCTCTTAATTTTGAACATCGGTGTATATAAATACAAGCCAATCCACAAAGATGACGTGTGTGTGTATCTCTCCCTCTCCACACATGTTCACACACACACACACACACACACACACACACACACACTAGATTCCAGTTAGTTGGGTCATCATTTAATCAGTGCAGCCATTTACTTGGGGCAGTTCTTGAAGTATGTCCCAAATTAACTCTCTGGGATAAAGCTTTGCAAAATTGGCGTAACCATGTAGGTGCAAATTAGCACTCGCCACTCACCTGATGACAATTAACTGACAACTTTTTTCATGTAAAGTTATTTTTTTTAATTCAGTTATGTGAGAAGTAATTACATTAATAGAAATGTTAAGAAAAATCTTATAAAGTTCAGGAAGAAATTTCAGCCCCTCAAATTTATGGGAAGTACACCATCTTTTCTTGAAACAGGATTTCTAGGAAAATGGCTTAGCATTTCTGGCATATACACACACATTAGATGTTGGACCAAAAGGGTTTAAACCTCAATGTTGCAGAAGCCGATGTTTGAAACTGGTAAAGAATATTTCCTACGTAAAGTAAATTCATTTATTTTTGTTGCATTCTGGTATAGAGGAAAGGAATATAGTCTTTTTATGTCATGAATTGGAAATATAGTTATTTTCCTCAGCACTACAGGAACCGACACATAATAAAAAAAAAAAAAAACACAGAGGTTTCCACCAATCCATTGAACGTTTTAACAAATATTATTGGTTATTCGATTTAGATTGGTGAGTAATAACTGTTATATTGGAACAGAGATTTTACCCACCAATGTGCCCGTTTACTTCTGCAGATGGAAAAGTTTGAATTCTTTGGCTTATTAGCCAGAGAATTCAAACTTATATTGAAATATATATATAAGTTTATTAGCCAGAGAATTCAAATATATTGAAACATCAAGGTTTTCTCCGATACGTTGAAAATTTCCGCTGATACTATGGATGTTTCGGGAAAGTAATCCTGGGGGAAAAAAAAAAGATTTACAAAATGGTTTTTATTTTGCACAGTGAGTGACTTCTTTTATGTTCAGATAAAGCCATCCATGTAAATCATAGCAGTTACATTAAAGTTCCTATTAATCTCCCCCTCTCTATTTTTTTTATGCTGGAGACTTCTTTTTGGCCACTAAGATTTGCTAACTTACCAGCCAGTTTTTTTTTTTTAATTTTTTGCCACTAACTTTTTTGGACTTACTGTCCACTGGCTACTTAGCTAAAAATTCCAGTCTGCACCTATATGCAGCCACCTAATCAGGCGAAAGTGTTTTAGCTCTGATGTGTCCCATTTAGGGTAGCATTTCTATATACTACTGAAATACAGATTTCAGTACTTGTACTCATTATTTTGAGCCATTACAAAATTGTAATGATTACCAACTTTGCTCACTATTTCCCATGGTATCTTCCACAAATCAAGAATCTGAACAAACTTATCACATGCAGTGGGGTTTAAAAATAAGGATTTAATTAACACTGTAGTACTACATTCACACAGTACTACAGTGATCAATAAATCCCGATTGTGAAAGACATTTCTTTCCTGCAGTAGTCAGTAGCGTAACTACCACCCCTGCAGCTGCCAATTATAGTTTTATCAAAAAATTCGAACACACACAATAATTAACCCAAAGATTCATACTTTGCTTTAAGATGCATTTAGCTTTGCCTAGTTTCACTTTTAAAACATTGAATATCCTACAGATTGAAAGTGTTCGGCTCGTTGACTTCGGTTTGTAATACGCTTGCTCTGCAATGGGTTGTAAATAATATGATCACTCTCCAATTGCCCTCTTTCTGTGCTGCTGAAGAAAAGCACAAGGCGACAGTGGGATTCCCTGTAGAGGATGTGGGAAAACAGTTACCTAGGATTATGTGCACAACAGGCATCAACATTTATTCGTAGCAGCCGCAGATCTGCATGTGTAAGAGGGTGATTTCTTCAATTGATTTATTTTAGTTTTGGAGAAAGCAATTACATGTATTGTCAAATCTATTACTTAAAAAGTTAAAACTACAGGGTTCTAGGTACCACCATTACTTTTGAAGACACTCTCCCTGACTTACTACCCCCCCCCCAACTACCACACACACACCGCAAAAAATGCATCCTCCATCATGTTCAAAATCCTGAGAAAATTACTGTGCTTAAGGGTACTGAAGTAAATCTTGCAGGAGGGTGCACATTGTGCTAGTTATGCTTATTATGTCTTGACTCCTTATTCAGAATAAAATTTCCCCTCCATTTCTTTGTTTTTGAAAGTCCATAGCCAATGATCTACTAACTCTGAGTGCAATTGCAACCAAATCACTACTTTGCTATGGTGATAATACAAGCCAGGAATCTGCCCAAACTGATCCCCAATACAGGAGATGACAAGCTTGTGCAGTTTCTTGGTTCGTAGAGGAACCACCACAAATAAAATAACCTGTTTAAAAAATATTCATGGGTGGACTTCTGAATCTCAGTGCTTTTGAACAGTTTTGTGTATAACTCCACTTTGTTTACCTGTGCACAACCACCATTATGGGGGACATGGAAATTATCTCTTCTGATAAAGAAAGGCCATAAAAGAAAAAAAAAATCTTTTGATTTAGAGCAATGTTTTCCCAGTAGAATTTATTTAAAGCTTGAAATGGTGAATGAATTGATACTTGAGGTGCAGAACATAAATTCATGGTTTAACAAAAGAGGAATTTAAGACATTCATTCCACAGATCTTTATTATTTGGGCCATGCTTCTAGTTATCAGCTCTTTGTAGTTCTGTGTATCACTCCACTTTGTTTACAAGTTATGCTCACAGGGAGCAGTACTACCTGGCATTAGATATAGCAAATGCATCATCTTAAAAACACTGCCATAACAGTTTTTTTTGTTTGTTCAGCATATATGCAGCTAAACAGAGATTCAAAGATACTGTATTTATCAGCGTATAAAACACACTGTTTTTCCTCAAATTTAAGGCTGAAATTCTACCTGCGTGTTATACAGGTATACTACTTTTTTTGTATCACTTTAACTGCAGACGCTTCTCTAATGCATATCTCTTCTGTTTTCCGACGGATCTTGTTAAAAGTGGTATCAATACAATCTTCAGTTCTTCGAAAAGAAGAACTGCATGCATATCTCTTCTGTTTTCTGACGGATCTTGTTAAAAGTGGTATCAATACAATCTTCAGTTCTTCGAAAAGAAGATTCGCGCAAAAAAATTTGAGATAAAAAAAAAAAAAAAAAAAAAAAATTAGTCTAAGTGCCCGAAAGTAACCTCACTCGCCTTAGCAGCAAACAAGAGCTGTCACGTTAAGCCTAAGCGCCTGCTCTCATTAAGTTGCTTTCACGGCACAACCTGCATATTAAGCAGCAGCTGCTCGGAAAAAATATGACTAAACTTTCGGTGACGTCCAAACTCGGGGAGCTGACAGTTGGTGATAAAAATAGTTAGTGTATGCGTTGTCTTGTCGTGCTGGTTCAAGGGTATCATTTCTCGCGTGATGACCATGCATTATCGGCAAACGGCATTGATTTAAAGAACCCAAACTTCTGTTTTTTATTTTTTAGTCTGTCTAATCACTTTCCAAGATAGCAGTGATTCTGATTAAAATTTTTGTAACAGGTCTAATATCAAAGTTTTTTCGTTCAAACAGATGCTTTTTCTTTCGTATTATTTGCCTTATAAGTGGTATAAATATTAATAAACATGTGTTGAGTTATCCCGAAATCAGAGCTCCAAAGTCATTTATTTTAAATTTAAGATTTTTTTACTCAAACTTCCTTCTTAAAATTAGAGTGCATGTTATATGCCGATGCGTGTTATACACCGATAAATACGGTAATTCTTTTACCTGTAGATGATATTATACTTTGTGCAAGGTATACCATGGCAAAGATCAAATATATTATGGCAAAGGTTTCTTTAGTGACCTTGACCCTTTGGTCACTTTCAAAGCAGCTGCAGGAACACAGGTGAGAAAACTGAACTCAATCTCAATATTTGTTCACAAGTGGGAAAAAAAGTTGGACAATTGCTCACTGCGGGGAGGAGGGGGGGAGGTCTACTCGCCATCGTTGGCTACTATATTAAAAAATTTACTAGCTTACTACAAAATATCTGGTCACCATTTGGCAACTAGCAACCGATATCCGCAATGGCTGGTAATAACTATCAATTTTCTGAAGAAAAATAGCTTTTCTTTACAAAATTCTACTTATAAGCGTGCCCATTTAAACAAAAGTTCCCACAAATGTATCGAAATTATCAGTGGCCGCCCCGGTGGCGCAGTGGTCCAAGCGATGGCCTGTGATCATTCGTCTGAAAGGGGTCCGGGTTCGAATCCCGGTGAGGTGAGGCATGGATGTTGTTTATGTCTTATGGCACTGGCTCTCTCCCTTCCCTGGAACCAGTGGCCCTAAATTAGGGACGGGTGACTGCTTATAGCCCATTGAGTTGCTCACAGTGGTCGTTAAACCTCCATTCAAAAAAAAAAAAAAAAATTATCAGTGCATCACGCAGTTCTATTAATAAGGCAAAGAAACTGGCAATGAATAATTATATTTACTGTTCAAAATTTCATTTCAATAAAACAAATGTTATTTTTCTTTACAGAACTGTTACTTATAAACATTCCAATTCAAACAAATTTTTTTGCAAAATGTACATAAATAATACAGCACATCTAGTTCCATTGACTGGGCAAAGAAATCAGCAATAAATTATTATATTCCTTTATTATTGAACATTTGGTTTCTATAAAACAGGATTTTTGTTCACAAAATTGTAACTTATTAGTGTTCCTATTAAAATAAAAATTCACACGAAATGTATGGAACTACTTCATGCACTGATAATCGGAAGGCTAGCCCAGATCTTATTTTTCTATACAAAATTGTTACTTATTAGTATAGAATTATACCAATTAAAAAAAAAATGCTGCACATGAAGAAATGTTACAGTGGCACTAGTTTCTTTGCCCTATGATTGGTGGATGTCCACAGGTGTGTAAACAAAGTGGAGAAACATACTGATGAACTACTTTTCTGAATGGTTAATTATAATGCTCCTGCATCATGTTCTCCATACTGTCAACTGAATTATTTTAGGAAATTCCTGTAAGGGAGAGATCTGAACTCTGCATTCAGCACATGTGTTGAAAACAAAATTTCCAAGGGCCTGTTAGTCAAATGTTCCAAAGCAAATGATTTTATGATTTCTCAACTTTTGCAATTTTTTTTAAGGCTAATCTAAGAAGCTCAAGCCTTATACTGACATGAGTTGCTGAAATCACCAAATTATATATTTTAAAGGAAAGAATTTTTTAATTGGTATCTGTTTGACATAGTATATAATTGCATAAATTCTATATTTCTGCCCAATCGCTTTCCATTAAATTATTCAAAATGTTTTAAGATCACTGTAACAATTCCTCAAAAAAAAAAAAAAAAAAAAAAAGGCTGCTTGCTATATTGTTACATGACATTTCCTTTATTAAAAATAATCTGCATTTTTTGCATAAAAATATCCTTGTCATTTTATTCTATCAAATACTCTGTATCTTGCTTCTTTGCCTTGCAATGGTGGGTGTATGCAGCTTACATAAACAAAGTTGAGTGATACATAGAACCAGGGTCTGTGCATAGTAGATTGTGACCTGGTTGCAAAACCATTAATGAGCAACCCCCCCCCATCAGTATATTAAAATCATTGAAATAAAAATATTTGCCTACAATTGTATGTTATATATTCATTCTGCTTATCAGCTAATCAAATAGGAAATATACTCAATATTGTATGAATGCACAATTTTTGTCTCGTGGATTACACTGTAGTTATTATGGATCAACAATTAATGCAACACTCCCTTAACCAAAGTATGTTGGTTTGGTGGTGTAATAATCATTGAGAATATGTTGTCCATTGGTCATTCATGAATTATGAGTATTTCAATTTCATTGAAATTCCACTGTAAGCAAGTTCTAGTTGTTTAGCACTAAATATTGAAACATAGATACTTCTTCAAAAATAGATAACTGCAACTGTCATCATTGCAGAAAAATATGAAAAAAAAACAACACTATACTTATTTTTGAAATTAAATTTTTCAGCAAATCCACATCTTATTTTCTTTCTTTAGAGAAGATGAGTTGAAAGTTTTGCAATATTTGGATCACTGTATGTCCTCATACGTGCCTTTACGACAAAAGCTGACTAGCATTCAAAGTATAGGCCATCACGTTGCACCGTCTTTAACCATCCATCTGCCAGTTCTTTGATACTACAGCAGTACCAGTTCTTGTCCTTTGAGGCAAAGAACTCCTTCACCACAGCTACGACCTCCTCCCGGTTGTTGAAGTGCCGCCGCGAAGGAAGTAGGCTATGGACAGGAACAAGTAATAACCCAATGGGACAAGGTCCGGACTATATGCTGGGTGTGGCATCAGTTCAATGGCCTGAAGTTTCTGGAGTTTTGCACGGATCGTTCACGTGGTATGAGGCTTAATGTTATCCTGCTGTAAGAGAGCCCACTTTCTGTTCACCAGTGCCGGGTACTTCTCCTCCAAATCGGCATACATCCGCCCCAACTGTTCAGAGTAGAGGTTGGCGTTGATGGTGTGACCGTCTGGAACAAATTCGTAAGGGATTATCCCCTCGAAATTCCCCCAGACGCAGAGCATCACCTTTTGCTCAAAGCGGCCACGTTTGGCAACAGGTTCTGGAAGCTGGCCTGGGCTCAACCACTGCCACTGTGCGTTAGGAATACGGAAACAGACCCACTTTTGATCACACGTAACAATTCTCTTGATGAAACGTATATCGCTCGGGTCTTCTAGGAGTTTAGTGCACACTTCCACTCGGCAGTTTGCTTCAGCAGCTGGTGTCAGTTTGGGAGGGACAATGCAGCAGCTCCTGTACACTTTGCCGAGGTCCTGAAGGTGATGAACCACAGTGGTCTGTGATATGCCGAGCTCACCCGAGAATCTCTTGAGTGCCGGTTGTCAGATTTGCCTCTACGGCCTAGTGCACTGCCTCTGAATCCACAGTTACACCTGACCTGTGCCTACCTAACCTTGGCTGATCGTCGAGGTTTCTATCACCTGAGCAAAATTTCTTGAACCATCTGGTTGTGGTGCTGTGGTCCACAGAACCTTCCCCTTTTGCATGACAAATGTTTCGTGTTGCTTGAGCAGCTTTATGGCAGAGTTCAAACTGGTAAAGCAAAAGTTCCCTAATTAGCCAGTTTGTGGCTGTTTAACTTTTAGGCGTCCCAACCACAGACAGAACGACGACATGCAATGCTGTTCATAGCAACGACTACCACTTTATATCCCTTTCGACTGACTGCAGTGCGCAACTTGAACTAGTTTAAACACATGACATACCCGCTGCTGCCGCAGATGCATTTATGCAAATATTGGAAAACTTTCGACTCACCCTCTGTATTACTGAATCAAAATCACACTTTGCTTCTTCACTTTCTATGCTTAATAGTGCTTAAGATAATAAACTATTATCTTGGATTGTGGTTGATCTTAAATATGTTTCAATCATTTTTTGCTTGGTAACTGATCATTTGAAACTTGCAACAATTACTCGTACGGTCAAAAATAACTGTAAAGTGATAATTAAGTGTAGGAAAATATCACTGTAATTGTAATGAACTGTGTGTTGAAGAAACTCTTTAAGGACGTAGTTGTCTGCAAAATGATTTTTCATAATTTGTAACTCATCTAAAATATCATCTGATATGTTGGTACTAAATTTAATGAATTCTTTAGCTGATGTTAATATAGCTTCAATAGGGGCACGGCTTATTTGGGTAAGAAATGCATATTTACTGTGCACCGATTTAAACAGACCTGTTGTCTGACTGAGAAAGCAGTATATTATAGATCAGAATTCAAAAGGGCAGTCCAGCAAAAATGTCCCTGTTAATGAACAACAAATATCTCAAAATTCTGGGTTTTTGCTAAGGAATAAAAGGAAATTTATATGTCAGATTTTCAGGTAGTACCACTGCCCTTCCTCATTACTGCAGCAATAGTAGGTGTTGCCATTCATGAGGTAAATTCAAACCTTTTAAAAATGATTGAGATAAAGAATAGTTTATAGTAGATTATTTCTAGTGAATTATTTATTTATAAATATCCTTTTATTCCTTAGTAAAAACCCATAATTTTGAGATAACCATAGTTTATTAAGTCTAGGAATAGCCATGTCATTAATTATTACCAAGTCTCTATTAAGTTTAATTTTGTGTAGGATCTAACTTGTAATAACTGAACTTTTACACTTTTGGACAGTCCAGCACTGTTTTCTCTCTCTCTCTCTCTCTCTCTCTCTCTCTTTATAAACAGTTTTTCCGTATGTAGTTCAGATAATACTTTAGAAGAATTTTGAGGTCCCTCTTAACAGTGAGGCCAGTGTATTGCACCCCCTGCACAGAACTATTAAGTCTATGCATAAATTTCCAGCATTGTATGCAATCATCAAAACATGTGCTGCAGTGAGTTATAACTTTGTGCTGTCTATCTATTTAACTCTAGTTCCACTTGAAGAATCTTTAGTTAATCTCCCCCCCCCCCCTCTGAGTTCCTCTGGTTTTTTACAGACGTTTTTGGCTTCTGGTATTTAGTCAAGGCCTGTTCTCTATGTATAGAAGGATTACCAAAAGTTTTGTTTACTCGTAAAGAATTAAGTACAACAACAACAGAATTACAAATTACACAATGAAAACATTTCAGTTTAGTAACTGGCAACAACATGAGGAACCTGGAAACAAAATTTATATTCTTCAGGAGTAAACAAAACTTTTGATAATCCTTCTATACATTGAGAACAGGCCTTGACTAAAAACCAGAGGCCAGAAATGTCTGTAAAAAATCAAAGGAACTCAGAGAAAGAAAAATTAAAGATTCTTCAGGTGGTACTAGAATTAAATAAATATATCTGGGTAAAGCTTTGAGTAAGTGATTTAATTCCATCTATCTAGTAGCTGGCAAATAGAATCATGCAAGAATGCCAGTTTCAATGCTGTGATACATCGACAAATCACACAAGCTGATTGGAGTGAGAGGGTTAGCAGAAAAAAATGTTCATTGTATTGTTATTCTGTATTTCCTCTGCATAAAAGAATCTGCAGTTTTACATATAAAAAATTGTGTTATTAGAGCACTGAAATTAATTTTCTATAGAAATAGTCTGCATGAAATTCATGCAGGGCTAGTTTCTTTGCCCCTTTATGGTGGGTATGAGCTAGCTGTACGTAAACATGGTGCAGGGGAACTACGAACACATGAACTGGGGAACTACGTGAAAAATGCCAATAATCAGAAGTTTGCCCATGAACCCCTCATTAATGGGGAGCGCAGTTGTAGTATAATTTGGGGAATGTCACAAAACTTTTAATTTTTTTTGCATTTTGACTGATTCAGAATAATTCTGTCATGTATTATAGGCTTAGCTAGTCATAATAATATTTGTGTTTTGTAGAAAAACCCACTGGTTCCTAGGCTTTGTTTGGTCTTCAAGCTGTGTGATAGTTTTGTGACCTTTTGCCAGTTACATCATAGATGCACTCCATTAAGGAGATGTAGCTACGGATGATAATTGTCACCTATAATAGCGATTTTGATAGGCATACAAACACTAACAATTGGATGTTGCTTTTCCTGCTGAGCATATTAAGACTTGTTGACATGTTTATAATGAATTTGTGTAGTAAAAAAAATAGCAAAAAACTCTTCATATACAGGGTGTTTTGTAAACTGTTTTGACAAAAGAAGAGGGGTGATAGTACCCATCAAGACGAACAATATTTACAATGGAACCTAGGGTCACATTCCACTCTGAGTATCAGAAAAGAGTAAAGTTAGATGTCCAAGTTGAACTTTCAACAGTGCAAAGAAAGAGAATTAACGACATCATAAGTTGCACAATCCCATTTATGGAGATCAGGGACAGACTCAAAGTAGATGCTCAAAGTGGTGGCCACGGGTGCCGTTGCACAATTCACATTGGCGAATGAAAGACTGGCGCACCCTCTCGAAGACTCCTGGTGTGTTTATCCTGTCCACTGCAACAGCGATTCTCGTGATGAGATCTTCCACCGAGTCCACAGGCCTCTTTGTACACCAATGATTTCATGTGCCCCCAGAAGAAGAAGTCCAGTTGGTTTAAGTCCGGTGAGCGTTGAGGCCATGCCACAGGTCCGCCACGTCCAATCCATCGTGCGAGATATGTGACATTCAGGAAGTGTCTGCTGCACCTTGATAAGCCAATCAGCTGCAACTGTTGATGCTGCGTCTTTTCTCTGGCAATTTGCATACGGTAAATGCTTGACGGTGATGTTCTGGCGATGTGCTACTTCTACGGCACGAAAGAAATGACGTCTGAGGTGACGACTTGTGCTTGTTGGACGCATTTCGAAGTTACTCTTTTCTCACACTCAGAGTGGAATGTGACCCTAGGTTCCATTGTAAATATTGTTAGTCTTGATGGGTACTATCACCCCTCTTCTTTTGTCAAAACAGTTTAAGAACACTGTATATATTTTTATGAACCCTCCAGCAAATTAAAGGAGACTGAATGTACAAAATCAATGATTACAATTTTTAACTGTTAAGAAACATTTAGTGAAATTCAGCTGAGGCACCATTGCACATGGGCTGCAAACCAAGGAATTCATGAACACTGGGAATTCACCCTGTGAAATAGGGTAAAAGCTCTTGGCTGTTACTTAGAGGAGCTTGGGACATTTGCTGTCACCAGCTGATAGCTGACAATGTTGTGAGGAAAGAAATTACTTCTGGAGTGTTATGTGCATCCTTCCACTGCACATGCAGGCTGGTTTGTTTACGTTTTAGACCAATGGCTCTCCCTATATGCCACTATGTGAACCAAATAGTTCCACAATGAAATGCAAAACAGGGTTGGATTTTTTAAAGAAAATATATGCACTCAGTGGACAAAACATTAGAGATACCTACCTTATAGCATATTGGTCCTTCTCTAACATAAACAGCCTGTGCACGCTGAGGCATTGACTCCACCAGATGCCAGAGGGTTTCCAGAGGTAATGCCAGCCATGCCTGTTGCAGCAGAGATGTCAGTCCCAGATCCATGCATCTGTTGTTCTACTCCATTGCTTCCCAAAGAGCTTCCAGAGAGCTTAAATCTGGGGGGTCACTGGTTGGTTCCAAATGCAAACGAGTGTACCTTGAGCCATGGCTGGGCGGTTGCGTTGCGGTGCATTGTCCTGCTGAAACAGACCATCAGCCGCAGGATGTGTGAACCAGCCAGCATATGCTGGTAGCTCCAGACACACTAAGGAACCTAATGTGTCTCATAAAGAGGCTTCCGAAACCATCACAGAGCTACCCCTGCCGTAAACAGCACCAACGTGGCACGATGGGGCTATGGTCTCATGGTGTGGGAAGGTGTACACACTCTCTCGTAAGTTTGGTACTGCTGAAAACAGAATCCATCCAATCACACCACGTGGCGCCTCTCTGCAGAGGTCCATTTTTGATGTTCCCAGCACCAGGCGAGGCGTAATTTCCGATGACAAGCAGTCAACAGTGGCACATGAGTAGGGCTTTGGCTCCCATAGACCAGGGTCTGATAGCGAGCAGTCAACAGTGGCACATGAGTAGGGCTTTGGCTCCCATAGACCAGGGTCTGATAGCGAGCAGTCAACAGTGGCACATGAGTAGGGCTTTGGCTCCCATAGACCAGGGTCTGATAGCGAGCAGTCAACAGTGGCACATGAGTAGGGCTTTGGCTCCCATAGACCAGGGTCTGATAGCGAGCAGTCAACAGTGGCACATGAGTAGGGCTTTGGCTCCCATAGACCAGGGTCTGATAGCGAGCAGTCAACAGTGGCACATGAGTAGGGCTTTGGCTCCCATAGACCAGGGTCTGATAGCGAGCAGTCAACAGTGGCACATGAGTAGGGCTTTGGCTCCCATAGACCAGGGTCTGATAGCGAGCAGTCAACAGTGGCACATGAGTAGGGCTTTGGCTCCCATAGACCAGGGTCTGATAGCGAGCAGTCAACAGTGGCACATGAGTAGGGCTTTGGCTCCCATAGACCAGGGTCTGATAGCGAGCAGTCAACAGTGGCACATGAGTAGGGCTTTGGCTCCCGTAGACCAGGGTCTGATAGCGAGCAGTCAACAGTGGCACATGAGTAGGGCTTTGGCTCCCATAGACCAGGGTATGCTGCATGCACCACACCGTTCATTTGCTGATGCTGCCTGGGGCTACATTTAACCTGGATGTGATTTATGCTGCCTTTTGCCAAGTGGTCAGTCTGTGCGAGCCTTGACAATCTACTTCGACTTCTGTCCCTAAAGTTTCCTCATGTACCTTAAGGTTCCCTCATCAATGCTTGCTCTCTGTCTCTGGGCACTGGTATGTCAGTCAATGGTATTCTCATGGTACACACTTGATATGGTTGCCCTCAGGAACCTTGGGTTTCTTACCACTTGGGAGATAAAATGACCCATCTGTCTTGCACCAACAATGCATTCACAATCAAAATAGCTCAGATCACCACATTTACCCAGGTTTGTTGATTGCAATACAATGTTGGGAAGATCTGCTGCACTGGGGATGTTGGATTTGTTCCACTCGGCACGGGGGATGCCCACATCTACTGCCCATCACCCCTATCTCTGTTTTGTCTACTGAGTGTATATATGTACTTGAATGAAACACAAGCAAAATGCATAGAACGTAAAAAATCTCTGAAAATTGTAATTTTCTCTTTACTTCTTCGGTATAAAATCAAAGTCTTCTGCGGTGCATATACTCCATTGGCTGATGGAAAGAGTCATTTCTGTTCAATATCTTGAGAGCTGAATAATTATATATGCCAGTTACTACCTATAGCTGTGCACACTATCCCATTCTGTTGAAGCATAGGTAGGGAGGTCATAGCTAAGGATTTAACTGACAGAAGGTCAGAAAACAATCATGTAGTCGTGGTGACACATGGAGAGCCACGATCTAAAACAAACAAACCAGCCAGCAACTGTGGTGAAACAACACGTACGTAACACTTCAGAAATCCAGCCTAAGAAAAAAGTTTTCATGGAAGACCACTGAATCACATAAACAGACATAACCAAAATGGTGAATTCAGTTAAAAGCTTTCAATCATAAAGAAGCCCATTTTAAGTGGTTAAAGCTGTGTCTCACAATTTTGCATTCTGTTTGAAACAAAGCAAAGAGAAATCAGTCTGGCAGACTCAAGAGAGGGTAGCCATGATATGCATTCTGCCCTACATTTTGCTGTGATCTGCTGTGGCTGAGCTAAAGGTGTACTGGCTGTTAACTAACCAAGAGAGAAAACAGAATACCCTGAGAAGGATGGACAACAACCCAACGCTGAATGATTTAAAGGAATAGAAAATAGGGTTAGAGCAATTCCTCAAAGGTCCTAGAGAAATAAAAAAGTGTTCTGTGTGTGCTCTCACATCCAAGAGGAAATATTTGTATTTGGGGGACAACAATGTTTGAGAAGTGCAATGCTTTCACCTTGCATAGAATAGCTGTAAATGTCGACATTGAGAGAACTGCTTTTGTTCCCCTTCCATCAAGCTGCTGAAGGAGAGAAGGAAGGGAGATGACCAGCAAGTGTGTTTGTGTGTTGTGCATGCATCACTTCACTAAAGGATATTTCTGGACTGCCACCTGCATAAACTGTAAGTAGCTTCTATTTTTTTTTTTTCTTTTTCTGATGACTGGCTGTTAGAAAGATCCCCTGTTGAGATGCTCATGCTAATTTGTCACTGAAGCATTCTCCTAATAGTTGTGGGGAATTTAAAAAGGCCAAAGCAGCCCATGTGATAGGAATGAAGGATAGGGAGTTAATAGGATGTACATAGTCAGTTATCAGTACTAAATACATTCTTGTTATTTACTGCATGACTGAGTGATTGCCCTTAATACCATGTGCTTTTTTGCTTTCATTACCTTGTAGGTACCTACAAATTCAGTTATCAAATCTGTGGCTGAAACTGAAGCCGCTAAAAAGTCAGTGACATATCCAACATAGGGGTTAGTTGGGGTCAGACCCCCCCCCCCCATCTATGTATGACTCCGCATTTTTATTTTGAAAAAAGTTTTGATACAAAAGAAAATTAAATTTAAATGTAAAAGTTTTACTGTTTGCTAGAAATGTGAAGTTCACACAAACTTTCATGAACACACTTCAATTTAAACTAAAGTGAAAAATATAAAAAAAGAATTCAGTTTGATGTTTTTTAATCAGGGGAGTTCCGGAACAGTGGAACATTCACCACAAGATCATGTGGATGAAAACACCACATCACACGGTCAACAGCACCGCACAAACACTGTCACAAATGAAATTCACAGCCGAATACTCAAGCCCAAAATGATTTTGCAAAGTTTTATATATCTTTTGCCAAATAAGACAGGTTTTACCATAAAGCAATAAAACAGTGCCAAAAAAACTTATCACAAAATACCAATCATTGTAGTATAGTGGAAGCTATAAAAAAATAAAGCTGTGGTAGTGGTATTCTCAACATTAAAAATATTACAAGAAATGGTCACAACGCATTTCTCGTATATGATATATTTCCGACAGTAAAAAAACTTCTACAAATACTTGTAACATTGCCAGTAACTACCACAGAAAGTGAACAATCATCCTTAATGTTATGATGACTCAAAACATATCTTCAAAACACAATCAATGAAAATTGATTAAATGGATTAGCAGTATTATTTAAGGTTGGTGGACACCCTAAAGAATTCTTTGTTCATTTTTTAAAATATCTTTTCAATATTTGGAGCACAAGAAGTTAAGCATCTAATTAGTAGTATTTGTTAAATTTTTTTTTAAATGTGCAGCTAATTAATTTTAATTAATTAATGGTATTTTGTAACACTAATAACTTGAAAATTTAATGCAGAATAATAATTCTTTTTCTACACAATAAACCAAGATACTTACAATGCAATGAACTACAGCCATAGTTGTGACAAATATTCAAAGTGATATAATTTTTTTCTGAAAATTTAATGAAAAAAATGTAGAAGTTCTACATTCGATGTCATATATCTCCAAATGTATTTGTTCCAAAGCAAAGCCTTTAGTTCATTGCACAACAGACATAATAGAGATGAAATACACCAAAAAAAATTGAGATTGAACCATTTTTTATTAAGATATCACTTATCGTATTTCAAAACATGAAAATTTTCAAATTGGAGAAAATAGCAAAATAAGAGTTTATTCCTGTTGAAAACAATGGATAATATATTTGAATGAATTTAAAAGCCACCCTATTTGTAGGTCTCCCCTTCATTTGTCTGGTGTATGTCCAGTTTTGCCTTTCTTTTTTCCCTCAAGATTGTTCTAGCCAGTTTTTCTTCGGGTGTTGCAGCAACGCTGGCTCAATATAAACACTGAATATCAAGGGACCTCAGTCCATTGCACAACAGTTGTGCAATAGCCCGGTGTGCAACCAAATATTGTAAAAACTTTTTGGAGTCCTTCATAACCCTCACTGAAGATGATAACTGTATCACTAACACCAAAACATAGTGTAGATAGGCCAACAAAAGTAATCTTTGGTATTCTCTGCCATATAAGACTATTAAAACACTCATTCGCATTTTGGGTTTTCCATGGAAGCACTTGGCTAAAAGCTTTTCACTGCACAGTTCCATGTATGTAGTTCTCACTTGATTTAGTACATCATTTGGAAGACCTTTCCCTTCCTTGAAATGGGCATTTGGTGTAACTAAGGATTTTTGGTATTCGCACCAGCTGTTCTCGTCTTTCAGGCACTGTCCATGTCAAACTTAACCATTTGATGACCTTTTGACAATGTACATATGTTTTTAAATGAGTAAAATACACAAAAGAATGCAAAATAATCTGGATGGATTTTCAATAAAAAGCTAACATACCAACAAATCGACTTTCGACTTCTCATGCGAATAGAACAAAAAACACTGACAACAGCTTCGGCCAAAACAGTTACGGTTAAAATGGCCCTGTTACGGTTACAAATGCCATGTTGCCACTTCAGAGAGAAAATATTATTACATAATAAATATTGAATATAGGAAATTATAGTTAAACACGAAATCCTAACTGAATTTGATAAAATTGTACAACTTCCGGTAAACATGGAATTACCACTTCCGGTGAAAATATTGAAACAACAAAACTTTCAAAAAATCATATCTTATGATCTACTCAGCCTTTTTGCATAAATTTAACATTTTTGGAAAGAAGATAAGTGGGAGATATAGATTTTTTTTTTTGTAAATTCAATTTTTTAAACAAAAATGTTTTTTTCAGGGTGTCCACTCACCTTAAATATTCATAGCGATATCATGATTATTTTTTTTTTTTTTTTTTTTTTGATTGGAGGTTTAACGACCACCGTGAGCAACTCAATGGGCTATAAGCAGTCGCCCGTCCCTAATTTAGGGCCACTGGTTCCAGGGAAGGGAGAGAGCCAGTGCCGTAAGACAAACACAACATCCATGCCTCACCGGGATTCGAACCCGGACCCCTTAGCAGACGAATGATCAGAGGCCATCGCTTAGACCACTGCGCCACCGGGGCGGCTATCATGATTACAACTCATGTAGTACTTGGTGAACTATTCAAAACAGCATGTTGCATTCAGTTACGTTTGAAGTCAGGAAATAAATATTTCATACTGTAATGGCAGCATTGTTTATTTTTAGCATTTAAGATTGTGTACAGTAGTATACTGTGCATTGTTAGGGTGAGTCTACTACAAATTTTAATGGATTTACCAAAATTCATCAGTTGATAAATCGTCCCTTTTAAAAAAAAATTGCCTGCAACACTATTTCTGTGAAGATTTTTTTTTTTTTTTACTAAACCTTCCCCATACCAGCATCCTGTATATGCCACTGTATACAGGCCCCAAGCATATTACAGCAGAGGAGTAACTAGGGTGGGGCATGCAGGGTGGCTGCCCTGGGCGCATCTCATAAAAGAATGCGAAAATCACTGCGTGCAATCAGATTAAAATCTGAATTGAAACTTTTGCACCAGTTTATGGTACAGAATTTACCCGCAATTTCTTTCACCAGTTGCGGTAGCTTGGAGACTTAAAATTTGCATTTCTTCCTCAAAATGTACAAGGCATGTAAGTTGTTCACAATCAGAAATGACGGCACAGTTGTTCGTACGTTACAAGGATATCTTTCATGTTTTTGAAGCTTCTCTGGGGCGAATGTGATCCTTACTGCCACTACTGCAAGCTGCATTCAGTTTGTTTGATGCGATAACAAAGGTCGGAACTCCGGAGTAGTTGGGAATCTCAACGCTCTCTTTACATTTTTTTATTTTACAGTCCTAAATGGTTTCTGCATCCAGTTCAGCCTCACTACCCAGAACATCTTTGATGATAGTAAGGGTAAAAAAAATGCACGAAAACCTTTTGCTGAGTGCTGTCCCCATTTCTTAATTTTTTCCAACGCAATTGATGAGGGCAAAATGCCTTTCCTGTTTGAGACGAGAAATGACCCCTTGTTCCACGATTCCCTGTTTGCAGTATCATAACCCAATAAAAGTGTTTAAAAGTTAAATTGTTAAACAACTAAAATAACAATAACTTTGCAAAAGTCTTCCTCTGGTCCGCCGAAAAAACTAGCTCGCTTTTAAAATATAATGCACAACCATTATTGATGATTAGTGATCAATTAACTACAAGAGAATAAGATGAAAAAAAAAGTAAAAAATTCAGTGTGAAGCAAAATGTCAGAAACTCCCAGGCATGTGTCAGTTATTTTGAAAAATTAATTGCACATGTGTGTGTGAGCTAAATAATACAGATTTGTCTGTAATCAACATACAAGTACAATTTTACTATCTTAAAAGCTCATGTAACAAGAAGGATTACAATATTTCAGATGATAAAGCTCCTTTGTCTTAACAACTTCAGTGTGGGTGGGGGGGGGGATATTTTGTGGTTTGTCCTGGGTGCCTCTGATTACAGTTTCTGGTTTTCAGCTAAGTGAGATTTGTATCCCAGTGGCATCAGAGTCTGGATACACATTACACATAATGATATCCTGCTTCTGAAATACACTGACGGAAAAAAAAATCCCAACACCAAGAAGGGGTTGTGTTAGATAAACGACAGTTGGTAGGCGGTGAGAGTACATCTGTAAGATGATGTCTATTCAAATTTCGCGCTCGGCGCATACATGTGGCGCTAGTAGCGCCTCTCAGAACATGCAAAGCAGGTTTGCTGTAAATACGCGCTGTAACGTTCGTGAGCGTTAGTTATCGTTGAGATTCGACGTAGGGTGTTGATGTTAGTCAAGAATGCCTTTAAGAAGACGAAGAAGCCATTATCAACAGCTCACGGAATTTGAACGAGGTAGTGTAATAGGGCTACGAGAAGGTGGAATTTCTATCCGCAATATTGCAGAACGACTTGGCAGGAATGTATCCACTGTGCACGATTGTTGGCAGCGGTGGTCAAGGAAAGGTGCTGCCTCAAGAAGACTGGGTTCCGGCCGGCCACATGGCACTACTGAGAGGGAAGACCGCCATGTACGGCACATGGCTGTGGCGCATCGTACCGCATCTGCAGCAGCAATTTGAGCTGCAGTTGCCACCACAGTGACACAACGAACTGTTACAAATCGGTTACTTAAAGGACAGCTCCGAGCCAGACGCCCTGTAGCGTGCATTCCACTTACTCCAAACCACTGCCGTTTGCGATGTCAGTGGTGTCAAGCTAGAGCTCATTGGAGGACGGAGTGGAGATCTGTTGTGTTTTACTGATGAAAGCCGGTTCTGCCTGGGTGCCAGTGATGGCCGTGTGTTGGTTAGAAGGAGACCAGGTGAGCGCCTGCAACCAACCTGTCTGCGGCCGAGACACACTGGACCTACACCTGGAGTTATGGTCTGGGGAGCAATTTCCTATGACAGCAGCAGCACTCTCGTGGTTATCCCACGCACCCTAACAGCATAGTTGTACGTCGGTCTGGTGATTCAACCTGTTGTGCTGCCATTCATGAACAGCATTCCAGGGGGTGTTTTCCAACAGGATAACGCTCACCCGCATACCGCTGTTGTAACTCAACATGCTCTACAGAGTGTAGACATGTTGCCGTGGCCTGCTAGATCACCAGATCTTTCACCAATCAAGCACGTATGGGACATCATTGGACGACAACTCCAGCGTCCCCCCCCCAACCAGCATTAACCGTCCCTGTATTGACCGACCATATGCAACAGGCATGGAACTCCATCCCACAAACTGACATCCAGCACCTGTACGACACAATGCATGAACGTTTGTGTGCTTGCATTCAACATTCTGGCGGTTACATCGGTTATTAATGTACCAGCATTTCACATTTAAAATGGCTCTTTTCACGCTTACAATAAGCTGTGATCTTGAAACCTTAATCGATTAAATATGTTACCTATACAAATGTATTGCCACCATTTCATTCCTCTACAACTATTTTTTCGTGGTGATGGGATTTTTTTTTCCGTCAGTGTAAAAAGAAAGCATTGATTATCATAATAAAAAATGCTTTCTCATGCAAAAATATTGCATAAAACAAGTACGTACATCTGACTTGTAAATAATTACCTAATTCACCTCTACAGTAGTATATACACTAAGGTTCTAAATTTCATATTAAACCGAGGCCAGATTTACAAAGAAACCTAGCCCCCCCCCCCCCAACAATTTTGTTTTTGTTTTCCTTCTAAAAAAACATGGAATGGAGAATAAATTTCCTGTTCTGGAAGCACGATTCCTCCTGAACTCAAAGTATGTCACCTACCAGTATTAATTTACAAGCAGAAATGCAGGCTGACTAAAAATCAAACACCTTTGTAATATTACTTAGAACTACCCTACAGCTAAGCTCAGACATTGGTATGTTATTTCTGTGTAATCTGCTCAAAATGTAATGAACATTTTTTTCTCTAATTCGATATTTAATGTTGACTGCCCATCTTTCCCACAAAATTTCATTTTCCTTGTTCAGTACTATTTAAGAAGTTATCACAAGATAGTTATCATACGAGTAATATGCCATTGGAAAAGCTGGTTTTACCAGACATGCTAATTAATTTCATCTGTATTTGGGAATTTTAGGTTAACTCTTTGTGGGATGGAGTCTGATGAAATATGACAGCAGATCTCGCACTGCATGTAACTTAAATGGCAATTAAAGCTATGTAGTAAACTAACCATATATAACATGTTAGATTCTAGTACTGTCCTTTGGTCACCATCCTTACAAAAATATCATCTTTCCCTCCAACTTATACCTTCTGTATTTCTTCTCCCTCAGGGTATCATAAAACTCTTAAATATTAAATGTAGTCTTGATAGCTATGATAATTTTTTAGTTATGTGGGCAAAAAACCACATGGACATCATAAAAATAGCCAAACCATGTTCAGAAGAACCCAAAATGCATATTTCTGTTGAAATCTCAAAGCCAGTTTTTATATTGCTATTATTACAATGCTTTCTCATTCATTAGTGAGAAAGTAAAAATGGGTATCCCCTCCCACTAAGGATATCCAGCAAAATGAGGACCCCCAAAACCAATGCTGTACCCAGGCCCCAGTAACTAAATCCACCAGTGTATGAAACATTTGTGGATATCCAACTTGGTGCAGATACCAGCAGATCTTTTCCCTTTTTACCACTTGCATTAAGTTAATCAAAATAAAGACATTTCAGATTCTTCACTTTGATGGATATAAGTGTGATTTCACAAGAGAAAAGAATGGAGTCCAAACTATTTCTGTTTTTTCTTGGAATGTGGAAGGGTGCTATGGATCTTCAATTGAAGAACTATTTATTTTACGGCATGCATATTTTCACATTTGTGTAGGAGTTTTTGTATAGGGCATTTCACAACATGTCTGAAAAACTGAAAGTTTAAAAAACTGAAAGCATTAAAATCTTGATTTAATGTTTCTGAAGGGGTTGTCAATGCATTTGAATGTGAAGTGTTGTAAAATGTTAAATTTGGGAAAGCATTATGTACAGTTGCATATATTTATTTAATAACGCTTTTTCTTTTCCAAAAGCGAATATAATTATATTCAATTTGTAAATTTAAGTGTGACACAGGGGTGGCGTCCCCGCGCCCCCTCAAGAACCAAGGAAAAGCTTCGAATTGTTAGGTTTTAATAACAAATTGAATATTTTTTCGTGAAAAAGTATTGCTTAAAGTATATTACTTTCGTTAATTAATTGGAAGATTTTAGAGACATGCTAAGAACACTTCTTTTTGTGGGAAAATATCAGAAAGGTTCCTGGTTATTTCAGACTCTTACGACCCCCCCCCCCCCTCACGAAAATCGTGGTTCCGCCCCTGCTGTGGCATGACTCTCATTATTATGTATGGTTCATGCAATCATGTATACAGTGTTTTTACTGCACACATACTGCTGTTTCTTTTAACATTAAATCCGTAATATTGACACTCCGTGCAACAGAATTCATAGCATTTTGCTTAAAATATGTATAAGTAACTTCACTCACCCATTTTCTTGCATCGTCAGTCCCAAATGGTTCTAACATTGTCTGGAAGCTTCGTTAATGAAGCTGCAGCAAGACCTGACTTTCAAAATTTTTTTCAGTGACAGTGTTGAAAAGGGATCAAGCTAAGTAAAAAAACCGTGAAATAAGACGTACTAGATATGATGTATCACTAAAGTAATACCCACTTTTAAAACCAAGCAATAGTTGTAACTTGTATGTGTCGATTTGTCTTTACGTCACCGTCTTTGACGCTGTCCTCTTAATTTGCATATTCGTGTTTTGCTTAAAAATGACCAGATATTCAAGTGCCCTGTAGCAGAATCGCGGCAGCGGGCTACGTGCGGGGCAGATTTTATTTATTTTGGTCCCGCAGACAGAAACGATATCCCCCGAACCTGGTCCTGCAAAAAAAAAAAAAAAAAACTTCTCGTGCAGACTTGCGGTTATTAGCGCAAGTTTTTCATCAGGGGACGGAATTTCGGCTTTCAAAACTTTCCGAAAACCACGAAGGAAAGATTCCTTCCATAATCGTAGTTGCTTTTTTTCCCTTCGCGATTTTCGTTCTGTTCATATTATTGTTAAATATCATTTTTTTTTTTTTTTGATTGCACGTTTAACGACCACCGTGAGCAACTCAATGGGCTATAAGCAGTCGCCCGTCCCTAATTTAGGGTCACTGGTTCCAGGGAAGGGAAAGAGCCAGTGCCGTAAGACAAACACAAACATCCATACCTCACCGGGATTCGAACCCGGACCCCTTACGGACGAATTATCAGAGGCCATCGCCTAGACCACTGCGCCACCGGGGCGGCCATTTTATTCCATAAATATTTGTATTAGAGCTTGAAAATGGAGGAAAATTTTCCGAAAACGGAAATTAGACGGAGCGCTGTAATTTTGATTTTATGTTTTTCGCAATGCCCTTTCTGCTGTGTATTGTTGTTAAATGTTTTATTCCAAAAATATTTGTATTTGAGTTTGCAAATGGAGAAAAAAATTGTGAAAACGGAAGTTCTGTAATCTTAAATTCTTTCTTTTTTTTTTTTTTTCCGCGTTGTCCCTCTGCTCTCTATTGTTGCTTAATGTTATTTTTTCCCCCATAAATATTTGTACTTACGCTTAAAAACGGAGGAAAATTTTCCGAAAATGTAAGCTGGACGGAACAAAGATTAATCCCGTAATCGTAATTTGTTTTTCCGCGATGTTCCCTCCTGTCCAAAATATTGTTGCGAAATATCATTTTTTTGCAGAAATGTTTGTTTCAGCTTAAAAATAAAGGCAAAACTTTCTGACAATGGAAGCTTTAAGGGAGCGAAGATTTACTTCTCCGTGATCGAAAATGTTTTTCACTATGTTTTCCCTGCCTACACTGTTGTTAAATACCATTAAGTTACATAAATGTTTGCATTTAAGATTGAAAATGGGAGAGCAATTTTTTTTTGAAACGGAAGTTGATGGAGCAAAGATTTCCCGTCGTATTTTTAGCACGTCTTTTGTAAAAAAAGATCGTGCTTATGTTAGCGGTTTGTCCGTCCATCTGTAGACACCATATCTCTGCAGCTAATAGTCCGATTTGAAAAATTCTTTTTGCATTAGAAAGCTTAAAAATGTGCGAATGATGATCCTTTATTTCGTTCATTTTTTAAAGTGCACAATTCGGCCGCTAGAGGGCGTAAATACAGATGGTATCGATTCCAATTAGTAGTTCTAATTCTGACTATTATATAGCTCTAATCATTCTACTATTCTCTTTTACGTGCGATATTTCAAAGTAACTTGTACAAAATTCTAGCAGATAATGCTTACCTTGGCATTCCTTTCTAGTGATGGAAACATTTCATGCACGTGTTTTCCGGTCGTGGTTTAGTGAAAAGGCAGTGCTACAACGTGGGAAAAAATACGCATTTCCACCTAAAACCCCAAGAACAGAAGAGCACATTCCTATCTTAGAAGATATTGTGCAGCGAGTACATCCAGAGCATGCTACCGATCTAAGGTTTAAGCTATTCAGAATCATGCTTAAAGAGTATAACGCTAAGCACAAAAAAAAAAAAAAAAACTGCAAGATTAATAAATTGAAGTATGACAGAAAACAACTATTAAATCTTTGCAAAGACCCCACGATCAAATTCTGCGAAGTCGACAAAACAGGGCAAATTGTTATTATGGACACTTTGGAATATAATGATAAAATGCGGACGGCCATCTCAGAGCTACAGTGCGATAGCATCAACAAAGATCCCACCGACAAACAACTTACCTTCCTGGCTAATATAAGGAACCACAGCACGTTACCAACTGAAATAAAAAATGCAAACCCTCCCATGGGAGCAGGGATGCCAAAAATATTCTCAAAAATTAAAACACATAAGGAAAACACACCTTTAAGACTGATTCTATCGAAAAAAAACTCACCACTCATCAACCTAGAAAAAAATATATACAACTATATAACTATGAGGAATCAATATACTTTAAAGAATAGCTATGAGTTTATAGAAAAAATCAAATTAATTAATCAAGACCTAGAGCAAATAACTATGGCCTCCATGGACGTTAAGGCGTTATACCCAAACACGCCCGTCAAGCTAGCCATCAAATTGATTATGCAACAACTAAGCATCAACAAAGAACTAAACTTGTCACAACTGAAAGAGCTAAAGTATACCTTATATTTCATCAAGGAAAACAACATCTTCCATTTTGAAGGAAATATATTTAAACAAACGCAAGGTGGCCCTATGGGATCCCCATTATCGGCATTATACGCAGAAGTGATTATGGCATACCTCGAAAAAGAAATTATTCAAAATCTACCTGAAAAACCAATACTTTATGCTTGATATGTAGACGACATTATTATAATGTCTAAACTTAACAAAGCCGAGCTACAAGATCTAGCACAGCAGTTTAGCAAAATCTGTAACACCATAGAGCTAACTATTGAGTTTGAAGAGGATAATTGCCTATCCTTCCTGGACATTCAACTAAAGAAAAACAAAAATAGCTTTGAATACTCTGTGTTCAGAAAAGCAACTTACATACCTGTACTGATACCATACTCGTTGCACCACCCAGTGATACATAAAAAAAAACAGCATAGTAAACTTGATACGGCGAGCGTACACACACACATCTAACAACAGGCTAAAAAATCAAGAGCTAGAGTTTATCTCGAAAATATCACAAGAGTATGGGTACCCAAGCAAGCTAATTAATAAATGGATACATGAGAGTAAAAAGTATATGACTCAGAGTAAAGAAGGCCAAGAAGTGCACAACCAAAGGAAGATGAGGAATAAAAAATTGAAATACATTGGAGCTTTCCCATACTTGGAAGGAGTGAGTAAAGAAATCAATAGGCACTGTGCTAAATATGACTTACAACTAGGAAGCTCAGTGCACACTGTGAAAAGTATGACTGGCAACAAAAAAACAGAGGAAAAAATGCTAGAAGAATCAGGAACCTACGAAATTCCAATTGCACACATACCCCCAATATCATACATTGGAAGTACGAAAAACAGATTAAAAAAAAGACTTAAACAACACATATCTAACTGACAAAAAAAAAAGAAGCCAAAACTGCTTTAGTGCAATTCTGCATGGAAAACCGGACATTCCCAAAATTCGATGAAATTAAAATGCTAAAAAAGAATAAAAAATCGGAAAGGCAAATGAGGAGGAAAAAAGCAATATTAATCTATAAAAATAAAGCAAGGGTATGTAACCAGGACCACCCTAGCACATTATTGGGCCTGTGGAAAGAACTAATAAGACAAGGAAAACAACAACAAAAGAAAAACCGGCAAAAAAGACAAGAAAACCAGGATAGGAGAAGAAAAAAAAAGTTGTTTTAATGAAACATAGATGGCGCCAGCCAGGCTTGATAACGAAATATATCCAGGAAAGTATATCCAACGAATGGCAACATGGAGTATCGGACTCCATTAGCGCGAAGTTAACCACGAACATCGGTGGTAAAGTCGCTACGCTCCTCAGGATGCCCAGAGTATGAGAGAGAATTTCGAGTATAAAGAACAGTAAAAACTGATGTGTTTGAATCCTAAGGCAAAGATCCAATGAGTATACCCAGCGAAAAGTGTGAGAAGTAAAGCTAGTCATCTCATACAACGGACTTTAGGACAATAACATCAACAAAGACTGGAAAACACGTGCGTGAAATGTTCCCATCACTAGAAAGGAATTCCAAGGTAAGCATTATCCGCTAGAATTTTGTACAAGATGATATCGAATTCAAAATACATTTTATTCCACATATGTGCTTCTAAACATCCAATTCAAAAAATTATTTTACCTTTCGATTCCATTCATGGCGAAGATTATTTTAGGTATAGTCACTTTTTCAAGTCATGCATAGATTCTTCGCTAGGGAGTGTAAAAGCAAATGACATTTTCCCCAATATCTTTGCTTCGAAAACACCGATTTGAAAAAATTATTTCTGCAGCGGATACAGCTCCTGATGGGAAATATTTTGCATATGATTTCTAATTTTTGTTATAAAATGGTTTGGCCACCAGGGGGCATAAGTGTTAATTTCTGCTTCTGATGTATTCACAGCAAAATCTGAGCTTCCAAAATCTTGTTTGATAAAATTCTTGACTTTGAATAGCTTTGATAAATTTAATTCACGTCAGAACAGACTCAAAAGACGTGCTTATTACATCCTAAAATCCGGCATCATTTTTCTTGTTTTTTCTCATGATGGTTCATTAAATATCATTTTATTCCATAAATCTTTGTGTTACAGCTTGAAAATAAAGACAAGAATTGCTGACAAGGCAGGTTTGATGGAAATTCTTGGACTCATTTTTATTCTCCAGCTCTTTTTATTTTATTTTTTTCTTTAATTTCTGCCTGTGCAAATTTTAGTTTTCTGCACCCAGTTGTTGTGTTGCCCAGTGACTGCCCCACATATTATTTTGTGGTCCCATGATATCCATCACAACCTGATCACAAACTTTCTATTATGGGGTGCAGTGCAGTCCAGAAAAGCTAGGAAATGTATTCAATACTATTGGATGACAATCACATGGCCAAGACAAATTGGCAGAGATAAGTGTTGCTTGTTTTTAAAAGTTTTTTACTATTTTCTTGCATCTTATACAGAGTTGTCACGATAGGAGTTCCATCACTTTGCATTGAACTAGTTGCTTGTAGCATTTTTAACAACAATCTATAGTAATAAAATTACCATGTCTGTCTCAGACACCTACAGAAGAAACTACTGAACATAGAGACTTTAAATTTGGAAGAGAGAAGCAGGGGGACATGGCTGCTTGAACTTGGGAGCATGGCCATAGCTAGGGTGTGGGGGTGGTTGCCCTCCCAGAATGCCATACCAAGGGTGTAAATTCTGTTTTGAAGGGCATGAAAAAATTGAAATTCACAATGTGTGAATAAATTAACTGAAAATCATTACTCAGAAAGTACTACACAGTCTCAGTATTTTTTTTTTTTTTTTTCGAAAGATTTTAGTTAACCACATACAGTAATTCACGCTGCTAAACAGGGTGCATAATAAAATAATCTGTGAGATCTATACCTCTCATGTGCATAAAAGGAAGTATCTAAAACAGTGGACAGAGACATACAAAATAATCGATATGCCTAACCTCTGTGATCTTTCTGAATACATTGTAGGGTTGAAAAGCTATTATGATGACTGATCAAAAAGTTAGTTACACTGTTGAATAAAAAAAAAAACAAATAAGGAGATATATGTGGTTTCAAGGTGCAACATTTATTCATTTTTCGACATAGTTGCCTAAGGACTGTAAACATTTATCTGAACGTGTGATTAACTTTTCCATACCTGTACAGAAAAAGTCTCCTCTAGTTTGGTGCAACCAATTAAGGACCGCAGTTTGAACAGCCTCATTGGTTTGGAATCGTTGTCTACTAAAGTCCTGTTTTATTTTACCGAACAAATGGTAGTTGCACTGGGATAAGTTGGGGCTGTACAGTAGTCGTTGCCACCAGTAGCGTGGCCAGAAATTTCTTAAGGGGGTGGTGGGGGGTGTCCATGGGGTTGGTTCATTGGTGAAAGCCTCGTATACACATATATATCGCTCTGAATTCGTGCTCAGTCTCCCATCAAGGAGGAGGTTCAACCCCCCTTCTGGGTACACCACTGGTTGCCACACCTCCCACTTGAATGACTGTAGCAATTCGTTTGTTTTCCACTTTGTGTGGGGTGTGGCGTTGTCATGTAGCAGAATGATATCTTTGCTAAACTTACTCTGGCGTCTGTCCTAATTACTTTTAATAAATTTCATAGTGTTTGTCAATATGAGTCAGCATTGTTAGTCATCCCTTTCGGCACGCTCTCATTCCATGGACAATCACTTGGTTTCAGGGGAGAAATGGTGAAACCGTATTTCTTCACTTGTGATGATTCGATGCAAAAAGTTGCGACCCTCAACAGAATACTACTTGCAGAACAGCCAAAGACAACAGGAAATGTTGGTTTCTGTGCTGGTCCATGAGTAAATGTAGCACCCATCTCGCACACAATTTCTGAAATTCCAACTGCTCGTGAATGATGGAATGCACAGTCTTATACAAAATGTCTACGTACTGGCTATTTCTTTGATTTTGATGAACCTGTTATCCTGTATCATGTCGTCAACAGCGGCAACATGTTCCAGAGCACTGGATACTGATGGTCTGCCTTTGCAATATTCATCCATCAAATTTGTGTGACCCTTTTCAAATTGTTGACACTTTACAATGGCTGAGCAAGACGTGGCATTTTCTCCATATACAGCACAGATTTCAGGATGGATGTCAGTGCAATTTGGGTGCTTAGCTCACAAAAATCGAATGGTTCCTCGCATTTACAATTTGGAGTAAGAATCCAGTTTATGCGCCATTACAAACTGACCCCTGCACATGCTTTATGCAGTTACTGAACTAAAACACATCCTGTCATCAGCTGTGATGTACTGTCTACTTTGCTCCCAAGCACACACAATCTGACTATAATCCCACTCTAGATGGCACCAAGTGTAACTTAATTTTTAATTCACCTATGTAGTTCCTTGTGCAGTGATGCAGAAGGCCCCTTTGAGTGTTAACATTGAACAGAATTTTTCTAAGCCCTACCTTAAAAGGATCTTCCTTTTGTGGCATTTGCTATTATATCTGATGCTCATTTATTCTGTGCTGGTTTGTATTCCATTCTGCTGATTGTTGCATTATTGGCATTGGCATAACTGTTGTGTTTTACTAGATAGTTACAACTATTGATTGTTGTGTATTTGCTTAGTTTTCACGCTTTTTGTAAAATTATGTCAAAACCAGAAGTGGATTTTTTAGTGATCTAAATACTTTCCTATAAAATAGGTCTCAGAAAGTAAAAAAAAACTGTGTATACTCTTTTGAGTGGAGGAACAAAACTTTCAAACTCAAGGGAGTGTAATTTCAATTACCAGTATCGTCCCTCCGGATAAGAAAAACTTGCTCTGATCCTGCCTCGAAGCCCCCCCCCTTCCCTTTTTAAAAAAATTCGAATTTGTAAATTTTTATTTAATTTATTTAGTTTATAAATAGCTTTCACTTATTGATGAAAATACCATTCTGGAAATTTGATCTTGCAGTGTGATATGCCTTAGGCTAAATCAACAATGGTATATTTCATTGTTATGCAATATTGTTTCATTAGACTCTTGCATAACAATACTTCATTATGCTTTGCATGAACATAATAATATCTCATTACTCTTTGAATGCATAAAGTACAAAAAAATCTCACACCAAACATGATAGAAGCTATTACAAAAATCCATTTTTCATTGCCATAGCAACTTGTATGTTTAAATTTTTGCATACCTGCAGGTGGCTTTATTGAGGAAAACTAATACTATAAACTTATGTGGGAGAACATCTACAGGAACATAAAAGCAATAATATTTGTGGCAAGTTTTTTTTCTTTTTTTTTTTTTTTTTGTGGATGCATTTGTGAACTGTGATGTGATTGTTGATGTGTTTGCTTGTATGTTTTAGACTGCAGCTCTCTCCTTGTGTTACCACACACCATGTGAAAACAGGAATTTTTAAAACTGAAGAGGATCAGAGCAAAATATAATATCAGGCTTGCTCCAGATCTAAATAACAAATTAAAGAAATTCCTGCCAGCTCTGAAACAGAAAGAAACGGACATCCAATTGCAAGAAGGAGTAGTATATTGCATTAACTGTAACTGCAGGGTCAGCTACATAAGAAAAACAGGAAGAAGTATTAAAATCCGAATGAAAGAACACCAAGGAGCTATTAGGAACATTAGTAACAAAACAGGGCTAGACAGACATATACACTGAGTGCCTACTTTATTATGACCACCCCCTCAGTACTTTGTTGGGCCACCTTTCGCCTTTAATACTGCATCGATTCTTCGTGACATGGACTCCACGCAAGATGTTGATAGGTGGTTTGTCAAATCTGAGACCATGCTTGATGAATAGCACTTTCCAGGAGTGTGAGATTGCAGGGTTGTGGATCCAGCTGTCTGATGGCTCGTTCAACTTCATTCCACAAATTCTCAATGGGATTGAGATATGGAGATTGTGGGGGCCACTTAAGCAAAGTAAACTCACCAGCATGTTCCTGAGACCAATCCTGTACAATACGAGCACTATGGCAGGACGCATTATCTTGTTGAAAGTAGCCATAGCCATTGGGATAAACCATCCACATGACAGGATGCACTTGGTCCGCAACGATTTTTGGATATGATGTGCCAGTCAGACATTAATCACACGAATTAAAGGGCCCAAAGCATGCCAGGAAAATATTCCCCAAACCATAACATTGCCTCCACCAGCTTGAAGGGTTGTAGCAATGCATTTGGGGTCTATGCTTTCGTGCTGTTTCCGCAAAATTCTCACTCGGCCATCGGCATAGTGCAACTGAAAACGTGATTTATCGGACCACATAATTTGTTTCCAATTATCGACTGTCCAATCCTTGTGCTCCTGTGCGAACTGGAGACGTTTTCTCTTGTTAACTGCAGACAGCAAAGGTGTTCAAACAGGCCTTCGGCTGCCATATCCCATCCGATGCAGTGTACGGCGAACAGTGCATGCAGAGATCATTTGAGGGGATCCTTGATTAAGATGGTCTGTAATTTGCTGCACTGTTGCCCTTCTGTTGTCTGTTACCAGTCTGGACACTCTCTGTTCTGCCCGAGCAGTCACTAGTCGATGACGACCTCACGTTGAACGTAGAGACCCCAGTTTTTTGGCTGACAGTCCAGTCTTTAAACACTTTAACAACAGCTGCTCTAGAACATTTCACGAATGCGGTGGTTTCGGTGATACTCACTCTGAGCTCCTACAATCATCCCACGTTGAAAGTCCGTCAAATCGCATTTTTTACCCATCTCGTCACCCAAAAATCACTTCTACTACTGTCGCAAGCACTAAGCTTTCCCTTTTTATACTAGCCTCGCCCTCTGGTGGCAACAGCGTGCAGCCATAGATCATTTGCTTAAAACTGTCAGGTGGTCATAATAAAGTGACCACTCAGTGTACAAGCAAGTAGACACTCCATGAATTGGGACTCAGTAAGAATAATCGCCCACCAATCAAACTTAGTAAAACAGGAAACTGGAGAAGAAGGGATGGAAATAGCAAGAAGAAGATTAGAAGTACCACAATTAACAATAATTGCAGGTGGACACTTCCGACTGGGTGGCAGCGACTATTCCAGCGATATAGTCCTGATGATGAACTAGGCTGTAGTTCGAAAATTTGACCACCAACTTTTTTGAATAATAACCTCTCTAAGACCCGTAAAAAGTTATTTCCGCAGGAATTTTTTGGTGATGGAGATTGAAACCGAACGGATTAAGCTACACCAATAGAATGTATTGCTGCAGATTTGTTGTCTTGACATATGCTTCACCTCTGTAGTACGTTACATCATCTCTCTTTTAATTTTTATTTTTTAAGCGAAGAAGGAATCTTTCACTAATTTCAGACAATGTGTAGACAAACAGCACACATTTTTTAGAAGAATCAAAATGGCCAGTAGATCCTTTTTATGTTTGGACACCAATGTGAAAACAGGAATTTGTTGGTGATGGAGATCAAAACTGTGTCTCCTCGCTCCAGAGTGAGTTGCTCAAACTGACTAAGCTACACCGACGGAATGCATTGCTGCAGATTTGTCTCCTTGATACGTGCTTCACCTCTGTAGCGCATCACAACCATAAATAGTTCCAAGCAAGTTTTACATGACATTTTTAACTAGGTTGCTTCAACTATTCTGTTTAATTTGATATAACGTGTGTGATTTATAATTTGAACTTGCTGTTTACTGTGTTAGATTTCTAAAAAATCCTTCTGCCATAGTTGCCTGCAGGTTTGTTAACGTTTCATACTGTGGCTTCCATTGTGGTACTGCACACTACACCTCCAAGCTATTTTTATGGGAAGATTTGTCTGGCCTTCCGACTGTCAGCACATCAAGTATTTCCATTCATTTTGTGTGAATTTTTGTTTGAATTGGAGCAACTAATAAGTAAAATTCTGTAAAGAATAATATGATTTGAATAATAGTAACATGCTGGTTTTATACCTCCACAAACATCCACAATCATAAAACCAGCACTAATGCCTACAATGTATAAATGAAGAATTATTTCTTCATAGAAATATGTTTCTCAAATAAATGATCCATTTCAATCACAGAAATGAGTGACCTATATCTGACCCTGAATGTGAGAAAAAGTCGTGAGATGCTACAATGGGACAGGAACAGCTTCAACGAGCACGAATCTTATGGTAATCAGATATATATGTTCAGTTTCTTAGAACTTCCTTGTTGTGGGTAGTGTAATGACTAGCATGCTCGGCCAGAAATCAGGACTTGTGGGTTTGATTCCTGCTCCAGGACAGCGAAAATTTTCAAATTTTCTGAACGATGGAATTCGGTGAAAATATGCCAATAATCCGTGGAATATTCCTCTAGCCATGATTTTGTGATTGTGGATGGCATAAAACCAGCATTAATGCCTACCGTGTGTAAACGAAGAATTATTTCTTCGGAGAAATGCGTTTCTTAGGTATAAAATAATAACATACCATTTATTTCTAGTTTCTTTGCTCTTTTAACAAAACTACTAGCATTGCTGATAAATCGAAGGTTAGCCAAAGATTTTGACTAGGTTTCTTCAACCATTGTTCTGAATTTGACATATCGCACATGATTTAAAATTAGAAATTTTATCTTTCTGTTCACTGTGTTGGCATGTATCCATGTGCCACAGTTGCTGGTGGGTTTGTTCAGTGGCACACCAGCGGGGAATAGTCCAACAGGTCTGGACCCCCTTAAAAATAATAGCAATGACCCTAAGATATTGTGCTATTACAAAAATAATACATAGTTAATTCATGCATAGCATATTGCAGCACTCGCAAGATATGTTCTTTAAATTAAGAAAAAATAGTTAAAGCATGATTATTCCTTCAGTCCTTCTTGAGGGGAGTTCCACCTGGTCGAACATGAGCTTCAGCTAGGGTCTGAGTGTTTGTTCTACATCTACGGGGAGGTGTGGGAGTGGGCTAGTGACTTTCACGGTATCTTAGTTACGCTGTTGCGTTAATCGGTTGAGAGATAGGCAGTAGGGGAAGTGTAACATTGTTGATACATCTGCTCAGTAAAAGAGCCTGTGACCTTGCTGAAGGCTATGGTGACATCTGATCTTTCGCCCTTCAGACAGGGTTTCTTCAGGTTCGTAATAGCTATCCAGAAATTTTGTTGTTTTCATATCAAACTGCTCCCTAAATATTCATCAAAAACATAGGGTAGATGGACAGATGAACAGACACACAATGTGCAAACATGATGTGACAGTTATGTGCATTCCATAAAAACCATCCACAAAATTTAAAATCTATCTCCAACGGTTAGCAAGATATTTATCAAAAATTGGTGGACGTACTGACAGATAGACAAAAAAGTACTAATGTGGTGTTAGGTGTAAGAGTTGCTCTCTGACCTTAAAGTCATCTTGTAAATTTCAAGTCTCCGACCAAAGAGGTTCAACGAAGTATTAGGTAAGTATCCAATTCATGATATTTCTAGTGTCAGTATTTATCTATAACAGGTGTGCACACAAACACAAACACACACACATTTTTTTCTATGAGAAGATATCTTCTGGATCCCCCTTGTCAAAATCCTGGGTGGGCCACTGGGTTTGTTTACATTTCAGATCACTGCTCCCATCGTGTTAGTTTTTTTTTTTTTTTTTTTGGGGGGGGGGAGTTACGACCACCATGAACAACTCGATGGGCTATAAGTAGTCGCATGTCCCTTATTTAGGGCCACTAGTTCCAGGTAAGGGAGAGTGCCAGTGCTGTAAGACAAACACAACATCCATGCCTCACCAGAATTTAAACTCAGACCCATCTCGGATAAATGGTCGGGATCCAACACTCAGACCATTTAAATTTGGTCTCATGATATGCTGCGCCATAAGCTCACACAATAGTAGTTCATTTCATTGTTGCTCAATATTATTTCATTGCACTCTTGCTCAATATTATTTCATTGCACTCTTGCACAACAATATTTCATTGCACTTTACATAAATGCAATATATATTTCATTGCACTTTACATAAATGCAATATATATTTCATTGCACTCTTGAGTAAATTACAAGTACTTTACTTCAAAAGTGATAGGAGCTATCACAAAAATCTGTTTTTTTTATTGCATAGCAACTTATGTGCACCAATCTTGCACACACTTATGGGTGGCTTTATCAAGGCAAACTAATACTACAGACCTATGCAGGAGAACACCTATGGAAGCATAGAAGCAACAACATTAATAGGTTGTGCCAAAATGTTTTAGATGCACTTCCAAAGTGCAACATGCATCCTTTCCCCACAGTTGCTGACAAGTTCGTTTATGTTTTAGACCACAGCTTTCCATGTGCTACCATGCACTCAACATAAATTGTTCCTAGCTATTTCTACAGAAAGATTTTGACTAGGTTTCTTCAACCATTGTTTCGTACGACTTACAGTCTGAGATTTGATTTGGCTGTTTCACTGTGTTCGATTTCTGAAGTGTGCAACGTGCCTGCCCCACAGGACACACATGAGATAAAGGCAGATAGCAGTGAGAGCACATGCCAGTGTATTATAGTGGATAGCACTCGGAGCTTTGGAGCAGAGAGTTGGGAGTTTGAATCTCTCCCCTGGCATAAAAATGATGGAGAAACTTACTTCGTCATAAGTGTTGCATGTATCCTTTTGTCACAGTTGCCAGTGGGTTTATTTATGTTTCACACTGCTGCTCTCTGTGTGTTACTATGCACTATAAATAGTTCCAGTATTTAAAAATTAATAGTTCCACAATTATTTTAGAGAGGAAATATATTTCAATGAAATGCAAGAAGAATACTAGAAATATTAGGTGTACAAATAAGTTTTAAAGTATTTTAAGACAATGCAACATGTAATTTGAGAGAAAACAACAATACCTAGTTGTAAATGCATTTATGGCACCTCTATTCATAGTGATTGTGGAATAACTTTTTTACGGGTCTTATAGAGGTTATTTTTAATGAAAGTTGGTTGTCAAATTTTCGAACTAAAGCCTAGTTCGTCATCAGGACTATGTCACTGGAGTAGTTGCTGCCACTCAATTGGAAGAGTCCATCCGCAATTATCGTTAATTGTGGTACTTCTTCTTGCTATTTCGATCCCTTCTTCTAGTTTCCTCTTTACTAAGTTTGACTGGTGGGCGATTATTTTCACTGAGTCCCAATTTATGGAGTGTCCACTTGCTTGTATATGTCTGTCTAGCCCTGTTTTGTTCCCAACGTTCCTAATAGCTGCTTGGTTTTCTTTCACTCGGACCTTAATACTTCTCCCTGTTTCTCCTATATAGCTGAGTCCGCAGTTACAGTCGATGCGGTAAATTACTCCTTCCTGCAATTGGATGTCCAATTCTTTCTGCTTTAAAGCTGGCAGGAATTTCTTTATTTTGTTATTAAGATCTGGAGCTAGCCTGATATTATATTTTGCTCCGATCCTTTTCAGTTTCTCGATACTCCAGTGACATAGTCCTGATGACGAACTAGGCTTTAGTTCAAAAATTTGACAACCAACGTTCATTAAAAATAACCTCTATAAGACCCGTAAAAAAGTTATTCCACAAACAATACCTTTACAAATCGAAATACGTTCCGTCATCTATGACTTTCTGCCATCAGTCGGGCAGCTGACGGATTCCTGCCATGAAGAATACTTTGTCATGTGATGTGATGAAATCGTCAACCCATTTTTGCACTTCGTCACATGTCCAGAATCGATCGGAACAAATGATAGTCTGAAGGTGCTATGTCGGGACTATACGCTGGGTGCTCCAAATCCCAGCCAAACGTCAATAACGTTTCCTTGACCGATTTCGCGACATGCGGTCTAGCGTTGTCATACAGTAATTTCATGGGACGCAATTCTTTGCCTGTGAATGGATGTTTCTGGCAGATTTCCTGGTTCAATCGCAGCAAATGTTGTTTGTAGCGATCAACAGTAACAGTTTGGCCCTGTTACAATAGTTCATAATAAAGCACACTCTTCATATACCACCAGATGCACAGCAGAACTTTCTTGGAGTGAATATTGCGTTTCGGTGTCAAAGTCATTACTTCACCGGGGTCTACCCAGTGTTTTTTGCATTTGGGATTGTTGTATCGTAATATCCACTTTTCATCACCCGTAACAATTTTCCTCAGGAAATACTTTTTGTGTTTTTTATTCAACAGATTCAAACAGTTCATGACACATTCATCCTTGTTCCTTTGGCTCAGGTCATGTGGCACCCATTTTCCTTCCTTCTGAACCTTTCCCACTGTGCGTAAATAATTGGAAATGGTTTGTTGAGTTACCCCCCATTGTGCTCAACTAGTTCTTTTTGTGTTTGAGACAAATATTCATCCAGCAATGCTTGGAATTCCTCATGTGCAACCTTCTGCAGGGTTCCGCTACATTCTCGATCGCTAACATCAAAATTACCTTCTTTAAACTGTCTAAACCAAAACTCTCATGTGCTTTTCAATACAATATTCTCACCCAGAACAGAACAGATCGATGCACATGCTTTTGCAGCACTTTTTCCTTGATGAAATTCATAACGAATGTGGTGTCAAATAAATGCAGTATCACTTGCCATCTTTCACCTACCTATGAGCAAGTACGTTTGACTGTTGGGCAAACTTCTGTGTCACATTATACTTTGGACCAGTTACGGTCACATGACAACAAAACCGGGGGAATGTTGGATATGTAAATTAGTGGTATACATCACATAAAAAACGCTTTAAAACTTATTTGTACACCTAATAACACGTGATTCATTTCTTCAAAGCTTAATGTTGCTATTTCTCTGTTCGTATTTTCTCCAACATTATCTTAAGGTTTTATTTATTTTATCTTGATGTGATCTGAATTCACCAACAGTCTGCATTGCAACACAACTGACTGTCAAGAAACCCATGTCAAATGCCATCGAAGCTGCTATCATTACTAGCTATGGTCAAGGAGACCACGTTTTTATTCCACGTATTCCAGTCCACCCATCTGACCTTCCATTTCAGTTTAAACCTACAGTTTCCTGTTTGTCTCGGTTTTGTCGTGAGTATCAACAAACACAGGGACAGTCGTTAAACTTCATTAGAAACTCCATGCTTTTCTCATGCTATTCATTTTCAGCAATGGGAAAAACTTGCTAAACCCATGCTTTTCCAATTGGTAGGTCTCTGCAAATTGCTCCAGAATTGGCAAAAGTAAAAACCTCTTCATCTTGACACCAAATGGAAGAACACTCAATATCATTTACCCAGGGGCTCTTTAAGGATGAACTTACCATACTTGCACTTTGGTAAAATTGTACATTACACTGATCACAACACAATACAAAAATGTAAATGTTTCAAATTTTTTAAATTTCCTGTATTCACTGCAAATAAGGGCTGCTGGTTTCAACTAATTATACAAGGGCACAGGTATAAAGTTTATGATTTTTAAATCCTTTCTTTTGATTACTGGAGCATGTTTCTGTGCGATAAACCATATTCATAATTTCAGGAAAACTTGGAAAATACTAGCTCAGCAGATGATTGATGTTTTTTTGTTTTTTTTTTAAGCTGAGCAACACTGGTCCCTTTGCTAGTATGAAATAAACAACAACACGAGAAATCATTGAAGAACTGGAGTATGATGAACTCATAGATGATTTTGCCTCTGTTGAAACAAGAATGTTATATATATTTCATTTGAAAGACAGCATTTATAATCTGGATTTTTTTGTGTGTGGTTTCACATCTTTTTGATGTCATACATATTATATTTTACTGGACATTGTTTTTTCCTAAAATGTAGGTATGTTTTAAATTGCATATAAGCCATGTTTAAACTCGCATTGCAGTAGCTAGCATGGGGATGTTTTGGCTGTAAACTTATTCCACTGATCAAAATGATTGGTCAGTTTGTTAGCTAAAGGAAAAAAATTAAAAGGCACTTCTTTCACAAAACTTTCCTTCAATAATTACATGTATTCAATGCAGCAGGAAACATGATTCAACAGAGAAGGCAACTTTCTCCCAATCTTCCTTGGTCCACTCCCAATATTTTCTGGCAAGCTCCAGTTGTTGTCAGTGATCTGCTATGATTGTGTGTGTAGACCATAGACAAAACATCTGATGGAGGAATTGTTGCATTGTAGCTGTGGATGCACTCCCTTATGCTCCATCATTGCAGATCATGGATCATGGTCACCTGTGCCAATGTATCATATTTATTGTTTAGGACCATATGCTGGAGCCACCTCTCCATCTCCAAGCATTAAGTAGCCATGCTGTTCACACACAACACCCATGCACCAGTTTTGCATTGCACTAACTGTTTCTGTCCACTCTTAGTACACTTTAAATTATGATAACCCATGAACAGCAGACAAAGTATGCGTTGCACCTCTTTCCGTCCACTCTTGGTACACTTTGACTGTGATAGCCCATAAACAGCAAAGTTATGCACTGCACCGCTTTCTATCAACTCTTAGTACACTTTGACTGTGGCAGCCCATGAACAGGAAAGTTATGCACCGCACCTCTTTTTATCAACTCTTGGTACACTTTGACTGTGGCAGCCCATGAACAGCAAAGTTTTGCACCACACCTCTTTCTATCAACTCTTGGTACACTTTAACTTTGGCAGCCCAGGAACAGTAAAGTTATGCACCGCACCTCTTTCTATCAACTCTTGGTACACTTTGAATGAACAGCAAAGTTATGCACCGCACCTCTTTCTATCAACTCTTGGTACACTTTGAATGAACAGCAAAGTTATGCACCGCACCTCTTTCTATCAACTCTTGGTACACTTTGAATGAACAGCAAAGTTATGCACTGCACCTCTTTCTATCAACTCTTGGTACACTTCGACTATGGCAGCCTATGAACAGCTAAAAAAGTTTGCCATTTCCCAGATACTGCCATTCTTTGCTGTGTATCTGCTGATTATAACCTTTCCTAAGGTAGTCAGATCTTGTCTCTTACCCATTTTAACCACTGTTTTAGCTCAGACTGTACATATTACTGATAGTGCTGCATACACCAGCACTATCTTCAGAGCCAGATTAAGGCCTTAGTGGGCCACTAGGCTAAGACATTTGAGTAGGCCCCAAAGCTAAGACATCTGAGTGGGCCCCAAAGCTAAGACATCCGAGTGGGCCCCACAGAACTTATGACGGGGAATTATTATGAAGTTTGTTGAAACACGAAGCTGTAGCAATATGCTTGTGATAAAATAAAAATACCAACGTTTACCACAATCAAAGGTTTATTATACATCGACTATAGTTTGATTGTGGTAAACATTGGTATTTTTATTTTATCTCAAAACCACAAGTTTTGTAGTCATATAAATTATGTATGCTTGTGATAATTAATATATAGTGCATTCTTCAAACTAATAAATTATTCGTAAAAAAATAGAGCAATGACTTAATTATCTTCATAATATAAATCACTGTATTTTTCATCAATCTCATAAGAGCATGCATTAAAAGCTTAAGATCTCTAGATTTCGTCTTGGATTTTCTCATGATTTAGCATTGTGTACTTTTCTTAGTGCATCTTTTTTGTTATGCAATGTGAAGCCACAGGGGACTTTGACCATTAACAGTTCCAATGGAATTGGGAGATGTGGGTGGATGGTAGTGAAAAAGGTAAAAAATTGTCTCGCCGACCATGCTATACACAGCAGCATGAAACCTATCCTTGGTGAGTCACTGCCTTGAAATCTCTTTTAGCTTTTGTTTCTGACCAAGTAGAAATCATACAAGACAAAAAGAAAACTTTTTTATGAATTTATCTTATAAAACTCTCTCTTTCTCTCTATTACTTGCCCAGGCATGTATCCTAGGCCCTTGGTCATGGAGGATTCCAAGGTTATGACCCCCCCCGATCCGGCCCTGACTATCTGTGACACGTGCGAAAAACAAAACAAAAAAATACCTGCCTTAACATGTTTGTACCACCACCACACCAGAAAAAATCTCTAAGCATGAAATTGGTGGGTAAGGGTCATTGTTTTGCTCCTATTGTGTATGTCTGTTTATTTTCCTGTATCTGTCAGAGAGATTATCCATTTGTAAATTTATTATGTGCCATTTATAATCAGTTCATAGGGGATAAAATGCTATTTTCTGATATTTCCTTTTCAGGCTGTACCATTAGCCATACATTTTGTATCTAATCAGCAAAATGTCTGGGGAAAGCAAAAGCCCACTGGAAGTTATTGGCTATCTGTTTTATGCAGTCAGTCCGGAGAAGACTTCTTTTGAAAAAATAGAGGAAGTTCCCGATTATATCACAGAAGTAAGCTATATCAGTAACCACTTTTTTTCATTGATGTTAATGTAATGTTGGAAGTAAACACATGCCAGTGATTCTAAAAACTTGCTAGAAAAAAGACAAAAAAAACCTTTTTTTTTTTTCAGTATTGTGTAAAAAGTGATAATTACCCAAAATTCGGAAAAATTTAAATGCTTTCATCACATACTTCAAAAACAGAGTTACGGTGTTCTGAGGCTGTAATTATTGAAAAAAAAAATAGATTAAGCAACATCCAAGATCCAACAATATTACCAGAACCCTGGGAAATCCTTATACAAAAAGAAAAAAGAAGCATAAAAGAAATAATAAGTCAAGTTATTCAAATAAAAATAGAAGGGAGGGGGGGAGATGGAAAAAATGATAAAGAAAAGAAAAATTGAACCCAACCAGCACATTAACAATAATTTTCTGATGGTCTGAGCAATCAGTATGCGTGCTCCAAAAAATGTCATTAACCACCACACCCTATAAGGAAGAAAAGCTTTCCGTGTTGAACATCTCAGGTGATAAGACCTTGTGGAATACAATGGATGATTGGTAATCTGAAGACAGCAACAAGTGTTACCAAAAACATTCATGTAATGAAAAGCAATGTATTATTCCACTTTTCATGGATGAAAATCTGTCGTTCTTGTTTTTAATTATTTTAACATAATTTTTAATTCTGAATGTTAAGTGTTAAGGGCTGCATAGGAGAGTTGATGTGTTCAGATGGGCATTTCAAGATGACTACATGGTTATTGTTGAAAGCTACTTTTCACAAGTATTTTAAAGTTAATTTTTTTAATTATTGTTTTATTCTCTAAACACTTTAAAGTTATATTAATAAAGTAATGCAAAATATAAGAAGATATTAAGCAATCTAAAAATAATAAGTTCAATATTTTGCTCAAGAGTATAAGCCGGAGCTGAAAAGTTTTGAAGTTCTTTTTGGTATGTTATCCGAGAAAGAGAGTAGAATATAATTCCCAAATAAACTTACAAATATTATAAAAATGTAGCTGTGGTGTTATCAAATACATGAGAAATACTTTAAGTTACATGAAAGCTTAATTAATTGTCTTGGGGACTTCTTACTACAGTAAAAGACACAGAGGTTCGAGTGGAGGGACTAGACATTGTGTTAGCCTTTGTAGCGTGATTCCAGTGTACAACTTCAAAAATCAGCATTGTACAAAGAGTTAATACTCTTAAAACATGTAAAGCTCTTAGGTTTCACTGTTATAGTGTATTAGTTCCGTGTTCATCCACTGTATCACTTTTTTGGCAAGATCTTTGGATCCAACCAGATTTTACTGCCTTCAATGAGAGATTTACTTTTGTGGTGCCAATAATCTTTTTTAGCCAAAACAGAAGTTGTTGTCAGATCTGTGACACCATATTTAATTGCTTAATTAAAAAAACCCCAGAAACAGTGTAACTGCTTTAGCAGAAAAGAAAGAAAACTTTAAAAACTATTGTGGTATAAACACTGCATAAATCAATGGGGAAGTTGTCTTCCATTCACATGGCGGTCATAGGAAGTAGTAATTTTGGAGAATAAAGTTGTATCTATGCAGAGAAAGGGAGAGCCAGCTTCTTCAGAAAACTCGAAGAGTGTATCATCCTGAGTGGAAATTAAACTTGCATTTTCTGCTGTCTGTTTGAATATGCTACTGTTTCACCACAAAGGACATTACAGTTCCAAGAAAATGAAGCCTATTATATGGGGATAGGGAGGAATTTAACAAACTATCATCACATTCTGCTAATTGAGATGCCTCTCTCGTTGTAACTGAGACTATCATCAGAACAAGTGTGTAGTGTCAGAAGATGCCTGCTTTTTTTTTAAATGTAATGATCAGTGGACAGACTGCTGGAACAAGTGCATTGTGTCAGGAGATGCCTGCTTTCTCAAAGAATGTAATGATCAGTGGGCAGACTGCTGGAACAAGTGCGTAGTGTCAGTAAATGCTTGCTTTTTAAAAAATGTAATGATCAGTGGGACAGGCTGAATAAGTGCATAGTGTCAGAAGATGCCTGCTTTTAAAAAAAAATGTAATGATCAGTAGACAGACTGCTGGAATAAGTGCGTAGTGTCAGGAGATGCCTGCTTTTTTAAAAAATGTAATGATCAGTGGACAGACTGCTGGAACAAGTGCATAGTGTCTGGAGATGCCTGCTTTTAAAAAAAAAAAACGCAATGATCAGTGGACAGACTGACTGATGGAATAAGTGTGTAGTGTCAGGAGATGCCTGCTTTTTAAAAAATGTAATGATCAGTGGACAGACTGCTGGAACAAGTATGTAGTATCAAGAGATTCTTGCTTTGAAGGGAACTAGGACAGCAAGACAATAGGTTACAAAGGTTTTTTCCCAGCCCCTAGGTCAGATGCTGTTTGATCAGACCTTGTATTTTGCACAGGTTTGGTTCTCAGGTTGCTCAGCAGTTACGCTGAAATTCTTAACTAACATTTCTATGTTATTATTATTATTATTATTATTATCTTCTTTATTCAAAATATGCAGAACACAGCCTATGACAATCAAACATAAACAACAAAATTATCACTGACTGGTATTATTGAGCTGATACGTGTTTCCACCAGAGACCTAGGTATCAGTCAAGAATTGGCATAAAATATATAATGTCCCAAATAAAGCTGTCTTCTGCAGTTCTGTAGGTGGTATATCAGAAAGATGCAATTTTTCGAAATGATTCATACAATTTTTTGACATTGTTCCAAGTGCCTCGATGACAATAGAGACTACCGTTGTGTGTTTATTCTATAATCAGGTAACTTCTATGGCCAGGTCTCTATATTTAGTCATTTTTTCCAGTTGTTTTTCATCAACTTGGGCATCTCCAGGAATCGCTATATAAATTATCCAGACTTTCCGATTTTCTACGACTGCTATGTCTGGTGTATTATGTTCTAGTTGCCGATTGGTTTGAATTTGAAAATCCCACAAGATCTTGGCTTGATCACTTTCTACAACTTTCTCAGCCTTATGTTTCCATGAGTTTTTTATGCTGGCAGATTGCACTTTCTGCATAATGACCAGTGAATCAATTTTGCAATCCTGCTGTGTCTAGCTTTGTAATCTGTCTGTGCAATTTTGCTACATTCATATAAGATGAGACACAGTTTCATCTTTTTCTTGACAAAGTCGACACTTTGGATTAGTATCACTGACTTTCTGGATTTTAACATTCATAACATTTGTTTGCAATGCCTGTTCTTGTGCAGCAAAAATCAGACCTTCTGTTTCTTTCTTGGTGGAACCCAATTTCATCCATGCCCAAGTCAAGTTGTTGTCACTTTTTCCTTCAATATTCTTTAGAAATTATCCATGCAGTGGCTTGTTCTTCCAGCCATCTAATCTGCTTTCAAACTGCTTTTTCTTGTATTCAGCCTTGCTTTCTGTTGTTTTTAATATATTTTCATTATTCACTGCTTGAAGTAGCTTTCCTCTGATTCTATTTATGTACTCATTCAGGCTTCTTTTTTCTTCCTCTACTACCTGCTATACTTGTGGTAGTCTTCTGCCTCCAATTTTCCAATGTAAATACAGGGTATTTCAAAATTATTGTCCTGGTTACAAATGACAAGAATGTGTTTATGAAGATAAATGGACACCTGATATCCCTACATGAGAAAGAAGGAAGTTCAGAATTTTATTGGAACCTACTGCTGTGTTGCTATGGTCTTCTGAAATGGTATAGTCTTGCTTCCAAACTGTTGGATTGGTCATTATGGACAGAACGGCAGGGTTTTCTGCAAGTGGCCCCCAGGTCTCCAGATCTTACTCTTTGTGACTTCTTTTTGTGGGGTATGTCAAAGACCATGTGTATGTGCCGCCTTTGCTGAGAACACTGCAAGAACTAAAGATACGCATTCAGCTTCCACTGGCATCAGTGACTATGGACATGCTTCATAATGTATGACGTGAAATGGTTTACCGTTTAGATGTTGTCCACGTGACCTAGGAGAGTCACATAGAACATTTGTTAGGTATGAAAACAAAATTCTAAACTCCCTTCTTTATTGTGCAAAAATGTGATCTCTGTATCTATGTTCATAAATTAGGTATTGTCATTTGTAATTGGAGCAATCATTTTGAATTACCCTGTATAATCTGTCAACATTACTTTTTGGATGGAGTGCATAATGAATGTTCAATAACTTTCGAGTTTTCTTATCCAATATTTCTAATTCACTTTGGGTTCAATCAATTATTCAAGCTGGGTATCTGATTACTGGAATGGCCCATTTATTTATGGCTTTGATGGTATTTCCACCATTTAGTTTTGATCTCAGTATTGTGTGTACTCTCTTGATTTACTCTCTCTGAGTCAGACCTTCGACTTCTGTATGCAAGATGTTATCTGATTCAAGAATTCCAAGGTATTTGTAATTTTCATTTTCTGATGATGATTTCATAATATTACCATTTTCTAGTTCTATTGTATATCCTGGACTTTTCCTCGGTGCATGGATAACACTCCACATTTTCGAGTCCAAATTCCATTTGTATATCATTACTAAATATTTGCACTGTATTCAGCAATGTTTCAAGTTTGGCAACACTTTCTGCATACAATTTAAGGTCATCCATGTACAGCAGATAGTTTATTTTTCCATGTTGGTCCAAAATGTGGTAGCCATTTTTTTGTTTTGTTCAAACTAATTGACAGTGGGATTAAAGAGATTTTAAAAAATAAAGACGAAAAAGATTCCCTTAGAAATACGCCTCTATTGATATTAACTTCTCCGAGTTCTTCACCACATGCACGTAACATTGTTTTCCAGTTTTTCATATTTTCTTTTAGGAATCGGCAGATGTTCTTGCTTATTCCAAATAGTTCTAAACAAGTGTTAATCCAACTGTGTGACAGTGAGTCAAATACTTTTTTATAATCAATCCATGCCATATTCAAATTTTTTTTTGTCTTCTGTAGTTTTTTTGTACCATTTTGTCAATTAGCAGCTATTATTATTATTATTATTGTTCTTCTTATTATTATTATTATTAAACATTTCAGGTTGTCCCCTTTTTCATTATGTTCCTGCTTATTGAATTGTTAGTCAGTATCTGGAAAAAGAAGCCTGTGATGAGAATCAATGATTGTATTGGCTCAATTTCTCAGGGGATGCTGCAAGAGCTCAGTAAGTAAGTATCAGTTGCTTTTCTTAATTCTAGTCTCTAGCTTTATTAAACAAACAAAAACACTATGTTTCCTAAGGTACATCGCCTTAGCTTGAGTTACTTGAAACTGATCATTGACCTGGGTGGTGCAAGGGTGGCATACTCAAACAGAAATTGGGATATGCGGGTTCAATTCCCACTCCAGACTAATACAATTCCCAAATTTTCTGAAGAGGTGGCTACACCAGTAACAGTGAAAACACAGCAACTCCGTGCTAAATCTGACATGTCAATGTTGGTTTATTAGGCTTCACCACAAGGTGATGCAATTAAATTATGAAGAACAAGGTTGCTGCAGTATCTACATCTACTCAGCTCCTGTGTTCAGATATGTGTTTCATCTCAGCACAAGTTTTGGGCACCTTCCATTGTGAACACACCTTTCAATACACTGATTGGTTGTGAAATACTTCTGAGAGATTCCATTCTGATGTGTAGGTCTTGTGCTGGTTGTTGTAGGGTCAATGCGTAGTTTTCTCTCACAGCATTGTCCACCACTGCTATGGTTTCTTGCGTGATGGCAGTGTGATATTGCCCAAGGCTTGAAAGGTCTGCTTCCTTTGACTCTCAAAATTCTTTCCATCATCATCATCATTGTCAACCATTATCAATTCACTGCTGGATGAAGATCTCCCCAAGTTTCTACCACAACTGTCTTCCTTGAGCCTGTCTCCATATTACTCCGGCATGCTTTGGAATTCCATCCATCCATCTCTCATGTGGTCTTCTGGGTGTTTTTCTGTCCCTTGGAATCCAGTCTAAAATTTCTGTTGTCCATTGGTGGTCTGTTCTTCTGGCAACATGTACAGCCCATTGCCATTTCAGGGATTTTACTCTGATCATGATATCTTCCACTCTTGTTATTTTCCTTATCCACAAGTTCCTCTTCTTATCTCTCCTGGTCATACCAAGCATGCATCTCTCCATGCCTCTTTCAGTTTTCTGCAGCCTTTGTTTGTCTTTTTTAGTTAAGGTCCATGTCTCTGTTTCATATGTAAAAACTGGAAGGATGCATTGATTAAACACTTTTCTTTTAAGACATAATGGCATATTGCTCTTGAAAATTGTACTGTTTCTTCCAAAAGTTCTCCAGCCAAGTTTTATACACCAATAATTTCCTCATCAATGTGACCCTTGCTTGATATCTGTTGTCCAAGGTAAATGTAGGTATTATTTTTTTTTCTTGAAAAAATCATTGTGCATCAGTTTTGTCTTCCAAAAGTTCATTTTTAATCCCATTTCTTTACTCTTGTCAGCAAGTTCCTGAATTATACTTGGCAGCTCTAAGGGGTAGTTGCAAAAATGATTATGTCATCAGCTAAACGAAGGTGAGTTAAATAATCTCCATTAATCTTTATCCCCTTGTTTTCCCAGTTCAGTGATTGAAAGACACTTTGCAATGTGGCATGGAAGAACTTGGAAGATATAGTGTCACTTTGTCTCACTCCCTTTCCAATTTTTACTGGTGCTGTATCCTCAAATATCCGAACCTTTGCACTTGCATTTTCAAAGATGTTATTAATAATGCTAATATAAGCATCTTCGATACCACAGGATTTCAAAGCCTTTGTAACTGCTGATGATATAAACACCATACTGGCCGCCCCGGTGGCGCAGTGGTCTAAGCGATGGCCTCTGATCATTCGTACGTAAGAGGTCCGGGTTCAAATCCCGGTGAGGCTTGGATGTTGTGTTTGTCTTACGGCACTGGCTCTCTCCCTTCACTGGAACCAGTGACCCTAAATTAGGGACGGGCGACTGCTTGTAGCCCATTGAGTTGCTCATGGTGGTCGTTAAACCTCCAATAAAAAAAAAAAAAAAAAAAAAAAACACCATACTGCTTACTAAATGGGATCACTGAAAAATCCTGGCTGGTCTAGCACACTCCTTGAAAAGAAACTGGGTCATGGTGAATTACACTTGCCTGGATGTATCCATATCATAGTAGCAAGTGTCAAGTAGCTTTATGTTGCACTCTGCAGACATGTTATGTCAACTGACCACCTTCCATAGCATTGCTTGCATCCATCTGTGTACACCACTACTGTCTATGGAATGTTGACTGCAATGGTGCCATCTTCCGAGTCTATGTTTTACTTGAACGGCCCTTACAAAATGTGATTTCCACAAATTTGCCTGTGGTGTGAAATTTTGCATGTTTAATGGTATGCATGTCTTGTTAGCTAATATGCATACCAGCTCATACTAGCTGTAAAAATGCTATGGACACGAGTAGTAAATTTTATCAGCAATGTATGTATGTACCTTCTTCCTTTGCTTCGTATTTTGTCCCAAGTCTGTTGGCCTCTGTAATCTCAATTCCTCTTTGTTTCAAATGGTTATTCTTGTGTATAAGACCAAATAAATTGATTTAAAAAACAGGTGGAATATTCACTAGATTTTTATCTGTGGTTTTAATATATCTCATCTGCTTTTAAATCAATACATTCATTTCTGAGCAGCAACTGAAATTAAACAAACAGTAGTAAACTGAAAATGATGAGGAATGTCAATGATGGTATTTTAAATCATGCTGAAAATAATGAAATATAGCTGCAGAATTGGTACTATAGATATCAACTGGCTTGTGGTGGAACACCAAGCATCAGAAGAAGGTGAGATAGCTTATTTCTGCCTATCTGTTATCATTTGAAGAATGCAATCACTTATGTGATAATACAGGGTGTCCACAAATGAAGTATACAACTTCAGTATGCTATTGAAAAAAAAACTACAATAAATAGCAACTTACTTTTAATGTAAAAACACATGGTAACTGTGAAAGTTTTTTTTTTTTTAAATATCAGTATGTTTCCACGTGTGCTCCGTTGGTTACTCGCAGGATGTCTAAATGATAGTCCAGTTCTACCCAAGTATGCTGCAGAATGTCAGGTGTAACAAGGAAGAAAGCTGCAGTAATGCGTTCTTTGAGCACAGTGATAGATGTAACCTTTTTCTTGTACACAATGTCCTTAATAAAGCCCCAAAGAAAAAAAAGCACATGGGGTAATATCAGGAGAATGGGATGGCCCTGCCATTAGACCCCATGTCCAATCTAATGACCTGAAAAATGGCGGCCTAAAGATCTGTGTACATCCAAAGACCAGTGTGGAGGCGCTCCATCTTGCTGGTAAATGAAGTCTTGAATATCCTGGAGTTGTGGAAATGCTAATTGTTCTAACATGTCCAGGTACATTATGCCAGCAACAGTTGGTTCAGCAAAGAAAAAGGGCCCTATCATTCTGTCTTCCATTAGGCCAGCACAGACTTTAACCTGTGGACTGTCTCTCTTATGTGCTATGGCCACATGGGGATTTTCTGTGCCTCAGATTTGGCAGTTATGTTTATTCACTCTGCCAAAAACATGGAATGCCAACTCATCAGTGAAACAGATCCAGGAAATGAATGTGGGGTCTTTGTCAGTGCGATTAAGCATGTCTACTGCAACTGCTATTCAATGTGGTTCATCATTTGGTTGAAGTTTTTGTGCTAACTGCACTTTATATGCATATAGGCGTAGACCTTTACACAGAATCTTGTGAGCTGTTGCTCGCGGTATTTCGAGTTCACGACTGGCGACTCGGATAGACTTCTTCGGGCTCCTTAGATACGCCTAACACTCATCTTCCACGTTTCTGTCCGAAATGGAAGGTCTCCCAGTGCTTTTGCCTCTCAAGACACTTCCTGCTGCTTTGAATTTATTTACCCATTGTCCGATGCTCCTTCCTGTTGGCGGCTGTCTGTTGTACTCTGTTCTGAACTTACACTGAACTGTTGTTAGAGATTTTGACTCCACCAACCAAAACACAGACGCTGCTTTCTCCACTGAGGAAATCATGTCTGTTGCATTCCGTGTCTGATGCGATTTTTCATTACATGAGATACCTGACGCCATCCATCATCTGACTCAACAAACTTTAACACTTGCCACATCTCTTGATGCTTTAAGGAAGTTTTTTCTATCATATTTTTTTAAATAGAATACTGAAGTTGTATACTTCATGTATAGACACCCTGTATGTCTTAAGAATGAAAGCACTGATATGAATGTAACATGTGAAAAAAGTTTGAGGACAATGCAATAAAAGCGCTAATTTTTAAAAAACAACAACATAGTGTAAGAAGCTGCTTGAATAACACTAGATTACATTTTCTAATGTTATTGGTGATTCATCCATGATCATAATAAGTTGCACCTGGAAGTGTCAAAGGATGGGTTTCATTTGCTAAGCATACGAATGTATATACATTTAATGCCTATCAGGTATGCATTATGTGGAAAGCTTGTGGATTTCAGTTATTGCATAGTGATGAAAGTCTTTCAAACCAGCTATATGTAATGGAAAAGCTCATTATTAATTGCAAGCTTGAAGACAAGCAGTATCCCAGATCAGATGGATATAATCAACTGTGAAGAGTGCAATATTGTTGGAGTTTGCTGTGTCTATAGATCCTGCCTCCACCCACATTATTCTATACGCTTATATTTATTATTCAATCCCAAAGTAAAAATAAACCAGGATGGATTTTATGTCGAATTTATCTGATGCTAAAGGTTAAGTTGCATTGTTATGATTGCACTAGTTTCATAGTTTTATGTATTTAGATTAAAATGTGAAAGGTGCAAAACTCATTATTTAAAATTGACCCCCTGCACCAAAACACAGAAAGTTTTTGGAGTGAAAATTTACCCCTTCCCTAAAAAAATTTCCTGTGCCCTGATGTTTAATTGCACATGCATCATCCAATTTTCAATTTTCCCAGATTTTAAATGACTAATAAAATGATAGCAGAGCCTTACTTCAAATCCATATAGCTTAGATGTAATATAATATCAAAGATAAGTAAAATGTCCGTGAGCTGCATATAGAAATTCTCCTTGCCTAACAGGCGTCTTGTAATCGCATTGCAGGTGGTCTTACATGTTGTCAGCTACATTTTATTGTTTGGGCACCAACAGCACAGGAAGTGAATGGAGTTTTATTAGAGCTATGGATATTTTGTTCAGAAAGGCATTGGAACTTTTATTCACATGGGATAGTCAGTCTGTTTTTTTTTTTGTTGTTGTTGTTTTTTTGCCAGGGTTATCTTGAGAGGTGTCTTTGTAAGTAGAAGGTGTGACACAGGCAATAGCGAGAAAGTTCATTTGGATGCAGTGGCTTCCATTTATAAGATGAGAGAGAGGGTATAACTTTTTGTAGTGGAGAGAAGGAGGCATGGAGGACGAATGGAAGGACTTGACACTTGGCAAGGAGAGGGAGTTCATTAAATGCCTCAACCCTAAAATCTGAATAAAGTAGAATAAAACAATAAATAACAGTTTGATGGCGTCCACTCCACTGGATTCTTTTGAGGATTAATTTCAGATAGTGTTTCACTGTATTTTTTGTTTAATTATTATCTTATGTCATCTTTGAAGCTGGTATAATTTAAAACAAGTTAGTAAAATCATGCAATGCAGTGATTATGATACGCTTTCCAACATACCAGAAATCATTACTCAAGTTATGAGGATAATGGCTGTGGAATATATCTCGCTCCTGTGTCATGACCTTTGACCCCATTTCGATGACATTCAACAGAATTGGTTCAGTATACCTCCGGAACATCATACTAACATTTTGTCACAATAGAAACATTTTTAGTCAAGTTATGAGGATAATGGCTGTGGAATAAATCTGGCTCTTGTGTCCTGACCTTTGCCCCCATTTCGATTATATTCTATAGAACTGGTTCAGTATACCTCCGGAACAACATACTAAAGTTTTATCGCAATAGAAGCATTTTTACGTAAGTTATGACGCATAAGGGCGATGGAATGGATCCTGCTCCTATGTCCTGACCTTTGACCCCATTTTGTCCATTTTCAATAGGATTCGTCCCCAGGTGGTCCCCTACGGCGTACTAAAATTTCATCGCAATCGAACCACTTTTATGCAAGTTATGACGCATAAGGGCAATGGAATGGATCCCGCTCCTACGTCGTGACCTTTGACCCCATTTCTCCCATTTTTCAACAGGGTTCGTCACATTTCATCGAAATAAAACCATTTTTATGCAAGTTATGATGCAAAGAGCAATAGAATGGATCCTGCTGCTATGTCATGACCTTTGACCCCATTTCGTCCATTTTCAATAGAGTTCATCCCTGGTTTGTCCCCCACCTACATACCAAAATTTAACCGAAATGGAACCATTTTTACGCGAGTTATCGTGCGGACAGACAGACGGACAAAGCTGGAGCATATACGCTTCTTCAACCTACGGTTGGAAAGCGTAAATGAGCAAGAGGGAGCAGCTGTCTTAGTTAAATTATTTTAGCAAACATAACAAATTTGAGACAGAAAATAGAGAACGCAGAAAGCATAGTGAAAAATGGGATGAAGAAACTGAATCTTATGTCATGCAGATGCATTTTTTTTTTTTCACATTGCGGTACGTTTTTTTTTTTTTTTTTTTCTCTTTTGAAATGAGGTTTTTATGTGAAAACCAGTTTTTTATTATTAAAGCCACATAATGTTTATACCATGATTAATAACCTGGTTTATGTCTTGGCAATATGGATGTGTGCAGATTGCTGTATGCTGATAACACAGTCTTGTTGGCAGAGAGCAAAAGTGAGTTGCAGGGCATGTTGTCCCGAATGTATGAAGTTTGTCTGAAATTCAAACTGAGTATAAATTAAATAAGGGAAAACCCAAAGTTATGGTTTTGAGCAAGAAACTGTTAGTACTGAATGCAAGATAAGTCTAAATCTCACAGTGAGTGGTCAGGTGAATGAGTTTGTGTATTTAGGAAGTATGTCTGACAGAGAGAACAAATTAGATGGCGAAATTAGTATGCAAGTGAATTCTTCATTGAAAGTTATTGCTGTTTTAGGAAGTTTTCACAGGAATGATGGGCTCTCAAGAAAGTCCTAAATGGCTGTATATGAAAGTGTAATTGTTCCTATTCTGATGTATGGCAGTGAAACCTGGGTACTGCAGAAAAGGCATAGGAGTAGTTTGTGTGCTGGAGAGATGCGCTACTTATGGGGAACTTGTGGCAAGACACTCACTGATTCATATGAGGAGTTAAAATGTGCTGCAGTTGTGTAATGTGAGACAAAATGTTGCCAGTAACGTGGAGACCAATATTCTTATGTGGTTTGGCCATGTTGAAAGAATGAATGATGAAATGCTTACTAAGAAAACTTTTTCAGCCCAAGTGGCAGGAAAGAAAGGCAAAGGAAGCCCAAGGAAGTCATGGGAGTATCAGATTCAGGAGTGTCTGTATGAGAAAAAGTTAATGAGTATGAAGTACAGAAGGTCTGGTGTATGTCGAATGATGGATGTCAGTGAAGCCCGAGTTGTGTGTCAAGATCGCTGTAAATGGAAAAGTTTGATACAGCAACAGTAAGTAAATAATCAGTTAAAATTTATCTCGTGGAATGTATTTCTTTGTGGAGCTAACCTCTGAATCTCAAAGAACAATTTAGTGATATGTATGTATGTATGATTAATAACAGTAAAAAATGCTAATCAAATTGTTAATTGATTGAAATAAAGATGTACTCTTAAAAATAATTTTTGGGTAGACTCTTGACTGACATAGTTACTTTCTGACATATTTGTCAAATATGATTCTACTCATTTTAAGTGCATCTGTATTTATTGTCCTTTCCTACAGGGTATTAGTACGTGGCATACAGTTTACTGCATACATCTACATTTACAATAACTGGAGAATAGTGACTCTGCCATGGAATTCAGCATGGACTTGGTGGATTTGCTTCATGGGTGTTGACCTGGGATATTATTGGCTGCACAGAGCTTCTCATGGTAAAACAACTTTTGGAAGTTGAGAGTTTGTTAATATGTAGTATGTATGTTGTATATATATAAATATTGCATGCAGTTTATAATAAATTTAGAAATGCCTGTTGTCTCATAACAATATGTTGAAATTCAAATTGCTTTCTCAGAAAAAATCTTTAATTTTTTCCCTACATAGTATGGGATCTTCTATCCAGAACACTTGGATCTTGGGCTTTTCTGGATAATGGGGTTCTCTGTAATTTGGAGCACAATGCCTAAAATCTTATAAAAATGTTAGAAAATAAAAAAAAAAAAAGCTGTTTTGCTTTTAACTGATGCTTAGTTAGTTAACATTAATTACAAGTCACATTTAACATTAATTGCATAGGGCATACATTCCTTGGTACACTTTTCAAAGCTCTAAGTTCAAAGTAAGATCTTTTGACTTACCATCATGTTGAAATACCAACATTTATGGAATAAAATAATATTTAATAACAATATGCAACAGAGGAAACATCACAAGAAAAAAAATTTACAATATCAGGAGAAATTAACATTTTGTCAGAAATTTTTGCCCCATTTTCAAGCTGAAACATAAAAGATTTATGGAATGAAATTGTATGTAAAAACAATACAGGTCAGAGGAAACATCGAGAAAGAAAGAGAATACAATTATGAGAGAAATCTTTGCTCCATCATTTTCCATTTTTGGAAAATTTCCTCCTTAGTTTTCTGTCTTAAGTAAAACATTTTTGTGATGAAATGATATTTAATGACAAGGTAGGACAAGGGGAACACCATGAAAAAAAGAAAAACTATATATATATATATATGATCATGGAGAAATCTTCAATCCTTTTCTTTAGCTTCCATTATTGAAAATTTATTTTTGTCTCCATCTTTTAGCTGTCTCACAAACATTTCTGCAACAAAATGATATTTAGCAACAATATTTTTCCAGAGGGAACATTGCAGAAAACAAATTACCAATACGGGAGAAATTGTCGATCTGTCCAACTTCCGAATCTTTTCGGAAATCTTTTCTCCGTTTTCGAGCTGAATACAAATATTCATGGAATAAATTATTTAACAGTGATACAGAGCAGAGAAGGTATCACGAGAAAAAGAACTTAAAACTACAGCATTCTGTTGAACTTCCATTTTTGGAAATTGTTGTCTCCATTTTCAAGCTGAAAACACAAGCATTTATGCAATAAAATGATACTGAAAAATAACCTGGACAGAGCAAATATTGTGAGAAAAAAAAAATGTGATTCTGGGCGATATCTTCACTTCATCAAACTTCTGTTTTCAGAAAAATTTGAAAGATTGAATTCATCCTCAGATGGAAACTTATGCCCATGATTGGGAGTCGGCAAGATAGGAGGAAAAAAGAGCCCTGGGGATATCATTTTCTTTCTGGTGGACCAAAATAAAGGTTCTGGGGATATCGTTTTTGTCTGCAGGACCAAAAATAAAATTTGTGCCACACGTTGCTGTCATCATGATTCTACTACGTGGCTGGAGCATATTCAGTTTTCAGAGCATTCTGGATACTGGGACACCGGATAAAGGATCCCATAATGTACTAAAATTTGGATGTACCTCCATGTCTCATATAAAGGTGAGTTGAGACTGCATATATGTATGTATGTGTGTATTGTTACGTACTACAGAGGTGAATCACGTGTCAAGACAACAAATCTGCAGCGATAGATTCCGTCTGTGTAGCTTAGTTGGGAGAGCAACTTACTCCAGAGTGAGGGGCGGGGTCGATCCCCATCATGGACAAACTTGTGTTTTCATGTTGGTGCGCGAATGTTAAAATGGATCTACTGATCGTGGGTTCTCCAGAAAATGTGTGATATTTTCCCCACACATCATCTAGAATTACTAAAAGTCTGTTCTTCACTTACAAAAAAAAAAAAAAAAAAATTAAGATGGAGATGATGTGACATACTACAGAGATGAATCATGTGTCAAGATGAAAAATCAGCAGCAGTACATTCTGTCCGTGTAACTTAGTTGGGAGAGCAACTTACTCGGGAGTGAGGGACGTGGATTATGGACAAACTTGTGTTTTCATACTATGTATGTATGTGAACATACTTTGCCTCTTCTGTCTCTTTTTCTCCAGTCCCTGAGAATCTTTCCCTTTCTCCAAAAATTTCAAATTGTAACATGCACATATGTGTGTCATTATTGCATAAGGGTACCATATTTTCATTGTTTCCCATGTTGCCATGTCTTCAGAACACTTGAAAATTGACTTATATACTCACATATAAGGCAAAAGGTTTTGGAAGAAATCCTGCTTTCAGAGTTGGGTGGTCAGTAAAAAATAGGGCTGGACTTCCGTGCCTCCTGCAGAACTTACCGACGGATTTGTTTATGTTTTAGATCGCATAGCAATTTTAAAGAATATATTTCATTCTTCTTAACTTTTCTGTTTCACTCGTTAAAATTCTTTGTTTCTGACTATGGAAGGCAGTGCGAACAATTATGTAAGGGAGTGGTTGTTTTTTTTATAAAATCACTTGTATCAATAATTCGAAAATGTTAACTCACCTTCATTCTTCGTTGACTTTGTGCTAGTTGTTTGGCGTTCCCACAATATATATTGCCTATTCGATGATATTGGCATAAGCCAGATGAACCAATATCCCTTATTCGATGAATTAGTAAGAACAAGGATGAAGTAAAAACTATTAAAACTCAAATAAAATTTGGAATAAAATATTTGATTTAATGGTTTTGCTTCATCCTTGTTCTTACTAATTCATTAAATAAGGGATATTGGTTCATCTGGCTTATGCCAATATCATCGAATAGGCAATGTACAGGGTTATTCAGAAAGAATCATCTGATTTAAAAAATTTACATTTCGAAAAATTAACAACACAGAATGATAAGTAATACATCAATGTAAAGGAAAAATTCCTAAGTATTTTTTTTACAGATGTTCGATGGCTTCCTTTAGTCACACGTATAATGTCAACGCAATATGAAAATTCCTGCCAAACACGGTCTAATGTGTCATTGGTAACTGTTTCTAAAGCACCAGAAATGCGTTGTTTAAGTTCGCATAGAGTTGTGGGAAAAGGAGGCACCTGATTTTTACATACCCCCAAAGGAAGAAGTCGCATGGGGTCATATCAGGTGACTGAGGAAGCCAGCTGTGTAACACCAAGTCATTTGGTCCACTCTGACCAATTCAAATGTGGGGTAGCTCCACGTTAAGAAAACGACGAACCTCTGTAAGGCTTCAGTGCTTGCAAGTTATGCGATTTGTATGGCTTGTAACACAATTTTTCCTCAACACATGCCAAACAGTAGGCTGAGGAATCCCCAGTTCTCGACTAGCGCGAATGGTCGATTTCTGCAGGCTGCGTAGAAAAGTCTCACTCTTTCAACATTCTCTGCAGATATGCCTGGTTGCCCTGGACTTTTTCCTTTACAAAGGCATTCAGTGTCCTCAAACTAATGATACCACCTGCAAATACTCTGAGCCGTCGGTGGATTAATTTGGTACTTTCTACGAAATTCACACTGAACGGTGATTACCGACTGACATCATGCAAACAAGAGCACACAAAAAGCTTTCTGCTGACTAGATGCCATTTTCATTTCAAAAGAGAGCTTCATAAATGACACACTGGTGCCATGTATTGTGCATAATCTAAAACTTACGACATTTTCTCTTTACATTGATGTATTACTTATCACTCTGTGGTGTTAATTTTTCGAAATATAAATTTTTGAAATTGGATGATTCTTTCTGAATAACCCTGTATATTGCGGGAACACCAAACAACTTGCAGGAAGTCCACGAAGACCGAAGGTGAGTTACCATTTTAGCATTATTGACTTAAGGGATTTTATAAAGAAAAAAAAACTCCCTTACATAGTTGTGCACACTGCCTTCCATAGTCAGAAACAAAGAATTTTAGCACGTGAAACAGAAAAGTTAAGAAGAATGAAATACATTCTGAAATTGCTATTAACAATTTTTGCCATGTAGTCCAACAACAGGCTTAACCTAACTAAACTTGAGCTATATCGAAATCTTTTAGATTACAGCTTTCCGCACATCAAAAATGTAAACAAAACCATTTTCGACTACAGCTTTCCACGTATTCTTTTAAAGTGCTTCCAAAAATAATAATAATAATAATAATAAATTAGGGCAAGCATATCCTAAAGGACATGTCAGTGGAAAGCTACACATGTCGGCAATGCCATCAAGGGCCAAAGACCATTCAACATATCACAGCAGGGTGCAGAGTCCTCACACAAACAGAGTACATGAACAGGCACAATCAAGCCACCAAGATTGTCCACCAGAAATTGGCAAAAAAGCACCACCTCATTACAACTGAACCTGTGCCCTACTACAAGTATGAGCCTGCAAGGCTGCTAGAGAACAACACTCACAAGATGTACTGGGACAGATCGATCAGAACAGATAAGACCATCAACCACAATCAGCCTAACATCGTCCTGGTCGACAAGGAGAAGAAGTCAACATACCTCATTGACATAGCCGTGTCCAACACGTGCAACATCCAAAAGACACATGGAGAGAAGCTGTCAAAGTATAACGACCTATGATATGAAGTCAAGGAAATGTGGCATATGGAGAACGTCACCACCGTCCCCATAGCAATATCAGCCACAGGAGTTGTACCTAAGACCATTCACAGCTCTATACAGATACTAGACCTTCAACTTGACACCTACATGGAACTACAGAAGGCAGCTATACTAAACACTTGTAGGATAGTAAGGAAGTTCCTGGACAACTGTGAGAAATTAATACCACTTTCCAGACTTGGTACATCGTACCCGTCCTGAAAGGAACAGAAGAAAAACCTCAGGAAGAGGTGGAATCTCATCTTTCATCTTTAAAGTAATAATAATAATAAAAATTATGAAATATTTTCCTACCTGGAGTAGGATTCCTGCGAGAATAAATGCTACTAATATGAGAAGTGCAAAACCTAATCCCGAAATTGAGACTGTGAAATTGTCATCCAAACATGGAATAGAATACCTCGTTACTTCTCATAAATAAACTGCATAACACCATCTTTCAAACTGGACACATGGTGAGTTAACTGCGTCATTTGCTTAGCTGTTCCTGTGGGCCACAGCCAATCAGACATCACTCTGTTCTCTCGAATTTTTACAAGTGTGGCCATGCCTGTCTTCTTCACGCTGGTGAAAGAAATTCACACTATCAAACAGCAAATGAAAAGTGGTAAAATTTTTGGGGAAAAGGCTGACTTGATCTTGTTACTTCTTGAGTGAAAGAATTGTGGGATGCAATTTCACCAGAAATGATTATAAAGTATTTAAAAAATGCTGCATAAGTAATGCAATGGATGTTACTGAAGTTATTTGGAAACTCCAATAGTGAATCGCACTTGAGAGGATTTTACAGAAGATGATCTCAAAAATTTGCGTAATTTATTTCAATAAATATATTTTTCAAACTCTTAAAATTTAATGTCAGCTTACATGTGGGTTAAGTTTTTCACAAATTTTTAGCTCTTGAAGGAAGAGATTAGCTTATATGCGAGTATATACGGTACATCATCCTGGGGTGGCAATCAAATCTGTGTCTCTGAATTTCTGTTTGAGCATGTTACCATTATGCCGCCCAGGACAATGAAGTTCCAAGCAATTGAAGCTAAACAGATATGGTTTGGAAATCTGTATACTGTTCAAATACATCATACTTACGTGGTAATCTCACAGACATAGATATCTGAATGATATTCAGATTTCTGAGCTACATGTGCTTAGCTTCAGTTACTAGAACTTTGTTATCCTGGGTGGGGTAATGGTAGCATGTTCAAATGGAAATTGGGGTTCAATTCTCTCTCCAGGGCAATGTAATTTTCAAGTTTTCTAAAGAGGTGACTACACATAAAAATAGTGCACCCATGTGCCAATAATGACATTTGTATATGCTATTACCATGTCAAGTGCCTATTGGGGTCTTGTGAGCATAAATTTGCTAATTAATTTAGATTGTCTAAATGTGGCAACAATGACATTGAGTTTCCTAGATTTGGCAACCCAACCTCATCGTTGGGACCTGTATGCATTGGGTTTCATACGAGGTTGTCTCAAGAACTCATATGCCTCAGTGAAGTTAAGTTTAAACTAACATTCCTGGATCATACTTGATTAACCTTGATATCTCCTGAGGAAAAAGAAAATTGTTTACCTAAATTTTAACATGCATCAGACACTCATACAAATTTGCAGAGCAGCAAGCAAAGAAAGGCACATTTGTTTAAAAAAATCAACTATAAAATTTATTTTTATGTATTACTTAACTTATTTACAGATTAAGGGTGGGACCATATCATCATCATCATCATCATTGTCAACCATTATCAATCCACTGCTGGACGAAGGTCTCCCCAAGTTTCCTCCACAACGGTCTGTCTTGTGCCAGTCTCCTCCATGTCACTCCCGCATATTTACGAATTTCATCCACCCATCTCCCATGTGGTCTTTTTCTGGGTCTTTTCCTGTCCCTTGGAATCCAATCTAAAATTTCGGCTGTCCATCTATGGTCTGTCCTTCTGGCAGTATGTCCAGCCCATTGCCATTTCAGGGATTTAACTCTGATCATGATGTCTTCCACTCTCGTCATTTTTCGGATCCACGAGTTCCTCTTCTTATCTCTCCTGGTTATACCAAGCATGCACCTCTCCATGCTTCTTTGAGTTGTCTGCAGCCTTTGTATGTCTCTTTTAGTTAAGGTCCACGTCTCTGCACCATACGTAAGCACTGGAAGGATGCATTGATCAAACACTTTTCTTTTAAGACATAATGGCATATTGCTCTTGAAAATTATGCTGTTTCTTCCAAAAGCTCTCCAGGCAAGTTTTGTACGCCGATTAATTTCTTCATCAATGTGACCCTCACTTGATATCTGCTGTCCAAGATAAACATACGTATCTGTTATCTCCAGTTTTTCTCCATCAATCGATAAATCTTCATTTCTTGTAAAAGCATTGAACATCACTTTTGTCTTCTGAAAGTTCATTTTTAATCCTACTTCTTTACTCTTGTCAGCAAGTTCCTGGATCATACTCTGCAGCTCTGATGGGGTAGTTGCAAAAATGACTACGTCATCAGCAAAACGAAGGTGGGTTAGATAATCTCCATTAATCTTTATCCCTTTGTTTTCCCAGTTCAGTGATTGAAAGACATTTTCCAATGTGGCATTAAAGAGCTTCGGAGATATGGTGTCACCTTGTCTCACTCCCTTTCCAATTTTTATGTGTGTTGTATTTTCAAACAGCCGAATCTTTGCACTTGCATTTTCATAGATGTTATTAATAATATTAATGTATGCATCTTCAATACCGCAGGATTTCAGAGCCGTGGTAACTGCTGATGGTTTCACCGAATCAAAGGCTTTTTCATAATCGATAAAAGCCATGCACAATGGAAGTTCATATTCCTCGCTCTTTCAATTAGTTCTCTCAGTACGTGGATATGATCTATTGTGCTGTAGCCACTCCTGAATCCAGCTTGTTCTCTCGGTTGAGCCATGTCCAGTGTTACCTTCAAGCGGTGTGAAAGAACTTTAGTGAAGATTTTATAAACCACTGATAGGAGGCTGATAGGTCTGTAGTTCCTGAGATCCTCAATGTCACCTTTTTATGTAGCAGGATCATTGTAGCATTGTTCCAATCCTCAGGAATCTTCCCTTCATTAAGGCATCGAGTGAAAATTTGGGCGAGTACTGTTTCAATTTCTCCACTTGCTTCTTGTATGATGTCTATAGTAATTCCATCTTCTCCTGGAGCTTTCCCCCGCTTCATGTTCTTGATTGCATGAGCAACTTCTGCTGGGAGGACTGGAAGAACTCTGGTACCTTTCATGATGTCTGGAGTACATGTATCATCCCTTTCATATAGTTTGGAGTAGAAATCTTTCACTCTTGTCAAAATTTCGTCTCTATTTCTTGTTATAGAACCATCTTCTTTTCTCAGAGCCATAATCTGTTTTCTTCCCTTACTGAGATGTCCCTTTGCTATCTTTAGGCTTTGGTTGTTTTCAATTGCTTTCCTCACTAGCTCACAGTTGAATTTCCTTACGTCTTCAGTGATACTTTTTCGTGCTGTCTTGCATAGCTCTATATATTCCACTTTGGAAGTCACATCTTCTTTAGTTGTCCTCATCTCTCTTCTTTTTTGCATCAACATTTTGGTTTTTCCTGATAATTTGTTTACATGCAACTTGTTCTTAGACCCAGCTAATTTTGTTGCTGTTTCCATAAGAGCTTTGGTTACTTTTCTGTTAACTTCAGAAATATCCACTTCTTCCGATGTTAGGCCTTCTAAAGCAGAGAATCTGTTCTTCAGTTCCAACTTGAAGGTATTATTGCATTTTTTAAGGTTGGTTATGTCAATACATTTTGTTTGTCTTATGAGCTTGCCACGTTCCAGTTTAGTGTTGAGGTGCATCTTACATCTCACCAATCTATGGTCACTACCTGTGTTGAACTTGTTTAGCACACTGCAGTCTTCGATGACGAATTTTTGTTACACATAATAAAATCAATTTCACTTGTCGTCCCAATTGGATGTCTCCATGTCCATTTCCTGTGTGGCTTTTTCTTGAAAAAGGAATTCAAGATGAAAAATCCTTCTGCCTCTGCAAACTCAACGAGAGTATTTCCACGCTGGTTTCTGTTGCCGTGACCGAATTTACCTACTGAAGTTTCATTCTGTTGCCGTTGCCCTATTTTTGCATTGAAATCTCCCATAATTATCTTCAAGTGCTGCTTACCTTTATTATTTAGATGACGAATTTCCTCATAAAATTCTTTCAATTTCTTCTTCAGGATGACTTGTGGTGGGTGTATAAGTTTGAATAATCTGAGCCTGGTATCTTCTCGATAGTTGGATAACGAGTCGTGCAGCTCTGTCAGAGGAACTTTCAACTTCTACCACTTTATCCTTCAGTTTCTTGTTTATTATAAATCCAACACCACTAGTTCTGCCAGTATCTGTCCCACGATAATAGAAGAGATGTCCACTTTTCAGTTCAATGAGATCTTCTCCTTTTCTCCTTACCTCACTCAGCCCGACGATGTCCCACTTGATCCTTTGTAGTTCCTCTTCCAATTCAAGAAGCCTTGAATCAGAAGATAGGGAGCGTCCGTTGTAGGTAGCCAAGGTCAGCATCAAATGGCAGCCTAGTCCGGTCCTCCGGGGATTCTTAGCACCCTCTGCCTTCATGTCGCACTGGCCGCTGCCTTGGCCAGGTACATTCCAGCTGCCGGAGACTGAGGGCCAAGATTTAAGTTGTAGAGTCATTTTGGAGGTGTTTGGCCATAACTCACCACGCTGGCCAAGCGGGGTTGGTGAGTGTGGGATAGCATTTCCTCTGATCCCGATGGTATAGTTATACCGCTATTTGCGGTCGTCAGAGCCCCTTTAGTGGGAACAGGATGCACCACGAGAAGGCGGGGTTGACATTTGTCAAGGAGAGGCTTATCACATCATCACTTCAGACATAGTTAGGTTAGTCTGAGGTTCATAGAACCATTCCCCCTACCAATTCAACTCATACAAGGTGAACAATACTATTTCATTTTCAATTTTCATATGTTACTTCAACATGCAAGGGATTGAAATATCTGGATGATGTCCTACCCTGAGTCTCTTACTAGTCATCCTTCTTTCCTTGAGTTGATGATTATTCCCCAGAATGCCACATCAGTCCGTCAGCCATGCTATGTGCCCTTCGTCCACGAGATGGGGTTGGTATCCTTCACAAATGAAACACAGCCCAGGTTTTCCCTACGAACCTTCTGTACTTTGGTACTATTACCGGGATGGTGGAGCTACTTAAGCATCCGGAACCATCTGAACTTCTGACACTATTTATTTCATCAAATGAAATATCTGGGCAGGGAACATATCTCTGGATCATAGCATCACTCCTTATTTCAGGCAATCCCGCATCCAACTCTAAACATGCAGAAAAGGGATGCAAATTCTATTTGCAGCATTTATTTACAATGCTAGTAGGTAGCAATTTATGTACATGACTATTTACAAGGATGGAGGGCCTTATATGGCCCATCAGTTATCAAAGTTTCCTGCCCAGGAATAAGTGAAAGTCTTACTTACATTCAGTCGTCCGGGGGGGGGGGGGGAGTAATTATCCAAATGAAGAAAAAAATGAACTAATCACACATAATCTACAGAAAGAGCTTAGCGTAATAATCCACAGCATTCCAAAAGCACTCTTCGTAATCACATAGGTAGTGAAGTTCTCTTTCTCGGGGGATGGCACTTATATGTATGCTGTCTGCACAGCGATAGAGCATCGACAGCGCCCAGGTGGCCATTTCCAGAACAAGAGGAGGTCTGCATTGTTTGGGAGATTTTCGTCAGCTGCTTACAGTTTCTTCACAGAGTTCTCAAAGCTCTTTTTGTCCATCATAAATCTCTGCTGTTGCTGACTTCTTTCTCACCCTTGGTTGAGGTACGACAGACAGACAGTATTGCACTTTTTCGCAGTTCCCTTTTAGTCTAAAGTGCTGGCGTGTGTACTGACCTTGTAAACACATCTTATCCCATCCTACACCACCCAAACTGAAGGAATGCGCCTCCTTTAAGAGGGCCTCCTGTCTGCATGCCGGCAAAAGCATTGTGCTTTACTTTTAGCACCCAAAAATCCGCAACAGTGCGTTTTCGCCTAACAAATCCGCATTTTGTACTCAACAACTTTGCATTTGTATCTCACTCGGTGCTCTTAACAGTTTTGCATTTTTCACCTCTGCCTTCTAACAATTTTGCATTTTTGCACCTCTGTGCTCACAATTTATCCAAGTTTTCCTTTTTATTTTCCCTGTCGTTCTCGCATCTGATGTTCTCCTAGGTGTGTCGTTACTTCCTGAAGGTGTCTCCTTCACCAACATTGGTTCCTGGGGTTCCTCTTAACCACATAGGTTTTGTTCTCTGGGGATGTTGACCAGTGGTCATTTTGAGCAGATGCTCTTCCGGCTAGCTGAACATCTGCTGAGCTAAGCCCTTTAAAAATTTATTTGGCCCTAACTGTCACCCTGTTTTGCAGTTCTATTATCAAGGTATTCTGGACTACAGCTCTAAGCCTTTAACTATGATCAAATGCACGTATTCATGCCTGAGTTATGTTCTCTAACACAGAGATTGGGTGACAGTTATTGCATAACTTTTATTGGGTTGGTGAGAATGAAATGTCCAGTGCAAACAAGCAGTGGAGACAGGCCCCCACCACAGCAGAATGGAACCACCCACAGGTGTTGTGGGTATTATGTCAATGTGAAATTTTGTCCGATCGTTGGGACAAAATTTCATCTTTCAAGAATTTCTGAGGATAAGTTAGATGGAGCAAAAATTTCACCCATAATCATAATATTTTTTTCTCATGATGTTTCCTATGATGTGTAGGGCTATTAAATGTATTTTTTTTTCAAAAATGTTTGTATTTCAGCTTGTAAAAAGGAGGCAAAAAGTTTCAATAACCAGGTATCAGACAGAAGGGAAATTGCTTCTGTAGTTGTAATTTCTTTTTCTCTCAATGTACCCTCCATCCTGCATTGTTGTTAAATGTTATTTCAACTCCATAAAGGTTTATATTTGATCATGAAAACAGAGACAAGTTTCCCTAAAAGGAAATCCCAAAGTTAGAAACTTTGTAAGAATTGATGTATTGTGGGCAAAAGATGTTTATCCTTCCAAGTATAACCATGTAATAAAAAACAATGGAAGCCTTGATATCATCATCTTTAAGAAAAAGCAATGTTTTCGAAGCATTCTCTTTAAAACGAAAGGCATGCTTTTTTTGTCAGTTTTATTCTTATCTAATCAAATGCATATTCAAGTTTTTAAATAATTTTATCAGTGAATTTTACTGTGATAGATTAAAATATAACCTCTATGTTAAGTACTTTTTCTGTTGAATTTTATTTCTTTTATATTTTATCTGAATTGATTACTAAATTTGTTTTTTTATAATAGAAGGATGGTATAAGCTATAACATAATAAGCAATTGGTATGCATGGGATTTCCATTTATTTCACAATTATATTTCGAGAACTCTCATTTCATTTCAATGTGTTTCTAAAACACTGATTCACCTGATTATTTTACTATTGTTGTATATTGTTGCAGCTGTTGTCATTTAAATGTTTTTATAGATGTGTGCATCAGTGCACCTGTTGCTTTGGAAATATTCTTGAGTGTCATTAATTGCGTGTAACTTGTAGAAATCAACATCCTGTGGGCTGCTCACCAGGTACACCACAGTTCTGAAGATTATAATTTGTCTACAGCTTTACGCCAGTCTGTGTTTCAAAATTACTCAGTTTGGGTGAGTTTTATCCTTTTTGTGATTATATTTTTAAATTGAAAAGACAGATGAATTAAATATTCAAGTTTTCTTTTGCATGTTTAAAAGTTTTTTTTTTTTTTCATATGGAGAAATTTTTATTTATTTAAAACTGTTCTTGATCAGCTATAACATGCAGTTTTAGCTAAAAACACTCACCATTCATTGTGCATATTTGGAATATTTGGTGTTTATTCAGACTTTGTCCTTTTTCTGTCATATATTTAGATGGGGTAGTGTTGTGGGTCACACCCTTCTTCACTCATTTCTGTCTTACATCAACTCACCTTTCAGTCTTCTCCTTCATGTCATTGTTGACACAGATATTCCTTGTCATTTTAGATCTTCATCTAGTTTGCCTCCCAGAAAACCTCATATCCATAACCCTTCAGTCTTCTCCTTCATGCCATTGTTGATACAGGCATTCCCTGTCATTTTAGATCTTCCTCTAATTTGCTTCCTAAGAAGCCCCATATCCATAACCCTTCAGTCTTCTCCTTCATGCCATTGTTGATACAGGCATTCCCTGTCATTTTAGATCTTCCTCTAATTTGCTTCTCAGGAAGCCCCATATCCATAAACCTTCAGTCTTCTCCATCATGTCATTGTTGATACAGGCATTCCCTGTCATTTTATATCTTCCTCTAATTTGCTTCCCAGGAAGCCCCATATCCATAACACTTCAGTCTTCTCCTTCATGCCATTGTTGATACAGACATTCCCTGTCATTTTAGATCTTCCTCTAATTTGCTTCTCAGGAAGCCCCATATCCATAAACCTTCAGTCTTCTCCTTCATGCCATTGTTGATACAGGCATTCCCTGTCATTTTAGATCTTCCTCTAATTTGCTTCCCAGGAAGCCCCATATCCATAACCCTTCAGTCTTCTCCTTCATGCCATTGTTGATACAGGCATTCCCTGTCATTTTAGATCTTCCTCTAATTTGCTTCCCAGGAAGCCCCATATCCATAACCCTTCAGTCTTCTCCTTCATGCCATTGTTGATACAGGCATTCCCTGTCATTTTAGATCTTCCTCTAATTTGCTTCTCAGGAAGCCCCATATCCATAAACCTTCAGTCTTCTCCTTCATGCCATTGTTGATACAGGCATTCCCTGTCATTTTATATCTTCCTCTAATTTGCTTCCCAGGAAGCCCCATATCCATAACCCTTCAGTCTTCTCCTTCATGCCATTGTTGATACAGGCATTCCCTGTCATTTTAGATCTTCCTCTAATTTGCTTCCCAGGAAGCCCCATATCCATAACCCTTCAGTCTTCTCCTTCATGCCATTGTTGATACAGGCATTCCCTGTCATTTTAGATCTTCCTCTAATTTGCTTCCCAGGAAGCCCCATATCCATAAACCTTCAGTCTTCTCCTTCATGCCATTGTTGATACAGGCATTCCCTGTCATTTTAGATCTTCCTCTAATTTGCTTCCCAGGAAGCCCCATATCCATAACCCTTCAGTCTTCTCCTTCATGCCATTGTTGATACAGGCATTCCCTGTCATTTTAGATCTTCCTCTAATTTGCTTCCCAGGAAGCCCCATATCCATAACCCTTCAGTCTTCTCCTTCATGCCATTGTTGATACAGGCATTCCCTGTCATTTTATATCTTCCTCTAGTTTGCTTCCCAGGAAGCCCCATATCCATAAACCTACAGTCTTCTCCTTCATGTCATTGTTAATACAGGCATTCAATGTCATTTTAGGTCTTCCTCTAGTTTGCTTTCCAGTGAGCTCCATATCTGTAACTGTGCATCATCTGCATTTTTGTCCCTTCTTAAAACTTGAGCACCAGCACAATCTTGCCTCTTGGGCCTTCTTTGAAAACTTGCTCGCTTTAACTGTGGTCTTTATCATTTCATTCCTAATTTTGTCCTTCCATGTTACACCACACACATATATCTCAGCATATTCATTTAGGCAACATTTAGCTTTTTCTCCAGACATCTTGTCATTGCCTAAATCTCAGCACTGTATAGCACTACTGGCTTTTTTACATCCTTGAAAATGCAACATATCACTTTTATTGGCACCCTATCACTTTGCACTTGTGTTTTTCTCCAGTTACTGCAGTCTGTTGTTTACTTCTTTCAAATCTCTACCTTCCTCTAACATCAATCATAGATATTTAAATCTTCTAACTTTTTCCATATGTAGGCTGGTATATCTGCTTGTTGCTCACGGGGAACACCTTAGCTTTCACTGCTTTTCTGAATCTTCAGTTCACATGATTGTAGTAAAAGTTTTGTAGCCAGATGACCTTCATGTTACCAGTCCTCTTCTTTGGTGGAGCTTGGGTCCAAATACAAATGGACTAGCTTGTATCCTAGGTAGAGTGTGGAATATAGCATTTCCTGATATCCCAGTGTTACAGTATTCAAGCCTTTCCTTCTGTCTGAGCTTAGGGCGAAATACAAATGGACTGTTGTGTCTTCTCCCAGCTGGAGGTTAAGACAGCATTTCCTGATTTCCTGATGTTATAGTCATCAAGCCACTTCTTTTTCCATGCTTAAGACCAGATATATCTACTTCCAGGTGGAGATGGAAAAACATTTCCTGATATCTTGATGTTATAGTTATCAATCGTCTCTTTTTTCCAGGCTTGGGACAAATACAGATGGACTAACTTCTGTGCTATCAGGTGGGTTGTGGGGTAGCATTTCTTGATATCCCAATGTTATGGTAGTGAATCCCCTCCTTTGTCAGAGCTTGGAACCAAATAAGAATTGACTGGAGTGGTCAAGTGATATGAAGCATTGTCTTCCAATCATTCATTTGAGATGGAGCATGGTTAAAATCCCAAGTGAGGCATGGATGGTGTGTTTTTCTTAGGGCTACTGGTCTTAGAGTGACTGACATTACCCACAATTTCAATTGTGGTGAAGGGCCCAATGTGTCCAAATACACAGTACATTGTACGCTGTTGGATATAGGTTTCTGCAGCCCATTCATGTGCCTATGCTCGTAGCCATTCACTGTCGTCAACGCTTGCAGTGGGCATGTACTCATCAACATTGGACCATAGAGATCTGGAAGAGGGTCTCGTGGTCCAACAAATCCCCTTTTTCTGTTACGTCGTGTTGACAGACAAGCTTGTGTGCGATGTTTACCCAAGGAAGCTTTCTTACCTAGATGCACTGTGGAATGGATCCAAGTGGCTGGAGGGAGTGTGATGATCTGGGCAATATTTACTTGGGGAACACTTCGACCCATTATACTTGTAGAGCAAACTCTGATACCTGTCAGATACCTGAACGTCATGGCTAACCAAGTACACTCCTTTATGGCGACTGTATTTCTTGGAAGAGATGGCATCTTTCAACAAGGCCATCCACACACTGCAAAAAAATGTTCGGGAATGGTTCCAATAACATGAAGAGGAATTTTCTTTATTTCCATGGTACCCAAATTCTCCAGACATAAACCCTATCGAGCATTTGTGGTTGAGTTGCAGGAACGGGTACGAACAGCATCACCCCAACTTTGTAATTTATGGGAACTGTGGGATCTTCTGTTGCAGTCATGGTACCAAATATCAAGAGACACCTACCAACTTCATTGAATCTGTGCCTCATTGGTTAGAGCTGTTTTGGTGGTGAGAGGAGGACTTACATCATATTAAGTAGCTGGTTTTAATGTTTTGGCTGATCGGTGTATAAGGTAGTCCGAAAGCCTTGCTCTATTTCTAGAAAATTATGAAAAAATAACTATACCACTTACATGCAGAAGATTTGCTGTGTTTGAAAGATAAACATGTAATGTTTTTTATGATACAAACTAATACACTTCTATACACTGAGTAAGCTCTGCATTAGAAACACCTACCTAATAACGCATTGGTCCACTTTTCTGTGCAGTCATGGCTTGCAGATGCCTAGGAACAGATTCTATAAGGCGTAAAACATCCTCCATGCATAACTTGACCGATGTCTGCTGCAGCAGCTCTGTCCGTGCACGTTCATTCAGTGGAGAAGGATCTGCAGTTCTGAAACTCTGTTCTAGCATGTCCCACAAATGTTCAAGTGGGTTACAGTCGGGAGAGTTTCGGTGCCAAGGCAATGTGGCGAATTTGTTGTCATGTTCCTCCAACCACTCAGTAGTTATGTGACCCTGCTGACACAGCATGTAGTCCTGTTGAAAGATGGCTTTGTGGTCCAGGTGAACCTCCTGTAGATATGGATGAATATCAAGTCCCTGTAGCATTCACCATTCAGTGTTTGTGGAATGATAACCAACGGATCTAGAACTTGTCAGAAAGAAGCTCCCCAGACCAGAACACCATCTCCACCGGCCTATTGAACACCAACTGTGCAACAAAGGGGTAGGGCTTAATGCTGTTTATGCCACATGCAAACCCAGCTATCATCATGATGCAACAGGAAACGGGACTCACCACTCCAGACAACCTTCTTCCATCTCCATGCGAGTCGTTGTTTGCGATGACTGTCCGTCATCATGGGTACACTCGTTGGTCCCCGGCTGGGGAACTCCAGGTGAGGCAAGGTACGATGCATGTGTACATGTGGAAATAGGTCGAACAGCGCCACTGTTGTACTGGTGGGTGAGTTGGATGACTGTTGCACGTCGCTGTTGAGATACCAGTCGAGACATCCCGATGCTCACCTCTAGGATCAACCATGCATGGCTGACCAATGTGAGCCCTTCTGCTGGATGTCTGTATGTGGCTAATCCAGTCCTGGTACATCCTTGATACAGTAGTACGGGAGCATCCAACAAGTGTATCTGTTTCCAAAATACTGGCACCTGTCCTCCAGGCCCCAACTATTTGGCCATGGTAAAATTAGCTTATGTTGTTATGTTACCCCATTACTGGCAAACGTTTACTGATTATGTACAGAGGATAGGTGTGCACAATTTATAGTAGTCGCATGTGACGTTGATATCACGTGATACTTCATTATCACTCTGAATATGTAAAATGGAGTGATGTTCCTAATGCAAAGCCTACTCAGTGTTTGCTCTCCCTTAGTTGTCCTGAGGATGGCCAACCTGTACTCAGTTTCTCACCATGTCCATTATAATAAATCTATATCGAATGCAGCAGTTGTGTCCATTCCTTTAGTCCTTTAAATCACTAATCTTTGTCTCCTATACTCAGTCTTTAACTAATCCCCGTAAAAAAATCCAGTGGGGTTCTATCATATGAACAGGCTGTCCATGGAATTGGGCCATATCAACCAATCTTGCATCCTGAGAACACAGTATCTAAGTATTCACGAAGACGTCTTCCCCGGTGGATAGGAGCTCTTATTTTATTCAAAGATGACATTTGGCTGAAGGTCTTTGATTTGTGGCACAACAAAACTTTATAGCATATCTAAGTAGGTATCTGCATTGATAGATTTTTCCACAAGGAAAAAGGACTAATAATGAGATTGTGCAAAAGCCCACACCAAACATTGACTTTGGGCAGGGTCAGCTTTAGCGTTAATGGTCCCCCTGTGACAGTATTTGTTGATGACCCCCTCCCCACAAACCATTTTTTGGGGGGTTGTGTATGTGTGTGTGCTAGATTGAATGGTTTTTCAGCCACATATGAAAGATATACAATATAAATCAATAGTTGCACGTTCATCTGAAGGTCAGTGACAAAAACAACACTCCTTTTTATGCTTAATTGTAAAAATCAGGACCAGAGTTACTGGGGACAGTTACCCTCCCAGAAGAGTCATACCAGGGGCGTAAATTCATGCCCAAAAAGATGTCAGAATTATAACTCTAAAGGAATGTTGTACACTTAAGTACAAGAGTGGATTCAAAAGTAACACACACTATTTTTTTTTTCTGACGTCAGTTTAATAGATAGGCAAAACAAAACATATACACAGCAAAACTACATTTCTTAGCTATTTTTCAACATAAGAACCGAGATGCTCGAGACGTTTATCCCAGTGTGGTACCAGTTTTAGTATACCTTGTTCATAAAAGTCTATTTTCTGGGTGTATAGCCACCTGTGGACAACAGATTTGACTTTGTCAGCCAAATTGAAGTGTTGGCTGCCCAGGAATCAAATCCATACTGGTCTTTTTTTTTCAGGAGTGTAGTGGTATGCCCAGGACTCATCACCAGTCATTACACCTGCCAGAAATTAATGTTCTTCTTCTGCGTAACGCATTAAGTGATCCAAGGATGGCATCATTCTCTGTCCGTTCTGGTCGTCTGTGAAGTTCTTGGGCATCCATCGCGCACTGACCTTGTGAAATTGCAATTTGTCATACACAATATCGTATGCTATACCATACAAAATGTTGAACTTCTGTGCCAATGTGCGCAGATGGATCCACCAGTCACTCAGAATTGCCTATTCAATGCCTCTCACAGTGGCAGGTAATGATGTGGTTACAGGTCGACCGGAATGTGGAAAATCGGTAAGGTTGCCATGGCCCTCTGCAAAGAAATTGCACCATCTGGAGATGTTGCTGCTGTCCAGGCAATCACCACCATACACATCGACCATTTCTTTGTGAATTTCTGTTGGAGTTTTCCGTTTCGCCCACAAAATTCGGACTACACCGCATTGCTCTTCATTCGTAGATGACGCTAACAAATGACGACATCTTTGTGCCATCATTCACACTGTTTTCCACCGTGGCGACACCTGATCGAGCCTAACTGGTCTGTAGTGTGATATTCAAACCCATTTTCTGACAAACTGCAACCTGCAAAGAGAAAAAAATTGCTGTGCTTTACTTTTCGATCCTCCCTAGATTTTCTTCTTTTCTTTTTTACAGACTTTGGTATCCTAGCCAGGGCCGGATTAAGGTGGGGGCTATAGGCATGCCTAGGCAAATAATTGATAGGTAGCTAAAGAGAGAGAGAGAGGGAGAGAGAGAGAGAGAGAGAGAGAGAGAGAGAGAGAGAGAGAGAGATTTATAAAATAGTTTCACTTTTGTCTCGTATGATTTCCACTTGGTCAGAAACAGAGGCTAGAAGACAAATAGATTTCAAGGCAGCGACTCATCAAGGGTAAAGTTTTCATGTAGCTACTACGTACAGCGGGGTCGGAGAGACAGTTTCAACTTTTTCACTTCCATCCACCCACACCTCCCAATTTGCACTTGGAACCGTTAATGGTCGAAGTCCCCTGTGGCTTTACATTGTGTAGCAAAAAGATGCACTAAGAAAGATATACAATGCTAAATCATTAGAAATTCCAAGACAAAATTTAGGAATCTTAAGCTTTTAACTCATGTTCTTATGAGAACCGTGGAAAATATAATGATTTTTATGAAAACTCTGCAGGTAATTGATTAGTCTGAACAATGTACTACATGTTAGTTATCATCACCATATTGATACCGTCTCGTGTTTTATTGGTCTTCATAATGATTTTCCGTCATAAGTTCTTTGGGGGCCTTATGAGAACAATGAAAAATACAGAGACTTATTATGAAAACTTTGCAGATAATTTTTTAGTAGTTATAGTTTCGTGTTTTAATGGACTTCATAATGATTCCCGGTTATCAGTTCTTTAGGGGGGGGGGGCACTCATATGTCTTAGCCTAGGGGCCCACTCATATGTCTTAACCTAGGGGCCCACTGAGCCCTTAATCTGGCCCTGATCCTAGCTACATACAGTTTTCCTGCTGAGGTAACCAGGTAACAGAGTAATCCACTGTGTGAGACGTGGACCTCTTATTTGCATGAAAGGAACTATCAGAAATAGTGGAAAGAGGCATGTAAAATGATATGCAATATGGCTAACCTACGTGATCTTTCTGAATGTGCCATAAGGATTAAGAGCTAATCAGACATCTGTGCTTTGTCATTTCTGCTGTGTGCTGTGCTATCGATGTTCATATAACTCCTATGTTTTACCTGATATTTACATCCGCTGGCTCTTGGTTGTAACCTAGTTTTCACATTTTTTAACAAAATTATGTCAAAAACCAGAAGTGCGGTGATCGAACGTCATAAAACTTTCCTGTAGCGGAAGTATGAGGAAGTAAAAACTGTGTACTGCTTGAGTGGAAGTGAGGAACTTTTGAATTCGAAGGGGCTCAATTTCAAATCTTCCTACCCCTTTTTCTTCACCGATAAGAAAAGCTTTCTCTAAGCTGAGTAACAATACCCTATTTTGATGACTTTAATTGTTCCAGTTGCATCGTGACCTTTTGTCACTTCCAGTCATTCATTCATTGCTCATCTTCTCGAATTGCAATACTCGCATTGTATTTTTTAAAAAAATGCTGTACCATTTCACATGCACAAAAAAGGGGAATAGTTCACCTTGGCTACCCCCCCCCTTCTTCCCCTAAACTTAGAGCGCAGTGCAATGGCATTGCCTGCACCTTCTTAATGCCGGCCCTGACTTTGAGGCTATCACAAATATGACTTTGTGAGATGTATGGATTTTCCAAATGCCATATTCGCATGTTATTTCTATTAAGTGCTCCTGGTGTGTGAAATGTTGACCTATTACTAAAAAGCATGTGTCCAAGGAAGTGTGTTCCGTTATCTAGACAATCCCTTAAGTTGCAGGCAAATTCGAAACAGTGAGCCTTATTGTTCTCCTCCAAATGTTGAGCAGTCTAGACTCTATATTCGTACAAGCTTATAACCACAGTGTTTTATGTAAAATTCATAGCATTGTTGTACATGGCAGTACCAATTGTGCAGCAGGTTGATGGGTTGACTTCCTCATGCTCCGGGAAAATTCTTTCCATACTTGCTCCACTTTGGCTTCCAAAATACTGGGATGTCCATTTCTTAGCTTGTCCAACACACTCCCAGTTTCTAGAAAATTATCTTTCTGATGCTTAATACTTTTAGCATCAGGAGGATTCCTACCAAAACATATACAAAAATTTCCTGCACTTGAATTGCTGATTTTGTTTCATGCCACACAAATTGCTTTTCCTTATGCATTCGCCATTGTAACATACACTATATTGACAAAAGTCACCAGACACCTAGAAAAGAAACACAACATAGCATTTATTGACATACATTAGTATGGTGTCGATCCACCTGTGGCCTTAATGCATGCACTGACCCTTCGAGATATGCTTTCGACAAGGTTTTGGAACACAGCGATAGGTATGCACTTCCATTCAGTACATAATGCTGCTGCTAACTGTTGCTTAGTTGTAAGCCTTGGTTCCAAACTTCTTATGCAGTGCTCTAATTCATCTCATTGGTGCTCTATGGGATTAAGATCAGGGCTCTATGCTGGCCAGTCCACACACGATACGGAACTATCGTCAAACCATGCCATAACAGTACTTGCTTTATGGCTCGGTGCATTATCCTGCTGGTACCAACGAGACTCCCTTCCATAGTATTGCCACAGAGTTGGTAGGGCAAAATTGTCCATAATACCGAAGTAGACATGCTCATTAACAGGTTTGTTCATGATAACCAATGGGCCAGGACAATACTACGAGAAACTTTCCCACACGAGTACACTACCAGCTCCACACTTGACCATAGTAACAGTACACTGTGGTAAATAGCGTTTCCCGGCTGCCGCCATACCCACACATGGTCATCAGACTAATGGATCGTGTATCTGGGTTTATCAGTCCATAGGACCCGTTTCCATGGATCTATGGTCCACGATAAATGTTCTTTACACCATGCTAAATGACAAATAGCATTCCGAGTGGAGATGAAAGGCTTATGAGCAGCTGCATGACCACGGTAACCCATGGAATGAAGTTTTCTGTGAATGGTACGTGTACATACCGAGGTTCCAGCATTTTTACTCGCCTGTACATTGAGGTCTTGTGCAGTACTCCATCGATTAGTTGTAATGACTCCTGAGGATTCAATGTCCTCTATCACTGATTTTCTTTGGTCTGCCAGTATGTTTTGCTGCTTTGGGGATGCCATGCTTCTTCCACTTATTCAGTACATCCAAAACAGTTGACTTGGGTATGTTTAAATGCCTCTCGGTTTCTCTTATGGACAACCAACCTTTCTCAAAGTCAGTTCTCTCCCGCTGTAACATTTTCACTCAACCTCACAGTGCGATATGATTGCAGTCAGCTGCATGCTTGTTTTTATACCGTTAGCAGCTGTACCGCACATCTTAACAACGCAGCGAATCCGTTCATTTGCTTTTGAAGGGGTGTTTGGTGACTTTTGTCAATATAATGTATGTAGCTATTGACAGGAAAACAACTAGTGCAATCTACTTACAGTGATAGACAATGAAACTTTATATGTTTACCTTCCAATTCTTATTTCTGTAAGTGGTGTAGTTATTTTTTATTCATTTTCTAAAAATAGGACAAGATTTTTGGACCACTTTGTATATTGTCCCACATTTATGAATCTTCTGGGCCAAATTTGTACTGCAGAAGTAGGTGTACAAATACACTCACATATTTTTGTTTTGTATATTTGATGAATGAAAGATTTTTTTTTCTTTACAGATGTTCTACCTGCCTTTGGCATTTGCTGTTCCACCCAGTATTTTTCTTGTTCATAACCAGTTTAATACTCTCTATCAATTTTGGATACACACTGAGGTAATTTTTGATTTTTCTTTTACATTTTGTCATTCATAGATCATAACAATTGTTCTTTTATGAGTTCAGTAGTATAACTCAGTCATTACATATAATGTTGTTTAAGTGCTGGCTGGAGATTATCAGTATGAGACTAAATTTATCATCAGTTTGTCACTATTCTTGATTTATTCTTAAATTATGGTAATACTGAGGTGTGGTGATTTACAAAGGACTAATACTGAGGTGTGGTGATTTACAAAGGACTAATACTGAAGTACAATTATTTGCATGTCCTTTGTAAATAATTGTACTAGGGTATTGGCTTCAAACAAAATTGTTATAAACATTATATGCCTTTCAAATTTTCACCACAAGTAACTAGCATCTTTGGCAGTAGTTTGGTATGCTCATTTCGATTACTTTTCTCTATGAAAATTTGGAAATATTTTGGTATTATATGAGCTTTTCAGTTACTTCTTAAATGTGACATTAATGTTATGGAAGATCTTAAGAAATGCACACTTCCAATTAAGAATTTGCAATTAATTTCAAGAAATTGCAGTTTTGGACTGTGTGTAGGGGAGGGGGGGTTCCCATAGGCCTAAGGAACCTCGTCCTGTATTTGGAACCGTCCTGTATTATTATTGACAGAATGGCCATCAAAAGTGTTACCTTCAAATATCATCTACTGGCATCGTTTTGTTTTTTAGCTTTGAGTAAATGTGTTTCTTCATCTTCAACTTCAGCTATTATGAAGTCATAGGATTTTCTCTTCTAATGACAATATGTATAAAAAAATATGTTATTTCAAAAAGTTCATTCACAGTGATGTTTTGTTTGTATAACAAACTGGAGAAATTTTATGATGAGCAAAAATTAAGGAGCTGCAATAATTTCTTATGAATAAGCTATCAAAATTTGTAAATGAACCAAAGTATTAAATTTCAAAAATTTTAGCATATCAAGAGGAAGTTAAATAGTTTTTAGCCCAATATTGGTCATGAATCTATGCTGTAACTGCTTGTGTATTCACAGAAAATTTCAAGTTTATAACTTTTTTTTTTTTTTTTTTACGGAGGGCATTGGAGTTTTTTTTTTTTTTTTTTTTTTTTTTTTTTACAGAGGGCATTGAAGTGAGGTAGGTGAATGAAGATGGCAAGTGTTGAGAAAATTAAGCATTGTGCAGCCATTGAGTATCTCCACTTAAATGAAATGCTGCCAAAATAAATTCACTAGGACATGCAGCCAACACTACGGGAATCTCGTTCTTCATATGCCATGGTCGGAAACTGAGTTGTGGAATTTGAGTATGGAAGAGACAGTGTTGAAGATGCACTCTGCAGTGAGAGGCCAATTACAGTGTCAGCACCTGCAAATGTGTATGTCATTCATGACCTGACCATGCAAGCCCAAATAGTAACCTTGAAGCACATTTCTATAACATTCAACATCTCTCATGTCTCAAGATTGTATTGGATGTTTTAGAAGTGAAAGCTTCTTTGAGGTGTCTCTCTAAAGCACTGAATGCAGATAAGAAGTGGGAAAAAATGAAGTGTTATCATCAGATTGTGCAGCTTTTTAAAGCTAATGAAACTCAGTTTTTGGAGCAGTATGTCACTGTGGATAAAATATGGGTGCACCACTTTGACACTGAAACAAAAAAACAAAAAGACAATCAGAAAAGTTGAAGCGTCTGCCCCCCCCCCCTCCCTACTAAAAAATTTCAAGTGCATATGTTGGCTGAGAAAGTCGTGGCATCTTTCTTTTTGGATGCAGATGGAGTGAGCATGGTTGATTTCCTGACAAGGTGCCACTATCAATAGAGAATATTATTATTATAGCCTTGAGGAATTGTAACTCAAGAGGCATGAGGAAATTAACCAAAGAAGTCATCTTTCATTGAGACAATGCACTAATGCATACAACATTTGTGGCTCAAGCAACACAGCATGACTGTGGATTCAACCCAATATGCCATCTGCCCTAGTCACCGGATTAGGCTTCATTGGACTGTTTCCTATTTCTGAATCCATAAAATGATTTGAATGGGCAAAATCAACAGTGAGAATGCTGTGAAGAATAAAGTGAACAACTGCAACAAGATAACTGAGTATAAATAAGGAAAAAACCAAAGTTATGGTTTTTGAGAGAGAAACTAGTAAAGAAACTGTAATATATGTCTAAATGTCACAGTGATTGACCAGGTGAATGAGTTTGCGTATTTAGGAAGCATATTTGACAGAGATTACAAATTGGATGGTGAAATTAGTAGGCGAATGAATTCTTCATTGAAAGTCATGGCTGCTTGGGAGGTTTTCACAAAAATGATGGGTTCTCAAGAAATTCCCACATGGCTGTGTATGACAGTGTAATTGCTCCTATTCTGATGTATGGCAATGAAACCTGGGTACTACAGAAGAAACGTAAAAGTCATTTGTGTGATGGAGAAATGCATTACTTACGGCAAGACATGTTCTGATCGTGTGAGGAATGAAGATGTGTTTCAGTTGTGTAATGTGAAGCAAAATGTTGTCAGCAAGGTGAGGACTAATATTCTTAGGTGGTTTGGCCATGTTGAAAGAATGAGTGATGAGATGCTTACTAAGAATGTCTTTTTAGCCCTAGTGGCAGGAAGGAAAGGTAGAGGAAGGCCAAGGAAGTCATGGAAGGATCAGATTCAGGAGTGTCTGCATGAGAAAAAGTTTATGAGTATGAATTATCGAAGACCTTGTGTACGGCATGTGATGGATGTGAGTGAAGCCCGAGTTGCATGTCAAGATCGCTGTAAATGGAGAAGTTTGATACGGCAAGAGTAAGAAAAAATTATCTGGTAGTTTGTATTTCTTTGTGGAGCTAACCTCTGAATATCAGAGAACAGCTTAGTGACATATATATAAAAGTTAGTGGATTGTGCCAGGAAGTATGTTGCTTTAAGGAAAGACTGTTGAAAAAATTAATGAGTTTTCACAACTTTCCAACATTCCTTCTATGGTGGGCTAGAAACATTTTACACACGCACACACGCACACACACACACACACGCACACACATACACACTCACTCACACACACTTGCATGATGAAAAATTTTCACATTTGTACTCCTGCAATTCAAATAATAATGTAATACAACATCATTTCTATTCTGTAATGCTCAGTATTTGCACTATGAATAAGGGAAATTCAAGACATTTTGTTTTATTCTTTTGATTAGAAAACTGCTAAGATTATAGAGATTTCCTAGGTGATCACTCAATAAGGAGTTTGTGAACTTTTGCAAAATTACTGTGCTGTTCATTTCCTCTGTAACTGTTTCATGTGTTAAGTCATCACATAGGTAAAATGCTTTGCAGAGGAAAAGAAACATTTCAAAATCAATCTCTCTTACAGTAACAATGAAGCATAAATGTCTGTCGATTAAAACAATAACAAAAACTTGCAACTGACCTTTGTTACATCAGTAAACATTACGTCAATATAGGTTTTTAATTGGATTAAAAGACATATACAAGTTAAGAACAATACTTTAAAATACAATAGTTAAAAGTACTAGATCTTTCAACCAACTCTATGTGGTTTTCATCAGGTACATGACATACTGAACAGACTGTTCACATGAGCACAACATATATACAGTGACAAGGGACCTCATTGCAACACCTTAAGAAAAGGTGTTGCAATGACGAAGTACCCACATATATTTCCCAAATTTGGATTAAACTTTTGGAAAGCTTTGATGTTCATTGTACTTTGAATTTATTTTTCAATTATTAAATAATGAATTTATGCTTGGTGTACATCAGTAAAGAAGGGAAAGGAAAAAAATTGTAATGAAACTTTTTGGCTTAGTGTAAATAATTTGATCTTCCGTAATGTACTACTGGAAGATCATAATTTTAAATCACTTAAATGCTTGTTTTCAGCAATAAATTGTACATATGTTTTTCACAGTTCATCAAGAGCTTAGGACCACTGGAGTATATTTTAAATACTGCAAGTCACCACAGAGTTCACCATGGTGAGTAGAAATTCTTATCATCAATTAAGTCAGTTCTTCCCTATTTTTGGTGAGATTTATAATCCTGAATTTAGAACTAAAAAAACACTGCCTTATCATTAATACAGTATCTGGGCATACCTCTCTTGATAATGAACTCGCTCCTACAAAAGCACCATGTCACAGACACAGTGATAAATATTCTCTTGGGGTTATGATAAGACCACAGCACGACTGCGACTGCAAGATGCCTCAATCAACAACTGATTTTCAGTCCCGATTGGTAATGAGATGCCACATAAACATTTGCTCCCTCTGTAATATTTCAGTAGCATTGAAGATCCCTAGATTGATAGTTGGTAATGTGATTGCAAATTGAAGCAGACTGAGGCTGAATCTGCCAAAAAAAAATGGCCCGGTAAACCTATGAAGCTAATACACTTCTGGCCACCCAAAATACAACACCAAGAAGGACACGAGATAGCAAAGCCAGATTTGCTAGACACATAACAACAGATACAAAGATGAAACGATTGAGCTTACAGGCCTGTGCGTCTTGTGGAACACGCAGACATCAATAGTTCGTGTGGCCCCCATGGCTGGCAATAATGGCAGCTACACGCCGCAGCATCGAATGAAAGAGGCTTTGGATGTGGGCTTGGGGTATGTCAGTCCAGGCTGCTTCCACACGTTGCCACAGTTCATCAATCAGGCATAGCCGCAGGTGGTGCTTGCCGGGCCGCTCGGTTGCCGATCAGCAACCAGACGTGTTCGATGGGCGACATATCGAGAGAACGGGCAGGCCACGGCAGCAGTGACACCTGGTGGGCCGTAAAGAACTGTTTCACTATGCGTGCCACGTGTGTGCGTGCATTATCCTGTTGAAACGTGGCCGCTGGCAGGTCCTGTAGGTAAGGGAGGACTACAGGCTCCAAAACGTCGAAGATGGTGCGGTGGCTGTTGAGTGTACTGGCGATGCCTACCAGAGGGGTGCAAGTGTCATATCCAATTGCGCCCCAAACTATAACGCCAGGCGACGGACCGGTATGGCGATGCATAATGCAGGCGTCATACAGTCTCTCGCCGCGGTGCAGCCACCCGCGGATCCGACCATCGTGGTGTTGCAGGCAGAAGCGGGATTCGTTAGAGAAGACAATGTCGTGCCATCCCGTAGTCCAGGTGCGCCATTCAATGGCCCACTGCCGCCGCACTCGCCGGTGGTGTAACGTCAATGGTAATCAGAGCAATGGGTGCCGTGCTACAAGTCCCTGCTCCTGCAGATGACGTCGAATGGTACGTACTGACACAGGTTGTTGCGCAACACACCTTAATTCCTGCGCTGACGTTCGTGATGTGGCGGTACGAGCCATCAATGCCCGTCACACAACGTGCCAGTCCTCTAGCTCTGTGGTGTGCCGCGGCTGCGGCAATCGCTCACGTCAGTCCGTCCGTCCCTCCTGCACCCACCGAATCCATACTCACCTCACTGTGACTGGATGTCATCCCACACGGGCACCGATGTCTCGGTACGATAAACCACTGTCACGATAAGCCACTATTCATCATCTGTCGAACTCCGAAACATGCTGGAATGACTGCAGTATTCTGCGACGAGGCATCAGGGAGCTTCCCACGCACAGGTCCGGCAGCACAACACACTTCCACTACTTACATCCCGCCTTCTATGCACCCTACTTATAGTGCTTCTCGGTGGCGTGCCGGGCACATATGATTTGCATATACCCTGCAATGCTAATCGTTTACTCATGCTGCGAATTTCAGGCCAATCGGATGCTTCCTTCTTGGTGTTGCATTTTGGGTGGCCAGCCGTGTAGAATGTGGCAGGAGAGCTCTGCTAAGGACTGTCCACTCAGACAGCATATCAACGCTGTGTCAAATGGGTGCAAAACTAGCGTGAGACTATTGGGACTGATGTTATCACCAGTACAGTGTGCAGGATGCTGAACAACATAAGTTACCATGGTCAAAAAGCATTCCATAAGCTGCTAATCACTTTGAATAATGACACATACCGAATACCATGGTGTAAGAACTGTCAGTTTTGGACTGTAGACCAATGGAAAACTGGGCTTTGGACTGATGAGTCACAGTTCACAGCCAACCAGTCTGATGGTTATTCCTGGGAGTGGTGGATGTCGGAACGGTGGTGCATTCTGGACTGTACATTGTCCTGACAATGAAGTTTGGTGGAGGCAGAATGATTATATAGAAATGCCCCCACCCCCTGTGGTTTGGCTTGGGCCCATTAGTTACCCATTTTGAACAAAACCATGAATGCTGAACTCTACCTAGACATCCTGAACAGTTATGTACTACTAATGTTGTGGCAATACTTTGGAAAAGGCCCATACTTCTACTAACAGGTGTGACATATATTCTAAATTAACTTTCATTTTTAGTTCCTTTTTCTGTGTAAATTTGAGTTTGTTCTCCGTTATACTTCCAAACTTAACATGACATCTTCTCTCTCACGAGAATACTGCCTTCTCTTAACAGTATTCCCGTGAGAGAGAAGATGTCACGTTAAGTTTGGAAGTATAACAAAAACAAACTCAAATTTTTATAGAAAAAGGAACTAAAAATGAAAGTTAATTTAGAATATATGTCACACAGGACACATATGTGAGATTTTACTATAGATTCGCATAAATCTGGTTTTTTTTTTTGGTTTTTTTGCCATCGTTTGGATCATTCTTAAGATCGAGGCAAAACTGAAATTTTTTTGGGAACTATTAGGGGATTGCCATTTTCCATCTGGGGATATTTCATCCTTCAAAATTTTCAATAACAGCAGTTAAACAGAGTAAAGATTTTTTCCTGAAATCATAATATATTTTTTTCGTTAAAAATTAGGGTGGGCATCTACTAATGTAAACAATTACCAGAAAATTTTTGGTTTATCTGTATATACAGCATTTTTCCTGGAGTCATTGAACAGTCACGAAAAAATCATGGAACCCCCCTCCTTCTAAAAGAGTATAAACTCTTGTGTGTTAAAGTTTCTGTAAGGATTCTGACAGTGTGTTTCCAGTATCAAATGATGTAGTCAGTTAATTGATGAATGATATGAAGAAAATTATTAATTTTTCTATGTGATTGATTACACAATAACTTTCAGTGCTGTGAAGGGTATCTGTTTGTTCTATAATGTATACACATCACTAATAATTTGTGTTCAGTAAGACATATCATGTTATTTGCAAACTTTATTTCTCATTCTGATCAGTCTTTACACTTGCTTCATCCATCTTCACACAAAGTCAGACATGGATTGACGAAGTACCGTTTTGTAGAATTGCTTGCATGCAGAGTGTAGAGCCCAAAGCTTCACACTGAGTATGCTGGGCAGCTATTGCACAATATTGTGTCATTCCTTTTTGCATATGCTTTCCTCTTTTGATAGATGATACTACAATAATCGTTCTCTTAGTACTGGGTTTTTGATTTCTGGCCACTGAACTCTTTCCTCTGTTACAGTTCTAACAGAATGTGCTTTCCATGCATCTGTGTTGCTTACATAAAAAAAGTTGTCATGTCTGAATCTTTTTTTAAGTAAACTGAAATTCTGATTATTTGCTGATTTGCTTTTGCTGATGAGTTCGATTATTTGATTATTTGCTGATGAGTTCATCTTCCTTAACAAATTTATCTTTATAAAAAATGCCCTGTAATACTAAAATTGCAGCATCCAAAAGTGGTGGAAAAGCTCAACTGATCTTCACAGTATGGGAGACAAGAAAAACATGATTTGGTTTTCAAAACTAATGGATAGTTTTATTACTGATACATAAGCCATACCAGAAGAATATTGAAATGCCTTGTTTTTCAGGTAATAAAACTGCCCCACTCCTGTTGACAATGCATTCAGCAATGCATTGTGGTATTGCATAATCAAGATGTCTAATGGCTTTCTATGGCACTTTCCACCATGCTTCCTGTCCCTGGTCATACAGGGCAGTTGTTGTCTTTGCTATTTGCATTTGTTGTTGAGATGTCATCCACCCATGCCCCATATGTATTCTATTGAGGACAGATCAGGGGATTTTGCTGCCCATTTGAGGATGTTGAAAGTGCATAGACATTCTCTGGAAATGTTTGCAGTATTCAGACATACACTGTCTTGTTGAAGCATGTTGCTAGGTGCTCAGTTTATGAAAGAGATAGCAATAGTATCCAGGATGTTTTCCACATACTCCCAAGCTGATAAACTGCCCATGAGGAATACAAGAGATATCCAACTGTCATAGCTGATTGTTCTCCAGGTGAAGGCACATGCTGTACACCACTGGACAATTACTCCATTATCCTTGTCTCCTCCATGTGTGAACCAGACAATTATCGGGCCCTGAACAGAAGTGAGATTCATCATAAAACAAAAATCACACAACTCTATTTTGTCTGCCAGTTCACTGCAGCACAGCACCACAACAGGTACTGGTGACAACAGCCACTAGATAGGTGGAAGTGATGCAATGGATGCCGTGCATGGAGTCCTGCCTTCACCAGTCTTTGAAATAGGGTTTGTCTTGTGACAGGATGACTTAAAATGACATTTGCCATTCCACTGATGGTAAAGAGAGTGGCTGTAGGGGTGGAAGAAGCTTGCCACTAAATAAAGTGGCCATCCTATGGTCAGGCTATCTTGTTTGATCCAGTTCAAGGCCAGTGAGTGGTTGGCCAGTTTCAATGCACTGTTGTGCTGTCACAGCCCAAATTTTGCACAATACATCTTGTGGAATAGCTTTTTTACGGGTCTTATAGAGGTTATTTTTCATCAAAGTTGGTTGTCAAATTTTCAAACTAAAGCCTAGTTCGTCATCAGGACTATGTCACTGGAGTAGTTGCTGCCACTCAATTGGAAGAGTCCATCCGCAATTATCGTTAATTGTGGTACTTCTTCTTCTTGCTATTTCGATCCCTTCTTCTAGTTTCCTCTTTACTAAGTTTGACTGGTGGGCGATTATTTTCACTGTCCCAATTTATGGAGTGTCCACTTGCTTGTATATGTCTGTCTAGCCCTGTTTTGTTCCCAATGTTCCTAATAGCTGCTTGGTGTTCTTTCATTCGGACCTTAATACTTCTCCTTGTTTCTCCTATATAGCTGAGTACGCAGTTACAGTCGATGCAGTAAATTACTCCCTCCTGCAATTGGATGTTCAATTCTTTCTGCTTTAAAGCTGGCAGGAATTTCTTAATTTTGTTATTAAGATCTGGAGCTAGCCTGATATTATATTTTGCTCCGATCCTTTTCAGGTTCTCGAAAAGTCCCTTGTGGTACGTAATTTTGCTGGTGAATTTGAAGTTGGTTTTCTCCTGCTTCTTTTTTGGCACTTGTTTAAATATTTTCTCAACATGTGGGGAGGGGTAATTGTTTTCTGCCAATATTTCCTTTAATTCTTCTTTGTGAAGATCTTTCTGAGCAGCTGAAGAGACCAGGATTTCAATCTTTTCCAAAAATTGTCTCGTCGTATTCGATTTAATATAATCAGGGTGGAATGAGCAGAAGTCTAACATCTTCCCTGTGTTGGTGGGTTTTCTAAAAAGCTGAGTGAATATTTTCCCCTCTCTTGAGGTCAAGGTTAAATCTAGGTAATTGATGCTATGGTCTCTTTCCTGTTCTAGGGTGTACTGCAAGGTATTCTCTAGTAAGTTAAATTCTTCCAGAATCTGAGAGGGTAGAGATTGGTCCACAGTATCTACTATAATTAGGACATCATCCATGTACCTTACATAGAGAGCAAACAAGGAGGGTTGTATAAGGATTTTTGCCTCTAGTTTACTTATATAATAATTTGCTAGCAGAGGTGCTAGTGGAGAACCCATTGCAAGTCCTGAAGTTTGCCTGTAATATTTCTTTCCAAACTGGAAGAAATTATTCTTGAAGGAAAATAGGAGCAGTTCATATATGCCAAGTAGTATTTCTTTATTGTGATTATGGAATACTATTTTTTCCGCAAGGTCATCTGCAATGAATTCCAGTAGGAGGTCCAGGTTAATGTTGGCGTACATAGAGACTATATCCAGGCTTGCCATTACTGGATGAATTAATTCTGGCAAGTTGTCCAGCTTTCCTTTTAGCTGCATGGAATTTTTAGTAGGTAGGGAGGAGAAGGGAACGTATCTCTGAGGTGACCAAGTAAATAATAATTAATGTTGGAGAGTGGCGAATTTCTAGTGTCTATTATCGGTCTTACTGGATGGCCTTCTTTGTGAACTTTTATCGTACCATAGATCTGTGGAATTCTTGACTGGATTTTGGAGAAGTTTTTGAAGAGCTCATTAAGCTGTTTTTTATTTCTTAAAGAGCTGATTAATTTCTTAAGATTTTTGACAGTTTGATCTATAGGGTTACCATTGAGTTCTTCATAATAAGGCTTGCTCAATTCAGCTTCCATTTTATTGTAATACTTCTCTTTTTCTACCAATACCAAAACTTTGCTCTTATCTGCTCTCAGTGCTACAACTTTATCATTGGCTTTGAATTTTTTAAGGTCAGCAATGGCATTTCTATTAAAATTGTAATAAACTTTTACTGGCTTTTTTACAAATTTTGAGACGCAGTCTGAGAATTCTTTCCTTAAAGTAACTGCTGTATTTTCATCTTCTCTTTCTACCTCACTACAGATGCTTTCTAAATCAATCAGTATACGTTTTTTATCAAGTGTTGCGGAGGAAAGGTTATAATTATATCCCTTATTGAGGAGATTAATCAGGTTTTCATCTACTCCTTCCTCCGTCAGATCCATGACATGTTTGTTAGTGGGGGATGGTATTAACTGTGGGCCAGGTGCTGTAGACATTGACTTTGGATTCAACCACTTATTCTCTTTAATCTTAAATTTTTCCTTAAACTTTTTGTTTTTATCTCTCACTGCTTTAGCTAACCAATTATCAATATTTTTCTTTTCTGCTTCCGGAATTTCACCTAATGAAGAGGTCCAAATACGAGCTTCTATTCGTTCGCATTGCTCAATAGTTTTGAATTTATTACGAATTGCGCCATTCACCTTTTTTTAGTTCTATTTTTTTAATAAAATTTCTTGACAGATTTTCCGCGATGTTTTTTGTGAGTCTCAAAGAAGGTGGGACGAAATTAGCTCTCTTACATTTCTTAAGAAAATAAAGTTGTGACTTACATTTGTCGCTTTTGCACTTACTCCTTTCTATCTTTCTGATGTTTCGCCATATATCCAGCCCGTATGTGGTTTTAATCCTAGTTGTAAATGCATTTATGGCACCTCTATTCATAGTGATTGTGGAATAGCTTCATCTATAAGACCCGTAAAAAAGCTATTCCACAATCACTATGAATAGAGGTGCCATAAATGCATTTACAACAATACATCTTGTCAACTAACCGTCCCCACAAAATCCAGTAATCCATCCCCTCTCAAATGTACTCAGCTGATTGGCGAATTCGGTTCCTTTGCATTCTGTACAAAGTTTGCTTCCTTGTAGAAACCACAGTTCGAAGCGGGAAAGTGCTGCTCCGCAGGAAACCAGTCTTAGTTTTAACAAATGTCATTATTGGTACAAATATTCCACATTTTCATCGTTTCTATGCAGCCACCTCTTCGAAAAACTTGAAAATTGTTTGTGCTGCCTTCCATGTGTATGTAAAGAATTATTTTTTCTGAGAAGTTCGTTTCCCACTGATATGCAAGATGTTCTTAGTTTGTAACATTATGCAGAGGTGCCTTGATTACAGTGGCAAATGCTACAATTGGATTGGTCCCATGCTTTAATTATGTCATTAATTTTTGCCCCACTTAGTCATATTTGTATGCACTTCCAATCATTCTTTCAGCATGTTGTGATTTCAGTCTTACAGAGTGTAGTTTTTCATGCATTTTCAAAGCCAGAAAATTATTTTTTTTATTTATTTTGCTGTCGTTTCAGGAAGAAATAGGTATTGCATTGATAAAAACTATGCTGGCACTCTCATAATTTGGGACCGATTATTCGGAACTTTTGAAGCAGAAAGCGAAGAAGTGGTGTATGGATTAACGCATCCAATCGGTACTTTCCAGCCTTTTCAAGTGCAGCTTGCCCACTACATTCACATCTGGAGGACATTCTGGGAGGCTGATGGAATCAAAAATAAGCTTTCAGTAATTTTCAAAGGCCCTGGGTGGTCGCCTGGGAAGCCCTGGCATGGATGCATTGAAGACATACCAGATGTAAGTTCTCCTTGTAAGTTACACATATAGGGTGATCTATTTGTGTAGGGACAAAATAAAAATGGCATGGAATAGAATATAACTGTGAAACAATACAATATTTATTATAATTTTCCTATATGAATGGAAGTTTACCTAAGCCTCTGCATGACCCCCATTGTGGATGGATGCTACACAGTTCATACCAAGCACCCAAATCTTTATGTGTGTTTCTTAAGCATTTATGTGTTTTCCATGAATGTTGTGGAAATTTTCTGCTTCAAAGTTCTGACACTGCTCTGCATAAATACGGTGTTTTGGATAAACCTTCACATAAATAAATTGGAAGCATCAGATCAGAATTCACCGGCAAAGCAATGGGCCCACCATGACCACATCAGTTTGTCATTGAGTATGGTGGTGTTTTTATTATTAACCATATTGCTCAAACTGCTCTCCAGTTTCTTCCAATAAAGTTGAGTGTGTGAAAAACCCGTTAACCTTAACTGTAAAAAGACACTGGTAGTGCTGTGAAGTGAAATGAAAAGTGGTATGAAGTGAAATAAAATGGCTGTGAAGGAGAAATGACTGTGAATAAGAAAAACATGGGCGTAATATAATTTACGAACACATACCAGTGAGTGAATATAATAATTATGATGTTTTATCGTCAGGAAGTGACAACTAAACTGCAAAGTATTGTTTTTGACTTATATATTGTACTCTGTGTACTCACAGTTCTGTGTTAGTATTGCCAAGGCTGAACTGGATCCTATCAGGCTGTAACATTACCGTTGAAGACAATAGACTTTTGGTGATTGGCCAGTGGGCGTTAGGGACGATTTCAGCCGTTAGGTGGCACTGTGTCCCAAGGTATAAACACCTCAGTTTCTGCGTTGTTTGAATTGCGGAATTGTGTATGTTTGTCGTTTTTTTCTTGTTTCTTTTAAAAAAACCTTCTTGTTTTAAAACCAAACTGTTGTTTTAAAACCAAACTGTTTTAAAACCAAACTGTTTTAAAACCAAACTGTTGTTTTCACAACAAAATCCAACCCATTTTCAAAATGGTTTACTGCTGTGTGCCGATGTGCACATCTTCTAAGAAGAAAAACGTGGGATTTTCATTCCATGAGTTTCCCTCAAATCAGAACCTAAAGCAACTGTTGCTGAAAGAAATATTTCGTCAGGATTTTACTCCAAATGACAAGTTACCTTCAACTGTTGTTTGTGGTAAGCATTTTCATTCTGATAATTACGTACCTAATTCCATTTTAGAAAAAACCTCAGCTATATAAACTCATATTAAGTAAAATAGTAGGTAAATGTGTAGATTTGCGTTTTAAATTATTTCGTCGGAAAAATATTAGTACTTCGGAAAAGTGTGATGTACAGGTTTTAGATTGTGAAAATTAATGGCAAATGGTGCAGAAATTTTCTGTTTCAAATGTCTTTTAAAGATTTTTATCGTAACATTTACCTGTACGTTCGATACGTTAGGCCTACGGTAGCGTCTCTTCACAGCATCGAACTTGCAGGTAAATGTTATGATAAAAATCTTTAAAAGACATTTGAAACAGAAATTTCTGCACCATTTGCCATTAATTTCCATACTCTAAAATCTGTACGTCGCTTTTTTTCCAGGTACTAACATTTTTCCGACGAAATAATTTAACATGCTAATCTACACATTTACCAAAATCTCGGCCCTAGATCATTGAAGAATGAAGAAGGAATGAGATTTACACATGAATTACACCAGTTCCTACAGAAAAATTCTCTTGCCCAAGTACTACGAATTCAGAATGCAAATATCCATCTGTTAATGTGAAAGTGAATATAAATAAAATCTCAAATGTAAATAATGATACGGAATCAGTTTTTTAATGCGAACAACGTCAATAGATGGCGCTGTGTCTCAACTTATCTTTTCTGTCCTTGCTGTTTTTGCTTAATGTTACAGCCTGATAGGATCAAGTTCAGCCTTGGTATTGCAGACCTGCCAACTGTTATGATTTTATCGTATTTAGTACGATAAATCATGCTGCAGTACACTAATACGATTTTGCAGCCAAAAATACATTTTTTTAAAATGGTCATGTTTTCCCCCATTTTTTCCCTTTTCAGACAAAAGCCTTGTAGCAGAATCGTGGCAGCGGGTGATGTACGTCGCATATTTATTTTGGTCCTGCAGACTAAAACAACATCCTGAAAACCCTATTAACCCATCTTGCACATAGATGCAAGTTTTCCACCTTTCAAAATTTCTGAAAACGGAAGTTAGGCGTGGTGAGGATTTCTTCCATAATCGTATTTTCTTTTCTTGAGAAGGACAATGTATGTCGCAGAATTATTTTGTACTCATCCCCATAGAAGAATTGCGACGATGTACATTGCAGGCTTATTTTGTACTCATCCCCATTGAAGAATTGCTGCGACGGCTGGCATACATCACAGATTTATTTTGTACTCATCCCCATTGAAGAATCGCGGCAACCTACATTGCAGGTTTATTTTGTACTCATCCCCGTTGAAGAATCGCCGCGACGGCCGACATACATCACAGATTTATTTTGTACTCATCCCCGTAGAAGAATCGCGGTGACGTACATTACAGGTTTATTTTGTACTCATCCCCGTAGCAAAATTGCAGCTACTGGCAACGTACTCCGCAGGTTTATTTTGTACTCATTCCCGTAGAAGAATCGCGGCGACATACATTGCAGGTTTATTTTGTACCCAACCCCGTAGAAGAATTGCAGTGACTGTCGATGCACATCACAGATTTATTTTGGTCCTGCAGACAAAAATGACATCCCCAGAACCTGATTGAACAATCTTGCAGACTCCCTAAGATGCAACTTTTCCGCCTCACAAAATTTCCAAAAACGGAAGTTAGGTGGAGTGAGGATTTCTCCCGTAATCATAATTTTTTTTTAACATTTAACAACATAAAAGTGTATTCTGATTAGATGTAATTAGTTTCCCAATAAAATTTTGATGTAGGGAAAAAATCCCTTCATTCTCATCATCAAAAATTTATATAGCTGAAATATGCTTCAAAAATTATCAGCATGTGGCGTGTTATGTTTCTTGGTGCTAAGAGGTTGGCAGGTCTGGTATTGTCATGTAGTGAATATGTTGCAAATATATACTTTGGATAACAACTCCGGAGCTCAGGTATGTTATTTTGGTATCTTGATGTCTGATGTTATATCACAAATTACAGCCTAAATACAAACACATGTTTATGCTTCATTTTGGTACTTGGTATTTTCTGACCTACTATGTATAAGGCAAATGCAGCAAAACCATCTTTTGCCTTTATTTTTCTATCAGTTATGTGGTTATTTAAGGGTCCGATTCCTTATGCCTGCTTGCAACCAATTGTGGAAAATACGAAGCAAATGAATAGTTAATAGAGTTGTAGTCTCAGATTGTTTATTAAATTATTCATAATATGTGCAGGTCATCCTGGATTGATCTCAGATTATTTGTAAATATATTCGCTCTTTCTTATTCATTCTATGATACTGACAAATTTCTCTTCTATTTCATTTTCTTGTTTGTTCTTGCTTCCAAGTTCCGAAGCCATCCTTCATTCCACTCAAATTCTTCTCCATTCACTTCCCAAAAATCATCTCCTTTCTTCAACTGTCTTCTCACCACTTTTATCACCCCTAGACTTTCTCTTTCTCCCCTCTACTTAGAGTTCTTAGTTACTCTTCCTGTGTGTCCATCCTGGTTTATATTCCAAGGGGAGAGTGTTTCTCCACTGATGCCTCTGAAGCAATAAAACTATCACTCCCATCCTGAATCGCCTTTTGGATGACAGTGCCCATGATTGGAACGTATGCCAATAAAACGATGTAGGCACTTACAACCTTTCATACAAAAGAACTATTCCCTGTGAAACTTGCTTTTTCAAGTCTAATTACTGATGCCGCCATGGATAGCATGTTTGAACATCCCCAAAATGCTGGCTGACTTTATGTGAAAAGGAATTAATACAAAAATACTTTGAAATATAATATCTACATAACAGTGTTCCAGAATTCCCATAGTGATGTTGCCCATTGGCATATCAAAGGTGACTGACACTTGGGGCAAGATATATACATAATTCGTATACCTTGGGAAACAACAATGCAGATGATTGAGAAGTGTTTCAGGAAGTGACATGAGTATAGGTAAGCAGGTACCCAAGAAAAGTTCCATTTCTGTATTGAATATATTCTAAGACTTCATTAGGAACAAATTTAATTTCTTAGGATAATACGCTCAAAACCATTAACTTTAACTTAGATTAGACAGCAAAAAAAAAAATATGTTATGAATCAGCACTGGTCTGAATCAAGGAACACTAAAAATACATGGCATGTAGCAAATTAAAAACAAAGAAAATTTATCACCACTGCAGTAACCAAATGGCCTGAATCTCTGGCTTCAGGCCATTCATCTGTTATGAGTCTGGGTTTGAGGCATGGAGGATGTATTCATGTCTAGTTCAACCACTGAGCAAACTAGGAGGATGCCCAAGGGACAAAGATCTAGGGTTCATAACATCAAATGAGTCAGCAAATGAGATTTTTTTAAATACAATTTTATTTTTTTGTCATTTTGATGTTCGACATAATGTATGATTTCCTATGCCTTGAGTTAACAAGAAAAAGAGACCTGCACTCATATGCTGGGTAAGCATATGAGCACAGGTCTTGGGTAAGCCAACTTGCAGTAAATCCAACAGTGACATAAAAGCATGCATCTGTTAAAAAACTGCTGTAGATCAGACCCATCCTTATGCAGCAGGCACACCAGGGGACAACTAAGGGTGGCACAAATTTTTTAAAGAAAATGGATTTTGTATTATCCAGCTTTCATTGGAACTATCAAGGCTGTCTAATTCTTCTATCACAATTAGTGTCAATGATCAGTGCCTAAAGGTTAGCAACTGTCACATTCAGACTATTTTCTAATGAGAACAGGGTAAGGGTAAGGAGGGCTATACCACTATATACTATATTCATTCCACTAGAATTCTTTTTCCTTTCCTTTTTTTTTTTTTTATTAATCTATCTGGGACCTAGAAAAAGAACCTTGTTGGGTAAGGTATTACATTATGGATTGAACAAGAAATTGCCTGTGACATAGATTTGAAGATGCTTATTGGTAATTTTGCAAACAGTGAAGATGCAAAATAAAATTTTAGTTTATATTGGACTAGTAAGTGAATGAATGTTATTCCCTTTAGTTTATTTCTATTTAGAGTGTGTTTTATTTTAGTGTCTTGATATTATAGAGTGAATGCAATATGTTTAGCCACCCAAATGAATAGTTTTTTTTTTTTGGGGGGGGGGGGCTCAAAGATTATGTCATAGCTTGCATAGGGTGTCAAGTCAAGCAGCCTAGCACAGGTCCTGTGTGCATTTGTCTCATGGTGCTGGCTCTTTCCTTTCCCTGGAACCAGTAGCTCAAAATTAGTAACAAGCAACTACCTGTAGAATAGGTGTTAGGCTCTGGAACAAAAAAAGAGTTCAACATTAAATTGCAAGGAAATTTTCTACATGTGAAAAGTATGTTTCCATACTATACAATTACTTGTCAGGGCTCATTTCCAATTTCAGCAGCAATCATTCCAACCTTTTTAATACCCCCATAGACTGGTGCTAAGGGACAACTGCCCCTCTCTACCCCACTCCCACTCCCCATCACTATGCCTCTGATGTTGTGAAGTGTGGTGGAGGTCCATCTTGCTGGAAAAAGACAACCTGTTCCAGCTGAGTTACAAGGTAGATTTGTAGCATGTATTAAGCATGATCAAATGAAACCTGTTCGAGCTGATTTATTAATACGAGTTAAAAGTGCATGAAACACTGTGATAGCAATATAAAGATCATTGTTTAAGGATACATGAATGCATTAGGTTGCGTGAGAAGTCTTCATAGGCATTCAGACAGGCATCCCACTGTGTGGGTAGGTGTTGGATACCATCTGGGAAAATCGACTTTGGCTGCTCCTTTAACCATTTAAACACTGTGGCCTTTATCATCTGTGTAGAATCTATGCCCCTTAAGAGCTTCTTTTTAAAGATCCGAACAAATGAAAGTCACATGGTGAAAAATCAGAGTTGTTAGCTGGGTGGGCATGAACCTCCCACCATTTCCTCAAGAACACATCCTGAACACTTCTGGCAATATATCAGCGTACCTTGTTGTGAACAATAATCACTCCAGATGAAAGCATTTTGGGGTCGCTTATTCTTTATAGCTTTATGCAGATTGTTGAGTGTCTGCGTGTAGCACTGGGCATTGATTTTAATTGCATGCTCTTTAAACTGTAGCAACAATGGTCCTTCATGGTTTAAAAAAATTGGTTAGCGTAACCTTACTGGCAGAAGCTTCTGTCTTGAATTTTGTGCGTTTTGGTGATCCAGGATTCTTCCATTGCATAATCACTGATTTGATAGATGCTTCAAAATAATGGTACTACATTTCATCACCTTCCACAATTCGCAGCAAGAAATTATCACCTTCTGCTTGGTAATGTATCAAGTGTTCCAAACTCAAACCCATTTGTCGTTCCTTATGGCAGTCTGTCAACAACCGAGATACCCATTTCTTCTTCTTATACTTCAGCGTGTTTTTAACCACATTTTGTATTGTACCAAAAGACATGTTAAAATCGTTTTCTAGCCAAAGTAAGCTCCTTCGACGGTCCAACTGTATTGCTTCATTAATATTGGCTATAGCTTTGTCCATTGCAACAATATGCGTTTGGCCTGGATGTGGCAAATCTTTCATTTCTTCACCTCCTTTTCAAAACATTTATGCTAAATCACACACACACACACACACACACACGCACGCACACGCACATGCACACAGTAACTGTTGTTTTTGACACAAATTTCTCACCATAAACCACATGCATTCTTTAATGTATTTCAACTGGTTTATGCCCTTCTGCTGTTAAAATTTGAATCACTGCTCACTGGTCAACTTTGTACAGATTCTGAATAACACCAGCCATGTTTACTGGCGTCTAAAACCTGCACGCATCCTATGAATATAACCGATCCGAACATCACACCACGTACTAGGTGAGCACATTTTACATACAGCAGACCATATGATGCAGAGCAAACAGGTTTCATTCGATCACACCTTATAATTCAGTGCAATATTCCTGAGCTCAGCATGTGCTCAGCAAAGAGAAAAGGACTGTAGACCTTCTAGTAAATTGCACTTGGTTTGGCCCCATTTCACATCCTCACAAATCTCAGACTTATACACATACATCCTTTCTGACCACACTACAACATACAACAATGGTATCCCTTTTGGATTGCTTAGCCCAGTGATTTTTTTTTTCTGTACCCAAACAGACATCCTGCATAAAATGTGTTAATTAATCCTGATTATTAACATTGTTGAACTGTTTCATGTCATAAGTAAAAAACTATAATATTGCTTTAGCATGTTTTATGGTCTTGACTGCAGTAAGCTGCAAAGGTGGACTGGATCTTTTCATTTAAGCCAGTCAAAAAAGAGTTAAGTACTTTTTATTTGAGCCTGTCAAAAAAAATAGAGTTAGAAGAAAAAGAAACTGTTTATGCTTCATGTAAAATGTGAGTAGTATGAAACAATATGTGCATGTTCTGCAAGCAAAATTTATTATAATTTAAAAACTTGAAGAAAATATTAATTGTGTAATAACTCTTTTACGGGTCTTATAGAGGTTATTTTTCTTCAAAGTTGGTTGTCAAATTTTCGAACTAAAGCCTAGTTCGTCATCAGGACTATGTCACTGGAGTAGTTGCTGCCACTCAATTGGAAGAGTCCATCCGCAATTATCATCAATTATCATTATTAAGTCTTTTTGCTCTTTAGAGATCAAATACTCCACATAAAGCTAATTCTCTTCACATAGGGCGAATTTTGCAGTCAAAATAAACATTCATTCTGGCTTCAGAATTTAAAAGTATCTTCCAATTATTTTTCCTATAAATTGCAATTGATTGAGCCCCAATTCGCTACTTGTTATGTGCTACATATAATTGCTGATTTGTGATGTGAGCTGATATAGGCAGTTACCTCAAATCTTCCTTTGTGTGTCTTAAGAAAAAGAGGCCACAGATGGCATCGTTTTGTAAAAGAATGTTTTATAGTTGTTTACAAACTAGAATAATTGTACATAATAATAAAAAAATCTGCACATTGATATAACATTATGAAACTGAAAAAAAACTTTCTTCATACTAAGTTTTAAATCAAAACTGATTGGAAAACATGGCTTCTATCATTCTTTTAAAAAGTGAAGCTTGATTTCAATAAAAGACGTGTGTGTAAATGTAATCAAAGATAAATACAATGAATTTTTATGTGCATTTCTGTTTTCATAAATCTCTCTTTTTCTACCCCATTTACTGTTTTCATAAATCTCTCTTTTTCTACCCCATTTAGGTACATGCACCAGTGGAAAAGTATGACCCCAAACTACCTAGTTGGTGTAATATGTATGTACTGTTGCATTTTATACTGGTCATTCTGGGACACATTGAGATTACAGAAAGATATGGGGTAAATACTATTTTTTAGTAATGTTTTGTTTTCTATTTTCCAGACTTTTTTTTTCTCTCATGATTTTAGCAGTCAGTTATGCCTGAATTGCTAGTTTTATTGTTCAATATGTGCCATTATCACATCAGAAAACTTGAAAATTACATTGTTGTAGAGCAGGAATCAAACCAGCATCACCCGATTTTCATTTGAGCATGCTATCCTTTTAAATCATGACCTTGGCCTACCAAATTTGTGAAGAGTTTCTTCCATGGAATCCATATATACATATTTTTTCCTATAAGTATCAATCATCATCATTTCACTTCTACACACCAAAATAGTATTTGGGCTGGCTAAAGTAGGACACAGCAATTGCATTGCTGTGGAAGCTCAAATTTAATTTATTTGTAAGTGAAAGTATGTCCTCTAAATATGTAAAAGTATGTCCTCTAAATATGTAAACTTTTTGAAACGTTCTTCATCACAAAAAAGAAAGAAAGAAAAATACATTTCTGTCAGATTTGAATTCTATTAATTTGACAATTCTTAGAAAGATGGTGACTGGTAAAAGTTATTTGGACCAGTAGAGATTTACCACAACCTGGCCCTTCAGAAATATCTTAGTTGTCCTTTGATGCAAAAGTTGCTGACTAACATTTCCAACACCTTATTTTACATATATAGGATTTGTATCTTATCATGCACATAGGAACTTAGCAAAAAAAAAAAAAAAAAATAATGAATAGATGAATGGATGGTTATTTGTTTTCTTTCTTTCCATTCTTTCCCTCTTTCTTTGTTTTTCTTTCAAACCACATTCAGAAAACCAACAGCTTAGTATTTGTGAATTAAATATGATTCCATTTATAAACCTCATAGCTTAATATTTTGTGAATTAACTGGAATTCCATATTTCATAAACCTGTAAAGTGATATTTTTCCAATCACTTTTAGGGGGTGAAATTTAACACTTCTTAAGTCAGTGTAATAGTTTCATGAGCTTAACTTTTAATTTATCTACCTGCCAACATTATTTGGCTAAAACCCCATTTATCACAAAGAATGAGTGAATGATCAAATAAACACCTGCTTACCAACAAGATAATTGATTAATTAGTGTCTTTGTATATCTGTGTGGCATGATAGTGGTTTCTGTAGTACTTTCAGATGAAACAGCTCTTCTCACAATTTATTCATGTGTTTTAATACTATTTTCGTATGTGCTTATTTTTTCAGTCATTTTCTCAGACAATTGTTTTGAGCACAATTTTCTATCAAATATTCTCTCTCACAACTATTGGAGCTCTTCTTGATGGAAAGTGAGTTAATTTTTTTTATATTAAAGTTTTATTTTATTTTACCTTTGAACACTGAAATATGATAATACTGCCCTAAAAATAATGTTCATTTTTGTGTTATTAGTATACTTGTGGGAATCGTTTATTATGCAAGGTGTCTGAGAACTTGTGGATACATTTCAAACACATTTCGTGAGCAATTAAAGAAAGAACAATACAGTTTTCACCAAAGGAAAAAGCAAAACAAAAAAGTTTATTTCACTTCAACCTGAAAAAGAATAGCTGCATTTCGAAGATGTTAGGGAACAAAATTTCATATGGAATCTTTATCTATATTCAAGCCAAAGGATGGATAGGAGAAAATAGAATGAAGCTATGGCTAGAAAAAGTATGGTTGGAGCACCCAGATTGCACCCTGCAAAAGCCAGCCCTCTTACTGTGTGACTAGAATAGATCACGTATAACAAAAGTAGGGTAACAAGAAAAGTGGGTAAAGAATTGATCTTACAGTTATCTATAATTATTAGAGGCACAAAATTACCTCTATTGATAAAGTTTGAAATAAAAAAGATAAATAAGGGTCTTTTTTTTCATTAAAAAATAGATCACAATACCTGTTATACCAAATTTGCAGAGGTGGGACAGCTCAAGAGAGGGTGCAAAAATCACTACTTCCAATCTGATAAAACTGTAAGTGAAACTTTTGTACCAGTTTCTGGTACATTTTCTAGTACCATTCTTTGTCATTTGCCCATTTACAAAATTGGCTGATAGCATATGGTTTGCTAGTTTTGGTAGCCTTTACAGCGTAAAATCTGCATTTCTTCTTCAAAATATTTAGGCGATGTTAGTTACTTACACTGAGGAATGAAGGTGTGGTTGTATAGTCCATTCAGCTGAAGAAGAATCACAGCCTTCATCAACAACAATGGAGCCTGCGGTTTTTCTTAATTGGGTACATTGCAAGATAAGGATGTTGTTTACATTGTTGAAGATTCTCTGATGGCTATTCAATAATTGCCATGGCTTTGAGCCTCGACTTCCAGTTGCATTAGGTTCATTTGATGTGGTACCGAAGGTCTGAACTCTGAAGCATTTAGCAAAAGTTGTTTGATATGACATCAATTTTGATTTGAGAGAAAGAGTTTGATATGATGTCGAATTTGATTTGAGAGAGAGAGTTTGATATAATGTCAATTTTGATTTGAGAGAGAAAGAGAAATTTTAAGTTGGTAATATGTTTACGTAAGAGGAAAATGCAGATGGGTGCAATATTTTATGGTTGCTCCGAGCGTAGAAATGCCTAGTTATGCCTCTGTAAATATGTTATTGCATAAATAGAAATGATGCGATACACATATAACAGATGAATATAGGTTGTAGTAGAACACGCATGTTACACCAGGAAAGAAACTTAAGGTACACAGAAGCTTCTGACCCAAATTGGGTCTTGACCAGTAGTGGATGCAACGGAGTGATTGGGGCAGTCGCCCCTCCCACTCCTTAAGCAGATCTTTCTTTTTTAAATGGCTAATATCTAAATAACTAATGCATTTATTTTTGTAAAATTATAATAATAAATCCACAGGTTTCTATCAAAGTTTTCATTACAAATAACATTTTCTGCAAATTTGGAGGTAAAATGTTCTGTTCTAGTTTCAACAGAAAAAATACAAAAAAAAAAAAAAAGAACTGAAGGTTCAGAAACAGGGAAACATGAAAGAGAAGTGAAAAGGGATTTTGACTGATCATGAAAAGTAATGAGTAAGCTTTGTTCTGTTTATTTTTAGTAGTAGTCTGGCATCATTAGCATACCTGCCAGGTGTTACGATTTACCCGTAAAATTTATGGAAATGTGACTTGTTTTACGGTTTTACGAGCAAAATGTTAATTTTATGGATTTGTTGATTCTCTCAGACCTTTTTTTTTTTTAAGTTAGGAATGAACTTTTCAGTTACATAGGCGAACATTTGTCCGCAGTTTTCCGACTTTTTTTTTTTTTTGGTTTGTTTTGCATTGTTTTAAACGCTAAAGATTGCGCCACACGTAAACTGAACCTCCCCAGCTGGGCCCTCCCCCTTCCCCATCTCAGTAGGCCAGCGGGGGTTGTCCTGCATTGGAGCACAGAGCATGTGTATTTATTTCAAGTACTTCCAATATTGGATTTCGTTTGAAAAAGTCCGCTATTGAAAAGTTTTTTGACATGCACTAATGCAATTGCATTATTGGACGTATTGTTAAATCCATGTTGAACACTTACCGCACGTGTTGGTTTCCGTATTTCCGTTGTGTAGATGCGGCATGGGGGGTTGTTTTTCATTCGTTTGCTGTTCCTTTTTAATTGGCCTTGTGTTCCTTTTTAATTGGCCTCGAGGCCAATTAAAAAGGAACAGCATACGAATGAAAAACAACCCCCCATGCCGCATCTACACAACGGAAATACGGAAACCAACACGTGCAGTAAATGTTCAACATGGATTTAACAATAAGTCCAATAATGCAAATGTGTGTTTATTACTCCCAGTTCAAAATGCAATCTCAGAACGTAGTTATCGTAGAAAAAAATTCAAATGGATTTTAAATCTGTGGAATTTTTAAGCTCAGATCGATACCCAACATGACGAAATTAAACGAAAGCTGCCAGTTTTGTGAAATTAAAAATGCATTTGGGGCATGATTTCGTAACTTCTCTTCTCTGGCAATAAATTTGACCTAATGAAAAAATGCGGTATAATAGGAAGTTAATAAAAAAAAAGCAATGTTCATTCGACCCAGTGCTTCTCCAGCAATGAATTTTTTTGCTGGTCGGTTAGTAAGTTTTCTACGCTTTCCAACCATGCTTTGTCCATCAGCATGATAACGCATGAAAGTGTTTTGGCTTGATTCAACGAAATTAATATGTTGGGGTCCACACCAATTCGCCAAATCCCTATTGAAAATGGTCAAAGGTCAGGGCATAGGAGCGGGATTCATTCTTTCCCCCTTTTGCGTGATGACCACTCATTGGTGATGACTTACGTAAAATCAAAGCATGATTGCGATGAAGTTTTGCTATGCTGTTCAGCACCCATAGTGGACCTATCCTATTGAAAATGGTTATTATCAGCATTCACGGGGCAGTGCGTACACGCGCAAGATTTGTTCGTGAGAATTTTTGCACAATAACTTCCATGGAAATTAACCGATTTGGTTGGAATTATTATTTATAAAACGACGCTTGCATGGTAGCTATTTTAGAAATTAACAGGCACAAAAGAAAAAATGATGTTCTATAATAAAGCAAAAACATGCAAAATATACAGCCTATCAATTAGTTCATACTAAGGGATTCATTCGTAAAGAAAGCAAAGTATCGTAGAGAACACTGTCTTTTGCTTTTTGAAACACACACTTTTTGTTGGGATGAAATGTTGGGCTTTTAGAAAACAACTCTGAATTTTAAAATATCCGGATTTTGACAACACGAGTTTAATGTAGGAAGGGATTAGACTTTTTTTCCTTTTTTTTTTTTTTTTTTTTTTTTTTTTGCTTTATCTGTTTGAAAAGAAAAATACACCATTGATTGGTTTCATAACTTCTATCAAACCAAATTGCGTGTTATTTAGAGATTTTCATTTTCTAAAACCAATACATGCATTCCAAATTTTGTCATGTTAGGCTATTTTTTTATTTTATTTATTTATTTATTTATTTGCAGAGATATAAGATTAAATTGAAACAACAGTTCCAACGTTTTGTGACGTGGCTACGCCTCAAAGGGCGGAGGGGACAAGATGTAGAGGAAATCGCCGACGAAGTGGCTCTATCATTTCCTGTGACGCCTGGTGTAAAAGACAGCATTGGTTATGTTCCGGTGACACATATTGTGTTAGTTTACTGCAGGAGAAAGGGGGAGATTGAGAGGATGATAGGCCCAGATGATGGCGCTTAAGGGGTCGGATTTGGTAAAACTTTTAACGCTGCTGCAAGGCATCGATTGGCCTGTAAGGAATGATGGGAGGGGGGAGGGACCCCAAGGATGATGTTCGTAACTAAACCCAACAAGTCGGTCCTTCCAGATGCTGAAAGAGCCTTTCAGTTGGTCTCTGCTTTCCCAGCTGACCAGCTCGATCGGATAACTCTGTAATCGTTATTTTTCCCTCTGTAAATTGCAGTTCTTTTAGCTGTTACTGTTTTACTATAGTTTTACTTGCGTTTTTTTTTTTTTCAAATGTCAGTAAATTCAGTATTAGTGATTTGCTATGAGCAGCAATATAAAAGGAGTAAAACAGTACTATCAAACATTCCATGATGCGTATTCTGCGGAGTTCCTGTGCATTGCAAAATCTTCAAAAAATGAAAAATATGCATTTTGCAATATGTGTTGAGTCACTCTTATTTATTTCATTTGTTTTTATTTGACTGTCTCATTATCCGTCTTTCCGTAAGATAAACCTAGAATGAAAATGCTTTGTTTTTGTAAACATTTTAGTATGTTCCATGACGGCGTGGGATGCGATCTTATTGAATTTGAAGGAAAGGGTGGAACATCCTTTCCTTTAAATGCAAACTTCCATAAAAATAAAATTTAATATCTTTGTAGATCATAATGATAGCACAGTAATGAGAAATCGTCTGTAGATTCTATTTTAATCGATATAAATTTGTCGATAAATTCAAACATCTGTAGTCATATCAATTAAAAGTTTGATACTTGATTTGGGTAACATGTCGTTTTTAATCGATATTTCGGTGCATTTAATCAATATGAGTGACAAGTAATTTAATCGAATATATCGATTAAAAATTTCACCGAATGTATCGATTAATTTTTTTTTTTACGGATTCTGGTTTCTGAAAGTTGGCAGGTATGCATTAGTAATTTGGAACAGGGAAAGTCACCATGTGGGGTAGACATTGAAGTGTGCATGAGACAGTGTGGGTAACAGAGCGAAGTATGTACCTCGATTGGGCCATATACAAAAACTCGTTACAAATTTCCGAGCTGGAAATTTTTCTGTTAAATTAACTCATCTGAATAAAAGATATCAAACTTTATTTTGAAAGATTTTATCCAGACAGGAGATTTTAAATGCATCAAAACTAGTTTCCTCAAAAAGCGGGCAATTGAATGCCTTGAAAATAGTGCTGATTTTTCAGTTCTCATATGCAGTTTGTGATTAAAAATTTAGAACAATTTTTAATGGAAAATTTCAAAAAGCCTTGCAATGCCAGAAAGGGGCAGTGCTGCAAGTTTCTTAACATGAAAAAACCATTAGGAAGAACCATTCACTCACCATAAAGATCATGGTAACCTCCAATGACCACACACTTCCAACACGTCATTCATCGTGATGTAACTGGGCTTCCACAGGTTTACAGACTTCTTGCTTACGCTTCTTATTTTCGGGTGTGAAACATCGTTTTTTTTTTTCTCTTTTGCCTTATAAGATGTTACTATAATGCTTGTCAATTCGATAAAAATCACACATACAACTCATTCATACCAAGTAAAAACTATGTACATAACCTTACATTCACAGGTGATTAAACCTTGGTCAACTCTAATTATCAAACTCCTCCTTCTGTTTCACAACCTCTGCTACTCCCACTGCAAGTGTCACACCCATTCAGCCCCACACATCCAATCCTCTAGTACTTTCGACAGGTCCCTGTCATCTTCAGGAGGCAGGTGTGTCTCACCCGCCCACCACAGCTCAAGTGAGCAGAGCCATCGAGGCCCGGGCTCCAGTCGCTATCTCTGAATCGTTGTGTCTCTGGCGCCATCTATTGTCCCTGCTGCTCTTTTTTCCCTCTTTCTTTTTATGCTGCTGTTCAATTTTTAACATGTTTGCTACAGCTACGTTTTTCTGTGACATTTTTGTGGTGCGTCACAGCCCACCAGTAGGACGTAGACTCTTTCAATACTCTGCTGTACGGCACACCAATGGGTTGTTTCTTGGAAGTGTTTTCCTTGTATGCCAAGAGATGGCGGTTGATGCTTGTGGTTTGTATGTTTGCATTTCATAACTAAAGGAGTTTATATAGCATACTGCAAGAGCAGGCGCGATCACTGGTGTGTTGTTTAGCACACAATAATGAAATTGAATGCACTCCATTTAAACACAGTACAGTTTGGCTTTCATTTGTTAGCCCTAAATTTATTATACCTATATGAATTATTTCATAGAATCTATGGTGAGGTGATGCAGTAGCATAATGTTCTTAGTTATATCAACTAATTTCTACAATAAATATAAAAAAAAAGTGAAGAATGTAAAAAAATATACAGGGTGATTCCTAAAGTCCTAAGTCACCTCAATAACTTGGGAACAAAGACAGCTAGAGCTATGGAAGTAAGGTATGGTATAGTAAAACAACCATGCGCTATCAGATAAGAGTGATTGCAGCACCCCTAGTGGCAAAATGTGGAAGTTAGCACTCCTATCTCGGAAACCATGAGAGATACGGGAAAGAGATCAATTAGAAACTTGTAGAGCATCATTGAATTAGTAGGAAATGACATATGGTAGAAACGACTGGGGTAAGTAGAAGGCTGGAGACGTGAGGGAAACACAAGGTTTATTATACTCAGGCATGAATACAAATGGAGTACCGTAATTTTCGGACTAAGAGCCGCATCGGCGCAAGGGCCGCAGGCGAGAAATTTTGCAATCTTGGAAGCAAAAGTTGCAGTAAGGGCCGTACCTGGGAAGTCGTGGTGTTGCGCAGAAAGCTAAATTATCTTCCTTATTTTCATGAATTAACTCACGCCCAACGTGATTATATGTATACTTCAAAGGCTAATTCTGCAACTCAGTGTCGATCTGCTTTATACATTTATTTTTTCATACTGGCAAACATTTTTATTTATACATTTTTTATTAATCATGCTAGTGATGGTATTTTTTTGCATTTATTAAATGCTCAAAACCATTTATGTAATCAATATAAATCACAGTTAATCTTAAGACCCGTTAGAATATCGCATTGCTCGTAAAACCGCACAATTGTCTAAATTCCATTCAATGTGGATGTCTGCTACAGGATGGTTCTCTGTTAACTGCAATAGAATCCGTCTTAGAAGTAATTAACTTATAAATTATCGCTTGTGATGCTTTCTGATTTATGTTTTCTTTAATAATATGTTCCTTCTGTGTTATGTTTTTTTTTTCTCATCCAATAGATGTTTTTGTTAGAATGAAGTTGCGCTTAATTTTACCAGCTGCATCGCACGTGTCGCGGATCTCGCCGCTTTCTCTCTTTCAAGTGGTTTGACCTACTTTCATTTACTGCGCACTGAGCCTTCACGTTGAGCTCCGCTTTTTATATGAATGGGAAAGCTCTCCCTTCTTTTTTTTCTTTTCCAGCCGAAGCCTTCAATTTCCACTATTGTCAGTCAATAAAATAAATAAATAAATAAATAAATAAAATCGAAACAAAACTCAGGAGCACAGAGCCAAGAAATGCCTGTATCGCATGCCAGATTAACCAAGATGAGTGAACAGAATTTGTCTTTCCGTCCCGCCAGTATTGTTTGGAATAGGTCTCTGCTAATGGAATCATCCTGGGGCAAGCTTTTGCATTGTTCATGTTCTTAAGCTTTTGTTCAGGAAAGCGCCCATCAAACCGGTCTCCCCACCCCAGTGAAAATCACCGTTCCTTCCCTTGGTTGCATCGCACATTCCTGCATGATGTATGCTGCAGCCAACGAAAAAGATGCGCTGGGCGCGCTATCCACAGAAGCCTCGGACATCACGCTACTCGTCTGTGTGCTTATGTCCCCATTCCATCCCCACTCCCCCATGCAAAGGGCATTTGAGTCAGGCATTCCTGTTCTCCCCCACTTTCCCTCCTAAACCAACATCAGGACAGCGGAGTTATCGTTTAAATAGATGTGTCTAACGTATGAGTAGAAAGGGGGGAAAACATGATCACAGTCGAGTTTGTGAAAAAAAAAACGTGGTTTGAAAAAATTTACTAAGCATCTGCATGAAAAAAAAAAAGGGAGGGAAGAAACAGTCTTATCTAAAACAAATTCAGCATAAGAGCCGCACACCCGAAAAATTTCACTTTTAGTAACGTAAGAGCCGCGGCTCTTAGTCCAAAAATTACGGTACAATGGTCGTATTTCATGTAACAGCAGTACTTACATAACGTTGCATTTAACGTAAATAGAGTTCAATATGGCTACCACTGCCACAATACACATTTAAATGCGAGACAGAACTTCCCTTTGTACGTTCGCCAGAATAACAGGTGTCACGCTCTCACACTCAGCGACAATATGCAGTCGGAGATCATGGAGACTCATCAGTTCCACCCTGTACATGTGATCCTTTAGGTAACCCCAGAGGACGAAATCCATGGGAGTTAGATCCGGGGATCGTGGAGGCCACGCTACGGGACCATCATAACCGATGATCTGTTGCATGAAAGTGTCAGACAGGAAGTACTGTACCACTGTTGGTTGATGTGATGGAGCGCCATCATTCTGAATCCTTAATGAGCGTACATCTTGCAGACAGGTAATCTAACCACTCAAGTAATGGGCTTTGTAACAGCTGCAGGTATCTTCGTCCATTTAATGCGCCCTCATAGAACACAGGCCCAACAAGTCGGTCCTTCCAGATGCTACACCAGACATTGATCGTCCAGCACACCTGATACCTCATTTCCCATGTAAAACATGGATTCTGAACTGCCCAGTATAGGGTGGGGTTTTTTTTCAACACCCCGACACGTGTTCACTGCGCCTCGTCAGTCCAAAGGATGTTTGATAGAAAGGCCGCATTTTCTTCTACGGTGTTCATTACAAAATTGCACCAATCTAGACGTCGTTGGTTATCCCCTGGCATCAGTACGTGCAGCGGTACTGTACGGTACGGGTGGGCACCATGCTGATACAAAATGTTCCACACAAGGAATTGTGATAAGCCACATGCCATACCGACTTCCCTCGTACTGGTGTGTGGGTCGGCCAAAACGTATGCCAGAACATCAACTGGTTGCACATCCCTACCCATTCCGGTGGGTGGGCCCGGACGGGGGCGCGCTGCAATACTGCCCGTCTCTCATAGCCGTCGAACCGTACGACTGATGGTCCACGCTGTTGGCAATGGACGAGTCAGAAATTGCAAGCCATACTGGAGTGACGCTTCCCTCACGTTGCGTCCAAATTCTCCATATAGCAGTACCATCTCGCAATACTGTTCATTCGAATAGCCTGCCATGCTCGTTCTTTACCCGATACACACGTTACGAATGACATATCTCCTGACCGACGATCCTTTATACATTGCCACGCCACGCCTGATATGGCAGGTGAGGCGTTATGTTACACCAGAATTTGCATACGACACTCACAGACATGCGGTCACACACGTCATACATTTGTCTCTGCTAGACTGTTACTGTGACAACGACACGAACCGGCTTCGCACAAGTTCGCGTTTCCAGCCTTCTACTTACCCCAGCCGTTTCAACCATATGTCGTTTCCTACTAATTCGTTGATGCTCTACAAGTTTCTAATTGATCTCTTTCCCGTATCTCTCATGGTTTCCGAGATAGGAGTGCTAACCTCCACATTTTGCCACTAGGGGCGCTGCAGTCACTCTCATCTGATAGCGCATGGTTGTTTTACTATACCATACCTTACTTCCATAGCTCTAGCTGTCTTTGTTCCCAAGTTATTGAGGTGACTTAGGACTTTAGGAATCACCCTGTATATACACTATGACACCCCTTCAAAAGCAAATGAACAGATCTACTGCATTGTTAAGATGTGCAGTACAGCTGCAAGCGGTATAAAAACAAGCATGCAGCTGACCACGATCATATTGCCCTGTGAGGTTGAGTGAAAATGTCGCGGCGGGAGAGAACTGACTTTGAGAAAGGAAAGATTGTTGGGTGTTATAATAGTGGGTTGTCCACAAGAGAAACTGAGAGGCATTTAAACATACCCAAGTCAATTGTTTTGGATGTACTGAATAAGTGGAAGACACATGGTGGGCCTGAAGCAGCAAAACGTACCGGCAGACCAAAGAAAATCAGTGATAGAGGATGTCGAAGCCTCAGGAGAGTCATTACAGCTAATCAACGGATTACTGCACAAGACCTCAGTGTACAGGTGAGTAAAAATGCTAGAACCTCAGTATGTACACGTACCATTCACAGAGAACTTCATTCCATGGGTTACCGTGGTCATGCAGCTGCTCGTAATTCTTTCATCCCCACACGGAATGCTACTCATCATTTAGCATGGTGTAAAGAACATTTATTGTGGACCATAGATCAATGGAAACAGGTCTTATGGACTGATGAATCCAGATACATGATCCATCAGTGGGTATGGCGGCAGCCGGGGGAACGCTATTTACCACAATGTACTATTCCTACAGTCAAGTTTAGAGCTGGCAGTGTACTGTATGGTCCCGGCTCATTGGTTATCATGGACAAACTTGTTAACCTGCACGTCTACCTCGATATTCTAGACAATTATGTCCTACCAACTCTGTGGCAATACTATGGAACCAAGCCTTGTTGATACCAGCTGGATAATGCACCGGACCATAAAGTAAGGACTGTTTCGACGTGGTTTGACGATAATCCCATATCGTGTGTGGACTGATCAGCACAGAGCCCTGATCTTAATCCCATAGAGCACCTATGGGATGAAATAGAGTGCATAAGAAGTTTGGAACCAAGGCCTACTACTAAGCAACAGTTAGCAGCAGCATTATGTACTGAATGGAAGTGCATGCATTAAGGGCAAAGGTGGACTGACACCGTACAAATGTTTGTCAATGTAGTTTATATATAGAAAGAGATTTTATGCACTAAATAGCTGTATATGTGAATAATGAACGGGATTCTACATTGTAATTGTATAATTAGGATTCTTCACTTTAAGATTTTCATCATAACGCATTATGCACATGCAGGAATGACCACCAGTGGGTCGTTCAGCACAGAATGATGAAACAAATGAATGCTATTAACTAACTTTTACTATTGTTTTTTCATAAATGAAAAAACAATTTGATTTTGGTTTATTAACCCTGATTTTATTATGCCTGTATATGATTGGTTTATCAGAATCTGTAGTGAGGAGATACAGTAACACAATTTTCTCAGTTATACACAGTGCATTTGACCTTTTTATATCTTTTATAGTAAGGGAACGTAGGCAAAAGAGTGAGAAGATGGGTATCATATTACTTCTTCTTTTTCAATAGGCACAGGCCATCTTCAAAGTATACTCGCATGTAATGGGAGGAGGGAGGGAGTCAGCACTGAGTCAGACAAAATGTAATAGGAGGTGTGGAGTCTGAAAAGCAGCCATAACCATGCATGTATTTTATAAACTATCACTAACCTGCAATGTAAGTTTCAAATATGTGTGTTACATCCCACCATTGGATTTTTGAAAAAAGTATGTACACAGTCGAGTCACATTATTGTGACCACCTCCTACTTTTGACGTCAACAGCACGTAGCCAATGAAAAACGGTACGTTTCATGAGCTGGCTTGGAGGGCATAAAAGGTGTGCTGTAGGCATTCTGAAAACATATCACACATTGCTGTCATGGATAAAAGGGCGATTTATCAGATTTGCAAAAAGGGATGATTATTGGACTTCGGGCCAAGGGTGGCTGAAGCAGCGCAGTTTGTGAACTGTTCATGTGCTGCTGTGGTTAAAGTGTATCATAATCGGAGAAACGGCACCATTGTGAATAAGCGACGTGGAAACTGCAGAGCACCACATGCCATTGATGTGAGAGGTGAACGTTGGCTTCGAAGGTGCGCGAGGACCGATCGACACGCTACAGTGGAGCAACTCACTGGCTGAATGAACCAGGGGCTACCGGAAATGTGTCTAAAACGACAGTTCAGCAAACTCTGCTGCGTATGGGGCTCCCATGCAGACGGATGATCACTGTACTTATGCTAACGAAGGTGCATCGGCAGAAAAGGCTTACATTTGCACGGCAGTATCGGAATCGGACCTCCGCTGATTGGCAAAGGATTGCCTTCTCTGATGAGTCACGTTTCCTGCTTCATCGAACGGATGGACATTGGCGTATAAGGCAAGAAACATTGGAGAAGAAACACTCTTCAACCATTGCTGGAAGAACACAAGCTGGTGGGGGCAGCATTATGGTCTGGGGAATGTTTTCGTGGCATTCCCTGGGTCCACTCATACTTGTGGAAGGCACTATGGACCGAATTCATTATGAATCCATCCTTGCAGACCGCGTACACCCATACATGATGATTGTCTTCTCTGAGGTGGATGGGATCTTCCAGCACGATAATGTGACGTCTCACACAGCTAGAAATGTCCGAGAGTGGTTGGAAGATCACAATGAAGGCTTCAAAGTATTTTCCTGGCCCCCTAATTCTCCAGACTTAAACCCAATTGAGCATCTGTGTGACCACCTCAATCGTGTTATTCTCTGTATGAATTCTCCACCATGGACCCTCCAGCAGCTGTCAGATGCACTGCAGTCAGCATGGCTCCACATAACTGTGAACGCCTTCCGGTACCTTATTGAGTCACTTCCAGCCGGTCTGGCTGCTGTCCATGCTGCACACGGTGGTTACTCTGGATATTAGCTGGTGGTCACAATAATGTGACTCGACTGTGTATATAAAGTGACGAATACCCACTGTAGATTTATGTATATAAATTTTTTTTTCTCCTCTGAAAAATGTAAAAGTTATTGCTTTAGTACAGGAGGACAGCGTGCATTCATTTTGTGTGCGGCATCCAGAAATGAATTATTTGCACCCGGAAATGAATTTGCAACCCAGAAATGAATTATTTGCGTGCAGAAATGAATTATTTGCGCGCAGAAATGAATTATTTGTGCCCAGAAATAAATTATTTGCACCCAGAAATGAATTTACGACCCACGGATGGGTCGTAATGCAGCGAATGTGTTAAAGTACTTTTCTACACAGTTTCTGCATTATTGAGGCATTTATTTTAACTGGGCATCTGTTTTGTATCCCCTCAATGTAGAATGAGGCTGCATGTGAAGATAGCCACTTCTGCATGGCTCCTTTGACTTCATCGTCAAAGAAAAGCCGACCAGCAAGGAACTTCTTCAAATGCAAAAACAGGTGATAGTCATTTGACTCTGGATCTGGACTGTAGGTTTGTGTGATCCATTTGTTTCAAGTTAAATGACATGATGAGGGCTTGAGTCTGCAGAAATGTGAGACTGAGCATTGTCATTTCCTCAGACCTATTTCCTTACCATTCCATCACTCGTGGCAGTTTGATCACAGAGCTCCAAAATCTGATGATGACTGTCAGCCGGTTTCCCACTTTTTTGCATTAAAAAAATTGAATTACGTACCTTATCTCACAGTTGGCGGGCTGCTCGATCTTCTTAAACATGTTAAACACACAGAACAACACGCAAACACAATTTGATGCTCTCAAAATGGCCCCTGTGGTTTGCCCACAAATGAGGGAAGTTAATGTGCATGCCCGATATCATGACCACACCGCTGCAGTAAAAATGTCCGCAAATGGTAATGGTTCATAATATTTCTTGTATTGTTCATAATCTGTTTTAGAAAACTTATCAGGAAATCCTTATTTACATATTTTGAAATTTATATTTATTTTGCATGTTTAGCAAATAGTCTGCATAACCCCCCTACCAATAAAATATATAATATTGCCTTTGTATTTTAAGATCTTATGCTCCTTGGTTGGAATTATTTCGATGCATGATGTTCCTTGGTGTGGATTATTATCTTCTTCCTGTGACCAGAGTTGCTCTGATTTCAGCAGAACTACGGTGGATTTTCATTTTGTGCCTCAGAACATGCTTTCTATTCTCAGCCATTTTGTGGAGCTGGTGTTGCCTTAAATCTGTTTCTGTACATTTTCATGCCAAAGTCCAGTGACAGATCTTATACAGTGCAAGGAAACAAATTCAAATAATGTCAGGTTTTGTTAAAAAATTTTTTAATGCAGTTGCTTGTGATGAATCATGTAAAGTAACTCATGTATTATAGTTCTGCTGTACTGTGTTTATATTATAAAGAAGTGTTAAGCACAATTGCGGGCCACATGAAATAACCACCTCAAGATTACTGTTGTTTCGGTTGGTTCGGCACAGTGGTTCCTAACTTGTGGACTGTGGAAAATTAAAAAAATATAAAACCTCCTCAAGAAAATTCCCATTTAATTCAAAAAATGGAAAACTGAATAGCTCTGTGAAAGCAACTGTATCCAAGCAGAATTATCCAAAGCTCTATTATTTTAATTTGTTTAATCCAGTACAGTACCAATTATCCAGACTGTTCAAGAGGACCTGGCGAATTTAAACTAATTCAAAATTTGGTTAATTGGATGAATGGATGAAGTGCGCTCTGTCCATCTTATATTCAAAGGCATTAAAAAACTTTTTAGCATTTTTGTGCATACGATGCTTGTAATAATATAATAAGCATACCTCCTTCATTAACTATCTTTCTGATATATTTGCTTAATTTCATTTAGCACAAAAATGTGCAAAAAGCTTTTGCTTTGATTAGGCATTTGTTTTCTTGCATCCACATCTTGCAGTCTTTCAAGATATGGCAGCTGAAGTGGAATAAGAATCATCTTGCCTTTCTAAACATTCATTGCTGTGATTAAAGGATTAAATGCTTCTGTCCATGAAGGTTGAACATCATGTTCATCTTCATTGAACTCTTTAATTTGTTCATTTTCAGTCATGCTCGCAAATCCATCATCTAAAATCTGTTATACACCAGAACTTAACCATTCTTTTAACTCACCTCAGGGGCATTTTTATAGGGGGCAAAGCCCCTTGACACCCCCCCCCCCCAAAGTGTTTCATTTGTTTGTTAAAATGTGACTTAAGTTAGAAAAAATGATTTGATTTAATAAAAATGCATCAACTTGCATAAGAAAATAATGCTTATTTTTTTCTTCAATTTTTCATTACTTTTTATTTTATCCTCAAGGATTTAAGAAACTTCCATTTTCTGCCCCCCCCCCAATCTATGTATGCCCCTGTCTCACCTGATTCACATTTTAAGAATCTAGCAGCTTTTTTGATAACCATGTTTAACTTATGGATCATATGTTTTTACATACATGTATGTACTAAACTGTTCTCTGAGTGTTAGAGATTAGCTCCTTCAAAGCAAGATTATCTACAAGATCAAAATTACTGCAGGTGTGAGATTTTACTTTCTGTTGTTGTATCAAATGTCTCCATTTACAGTGATATTTTGTAAACAAAAGAAAAAAGAAAAAAAAGACCTCCATATATATTATCTTTCTCTTGCAGGCATTCCTGAATCTGGCCCTCCTATGATTTCCTCAGTCTTCTTCTATCTCTCTTTTTCCTGCCACTTGGGCTGAATAAATACTTTTCATTAGCATTTTATCATTTATTCGTTCAACAGGCTGTAATATTTTCTATTGTGCTTTCTAATATTTTCTTTAAAAGATTATAGAAATCCTCTTTCAAGTCTATTGCTGTATTAAACTATGTTACAGTCTGAGTTTTCATTTGATAACAATAGCTTTTGAAGAAGTTATTTATATAACAAATTCCATGGCACTCAGATTTATTGACTGTTTGTGTTGGATGTGATATTTGTTGGTAAAGAGAGCTTTCACCTTTCCATTTTCGTGCTCTAAAAGTTCAGGAGTGGAATGTGTGGGACATTGCTTAATAAACTGCTCTGTATCTTCCAAAATTTATTTGAATTTCCTTATCATTCGAAATGAAGGATTGCCATGGCATTCTGGGAAAACTTCAGTATTTGTCCAGGTCACATATTACCTCTAGGGATAAACATTAAAACTTGTTATCCAGATAACTGAGCATTCTGGATAATTGGAACCCAGAAAATCAGCTGTACTGTACTTTCATTTTGAAAAGATACAGATGCTCACATTTACCTTTGATTTACATACTGTGACCTTATTCAGGATGGTAGGTATCCATTATTTGTAGCCAAAAAAAAAAAAGAAGGAAAAGGCAAATCGACAAAGTGACAGTGAAACGTTAAATAGTACTATTTATGGTATGAGCAAATTAAAGAAAAAAAATTGTGGAAATACTGTGATAAGACTTAGAATTGATAATCTAATGGTTACAACTACTGCAAAAAAGACATAACATGGCCATTGTATGTTGAATGTAACAAAGCAAATGATTCTTAACACTGAAACAGTGAAGAGCTGGTGTGATTTTTTAATTTATTTAATTAAAGAAAACTGAAATAAATTAAGTCAAAACAAATTGAAAAAATGAAGAAATTTTTTTTCAGTTTGGAATCACATCAGCAATGAAAATGTCCACACCCACAAAAATGTTGGTAACCACTAGGCTAATACTTTAGCCTTAAAAATCTACTTGGATTGAAATCACCGGTGCTCATTTTATTTGCATGTGACTTGGTTATGAAATGAATGCTTGTGATTTCTTTTTTATACTTTGTAAGATAAATGGGCATTATCAGATTGATGTTGATTAATGTTGCCCTCTTACATTCAGTGATGTAAACCCACTGCAAGGGAACTTAGAAGTCTTAGACGACCATATAGTCATTTTTTTTTATTGTAGTTTTCCATATCTTCATACACAATACACAGATGCAATAGTTTTAATCTACAGATACATTTCCAGATTTCAAAAGATTTGACATGTACAGTGAAACCTTGCTTATATGTTTTTCTAGGAAATGGCCTTAAAAAACATATAAATATAAAAAACTTATGAATGAAATTTCAAAATGTTAAATACTATTTTGTAAAATTCAAATTGCCAATGAAAGTAAAAAAAAAAAAAAAACATACAAATTACTATATATTTCATTGCATTGCAAAAATCACGAATCCCGTGAAAATCAGACTTCTCTTTTGATGGCTCTGTCTATAAAAATCCTGATTCCAGATTAAGTGAAATTCTCACAAGTAAGAATTTGAGACCACTGCTTCAGTATTGAACTCATGAATTAACAGCTTTTTTCTCTGTCCTGAGTGCATCCATTTGAAACCAGAGTGTTGTATAATGATGGTACATTTAGAATTCTATTCTACTATGCCACAAATAGTGAAGCCACAAAATTACATCCCAGAGATTTATCGATTTTGAAATAGTGCATATGTGTGTGATTCATGAAATGTGAAACCATTTTTTTTTTTTTTTTTTTTTTTGTCCAAACCAAAAGTAAACAACATACCCTTCTCTGGTGAGATCAAGGTTCAACTTTGGCTACACCAAGAAAAAAACACAACGCTGTCTCAATTATCTTAAAGTCGTAATATATTGGATTACATATAAAAAAATCAAAGAACTGTGGGTTTCTGATAATCTGAAATTCAAATTTTAACATATAATCACAAAAAAACGTATAAACAAATTGTGTATAACGGAGTTAAAAAACTGATAGAAACTACAGTAAAATGTTGGGACTAATGCAGAACTATATATAAAAGTGAAAAATGTATAATTGAGAAACATATAACCAAGATTTCACTGTATATCTAAACTGTGCAATATTTGGTCAAAAAGTAATGCACAATGAGCTTCTTATTATTTCAGTCATGTTACCCTCCTACCACCAATTTACATGAATAATATAAAATACAGTCCTCCACGTGTATGAATATATTGCATAATTTAAGACCCACTGCATGTTCTCCAGCATTATTTACATACACTGAATTCATGGTGGTAAAAATCAAGTGGTTGACCTGAGTGTCACTGTTTCATGCAACCTTATGCAGACATGGAAATTATGAAGAAAATACTCTTCACAAATGCATGCAGGGTTCCCCCATCCCCTGGAATTCGATCTCTCTTTTCTCCAGGTCGGGAAAGTTCTTGAGTGTTCATATATTTGTGTGAAAGTCCTGGAATAATCATGGAATTTTTCTTTTTTCGGAATTTTTCTTGCAATGAAAAATCAATTGGTTGAAATGTTTAAATTGATTTCATCACTTCCCTGTGGCATCTGCTCGAAATAACATCACTTCCTCCCATAAAGTGTGTTACCATGATGTCATCTTGTGTGATGCTGCTGTGCAAGATATTTGAGTTCCATATTTTTAGTGGCTTTGGTTTGTGATATAGCAGCTGTGTGCAGTTGGAGTTACAACAGCATGTGGAAAACTTCCCACAAATTCAAGATGGCCCTTCTTTCTAGCACACGCTTCCCTCACTGATGGAGATTGATATCTGGGCTTTCTGCCCCCAGTGTGCATGGGAATAGATGACTATGGAATAGGGAATCTTCAGTGTCATGATAAAACCATTTTGTGTTATTAGTTATTACCATAATTTGTGTTGTATTATCCGCAGACCATGAGATTCAGATAAAATTATTTTTTTCCTTCGTATAATCCGCAGACTGTGACATTCAGAAAAAAAGGTTGCCATATAATCCGCATATCATAGATGTTGAACAGGAAGTAGAATTTTTGACAGAAAAGTCGGTCACACAATGATCCATGAGTCTGAAAAAGTAAGAAAAAAATGATTTTATTAAATGAAGAAATTCATTTTTAAAGGTTACTTTTTCATATTTTTATCTCCGGACAGATAAAGTTCAGTGGCATGGCATCCATAGATCATGGCGATGCAACTCCAGAGTATTGCATTACACCTTGCCAATGACAAATCTGGCTAATACAGAACAAGTCATAGAAATACCGTATGTACTCGAGTACAAGTAGAAAGTTTTTGGAGGAAATCCTGCTTTCAGAGTTGGGGGGGGGGGATCGGCTTATACGTGGGCCAATAAAAAATAGGGCTGGACTTCCATAAATTCTCCCGCAGAATTTACAGACGGATTTGTTTACGTTTTAGATGGTGGCAAAGCGGCTTTCCGCGTGTTACTGCACGATTGTTTTCTGACCTCAAAACTATCGCGTAGTAACTCGATCATATCCTCAACTGTGTTCGCTACTTTGAGTTTAAATTTGGCAATGTAACTGAAATGTTTCCTTTTCAAAGGCATCATGAATAGCAACGAATGAAAACATCAGCAGCAAAGGCGTTGATCAACTGAAAACGGCAAAGGACGAACTGGACAGAGGGCACTGCCCATACGAGATCCAAAAGGAGGAACGCATAAGTTCGTGCAGCAAGCGCTGTGCATACTTTGGCTGACTGCCAAAAACAGAGACAGCATGACAGTCAGAGCTGCCCTCAATGATACAAAACGACCCCCCCCCCTTCCCTCCCTCAAACTTTCCCGATCTTCCATTATGACACCCCTCCTCTCCGCTCCATACAAATTCCTGACCTGAGAAAATTTTTTTTAAGGAAGTTCCTTTTCCAATTATACGCCTCTTTTGTGCAATTATCTTGCAGATTTTTTTTTAAATCCTCAAGATAATTGAACCATTTCCAAGATATTATAAAATCATCCCCCAACTCTGAAAGCAGGAGGGCCATAAAAAAAACTTTGTTATTTTTTTTAAATCGGCGTATAATACGCAGAACCTATATTTTAAACTTTTTTAGCAGATAATCTGCTGATTATACGACGAAAATTACGGTATTATTCTTGTGCTAAGTTCCAGATTGCTTCATAAAAGTTTTATACAGGGCAATTTTTATATGGGAAAATTTTGCCACTTCATTGAAAAGTAACACACATTGAAGAACACTCTGTAACATTAGAACTTGTAAGTATTATTAATGCATAGTAAATTTCACCCCAGTTTGCAAAATGCAAAACAAATCTCTATGATTCTAGCAAAAATTTAAGCTTCTGGAATTTATTTTCTGTAAATGTGTACAAACTCTGCACATGGAACAACTACTTGATTATTAATTCAGCAATGTGAATATCATGAATCACCTCTACTGTTCAATATGTAATATCTCATTACCTTTGAAGGTTTTTAAATTGCATCGCCCTAGAGAGGGAATCAATCACGCATCTCCTGATTTCTGTTCAAGCATGCTATCTATTACAGCACCCATGACAATGTAGTTCCAAATATCTGAGGAAGAATCTGAACAACTTAAGATTTTGTGAAGAATATTTCTTCTATAATTTCCATATGTGAGATGCCAGTGATTTAAATATATTACAATATGAAGAAGCAGTAGGTTGTGTGCTTCGGCTGGCAAAAATCTAGTTTCTTCGGCTGGCGAAATCTGAAGATTCTTCATCCTCAGTATTGGAACTTCATTGCCCTAAGTGATGTAATGGATAGCATACTCAAACGGAAATTGGGAGATGCTGATTTGATTCCTATTCCAGGGCGATGTAATTTTCAAGTTTTCTAATGTAATGTTGCGTGTTGAACACTAAAGGCAGTTCATGATATTAAGACTGCCATATCAATAATCCAATTACCATGCCCAGCTATGAATTTAGTCTACCAAACAAAAAGAAATCAGAAGGAACAAGAGCTGTGCTGTAAGGTTGATGTGGTATTATGCTCCATCCCTACTTTACCATCATTGCCAATCTCATTTGCAGTGTGTGGAGTTACAAATTATCCTGATGAAACTTGATGTTCTGTTTATTCAGTTGTGGCAATTTGGTTTTCAGAGCTCGATTAAGATTTTCCAGCAACAGAAAGTATCTTTCTTTGTTGATGGCTGTTCCAGTTTCTGAAATATAGGTAAAAATTATTCCAGAAGAAAGTGGCTCTAAGTTTCTGAGTTTGTTTAGAGATTTGGAAAGTTTTGGCATTTTTTTTGCTGTTGGTATCAAACGTTTCCATTCCATTTGTTGATGTTTGGTTTGTGGGTGATTAAGGAAAAGTTATGTTTTCTCACATAGAATGACCCTGTTAAAGTAATCAGGAGGGGTAGCACCAAACATCTTCAGAAGATCAGCACAGATCATTTTCCTCATAGCCATTATCTCTTGTGTGATGCGAGCAGCTTAGGCACCCCCTGAGAACATATTTTTCTGTACCCCATTCTCTTGATGTTGGGCAAAATACTACTACCCTTTGACATTTGTACAGCATCCATCAGTTATCTTGTTATTATGCACCTGTCATGTTGAATGACCTAGTCAGCGAGTTCTTTGTTTTCACTGTTTGTGACAGGCGTTGGTCTTTCATCCCTTGGTTTACCCTTGATGTGAAAATTGCCTCTGGTGTGACCTGTGGATGTTACTTTGATGAGTTGTCTGGTCCCCATAGACTTCCAGGAGTCTTTGATAGATTTTTGTGGCCAACTGATCATCTGATTTGAACAAGAAATCAGTCACAAACTGTTGACAGAAATGGCTGCTACATTGTTCATTCATATCTTCTACCTGTGAATAAAGGAAAAAATGTTTAAGGTATTTAGTTGTACAACAAGTTTATATTCACCATAAATTCTCTCCCCCCCCTCTCTTACACATGTGCATATGTAGCTAATTTTGCATTACTTATTGACCTTCCCTTGTGTTTCAGAGGAAATTTAAGTGTCTATTACATGTTTTTTTTTATTACCCAGATATCCTCGGGAAAAAATACGAAGTCTAAGCATTGAATGACCCACATATATTTTCTGATATGTCAAATAAAAAAATGTTATTGATGGGGAGTTTGGGGTGGGGAGGGAGCAGCAAAGGGGTGAGAGTTCACCTCAAGATATTTGGAGACTGACTGAAAGGCAACTGTTAGTATCAAGTGTTGCACATCAAAGGATAGGAAACTTAGCAGAAGAATGAGAAAGTACCCAACCCTGGAAGGTTGTGATATTCCAGCATGCATTTTCAGTTTTGAACCAATTTCTGTGCTTGCACCCATGCTTACAGAAAACATTCATTAATATATTTAATAGTTATACCAATATATTCTGTATTCTATTTTTGGATCATTGCTGTACATAAAGCACAAGGTATGATTTGTATGTTTGTCGATAATGTGTACATTATTTCATATTAAGATTCCTAATTGTTATACAAAATGTATTGAAATGACAATTGTTAAATTTCTATTATAATAGAATTTTTATATTTTAATAAGATGACAGTTTATATAGGGCAGTGTTTCCCAACCTTTTTTAACTTTGCGGAACCCTTGAAGTAGGCCTTCAGACATCGCAGAAGCCCAGCTCGCTTAATTATGCCACACCTGCACAATGTTAAGCCATTTGCCTAATATTTAGTTTATTTTATCAGATTATCTAAATGAATAAAATTACATAAGTAATATTGAATTGGGATAAAAAATTGATATAAACAATGATTCTAACATAAATTATATTATTATATAAATAAGAATACTTAATATAATATTCATTAGATTTTTGCATAAATAATACACAATGAAATGAGATTATGTTCATAACCAGTCCAAGTAAAACCCATTGCCAAATAACTTTCACAGTGAAGGCAATTTTTGTTAGTGTCTGTTATCTCCCGGCTCTAACTCCTCGTACTCGGTTTGGACATGGAATCTCTATCACTTACCTTACTTTGGTCACTGGTAGGTTTACTGTTCTCTGCACTGTCTTCTTGATCCTGTGACGTATGACAAAATTCCACATTTTCAAAACACACAAGTCTTAATTGTTTGCATCACATTCACAAATGTTTTTACACAAGCAACAAAACTTACTAGGTATAATATCACTTATTAAAGCACTATGGGCCAATAGAAGAAGTCTGGAATGTTCGAGGAACTTTAAAAGTGATGAGCCTGGATGTTTCTAGAGTTGGGATTTTTCTAGGAAGGATGGGCGCCTTATCGCTGGCGGGCAGGAAGTATCAGCGGCTTACCGATTCTCAGAACTACTGGTGCTGTGCCAGAGAACACAAAGTGGATTTCCATAAGTGTGTTCCTGCGCTTGACACAGTAGTAAGTTGACCAACGATATTTCGCTCAAGGTAAAATGTACTCCGTCATGACAGCACTCTCTCCAGAGACAAATTTAATTGTCATTATTCTTACATCTTATAAGCAGCACATACATTTACTCCAGTGTAAATATTTGTTCTTTTAAAATTTCACGGAACCCCTGGTGGGGGCTTGCGGAACCCTGGTTGGGAAACATTGATATAGGATTTAAGATGTGTTAGAAACTTTTCTGAGGTGTGAAAAGTAATATTAAAAATGAATATAAGAATAACAATTGCTACTAATATTCAGTGAATGTAGTCACCTTTTTTATTGTTACATGCATATTTTAACAAGGCTCCTGTGGAAATGTTACTTGAAATGATTTACTGATAACTATTTTAGTGCCACTGTGATGCAACTCTGAATGTCTTCAATTCATTTAAAATGAGATTTCTTTCAAAATTTTTTTTGCTTTGGGATGTGAAATAATTTCAAGGGCCCAAATCACACAGATGATAAAATTTGTATTGAAAACAATATAGATTTTAGGTGTATGCCCTAAAATTTGTATTTGTTTTCATACAAAAATTTCATTGTTGCAAGAGATGTGGTAGAAGGCATTTGCTGAATGTTTCACCATGACGTAAATGCTTTCACATTAAAGTCTTTGGTAAAAACCTATTTACCTGTTGGTTCTTTTCTAGCTATTAAACAGTTATCACTATCAATATCTTACATGTTTATCATGTTTTTGTTTCTAACATATTTCATCTTCCTCACAATTTTTTATATCTAATGTTTTATAAGTATTATTTTAGCAGGAACTAAAATTGAGCACTTAAAAGATCAGTTTGTTTTGAGTGAGTGAATAACTGGCTGAATAATCTCTAGCATTAACTTGTTTGCAAATGTTTATTGGTGTTGTTTATTATTACATGTCAGTCATATATTATATGCCATGTTACACCAAAGAAATTAAAGAAATTATTTTTATCATACTAGAAAATGTTATGTGTATACCGTTATTTTCATAAATACAAATTGTAAACCCCCCCCCACACACACACACACAAAAGGCTTGTGTGGTGCATTCTACAAATATACACAATTTTAACATTTGGTGTGTAATCCAAATACAGTATAGTCATAGTCTTATTTTTAAACACATTTGGATCAATTTTTAAAATTGCAAACTCTTGTAAAGTAATAAATTTGTGTTATTTGTTACTTGATATGTGCAAGCAGAATTTTTTTTTTTTTATAATGCAGCCAAACCTAAAGCATGTCTTTTGATACAAAAGAACATGCTTATAGTATCACAACGTTTGTTCTTTTGAGGACACCTTATTTCTGCACCTAATAGTACAATTTTAAAAACTTCTTTTTGCATTTGGTAGGTCAAGCTGTGATAATGAAGATACATATCTTTTGGTCTTTGTTCCAGTACATAACCTTGCTGCTAGGGAATGTAAAATACAGCTGCTAGTGTGTGTGTGTGTGTGTGTGTGTGTGTGAAAAGTTTCTAGCCCACCATAGAAGGAATGCTGGAAAGTTGTGAAAACTCATTTATTTTTCAACAGTCTTTCCTTGAGGCAACACACTTCATGGCTCAATCCACTAGCTTTAAAAACTTAATGTATTTTAATTAAACATCATCCTTCTAAAAAAATGTTTTTCTTTCAATACTGTTTACCTCAAACACCATTTTTCGTACAGTTTCTTCTTCAAGTAATAAAGTTTTCCTGCTGGAGGGCATAAATATATACTTTACTTTACTATCACCAAGCTATTCCCTGAAATTCAGAGGTTAGCTTCACAAATAAATACAAACTACCAGATAATTTTTACTTACTGTTGCCATACCAAACTTCTCCATTTACAGCGATCATGACACACAACTCAGGCTTCACTCACATCCATCGCATGCCGTACACAAGATCTTCTATACTTCATACTCATAATCTTTTTCTCGTGCCGACACTCCTGAATCTGATCCTTCCATGACTTCCTTGGCCTTTCTGTGCCTTTCCTTCCTGCCACTTGGACTAAAAAATTCTTAGTAAGCATCTCATCACTCATTCTTTCAACATGGCCAAACCACCTAAGAATATTAGTCTCCACCTTGCTAACAACATTTTGCTTCACATTACACAACTGCAACACATCTTCATTCCTCACACAATCAGAACAAGTCTTGCCACCCCCACCGCCACCCCCGTAAGTAACGCATTTCTCCAGCACACAAACGATTCCTATGTTTTTTCTGTAGTACCCAGGTTGAAACTACCATACATCAGAGTAGGAACAATTATACTTTTGTACACAGCCATGCTGGACTCTCTTCAGAACCCATCATTCCTGTGAAAACCTCCTCAAGCAGCCATGACTTTCAATGAAGAATTCACTCTCGTACTAATTTCACCATCCAATTTGTTCTCTCTGTCAAACATGTTTCCTAAATACACAAACTTGAGAGCCCATCATTCCTGCCCATTCACCTGGTGAATCTCTGTGCACAAATACACAAACTTGAGTACCCATCATTCCAACTCATTCACCTGGTCAATCTCTGTGCAATTTAAACTTATATTACATTCAGTACTACCAGTTCCTGTCTCAAAAATGATAACTTTGATTTTTCTCTTATTTATATTCAATTTGAAGTTCATGCAAACTTCGTACATCCGGGACAACAGACTCTGCAACTCATTTTTGCTCTCTGCGAACAGGGCAGTGTCATCGGCTTACAGCAATCTGCACACACAGATATCACCAAGATATAAACCAGTATTATCTATTTTGGCATCATGCATGCATGCATCCATAAATATATTAAACAGCCATGGTGGCATTACACAATCTTGTCTGATATTGTAATTTATTTATTTGCAATATCTCAGCAACTAATAGTTTGATTCAAAAAATTCATTTTGTTTCTGATGTTACTCATACTGAAGAATATTGTGCATATAATTTCTAATTTTTCATAATTCACACTTTTGCTATTAGGAGTCATAAGTGCATATTCCTGTTTGTGTTTAGTTTACAGTTGAGTGTGCTTATAATGAGGAGCTCAAGACTATAAAACATCTTTAAATCCAGGTGCTCACTAAATTCATTTTTTCGTACTGTAACATTTTTTTCGCCATCTTCTCTTTCCCAATACATAACCTTGCTGCTAAGGAGGGTCAATACAGCTGCTATTCAATTCAAATATATTTCAGTTCCATGTCATCCTTTAAAAAAAAAAAGATTCCCATGATAGAAGTTTTTGATTTAAAAAAAAAAAGTGGTTTTCTTCCTATACCATTTACCACAAACACCTTTTTGCATAGTTTCTGCCTGAAGTAATGTGAAGTTTTCCTTCTACGATGCATAAATACATACTGTATTGATCTTGAAAATATTAAATTATTTTCCTTGAGGATATTTCTGTTACCCATGTGTTGTTTTGGTATAAAAAGCTTGACGAGTCAGATTAGAGCTTTTTGTGACAATGTTTTATAGTAACTACAGTCCTGTACAAGAATTTAGAATACAATATTTTCACCATCACTTCATCCTCAGGGTCTTCTGTCCAATGACTCCCTCTTCCACAGCTTCCCTTCCTCCAATCAGAGGCCAGAAACAAACCTATAACCAGATATCTCTTTGGCGATTCCATCAGAATCTAAATATTTCTTCCTTTCCCGTTGCATGCTGTATTCTAAAATATGTTAAACTTGAAAAAATGGCCTGTATGCATTTCTGCTGGGTCAAACCAGCCATCATCAAGCTTTTAATACTGAAACAACACGTGAAAAACAGAAATGTCCTCAAGAAAAATGCTTTAATATTTTCAAGATATTTATACTATTGCACCACATAACTAATTGTACAATCACTGATAATGCATATTTTTCAAGATTCGTACAAAACATAATATACTGTACTTCTGTTTTGCAATATCTGAGCATCTAAATGTTTGATTCAAAAAATTCAATTTTAGATATGCAGTTGAACCTTGCTTATAAAGAGGAGCTCGAGACTGATGAAAATCCTCGTTAAATCTGGGAGCTTGCTAAATCTGTTGTGGGGTGAAAAAACCCATCATGTAAAAATATGCATAAGGAAAACATGCATATATATTTGCATTATATATCTATAAGAGTTGTATGTACTTGAAACATTTAAGTAATTAATTACAGTAGCACAAGTCGAAATTAAACTGGCACTCTAGCGCTTACATGAATATGCAGTAGCAGTGTATCCTGAAGCAGGCATCATGTGGAAACATTTTTAAAAAAAGGATCTCATATATAACCAGAAAAACAATTTCGCATGAGAAGTGATATATGCAAGAATTCTGCTGTTTACCTGTGCGATAAAACACCAAACCTCCTACTGGACCCAGAGTACCAAAACTTTTTGTAAAACTAAAATTACATAAACCAGACCATCCCCTAAGATTATTAGTCTCGGGCCGTGCTAGCCCTACAAGGCCTCTTGAGTCTGCGCTGGCTACTTATTTGAGACCCCTCACTTTGAACTCTAATGTATCAATAAAAAGTTCCATACAGGCTTTGGAATGTATTAAAGACTTTGACCCACCACAAACTGGATTTATTATGGCCTCTCTGGATGTGGTGTCGTTTTTCCCGAATGTACCACTAGACACGGTACATTCCATCATGGCTGACAGATTGCAAGAAGACTCTATCACATATTTAGAAGTACATGCTATTCTCACAGCTCTGAAATTAGTAGCCAAAAGATCATATTTTAAATATGAGGACATAATCTATCAACAGAGAGAGGGTGCACCCATGGGTTCCTGGCAGAAATACTTTTGCAGTTTCTGGAAGACAAGGTCTTGCATGATTATCCATTTCAACCCTCATTAATCCTTAGGTATGTTGACGATATGCTGTGGCCACATTCAATTCAACAACTTGATGATCTCATTTCTTGCTTATCATCACAGTATCCTACAATGAAATTCACCAAAGAAGTTGAACAAAATGGGAAGTTACCCTTCCTTGATTTCTTGTTATGTAGAAACCTAAATACTCAACAGATCAAATACTCTGTTTACAGAAAACCCACTTTCACCCCCTGTATCATACCGTTCAACTCATCTCACCCCTCAGAACATAAATCTGCAGCTTTTCGCTTCTTGATTAAACGTGCTTATACACATTCTACATCAGGCAAAGCAAGACGTGAAGAACTTTCCAGAACCTTGTCTTTGGCTCGCAAATTCGGCTACCCGGAACATTTTTTCCAGAAGTTGTTGAGAAGATCTACTAGACTGAACTTCACCACTTTGTCTAGGAAAATTCGGACAACTAGATTTGTAGGTAAAGTAGATTACCTCCCTCCTATAGTCTCCACACTCAGAAAAATCTGTCAGCGACATGACATCTCTTTTGGATTATGCACCAAAAATATCTTTGATATGGTCAGGAATGACCGGGACAGAACTCCTACCCTCAGAAAACATGGGGTATACTGCATTCCTCTTACCCATGGAGACCCGAATGTTACTGAGAATTGTTATATAGGTTCTACTCTCAGGTGCTTAAATACCCGCCTGAGAGAACACCAGTACATGCTTCAAGTTGGCACTACTCATACTGCCTTTACGTTAGCTGTCACACAGGGCGGTTACTCACCGGATTGGGAAAATGTGAAAATTCTGGAAACAAATCTCAATAAAAGTACTGTTTTCCTTTCCAAAAGCCTGTATATTCTTGCTTATGTTGACAGATGTTGTAATTTGGACTTGCCCGCATATCTACCAGGACCTTGGCATGGATTGGTTGCCCCGACAGAGAATTTGTCCAATGGCTAATCTGCACTTCTTGCCTAGTGTCATTTGTAATTTTTTATACTTACTGTAATATCAGCTGTTATTAACATGTACGCCTTTTTCTGTGTAAATGCTGGCATCACTAAAATGTTGGTGACATGGTGTACGGGGAAGCTGGGGGGGGGCGATTTTAATCTGTAAATAATGACCTCTATCGTGTCACTGTGGTGCTTTGGACCTGTAGATGAGGACAACGTGATCCCCGAAAGCGCTAGTCTGTTTTTTAACCTACTTTTAAATTGTAAATAAAGTGATTTTAATTTGCAACTTATAGTATGGTGTTTTATCACACAGGTAGACAGCTGAATTCTTGCATATAAAGGATCCCATGTTGTTTGTTTTGTTTTATATTTATGTTCCCTCAATTTTCACCGAATAACACTTAGTTCATTAAATACCTTGTCATTCCATAGTGTGTTGCTTCCAAAATGTTTTAAAAAGTTGGAGAATTTCTGCACAGACAATGGTGTTTCACATGATGGTGGCCAAGTGTCTCAGATGAGAGTCCATATTTTTGTGGAAACAGTCTAAGATGAGGATTCATGTGTTTTTTTATACTGTAACATTTTTTTTAACCAGCTTTTAGCTCTCTAATGACAGCTACATTGTCTTTTATAGAAAACACTTTTCTCTAAGACATTTTGTCACTTATAAAAGTTTAGGATTCCTTATTGACGGCTGTGTGTGACTGACCATTGTTATACACTTGAAGCAAAATCAGCACTGATGCTTCCAATGCAGTGCTCACTTGGAGGGTGAAGATGTCAATGGGCACAAATCCAGGAATTTTTATCTACTCATGGTTCATATGTGTCCTGGAAATCCTGGAAAAGTCCCAGAATTCCACATTGTCCTGGAAATGTCCTAAAATTCTGTTACATGTCCTGGGATTTTATCCATTCCTACCTTTTTGTCACTGTGCAATGTTTTGTAGTTGAGGATTTTTTTACTGATATAACTTATGTCTGACAAATTCCCCTCCCCATCCTTGGAAAAATGTGGGGGCTGTTTTTTTTTTTTTTGTCTGTTAGCAGTACTGAAGCTGAGTTATTAGCACATCTTTTGTAAACAAAGATCGCACTTATGTTTTCACTTTTTCTGACCAGCCAGGGACACCATATCTCTGCAACTATTTGTTTGATTTGTAAAATTCTTATTGTATTGAGAAGCTTAAAATGTGAGAATGAAGATACTTGCATTTCGTTTTTTTTTTTTTTTTTAATGCACAACTTAGCTGCTAGAGGGTGTAAATACAGATCCTACTGAATTCAAAATACATTTTATTTCATATATTTGCTTCTAAATATCTTTTTCTTTTTGATGCCATTTATATTGAAGACTATTTTAGGTGCAGTCTCATTTTCAATTAATGTGTAGATTTTCCACTACAGGCGTGAAGGTAAATTGTGTTTTCCCCGATATCTGTGCTTCTGAAAGTCTGATTTGAAAAATTCTTCCTGTGTCGGATACAGCTCCTGGTGGGATATGTTTTGCATACCATTTCTAATTTTTGGTAGAGAATGGTTTTGGCCACCAGGGAGCATAGGTGTTCATTTTAGCTTCTGATGTATTTGCAGCAAAATCTGAGCTTCTGAAAACTTGATTGAAAAAGCCTTTTGTTGACCGATACCTCTCACCTTGGAAAACTTTTTGAGAATACCTCCTGCTTAAAATAGTGCATAGTTGTTTTTCTACCAGGAAAGGTAGATATCAGGGGCGAATATTTGGGGTGTGCTAGGTGTGCGGTGCACACCCACACATAGTCACAACTTATTTAACCTATACAAACGGTATTACATTTTTGGATTTATTTCTAGTAAAACTCGCCAGAGTTTGTCCTAAGGCTTTGGGTGGTGGTTATAATAAATTTCCCCACACAATTTTTTCATTAAGAGGAGAAGGTTCATTCTGCAATCATATCACATTTGTGCTAAGATCATTGGGTGTGCAGTTTCTTGACAAGGCATCCGATATGCTCAAGCTACTGTAGTACAAGCACTCTCTAGATGGCACTGCAGGTCACGTTTTTATTTCCCTGTGGTTTCAAACATTACAGCTGATCTCTCTGGGTGTACTAGCCAAATAGAGCACTACTTGCAATCCCATGGAGCAACGTAATTCAACATTATGATATGAGTTGCTGTTATATTATGTTTTTGGATAACAAAACTCACCAAAGTTTGTCTTAAGGCTTCGTGTGGTGGCTAAAGTTAATTCCCTTATACAATGTTTTCATAAAATGGAGAAAGTTCACTACTTCATTTAGTAAACAAAACATAGTAAGTAAAATTCACATCCATATGTGTGCTATTTGGCCAACGAACACCCAAGGCGTATAAAGCAGCTGTGATACAAAGCGCTGCAGATGGTGCAGGAGGTCACATTTTTATGTCCTTGTGGTTTGACCGCAGAGGCTAAAAGCTTCCCAGGGTGTGCACGCCTAAAAAAGCACTACTGGTCATACATTCCTAAAAAAGCGCTACTGGTCATACATTCCTAAAAAAGCACTACTGGTCATACATTCCTAAAAAGCACTACTGGTCATACATTCCTAAAAAAGCACTAGTGGTCATACATTCCTAAAAAAAGCACTAGTGGTCATACATTCCTAAAAAAGCACTAGTGGTCATACATTCCTAAAAAAAGCACTAGTGGTCATACATTCCTAAAAAAGCACTACTAATCATACATTCCTAAAAAGCACTACTGGTCATACATTCCTAAAAAGCACTACTAATGATACATTCCTAAAAAGCACTACTGGTCATGCGTTCCTAAAAAAGCACTACTGGTCATGCATTCTTAAAAAGTACTACTGGTCATACATTCCTAAAAAGCACTACTGGCCATACATTCCTAAAAAAACACTACTGGTCATACATTCCTAAAATGCACTACTGGTCATACATTCCTAAAAAAGCACTACTGGTCATACATTTGCATTTGGAATTGCGTGGAGTCGTAAATACAATTCAATGTTTTGCCAGGAATTGCAGTTTTTCTGTCTTTTCGTTGCAGTGTGAATCGATGTGTTTATGAGCACAGATTTAAAAACAGAATTTGAATTTTTGTTACCATATATACTCGTGTATAGGTTGACTCACCGATTTTTATCTGAATATTTGCAGTTTTTTTTATATACCGTGTATAAGTCGACCCCCAATTTTTAAGTGAATCTCTGCAGTTTTTGTATACCTACCTATCTTGTGTATAAATTTAAAAAATATATATATTTTCTGAGGATGCGCCCGCATGCGGAAATGTGAACCTACTATTTACTGTTGTAGCTGGCTCTCGCAATGTTGCTTGCGGCAGTTTTCCGCAAAATGTGGGTGGAATTGAGGCACAATTCTTGGAAGATGATAGGACTCACCACCCTGGTTAGAGTTTTCAGGGGAAGGTTACACACTTTAACAATATATGAACCCACTTTAACAATATATGAACCCTTCTCCCCCTTCTCCCACCGAGTTTTCTGCAGTTACTCCATTCATGGAGAGTAAAGCATTTGCTCCCGCAGCAAACGAATCATGATGTGGTAAGTCACATCATTATTTAAAAAGAATTTTAAGAAACGTCGTAAGTCACATCGTTATTTAAAGAGAAAAAAAAACTTCCTGAAACATATTTGGAGTGTGTGATTGGCAGAGAGGTCGTTTATCTACTCCTGAGTTTCATTCCCCCTCTCCACCGTGTTTGTGACAAACAATCGGCTTTAGTGACAAAACCAAACATCGCCCCATTCAGTAAATATGCAATCCTTTTTGCTCGCTTTTAGTCTTCAGAAAAGGTTACCGTTTGTTTGATTTTTAGAGCTGGGGCACACTCAATTTAATAACAAACGTAAGTAGGTTGTTAAACTCATCCACTTATTTACTATCAGTGGCAATCTTATTCTGAGCGATCGGCCAAGTTTAAAGACTTTCATTTCGAAATTCATTGATCAAGTTACCGCTGTTCTGTAGATTGCCATGCCTTTCTTCTCCGTCGCTGCTAAGCAGGGGCAGCGGTCTCCTTTTGCAATAGTCTGTTCTTTTCCCTCTTCATCACCCCGTCAAGAATTGAGCACGATCGTAGGTCACTGCACGGTGCAATTTAAACTACTGGCTGACGCGTTCACCTCTTTCCTCTGGGTGATTTACCAGCGGGGCAGTCTAGGCCATATCGACAGATCTAAAACAGACTCTGAGACAGACATTCTTGCAAAATGAGTTTTTCTATTAGTGAATAAAAAAAACTTGTACATATAAAATCTAGAAAATTCTTAGCAATCATTTTCTTCTGTACCAGTACACCCGGAGAATGACTAAATATACAACTGCAAATGAACTGATGGCGCAAAGGACTAAGTATGCGCATTTCCATAAGGCATCAAAATTTTGATTTTAAACCTATCAGAAATATTTTCCGTGTATAGTTCGACCCCTAATTTCGACATAAATATTTCATTAAAAAAAGTCGACCTATACATGAGAGTATATCGTATTCATATAGAATGGGATACCAAATTTTTTTTTATTTTTTTATTAAATGACTGCTAAAAAAATGTTTTTGTATGGTCAAAATCAATGTGCGAATTTTTCAGCTTGGGTTACATAATAAAATTTTGGTGCATTGTTTTGCCCCCAACAGCGCACACCTAACCTAAATGAACATGCGACACCACTGGTAGATATATATCTTATTTTTATCAATATCTCTATTTCTAAGAGTCTGATTTGAAAAATTCTTTCTTTGCTGGAGAGTGTTTTCAATGTGAAATGGTTATCATATAATTTAAAAAATTTCTGAACTGCCAAGTGTGCCACTAGAGGGTGTAAGTTTGCATTTTCATTTACAGCAATATCTGCTTAACTAAAAACCTGATTAAAGAAATTCTTTTTTGGTCAGATACTTACTAACTATGAACATCCTTTTATGTATTTTCTTCCCAAAATAATGTACAATTTTGCCGCCAGGGGTGCAAATGTTAGATATATTTTGTTCAATATCTTTACTTCTAAATGGGCAATTTAAAAAATTGTTTTAACACCAGATATCATTTACCTTGTGGAACACTTGTGATTTGTATTTGAGGAGTTTTGTAGTTCACAGTTCTGTTACTAGGTGGTGCTTGTGTACTTCCATTTGCTGTTGTATCTCCACTTCTAAAAACCCTATTGAGGAATTTCTTTTTTTACTGTATGCCATTCACTACAATAAAAATAGGAGCATTATCTTCTTTAAATTATGCACAGCTTTTCTACTAGGGGGCACAAAGGTCAAAACCTTTTTCTTGCTATCTCTGCTTATCTCCGCTTCTAGGAGTCATATTTGAAAAATTATTTTTCCTTAGCATAGCTTTTTTCATGAAGATTACTTTTCATCTATTTTCAACTTTTCCATTAAACAAAATTTTTCTGCTAGAAGGCATAGAGTTATATCGTGTTTCCTTCTATATTTCTTCATTTAAGTGTTCGATTTGAAAATCTCTGTCTCTGATATTCCTTCTGCTATGAGGAACTTTTAGTGCACCATTTATTAATTTTCGTCACATACTTTTTAGCCCCTGGTGTAAGTGAGTAGCTGTATGTATTTCTGGCCATTTTATCGATTGTAAAAACCTGGTTATTATTTTTTTAACTGGTTCCATTGACTTTAAGTAACTTTGATAAATTTCATTTGCATCAGAAAGGATTCAAAAGATGTGCTCATTACAATCAAAAATTTGGTGTAATCTTTCTTAAAATATTTCACCTTCCTGATCCTTAAATTTCCAATGTAAGCATTATTTCAAAATAATTAAATATAAATAGTATTTAGTTTATATATTGATTGTGTGGTATATAAAAGCATTTCAAGAGTAACAACACATTTATTTTCTAACTATAGATTTTATACCTGTATATGTTTGAGTTTTTTGTTTTTTTTATTCAGTAATTTGCGTCAATAATTGAACTAAAGAAAGACAAGGAAGAAATAATTTTTTCTCAAAATCTGTTATAGCATAATGTACATAAAAGTTTTTTAGAAATTAAACCTGGTTACATTTTCAGTGAAAGTTTTAATATTTCAGTATTTATCTGTAATTCTAAGTTTCTTATTAGCTGCAGCAGACATTATTTTCAACATTCTACATTAAGTGTGTTCAAGGCTGTAGGGAGTTGTTGTATTTAGATTACAGGTTGAACAGATCTATGGTTTAATTTTATTTTAAGTAGGAGCATCCAAAAGTCCTAGAAATGTCCTGGAATTCTGTGATTGAAGAAGTTTGTGAACTACTGTCTCCCCTCAGGTGACATTCCCATTCCATTACTTCCTTATCTCACTCTGCAATTGTCACACAGAAATCCACTTAATACATGTGCATGAAACTCATCCATCTTCTTTTTGCCTAGAAGTGTTTTGCTCATTTTCAACTTAGCTGGTAAGATACTCCCAAGACATAGAGCCCCATGGAATGGATAGTAGAGAGAGACTCTTGCACAAGTTACTTGTTGAGCATTTGATGTACCCGCTAACCATTACTTTTCATTCAATATTCTTCTACTAACACACCAATCCCTTACATGGCTGCGATTTTGTCCTGTATGCCTCCATTTCTATATGCGCCCATTCCCTGACAGTGCACAATAGATTTTCCCTGCCTCATTGCATATGGGGTTTCATTAAATTTTATTACTTTGCTTTTTAAAAGTGATCATTGTAGCTTTTGTCTCCCTCATTAAATCCTGGGATTTCATTAAATTTTGTTGGTTGAAAACGATCGAATTAGCTTTGAATTAATGTATTATCAAATAAATGTCCCTGCTTTGTTGATTAAATCCAGGATTTTGTTAAATATGAGCTTGTTAAAAACATACTTTGCTGTATTTATATCATCATCATCATTGTCAACCATTATCAATCCACTGCTGGACGAAGGTCTCTCCAAGCTTTTTCCACAACGGTCTGTCTTGTGCCAGTCTCCTTCATGTTACTCCCGCATACTTTCGAATTTCATCCACCTATCTTCCACGTGGTCTTCTTCTGGGTCTTTTCCTGTCCCTTGGAATCCAATCTAAAATTTCGGCTATCCATCGATGGTCTGTCCTTCTGGCAGTATGTCCAGCCCATTGCCATTTCAGGGATTTGACTCTGATCATGATGTCTTCCACTCTTGTCATTTTTCTGATCCACGAGTTCCTCTTCGTATCTCTCCTGGTTACACCAAGCATGCACCTCTCCATGCTACTTTGAGTTGTCTGCAGCCTTTGTATGTCTCTTTTAGTTAAGGTCCACGTCTCTGCACCATACGTAAGCACTGGAAGGATGCATTAATCAAACACTTTTCTTTTAAGACATAATGGCATATTGCTCTTGAAAATTATGCTGTTTCTTCCAAAAGCTCTCCAGGCAAGTTTTATATGCCAATTAATTTCTTCATCAATGGGACCCTCACTTGATATCTGCTGTCCAAGATAAACGTACGTATCTGTTATCTCCAGCTTTTCTCCATCAATCCATAAATCTTCATTTCAAGCATTGTATATATATATATATATATATATATATATATATATATATATAATTTTTCTTTTAGCTGTACCCATGCTTCTAAAAACTTGATTGAAAAAATCATTTATTAAATCAGATACCGCTCACTACATAAAACTTTTTCTGCATATTTCCTGCTAAAACTAATGTGCAGTTTTCCCACAAGGGTGTTTAAATGCATATCATACTTTCTCAATATCGTTGCTTCTAAAAGTCTGATTTCAAGTATTCTCGTTGCATCCCATACCATTCCCTGCAGGAAACATTTCACATATATTTTTGAATTCGTCTTTTTGCACAGTGTCTACCACTAGGCAGTGCCAGCATGTGTTTAGAACTGTGTTTATATTTTTAAAACTCTGATTTTTTTCTTTGTGCTGAATGCCATTTGCTTTGGTAAAAATTGCAAGTGTTATCCACTTTAAATATCGTGCATTTTTCCTGCTAGGGGCATACATGTATGAACTTTTCTCAAAAGACTTATCTTTGCTATCTTTGCATCTAAAGCTGCAATTGAAAAAGAAATTTCATCACATAGCTCCTACTATGAGGAATATTTCATGTATATTTTCTATTTATTCTTTATAATGTGTTTTTTTATCTTCCACTATGGGTATCAGTGTATATTTATGTTTGCAGCAATGTCTCAACTTCTCAAAACACAATTGTAAAAATCGTTTCATTGTCAGGTACCCTTCACTACAAAAAATATTTTGCATTTATTTCATTCAAATAGTTTTCATGCTTGTAGATGTGTGTAGGTTGTATACATTTTCTTCGCATCAATTCTTCTAAATGTTTGACAAAATATTGCTTTGGATATCTTCTACTATGATGAACATTTTGTGTACAATTTGTGATTTTTTCATAATTCACATTTTTGCTGCTGGTGGGCATAAGTAGCTATTTCTGCTTTCAGATGTTTTATTAGTTCTAGATTCATGGTTGAAAATTTTGGGGAAGAACTCTCTGAACTCTTTTTGTTCATTTCCTCTGTTTCTTAAAATCAGCTTTGAAATTTTCATTTTATGTCAGAAAGGATTCAGGAAATGCTCTCATCACACCAGAGAATTGGGTGTCATCTTTCTTGTTTATCAGTGAGAACACAAATCAGCATACTTTTGCTTAATTTTACAGTGGCTGCTTCATGCCTCAGTGGTTTGTCAGCTCTGGTGGTTTCTGGTTAGTCATCAAAACTGGGTCCAAGTCATAGATGAGGCAGGCTTCATTGTGGTCCTGATTTTCCAGATTTTTTACTTATCGCAAATTTGAAAGTGGCATGCAGATTTCTTATTTCTTCCTCTGACTGAAAAATATGTATCATAGCTGCCAAGTGTCCTGATTTAAATGGATTATGTTCTGTTTTTGAATCCAACATCTGGGAATGTGATTTTTTGGCAATAACACCTGGAATAACGCCATTGAGTTCTGATATGTCTTTTGACAAAACTTTCAAACCTGGTGTAGTTGTGACATACTGCAGAGGTGAAATCATGTAAAGAATAAAGTTGAAGCCATAAATTCAGTCAGTGTAGACAAATTGGGAAAGCATTCAGCTCCAAAGCAGAAGGATGCAAGTTTTTTTTTTTTATTTTGACTGGAGGTTTAACGACCACCGTGAGCAACTCAATGGGCTATAAGCAGTCGCCCGTCCCTAATTTAGGGTCACTGGTTCCAGGGAAGGGAGAGAACCAGTGCCGTAAGACAAACACAACATCCATGCCTCACTGGGATTCGAACCCGGACCCCGTTCGGACAAATGATCAGAGGCCATTGCTTAGACCACTGTGCCACAGGGGCGGCGGATGCAAGTTCGATCCCCGTCAATCCCCGTCACTGGCAAATTTGTGTTTTCACGTTGGCTCCTAATTGTAGAATTGGATCTACTGGGTGTTGGGTTCTTCAAAAAATTCGTTATGTTCTTTCCACTCACCTGGAATTAATGAAAATTAATTCTTCACTTAAAAAAAAATGTGTGATGATGCTTCTCGTCTGGAATTAGTTAGAATTCCTTCTTTTACAGAGAGTTACTTCAAGCATGGTTTGCCATGGACCCCAAACCTGTGATTTCGTGCCCTTTCTCAAGAAGGGAAGATATTTTTTTTTTATTGGAGGTTTAACGACCACCATGAGGAACTCAATGGGCTATAAGCAGTCGCCCGTCCCTAATTTAGGACCACTGACTCCAGGGAAGGGTGAGAGTCAGTGCCCTAAGACAAACACAACATCCATGCCTCACTGGGATTTTAACCCGGACCCATCTTGAACGAATGATCAGAAGCCATCGCTTAGACCACTGCGCCACTGGGGCGGCCCAGTGAATTTGTGTTTTCACGTGGTACAGGACCTATTATCTGGTGTCCCGAAACCCAGCAAAGTTTTGAAGTGGTCTTTTTTTAAATTTCGGGAAGATATTTTTTTTATTGTTCTTTTTATTTTTCAGAAGATAATATTTTTTAGGCAAAATATGTGGCGTCACTGACACAGTCATTTTACAGTTCCAGTAATACCCACAACTGGGAGAATTCATGAAAAATGAAACCATTAACGTTGTTGCCGTGAAAATCCTTTGGATTTCGTAAATGACCAGATTCGGGAAATAATGTTATTGTAATTCTTTGAATGAAGCTCATGTTGAGAATTGGCTTCCTAGTTTCTTAATTCATTTACTAATCAAAAACTTCTATTATGCGAATTCTTACTAGGAATTTTTTTTTTTTTCAATTGCAAATTTTCTGAGAAAACTCTTCTCCTTCTTCAGGCTGTCTTTTGTTGTCACTTTTTTCTGCCACTTTCGCGGTTACGGTTATTTTTCATTAAATCCTGCCAGATGTTAGACAGGGATAATGCTCTGCAGTAATTGATGATGGAATTCTGATTTTTCTCAATCTCTGTTCCTTTTTTTAGCTTTCTTTTTTGAAAATTGCTTTGGAAACTGATGACTATAAGGGAATTCCAATCTATGCTGTGACCAGTTTCTCTAACATGCCTATCTAAACCAGTCTTGTTGGAGCAATTTTTTATAGCAGCTTTATGCTCTACTATACGAGTTTCTAGTCTGTGACCTGTCTCACCTATGTAAGATAGTCCACAACTACATTTTACTTCATAGACAACACCTTGCATTTTTAAAATATCTTCTTCTCTGTGAACTGTTTTAGGGATAAAAAATTGAAAATAACTATCCTAAAGGAGAAATTGAGAAGCTTCTAAATTTTACTGGTAAGAAGAACCCACAAAAGCAACAAGTAAAATTCACTTAAAAAAATCTCTTATCACAAAGGCTTATTTGAGTCCTTAAAGAGAATTAGTAAGAAGTATAATATTAGGCTAGCTCCAAGTTTAGAGAACTACTTTAAGAAAATTTTCCCTAAAATTGTTCCCAGAAAAGAAGATATTTTAAAAATGCAAGGAGTTGTGTATGAAGTAAAATGTAGTTGTGGACTATCTTACATTGGTGAGACAGGTCGCAGACTAGAAATTCGTATAGCAGAGCATAAAGCTTCTGTAAAAAATTCCTCCAACAAGACTGGTTTAGATAGGCATGTTAGAGAAACTGGTCACAGCATGGATTGGAATTCCCTTATAGTCACCAGTTTCCAAAGCAATTTTCAAAAAAGAAAGCTAAAAAAGGAACAGAGATTGAGAAAAATCAGAATTCCATCATCAATTACTGCAGAGCATTATCCTTTTCTAACATCTCGCAGGATTTGATGAAAAATAACCGTAACCGCGAAAGTGGCAGAAAAAAGTGACAACAAAAGACAGCCTGAAAAAGGAGAAGAGTTTTCTACCTCGCTTCCGTGTCACTTTCCTATCGGGCGCTCTAGCCCAAATCTCCTAGCTTCCTGTTTCTAAGGGTTGTTTAAGATCTGGGGTCAGGTCTTAAACAACCTAAACTCCTCTACATATGAACTGATCTAAAGTCACCTTCAGAAGAGTTAGAGAAACGGAATACGTGAGCTAAACAAAAGCGTATGGCTGAAGCAAAGCCATCTCGATTACTAGCAGGCTTAGTCCCCGATTTGTAACGTTACCTCCAGGGTCATAACAAACACTGCCATGACTGCCATCTTCGCTAGCAGCGGGGTTACAGCGAGGCGATATCAGGATTCTAATTTTTCGTAACTTCACAGCTTTGATGGAAAAAAGTTATAAATTTTGGTGAATGCAAAACATTTGGTAAAAATCAAAACGCAGACACTATGAGCCATGGAAGCGATTAATTCAGTGATTATTTCATAGCTACAAACTAATTCGGACAGTGGCGCACCAAGGAATTCCAGTTGGGGGGGGGGGTACTAAAGTTCATTCACACCGCTTGAATGTGACACTAGGCATGGCTCAACCGAGAGAACAAGTTGGATTCAGGAGTGGCTACAGCACTATAGATCATATCCACGTACTAAGAGAACTAACTGAAAGAGCGAGGAAATATGAACTTCCATTACGCATGGCTTTTATCGATTATGAAAAGGCCTTTGATTCGGTGAAACCATCGGCAGTTACAATGGCTTTGAAATCCTGCGGTATTGAAGATGCATACATTGATATTATTTATAACATCTATGAAAATGCAAGTGCAAAGATTCGGCTATTTTAGAAAACAGCATCCATAAAAATTGGAAAGGGAGTGCGACAAGGCGACACGATGTCTCCCAAACTCTTCAATGTCACTTTGGAAAATGTCCTTCAACCACTGATTGGGAAAACAAAGGGATAAAGATTAATGGAGATTACTTAACTCACCTTCGTTTTGCTGATGACGTAATAATCTTTGCAACTACCCCTTCAGAGCATGATCCAAGAACTTGTTGAGAAGAGTAAGGAAGTGAAATTAAAAATGAACTTTCAGAAGACAAAAGTGATGTACAGTGCTTTTACAAGAAATGAAGATTTGTCGATTGAAGGAAAAAAGCTGGGGATAACAGATACGTACGTTTATCTTCGACATCAGATATCAAGTGAGGGTCACATTGATGAAGAAATTAATCGGCATATAAAACTTGCCTGGAGAGCTTTTGGAAGAAACAGCATAATTTTCAAGAGCAATATGTCATTATGTCTTAAAAGAAAAGTGTTTGATCAATGCATCCTTCCAGTGCTTACGTATGGTACAGAGACGTGGACCTTAGCTAAAAGAGACATACAAAGGCTGCAGACAACTCAAAGCAGCATGGAGAGGTGCATGCTTGGTGTAACCAGGAGAGATAAGAAGAGGAACTCGTGGATCCGAAAAATGACAAGAGTGGAAGACATCATGATCAGAGTTAAATCCCTGATATGGCAATGGGCTGGACATGTTGTCAGAAGGACAGACCGTCGATGGACAGCCGAAATTTCGGATTGGATTCCAAGGGCCAGAAAAAGACCACATGGGAGATGGGTGGATGAAATTCGAAAGTATGCGGGAGTAACATGGAGGAGACTGGCACAAGTCAGACCGTTGTGGAAGAAACTTGGGGAGACCTTCGTCCAGCAGTGGATGGATAATGGTTGATGATGATGATACATATACAATATGTATGTATGTATACAATATACTTAAGAGCAAAACTGAAGACTAAGGAAAAAATTTTAGAATTTAGAACGAAGGGTGCAAAATAACCTGAAAATCAAAACGCGCAACGCAGCAGTTTTGAAAATTCAGAATTCACATTCTATAAAGATACCTAAGCAAAAAAAATATACAAATATAATTTTGACTCACACCTAGTACAACATAGAAAAGGTTATGTATCTACCTGTGTGAGTAAAAGGAGAAAAGAAAAAAAAAATAAAATAAAACAACTGAATGTAGAAGGTGTCGAGAATACTGAGCCTTGGCTTTATCAAGGACCAGCAAAAACTCTGCATTTTCTCACTTCCACAAAGACCTAGTTGGAAATGGGTTTCTGCAAGGCCATAGATGCAAGTAACATTCCCACCTAAAATAGTTTAAAATATATATATATATAAGTCATGTCCTCCGTAGAGTAGCATGACCTAGCACTAGTTAACAATTTCGCTTGCATCCATTAACCTTCATGGCCCGACCCATGCTCTTCATCTGTTACTATTAAACAGAGAGAAGAAGATTAAAGAGAACTCAAGCTGTGAGAGTGACATAATAAATAGAAATGATTTTCAGCTATAACGAAATTCCAAGTTCGTTTGAGAGAGAATTTAAACCTGAAAAACAAATTTTACATTGCAATTAAAAAAGGAAATGTTAATTTATAACGAACAGATTTTTGAAAGAAAACTTGAGTCTAAAACCCCCTACTCTACAACTTATGACAGCACGAAAACGAGAATAAGTTAAAGATAATAATTAACTAAAGAAAACTTTGTGAAAGTTATATACCTTAAACAGTTAGTTGCAATATGTACAAAGTATTTCAGCAGTGCTTTAAGTGCATAATTAATTAGTTATTAAGAACTTAACTACTTTGAAAAAACAGCGCATAGACAGCGCATAGAAAAGGAACAAGCTTAGCCATCTTCTGTTCCTAGGTACCACAAAAGACGCTCAAAGTTACAAAGAAAAGTAAGAGTTAAAACCCGCATAAATGTTAACAGACAAACCAATGCTTAAAAGCTGAAAAGCTAAAAAAATACAGAGAAAAGGTACATGAAGTACTAACATTGAACTTATAAAACCTAGAGCCCAAAAACAAGGAAGAGAGCTTACCTCTTGTGTTACAAAAACTTTTCTCCTCACAAGAGGAGAACATGGCTGACCTCTTCCGCCACTCCCTAGACGCTGGGGGGCAGTGAGGGTGGGGCTGATGGCCTCCTCATACAGCAAGAAACCAACGCGCGGAGATTTTAACCAGAGAAAAAAATATAAACTTAAGACTGTGGATCTGTATGATCAGAATGAGCAGAATTAACTCTCCAGAATACATGAGAAATATTATAAAATACACGAGCAGTTTATTTAATAATCTTTGCATGTATTAAATCACCTTAGTGAGCTTCTATAGATTAATCAGAATCTTATTAATTTTAATGTTGGTTTTACTATTTTTAGTATAGCTATCCTAGTGATGAATAACTAGTTTTCTTTTTTTATTTGTTTTTATTTTCTTTTATAAACAGATTTTTAAGCTTTTTTTGTGATTTTGTTTATATTATTTAATTTTTTTGTTTTAATAGGACCGTCATATCCATAGCACTAAGGTTCCTTTAGGTAGTTAATAGGCATCCTCTAGCCAACTTCCTTACGGCTTTGATTGGTCAGAATCATATTATTAACTGTGTAGAAAATTAAAGCAGATCTGCCAACCTTACTCTATTATTCAGAATAATTTTTCTTAAAGTTCTTTTGATGAAAGAAGAAGGAATTTCGTTCTCTAGAAAACTTTCTAATAGTATATTAATGTGGTAATTGAAGTCCAAATTGTTGCTGCAAATTCTTGAAATTCTTAGGACCTGAGAAATTAGTACATTCTCAATTACTTTGGTTGAAATGTTATTATTCCAGTGTAGATATTTAATTACTTTGAAAGGAAAATTAGCTCTTTTATCAAAGAGGCTAATAGATGGGTTACCTCTGTTGAGCTTAATGCTTAAGTCTAGGAACTCAAGTTCCTGATTACTGTGGTTGGTTTTACATAAGTTAAGAGAGCTAGGATAGATATTATCAAAATCACTCTCTATAACTTCGGAATTATTGATACACAGCAGATCATCAATATATCTAAAAGTGTAAAGGTAGTTATCTGAGCAGGTGGGGTGATTTTTAATGAATTTATATTCCTTAAAGAACAGGAATAGATTAGCGATATTCGTGGACGTTGATGTTCCCATTGGAATACCGTTCACTTGCTTATAGAGAGTATTATTATATAAGATATGGTTATTTTTTATGCAGCAATTGAGATAAGAGTTCCAAGTTCCTACATCAACAAATTGGTTAAGTTTAAATTCTGCATACAGCTCTTTAAAGGTAGTGATTATATCTGATAGAGGCAGATTAGTATATAGGTTTTCAAAATCATAACTATTAATATCTAGGGGACAAACTTTGAGTATAGTAGAAATTACTTCTGCATTATTATTAATTATCCAAAAATCTCTGTACATCAAGTTAGAACAGTTTCTAATGTGTTTCAAAACCTTCTTTAAGACATCTTCAAAAGCAAGATCTATTTTCTTTTTATGACTCCTTACTCCACTAGCTATGAACCTGAACTTCACAGGATCCTTATGAAACTTAACCGTTGCAAAAAGAAATGGAAATTCAGGCCCATATCTTCTAGTTTGCGGAATTTTAAGTTTCTTGAAGAATGCCTTAAACCGATTTTCTAACTGCTTGGTAGAATAACTTACGGGCTCGTATGTTACCTTATTATTGAGTTCCATAGTTAACAATTCAAAATAGAACTTCTTACAGATAATTGCAAAATTATTGCTAGCTTTATCCGTAGTGGTAAAAATAAATTGGTCTTGTAGTTTGGAGAGTGACCTTTTAGCTTCTCCAGAGAAAAAGAGATTTCTGTCGAAGCAAAAGTCCAGACCTGCCAACTCACCGGTGAAGCTATTGATTATATTATATTTCCATTCTGCGAAGGCCTCAATAGGCTGATTGTACGTTAAACTGGTTTTTACGATGTACTTATTTACATCTTGAGTGAAGCTCTCAAGAATCCTTTCTTTGGAAATTGTGAAGGAAGGTCTGAATTTAGAGCCATACTCTAATAAATTCCTAAGCTTTTCATTTTCAACAAAACTCAAGTTTCCGGTGATAATATGGTTGTAATTCTTATCATAGTGAACTGTTTCTTTATGTTCATCACAAGAACAAGTAGTAATTACAGGAATGTAGCTCGAAGAGTTAAGTTTGTAGTTTTTAACTATTGACCCTAAGGTCTTAACATATTTAAAACTTACAATAGACTGGTGCCTGTGGATGGGAAAAAAAATTGCATTATTGTAGAACAGCTTCCTTACATTGAGATTATCGTAGGCTTTATTTAGGAACCTGATGGTAACAAAATTACTGGAAAATTCTTTAAGAGAAATTTTATCTTTAAGAATATGTTTAAGAATGTCCAGAACCAAAGCAAAAACATGCTTATCAACATGGTCAGCAGTTTCATTCCAGAATTTGAAAAAACATTTAAGGACAGAGTGCTTGAAGGACTTGAGAATTTTGTAAGTACTTTTAACAAAATTAGTGCCAGTTTTAAAGCTTTCCAGAGTTTTTAGCAAGTTAGCAAAATCAACTTTGCTTGATGTGCGAAATAACCTCTGTCCTCTATTACCTCTAGAGCAGCTCTTATTATTAACAAGAAAGAAGAGTTCACGAATTGAAAATTTATGCTGATTATGCTTATTGTCAGATAGAGTGGAATTAAGGCCATAGGGATAAAGAGACTGATGCTGCAAAATTTCAAGGGATTCAGTTTCTAGCCGAGCATAGAGGTCAGGGATAATATGTAGTACCTCTATTTTCACTTTGTCAAAACCATGAGTATGGAAATGCTCTAATTCAAAGGTAGAGTACTGGTTGGCGTTTGTGGAGGGGTTCACTCCTGAATTAGAGAACTTGTTTACTAGAGACCTGTGACCATTAATCCTAAGATGAAGAGGATTTTTACTTTGGCCAATATAGCTAAGGTTGCAGACAGTACAGGTGAGCTTATAGATGGTATTGTAGGCTTTGCAAAACTTGTTGGAGCAATTATCCTCAACAGAAGAATACAGGTTAGGATCTGCAGATTTACATGTCAAACAACGTTTGTCATTTCATAACTTTAGATTACCTTTGCCAGCGAGTTCATACACTATGGGAAAGGGTGCTAGCCTAACCGAGCGGGAGGACTTAAAATATCTGAGCTGACCTCCAATCCTTTCATCGTCCTTAGAACTCCACTTGGGCCAAAACATACAAATTCTGAGCAAACCAACTAGGAAAAACTTTTTAGAAATAAGCAGTCCAAGAAAAGACCAAACTCGAGTATAAACTACACTCCAAAAAGCTGCATCCAAAACATACTAAAAAGAAAAATTAGAAAATGAAAAAAACCTCAAGTAAAAAAATAGTAATAAAAAAAAAAAAAAAAAAAATAATAATAATAAAAAATAAAAAATAATAAAACATTTCAACTAGAATTTGCGCATGAGCTGCTAAATAATAAATTGAAATTAGTTACTTAAGAGCAAAACTGAAGACTAAGGAAAAAATTTTAGAATTTAGAACGAAGGGTGCAAAATAACCTGAAAATCAAAACGCGCAACGCAGCAGTTTTGAAAATTCAGAATTCACATTCTATAAAGATACCTAAGCAAAAAAAATATACAAATATAATTTTGACTCACACCTAGTACAACATAGAAAAGGTTATGTATCTACCTGTGTGAGTAAAAGGAGAAAAGAAAAAAAAAAATAAAATAAAACAACTGAATGTAGAAGGTGTCGAGAATACTGAGCCTTGGCTTTATCAAGGACCAGCAAAAACTCTGCATTTTCTCACTTCCACAAAGACCTAGTTGGAAATGGGTTTCTGCAAGGCCATAGATGCAAGTAACATTCCCACCTAAAATAGTTTAAAATATATATATATATAAGTCATGTCCTCCGTAGAGTAGCATGACCTAGCACTAGTTAACAATTTCGCTTGCATCCATTAACCTTCATGGCCCGACCCATGCTCTTCATCTGTTACTATTAAACAGAGAGAAGAAGATTAAAGAGAACTCAAGCTGTGAGAGTGACATAATAAATAGAAATGATTTTCAGCTATAACGAAATTCCAAGTTCGTTTGAGAGAGAATTTAAACCTGAAAAACAAATTTTACATTGCAATTAAAAAGGAAATGTTAATTTATAACGAACAGATTTTTGAAAGAAAACTTGAGTCTAAAACCCCCTACTCTACAACTTATGACAGCACGAAAACGAGAATAAGTTAAAGATAATAATTAACTAAAGAAAACTTTGTGAAAGTTATATACCTTAAACAGTTAGTTGCAATATGTACAAAGTATTTCAGCAGTGCTTTAAGTGCATAATTAATTAGTTATTAAGAACTTAACTACTTTGAAAAAACAGCGCATAGACAGCGCATAGAAAAGGAACAAGCTTAGCCATCTTCTGTTCCTAGGTACCACAAAAGACGCTCAAAGTTACAAAGAAAAGTAAGAGTTAAAACCCGCATAAATGTTAACAGACAAACCAATGCTTAAAAGCTGAAAAGCTAAAAAATACAGAGAAAAGGTACATGAAGTACTAACATTGAACTTATAAAACCTAGAGCCCAAAAACAAGGAAGAGAGCTTACCTCTTGTGTTACAAAAACTTTTCTCCTCACAAGAGGAGAACATGGCTGACCTCTTCCGCCACTCCCTAGACGCTGGGGGCAGTGAGGGTGGGGCTGATGGCCTCCTCATACAGCAAGAAACCAACGCGCGGAGATTTTAACCAGAGAAAAAAATATAAACTTAAGACTGTGGATCTGTATGATCAGAATGAGCAGAATTAACTCTCCAGAATACATGAGAAATATTATAAAATACACGAGCAGTTTATTTAATAATCTTTGCATGTATTAAATCACCTTAGTGAGCTTCTATAGATTAATCAGAATCTTATTAATTTTAATGTTGGTTTTACTATTTTTAGTATAGCTATCCTAGTGATGAATAACTAGTTTTCTTTTTTTATTTGTTTTTATTTTCTTTTATAAACAGATTTTTAAGCTTTTTTTGTGATTTTGTTTATATTATTTAATTTTTTTGTTTTAATAGGACCGTCATATCCATAGCACTAAGGTTCCTTTAGGTAGTTAATAGGCATCCTCTAGCCAACTTCCTTACGGCTTTGATTGGTCAGAATCATATTATTAACTGTGTAGAAAATTAAAGCAGATCTGCCAACCTTACTCTATTATTCAGAATAATTTTTCTTAAAGTTCTTTTGATGAAAGAAGAAGGAATTTCGTTCTCTAGAAAACTTTCTAATAGTATATTAATGTGGTAATTGAAGTCCAAATTGTTGCTGCAAATTCTTGAAATTCTTAGGACCTGAGAAATTAGTACATTCTCAATTACTTTGGTTGAAATGTTATTATTCCAGTGTAGATATTTAATTACTTTGAAAGGAAAATTAGCTCTTTTATCAAAGAGGCTAATAGATGGGTTACCTCTGTTGAGCTTAATGCTTAAGTCTAGGAACTCAAGTTCCTGATTACTGTGGTTGGTTTTACATAAGTTAAGAGAGCTAGGATAGATATTATCAAAATCACTCTCTATAACTTCGGAATTATTGATACACAGCAGATCATCAATATATCTAAAAGTGTAAAGGTAGTTATCTGAGCAGGTGGGGTGATTTTTAATGAATTTATATTCCTTAAAGAACAGGAATAGATTAGCGATATTCGTGGACGTTGATGTTCCCATTGGAATACCGTTCACTTGCTTATAGAGAGTATTATTATATAAGATATGGTTATTTTTTATGCAGCAATTGAGATAAGAGTTCCAAGTTCCTACATCAACAAATTGGTTAAGTTTAAATTCTGCATACAGCTCTTTAAAGGTAGTGATTATATCTGATAGAGGCAGATTAGTATATAGGTTTTCAAAATCATAACTATTAATATCTAGGGGACAAACTTTGAGTATAGTAGAAATTACTTCTGCATTATTATTAATTATCCAAAAATCTCTGTACATCAAGTTAGAACAGTTTCTAATGTGTTTCAAAACCTTCTTTAAGACATCTTCAAAAGCAAGATCTATTTTCTTTTTATGACTCCTTACTCCACTAGCTATGAACCTGAACTTCACAGGATCCTTATGAAACTTAACCGTTGCAAAAAGAAATGGAAATTCAGGCCCATATCTTCTAGTTTGCGGAATTTTAAGTTTCTTGAAGAATGCCTTAAACCGATTTTCTAACTGCTTGGTAGAATAACTTACGGGCTCGTATGTTACCTTATTATTGAGTTCCATAGTTAACAATTCAAAATAGAACTTCTTACAGATAATTGCAAAATTATTGCTAGCTTTATCCGTAGTGGTAAAAATAAATTGGTCTTGTAGTTTGGAGAGTGACCTTTTAGCTTCTCCAGAGAAAAAGAGATTTCTGTCGAAGCAAAAGTCCAGACCTGCCAACTCACCGGTGAAGCTATTGATTATATTATATTTCCATTCTGCGAAGGCCTCAATAGGCTGATTGTACGTTAAACTGGTTTTTACGATGTACTTATTTACATCTTGAGTGAAGCTCTCAAGAATCCTTTCTTTGGAAATTGTGAAGGAAGGTCTGAATTTAGAGCCATACTCTAATAAATTCCTAAGCTTTTCATTTTCAACAAAACTCAAGTTTCCGGTGATAATATGGTTGTAATTCTTATCATAGTGAACTGTTTCTTTATGTTCATCACAAGAACAAGTAGTAATTACAGGAATGTAGCTCGAAGAGTTAAGTTTGTAGTTTTTAACTATTGACCCTAAGGTCTTAACATATTTAAAACTTACAATAGACTGGTGCCTGTGGATGGGAAAAAAAATTGCATTATTGTAGAACAGCTTCCTTACATTGAGATTATCGTAGGCTTTATTTAGGAACCTGATGGTAACAAAATTACTGGAAAATTCTTTAAGAGAAATTTTATCTTTAAGAATATGTTTAAGAATGTCCAGAACCAAAGCAAAAACATGCTTATCAACATGGTCAGCAGTTTCATTCCAGAATTTGAAAAAACATTTAAGGACAGAGTGCTTGAAGGACTTGAGAATTTTGTAAGTACTTTTAACAAAATTAGTGCCAGTTTTAAAGCTTTCCAGAGTTTTTAGCAAGTTAGCAAAATCAACTTTGCTTGATGTGCGAAATAACCTCTGTCCTCTATTACCTCTAGAGCAGCTCTTATTATTAACAAGAAAGAAGAGTTCACGAATTGAAAATTTATGCTGATTATGCTTATTGTCAGATAGAGTGGAATTAAGGCCATAGGGATAAAGAGACTGATGCTGCAAAATTTCAAGGGATTCAGTTTCTAGCCGAGCATAGAGGTCAGGGATAATATGTAGTACCTCTATTTTCACTTTGTCAAAACCATGAGTATGGAAATGCTCTAATTCAAAGGTAGAGTACTGGTTGGCGTTTGTGGAGGGGTTCACTCCTGAATTAGAGAACTTGTTTACTAGAGACCTGTGACCATTAATCCTAAGATGAAGAGGATTTTTACTTTGGCCAATATAGCTAAGGTTGCAGACAGTACAGGTGAGCTTATAGATGGTATTGTAGGCTTTGCAAAACTTGTTGGAGCAATTATCCTCAACAGAAGAATACAGGTTAGGATCTGCAGATTTACATGTCAAACAACGTTTGTCATTTCATAACTTTAGATTACCTTTGCCAGCGAGTTCATACACTATGGGAAAGGGTGCTAGCCTAACCGAGCGGGAGGACTTAAAATATCTGAGCTGACCTCCAATCCTTTCATCGTCCTTAGAACTCCACTTGGGCCAAAACATACAAATTCTGAGCAAACCAACTAGGAAAAACTTTTTAGAAATAAGCAGTCCAAGAAAAGACCAAACTCGAGTATAAACTACACTCCAAAAAGCTGCATCCAAAACATACTAAAAAGAAAAATTAGAAAATGAAAAAAACCTCAAGTAAAAAAATAGTAATAAAAAAAAAAAAAAATAATAATAATAAAAAATAAAAAATAATAAAACATTTCAACTAGAATTTGCGCATGAGCTGCTAAATAATAAATTGAAATTAGTTACTTAAGAGCAAAACTGAAGACTAAGGAAAAAATTTTAGAATTTAGAACGAAGGGTGCAAAATAACCTGAAAATCAAAACGCGCAACGCAGCAGTTTTGAAAATTCAGAATTCACATTCTATAAAGATACCTAAGCAAAAAAAATATACAAATATAATTTTGACTCACACCTAGTACAACATAGAAAAGGTTATGTATCTACCTGTGTGAGTAAAAGGAGAAAAGAAAAAAAAAATAAAATAAAACAACTGAATGTAGAAGGTGTCGAGAATACTGAGCCTTGGCTTTATCAAGGACCAGCAAAAACTCTGCATTTTCTCACTTCCACAAAGACCTAGTTGGAAATGGGTTTCTGCAAGGCCATAGATGCAAGTAACATTCCCACCTAAAATAGTTTAAAATATATATATATATAAGTCATGTCCTCCGTAGAGTAGCATGACCTAGCACTAGTTAACAATTTCGCTTGCATCTATTAACCTTCATGGCCCGACCCATGCTCTTCATCTGTTACTATTAAACAGAGAGAAGAAGATTAAAGAGAACTCAAGCTGTGAGAGTGACATAATAAATAGAAATGATTTTCAGCTATAACGAAATTCCAAGTTCGTTTGAGAGAGAATTTAAACCTGAAAAACAAATTTTACATTGCAATTAAAAAAGGAAATGTTAATTTATAACGAACAGATTTTTGAAAGAAAACTTGAGTCTAAAACCCCCTACTCTACAACTTATGACAGCACGAAAACGAGAATAAGTTAAAGATAATAATTAACTAAAGAAAACTTTGTGAAAGTTATATACCTTAAACAGTTAGTTGCAATATGTACAAAGTATTTCAGCAGTGCTTTAAGTGCATAATTAATTAGTTATTAAGAACTTAACTACTTTGAAAAAACAGCGCATAGACAGCGCATAGAAAAGGAACAAGCTTAGCCATCTTCTGTTCCTAGGTACCACAAAAGACGCTCAAAGTTACAAAGAAAAGTAAGAGTTAAAACCCGCATAAATGTTAACAGACAAACCAATGCTTAAAAGCTGAAAAGCTAAAAAATACAGAGAAAAGGTACATGAAGTACTAACATTGAACTTATAAAACCTAGAGCCCAAAAACAAGGAAGAGAGCTTACCTCTTGTGTTACAAAAACTTTTCTCCTCACAAGAGGAGAACATGGCTGACCTCTTCCGCCACTCCCTAGACGCTGGGGGGCAGTGAGGGTGGGGCTGATGGCCTCCTCATACAGCAAGAAACCAACGCGCGGAGATTTTAACCAGAGAAAAAAATATAAACTTAAGACTGTGGATCTGTATGATCAGAATGAGCAGAATTAACTCTCCAGAATACATGAGAAATATTATAAAATACACGAGCAGTTTATTTAATAATCTTTGCATGTATTAAATCACCTTAGTGAGCTTCTATAGATTAATCAGAATCTTATTAATTTTAATGTTGGTTTTACTATTTTTAGTATAGCTATCCTAGTGATGAATAACTAGTTTTCTTTTTTATTTGTTTTTATTTTCTTTTATAAACAGATTTTTAAGCTTTTTTTGTGATTTTGTTTATATTATTTAATTTTTTTGTTTTAATAGGACCGTCATATCCATAGCACTAAGGTTCCTTTAGGTAGTTAATAGGCATCCTCTAGCCAACTTCCTTACGGCTTTGATTGGTCAGAATCATATTATTAACTGTGTAGAAAATTAAAGCAGATCTGCCAACCTTACTCTATTATTCAGAATAATTTTTCTTAAAGTTCTTTTGATGAAAGAAGAAGGAATTTCGTTCTCTAGAAAACTTTCTAATAGTATATTAATGTGGTAATTGAAGTCCAAATTGTTGCTGCAAATTCTTGAAATTCTTAGGACCTGAGAAATTAGTACATTCTCAATTACTTTGGTTGAAATGTTATTATTCCAGTGTAGATATTTAATTACTTTGAAAGGAAAATTAGCTCTTTTATCAAAGAGGCTAATAGATGGGTTACCTCTGTTGAGCTTAATGCTTAAGTCTAGGAACTCAAGTTCCTGATTACTGTGGTTGGTTTTACATAAGTTAAGAGAGCTAGGATAGATATTATCAAAATCACTCTCTAGTATACAATATGTATATATATAGTACATAAGATAGACAGATATACATTAGATAAATAAAAGAGTTGACTTACGGGGTTTGGTGGGGGGGGGGGGTTAAGCTCCAAAGCGTGCACTTTCTCTTTTACATCAGTTGGTTGTTGCTTTTCACATGTAAATTCGCCGGTATTACAGGAGGCACCATGCACTTTTTTAAACAAATATTTTATTTCATCCAAATAAGTTAAGGAGAAAAAAAAAGGACGAAACTTAAAAACTTTATCTGATAAGTTGTTAAGGAACATTCCATGCGTCACATTAAAATTGCCATTATTGATATGGTAATTCCATATTCTTTCAGTGACACAACATGCGACTGATACATTTTTTTAATTTTTTTTTTTTTGTATTTCAGCATGATGTCGGAAAAGTACATATCTAAATATTTCATACAGAATAAAGAAACGACACTGGACAAAACAACCCGTAATGAAAAATACATGTGGATGAAGTTTTCTGAATTTTTTTTTTTTTTTTTTTTTTTTTTTTGATTGGAGGTTTAACGACCACCGTGAGCAACTCAATGGGCTATAAGCAGTCGCCTGTCCCTAATTTAGGGTCACTGGTTCCAGGGAAGGGAGAGAGCCAGTGCCGTAAGACAAACACACCATCCATGCCTGACCGGGATTCGAACCCGGACCCCTTACGGACGAATGATCAGAGGCCAGCACCTTAGACCACTGTGCCACCAGGGCGGCTCTGAAATTTGCAAAGGTTTACAATGGTAGACTATCAACATTTTGTGCATTATAGTAAAGCCGAAGATTAGCAAAACATTTAAAGACCTGTACCATAATTGTCCAGTTTCATGCGGAAACATATGATTACTCTGAAGGATGATTTTCTTGTGAAATAAGTATAAAATAGCAATAAATTACAATGATGTAGAGTATTACTTCTGAAAATTTTAAATGTTGCTCATAGAGGGTAGCACATGCAAATGCATTTTGATTTTGTACTGAAATTTCTTTGTGATTCTGTACAAGAATTACAAAGAAATTTTTATCTGAAGCCAGAAAATTACTATACACTGAGTGGACAGAAACCATAGGATTTCTCTATCAGAAGGAATATTCCAAGTCCAATAACTTCATTTAAAAAAACAGTTTAATGAAAAAGTTACTGAATAAAAGTTGTGTAGAACTCTCAATAGAATCTACCAAAATGCAACGAAATTTTTTTTTTTTTTTTTTTTGATTGGAGGTTTAACGACCACCGTGAGCAACTCAATGGGCTATAAGCAGTCGCCCGTCCCTAATTTAGGGTCACTGGTTCCAGGGAAGGGAGAGAGCCAGTGCCGTAAGACAAACACAACATCCATGCTTGACCGGGATTCGAACCCGGACCCCTTACGGACGAATGATCAGAGGCCAGCGCCTTAGACCACTGCGCCACCGGGGAGGCCAACGAAATTTAGCATCAATTATTTATTTGCAAGAAAGTGGATTTTAAAAAAGATTAAATTTGTTTCCCATCCTATAAATATTTTAGTTAAATCCAGTTAAAACAGGAAATAACACCCAATTATCAGGATGACTTTATTCAATGCTGGCGCTGATAATAATGATGTTCCAACTTCTCTGAGCATCCCGAATGTTTGAATTTTTTTAAATTGCCACTATTTCAATTTTTGGGGAAAATTTCAAAAATTGAGGACATTTGACGCCCTAGGCCAGTTTTTACAGAATTTGGGACAAAACATTGAAATTGAGGACTGTCTCCAAAAAAATGCGGATGTCTGGTCCAAGGAGACTACTCCTATACACGCAGCATTGGCCGCCATAAGTCACCGTCCGTGCAGCAAATGACGTCATGGGCAGGCACGACGCAGCCGCAGAAAAGAATCTGCTCTGAAACCAATGGAACAAAAGCTTCTAAGCATATAAACAGATAAAATGAGTAATTCAATAATCTTTATCAATGATACACAAGCTTACTATTTTATCAACGGTATAATTTACTAATATCTGTTCAAAAACGTTAAATTTAACCAATGAACTTTACTACGTGGTATATTATATTGAGTTCTTTAGCAGGATATCATAAAAGTCCTGTCATTTTTTCTGTTCTTCACGTTTTTTTTTACACAAGTTCGCTGAAAACTACGACACCCAGACTCCTTAACCTCTTATTCAATCTGGCGGTGTCATATTGAGGGTAAATGGTATATTTATTTAAAATATGAACTAAACAACACATAACTTATTTCTTAAACGAAAAATGAGCGATAGGGTTACAATAAGATTGTTACCTCTTGATTTGCAGTCTTTTTTTGATTAGTTGCTCCCGGTATACACTCAAGAACAAAAAAACTGCGTAGTCGAAGTTCCATAAAATGAACGTTCCCCGTAAGCAACAATGAAGTATTTATGATAGCTAAAACCCATAAAATCTTTTATCGAAAACACAAAAAATCCTTGTCCTCAAAATAGAACTTGAAAGAAAATTAATCCAATGAAAATAATAAAATCGAAATAAAAACCCATTACTCCAACCTCAAATTCGACTGAGAACGATATGCTAGTTCGCTTTTCTGTTCTTCACGTTTTTCCCCCGAAAACTACGACACCCGGACTCCTTAACCTCTTATTCAATCTGGTGGTGCCGCCCCGGTGGCGCAGTGGTCTAAGGCGTTGGCCTCTGATCATTCGTCCGTAAGGGGTCCGGGTTCGAATCCCGGTCAGGCATGGATGTTGTGTTTGTCTTACGGCACAGGCTCTCTCCCTTCCCTGGAACCAGTGACCCTAAATTAGGGACGGGCGACTGCTTATAGCCCATTGAGTTGCTCACGGTGGTAGGTGTTGCGACTTCTGAGCTCCGTCAATTCGTGCGTATTTTGTGTGTTTCTAGAGAGTTGTGTATCCCAAGTTTTACAGCATTTCCCTTTGGACGGTTCCGCTATCGTTTGTGATTACTCCCAGATTGGTGAGTTGCTTTTTTCTTTTGCTATTACATCTTGTTTATCTCTCAGCCGAGCTGGTCGAAGCTACGATAGTCGGCGCCATTGCAAATGGCGTCTTCCGGCGGTGAGGTCCCGGATCAGGATCTCACTTCCGGTGTTCCTTCGATGTTGATGACAACCTCTTCTTCTTCCATGGGAGCTGCCCTCCCCACGTGGCGGCGTTGCACTACCCTCAACTAGTGACGTGAACAACCTCTTTCCTCAGGCTGTTCCGTTGCCTTCTCACTCATCTCAAGCTGCCACCACCTTCGTTGCTGACGATGACGCAATGGATGTCTCGTGCAACGGTGCCTTCCCCAAGTCGTCTCAACCTTTGACGTCATCGTTTACGTATGCCAATGCCATGGCCTCTTCCACTGTGCAACGCCCACCGCAAGGCATGTACGCCGGCGCCGAAGCTCTCCAATCACAACTACAACGTGACGGAAATACCATTTCTTTGGAAATTCCCCAAGACTCGCCAGCAGGTACTGCTTTCACTACGATCTTAGACAGAGGTGTTGTCTTTGAATCCTTGCCAAACACCTTCTTCAAAGATTATTCCACCGCTTTAAAGCGGCAATTTCCAAAACATGCAATTTCCCACATGTTTCGGCGAGGCCGGACGATTGTGGTTTACTTTTCCACGGCCCACTCTGCTCGTGCTGTGACGAATGCCGGTCTCACCATTGGTGATCAACATCTTCTTCCCAGTTGCCGAGCGCCCAATGAATGTGTCCTTCTACCCGGTACCCCCTGAGGTGACCGATACAATTTTATTTGCGGTTCTTGCGTCATTCGGCCGCGTGGTTGGAACGATTCAGACATATTCTGCTGCCCCTAAAGACCCCGAAGACAACACCCTGCTGGGCGCTCGGCGCGTGGGTAGAGTTGTTTTTTCTTCCCCGGAGGACATCCAAACCATTCCGACTCATTTCAAAGTCAAGTGCGGTAACCAGATCCGCTATATTGATGTGCTCACTGAACATCACTGCAGCAAATGCAAGAAGTTTGGGCACTTTTACAAGCAGTGTCGCAATGCTGATGCTGCCCCACAAGATTCACCGCAGGTGACTTCTCTTCAATCCTCTGACTCGCCCTTGCCTCCACGACTGTCGTCTGAAGCACCTCTGAGACGGGAAAGGGGTCCGTCATCGACTGGTGTGCAGCCATCTCTCTCCGCGACTGACTTTCCAGTGCTGCCGGAGTCCTCCAAATTCCGCGCCCCTGATCCACCAGCTGACTCCGCTGACGACCGTGTTTTGTCAGCTACTGAAGTATCAATTGCAGATACTGACGGCGCTTCCACCAGTACGGAACAGACCATGAGTGACACCTCCGAGCCTGATCATAGCGCTCGCCAAGATAAGAGGGTGGCGCCCAAATCTCCTCGCAACACCACCAAGCGAGGGAGAGCTGCTGGGAGCTCCACTCGCTCCTCGTCCCGGACTCGCCAGAAACCATCTTATCTTCAAGACTTTGATACCACTTCTGACCCTTCCTCTCCAATGGTTTCATATGAGGTCTTTGATCAGACTCTTCGCGACACATCGTTCCCGTCTTTGCCTCTTACGTATGAGGAGCTACATGCTCTCACCTGTTACACGGAAAAGGCGCACGGCTTCCTCCAGTATGCGAAGACCCATGAAGCTGGACTTCCTGCATTCCTGCAACAGCTTTCCGATCTGGATAATCTTGTGGACAATTCTTCTTACTTATCTGGTCCTTCCGCTAAGACGGCCAAGTTCATTCGTAAACAGATCAACGGACTCAAGATTTCTATCACCAGGCTCACCACGTCGCCGGGTGACCTGGCACTTTCACGGTAGTTTCCTTCAACTGTCGGGGGTTTGGATCCCCCGAGGTGAATTCCGCCGTGCATGAGGACCTCTCGGCAATTTGTGCCGATGTCCTTCTGCTCCAGGAAACGTGGTGCTCGCCTACAACACCTTTCCATCAGTGGCGCCGATGGCAGTGCACCTTCCATCATGCCCATCGTGTACTGCGTTCAGGCGGAATTGCTGTCGGAATACATCACCGTTTTCGCCCATCTATCACTTCTGTTGCTGTTAACAACTTATTTACCGATCAATTACAATGTTTTACATTTTGCATCAATTGTGTACCATATCATATCTTTAATGTGTATATTCCTACTGACGACTCTCAACTCCTTCCGCTTTTTCATTGCTTTCGGACTGCGCTTGAGGCAGTCCCCTCGGGGACTTTTGCATCCTCGGGGGTTACTTCAACTGCACTCTACAACCGTTGCTTGACCGCACATCTACAGGAGGGGAGCACCGCTCCCTTCTTGTCAATCTGCTTACTCAACTTATTACCGATTTCCATTTTGTTGATTCGTACAGGCATATTCACCCGGACACCATTTCTTATACTTGGCGGAATTCTCCAGCACAAGGTTCGGCGGCAGCACGTCTCGATCGCATATATGTCATCCCACCGCTGCTTCCAGCGATCACTGCGGCGAGACATCATCCATCTACCTCTTCCGACCATTCTGCTGTGGCGCTTACCATTTGCGTTTCCTCTTTCCCGCCTTCCAGACAACGCTCCTGGACCTTCGATGATTCTTTACTCTTGGATGTGGCGTTTTGCGCCGACGTCCGCCGTTTTCTTGCTGATAGACTTCATCTCATCAGTACCGCTTCCAGTACCCTTCGTCTATGGTTAGACATCAAACACGATCTTCGTCTGCTCGTACGCCGTCTTTCGTTCGCTATTCGTAACGACCGTGCGAAGGATATTTGTAATCTCCGTTGCTCCTTGGCTGCAATCCCCTTACAAGATCCCGCTTACCTTGTTGTTCAGGCTGCTTTACGAGCGAAACTCCATCCGCTCGCCGTGGAGGCTACTCGCAGGCTGAAGATGCTTCATCTTTCTTCACCGGAGATTTCCTACGAGGAGCTCTCACGTACCGAGAGAACACACCGTACGTCGAAGACACTACGCCACCTTCGCCTACCTGATGGTACTATCTCATCTGACCCGTCAGGTCTCTGCACGGAAGTTCGGCGCTTTTTCCAGGACAAATTCCGTGCGGTGGTGCCAACTGATGCTATCTCTTCCTCCCCTCTTTTTTCAGCTCTGCCTCAGGTCCCACCCCGACTCTGCGATCCTCTTCTTTCCGCCTTCTCTCCTGCTGAATTTCGGGAAGCGTTTGCCTCCCTTAATTCACGCGCATCCCCGGGACCTGACGGCCTTCCCTTCTCCTTTTACCGCGCCTTCCTCCCGTCTCTGATGCCTTTTCTTCTCGCTTGCTTTTCTTGCGCCCAAATCTCTTTAACACTGCCGCCGGAGTTTACTGTAGCGCATATCATCTTGCTGCCCAAAAAGGAGACCTTTTGGACTTGCGAAACTGGCGCCCCATTTCCATTCTCAATCTGGACTATAAGCTTTTGACAAAACTTCTCTCTCGCCGCTTGAACTCTGTGCTTCCCTTTCTTATCTCCCCCGACCAGTCCTACACTGTGCCTGGTCTGTCCATTTCTAACAACAGCTCCTTCCTCCAGAACATAGTTTTTCTCGCCCGCACCCACTCAGAACCCCTCGCCCTGTTTAACCTTGACCAGAGTTCAGCATTCGACAACATCTCCCACGACTTTCTTTCTGCCACTCCCCATGGCTTTGGCCTTCCTTCCTCCTTCGTTTCTCTCCTTCTCAACCTCTATCGGGGCGCTTTCTTCCACGTCCGGACGGCCTCCTTTTTAACGGCGCCCGTACCTTTTCTTCGAGGAATCCGGCAGGGCTGCCCCCTCTCGGGGCAACTCTTCGCCATTGTCTTTGAACCATTCCTCCTGGCTGCTCGAAGATCACTCCTGTCTACTCTTCCTCCGTCAGTTGCCAGCACTAGGCACCATGAGTGCGTACTTACAGCATTTGCAGATGACGCAACCTTCTGTCTCCGCCAGGACGTCCAGTTTGACAATCTTCTCTCCACCTACCATCTTTACGCTACTGTTTCTGGCGCTTCGCTTAATGTCACCAAAAGTACTGGTTTGTGGTGTGGGTCGTGGATGGGCCGGACCGATACCCCCTGGGGTGCGGTCTGGTCCTCCTCGACTCAGAAGATCCTTGGAGCCCATATCGGTCACCCCTATACTGCGGGCCTTTTGACATGGACCAGTTTGCAGTCTAGGTTACGTCATCAAGCAGCGTTTTGGAGATTTGCGATTCCCATTACTTCTTACTGTCAGCGAGCTCACATTTTCAACGATACTTACTTTCCCTCTGCACCTATTCCTGGACCTCCACCGTCTTCTTGTCAACCCGCCTGACGGAACTCAACAGCATCTTTACTTCAGTAATCTGGGCCTCCAAGCACTGGTCAGCCGCTCCGACGCTGTATCTCCCTGTCAAGCATGGGGGCATTAATCTTGTAGATGTTCACTGTTACTATCGTGCATACCGCATCGCCTCCTTCCTTCGTCTCGTCACTTCGCCTTCTCCTTCTCTTACACTTTCTCTTGACGTTATTCTTTCTCTTCGCGATCCATCCTTCACTTTTCTTCTTTTCCTCAGGATGGACTATACTATTCCCTCTTCAAACTTTCCTACTATTTTATCTGAGGCTCTGGCGCTTTTCCGTTCCCTCCCTCTCTCTCGTTCTCCTCCTACCACCACCCTGGATCTCCTTGCAGAACCACTCTTTTTCTCTACCCTGGTTCACCCCCCCCCGATCAACCTTTCTTTCTTTTTTTCTCATGGTTCCGTGCCGGCATCCTAACCGTGCAGGCCCTCATTAATCCCGATTTTTCCTGGAAACCCCTCGACTTACTCTTTTCCACCCCAACTCCTACCCTCGAGGACGACTATGCCCTTCTCCGTTTCTCTCTTCAGCTTCTCTATCCTTCTCTTGTTTCTGACAACGGCCTCCTCGTCGTCCCCGGCCCCAGCCTCCTTCTCCCTTTCTTTCTTCCTTTTCGTGACTCTGTCGCCCCTGTCCTTTCTTTTACTACCGCTGCCCTGTACCGTCTCCTTCGAGCTCCCTCTGAGTCCCCCTATCAAATTTCCGGGGTTTCTCCTTCCTCCTCCTTGGCCGTTTGGTCTGCTTCTTCTTCCCCCTTTATTCTCCGCTAGAACGTAACACCCACTGGCGGTTCCTTCATCGCCGGCTCTCTGTCCCCCATCTTCTCTATCGCATGTCTCTTATCTCTTCTCCTCTCTGTCCTTTCTGTGGCGTTGACGGAGACGTCGCTCATATGTACTGCCACTGCCCTATCTTGCTGCCACTTCTTCATACTGTTTTCCGGTTAGCTGACATAATTTGCTCCAAGGACTTGCCGTTTCACGCATTTCCGTGGCTGTTGCTCACAAAACATCCGCCCACCCGCCTTCCGGATGCCTGCTGCTTTCTTTTCGTACTTACCAAGCAAGTGATTCACTCATTTCATCAGTCTCTCAGGAATTCTCCTGACCTTCCATCCCTTCTGTCGGCCGGTGGACGGCTGCGGGCTAGCTTTCGGGGCCGGCTTGTGGCGCGCCTCCGGTTGGAACTCACAGCTGCATCTTCCGCACACACAATCGACACCTTTCAGAACACCTGGGCCCAGCGCACCGGGTGGTTTTCTATTCATGGTTCTGCCATCCTACTGGTGACTTGATTGTGTCCTCTTTTAGAATGTCTTTGTTTTGGTGTTTGGCTGTTCTCTTCACCTTGCTAGTACCTTGCTTACTGAGTTATTTTACTTATTTTTGTTCTGCTCCAGCAGGCTGTGATTCTGCATGTAAATATGTATAGTATGTTACTTGCTCTTCACTTTTCTTGTTTTTCTTAGCATTGTATATTAAGTGGTTTCTGAACTGTTTTGTGATCTTCTGATATGTCAATGTGCACCACTCATGTTATATGTACTGTGCTCCTATGTAGTGCTGGGTTCGAAACTTTATCTTCACTGTTTATTTATTGTGCATCCTGTATTTTTAATGTATTTTCAAGCTCTATATATTGCATCACAGGTCATTTACCTAAAGTCTTTTGCGTGTGTTCAGTGTCACAGGACAGGTCTGTCCCCATTGTGGGTTTTTAGCATTTTGTATTTATACTTTTGGGTGGCTATGCCCCTTGTTCATGTATATATCATTTTCATGTATCATTCATATTTTTCTCTGTATTCTTTCCTTGTCCCTTTTGACGAGCTGTATCATGCCTTTTGTCAATAAAATGTTGAACTGCTCACGGTGGTCGTTAAACCTCCAATCAAAAAAAAAAAAATCTGGTGGTGTCAGATTGAGGGTAAATGGTATATTTACTTAGTTCATATTTTAAATAAATATACCATTTACCCTCAATATGGCCGCCCCGGTGTCGCAGTGGTCTAAGGCGCTGTCCTCTGATCGTTCGTCCGTAAGGGGTCCGGGTTCGAATCCCGGTCAGGCATGGATGTTGTGTTTGTCTTACGGCACTGGCTCTCTCCCTTCCCTGGAACCAGTGACCCTAAATTAGGGACGGGCGACTGCTTATAGCCCATTGAGTTGCTCACGGTGGTCGTTAAACCACCAATAAAAAAAACAAAAAAACCCTCAATATGACACCGCCAGATTGAATAAGAGGTTAAGGAGTCCGGGTGTCGTAGTTTTCAGCGAACTTGTGTAAAAAAAACGTGAAGAACAGAAAAAATGACAAGACTTCTATGATATCCTGCTAAAGAACTCGGTATAATTTAGTTCGTATTTGCCTGCTTGTGACGTCACACCACAGATTAGCTGCGACCTTTGGCGGCAGAGCCATATCATATCATATGCAGAGGATTTTTATTAAGGGAGTGTCTGACCCCAGGTCTTAAACAACCCTTAGAAATAGGAAACTAGGAGATTTGGGCTAGAGCGCCCGATAGGAAAGTGACACGGAAGCGAAGTAGAAAGGGGGAGGAAGACGCCTTTATTTATTACCGGGGGGCCAGTACCCGGGGTCCGACGGCTTAACGTGCCCATCCGACGCACGGCGGATATTTAGTGGATCGAGCGTTCGTACCTGCCTGGGATCGAATCTGAGGCCCTTCCTGTGGCAGTCACGAACGTTGCCCACTTGGCCACCCGCGGCCCTGCGGCAGAGCCAGTGGTGTCTTCAGTAATATAACCTCCTTGGTCTGGTGCTTTCCGTGGGACAATTAGTAAACTGCCACCAGGTCGCGACACACGATCTTCACGTTCAATACTGTTCACTGAAATGTTCAATACATACAACTGGCGAGTTGCTAGGAGTGAAATCTTCCCTATCAATGGCTGGTCCATTTTAATCTACGATTTGCTTCCTTATAAAAGAAAACATGTTTACATAATCATCTCAACCATAATTTGATTTGTAGCCTGGGACACAACATTTTTTAGGCATTTTTTGGAAATTTCCTATGAAAATTATTTTTCCACAAACAACAAATAAATAAAACGATCGGCATAAACAAGTCGCCTAATTATTCACGAAACGTTGCTTAAGCCTAGTTTTGCGTGAACTATTATGTTTGCTATAAAATGGCCCAGTTCATCAATTCATAAGAACTGTGCAATCTAAATTAATAAAACTAATAAATGCCGCCCCGGTGGCGCAGTGGTCTAAGCGACGGCCTCTGATCATTCGCCCGAACGGGGTCCGGGTTCGAATCCCGGTGAGGCATGGATGTTGTGTTTGTCTTACGGCACTGGCTCTCTCCCTTCCCTGGAACCAGTGACCCTAAATTAGGGACGGGCGACTGCTTATAGCCCATTGAGTTGCTCACGGTGGTCGTTAAAATCCAATAAAAAAACAACAACTAATAAATACCAACTTCTCTCCGAATCCTGTATCACCACATAAACTCTTCGGCATTCTTACCGTAAGCGACACACGCTGAACAGAAGCAGTTGCCCGTCCCTAATTTAGGGACACTGGTTGCAGGAAACGGAAAGACACAGTGCCGTAAGACAAACACAACATCCATGTCTAACCGCAGTGCCGTCTTAACGCTTCTGGGGCCCTGAGCCGTCATATTTTTCGGGGCCCTTGATCCTATTTATGTATATACATAAGCTGACCAGAAGTCCCCAATTCTTGAGGACAGTCCTCGAATTTAGTTTACTGTCCCCCAAAACGCCTGATGCCTTTGGGGACGCAAATTGTCCTCAGCCGCCCCGGTGGCGCAGTGGTCTAAGCGATATCCTCGGATCATTCGTCCGAAAAGGGTCTGGGTTCGAATCCTGCTTAGGCATGGATGTTGTATTTGTCTTACGGTACTGGCTTTCTCCCTTCCCTGGAGCCAAAGACCCTAAATTGGGGACGGGCGACTGCTTATAGCCCATTGAGTTGCTCACGGTGGTCGTTAAACCTCCAATCAGAAAAAAACATTGTCCTCAAGTGTCCTCGAATTTACACTTCCTCATTAGCTTGTTAGATTTCTAATGAAAAATATTCTTAAAAGTAGTTTTTGTTGTACTAGTTTTCCTACATTAAGCTGACCAGACGTCCCCAATTCTTGAGGAAAGTCCTCGAATTTAGTTTACTGTCTACAAAAACGTCTGAAGCCTTTGGGCACGCAAATTGTCCTCAAATTTTAATGTTTGTCCCCAAATGTCCTCGAATTTGCACTTCCTCATTAAACCTTTAGATTCCCAATGAAAAATGTTCTTAAAAGTATTTTCCGTTGTACTAATTTTTTTTATTTTTGATTGGAGGTTTAACGACCACCGTGAGCAACTCAATGGGCTATAAGCAGTCGCCCGACCCCAATTTTAGGGTCACTGGTTCCAGGGAAGGGAGAGAGCCAGTGCCATAAGACAAACACAATATCCATGCCCCACCGGGATTCGAACCCGGACCCCTTTCGGACGAATGATCAGAGGCCATCGCGTAGACCACTGCGCCACCGGGGCGGCGTACTAATTTTCCAACATGCTTCTTGTGAAAACAAATACTTCCTTTTTTTTTCTTCTTTCTGGGTTTAACGACCATTACGAGCAAATCTACGGACTATAAGCAGTCACCTGTCTCTGATTTGAAGACATTCGTTCTAGGGAAGAGAGAGAGAGAGATAGAGCAAGTGCTGTAAGACAAACACACCACCCATACCTCATTCGGGAGTCGAACCCGTAACCACTAGGTCAATGCAGCACTGGCGCTGTCAAATTTCGACTGTACTTGTTCTGAGTGTCTCCAAAAACTTTTTTTATTGGTGGTCTAACGACCACCGTGAGCAACTCATTGGGCTATAAGCAGTCGCCGCCCGTCCCTAATTTATGATCACTGGTTCCAGGGAAGGGAGAGAGCCAGTGCCGTAAAACAAGCACAACATCCATGCTTGAACGGGATTCGAACCCGGACCCCTTTCGTACGAATGATCAGAGGCCATCGCTTAGACCACTGCGCCACTGGGGCGGCTCAAAAAACTTTGGCAAAATGCCATGCAATTACTATGGTGTGCAGCCTAATTTTAATTCAGCGCATGTACCTAAGGTAAAGAATTTCACCTTTGCTAATATGTTCTCGTCATAATTTTACTTTGTCAATCCAAATTACCAACATTCTACAAGATATATCCTTTTAAGACACACATTTTCATATGTAATATCACACTTATTGAAGCAATGCAGTTTTGTGACAAAAAGATTTGCATATTTATTTTGAGTACGTATGTGTCCCCAAATGAACTACGGATTTGGGGATGCCACGCCCTTTTGTCCTTAAATCGGCGTCCGAAATGATCATATGTAGAGGATTTTAGGAAGGGAGTGTCTGACCCCAGGTCTTAAACAACCCTTAGAAATAGGAAGCTAGGAGATTTGGGCTAGAGTGCCCAATAGAAAAGTGACACGGAAGCGAAGTACAAAGGGGGAGGAAGACGCCCTTATTTATTACGGGGGGGGGGGCAGTACCCGGTGTCCGACGGCTTTACGTCCCCATCCGACGCACGGCGGATATTTAGTGGATCGAGCGTTCATACCTGCTGGGATCGAACTTGAGGTCCTTTACGTGGCAGTCACGAACGTTGGCCACTGGGCTACCCGCGGCCCACTAAATCGGTGTCCCGATATCTGGTCACCTTATCAATAGCTGAATCCTACTACTGTGACCTGATTGGCTCTCTAAACACTCATGCTCATTGGCTGCATTCAAATGAACGAAAGCTACTTCATAACAACCTAAGCAAGTTGTGCTTCCTTTTTCTGGTTATTTGGCTATAACTTTTCATAGAATATAAATAATTGAACAAATTTTGTTGCATTACATTTTTGATAAAATTATCTTTCCATTGATATATTTATGGTAGTACTCCAAAACAAATTGGTGTTATGAGCCATCAAACCTCAAAAATACACTTTTTCCAAAAGGTTTCCACAATTTTGGAATTGGAAACGACGGTGTATTTAATTGCAGACCCGTCGTTGGGACTAATTGAGGCAGTTCCGACGACGGGGTTAGTGTGTAACCCCGAAGTTTGACAAAAAGTAATATTTATGTCATGCTGGTAATCCTTGTGTTGCAATTTTTTTTTTTTTTGGTTGAAAATTTAATGACCACCGTGAGCAACTCAATGTACAATAAGCAGGCTCATGTCCCTGATTTGGGGTCACTGGTTCCAGAGAAGGAAGAGAGCCAGTGTCTTAAGACAAACACAACATCCATGCCTCATCGGGATTCGAACCTGGACCCTTCTCGGACGAATGGTCATAAACCAGCGCTTAGACCACTGCGTTACCTGCAAAATTTAAATTTTATGATATCAGCATTCATGTTGGTCTGCAGAGATCCAACTCTGACGTCATATGCAGGTCGGTACGTATAACAACAATAAAGAATTCAAGATAAAAATAAATTTTAGTCCAGTCCAGTCCAGTTTGTTTTGTTTACGTGAGTTGTAGGAACTAGGAAGAACTGGGTACAGACATAATATTCTGGAGTGGCAGATGAATGCCCGTAGAATAGAACTTTATGTTCTTATTAAGCGCTAGTTTGTATTTCAGCTGAAATTGCTATTGAAGGATATAAATAGTTTTGTTCGTTTATTGCGTGTGACATGTCATCTTCTGAGAGATTTTATGCTGCTGTCAAAGTGATCGACAGTTTGCCTCAAAATGGTAAGTTTCCCGTAAATGGATATACAAGGATATTTATTACTTCCAAGTCGCCTGAGGGTTTATTTTCTAGAATTCAAGTACGGTATATGTTATTTTGCTTGTATTTGAAATCGAATTGGACTGCGGATTTTTTTGCAACTTGTGTGAGATATATGGTTTTCTTTTAATGTTTGCATTGTGACAGAAAGTGAGCTCTTTAATGTGGGTATTCAGTCATGGGGGGCATTCGTTTTCCTGGTTAATGAATTTTTGAATTTCTTGAAGAAGTCAGAAAAACCCCAGTTACGACAGCGAAAACTTACAGTGCAGAAAAACCGTGTTAAAATAAATAACATAGGTTACTGTGATGGGCTAGAATGCCAATTGAAGCTCCCGATTATTATTTTTTTTTTTTCAGGGTGGAGTAGTGATTTTAACGTTTTGTGATGGAACAAGATTTTCACGTAACAACGTTTTAATGAACTGCCGCCATAGAGCTTTTAATAATTTAGACTTTAATGGAGGACTTTCACACAGCAGACTATTTATTGCATTTGGTGACGACGTACATACTTAATAAGTATAATATGCCTGTTTTAAGTGAGCTTAAAAAAGTTCATTGTAGTGTTTTGTTAAAAGTGGTCCATTTTAACATTAAGCATCATGCTCCTGAATTGTACATACTATGTTTTCATCTGTGAAATTGGTGTGCCTGTATTCTATTCCCTCCCTTCATCTGAATGGAAAACTAGAACTGTCAACATGATTTTGGTATTACACTACATATAGGCAGCGTACCTTGGTGGCTGAGTGATCTGAGGCACTTGACTCCAAACATTCATCTAAGATGAGCCCAAGTTTGAGCCCCCAGGTGAGACACGGGTGCTGTGTTTGTCTGTGTCCCTTCCCTGGAACCATTGGCCACAAATTATGGATTGATGACTGCTTGTAGTTCTCTGATTTGCTCATGGTGGTTGATAAACTCTTAAACAAAAATTGTGTTATGTGGTTTGTGTTCTTAAAATTGAATAAAAACTTACGAGGGTTATTCCGAAAGTAATGCAAAAATGGGCATAACTCTTTTATTAACTGACAGAGGTCGTTCGAATTGTATATGTTGGTAGAGTAGCTCTTCTTCTATACAAAGGTACTACTCAACATAGTCTCTATCGCATGGGATGCATTTGTTCCGTCATGAAACCCAACTCTCGAATCCTCTTTGAAAAAATTCAGGTGTGGACTGTTGTACCCACTTCTTCACAGCCAATTTCTCCTAGTCTGTGTACCAAATTGTTGTCCCCAGAGACTGTCATTCATTGGATCAAACAAATGGAAGTCGGAGGGTGCCAGATTTGGGCTGTACAGTGGATGGAAGACCACTGACCAGCCGAATTTGCTGGTTGCTTGATTTGTTGCCTGAGATGTGTGTGGTCTCACATTGTCATGGTGAATGTGGATCCTTTTCAGATTCTTGTTCAGTCTCTTCCTCATAACTTTTTCTTGAGTGTCTCAATGTACTGGTCACAGTATGGCCACATTCCAGAAAATCAAGGAGAATGCCACCTCTGTCACTTTCTGTGCTGATTGCTACCTCTTGAACTTCTTAGGCCTTGGCAAAGAGGTATGACACCATTCCATGGATTGATTCTTCATTTCCAAATCATAAGAGTACACCCATGTTTCATCCCCTGTCACCAGATTGGAAAAAAAAAAAACGTGGCTTCAAATGCTTCCAGCAGATCAGAGCAGACTTCCAACTTTCTCTCTTTCAAATTGGGTGTCAACTGCCAAGGTACCTACTTTGCACACACTTTCCGATACCCTAAGTCTTTCACCATCTTCTGTGTGACATTGTGATCACAGTCCAATTGTGCAACAAGCTCAGGGATTGTAACTCGTCACTCCACGCAAATCAATTCCTCCACTCGCTGACGATTCATGTCAGTGGTCACAGATGATGGTCTCCCACCACTGTTTGGTTTATTTTCAATGTCGGTTTTCCCTTCTTTAAACTTCTTCTTCCATTTGTGCACATTGCTCTCATCAGTGGTGTCATCTCCGTAAACATTCTGTAGCCTTCTGTGGATGTTGGACCGCCTGCACCCTTCCTTCGTCAAGAACTCAATGACGCCATGTTGCTTCTGCTTGGAATCCATTATTTACCTGCAATGAAAAAGAAGGATTACTATCAGGGTTGGGGTTTTGGACGTCCGAAACTGGTTTTCAATAGGACATGTGGTTTTTACCGTCTAAAACCTAGAGCTGTCAAAATATGAAAAAATCACGTAAAAACCAGTAGATTTTCCTAGAACTGTACTAACAGACTAACAAAATTTTGCATGTGACATTTTGTACAGTAATAATAATTAATAAATATGTTATTATCATGTGCATGTAAAAAAGTATTACTGTACCAGCATTTCAATGAAATATAAATATTTCATTACATTTCAGGAGACAGACTTCTTTATTTTGATTTGGGGAGACTGATTCTGAGGTGCCTAAAACCTGAAGAAGAAAGAAGTGTTTTTGTTTTAGTAAAAAAATCTGAATTAAATTATAAACTGAAATGTACAAAGGTGTGTACAAACCATCAGATAGTGTGTGGCAACATTTTCTTAAGGTACAGAATAAAAGAAAATCTGGAAGTAATAGTAAATATGCCAAATGTAAATACTGTGGAAATGTTCAACTTGGAAAAGCAGACAGATTGAGAAAACACATTTTTTCTTGCAAAGCTGGAAAGGTATGTAATGATAGAACTGTAAGTAATGCAGAAACTGGAGATCGGGATTCATCTAACCTTGAACTTCTAGAAGTAAATGAAAGTGGATTTGTGGTGCCACCAAAAAAGATGAAAACTCAGCAGTGTTTAGATTCCCATATTTTAAAAATAAGTGACAAAACTGCAGAAAATTTGAATATACTGGTTGCCAAATTTTTTTACACCAACAATATTGCCTTGCAGTAGAACATCAAACCTTCAAAGAATTAGTTTCAGCTCTACATCCAGGATATAGAGTTAGACCGCCAAGTCGTAACGCATTAGTAGGAGAACTTTTAGATATAGTGTCAGCAGAAGTCACAAAGAGAACCAAGACGCTTATTGAAGATGGATGGAGTATTATACACAATGATCCACTTATTGCAACTTGTATTCAGTGTGAGGGGAAATCTTATTTTTTGGATTCAGTGGAAGCAGGTACACATACAAAAAATGCACAATATCACAAAGATGTTTTACAATCGGCTATTGCAAAGGCAAAGAAAGAATATAATTGTGATATAAAGGCTGTGGTCACTGATAATATAATTATCTCCAACTATTAACTTGGAAAGAGCACTATTTAACTATCTCAAACCATTCTACAATAGCCATGAAGCCAATATTACTAATGCTACTGAAGTTATCAACAAGTTAAAAACAATTCAAACCTCCAATTTCACAATGGCCAGTTTAGATGTCATCTCTCTATATCCCAATACCCCAACCAATATCGTTATTGACTTAATTAACTCCAGATTAGAAGATGAAAATCTTACAGATAATGTCAGAAACTATTATATCTGCATTATTTTTTGTTACAAATAATAATTTTTTCACATTTAATGGGACAATTTATAAACAGAAATATGGCGCCCCAATGGAGTCCCCAATTTCAGGACTACTGACCGAAGTCGTTCTGCAAGGCATTGAAAACAGTATATTGGATCATTCTAATATATACTTACCATATATATATATATATCTCCGATACGTTGATGATATTTTACTATTTTGGCAGCACTCCAATCTTGAACTGGATAACTTCATTAATCAATTTAACAGTTGTTATCCATCAATACAGGTTAGTAAAGAAATTGAAGTTAATGGCCAGCTAAACTTCTTAGATATCTCTAAACACAAGGCTAATGGAATTATAGAATATTCAGTTTAGCGGAAGCCGTCATGTGTACAGACAATTATCCCAAAGGATTCTACACGCCCTTGGAAATACAAGACTGCAGCGTTCCGCTTTTATATATTAAAAGACCCATTACACACCACTCATCAAATAAAATATCAGAGATCAAAGAGTTAAAATGGATTGAAAAGATTGCAGAAGAGTTTGGATATAATAAAGGATTACTAGTCAAATCTTTATATAACAACATTATAGCCAGTTTACATCGTTCCGAAAATAATATTGAAAAAGAAAAAAGCAATATTATGGAAAATTTCCATACTTACCTCCTATTAGTACTATTTAAAAAAAGAATGTTACAACCATAATATTAACATTGCAGAAACAGTAATTGATAATGGAGGAATACTTACTACTACTAATAATAGATCAGTTCTAAATAAATCTGGCATTTATGTCATTCCAACAGTTAAAGATGATAACCAAAGAGACAAAGTATATATCGGAAGTACGTGTAGAAGATTTTTGACTAGATAAAATGAACATATTACGAATTGGACGAGAAGAGATGAAAAAACTTCATTAATACAACATTGTATCAGAAATCATGTAACTACTGATTGGACTAACACGGAAATTATAACATTGCATAGATCACATGCCCAGTTTCTAACCTCTGAGGCTGTAGTAATTGAGAAAACCAAAAGATACAACTGTGACGTTAATAGTCCAGTAGAGCTTCAGTTCGCATGAAGGTACCTTATTGAACAGGAGAAAAAACATTTCAAGAAGAAAAACAATAACATAAAACAGCTTACATCAAATATTACTTAAAAATACAAGTGCATATTTCTACTCCTAAGTGCTACTTGTTTATTTTGTTTAACTACAGATGGCAACATCATAGATGTGTGCAGTAGAACCCAAACCATGATGCGCAAATATCTGCACGACAGGGCTGAACATGCATTCGGGTTGAGTAGCATACCTGAGCAAGTTGGTGCGGTGATAGCTATGAATATTAGCAGAAACTAGTTTGGTGCCTCACAGTCGGGAGATTTATTTCTTTATGCTTTGCAATCAAGATGATTATTTCTTTTTCAAGACTTCGTTTTTTAAAATTTCGGCAAAGGTTGTAATTCGTTTTCATGTTTCGTTGTTGTCGTGGTGCTTCACAGTCAAGATGATTTCCTCTTCAAGATCATAGTTCGTTTTTTTATTAAATTCAGCAAGATTTTAATTCAGTTTCATATTTTGTTGTTGTTAAAAGAATTTTTTACCTTCATTGTAAAAATTTATCTTGTTCAATTTTATCTGGTGCAGATTTTACAATATCATGAATTTTATTTTTTAAACTTCACAATTGAAAAAAGTTCACATTCTTTGAATGAGTCGGATACTTACGGCAATGTCTTGTGAATAAACACATTACAGGCGTACATATGAAGCCCCGACAGCCACTACGAATATTGTAATAAATATATAGTTCATTGTTTCTTGATTTTAATTGCCGATACTATGCCCCATACGTATCTAACATAATTTAATAATCTTCCGATTGCAGAACTTGCATAACGTGTGAAACAGTAATGACGGACATTTAATGTCAATCAAGTTACATTATCGTGGCCACGTAAAAAGTATGTTCATCGCAAATTGACGAAATTTGAACAATGATACAGGAAAAAAGCCATTTTTGAAGGTTGTTGAAGTAATGTTGATTTATGTTCTATTGGTATTAATGAGCTGTTGGTAGTAAAAAAAATGTCAGCATAATGTTTATTAATGTTCATTCATAGATGCATTTGGCCCCAGTTGGATGTTCAAGTGTTTTGTACTTATACTGAAATTTGTGCATCTGAGTTATTTAAATGATGTGTACTGTACTAATTGCACAGGGTGTCCCACTCGCTACTTTACCCAAGTTTTTATTAATAACCATGATTAATTACAGTAATTGAATAATATTTGGTAAGAACATACCTTTATGTTGAAAATGTCTGCCCTGTGCATCAAGACAATATTGAACATGAGACTCAATATTTTGGAAAGTTTGCACCAGTTACTTTGGTGTAATTGCTGCTGACAAAGCATGGATGGATCTTGGACTAGACCTTTTTTCCTAATGAAGTGTGGATTAACTTTTTGGGATACATAAATACACAAAACATGCATATCTGGGCAGTGGGAAATCCTGACACATTTATCAAGAAACCACTTCACGTACAAAGAATTGGAGTGTGGTGTGTGCACTGTCACATCAGCTGATCATTATTGGGCCCTTCTTCTTTCAGGATACGGTCGCAACAGCCGCTGTCTACATAGAAATTTTTCAGGTGCTCGTTAACCAACTGCACCCTGAAGAGCTGACTACTGGATATTTTCAACAAGATGGGGCGACTTGCCATACATCACATGTGGGTATGGCTGAAAACTGAAATTGAGTCAATCTTTGGAGATTGCATGCTATCTAAAGAAATGTGGCCACCTCAACCTCCTGACCTAACACCCCCAGATTTCTTTATCTGGGCATATCTCAAATCAGTGGTGTTTCACAACAAGCCAACAATCCTTGAGGCATCTGAAGAACAACATCTGTGAGGCAGTGGCAGTGATTACGCCGGAGCAACTGGAGTGAACTTTCTGAAATATTGAGTCTCGTGTTGAACCTGTTTCGATGAACTGGACAGACACTTTCAACATCTCTTATGATATGGTTCTGTTTTCCATGGATGAAGGCATGTTCTTACCAAATATCATTCAATTACTGTTATTATTCATAATGTTATTAATAAAAACTTTGGTAAAGTAGTGAGTGGGACACCCTGTAGTTAAATTATTAATGCTTTCCGACTCTTGGTCTAGTGATTTGAATTCACCAGAAACTGAATCATGATTTATAAATTAGGTTTAAATTATTCTCACATGTATTATTTGGTCCCAGAAAAAGATTTATGTAACAATTTAGTGTCTGCGGTGGGACAGTGACATTTTTACAAGTTATAATATCTGTCTGTCCTCTTTATAAGTTAACCCATGACTTTAATTTTCCATAGCCAACTTTGAAGAGAAATTTTGTTGGGCATACTGTACAATTTGATTGTTGATTTAGTTTTATTTAAACAGTTATTGATGAATTGGCCTTCAGCTGGCCCTCAGCCACCCCAACCTGGTGATTGCACTAAACGGTTATATTGCTACTCCACCCTTGGTCTATGCTAGCTATTAAAATCATTAATAAGGACCATCTTAAAGATAGAATTATTGATGCCTGTGAGTGTATATTGTATAACTCACCCAGCATATTATAAATTTAAAGCAAGGTGAATTACCATCACCATATTTTTATACAGGAGTGCTAGTTCAAAAATATTACTTTTAACACATAACTTTTAACACATCACAAATTGCCTTTGCCCATCCCATTTTCTTTTAATCTTAAGCTCTGGTCTCAGATAGACTGGAATTAAGATGGAGATAATTCTTTCAGGTATGTAAATTTCTTAGGATCAATATTTACCACTGGAAAACAATTGTTGAATTTTTCCCCTTATTGTGATTATTTGTCACCCAATTTGCATCATTTATTGTTCTATAGGTCCATTTCAGCCATCACAGGAGCTACTATTGAAATTTTATGCTTATCACAAGCAAGCTACAGAGGGACCATGTAACACAGAAAAACCATATTTTTGGGATGTTATCTATAAGCAGAAATGGTAAGCAGACCTCAAAACTCTTCTTATAATAAAGTTGGTACTTCTTTTCAAACCAGGTTTAGTACTTCTTTTTGTCAGCAATTGCTGCTAGATGCTAAATGTAGGGAAATGTGTTGTGATTTTTGTATCTATGCTTGGGGCTTTTTTTCTGGCGGAATGCTCCGAAACAGTGTTCTAGCATCATTTTTAACACAATTTTTTTGAGTTTTAGAACAATTATTTAATTAAAATACTATGATAACCATAACATCATCATTATCAACCATTACCAATCCACTGCTGGATAAAGGTCTCCCCAAGTTTCTCCCACAATGGCTTGACTTGGGCCAGTCTCCTCCATGTCACTCCCACATACTTTTGAATTTACAAATAGTAGTATAACTATACCACCGGGGTTAGAGGAAATGCTATCTCACACTCACCAACCTGTTTAGCCAGAGTGCTGAGTTGTGGCTAATCTCCCCTTCCCCCTTTAAAGATTTGGTTGCTATCAAAATAGTGGTTGTGTGTGGTTAACTGTTACAATTGCACTGATATCATGTTGTAATTGTTTCTGGAAAGACAATGAAACAAATAATGCATGTTTAAAAATTCAGCCATAAGTAGTAATGTAGATTATAAACCTTAAAAAAAGTAGGAAATTCATTTCAAAATGATGCTAGAGGTAACTCTGAGTTTAACTAATTAGAAATAATGTTTTTCCTTGATTTGTTGCACAAAGTTTACTTAAGAGTTTTTTTGTATTGCTTTGGGAACAGCAAATGATATTTTGCATAACTTTTTCATGATGATAGCTGTGGTTTCTCTTCATTTTGTAGTGTTCAGCTGATATATAATTTATTTTTCTGCTCATATGTACAGATAATTGCATATCATAGCAGATTGATGAGTTTCACTCTACCACATGGGAAGAAAGATTGCTGTCTGTTCCATATCTATTAGGTTAGGTAGTCACAATTGCATGACTACAGTTTTATCTTGATACTGATGATGCACGTTTTTTAGGTGATTGCTTACAAGTTGGAAGCACTTGTTTTATTCAGTATATTTTGCATCAGAATGCTTTTTCTTTTATGAGAGTAGTTGATGCTTTCTTTTCATTTCAGACACAGTAAATACTGTCTTTTTTTCTCATACAAATTCATTACATGTATTATACAACTTACATAAGGCTTTACTCAGATTAATGTACTTAATTCTTTTATTTTCACAGATGTTTCTGGGCTCTAGATTTTTGTCCGTGACAAAAATCTAGAGCCCAGAAACGTCTGTGAAAATAAAAGAACTCAGAGGAAGTAAAGACATAAAGTAAAGTTCTTCCAGATGGAAGAGAATTAAGTTCATTACATGTACATTGACTACTCCATAGCATGCTCTGTGGAAAAGCCAACATCTGGCTTGTTTACATATGTAGGACTATTGATACTGCTGGCTATCATATAGGGTGATTCAGAAATGTTGGTCATAAATGAAAATATAGGTAGTACTCAACGAAACAAACAAAAAAGTTTTAGTCCGCAGTTCCGGAAACGAACCGTTTCTGAGATAATTGGCATTTTATTGCTGGGTTTCCAGAGGTAATGTAAAGTTGTTTTTTCCCCAGCTGACAGCTATTTCGATAGTTTTTGCACTTCTGAGGAAGAAATCAGGAGGGCTGAATTATTTGAGGGAATGGTTAGACCCCAAACTTGCCCCTCCCCAAAAGTGCCCCCCCTCGACTTCCCCCCAAGGCAAAAAACAAACCACCCCAGTTCTTGTAGTAAAACACCACACACAAGGAATACTTTGAGCTCCTGGGGGACAGTGAAGAGGATGATTTTGGAGAGGGGGTGGGTTGATCGTCCCAACTTTCAGCCCAAGAACAAATGATTCTGAGATGTCTCCTGCAGGAGCTCCCCAAATACAACAAATATACAACACAAATAAACTGTGGGGTGAAACCAACATTACATCTGGTAATCCTGCATGATATTAAAACGACAAACAACATGTACAAATACAGACAGAAGTGTCATGCAGGGTGCTTACCTTCAACAGATGTTCAAAATGTCCTTTGTTTGCTTTGATATAGGCCTCCACTCTCCTTCTCAGCGAGACTCACATTCGTTCAAACATGCCTGGGTTGTGCCTGATTTATGCATATGCAGTTTCCACTCTTACTCGCAATTTGTCAACATTGCCCACAAGTACTGCATACACCCATCCTTTCAAATAGCCCCAGATGCAGAAATCAAATGGATTGAGGTCAGGCGAGCGGGGAGGCCACAACTTATCCATCGCTCTCCAAACGTTGCATTGAGATGCTGCCTCCCCGTGCGATGAAAATGCACTGGTGAACCATCGTGCGTGAACCACATTGTTACACGTGTATGAAAGGGGACATCTTCCAGTAGCTGCGGGAGGTCATGCTGCAGAAAGCGCAGATACAAATCACCTGTAAGCCTGTTGGAAAGCACAAATGGTCCTATGAGACTATCACCTAAAACACCAGCCCACGTTAATTGCGAATTGAACCTGGTGACGTGATTGCTGGATGACGTGGGGATTTTCGGCTGCCCACTGGTGGCAGTTATGGAAGTTGAAAATGCTATGTCTGGTAAATGAGGCGTCATTAGTGAATAAAACATTAGTGAGAAAGCACGGATTTTGCTTGCATTGATGTAGCAGGCACCGGCAAAATGCAACTCTCAGTGGAAAGTCCCTCACACCTAGGGCTTGCACTCGCTGGATATGGTAAGGGTGTAGGCGATTGTCATGCAGAACTCTCCAGATGGTACCTTGACTCCTATTCTCCGCAAGAGCGATTTCTTCTCTGTTAGGCGCTGGTGGATCCGCACAAATATGTGATGATCAGGATGCCTTTGGTTTAGATAGGCCTCAGTGTACATACGCACTGCGAGCGCTGCATTTCCATTTGCCCAACCATACGTGAAATGCATGTCAGCTAACTCGGCATTCGTGAAAGCGTTGCCCATAACAGCCTTTAATAGTAACAGTATGGAACACACTTCGATATTGCCTGTAATGTACATGTTTCAGCCTCCACGTGCTAACTGATGCCATGCAGACATGGTGCGTTCACCGAACCACGATGCAGTCACGGCAGAATTTGCATGTCTTCTGTCATGTGTTAGGAGGTGCTTGCTCTACTGATGCGGGAGTTTTTGCATGAACCCGGTTAGGATCATACAACAGGTCGTTGTCTGTGTGTTGCCTCTCAGAGACTTCCGAGGCACCTGGGTGTCCCATTGATTTGTCAAGCTCTTGCAGAAGACATCTAAAGCATTTTGTTTTTTGTTTGCCATTTTAACATCATGCAGGGTTACCAGTTGTAACATTGGTTTCTCCCCACAGTTTATTTGTGTTGTATTTGGGGAAATCCTGCAGTAGACATCTCAGAATAATTTGTTCTTGGGCTGAAAGTTGAGACCCTCAACCTACCCCCTCCCCAAAATAATCCCCTTCACTGTCTCCCAGGAGCTCAAAGTATTCCTTGTGAGTACTGTTTTACTCCAAGAACTGGGGTGGTTTGTTTTTTACCTGGGGAAGGGGAGGGGCACTTTCGGGGAGGGGCAAGTTTGGGGTCTAACCAGTCCCTCAAACAATTCAGCCCTCCCAATTTCTTCCTCAGAAGTGCAAAAACTATTGAAATAGTTGACAGCTGGGGAAGAAAACAACTCTACATTACTCTGGAAACCCTGCAATAAAATGTCAATTATCTCAGAAACGGTTCGTTTTCGGACCTCTATTGACTAAGAATGTTTTGTTTATTTCGTTGAGTACTACCTATATTTTCATTTATGACCAACATTTCTGAATCACCCTGTATATGAAAGTTAACATTCACAGCTGATGGTGAAAGGTCACAAAACTACCACACAGTATGTAGAACAGAATTTTGGAACTGACTGTTTTTTCTACAAAATGCATAAAAGTACTTCGAAAGTGAGTGCCATTTTACTCCAAGAACTGGGGTGGAGTGAAACAGCACTCACCTCAGAAGTACTTCCAAGAACTGGGGTGGAGTAATGTATCTTTCTGTGGCAGTAGCCAGCTGATTTGTTTACAGCTGACATTGTGCCTCTCCGTGTACCACAACGCAAAATAAATAGGTCCATGACGAAATGCAAAACAGTGTTGCATTTCTTAAAGAATACATATACACTGCTCAAAACAATTAGGGGATATCATGGTTTTGCTATGAACTACTGACATCAACTGTTTGTATGCTAAGAGTAATTGAAGGAAAGTGATTAGAATGAAACTTTTGCACACTTACAAACACCTGAGTATGCAAATTTTTTGTGTGTGTGACGTTAAAAAGGGCTCGTTTCCGTCAGCGAATGAAAAGTGACAGGTATCATATGATCGTTTAGTCCAGGATAAAAACGACTCACATGCTTTGAATGTGTGTTATTGATGAATGTGATGTCCAAACAATGTGATTTACCCGAATCTGTAGCCTGGAAGGCTATCAGTCGCGCAGAAGCAGGTCAAACCCAATCGCAAGCAGCAGAAGCCATTGGAGTGTTTCAAAGTGTGATTTCCAGATACCAGAAAGGTAAGGTGAAGTCCAGAGCAAGGCCATTGGAAAGCAACATCAAGAAATGAGGATCGGTTTTTCACAATGACTGCCAGGAGAAACCGGAGTATGTACACCACTCTTCTGCAACATGAACTCCATACGGCTACTGGCACAAATGTTTTAACTCAAACTGTTCGGAACTGACTCCACAGTGTTGGTCTGTGTATTCGACGACCTATGGTATGTGTTTCTTTAACCGCATGCCACCGTGCTGCCCGCAGACTTTGGGCACAGGACCATGCCGATTGGAGAAGAAATGAATGGAGCAATGTTCTCTTCTCAGATGAGTCACACTTTACTGTACATCCTGACAATAGGCAACTCATCATTTGGAGAGAACGAGATATTCGTAAAAACCCATTATTTGTGCAAGAAAATGTTCGATTTGGAGAAGGCGGAGTGATGGTGTGGGCCGGTATCTCTATCAATGGTCAAACCGACCTGTACATCATCAGAAATGGAACACTTACTGCTCAGCGGTATAGGGATGAGATCCTCAGACTGTTAGTCGTCCCTTATGCTGCAGCAATCGGAGATGAATTCATTTTTGTGGATGATAATTGCAGGCCACATCGCGCTCGATGTGTGGACAACTTCCTGTTTGATGAGGGAATTGTCTGAATGGACTGGCCGGCATGTTTCCCAAACATGAACCCCCATCGAGCATGTCTGGGATTCTGGAGAGAAGGGTTGCTGCTCGATTAACCCCTCCACAAACAGTACAGTAATTGGAAAGTGCTCTTCTGCAGAAGGGGATGAAATTCCCCAATCCCTCATTAATACTCTGATTGATTCCATCAGTGGCGAAAGGTCAATGGAAGCAAGTGAAGCATTGCTTCCCTTTAGTTCATGCGCTTTCTTTTGCGTGAATTAAAAATATGTAGCATTAAAGTAAAATAAAAATATCACACCAACATAACACATCAGACATTTTTTTTTCAGTATCTTTTATTTTTAAGAAAACAAATTCATATTTGTATTTTTACGAAAACAAGAACAAATGTCTATGGCTGTGGCTGGCCACTCGTACGTAAGTCGCTCGTTGGAAGCAATGCAGATAATGCATCCAGCTGAACCTCAGCAACACGGCATGCCCACCCGCAGAGTGGCCAGCCACAGCCAGTAATGCTATGCTAAGCATAGAGCGTGGGGAAGCATTCTCCCAAACGCTTCCACGGCGCCGAAGGCAGAACCACACAAGAAAGTTTCAAGGATAAAGCCACTAACTTGAGTATGCGCTCTTTCCAAATGTTCAGTTATCAGACTCAGCACTCAGAGGACTCCCGTAACAATAGTTTGAAGTTGCAATTTGTCACAAGTTTTCTGTTAGTGTAATTAGTTGATTCAGTTTCATTATTGGCTTATGGTTTGAATTTACAGTAGTTTTATGTTGCACGTTCTTTAGCGGTGACATGTCATTATTTCAGGAATATAAAAATAAGCGTTACTTTTATTAGTGTAGCTATTTGTTTCTGCGACTCTTCTGAGGAATGTAAGCGCCATGGAAGCAATGGACTTTGGCCCATCTACAGTACACGACCACATGAATTCCCAAAACTCCGAAGATTGCATTCTAGAAAAAATACTTTCTCTGTCTTTTGGATCATTTTCATAATCATATAAAATCACATTTATAAATAAAAACAATATCTCACTCTCCCTTTTTCCAAGAGCCCGAGCCCGAACCGCAGTAAATATTCTACAGTCAGAGCCCGATTCGGACCTGTGCACTGCTTCAGGCTTTTGGGCTCAGGCTCAGCCCGTCTCAGCTCTGATAAAAGCAACCCCCAATTCTTTTCATTGTGTGGGTAGACAAGTTTCTTTTCTTTTCAACATTTTCACTGAATATTTTTTTTTATAAATCTTTGCATTTGAACTTCTACATAGACATTTCTTTTTGGTAGTACCGCACATGGTCGCATTTGAAGGTTGTGTGTGTTACGATGCTTTCTGCCATACCGTATTGTCAACGTAGCATATAAACTGCAGGTCACTTGCTGATTTTAATTATTATAAATTTTCATTCATATCACTTTTGCCATCTATTTATTGCATATTAACTGCATTGCTTCCCTTACTTACAAAGTCATGCTTTGCCACTGGACTCCATGCCTCACAGGTGTGCAACATTTCTTTCTCTCAGGGAAAATCATAACCCCTATTAAATCCAATTTTCTGGCAAAAAATTTACCTTTATTTTCATTTTTATATGTTCATAAATATGCATTTTTTTGTTCGTCTCCTCAAAAATTATTAAATTTAAATTACTAATTGTTTCAGCCATGTTTTTCTTTTCACATAGCGTACTACGTCTGTAGTTCCTATTCCAACCTCCAAAGTTTTCAGTCACTCACATTTTTCATACAAAACTATGATATCTCCTAATTGTTTTGAGCAGTGTATATATTTCAATGAGACCAGTAAAATACATAGAATGGAAAGTGAAATATATCTCAAATCATAATTTTTTTCTTACTACTTGAGTGCGAAATCAATGTCTCCTTCTGTGACGCATGCTCTTCATTGGCTGATGGCAAGAGTTGCATTTCGCTATACCTTGAGAGCAGAATAATCAAATGTGCCGGTTATCCATTGATCATGATGTGCTTCACTCTTCTGTAGGGAGGAGCACAGCTGAGGATATAACTGACAGAATGATCGCATAGGCAAAAAATATCACACATCAGAATGCAAATAATAGCTGTGAAAGCTGGCACAGGCATCAATGTCTTTTAATCTACCACCTAGTTATTCTGGTACTGTTGTAATCATTGGCAGCTCATAATTAGCTGAGATGGGGTTGGGGACATTTCTGAATTTTGTAGATATCACTTTTAAAGTTAAGTTGTTGTGATGGTGTTAGAGCTTTAAAAGAAGTTTATCCATATATAAGATAATGTTGTACATATAGTGAAGTTTCACAATCAAGTTTTGATTGACAGAGTTGTTGAATGGAACAAACAAAATCCTGGTAGAAAAAATTCATGTTATTACAAAGTACTGATATTCCAGTTTGCTTAATTTCATATGTAATAATTGAACTTTTACCCAACTTTCATCAACAGGGTTGATTTTTCAGATTTAATCCTAACTGAAAGTACATTCAGTTTTCTTTATGCAGTTATAACTGCACTTTTTTGCAGAAAATTATGTTTTGGAAATATTCAAAACAATAAAAGTTAACATGGAAAAGTTGGAACCAGTTTGAATGCAGCCCATTTATTAGGTGTTATCTGCAATGGGTGGAGACATGTCATTGGTTACCTGTCTAATAAATCAATCCATCTCTGATTTGATAATGCAGTCAAAATTTCTGAATGGATTCTGAAAAGTTTAGTATGTGGGTCCTTGATAAATGCCAAAAATGACGATTATGGGCAAAACACGTAACAATATTAACAAAGAAAGGTGACTTGATCACGCTAGTTACGTTAACTAAAACTTTTACAAAAAGTTCGTAAGTTGGAAGCTTTCGACCTTATCTTCACATACAGGAGCATTAGCCATAGAATTTTAGAACATAGAAAAGATGTTTCGAAAGGCAATCCCAACACTGCCTTGTCTATTTTGACAATGGAAGACACATCTGCAGTTCCCCACTGAACGAAGCAAAACGAATTGCTTCGTTTGACAATCGTTTTGCCCTCCGTTACCGTGAAAGCATAGAAATTATTTTCAACTCAATGACTTGCAACTCCGAATCTCCTCTCTACATTCCGTTGATCTGGAGATCAATTCTAAGTTTTGGCAACAAAAATAGGAAAAATTCAAATGTAGAATCTGGCAACAATCTTAGTCCTCCATTGGCGTGATGAAGACCTAAGATAAGGTCGAAAGCTTCCAACTTACGAACTTTTTGTAAAAGTTTTAGTTAACGTAACTAGCGTGATCAAGTCACCTTTCTTTGTTAATATTGTTACGTGTTTTGCCCATAATCGTCATGTTTCAAAGCTACGCAACTTCCGGGCATTTTATTTTGGACTGGACGAAAGATTGGATTTCCTTCCGGAAACTTCGGACTCAAGTCACTAATTCTCTTTGCAGCCTTCGTTTTCTTGTTTCCTGCAAGACTTCTGGCATTCTTCCCCAAGCTTTTCAGATCTGCAAACCCATCTTCAAAGGACGGTGCCGTGCGTTACTACAGCAAACCAGCCATAACCTCCTATCTGCCGCTATCCGTGACCTGCGTTCCTCCATTGCTAAAACTGAACTTTCCTGCTACATTAGCTACCAATCACTGGCTGCTACCACTCATCCTGCTTTGCTTGATATTTTCATGGTTCGCATCAACCAAACCCTCTCAACAATTGAAGTAAATGAATATGCTCGCCATACAAAGAAATTCAATTTTCTACTCTCCAAGCAAAAAAGTCAAGCAACATCTCCGTCATCAGCCTCTACTGACAAGCCAAAGTATGTAAATTTTTCTTCTGTCACTATTCCTCCTAGCTTGGATAAATTCTTATCATTAGGCCCAAAATTTTCACCTGCTCTTCCTATCAATCTTCCACAAACTGTTTCTGTTATAGAATCAGCCATCCACAGAACTGAGACTGTTCAGCAGCCTATCCTTCGTGCCAACGCTGCTGTTATCTTATCCAAGCAAAATTCTGTGCCAATCAAGTACTCTTCTTCTTGTTTAAAAGAATTCAGGTCATTTATTCAAGAAAATGACCTAGCCGTATGCAAAGCAGATAAAGTTGGTTGCCCAGTCATCATTGGTAAAGAAACTCTAAACCAAAAAGTGCTTTCTTTTCTTACATCTGCTAACTGCATCCCTTTACAGTCAGACACCACCAACTCACTCAAAAACTCAGTTGACAGATTAGCTAAGAAAGAAACTCTTCAATCCTTCCTTGGTGATATATCACCCCCTCCTTACTTTAGAACTCCCAGGCTCTTCCTGCAAGTGAAACTGCATAAAGCTGGTAACCCCATCAGACCTTTAGTGGAATATTCTTTTTCTCCAGCAGTAAACCTTGAAAAGAGATAGGTCCTCAAATGCAAATCCCTGGCAGCCAACCATCCTCATACAGTTGTCTCTACTTCAAACTTCATCCACAACCTTCCTAATTCCTTTCCTCCTTGTGATAATCTGTATACTCTTGATGTAGAATCTTTGTTTCCCTCTGTACCATATTTTGATTCCTACATGCTCCTCATGAAGAAATTGATTCTTCATTTTAAACCCCCGGTCCTCTTATCAAAGATCTTTATGATTGTTTCCACACTATTCATCAACATAGTTGTTTTGTTTTCAACAAAATTGTGTATAGGCAACAATCTGGTCTCCCCATGGGCTCACCTCTTTCCCCTCTGCTTGCTGAAATCTACATGCAACATATTGAAGTTTCCATAATTCCTCTACACCCTTTTCAACCTTCCCTATGGTTAAGATATGTAGACGACATTTTCATTAGCTGGCCACATTCCGAGTCTGAGCTACAGATACTGATCAACTCCATTACAGAAAAATTTCCTTCCATTAAGCTCACTATATCTAAGGAAGTAAATCACAAAATTGATTTCCTGGATGTATCTATCTGCAGAAACGCTGATCTCTCCATTACTCGTTCCGTCTATCGAAAACCTTCTGCAGCCACTAACATCATTCCCTACAAATCTTGCACCCTGCATCTCTACAAGCTTGCAGCATTGAAGTCCTACATCCACAGGGCTCATATCATTTGCAACAGCCAACTCTCTCTTCAAGAAGAACTCTCCAAAATTTCTACAATAGCCCTCTCTCATGGTTTCCCTGCTGTTACAGTCAACTCCCTCATAAAGAAATATGAAAACCATTCGAAAATCGAATGCCTCCTTCCTCACAAGAAAGAAGACCTGAAATTCTGTGGTTCTGTTCCTTACCATCCTTCCTATGCTTATAAGTTACAGATTCTTTTTAGAAGTTTTGGTTACCATCTTGCCATTAAATCTACCCCAAACATCTTGAAACTTCTACAAAGGGATAGGGACAAAGTTGAAAGCCTGAACCTCCCAGGAGTTTACTGCATTCCTATCTCTTCTTCTACTGGGGATAACTTATACATTGGAAGCACATACAGGAGCATTAGCCATAGAATTTTAGAACATAGAAAAGATGTTTCGAAAGGCAATCCCAACACTGCCTTGTCTATTTTGACAATGGAAGACACATCTGCAGTTCCCCACTGGAACGAAGCAAAACGAATTGCTTCGTTTGACAATTGTTTTGCCCTCCGTTACCGTGAAAGCATAGAAATTATTTTCAACTCAATGACTTGCAACTCCGAATCTCCTCTCTACATTCCGTTGATCTGGAGATCAATTCTAAGTTTTGGCAACAAAAATAGGAAAAATTCAAATGTAGAATCTGGCAACAATCTTAGTCCTCCATTGGCGTGATGAAGACCTAAGATAAGGTCGAAAGCTTCAACTTACGAACTTTTTGTAAAAGTTTTAGTTAACGTAACTAGCGTGATCAAGTCACCTTTCTTTGTAAATGCCAAAAATTATACCTGGTGGGTTTAATGACGAACAAACTTAGATTTTTTGCCTATGAATCCGATTAAACTTTGCTGCTCAAAAAATGAATAAAATCCACAGGCAAACCCTGTACTTAGTTTCTTCACAATGTTTTTCTGTTTAAAGAGCAGTTTAAATACAAATCAGATATTAGTTAATTTTGATATGGGGAAAAGAATTTTTGGGTGGATAGTACAATTTCCTTTGATGCTTTGTTTCAATCAAAGGTGAAGCTGCTGAGATCTTTCTCTTTCATAATTTGTAGATGTTTCCATGCCATCCTAGTGCCCAAGACAACCTTCAGTAGCAAGGGGCTGCTTGAATGCATGAATGGCCGCCCCGGTGGCGCAGTGGTCTAAGGAATGGCCTCTGATCATTCATCCGAAAGGGGTCCACAGGTTCGAAATCCGGCGAGGCATGGATGTTGTGTTTGTCTTACAGCACTGGCTCTCTCCCTTCCCTGGAACCAGTGACCCCAAATTAGGGAAGGTGACTGCTTATAGCTCATTGAGTTGCTCACGGTGGTCGTTAAACCTCCAATAAAAAAAAAAAAACAAAAGCAAAAAATGCATGAATGAAATGGATAGTTTAGTGAGTGATATTAGATGCAAAAATAATTTTATGGTAAGACAACATGGTATTTTAGAAAAGCCCATTATAGTATTTGCATGGTTTTCAGTGACCCTAGGAAAAGAATTTACAAACAAGAAAATGTGGCACCATGCTAATGAGTAGTCTGCGAGACTTCTCACTCAGAGATCCAATCTTTTGTATGCAGACTTTAGCATCAAAACTGCACTTATAGCTTCTATTTGGGTTATTTGTAAATCAGGTGTCTGCCTACCTAATCTTTCACATGAACTTTTTCTTGTAAAGTTAAATTATTGAACTAGATGCCCTTCAATTCTTCTATGTTTTCAGCTTTACCATTCTAGTAGCTAACACAACTACTTCAACATTATTGTTCCAAACAAGACAGCAAATGACAAGAGTAAAATCCTGAAGAACAAACAAATTAATAAGACCATTTGGGTGCTGTGGAACACGTAATGTCAACATTAGTTCTTCTCTCTTTACACAACCAAAATGCAATGAGCCCCCATCTCCTCTTTGCTGAACTTTATCTACAAAAAAGATTAATAGAGGGACATGATGTGGTAAAACATCAAATTGTGTGGACATGAGTTTTATGACTGTGAGACAAATTGGTGGGTAAGCAACATGTATCAACAGACCGTGAATACTGTGGTTACTCAAGTTACCCATCAGCTATCTCAACCCCTTTATTCCAACCAATCAAGGAGGTTTGCTTGTAAGCCACTGGTTGTAATGAACATATCCAATACACTGTCTTTAGAATATGTGGACGTATACAGCCTTTTTGCAAAAATAAAGTCTTGAGACACTGAAAAATTGTGAGCAGTGCAGAACTCAAGATATCAATATTGATACTTATTGTGCCATCCGTTGTTTGCATTTTACAATTTGCATGCACTTTAAAATTCCATATTTAAAAGAAATTTCTTATTGAGGTGTAAAGCACTCATCCTTTAGCATTAAAATAATCATTTTGTATTAAAATTCATTAGGAATTTATATTGTTCATTTAATTTATGAGAGGTGTCCGGTAAGTATCTGGATTTTTATTCCTATCAGTTACTAGAGAGAAAAAAATATATATAGGATGCATAAATATGATGCATATACAATACAGTGGTATGAACCAGTAGCAAAGAAATCAGCAAGGGTGTTGCGAATCCATTGATGGACAGTTGCTCGCAGATCGTTCATGCTCTCATAGTGGTGGCCACAAAGACTGTCTTTCAAGGGACCGAAAACATAAAAATCAGAAAGTGCCAAATTGGAACTGTAAGCAGGGTGTGGAAGAACAGTCCACCTCTGTTTTATGATTTCTTCTTGCACTGGTTTAGAAATATGAGGGCGAGCATTATCATGCTGAAGCAACACTTGATTGTTTTTTAATGTTGGCCATTTGGTCCAGATACGCTGCGCAAGTTTTCCCAGTGTCTTCACACAGGCCTTTGCATTTATTGTTTAATTTTTTTGCCAAGTACTCAACCAGAAAGATACCATGTTTGTCCCAGAAGACAGTAGCCATGACCTTGAATGCAGACGAACCAACTTTGAACTTTGATCGAGGCAAATTTGGATGACACCATTACATACTTTGCCGTTTTGTCTCCGGTTCGAACTGATGAATCCACATTTCATTGCCTGTGATTATTCATCCAGGGATGCTTCACCCTCTTCTTCATAGCGCTGTACTAGTTCATTGCAAATGTATAGCCTTTGGCCTTTATGCACTGCTGTAAGCATTCGGGCTACCCATCTGGCACAGATCTTCCTATAGTTGAGATGTTCATGAATAATTCATTCAACACAATCTTTACTGATATCCAGTTCTATGGCAATATCCCGAGCACTAATGTGTGTGTCACCTTTAATCAAATCGTCAATCCGTTTAATCGTTTCATCAGTCACCCACCGCGTTAGGTCTACCTGACCATGCCTCATCTTCAAGGCTCTCGTGGCCAGCTTTGAACTTTGTCACCCATACATAAACACTGGAACGAGACATAGCCACAGCACCATACACCGTCTGAAGTCTTCTCGTAATGCCCACAGCCTTTGGATGCCTTCTTTCATTAAAAATTTCACTACTGCTCAAACTGAACACTTAACTTAGCTGCAATTGTTTTCGATTGACATTGCCACCTAATATTAGTATCAAGCTGCTCCACTTTTACGGCGCTTCTCTGAAAGTAGTTGTAGTAGTTTCACGCATACATACGATCATACACTTGGTTTTGTATTGATAGGAATAAAGATCTGGATACTTATCGGACACTCCTCGTAATATATGTATTTTTTAATTATAGACAATAGACCAAGAGTAGAATATCATTTCATTTTAATTAGTAAGTTGTTTTTTTAAGGGGCAGAGATGCCTAAAAAACTAAAAAATCCAGTGTGATTAAACTTTTTTCAAAATAGCTTTTCTCCCCCATACAAAAAAAAAAAAAAAAAAAAAAAAAAGGTGGGGGTAAAATTTTATACTGGGAAATTGTGGACAAATCAAGTTTAATCATGTTTCAAATGCCAATATCCAAAAATTGATGGTGTCATTTATTTTTTCTACAGTTTGCTTTTAAGGGCTACATATTTTGCTTTTTGGTACACAATAAAGAAGTTTTTTGAATTTTATTATTTTTGTAAATGCTAATTATTTTTGTAAACATGAAACTAATTTAATGAATTGAAAGATTTAATGTATCCAGTGAAAGTTCTCTATTCATTTACAAAGAGATGAAATTGGCGTATTGGATAAAATTATTGCTGAAACTATAATCTATACAGGCTTCATTATACTATTTTCCATCGCATAACCATTTTTCTATCTTATCCTTATTTTTTTAGCCCATTTCACATGTTTTTGTGACTGAAAACTACTTTATGATTATGTGTGAAAATGTTTTGAATCCTTATTTTTCTGCAGGCAGTCAAATTAAAACATTTAGCAAATTGTTTCATGTTTTGTCATTGAGTGCCCTTTTTGTCTTGAAAGTTTTGTCCTGTTATATTTTTTCAAATTTTGTACTTGTTTCATTTATTTCTTTTAAGGAATGCTTGGAAAAGTTTAGGTGACATGTCAAAAGAAGAAGCAATGGAAAGATATGTTGAAGAACTAGTTAAGGTATTTTTAAAATACAGTTTTGTGAGATTTTTTTACATACCATTTGCATTCTGTTTCATCAGAATATGTGATACATGCCATTTGCAGAGATTCAAATCTTAAGGATAGGTTCAAAAGAGACAGTAAAATCCCATAATATGTATAATGGAAAAGAGAATGAAGGCTCACAAATCTGCAAATGGTGTATTAACAAAGTTATTTTATTTTGCCAAGCTTTTACCTACAAATGGGAGGCAAAAGCTCAGAGTTACATTAGATGAAACTTGCCTTGATAAGTTCTATTAGATGAATATTTTTTGAAGGAAACCTATCAAGAAATGGAACTAACAAATTCCATTAGATGAATATTCATCTAATGTAACTCGGATTTTCAGGAGAAAGCTTGACGAAATAAAATATTTTTGTTACTACACCACTTACAGATTCATGAGATTTCATTGTCCTTTTAAGTATCATTTGTAAATCTCAACAAGTTAGTAAAATCATGCAATGCATTGATTATGATATGCTTTCCAACATACCAGGAATCATTACTCAACTTATTACTCAAGTTATGATGATAGTGGCTGTGGAATAAATCTCGCTCCTGTACTCTGACCTTTGACCCCATTTTGATGATATTAAACAGAATTGGTTCATTATACCTCCGGAACAACATACTAAAGTTTTGTCGCAATAGAAACATTTTTAGTCAAGTTATGAGGATAATGGCTGTGGAATAAATCTTGCTCCTGTGCCCTGACCTTTGACCCATTTCGATGATATTAAACAGAATTGGTTCAGTATACCTCTGGAATAACATGCTAAAGTTTTGTCGCAATAGAAGCATTTTTAGTCAAGTTATGAGGATAATGGCTGTGGAATAAATCTCGCTCCTGTGCCCTGACCACTTTCCAACATACCAGGAATCATTACTCAACTTATTACTCAAGTTATGATGATAATGGCTGGAATAAATCTCGCTCCTGTGCCCTGACCTTTGACCATTTCAATGACATTAAACAGAATGGGTTCATTTATACCTCCGGAACAACATACTAAAGTTTTGTCACAATAGAAACATTTTTAGTCAAGTTATGAGGATAATGGCTGTGGAATAAATCTTGCTCCTGTGCCCTGACCTTTGACCCATTTTGATGATATTAAACAGAATTGGTTCAGTATACCTCTGGAATAACATGCTAAAGTTTTGCCGCAATAGAAGCATTTTTAGTCAAGTTATGAGGATAATGGCTGTGGAATAAATCTCGCTCCTGTGCCCTGACCTTTGACCCCATTTTGATGATATTCAACAGAACCAGGTCAGTATACCTCCAGAACAACATGATAAAGTTTTGTCACAATCGAAGCATTTTTACGTAAGTTATGACACATAAGGGCTATAGAATGGATCCCGCTCCTATGTCCTGACCTTTGATCCCATTTCGTCCATTTTCAATAGGGTTCGTCCCCAGGTTGTCTCCTGCCACATAATAAAGTTTCATCGAAATTGAACCATTTTTACGCGAGTTTTCGTGCGGGCAGACAGACAGACTGACAAAGCTGGAGCATATATGCTTCTTTAACCTATGGTTGGAAAGCGTAAAAAATAGTCAAAAGCATGCTTGCTTAAGAACATAAAGAATTTTTTCTCATCATTCAGGTGATAGTATCACACTTGCAGAATGCAAATACTAGGGTGACTATTTAATTTTCTGGATTCAAAGAAATTATGATGGATAATATTTTCTATTTACCTTCTGAAAGAACAACTTTTAATTACCCTGAGAACAGGTTAAATTATGGGGAAGCAGCAGTCATATCTAGTTGACCTACATGCTTTAACTGCATAACATGATCATAGAGGTGACACCTGAGCATTTTTGCACCATGATTTTTTATGATTTTAAATGCAGACTGACTCAACAGGAATGTTTAAAAAGTTGCAGAGAGCCTTTCCAAAGACTTCACCATGTTGCACAACCATTTGTGAGTGGTTTGCATAACCTCACAAAGGCAGAAAATCCTTGAAAGGTGAAGAGTGAACCCTAGTTATAGCAGTCACGGAAGAAAATGTCACCCATGTAGCAACTTTGATAAGGAACAATATGCAGATAATTTATGATGACATATAGCATACTGCTGCAGGTTTCAAAAATCTTACACAAACACTTGCATGTATAGAAACAAACTTTTCTGTCATTAGGAACCTCATGAACTCACAGAGATAGAAAAGGAAGCCAGAGTGTAGTGGTGTCATGAAATGATACAAAGGTTTTCAGATGGGAACTGTTGCCATGCCCTTGACATAGTCATGTGAGATAAAAGCTTCATATACCAATGTGTGCCTGAGATAGAACTTTGGAGATATGCCAAAACAGACCTGGTTTATTGGAAATATGACACAGTACGGTAAACAAAGGAAGAAAAATATACAAAAAGTAACATAACATAATAAAAGTGCAACTACAGAAAAATTGTGATTGACATCACCATATAAAATTTGACAACAAGAACACAACCAATTGCTAATTTACAAAATGAGGAAAATACCACTCAGACTCAGAACCCCCCCCCCCCTCAAAACATGAATAGTACAGCACAGAGGCCATAAAAAAATAAACAAAGTTGCAAGGGTACAAATGGCAACTCTGACATACTCACATGACAGCAGCATAACAAACTCACACAAGGTCACATATGCAGCAATAAAATAATCAGGATGTGTTTAACTTCCTTGGTGGAAGGTAATGATGTCGTGGTTTGCGATGAGCAACAACTAAGTTCCAGGACACAGTAAATGGGTCAGCCTGTGACTCATCTAAGGTACACAGGCAGCGCTTCTCAAACTTTTTAGAACTGTGACCCAATTTTTAGAACTACAATCTTTCGTGATCCACTTAGCTTTAATGGACATGAGTGGAAAAGGGGATACTATTTTTTCATTTATTTTTACTACTGTTTTTTTAATTTGTTATTGAAAGTAATTTTACAACAAACTGATCTGTTTCTCAAAATGAGATGTGGGCAAAGGGTGTGCTTATTTTTGGTTTCTGTTGATGCCAGCATTGATGTCCATATCGATGCAAGTCATTTTCAGGCACAAGGAATTCGACAATAGCAGATCATTTTGAAATTTGGTTTTCATTCCTAGCATCACTGAAAATCCAATTTTACAGAAGTCCGAAGATCTGAAAGGGAGAAGCACTTTCAGAGATTCAGTAAAAAAGTTAGATGCATTTGTTAAACAGACAGCCACAACTGCATCAGTTTTTTTTTGTACTTGAAATTAATTTTAAATGAGGTGTCTTCAGACAGATGATATGTTATATACTTTATTTTTTTCCCCTTTTTTAATTTGTGCTTTTCTATTTTCAAATAATTATGAATTTTTCATATCCTAGAAACTTTGTGGCCCACCAAAAATTGGCTTGTGACCCACAGTTTGGGAAACTCTGCTCTAGAGGATTGTAGGGCAGTTACCACAGAATGGCATATTACTGTGTACATGCCCAAAGTATTCCAAGCGGTAAGGGAGAGAAGGCCAGAACTGTGACTCAGCAGAATTTTATTGTGCCACAGTACACAGTATGGGCAGAAGCAATGCCAAGACAATGCCTCTTCCCACACTGCAACGAAAATAGACTCTTTGCCAGAGTCTGGGGTCCAGTCGGTGAACCACCTCACCATAAAGTCCCTACCTAACTGTGTGTGGCCTTTACCTCTCTTCAAATATAAAGGAAACTCTTCATGGACATTGTTTTAATAGTCCAGAAGAGTCTGTTGATGCCTATAATGAGTAAACTCAGACCATCCCAAAACAAAAATTGCACCAATGTTTTAGTGACTGGTTTTGGAGGATGCTCCTTTGCACATGGAGTGGTGGAGAGTTCTTCAAGAAATAGTAATTGAAATTTAGTGATTTAGATTAAATAAAGTGTGAGAATCTGGAAAATTTAATACCTACCTACATAACACTCAGTGAAGAGAGTTATTATAGTTGTAGAATGATTAGATTCATGGGCTTCTAGCTAATCCACTGAGTTGGGCATAGGTTTAACTCCCAGACGAGGCATATGTCATATGTTTCCTATATTATGCTGGTTCTGTTCCTCTCCTGGAAGTAGTGGCCCTACATTAGAGATGGGCAACTCCTTATGGTCTTAGTTGCTCATGGGAGACATCGGATGCTGGAAAAAAAGGAAAAAATACACTAGCAAATTTGTATGTTTTACTAGCAATATGCTACTTATTATTGGCTGAACTTGCACCCAGTATGTGCATGTGTGTAGTGGTATATATATTAATGATTACATAAGTAGTCAAATGTAATACTTTGCATTTAACTTGAGCTCTCATGTTTTGCAGTTGCCACAATATAAGTTATGAGACATAACTGTATTGATCATCTGATTCACATGAACTCCTGTATAAACTTATTCCAATGACGTTGTACTGAAAAGCAAAACAACTAGAAAAAATAAAAAGTTTCCTCAGTTTTCCAGTAAGCTAAGTACGCAGCTTGACATAGAAAATGTCACACCATATAAGAAAGCATAAAATGAGATAAAACTTACCACACATATGAACAAGTAGGTGGGAAGGAATTGATTTAATTTCTGAAGGATTACATGAATGTGCAGTGGGCAAGGGGACAGTATAGTGTGGCCTGAGGAGTGAATAGGTCATATGATTGCCATACTGGGCTATACATTTGGCAACACTGCATAACGTTGAGTGGAAAAGTTCCCAGATGGTGTCCTGAGGTATTTCTGATCATGTGTTGTTGGCCTGTGTCCACACTTCATTGACATTGTGAGGGATTGTGCAGAGGTATTAAGTTGTCTACCAATGAGGTTCTACACTTTCTCTATTGAGGAAAAGTCCAGGCAGCACCTGGACAACTTGTAGGCACTGTCTCCAATAGTGGCAGTGTGCAGACAGGCATTATCTTGTTGGAACTGGGTGTCAGGAATACCATGGAGGTATGTCAATAAAATGGGCTGCAGCACTTCATCAATGTATTATCATGCTGTCATACAACATGTACAAATATGAACAACTTTTGAATATGATGGCTCTTCAAACTCAGACACCAGGCTGAGGAGCAGTATGATGCATACAGATGGCAGCAAGATCAGCCCAGTGACCACATTATCTCCAGACTTTTGAACAGCAATCGTTGGTGTCGAGACTGAAGCCAGACTGGTCGCTGAATATGACAAGATTCCATTCATCCTGCTACACATGTCTGGTAAGGCACCTCTGCAACCTTGCACGATGATGTGCTGTGGAGTGCTGCAGTGTCTGGCAGTCATCACAATGACTGGCATGAGTGCAAACCTGCCCCAAGCAAATCTGCAATTCACAGTCCCATGGTTCGTACACCCCCTGGAAACCTGTAAAAGTGCTGGAATTTGATTTTTCCTTTTTTTCTAAGCTTGGAAAGTCCTTGATTTTTCATATTTTTGTGAAAGGTCCTGGAATTTTTTACTTGCAGTGAAAAAAAAAATATATTTAGTTAAAATGTTTGGACTGATTGCATCACTTTGTTTTGGCTCCCTGCAGCATCTGCTCATCATGACTTCATTTACTTCCTTGGAGTTTGGAGACATGATATCATCTCATGTGACACTGTATTACAAGACTTTTGAGTGCCATAATTCCATCAACTTTGGTTTGTGGTAAAGCAGTTGTGTCACAACAGTGTGTGAAAACCTTCCCATGAGTTCAAGAGGGCACTTTCTTCTAGCATGCGCTTTGCTCACTAAAGGAGATTGATATCTGGCCTCCCTGTTGCCAATGTGTGTGTGGAAATGGGTGACTATTGAATTGGAAATCTTCAGTACCTTGACAGAATTGTTTTGTATTATTATAATTGTGCTAAGGTCCAGACTAATTCATATAAGATTTATACAGAGCATTTTTTTTTCCTATACAGAAATTTTCCACTTCATTTAAGATGTATTGTACACAGAAGAACATTTTGTTACAGCAGAACCCATAGGACTTCATAAGAATTCTAAATGCTTCATAAATTTCACCCCAATTTGCAAAATGTAAAACAAGGCTCTATGATTCTAACAAAAGTTTAAGCTCCTGAAAATTTTTGAAATCTTGGTAAAGTCCTGGAATTTATTTTCTGCTAATATGTACAAACCCTGTAGTGCATATTGATGCAGGGATACCCATAGCTGCCTGTACACCTTGCTGAATGTTATTTTCTGTTAATATGTACAAACCCTGCAGTGCGTATTGATGCTGGGATGCCCATAGCTGCCTGCACACCTTGTTGAATGTTATTTTCTGTTAATATGTACAAACCCTGCAGTGCATATTGATGCAGGGATGCCCATAGCTGCCTGTACACCTTATTGAATGTTATTTTCTGCTAATATGTACAAACCCTGCAGTGCATATTGATGCAGGGATGCCCATAGCTGCCTGTACACCTTGTTGAATGTTATTTTCTGCTAATATGTACAAACCCTGCAGTGCATATTGATGCAGGGATGCCCATAGCCGCCTGTACACCTTGTTGAATGTTATTTTCTGCTAATATGTACAAACCCTGCAGTGCATATTGATGCAGGGATGCCCATAGCCGCCTGTACACCTTGTTGAATGTTATTTTCTGCTAATATGTACAAACCCTGCAGTGCATATTGATGCAGGGATGCCCATAGCTACCTGTACACCTTGTTGAATGTTATTTTCTGCTAATATGTACAAACCCTGCAGTGCATATTGATGCAGGGATGCCCATAGCTGCCTGTACACCTTGTTGAATGTTATTTTCTGTTAATATGTACAAACCCTGCAGTGCATATTGATGCAGGGATGCCCATAGCTGCATGTACACCTTATTGAATGTTATTTTCTGCTAATATGTACAAACCCTGCAGTGCATATTGATGCAGGGATGCCCATAGCTGCCTGTACACCTTGTTGAATGTCATCTGCTATGGATTGTAGGGCTGCTATGGCTTGCTATTAAATGCAGCAATTGAAGCATCCAGACATCTGCCTATTTGCATCACTCCCACTATGCCAACTCAGATTACCTTCCTCCAACCACCGTCATCACATTCGACCAACAGTTGTTGCATCCCAATGCATGCGTTTCTGCCGTGATGTGTTGCAAAGATAATCCAGCTGTACATTGCCCCAGGATGAAGCCTCTGGTAATGGTGTCTATGTGGTGGAAGGATTCCCGATGATGTCACCCAGGCATTCTGACTTCTGACATGTGCTTTTGCCACCAAGATGCTGTGGTCCATGTGCCCAGATGTGGACCACCAATCTTACTATGGCAAGCGATTTTCCCTTTTCGTTTCACTCTCCTATTATGTAATTGGTTTGGAACTGCAGTCATTTACATAACCCACCTGTTGACACATACCCACCAATTTGCATGGTGCTCTGACAAATACTTTTTGATTTTCTATGTTGAGCAGTGTACTAGTCTAGAATTTCTCTCTTGCAAGCAAATGACTCAAAAGATGTATTATTTGCAGAGGGTTTGTGGCGATACTTGTTTTGATCATGCACAGAATGTGCTACTGATGTGTAATGTGCTCCAAAACATTGTTAGTAGGTAGAGACATATATTTTAAGATGGTTTATCCTTGTCAAAAGAATGAGTTATGAGGTGCTAAGGTAATTTATTCAGCCCAAATGACAGGAAAGGCAAAGGAATGCTGAGAAAATCATGAGAGCACTAAATCTAGAATTCCTGAAAGGGAAAAAATAATTACTATGCAATGCAAAAAGTTGTGTGTGACATTGTGAATTCACATGAAGCTCAAGCCTTTTGCCATGGTTGCTGTAAGTGGAGACACTGGATACATCAACAATAAATTAAACTTAACATCACTAAAAATCTTAATTTGGCAAATCATCTTTCTTTGGGGAGCTAACCTCAGGAGGGTAAAGAAGAGCTTAGCGCTATGTATGTATATGTGTATGCAGGTAAATAACTTTTCTGCTGAGCACTGAATTTACTTAAATGCATCATGTGTGTGTGCGAGTGTGCGCACACGGCTGCTGAGATGGGCCAACCACGATTTGGGCTTAGGTTCTGAAACCGGGTTTGGGTAGGAAGTGGGGACTTAGGAGGGCTATTTTTTTTCCTGGAATGGGTAGAAAATGCCATAGGCCATGTACTAGTTGGTTTCTGTGAAGAAGAAAAATCTTCTTCAAGAACTATAGATAGTAGATATCATGCCAATGAAATTTTGCCCCTTTCCTGCACGCAGCTGCTACCTGCTTATTCTGTTGAGTAAAGTACATAGTTTACAGCACCTTGGATTTTCCCGGCTGCCTGACTTCCCGAAACATTTCGGGGAGAAATGAATGGTAAAAAGTCATGCAACTATACTATAAAAACAGAGGTCCCTTCCCCACTCCCCAGTTTAGAAAGGCTCTGGTTAATTGCAACAGGAGGAAACAGTAGAAATTGTGAAGTTGTGTGTGTGTAAGTTTGGCTTTCTGTTATTATGATTCATGATGTACATTGATGCTTCTTAACTCATTTATGCAACTGAACACATGTCTCCTATTTCCTTTGGTAGGGGTTGTATCATTGCATGAAACAATTACTTTCTCCCCTTCCTCCTCTTCCCACCCAAATAGGTTTTCTATTAGTTGATGTGTACTTTGTTAACATAAATCATGTCAGCTGACCCCGCACGGGGATAACTGGTTTTCCAGTTATTTGGGGAGCGGCGCCCCCACGGCCCGAGCTGACCTTGTGACTGGTCAACATCTGATGTCATGCCACCGCTTGTTTTTTGTTTCGGTGCTGTTGGTGTTTGCAGGGACGGCTGTTCATCCAGCTGTTGGGGAGTCGCGGCCCCACGATCCCGAGCTGGTCTTGTGTCTCGCTTTTTTGTTTTTATTTATTTTCTCCACTGGCTAGTTGCCCGTGTTGTGTTCTCTACCTAATCGCTACCACGTTATGTACTAACACCCCGGTCTTGTGGTTTTGTTACCCTCCACCACTAACTGATTTATATTAACCGCTCAGTTCGTAGGTTGCTGAGATTCCGTTTAGGTTCCCTGCCAGGATTTGTCTTCTTTGGATTTCTTTTTTTTTTTCCTTTTAGCTGGTTTGGGTGCTAGACCTACCTGCATGTTTGCCGCGTGCGGAGACCCGTGAGGCGGAAATGGGATGTCTGGCGGCTGAGGTCGCAGGAGACCGGTTAAGTGCCTCCTGTGTACCAACACTCCTCTTCGACCCCGGCTTCGCTGTAAACGGGAGGCTAGAGACTAACCCACCTCTAGTCAGAAGTCTTGTACCAAGTTGTGTACAGGGCTTTAGCGGCTTTTGTCGTATGGCACGGCAGGGTGAGCCCGGGGGCTGTGGGATCATGCCAAAGGCGTTGGCATGACGGTACCAGGAGGCCGAAGTGTCCGCCGAGTGCGTGTGATCACAGCCAACGGACTATATCTGCAACGTATAAGCTCCAGAACTGTGTCTAGCGTCATTTTCTTGGCTTGCGGACCTCCAGTTCTCCCTTGTAGGACTCGGTGGTGGGTGGAGTAGTTTGCAGACGAATCTTCCTCCTTTTTTCCATGGGCAAAAACAAAAAGAAAAACTCCAAATTTAAGTCACCTGAGGAAATGTTTGTTGACAACGACTCTCCTTCGTCTTCTCAACCTACCAAGTCTCATACCCTTAAACGGCCTTTAGACCTTGACCTGGACCAAGAATGTGGAACCTCTTCTTCGGCAGTTGTACCAGTCGCTCCGAAGCGTCGTCTCCCTCGATTGCTGTGACTACGCATGCTACACACTTACTTGTAGAATCCATCGATCCGAATGAGAGACTGTCCACCAGATCTCCATTTTTTATTTCTAAAGCTTTGGACGCTGCGGTTGGCACCTTGAAGTCTGTGAGGAAGCTTCGCTCTGGGGTCCTGCTTGTTCAAACTTGCAGTGTTTCTCAGAGTAACACTCTTCTGCTCCTTACTAGTCTTCAAGGCATTCCTGTCAAAGTGGCACCTCACCTGTTTCTTAACACCTCTCGGGGTGTTGTTTCGGAATTTGATCTCTTGCCATGCAGTGAAGAAGAATTGGTGACTGAACTTGCAGATCAAGGTGTTATTGCTGCACGTCGTATGATGTTCCGGCGCGATGGTTCTTTGATTAAGTCTAAAAATGTGATCTTGACTTTTAACTCCCCGAAAGTTCCGACCGAAATAAAGGCTGGCTACTTGGTCTGTGGAGTTCGCCCGTACATTCCCAGTCCTCTGCACTGTTTCAGGTGCCAGAGGTACGGGCATTCCCAACGATTCTGTAAGAGTTCCGCTCGTTGCGCTAATTGTGGCTCCGGTGAACATGACGGGGAAGGTTGCACTTCTGCGGCCTGCTGTGTTAACTGTGGTGAGGCCCATGCTGCTTACTCCCGCACCTGTATGAAATGGAAGGACGAGATGGCGATCCAGCGTCTCAAGACCCTGGAAGGCCTCTCGTACCCTGCTGCCAAAGCCAGGTTGGGTATTCCCACCATCCGACAGCGTAGTTTTGCCGCAGTGGTTAAGTCTCTGCCACCCCCGTGCAGCCCTTTGTTCCGCGCCCTGTAGCTCTCGCCGCACTTGCCAGGCGATCTACTGTTGAACAAGCGACACAGGTGGATTTCACCGAGCTCCAGCTTCTTCGACCAGCTGAGTCTGCGCCTTCTCGTTTGAAGACGACCGACTCTTACAGTTCCCAGCAGACAGCCTGCACGTGCGGAAGACCCGGCCCTCAATCCGCAAAGGTGTGCAGTGTCCATCCAACTGTCTCGGCCTCTGCGAGGTCCCCACCCTCAACCAACATTCTAGAGGAACATGGGGGGAGGAGAGTGACAGTTCGTCCCCAGCCTCAACCAGCATTGCAGAGGAACATGGGGGGAGGAGAGTGACAGTTCGTCCCCGCCCTCTGCCAGCGTTGCAGAGGAGTGTGGGGGAGGAGAGTGACATTTCGTGTCCCTCAATTAGTGAATTTTTTTATAAATCTGATTGACTACCTTGTCTTCCCAGCTTTCATCATTCTCTTTTTCAACTTTTAACAAGCCTGTCTGCTCTTACTTATTTTCCGCGCTTTTAAATTTCTGTGGCTGATAGTTCTTTGTCTGGCGCTCTTTGGCCAAACCTGGCCCTTGCGCCACTAAAATCCACTAACCAACCAACCAACCATGTCAGCTGATTATGATTTTATTCTCAACCAATAAGGTTTTTAAAGTCCTCATTCATTGTCTTGAAAGTGTCATTTATGTGATTGTGCTTGCTGGTTTTTTGTAAATAATAATAATAATAATAATAATAATAATAATAATAACACCTATTGTATGTAGAATTTCTATAGGAGTAAAGTAATGTGAATGTCTTAAGAAATTAGGTTTTAATGTAACTGAAATTTATCATTATAAATGCCTTCAAGAAACTTGCACATACTTGTATAATAGTCCTTCTTGGGTAAGAGAAATTTTTGGAAGCATTGCTAAAAACCTGGTCTTGAAGTGTAGGTTTTATTTACTCCAGGGTTCGCACTGTCCTTATAAATCCTTAAAATCCTTATTTTTTGTTGGGGTGATTAGAAATCCTTGTTTCTTGCCAAAAATGGCAAAAAGATCTTTAAAAAATACTTATTTCTCCCGAGTGGCTGCACAAAATCCAGAAGTTACAATATAGTACATAGAACTTCTGCTACTGGTTGGTTATGTTGATGATGATGTCATGTGACATCAGCTGAAAGCCTGTTGGAGAGCATGGGGCAATGTGAATTTGCTGGAAAAGTGAAGGATCATGGGCTAAAAAATTAAACACATCTAGCAGATTCCACCCGAAAAGCCTATTACCATCTCTTGGTATGGATATTTCATTTTTGTATTCCCCATTTTGTGTACATAAATATCAGTTATTCAGAAAAGTAAATATCAGTTACCACTAGAAAAGTAAGTGCAAAATTTAAATCTTGAACATGCAATTTTGATTTTGGTTTAGAATTTAAACCATGAGATGTTTATGTGAAAAATTCAAATCGTGAACAAGAAATAACAAATAAAGGTAAGTAGATCACTCTAATTACGTTAAGAGATTAGAACCTCATCTTAGGTCTTCATCATGCCAATGGAGGACTAAGGTTGTTTCCAGATTCTACGTTTGAATTTTAAATTTTTAATGAAGAATCGATCTTCAGATTATTGAGATGTAGAGTGGAGATTCTGAATTGCAAGTCTTTAGGCTGAAAATAATTTCCAGGCTTTCACAGTAACATACTCATAATTTTAACTGCAGTTTTAAAACTACATACACTTTATAGCATATGTGATTGTTCTCTCGGATAGGAAAACTGATTTGACAAGAACTGCCTCTTGAATTGCATAAATTCTATAAATATAAGAAGGTGGGCTTTTGCGCAAGTAAATATACGCTTAGAAAGATGCAATCCCTTTATTTTGCGCAAGAAATGAGAGCAACACTTAAAACAAAGTGTGCTAGCTTTCATAATTCTCTTTCTTAGAATTTAAGCTTTATTCTATTCATTAGCCTGAAGAAGTCACCCATCGTGACAAAAGCTAGCACACTTTGTTTTAAGTTTTGCTGTCGTCTCTTGTGCAAAATAAACAGATTGCATCGTTTTAAGTGTATGCATAAGTTCTAATTTATTACATCCATAAACTTAAATTATATGTACAAAAATTGCAAACTTCATCAGCAGACTTCAATTTGCGTAATTAAGTTGTGTGTAAAAGTATTTTTGTGCACATGCCATTGTTGCATGTACCATTGATAAGATCCTAAAAAAACTTTGCAAGGTGCTTAAAAGTCCTTAAAAAGGGTTTGTTTGTTTGTTTGTTTGTTTGTTTTTGTGTGTGTGTGTGTGTGTGTGTGAGAGAGAGAGAGAGAGAGAGAGAGAGAGAGAGAGAGAGAGAGAGAGAGAGAGAGTGAGTGAGTGAGTGGAACCCTTGTACTCACATTTCTGGTGGAAAATTCCTTTACATTGAATGCACCAAAGATAAGTTATGTAATATATTTTTTGTAGGAAGCACCTTAGTTTTCTGACAAAGCTCAGATTTCTACTTTTATATTAATATATGGCATAGTTGTTATTTAAAATTGAAAAGTTTGCTGTTTTGCCTTCTTTTTTTTTTTTCTTTGTACAACATGTATTTCATGCTGTTCCTTTAATCTTTGAAGATTTTTTGTGATGTGTTTGTTGTATTATGAACTTAAAAGGTTTTTTTTTTTTTTTTTTTTAATTGTGGTAGTAAAGAAAGTTCTGAATATTTTCTCCATTTGTTTTTCAGATAATCGAAACAATGTCATATAGTGAAGCTATTTCAAATTTTATGGATACAATGGGTCCTCTGTATGAAACAGTGTGGCTTGATGAAGCTGAGACAGAAGCATCTGGTAGTGCAGAACCAGAAATGAGTGGTATGTGTTCTTTCTTCCTTTCTTTAAATTTCTGGATATGATTTCCTAGTGTAGATTTAATTCAGATGCATGCTGAAAAGTGGAGACAGATAGATTTCTGGAAGAATCATACTGACATTACAGGAATCTATGAAGAAATCCCAAATTCACATGGAGGGCTCAGAAGGTAGTGTAATTTTTGTCCATGTAGCTGTGAAAAACAAAGTGCAAAAAGAAACTAAAGAACTGCACTGTCATGATGGGACAGTGCAGTTTTCAACAGTTAACTTTATGGATGAACATCAATTCTTGTGTCTGTATGAAAAAGAAAAGAAAAGTAGTAGAATCATATTGATTTTTACCATGGACACAATGCATGTGCATCTTACATTTTAATGAAGCTTTACTTTTATGGAGCTTCTTTAGAAAGGAACCTGCAAGGTTTTAGTTGCTGAGCCAGTCACTTGGTGTTACAGTATTCTGAAAGTTATCAGCAGCTGGCAGGCAGGCTTTTTTCCTGATTGGGTGTCATTGTTGGTAATGTATTGGATTGGTACGAATGAAATGTCTGGCACGAACAAGCAGTTGAGACAGGCGCCCCACCACAGTGGAATGGAACCACCCACAGGTGTTGCGGGTGTTATGTCACAGAGTTACTATATATAGCTAGCACGTGTGTGAAAAACAAGGTTCAGGCATGGTTTGTTTGGATGTAACGTGGCTTGCAAAGGAAACATGCAGACACAGAATTTGAGAGCCAATTTCCTGTATGAATTTAAACTGGGCCATTCTGTAGGAATTGGCGCTTGAAACATTAACAGAGCATTTGGGGAGAATACAGCCAACGAACGAGCCATTCGGCGATGGTTTGTGAAGCTTCGAAGTGGAGATACGGACCTGCAAAACAAAGCACTTGGTCACCGACCTGTTGCTGTTTCTGACAATGTTCTGTTACGTGTGGTTGAAGTGAACCCCCGATAAACGTGTCGTGAGATAGCGGCAGAGGTAGGTGTCTACCATACGTCAGTTGTCCGGTGTCTGGCTGCGCTGGGTAAGGTAAAAAAGCTGGACATGTGGCTGCCGCATGAGTTGACAACTGCCAACAAGACTAGGCGTTTGGAAATCTGCACGTTGCTGCTTGCCAGGAATGAACAGGAACCTCCTGCATCGAATCGTTACCTGCGACAAGAAGTGGGTCCTTTATGATAATCGGAAACGATCTGCATAATGGTTAAGCAAGGCACAGCCTGCTGGACGGCATCCTAAGTCACCCCTACACACCAAGAAGATGATGCTTCTTGCCTGGTGGTCCACAGCCGGGATAATTCATTGGAGTTTCTTGGCAAGAGGCCAAACCATCACTGCAGAACGTTTTTGTGCTGAATTACACCAGATGCACCGGAAATTGCTGCAGAAACAACTGGCTTTGGTCAACAGACATGGTGGTGTTTTGCTCCAGGAAAACGCCCGCCGTCATGGTGCACAACGAACGATGCTGACACTAAGTGCCTTGGGCTATGCAGCACAGCCTCATCCTGCCTATTTACCGGACTTGTCTCCGACAGACTATCGTCTGTTTCGTCACCTGGGTCACTTCCTGTCTGGGAAAAACAGTTCATGACAGACAACGAGGTTCAACGTGCAGTTGATGACTTCTTCAGGTCCCAGTCACAAGATTTTTTTCGTTTCGGGATCATGGCCTTGCCGGACAGATGGCAACTATGTGTCGATGCTGAGGAGGATTATTTTGCCTAGGTAAGTTGTCCTACTTTTCTGTTCTCACCATCCATGTGTGCTGGTCCTTTGTCGGGCATTTCATTTGTACCAACCCAATACATCATATCCTGCAGAGGTCTTGAAATTGGAAGGGGGTTGGGTTAAAAATGGGTAAAAATTCCCGTTCCAGACTACAGAATTAAAAGAAAAATATGCAGGTGTAAATCTACAAAAATAAAGCTATCTGGGTTTTAAAATGTGCAAGTAAATGAGAAAAAAATGGTGCCTGCAAACTCCCATAGTACTGTGTTACAGATTTTAAAAATGGAAGGAAGGGCTAAAAATACTAATAGATTTTCCCTACTATCTTCCAAAATTGAAAGAAGATCGAAACTCTAATTGATGTGAAACCATTCAACATGAACTTGTAAAAACAAAAAATGAGTCTGTGAGCTCTGTAAATATAAATATCATCAATGTTAGTATTAGATATGAGCTTACAGGGATAAAATAAGCTTGCAGATTTTTGCAAATGTGTTTTTTATTTTATATACTATGAACATATAACAGTTTCCTAAAGTATAGAAAACACTTTTTGGCAGTGGCTTCTGAAAGCTAAGCCTTTCTGCAACCGACTACTTTGTTGATGTAGAGATACCTGTGAATTTAGTCAGTAAATAATAAATAAAACCAATGGGTTCCTTTTTGTAGAACAGTCAACATGTGAAGGGAATTTATTTTTTCATGTTTTAATGATGTCATGTGTAGTAAAAGTTTATTGCATGATGGGTTATAAGCTCTCTCTCTCTATACATCATCATAAGGATTGATTGATTTTATCGTGATGAAATATGGATGCCCCTGCAATCTACAATCAAGAAACTCATATCGAATATCATCGGAATATCATGACTGGCCATACTGCAGGAGACTAGGATTTTATTCCACGCATTTCATTTGCCCCCATCTGATCTACTATAGTTTAAATGCCTGCAGTTTCCTGTTGTTCTCAGTTTTTTCATTAGTATCAACCAGACACAGGTTCAATCATTAGGAGTTGCTGCGCTCAACTTGAGAAATGCATGCTTTTCCCATGGCCAGCCCTATGCTGGTTGCACCCGAGTTAGTAAAAATTAAAACCTCTTCACCTTGGTTCCAAATAAAAGAATATTCAACGTCGTTTATGCTGATCACAACATGAAAAAAAATGTAGATATTTCAGATACCTCTATTCGCAGTCAATAAGGACTGCTGGTGTATTATTTATAGCGAAAAAGCCAATTGTGCCAGCACAAGTATAGATAAAAAACAAAACAACCCCCCTCCACACACACATAGACTATTCTTCCAAATTCAGCCCACTTGCAAGTCCTTCCAAAATCAACTAATAGATTTCAGCATATCAATTCTGTATTCAGTGCAATTGTTCCGTTGCAGAAGTGCCTTAAAAGTAACTGTAGGAATTCGGCTGGTCCTTTAAGGGGACTTTACCAATGTAAATTGTCTCCCTACACTAACATATTTATTGTAACTGGAAAGTTGATTTTCTCATTAATGTGAAGCTGTCTATCTAGCAGACAAATCAACTGGATTGCAAGAAAGAATTGTCAAATGCTGTGAAGTAATTTTTAAAAGCAACATTCTTGGGAAATATGACATTTCCTTGGAATAAATATTCCAGAATGTGTATTTTCTATTTTTTCAGATTTCTTTCTGTGAGCTTTCATTTCAGGAGATGGCAGTTACTTTATGCACTTTGAGGCAGTGGCGGCTCGTGGTGGGAAAAATAAGTGAAGAGCTACAAGAGCAATATGAAAAGATATCTACTGTCTTCAATGAAAATCAGTTAATAACTTACCTATCTTTTTATATATTAGATCAATTCTTCTTCCCTTTAAAGATGGAAATTTGTTGATTATGTCGTCAGAAAATGGCTGTTTCTTCGTGACATGAAGAAAATGTCTTTCTGAATAGAAATATTTGCCAAAGAAGCAAGTTTATCTACAGAAATAGTGTTTCTTGAGTAAGTTTGTATTCTTTTAAGGCAAGAAAAACTTCTTTCCACTGAAACACTTGCAGATGCAATTGTTAAAATCAGGAAACCAATTTATAAGCTTCTGTAAAAATGCCTTTATCTCCATGAAGCACTCGAAGAAGTTCATGAGTCGATATATTCCTTAATTTTTTATCAGCATATACAAGACTCAGTTCATCTTTAAGGCACTGGTGTTTAGTAAAAAAAATTCCGTAAAAATGTTGTAGATTTTCAAATGCGTGAGAGGGAAAGCATGAATTAAATTGGTCGAATTTGGTTGTGTCAGCAAGCCAGGCAAATTGAAGTTTAAGTTTCTCACAGTCTTGAAATCTTATATCCATTTCCATAAGAATGTGGTATAAAATTTCAAAATACAATTGTTTATAATTTTGAAAAATTGTTTCTGGTGTAAGAGCAGCATGTTCCCGTTTAGATCTGCTTATTTCTGTGATTTTGCTAGCTTTTCCAAACAATGTTCCAAATACCTCATCGTTCCTTTTATGGCTCAAAACTTCATAAGTTGTTTTTAATTTGAGTAACACAGTAGTTTATGTCTAGTGATTTTTTCTGCAAAATTTTGAATAATAGATCGGTGAAGTCAAATATTTCATTAAATACTATTCCCAAAAATGTAAATTCAAAAGTGTTCATATCATTTAAAAACCCTTGGGCAAGTTGAATTGATATTTTTTCTAATTGGTCACTATTTGTGAGAAATTCGAATACTTCCTTCAATTTATCCCAATCTTCAACTATTACACATACTAACTTCGAAGTGGAGGACCATCGAGTTTCTGTTATGGTTGGCATGCATCTTGCGGTTGTTGATGTGAGTGTATTGTTTTTTCACCACTCAGCGAAGCGATCGCTTTGCTAAGTGGTGAAAAAACAAAGGAATTAAACTGAGGCTTGCAAAAAATATTCGACACTTAGAAATTTTAGAAAAACTCTGCTGTAATACAAGGTTCAAATGATGTACTAAGCAATAACAAAAACAGCTTGAGAAGCTTTATGCTTCATTTTTTTCTGGTACCCAGTCAAGTGTCCAGACATTACGTTTGCCCCATCGTAACATTGTCCTATTGACTTGTGTTGATAATCAAGCTGTTCCAAAATTTTGTCTAGCATTTTGTATAAAGCTTCTGACATTCTATCTTCACTCACACAATGGAAACCCCAAAATCGCTCAACCGATACACCTTCTGAATCAACAGATCTTATTATTAAAGCGCACTCGGAAGTCTGGTTATGTCTTCCCATCTACTTGAATATAAAAGCATTGAACTTCATTTATTTCATTTTTGACGTGATCATTTATATATTCAGAAATGCATTCAATTAATTCGTTTTGAATAGTTTTTGAGTCACCTGTGAAAACATTTTTTATCGTTTCGTATTGATTTAGAATTTTTAAAGGAGTTCTTGATATCAACAGTGAAAGCAATTCCTTGAATTTCTACGATTTATCGAGTCAATGCCTTCGTCATGGTCACGGAATGCTAGTTCTTGTTTACTCAAATACAGTACTGCATCAATCATTGTCTGCAGGAAAAGTCTATTTAAACGAATGCTTTCGCTGAAATGCATTTTCAAAAGCCTAGCATTCTCCCACAGGGCATCGGCAATGGTATTCTGATTCTTTTCAAAATTATTTAGCATTAATTCGCATTTCAGGTGTTCGCTAGAATCCCCACGTTTGTGAAGTGACCGTTTTATGTTTGAGAAATCTGAAAATTGTCTTTATTCCACGCCGAATTTTATTACTAAAAAATAAGCAGGGCCAACAAAATAGTTTTTGTAACACAGAAGGGCTACAAAGCCATTTATATTCAGTAAACCAACAATTTTTAAAATTAATATTGTAAGATTTGCCGCTCTTCTTGATTTCTTTCTTGGCGACAATTGTCAGTGAATCCGTCGGTCGTCGTTGAAGTAAAATGTCTCTTTCATTTTCATCTTTCCACCGATTGAACGGAGTTTGCAATAAATTACAGACAATGTCATTCACAAGATACATACTGAAAACTAAAACTATCACTATCAGTTAAACTGTATACGAAACTAAAGTAACTAATGAAGTTTTTAACAAACAATCACAAAACACAAAAAAAAACAAATCTCTTTCGGAAAGTATGTCCCGAAACACCGCAAAGAAAAAGCCCTATAGTGGATTGCCAAGGGTTCCTGTTCCACTGTGATCTCTTCGGAAGGTCACGACTTCAGGTGCAGAGGCTTGGCGTCTCAAGCTAAAACACTTCACTTGCCCGGCAGATAGGGGAGGGTGACATCACTGTTACCATGGCAACTCCAACGAAAACTGCAGACTTCCAAGCATTCTCATTTCAGCTCTTCACTTGAACTGTTTTGCGTATAAGGACTTGTTTTCCGTATTGGACGCGCATTGTGAATTGATATCTACTCAAAATTTTGGGTATTTTAGCACGCAATAAAGGCAAAAAAGAATATATTATACGAAATTATTAAATAAAACCTTATTTCAAATAAAATAGGTGAAGAGGCACTTCACCTACTTCACCTGAAAAGCCGCCACTGCTTTGAGGGTGAGACCCTGGAAGAGGATCCACAAAATTTAGGGAGTGATTAACTGCTAAATGTCCAAATCCATTGTTGCAGAGGTTTTGATTGGAGACTCACTGATTGATTGGTCATGATAGTAGTTCCAGACTCCACATGCTTCTATATCAAGAGCAGCAATGTCCTGGCTGATCAGTTGTTGTCAAGGCAGATCTCCAACCTGAGTTGCTTGGAATCTCATTCAGAGATGCCAAGGATTCAAGTGCGCTTAACAAGCTAAGTGTAATTGTATTTATTGGTTCCCACTGGGGAGAGAGAGAGAGAGAGAGAGAGAGAGAGAGAGAGAGAGAGAGAGAGCGAGCACTGATTACCTGTCATCTGTTAGCTGATCTGCAATCACAACGTCGAGTAGATCTGGCTGAATTCAGAAGCCCTTGTCACGCACACTTGTATTCTTGCTGACTATTAGAATCATTCTGATTGTGGGCATTTCTGGGGACCTAATTAAAAATGAGTGGCATTAGGAAAAATTAACTACTTTTGATCTAACTTGGCACAGTTTCATTAAAATGGAAATGTATGCTGCAGTGAACAAATATTTATTTTACAAGAACTGTATTAACATTCTGATTGATGTAGTTCATTCATGATCTCATGCTGTAATTAGTGTTTTGTCTTTCAGATTCATCCTTTGAAGTCATTAAACAGGAACCTGATGTGAATGTTGAAGAAAGATGTGTTGATATCAGTATTTTAGATAATGCAAACCAAGCTGTTGAGGTAACTTTTTTTGTTTGTTTGTTGCTAATGCTTAAATCAAAAGATTCTTCATGTAATTTAGCTGCTGAGTGCACCTAAGCATCTTTTAGTTAGTTCATGGATTTAATTGTTAATCTTTCATATATACCCTTGAGTTTTGACTAAAAGAGGGGTAGAGTGAAGGAAATCCACTGTGCTTGTGTTATTGTATAATTTGGAAAGTTTCTGATACTTATGTTGTGTTGCTTAGTGTGGAGACTAACTAGGAGGTTTAATGTTGTAAAAGCTACATAAAGAGAATATTTAGATAAATATACTGAATGCCCATCTGTGTATCCCATGTATTTGCCCATTACTCTTCTTATTTGAAGGGCTACATAGCTGTTTAGCTTCATTTTAGAGCTGTTAGTCAGTCCTTGCAATCCTTAATTGCAGCTTGAAAGTACTGTGAACTGTTCTTCCATTTGGTGGAAGTGTTGCAGCTATTCCAGACCAAGCCGCACACATGAAGTTTTTTTTTTTTTTTTTTTTTTTTCGTTTCCAACAAATATACTGTGCAAGTTACAACACATTGTAGAAATATACTTTACCAGAACCTCCAGATCCACTGATTAACATGCTGTTGCCACTTGCATAGAGATCTTGATTACATGGCGAAATACTACACGTTGTGTGCAAATGTTCTCCAACCTGAAGATGATGGTGATAGCTGATCTCTTTCATTCCGTTTCATAAGATCTGCAAGTGCTGGGATACAATTAGAGATTCACAGACCTATATCTGGAAGGTCTTGTGCTTAGTCATAGTATGATAATCCCATGGCATCTGCATATTGTCGAATATAATCTTCTGCCATTGTATCTTTGTCCTCGTTGCATAGATCTTTGGCATTTTCCACTGGAAAAATATAAGAGGATGCAAAAACCATTCACATTTCATGTGGCATTTGATTTCTTCTTCCATAGTTTGAGTATAAAATGCATCTGGCATAGTCAATCCTCAAAGTGAAGATGCTTCTTGGAATGTCACTGCCATATTATGTCCATTAACATTTTGAAGGTCTTCAAAACTTGTAGAACCTTTTATATCAAGGAGAAAAATTTACAAGTGAAAATGCTTTAGTTCCACTGGCTAGAAGAAAGACACTGTTCATCCTTCCAGCACTCATTGTCAAGGTTTCCAACCATCACTTGCTGAAAATGTAAACTGCTGAGGAAATTCATAATACAACAGTGCCTTTTCTGTGCATCAACTCTGCCAATTAACTGTCTACTGCTAAAATCTTTGTTCAGTTTCACCTTCATAATTTGCATCTCAAACTTTGTCATCATGAACCATAATTAATAGTAAATGGCTGTGTGGTAACCCATGCTTCTGAAATTCAATGGCCCAAATGTACACTACAACTTTTTCCAGAATATGCCATGTAAGCAAATTATCTTGAACCTCCTTTAATTTAAGCTGGAAAACTTGCCTCAATGTCAGGATGAATTGAAGCTGATTCTAAAATGCATTGAGTAACTTCCATTTTGGGGGGTAGTTAATTGTGATAAAAAAAATCTGGTTTCTTAAATTTGGATACTATAGACATTGAATTCAGATACATTTGAACAAATGATCTTGGACTTCCTGTAAATGAAGTTGGCAAACTCAGTCTTCTTCCAATGATGGCATTATTGTCTGCCTATGGTCTGTTGTGTGTTTCAGAATGAAGTTCCGTCTGATGTATTCCTATGCAATTGTTGTGATTCTGCTGTGTTTTCACATACGAATAAACTGCATATTGCTGAATAATTGTATCCCAGGGGCCCCAGAATAAGGCACCCACTTAACATTGTTATTAAAAAATACCTGGATCAGTGTAAATTCTATCATCTCCTCTAGAGCTCATATTTTCATGAAACCAAATGTAGACATGCAGCTCCTGTGGTGGAATGTTTTAAAAATGCAGAGTATTGTAACTATTTTTTATTATAGTTTTATAAAAAATACAACTTTTATGTGTAATTTTTTGCTACAACAATTTCAGTTTCAATAAGTAGTACATGAGCTGCAATTTTAAGACATTTGTGAACGATATGGGTACCACAGCTAATGCGCACAATTTTTCTCCCTATTTCTTTCTTTAATTGGTGTGCAAACATAATTTGCATAATACAGACAACAACCCGTATGACACAGCAAGTTGCTGTCTGATTCAGGTGGGAGTTTAGATTGGTGAGAGTTAATTATATAATGAATTTATTTTTAAGGTACTTGTGCATTAGCCGGGCACCAGTAAAAATATATCAGTAAATGGTCACAATGGTGGATAGATGGTGCCACGTGAATAGTCATTTCTTTTAAAAATTTAGCTGTAATGAACGACATGATGAGTTTATTTTTGGTAAATACAATTTATGAAGGAAATACAGTAAAACCTCTGAATAGTGGACACCTTCGGACCGGATGATCTGTCCGCTATTGGGAGGTACACGCCATCGCACAATACAAACTTCGTGGCCGTTTTTGTTTTTTGTTTTTCCCTTCTTTTTGCTGTTAAAAATAAAGTTACATCTATAAATATACATACTTTATTTGTACATATTTAGGCAGTAATAAATTCCGAAACCACATTAGTAATATTGAACACAAAATTGAATATATGTACGTATTTATAGTAACTTAAATACTTTTGAGCTTTTCAAACATGAAGAACAATGCAATTTGCGTACATATGCATATACATAATTCGGTGCATGTTTCTGATTAACAAATGCTTTAAAACTTACATAAGGTACTAACAGCTAATTCATCAATTTATCAGTTAGCATTCTTCCCTGCAAAAATACCTGACAAAAGCGTTTGATTTTTCTTTTGCGGTTTACAGCCTCATTTTCAATATGAATTTTCAAATTCATCAAAAGTGCCAGTCCCTCAGAATCACCTTTGCTAATAAAAAATTTATGTTCTGCACTTAATTTTGCCACAGTTGGGAAGTTCTTAACGTCACACACCTCTTATACAATTCTGTCCACTCCCTCTTCTTCAGCACCTTCCGCTGTCTCTTCGACCATGTCATTCTCGATGGGTGTGTGTGAAGAAATGTAATCTTGCAAATCGTCCATTGTCTGTTCAAAACACAGTTCATCATTGACTGCAATAAAATCATTTGCATTTCCCTTACAGTTCAAACAAGTCATCAGTTCAGAAATCAAGCGCAGATCCTCTTCTGCATTGAAAGTGCATATTGCATATTCTTTGTCTGCCAAGACAAACCCTGCCCATCAGAAACAACGATTAACGCACTGTGTTTTAACGCCTTTGATTGCGCAGGTCACCCAAGTGATGGCCTGGAGAGCATTAAAGCGGAAGAGATGGCAAATAACAGCTAGGAATGTTTTCAGTGCAGTGGGCTTGGCATCGTGATAAAATTTCTCCTACTTTTTTCTCCTGTCTCCCTTCAGTGGATGCATTTTCAGCATTTTTGACTGAAATCACTGTCTGCTATTCGGAGTGTTCGCTATTCAGAGGTAAGAACACAGAACCGCCTATACTTTGGGACTGGGGATTGCAAAACTGTCCGTTAAATGGAGGTGTCAGCTATTCGGGAGTGTCCGTTAAGGAGGGTTTGCTGTATACCGCAAAAATAGCAGTAATATTCCATTTTTTTTTATCTGGAGGTAGCGTATTTGTTGTATGTGAAGCTGTACATGGCGCTGCATCAGTACCACAGATAATGTCTCGTTATTTCGATTATCGACAACATGATTCTCAGGTCACTCGGTTATCTGTTTCTGTGGTGTTGAGTAATATGAAAATTTCGGATTCACCTTGAGATGAAGGAAGTGCTGTGTCATTTCTTCAAAGTAAAGGAATTCTGCTGAGTGAAAGAATCTGTAAATTGGGCCATAAGATGAAACTATACTGTGAAAGTGTTCCATGGCGGCGCTACATTAGAACATGCAGATCTAAGGTAGGCTTAAGCATTGGAAATTTGTTTCAGAGTAGTTGGCTTCCTATTTTAACTGCTGTTCGATTTATTTATAGCTGGAGTGAGAATTTAACTTCTATTAAATGGTGTGAATAACAGTTGGATATGGTAAGTCACACAACTGTTGATTGGAATAACTATTTGCGAGAAATTTGCGCAGATGTTCTCGAACATCAGTCGGACCAAAAACTTGGTGGCCCAGGATTTAATTGTGGAAATAGACAAAACATTATTTTCGAAAACAAAGTGAAATACAGGTCGTGTGCTTCCAAAGCAGTGGATTTTCGGAGGAATTTGTTGTTCTACTAATGACTGTTTTTTAGTGAAAGTGCCAGAGAAGTGCAAAAATCCTGTTGAAGGAAATTAAGAATCATGCTGTGGAACATTCTACAATCCATTTGGATTCATGGAAGGCATATAAGACTGAGTAACTAGAAAGAGGCAGGTTTTGAACATTTCAAAGTCAATCATAAGTACAACTTTGTCGACCCGGAGAGTGAAGCCCATACTCAAACAATAGAGAGATTGTGGGTATCAGCTAAATGGAAAAACAAATGTCATCGCAGAACTGCTAGACAGCATATCGATTTGTACTTAGCTGAGTTCATGTGGAGACATCATTTAGCTTCATCAGACCCATTTGATTCCATTTTAAATTGTATTAAAAACTTCTTGGCCCCCAAAAATTAAAGTGTAGGTTTCAGGCCACTAATAATGCTTATATGTTGCGATATATTTTCTTCATAAATTGTGTTTACAAAAAATAAACTCATCATGTCATTCATTACAGCTGAATTCTAAAAAGAAATAACCATTCATGTGGCACCATTTATTGATAATTGTGACATTTACTGTTACATTTCTACTGGTGCACAGAAGTACCATTTTTAATTCTGCCTGGAACAAAGCCAACCGGCCAGGATGATTGGACAAAATCCAAAATGCAGGACAGTCCCGGTCAAACTGGGATGTATGATAAGTCTATGCATGACTAATTTATACAAACCTTCAGTTGTAACTGTGAGAGTTGGTTGCAAAGTAAAAGGCTGTGTTGGAGGTTAAAAGTTGATAGCGTGATGGTGGTAAGAATACCTGGAGAAAATTGGGAAAACAGAATTAGTAATACAGATAGAACTGAGACGGGTATTTCTCTGGTAGATGAAAAAATTAATGTATAATATATGAATATGTTTTTTCATACATGAACCTCATGTATGAAAAAACATATTCATACATGAGGTTCTTCCACTGATTCGCAGAATTCAGATTTTTTTTTTTTTTTTTTTGCCGTCATTTTTGTGATTCTCAAGATCAGTGCAAAAATGGAAAGAAATATTTGGGGGATTAATGGGGGGATGGAGGGGTCATTTTCCATCAGAAAATGACTCCCCCATACCCCCATTAATCAGGCATCTTGCTAATCTTTCCAAAGGTTAGCAAGATGCCATCTGACTGCAAGTAGTGCCATTCTGTTTCCTGTCTGTGTGAAGCACCAGTAGTTCCTTTGTTTATCGTGCGTTTAATAACATTGCAGTTGAAAATGTCAGCAACTGAGCAACATGCAAACATCAAATGTGTTTTACTTCAAAAATTACCATTAGAGACATTAGTCATGCTTTGGCAAACACATAGTGAAATGGCAATGAAGAAATTGCAAGTTTATGCATGGCATAAACTTTAAAGTTTTTGGATAGTATCTGACTTAATATTACACCAATTAAATTATCTGTTATATTTACACCAATTAACAAATTCACATCTTCCAAATTTGTATTGTACAATAGTGTAATCCCGTATTTCATTTATTGATATTCTGTGCCTCCATGCAATCGTGGAAATACCAAAACCTCCACATTCGGTATATATGAATGCCAGTTACTTTGACTAGCAAATCCTGTGATGGTTATATTCAAATTAATTGGAAACTTGAAACTTGGCCATTCTGAGTGGTGTAGTGGTTAGCATACTCGGGTGCTATCCAGGAGACCCGGGCTCGATTCCCACTCCAGGACGACAAAATTTTCGAGTTTTCGAATATTATCTGACTTAACATCTATGTCATATTTACATCAATTAACAGATTCACATCTTCCAAATTTGTATTTCCATGATGGTTGTGTGTATGCCATTGATGATCTGCATTTGGACAAGAGTTAAGTAATGGGAAAGTAATGCTGGAAGCTAATGCCGGAAGAGTGAAGAGGAAAAGTACTGCTGGAAGTTTTCTTTGACCCTCATGTCCACTATGAATTCATTCCAGAAGGGAGAACTCTGAATAAATGTACACCAGTATATCCTCTGTCACCACAGGATTGCATTCTGAAGGAAAATTCTGGAAAAATGGGCAATAAACAGTTGGTTTCTTCTTCATGGCAATGTGCTTGCACGCCTATCTCAAATGGTCAAATGGTACTTTGTAAAGCACACTGTGATGTCACTGGAGAATCCTCCACATTCTTCTGATTTGGCACCACCTGATTTTTACTTCTTTTCACAGTTGAAATTTGCCCTAAAAGGACGATATGTGAGTGCTGAGGACATCGTCAAAAACACGACAAAGGCACTGAAAGAGGTTTCAAAGAATGAATTCTAAGAATGCTTCAAAGAGCTTTATAGATCATGAAAGACATACGGGATTACGCCATATAATACAAATTTTGAAGATGACAATCCGATTTTGGCGTAAATGTGACAAGGATGGTAAGTCAGATAATTTTTGAAAACTTGAAAATTTTCATCGTCCTGGAGCGGGACTCGAACCCGCGTCTCCCAGAAAACGCCTAGGTATGCTAACCACTACACCACCCAGAACGACCAAGTTTCAAGTTTCCGATCAATTTGAATTTAACCATCACAGGATTCGCTAGTCGAAGCAACCGGCATTCATGTTTAGCGAATCTGGAGGTTAATAATCCTATCCCGTGATTGCCCGGAGAAGCAGATAAATCATGAAAGAAATACGGGATTACGCCATATAATACAAATTTTGAAGATGACAATCCGATTTTTGGCGTAAATGTGACAAGGATGGTAAGTCAGATAATTTTTGAAAACTTGAAAATTTTCATCGTCCTGGAGCGGGACTCGAACCCGCGTCTCCCAGAAAACGCCTAGGTATGCTAACCACTACACCACCCAGAACGACCAAGTTTCAAGTTTCCGATCAATTTGAATTTAACCATCACAGGATTCGCTAGTCGAAGTTAAATTCAAATTGATCGGAAACTTGAAACTTGGTCGTTCTGGGTGGTGTAGTGGTTAGCATACCTAGGCGTTTTCTGGGAGACGCGGGTTCGAGTCCCGCTCCAGGACGATGAAAATTTTCAAGTTTTCAAAAATTATCTGACTTACCATCCTTGTCACATTTACGCCAAAAAATCGGATTGTCATCTTCAAAATTTGAGCTTTATAGATGTTGGCATAAGAGTGTAACTGCCCAAGGAAACTATGTATTTTAAAGGAAATCCAGTGTAAATAATGGTAATGTAATTGCTTTCTATTTTGAACCTACCTCGTGTATATATACTAATAATGGTGCTTCGAATAATTTTCTTCATTGTACATATATGTACTTCTTATCCTGCTTTTTTTTTTTTTTTTTTTTGTATTTTTACAGAAAGCAAAGCATACATTCCAGTTTGTAAATCCCTATTCACCTCTTCAGATTAAAAATAAAAAAACACAGAAGATGTCATTTGCTAAGCCTGAAGTAGAAAAACACAGTTCATCAAGGAATAAAAGCACGTCATCTTCTAGTAGATTAAAATTATCTGGTAAGATTGAACAAAAAACTATGCATATTTATTAACATAATTTAAATGTTGTCATATATTTTCAGAACATTTTATAAGGATTTTCTTAAGATGGCAAAGTAGTATATTTTGTAAAAACATCAAAACTGGGTTAGTATTGGTATCTGTTCTCATTATGCAGAGTAGATTGTATATATTTTTTATATTGAAACTTTGTGTAATTTCCTTTTCATAACTTTCATTGGAATCTTAGGAGTCATTACTACTACTTACATTTCTAATTAGCATACTTTATGTCATTATTCCCTTATTACTTAAACATCTTGCCAGTTCTGCTAATTATTTCCATTCATGTTTTGAATGCTGTGGGCTTTGCATTTATTACAATCAGATCAAAATATTGTTGGTTTTTAAAATCCTGTTGGATTAGCAGCAACACTTTTCTTTTATCATGTTGCAATATTCATTTGCAGTTCCTTGAGAGGATATGTATATAATAAATGTATTTACATTTTACTAAATCTAACAAGCTTTTTGCTAATCCATGAATGAAAGTCAGATCTCTGTCTCTCTGTATTCTCTTTTATTGTCCAAGTTTCATCTGTCATTCTATTTTGAGTGAGTAATCCAGCAAGATGGGTATCATTTGAATGTCAGATGGCGGAATCTTGCTTAAATACAATTTTTTTTCCATGGAATATTTGCTACCGTGGTGTTTGTTTAATGACTTTTCTGTACTTCCACATTCTGTTGGTTAGCTGGGGAGTCCTTTGCTGCCATTGGAATTCAGAAGTTAGATTCATCTTTTCTTTGGATTTTTTTTTATATTTTGTTCTTTTGATGCTGAGTCCTTAGACACGCTATGCAGTGCCATGTATTACAGGGATCTGATATATACAGTCAAATCCCTATTTAACTGACTGTGATTTAACGAATTCTGCGATTTTACATAAATTTTTTGTGGTCTGGACATAGCCACATTGAAATTAATGCTTGGCATTTTCTGATTTAACGAACACATTTCCTCAATTTTGCAAAAAAAAAAAACATTTTTTAAACCACCAAACTATGTTAACCAGCATTTTCATGTTAAAAGTCAGCTAGAAAGAGAGCTTTGAGGAAAATTTTACGCATGCAGTTAACCAGCATTTCAAAGAACACCATCTGCGACACAGCTTGACGGATTCATAAATCAATTCGCCTTTTCTTCGACTATCAAGCGTAAGCTTCTTACAGGGAGAAGCTAATGACCAACAAATTCCAAAGGAGCGCAATGTTTTCTTGCACGTGTGGGAAGTTGGAATATGAAAGGCGGTATGTGGGAGGAAATCTGGAGTACCCTGTGGATTATTGTTTTCAGCTACAGACAGAACAATAACACTCTGTGAAGTCAGACACACAAATGGTGCGTACCCATTCCTGAACCTCTGGAATTCTTCGCCAAATCACACTTTTTATTTTTTTTTTCCTTCTTAGTGTTAAATCTACTACTTGTTTACGGACAAAGTTTTGATGAACACAGGTAGCACTAGAAAAGTTAGTCATTGAAAGAAAGAGAACATAGCCATTGAAAGAAAGAGAACATAGCCACTAAAAGAAAGAGAACATATCTGCTTATGTAATCTATTAAGAACACTTGCTTAATTTGAATGTTTCATTTGAAAGGATTCCTCGATTTAGCGAATTCCGCAATTTTACGTACAAGGTTGTTGGTCACTTGAAGTTCGTTAAATCGAGGTTTGACTGTGTGTATATATATATATATATATATATATCTCATCATCATCATTGTCAACCATTATCAATCCACTGCTGGATGAAGGTCTCCCCAAGTTTCTTCCACAACGGTCTGTCTTGTGCCAGTCTCCTCCATGTCACTCCCGCATACTTTCGAATTTCATCCACCCGTCTCCCATGTGGTCTTCTTCTGGGTCTTTTCCTGTCCCTTGGAATCCAATCTAAAATTTTGGCTGTCCATCGATGGTCTGTCCTCCTGGCAGTATGTCCAGCCCATTGCCATTTCAGGGATTTAACTCTGATCATGATGTCTTCCACTCTTGTCATTTTTCTGATCCAAGAGTTCCTCTTATCTCTCCTGGTTACACCAAGCATGCACCTCTCCATGCTACTTTAAGTTGTCTGCAGCCTTTCTATGTCTCTTTTAGTTAAGGTTCACGTCTCTGCACCATACGTAAGCACTGGAAGGATGCATTGATCAAACACTTTTCTTTTAAGACATAATGGCATATTGCTCTTGAAAATTATGCTGTTTCTTCCAAAAGCTCTCCAGGCAAATTTTGTATGCCTATTAATTTCTTCATCAATGTGACCCTCACTTGATATCTGCTGTCCAAGATAAATGCATGTGTCTGTTATCTCCAGCTTTTCTCCATCAATCGATACATCTCCATTTCTTGTAAAAGCATTGAACATCAATTTTGTCTTCTGAAAGTTCGTTTTTAATCCCACTTCTTTACTCTTGTCAACAAGTTCCTGGATCATACTCTGCAGCTCTGATGGGGTTGTTGCAAAAATGACTATGTCATCAGCAAAACGAAGGTGGGTTAGATAATCTCCATTAATCTTTATCCCTTTGTTTCCCCAGTTCAGTGATTGAAAGACATTTTCCAATGTGGCATTAAAGAGCTTCGGAGATATGGTGTCACCTTGTCTCACTCCCTTTCCAATTTTTATGTGTGTTGTATTTTCAAACAGCCGAATCTTTGCACTTGCATTTTCATAGATGTTATTAATAATATTAATGTATGCATCTTCAATACCACAGGATTTGAGAGCCATTGTAACTGCTGATGGTTTCACTGAATCAAAGGCTTTTTCATAATCGATAAAAGCCATGCACAATGGAAGCTCATATTCCCTCGCTCTTTCAATTAGTTCTCTCAGTACGTGGATGTGATCTATTGTGCTGTAGCCACTCCTGAATCCAGCTTTTTCTCTCGGTTGGGCCATGTCCAGTGTTACCTTCAAACGGTGTGAAAGAACTTTAGTGAAGATTTTATAAACCACTGATAGGAGGCTGATAGGTCTGTAGATCCTGAGATCCTCAATGTCACCTTTTTATGTAGCAGGATCATTGTAGCGTTGTTCCAATCCTCAGGAATCTTCTCTTCATTAAGGCATCGAGTGAAAATTTGGGTGAGTACTGTTTCGATTTCTCCACTTGCTTCTTGTATGATGTCTACAGTAATTCCATCTTCTGGAGCTTTTCCCCGCTTCATGTTCTTGATTGCATGTGCAACTTCTGCTGGGAGGACTGGAAGAACTCTAGTACTGATACCTTTCATGATGTCTGGAGTACATGTATTATCCCTTTCATATAATTTGGAGTAGAAATCTTTCACTCTTGTCAAGATTTTGCCTCTATTTCTTGTTACAGAACCATCTTCTTTTCTCAGAGCCATAATCTGTTTTCTTCCCTTACTGAGATGTCCCTTTGCTATCTTTAAGCTTTGGTTGTTTTCAATTGCTTTCCTCACTAGTTCACAGTTGAATTTCCTTACGTCTTCAGTGATACTTTTTCGTACTGTCTTGCATAGCTCTATATATTCCACTTTGGAAGTCACACCTTCTTTAGTTGTCCTCATCTCTCTTCTTTTTTGCATCAACATTTTGGTTTTTCCTGATAATTTGTTCACATGCAACTTGTTCTTACACCCAGCTAATTTTGTTGCTGTTTCCATAAGAGCTTTGCTTACTTTTCTGTTAACTTCAGAAATACCCACTTCTTCCGATGTTAGGCCTTCTAAACAGAGAATCTGTTCTTCAGTTCCAACTTGAAGGTATTATGGTGTTTTTTAAGGTTGGTTATGTCAATACATTTTGTTTGTCTTATGAGCTTGCCACGTTCGAGTTTAGTGTTGAGGTGCATCTTACATCTCACCAATCTATGGTCACTACCTGTGTTGAACTTGTTTAGCACACTGCAGTCTTCTATGACAAATTTTTTGTTACACATAATAAAATCAATTTCACTTGTCATCCCATTTGGATGTCTCCATGTCCATTTCCTGTGTGGCTTTTTCTTGAAAAAGGAGTTCAAGATGAAAAACCCTTCTGCCTCTGCAAACTCAATGAGAGTATTTCCACGCTGATTTCTGTTGCCGTGATCGAATTTACCTACTGAAATTTCATTCTGTTGCCATTGCCCTATTTTTGCATTGAAATCTCCCATAATTATTTTGAAGTGCTGCTTACGTTTATTATTTAGATGACGAATTTCCTCATAAAATTCTTCAATTTCTTCTTCAGGATGACTTGTGATGAGTGCATAAGTTTGAATAATCTGAGCCTTGTATCTTCTCGAGAGTTGGATAACGAGTCGTGCAGCTCTGTCAGAGGAATTTTCAACTTCTACAACTTTATCCTTCAGTTTCTTGTTTATTATAAATCCAACACCACTAATTCTGTCAGTATCTGTCCCACGATAGTAGAAGAGATGTCCACTTTTCAGTTCAGTGAGATCTTCTCCTTTTCTCCTTACCTCACTTAGCCCGACGATGTCCCACTTGATCCTTTGTAGTTCCTCTTCCAATTCAAGAAGCCTTGAATCAGAAGATAGGGAGCGTCCATTATACGTAGCCAAGGTCAGCATCAGATGGCAGCCTAGTCCGGTCCTCCGGGGATTCTTAGCACCCTCTGCCTTCATGTTGAACTGGCCGCTGCCTTGGCCAGGTACATTCCAGCTGCCGGAGACTGAGGGCCAAGATTTAAGTTGTGGAGTCATTTTGGAGGGGTTTGGCTATAACTCACCACGCTGGCCAAGCGGGTTGGTGAGTGTGGGATAGCATTTCCTCTAATCCCGATGGTATAGTTATACCGCTATTGGCGGTTGTCAGAGCCCCTTTAGTGGGAACAGGATGCACCACGGGAAGGCGGGGTTGACATTTGTCAAGGAGAGGCTGTGATGGTACGCATCACCTGACCTTACATCCCACACACATATATATATATATCACTCCGTTGTTCTTCGAGATTCCAATGTCAACTCCTCAAAGCAAGATCAAGAGCATATGCAGAGACTCTTAGGTACTATGGAAATTGTCAGTCCACTACGGATTATGAAAAACACTGAATATACTAAGAAAATTAAAAATTCTCAGTAAAATAATGTTATTAAATGTTTGTTAAGTGTATTTTCTTGCTTTCAGGATTTTAGCATTCATTAAACATTTTTGGGAGTGTTTCTTGTCTGTTTTCAACATTGTGACATTTTTTTTTATGTTTTTTAAAATATTTTTTGTATCTGTGAAGAGTCTGGTCATCTGACAGTTCACATGGCTCCTAAAATCATGTAAAAGTAATGAAATTTTATTTCTCATTACTCCAGACCTTTGAAAGTCCTTGATTTTTTCATATGTTTAAGAAATGTTCTAGACTAGTCCGGGGATTTTTACCTGCAAAGAAATTTTTTTAGAAGAAGGTTGGGAAAATTAGTATAGAATGGCCAGTGATCAGAAAAACCAGGAAAAGTGTGCAAATCTTGCAAATGTTTGGAACCCCCAGAAATTACTGCTCTCTGAATGTTCTGTTGCTTTTCGTTTACGCTTTTGAATTTCGTGAGGATGTTCTGTTGTTTTTTGTTTCTGCATTTTGAATTTTTCTGAGTTCCATTTTTTTCCATTTCGTTATTAATCTTCCTCGTTATGTTCTTTTTTTTTATATATATTTCTGACCATGTTCCTTGTTTTTAATATCTTCAGTAGTAATGAAAAAGAGTGACTTCATTTTTAAAATTTTTTTGGTTTGAGGTACTTGCATACTTTCTTTATTCTGCTCTTTATGTGCATTCGCTTTTTAAAAAATATATATATAACCAGATAAACAATTGATCATTTGTAATATTATATTTTCAAAGGGAAAATACAACCAGATAAACAATTGATCATTTGTAATATATTTTTAAAGGGAATATACAACCAGATAAACAATTGATCATTTTGTAATATTATTGCTTCATAATTTCATTTAGTAAATATGAACATAAGATTAGGTTTACCAGATGTGTTTTTGATTTATGAGTTCCTATGTTCACCTTGTCCCATTTGCAGGTTTAACATCATTAGATTCGATCTGTTGCCGTGTTCACATTCTGAATATGTCTTTTGTTTCATTCTACTTGCAGCTTTTCAAGAGTTCCAGCATTAAGATGTCTTTAGTTCAAAACTGATTCTCTGTTGTTTGTTTATGGTGGAACAAATCATTACACTTGGTAAACAGAATAAGAGATGCCAAACATAAGTTCTAGTAAGCCCTAGTATTACTGATGGAACAAATTAAATGCCAAGCATTGTCACTTTCAAATGAAATTATTTGGAAAAAGTCTCTCAGCAATTTGAGACACAGATGCAGATTGGCACTAGTAATGAATTTTTTAACTGAGTGCAGCTGGAAGTTGTCACCAATAATAATATTTGAAATGGAATGCAGCTAAATTTAAGTTGTCACTAATCAGGAAATTTTAAATGAGGTGTAGCGTGAAATTGTCACAAATCATGAAATTTCGGATGAGGTGTAGCTTGAAATTGTCTCTAATCATGAAATTTTAAATGTAGTTCAGCTGCAAAGTGCCACTAATGAAACTTCAAATTGTCACTGTCACTCACCATTGGACCTATCAACACTGGGTTAAACGTCTCTGTTGAAATGTTCAGGAAATTTATACATTCTGTGTTTCTCCAAATTTTTGTTAAAAAAGGATAAAAAATAAAAAAAGCTACTGTTTTTCCTATAATCAAAATTATTTTTTGCTCAAGAAGAATTTTTTGTTATAAGAAAAAAATTAAGTTTTTTATCCATTCGATATAAAGTTGAATGTCAGTTAAGAAACATAGATCTCCCATCCAATATTTTTAAAAAATTGCAGCTATTGTCACTCACCCTTTACTGCCACCCTCACTTACTACCAGAAAAGTGTAGGAAACAAATGTGCTATTTTATTTATGTATATATATATACGGGGGTTGAATGAAAAGTAGTGGCAATAATCAGCGTAGATGATTGCAGCGCACTCTGGTGATCACACAATCAAGTATAAGAAAGCATTTCGAGTGGTGGATGTTATATGAGTGTTTGTGTGGAACACAGGAGGTAGCTTATGGAGCATGTAAAGTATAGCTGTTGCATGAAGGCTGTCTAAAACATGTTTATGAAGTTAGAACAACACAGCTGGATAAAAATTAAGGTTGCATGTGGTCACGATGCAAAGAAATGTCGATTAGGTCTGAAGGATGTGTGTGGGGATGAAGTGCCGCCCTATTATACAGTTGCATGATGGGTGAAGGCTTTTTGCAGCAGTTGAGAACAACTAGCAGATAATGAACGATTAGAATACCTGCACATCCCACAGGAGAAGCTGCAGCTTGTGCGATCTTTACTTCATTGTGATAGGCATTGGACCACAAGTCAATCGGCAAATGAAGTTATAATCAATTATTTCACTGTGCACAACATTTTGTACAATGTCCTCGGCATGACAAATTTGCAGCAAAGTGGGTCCTTCATCATCTCACAGAAGTGCAAAAGTGGCACCGATAGAACATAATAAAACTCCATCTGGACCAACATCATAATGAGGGTGATGCATTTCTTCAACAAATCATCGCCATCGGCGAAACTTGGGCATGGGCGTGTGAACCGGCAGTCAAATGAGTGGCGGCATCAGGAATCCCCACGCTTCAAAAAATTACAGCAAGAACCCAGTAAAGTCAAAGTACAGTAATATCTCACTTATATATAATCTCTGTTATGCATTTCTCTCAGTTATACGTCAATTTTCAGTAGTCCTGGCCAAAGGTATGGCAAAATAATGTAACTTGATTTTCGTTTATGTGTCTCAGTTTGAATGGTACCTCTCAGTTATGCGTTGTGGGAAAAATTTTCACTTCACATTCCCAACATTCTTTTCTATTGAATATGCCTTTCCAAGGAAATTCCATATTGATAGTGGTCTCTCTATTTCCCCATTGCTTTCCCCCTATTCTTATTGAAGAATGGAGTCTATTTTATCACGTAGGGTGTTGTTATCTTTCATCTGTGATACATACCCCTGTACACCTGTTTTCTGTTTATGAGGGGGTGGCTTGTTTTCTTAGAATCAAAGAAGGGATTAACGACAACTACTCTGGCAACTTTGCTGAGATGAAGTCACTCATTTTCACTTAACATTTCATTGCCACAGACGTAAGCTGTTCAGTGATTTTTCAGTTTCAAATATGGGTAAGCAAACGAAGTTATCAATTTCATTCAAAATGGAAGTGATTAAAAAATCTGAGATGCCTAATGTGTCAAAGAAATCTTTAGCAGAACATTTCAAAATTCCTGAAACAACTCTAAAAGGGATTTTGAAAAACAAAGATGCCGTTAGGACAGCTCATAGTGAATGTGGAATTCAGTCGAAGAAACGGAGCAGGATACAAATTTAAGTGAGAAGTTTAACCAACTGGAAAGTGTTTTAGTGCAATGGTTTAAAGAAATTCTCAGCTCCAATCTACATGTCAACTGTGAGTTACTAAGAAAGAAAGCAGTAACTTTAGCACAGACTTTTGGAATAGAACATTTTTCTGCTTCATATGGGTAGATTGAGCAACTTAAAAAAAGGCATGGATTATGTATTCACATCATAAATTGTGAAAGTACAAGCGTTGTTGAATAATGGATAACTGATTTGCCAAATTTAGTGAAAGGTTACAAGCCTACAGATACCTTCAACTGTGATGAAACTGGACTTTTTTTTAGAATGATGTCTGAGAAAACTGCAGCATTCAAGGGTGAACAGAGTCACGATAGAAAAAAAAAAAGTAAATAGAGACTTATGGTTCTATTTTGCTGCAATGCCAATGGCTCTGAAAAATTATCCTCTTTAGTCACATGTAAATTGAAGAGTCCTCGTTGCTTCAAAAACGGGAAAGAATTGCTGTGTGAATATGCTAACAGCAAAACAGCATGGATGACTTCGATCATCTTTTTGAAATTCCTTCGGAAGTTTGATAGGAAAATGGAAAGAGAGAAATGGCAAAAGCATTTATTCATGGATCAGTGTCCTGCTCACCCTTCTGACCTCTCACTGCCCAGCAATACGAAAGTGATGTGTTTTTTGTGTGCAAATTGCATGAGTACAAAGGGATGCTGATAAGTTCTCGGCCTCACCAAGAAGGAAATGGGATAGAGCCATGAAACTTACAGACTATTCCACATATCACCCCGAAGTTCAACACACTTGACACAGCGTTTCTGGAGTTTTTTAACCCTTTCAAAAAAAAATTCTGAAGTCTGATCACTCAAATACTGTTCTGCTGCTGATATCACCTACAAATCATTCTAAAAATGCTTCCCTTTCAAATTTTTTTAAGGTTTGGGAACAGGAAATAGTCCGATGGAGCAAGGTCTGGTGAGTAGGATAGATGGTCTATGCACTTAAACCCCAGATCCCTCAAAACATTCATTGTCTTCTGAGACCGCACATTGTCCTGCAAAAAGAGAACACCTTTCTGCAGTTTTCCTCATCATTTTTTTTTTCAACGCCTCCTTTAATTGGCACAGCAAGTTGGAATAGTATTCAGCATTTATTGTTTGGCCCTTCGGGAGATAGTCAATAAAACACCTTTTGAATCCCCAAAAACGTTACCATGACCTTTCCTACAGACCTTTTTGAGTCTTGAATTTCTTTGGCCGTAGAGAAGCCACAACAGGGACACTTGTTTCATCTCTGGATCATAGTGATGTAACCATATATCATCAACAGTGACAAGTTGCTGCAAAAAATTATCACCAGATCACTCAAAATGCTGCAAAACCGATTTGGAAGTATCCATTCATTTTCCTTTCTCATTGGTGTTCAAACATTTGGGCACCCACTTCGCTGACGTCTTCTGCATATACCAAGTGCTCGTGAATTATGAACTCAACATGTTGCCTGGATACCTCCAGTGTCTCAGCTATTGTTTTAGCCAAGATTCGCTGATCTGACAAAAGCAAGTCATGAGCATTATCAACATTTTAGGGTGTTGTCACTGTTGAAGGTCTCCGAGATCTTGCTACATCTTTGGTCTCAAAAGTCTCCATGCTGAAAGTTGGCACACTATTTCTTCACAGTGGAATATGAAAGGCACTTGTCACTTAATGTTTGCGTCACACACTCATAAATTTCCTTTGCAGTTTTCTTCTGCAGGAACAGAAATTTCACGACAGCCCGGAGTTCCACATTCGAAAATTCGACATTTTGCATTGACATGATTCAGTTCAGAACGTCAAACATCTGCAAAAAAAAAAAAAAAAAAAAAAAAAAGAAATAGGTATTAGTCTGAAAAATAGCACTTTACAATCTTCATATGCTCTGTTCATCATGGAAAGATATCACTGAAACTTGTATTACAAATTGTTTCAAGAAAGCAGGCTTTTTCCTGTCAGAAAATGAAAATCAAGAATAGTCTGGCAATGACAAACAAGTAAATGAAGAAGTATGGAGTGCCATTTCAGGTGGATTGATTAGTTTTAAAGAGTTTGTGGACATTGATGAAAATGTAGTTACAGCAGAATTGAGGGATATTCAAGAAATAGCCAGTGAAATTCAGGATGATGATGATGAAGAGACAGATAACGAAGAAGATTTAACAAAAGATCCCCCGACTTTGCGAAAGCAGTAGAAGCTTTGGAAACTCTTTGTCACTACATCAACTACAACTTAACGATGCATCTAATGGCACACATTCCTGTTTCAACGAACTTGAAAAAGCTATTTTCAATGAGAGGCAACAGCAGAAACAATCTTCAATTTTACACTACTTTAGAAAATGTGAATGTAAATAAAGTATGTAACTAAAATTTTGATATTGTTTACTTTACATTCTTGAATAATTTAAGCTTTTAAATGTCAAATTTAACTACATTTTTCTTATTCTGCATGTTATTCTCATGTTAATTACGTTTTAAACTTAATTTTGGTTCGGATTGCACTAACTTTCACTTAAGCGTAGCTCTCATTTATACGTCATTTTTAGTCAGTCCTTTGCGCTAACATATAAGTGAAATATTACTGTAATAGTGATTATGTGTTGCCTATGACATGGGTGGTGTAATCCTTCATCATGCTATTCCTGAGAAACAAACTGTGAATGCTGAGTACTATTGACAGTTTCTGGAGAATTATCTGGGTCCGGTACAATGAAACAAGCAACCACATTTCATTAAAGACACTCCACGAGTACTCATTCATGGCAATGGCCGTCATCATGTTGCCCAAACAGTGCAGGAACTTTTGACAAGATGGCGTTGGGAAACCTTGGAGCACCCATTGTATTCCCCAGACATGACCTTGGAGCACACACCGTATTCCCTAAACATGACTTTGGAGTACCCACCGTATTCCCCAGGCGTGACCTTGAAGCACCCACCATATTCCCCAGACATGAGTCCCCGTGACTTTGATCAGTTTCCCAAATTGAAAGCATCCATGCAACTCTCTGTTCCTGAGAAACAAACTGTGAATGCCGAGTACTATTGACAGTTTCTGGAGAAACATCTGCATCCGGCACTATGAAACAAGCGACCACATTTCATTAAAGACACTCCATAGGTACTCATTCATGACAATGCTCATCATCATGTTGCCCAAACAGTGCTGGAACTTTTGACAAGATGGTGTTGGGAAACCTTGCAAACCCACTGTATTCCCCAGACATGACCTTGGAGCAGACACCGTATTCCTCAGACATGACCTTGGAGTACCCACCGTATTCCCCAGACACAAGTCCCTGTGACTTTGATCTGTTTCCAAAACTGAAAGCACCCATGCAGCTCTCTGTTCCTGAGATACAAACTGTGAATGCCGAGTACTATCGACAGTTTCTGGAGAAACATCTGCGTCCGGCACTATGAAACAAGTGACCACATTTTATTAAAGACACTGCATAGGTACTCATTCATGACAATGCCCATCATCACGTTGCCTAATCAGTGCAGGAACTTTTGACCATATGGTGTTGGGAAACCTTGGAGCACTCACTGTATTCTCCAGACATGACCTTGGAACACACCATATTCCCCAGACATGACCTTGGAGCAGACACTGTATTCCTCAGGCATGACCTTGGAGTACCCACCGTATTCCCCAGACACAAGTCCCTGTGACTTTGATCTGCTTCCCAAACTGAAAGCACCCATGCAGCTCTCTGTTCCTGAGATACAAACTGTGAATGCCGAGTACTATCGACAGTTTCTGGAGAAACATCTGCGTCCGGCACTATGAAACAAGTGACCACATTTCATTAAAGACACTGCATAGGTACTCATTCATGACAATGGCCATCATCATGTTACCCAATCAGTGCAGGAACTTTTGACAATATGGTGTTGGGAAACCTTGGAGCACCACTGTATTCCCCAGACATGACCTTGGAACACACCATATTCCCTAGACATGACCTTGGAGCAGACACCTTATTCCCCAGACATGACCTTGGAGTACCCACCATATTCCCCAGACATGACCTTGGAGTACCCACCGTATTCCCCAGACATGACCTTGGAGCACCCACCATATTCCCCAGACACGAGTCCCTGTGACATTGATCTGTTTCCCAAATTGAAAGCACCCATGCAGCTCTCAAATAGAAACATCTGTTGATGGCATCCACCATCTTCCACAGGTACGGACTAAAGTTATTCATATGGCTGGTGATTACATTGAGGGCCAGTGATGTTCCATTCATGTCTAAATAAAGTACACAGCCGGACAATTGCTAAGGACGGATGACAATAGCAACGATAGCAACCATAAAATGGAAGGCAGGAAAATGTGGAAATTAGCATAAGTGCGGGATACAGTTAGACGTGTTGTGCGTATGCAAATTTTGGATTGTCGAACTTGTTCGTGACGTCATAGCGCTGATAAGATATATAAAGGATTTGACGCGTATTGACCGTTGTTGTTCAAACGTAAAGTTGAAAGGGAAAGAATCAATTGACGAACTTGCAATTTTCAGTATGTCTTCCCGACATCACCTAGATGATTTTACGCGTGGCCGTATTATTGGCAAGATTGAAGAAGGGCGAAAAATAACAGATGTTGCCAGGGAGTTCGACATCAGCCACAGTGTTGTTTCAAGGCTTTGGAAATCATTTCAAACAAATGGAGAGTGTAGCAAACGTCACGGGGGAGGTCGTGTTCGCAGTACGACACCTGCAAAAATCGGTACTTAGCGCTATCAACAAAAAGACACCGGCACAGCACAGCTAGTGAGGTAGCAAATCAGTTTATAGCTGCTACTGGCAAGTGGATCTCACGAAAAACTGTCGCCAGACGTTTGCATGAAGGAGGACTATACGCCCGCCGTCCTGTTGTGTGCATCCCATTGTCCAGACGTCACCATACCGCCCGTTTGCAATGGTGCCATCAACATCGCAATTGGACTGACAACGACTGGTTTGCTGTCCTCTCCTCAGATGAGAGTAGATACAGTCTATCGTCTGATTGTCGACTACAACTGATCTGGCGTGATAGTGGTACTGCATATTGTCTAGCAAACATACAGGAAAGGGACCGATATCCGACATGTAGTGTCATGGTATGGGCTGGCATCATGATCAATGGCCATACGTCCCTCTATGTGCTTCCAACTGGGACTATGACTGGCCAACGATACATTAATGATGTTCTGCTACCTCATGTTCGCATGTTCCGTGGTGCTGTCGGTGATAGATTAATTTTCATGGACGACAACGCAACATGTCATCGAACAGTCGCTGTCCAGGAGTGTCTTGAGAGCGAGGATATTCAACGCCTCGTATGGCCAGCACGTTCACCAGATCTGAATCCCATTGAAAATGTGTGGGATGCTTTGGGGAGGAGTCTTGCTGGTCGCCAATGCCCTCCAATAAACAAGGACACCCTCATCCGTGCACTGACAGAGGAATGGGATAAATTACCCCAACAGCTGCTTGATAATGTTGTGCAAAGCATGACACGACGTGTGGAATCTTGCATCGCCCTCCATGGTGGCCATATCCCGTATTGACATCTTACGCCGGAATGCCTGCGGATGGTAATTGCATTTTTTTCACGTTTGTGTATTCTGCACAAAATGGCCTGTTTGTCCCTTGAACACGTTCCAAAGCCTTCTGGATTTCAGAGCACAATAAATTGTCTTTCTTGTAATGTCCTGGCATTCTGACAGTATTTTATTTCACTTGGCATCCAACCGCACTTACTTTTTTATGCGCTATATAGCTGTTTATGATCCGTCCTTAGCAATTGTCCAGCAGTGTATAATGTATGTTAGATACCTGTTGTCACTGCTTTTCACTCAACCCTTGTATATATGTATATCTAATTTTTGACCATTATCAATCTACTGCTGGATGAGGTCTTCCTAAGTTTCTTTCACAGTAATTTGTCTGGAGTACTTCAGCATGCTTTCAAATTTCATCCACCCATCTCCCACTTGGTCTTCTGCATCTTTTCTTGTCCCTTGATATCCAGTTTAAAATTTTGGTTGTCCGTCAATGATCCATTCTTTTGGCAATATATCCAGCCCGTTGTCATTTCAGAGATTTTGCTGTGATCATGATGCCTTCACTCTTGTCATTTTCCTGATCCGCATGTTCCTCTTCTTATCTTTTGACATTACACTAAGCATGCATATCTCCGTGCTTCTTTCAGTTGTCTGCAGCTTTTGTATGTCTTTTTTAGTTAAGATCCATGTTTCTGCTCCATACTTAATAACTGGAAGGATGCATTGATTAAACACTTTCTTTTTAAGACATAATAGTAAATTGCTCTTGAAAATTGTACTGTTTCTTTCAAAAGCTCTCTGACTATGTTTTTATATGGTGATTAATTTCTTCATCAATCACAATGTGATCCATGATTGATATCTATTGGCCAAGGTAGATGTAGGTACTGATTACATATAGATTTCCCCATCAATCCATAAATCTTCATTTCTTGTAAAAGCATTGTATATCAATCTTGTTTTTTGAAAGTTCATTTTTAAATCCACTTCTTTCTCTTGTCAGCACGTTCTTGAATTATACTCTGCAGCTCTGAAGAGGTAGTTGCAAAAATGACAAATGTCATCAGCTAAACAAAGGTGAGTTAATCTTCATTAATCTTAATCCCATTGTTTCCCAAGTTCAATGATTGAAATACATTTTGTAGTGTGGCATTGAAGAGTTTGAGAGATATGGTATCACCTTGTCTCACTCCCTTTCCAATTTGTATTGGTGCTGTATCCTCAAATAGCCAAACATATGCCTTTCATTTTCATTGATGTTATTAATAATGCTAATGTAAACATTGCCTCACTTCAACAAAAGTCAACTCTGCCTTCTTCTGGTGCATCCTGTTTCCACTAAAGGGGCTCTGATGACCGTCAAATAGTGGTTAACTATACAACAAGGGTTAGAGGAAATACTATCCCATACTCATCAACCCACTTGACCATCATGGTGAGTTATAGCCACTCCCCCTACCCACCAATAATGCACACACATACACACATGAATTCATATTGGTAAAAGAGTTGTTAATTGTGATTATTTGTGTAACTTAACTTGTTGAGGTCAGAGGATACAAATTTAACACTATGCAAATGAGAAGAGAGTAATTTACTGATACTGTTCTTCTTCTTGTTTCCAGATAAGGAAAGATTTGAAGAGGCAGTTGGAAGCAATGTTTTGCGGCATAGCCGGAGTAAGACATTTTCCAGGAACATTCCACGGACAATGGTGAAAGAGATCTTATTTATTTCTGTTGTCGGTCTGCAACATTCTTTAGAAGAAGTGATGAAACGCTTGGATAAAATTGAAGTCCTGGTAAAAGCCCATGCCCTTGGAAAAGAGGAGGTAATAAGTTGCTGTTTTTGTAGATACTATGTCACAAAACTTTTAGTCGCTTTACTTCATATTAGTGTCTTCCCTTTTCAGTTCATACGATTTGTTTTTACTTAAATGGTGCAACTTCTGGTCTGCTCAGTAAAAATATCATGAACTTTAGCCATAAAGCTGTTTTGAGGCAAAGTGTTTTTAATATAATTTCCAAGTACTTTTCTTGAATGGGATGACTTTCATGCTGCCCTCCCCCTCCTTGTTTCTTTTCTTTTATATTATCATATTTTTCTGTGTATAAGTCGATATGGAGTGTAAGTCGAATGGATTAAATCTTTCAATTTCCTTATCTTCATTCATAGATAAGGCAATACTAAGATGAGGCTAGAACAAATGCAGTTAGTGTTCCACAATTCTGCAACTATATTTTTAGTGTTTCAGTAAATGCTGAAAGAAAAAGAAACTGAGATAACCAGCAATTTTCTTGTCAGCAAAATGTTGAATTTTGTTAGCTTATTTTTTCTTATGAACTGATGCTATTCGTAATCCTTCCCTCCGACCGATCAGTTGGTGAATCCACCATGCAAAGTTTAAAAGAAAAAAAAAACGAAATTAGGTAACAATATTTTCAATGTTTCAGTGAATGTTAAAAGCAAGAGAAAATGGTAACTTGTGCATTTTTCTTTTCAGCAAAAAGTTGAATTTTGTAAGTTTATAAATTTTTTTCTCACGAACCGTGATGCTACTTGCATACAGTCAGAGAATCCGCCATGCAAAGGTGTTTGAACAACAACAACACACACAAGTCACAAAAGTGTATTAAATCAGGGCGATGCTTGCAGTGTGAGTTATTGTCCACTGCTTTTTCTCACAGAGTCTGATTGAAATCAGAAACCAATAGTTTTTGATTTCAATCGGAAACATGAAATAAATTAAGGTAAGCATAATAATTGGCAGCAATAGTAGATTTTAATTCAGTTGAACCATACAATCAAGGGATTGACAGAGCAGAAAAAAAAAAAAATTGCCTTTGCTTGCCGCTGGTCATTGCTGTTCTTAAAGCGCAAGTGTTGCCGGCTGTCAACATGATTGTCACCAGCCTGTCAACTGTGTGGCAGTGACATGTTTCCAAGGTTTGATCATTGTGAGATAAATGAAGTGCATTCATTGTATGCCACCCACATGGGCCTTGGAGGGGTTGTGATGGGGATGCTGTTAACAGCTGCCATTTCAAATTGGTCGGGGTGATTTTAATGATGTTTCTGTTAAACAGAAATATCTGTTGTAACAGCTTTTAAATAAGTTCTTAGTGGTGGGACATTACATTTTGTACTTTTTTGAAATAAACATAATATTTCAGGGTTCATCCTAGTACTAAAATAGGGCAGGATGCTCGTTATGAAAAGAAAAAGAGCAGATTACACTTTCAAAGATCATTAGAGTATACATTGACCTTACAAAAACAATACCTCACAAGTGGCATTAATTCACTGGAAAAGTTCAAAGGTAATTTACTTTGGATATTAAAATATTATTACCCTAATTTCGGGTAGATAAGCCGCTGCGCATGCGAGTTTAAAATGAAATTTTCGGCCTATGTGGCTTATACAGCATGGCGGCGCATACAGCTTTTTTTTTTTTTTTTTTGGTGGCGCAAAACTATGTAACATATGTTTTGGCTTGTTCCATTCTTTTTCCCGCGGGAAGATGTCTCAATAGAGAGGGAATGGAATAACGATGTTACAGCCACGTGCAATAAATTCCGCCCACTCCCTCTTAAAACAAGACATGGCAATAATAGGTTATAGGATTGAGGTGGGACAGGTGAGAGAGAGGTGACATCCGATAAAATTCGGAAAAAATCCGTGGCGGGGAATCGATCTTGTTAACAAACATTGCCCTTGTTTCATGCTCCGAGCAACTAACTCTTTTTGAACTCATGACGTCATCAGCTTTGCTCCAAGGCTAACCGGAGGGCTAACGCTCTCTCTCCACTCTTGAAACAGGATATCCAACTACCATCCAAGATGGATTGTCATTGGTCAATGACAACACATGCCAATTGTGTCAGTGACGTGGGCGTTCGTCGCTCGCCAAATCGCATTTTCTAAAGTGCGCGTAGTTCTACGGTACCATGGAAAGTAAAATGACGAAACGCAGAAGTTATACTTCTAGTTTTAAGCTAATGGTAAATAAATATGTTTTTCCGAATCCTGGAAAAACTTCGACGATTATTTCGGGCTTCACTGAAGCAAACATTATTTCTAAAAACTGCGGTGAAATGCCAGAAGACAGCGAAAGTGATGCAGACGACCCCGAAGTTTTTTTAATGATGAGCTTTTAAAACTTTTTAATTCGGACAGAGAAGTTTCTGATTTTGATAGATTTGATTGAAAAACTATGTGTACCATATATTTTCAGAATGTTGTGCGTGTATCTTTTAAATTCTTGAGGGATAAATGTTTTATAATTGGTTTAAGTGCCTTATGAATTCTTCGAGTAAATTTTTATAAAATAGGTAGTGTTACCCTTAAGATGGAGTCTTGTTTAATTGATATTTTTATTTATTATTTGAAAGATCAGGCACTATATTTTTATCTACGTAATGTTTTCAAGATTCCGCCGTGGTACTATCCCACCTTACTGCGAAGGTGCGGTGTACACGGAGTTGCTGCGTTTCTGGCGATTTTTTTTTTCATTCTACCCCTTTTTTTTTATCACTGCGGCGTATACGCCAGTGCAGCTTATTTACCCGAAATTACGGTATGTATCAGGGCTGTTTGTGTTCCGGGTTTGGGCGATCTTTCATACCCGGAATTCCGGATGTTTAGCTTTGAAGACATTTTTAAGACTGTTAAATTTTGAGTTCTAATAAGCGACAAAGTAAACAAAAGTTTTTTTTTTAAACGATTCATGGCAAAAGTATTTACTAAAAAAATTGCTTTTCACCAATGAATTAATGTGATAATAATATTGTCTTCCTCGCCGATGCAGCTGACTCGAGCTTGACGCATGAAGTCTCGACGCGAAGCCGGCAGTTTGTGCTGTGGTTGTCCGTTGTACTGTGGGAAGGGCATGCGCACAAATTCTCAGTCATTTCATCGGCGCTTCTTCTGTTCCTCGATGCAAAAAAATGGTTTTTCGCTCTGATGAGTGATGTGGGATTAGAACTTGGAGATGGGGGGGGATTAAAGCAAATAAAGTATGTCACTCACGCGTCTGCACCTACGTGCGGGAGCAGCCTGCCTCATTATATTAGTAAGTCAGTGACGGAGAGGAGGTGTCTTTGTTTACCTGATAAACGTTTGTGGTTTTTTGTGGATTTTGCGGGGTTTTTTTCCTCCAAAACTTTTAGTGAGTGGACCAATAATACTGCATCTGCAAAATTGTTTCTACTTCTGGAAAATTTCGATAAAAAATAGGGCTTGTGTGATTTTATGAGCTGTAAAAATCTCCCAATTTTCAGATTTTGAAGGTTGGCATATGTCTGGTTTCTGTAATAGTGGGAATCTTCTACTCACAGTTCCTTCTAGTTTTGACAGAATTGAACATATTTTTGGAACTGACAAATTAATACTCTCAATATCACTTTGAGATAGAAACATTGATTTGTACTCATCCCACTTTATAATAGTAAATCGTCTTCATCCAGGTTGAAATACTCAGCCCCATTACTTGAGCAATGCCATAAAGGCTTATGGTTTGTTTGTTTGTTTTTTTGATTGGAGGTTTAACGACCACCGTGAGCAACTCAATGGGCTATAAGCAGTCGCCCGTCCCTAATTTTGAGTCACTGGTTCCAGGGAAGGGAGAGAGCCAGTGCCATAAGACAAACACAACATCCATGCCTGACCGGGATTCGAACCCGGACCCCTTACGGACGAATGATCAGAGGCCAACGCCTTAGACCACTGCGCCACCGGGGCGGCAGCTTATGGTTTCTGACCCTACATTTCTAAGATCTAAGACCAAGATTTGTAATGATAAACTGGTTTTCTAACTGTCTAGAAATAGTTTCACATGCAAATGATCAGTAAGTACATGCCATAGCAAGAGAAAAACATTTTTTTTTTTTTTGAGGAAAATTCTTTTAGGATATTTTATGTCTCCAGTAGTTGTAACTACTGTAATTTTTTGGAAAACATCTAAAATGGTCACCTGACATGCCCTGCCTGAGCTGAAATGGAATCACTCAAAGACAAGTTACTTAAAAAATTTACAAATGTGTGCTTTAGCAAGAAAATGCATGAATGGAATGAAATACAAGGGTTATAACAAAAGGTCTGTTCACCTTAATCTAAAATGGAAGCAGATAATGCAATTGGGGAAATGATTGCATCATGTCAAGGTCAGACTCTCAGCAAACCAGCAGTGTCAGAACGAAACACTATCATTTGCTGTGCGGACGTAGGAGGGTTTGGAAATGGAAGTATGCAGCTCCTCAGGTCGAGTCACAGCATTACACCTGCACTCGTTCGTGAAAATAGAAACTCTGCTTGGAAAAACTCTGATACAGATCCACACTGCCTTGCAAAAAGTTTGCGGGGAAGGAACTCTTGATTGAAGCACAATTTCTTGCTGGGCATCGCACTTTTGGGAGGGCTGAAGCAGCATCGATAATGATCATCACTCAGGCCAACCTCAAACGGTGGCAGACAAAACATGTGTCACCATTGTTGCAACGCTTCTCCAAGAGAATCGCCGTTTGACAGTCGAGGAGAATGCTCATCAGGCAAATTTGTCAACCATGTCTGTTTGTTGGATTTTTGACCGGCTCACTGAGAAATCTTTTAATCAAGTAAGTACATCAGTGTGGGGGATTAGCCCACAGCTGAGGGTTCCAGTTGGTCATTCAACCTATGGATTCTGGAACAAAACCCAGTGAGTTGGGGTCTTTTCGCCAATGTCACACAGAACTAGTTGGCACCAACATTAAGTTTCACTCATGCAGCAACTAGGGATTCACAGAGGCCCTAGTTGCTGCATGAGTGAAACTTAATGTTGGTTGGAGGAAAAGGAATAGGAAGATACCCAGGATAGAAAGAATACAGGTTGATAGGCTCCTTGAAGAACATCAGCATTATTCTGACTTACTCAGAGAACGACTGAAGGAGCTGAAGTCTGGTGAGAGGGATGTAGAAAAGAAGTGGCAATGTTTTAAGAACTGTGTTGTCACTGCTGCTAAAGAGGAATAGTGGGTAACAATAGAGGTGATGCTTGATGGAATAGTGAGATTGATGAAGAGGCGGTAAAGAGAAAGAAGGAAGCTTATTCGGGGATGTTGTAAGGTAGAGTCTCTGTGGATGAATATCGCTCAAAGAAGCGTAAAGCTGCTAAGCTGGTTCGCCAGAGTAAGGCAAAAGATAGGAAGGAGAAGGTGGAAAGGCATGAACTGGCTTTTTGGAAGATAGGAAGTCTTTCTGGAAGTACATGAGACTCAGGAAAAAATAGGGGAAACAAAGTTGTAAGTTGTGTGAAGAATGAGATCGGGGAAATGATATGGGAGCCCAATGAATTAGGTGAAAGATGGGGTGAATACTTCTATGAGTTATTAGATCAGGAAAGCAAAGGTGATTTTGAGACAGATACAGATGATGTCACAGTGGGGGATAGAAGCACAGGAGGGTTCTCAAGAGAAGAAGTGTGTAAAGGCTCTAAATTCTCTTCAGAATGGTAAGGCTCTGGGAGTTGATGGCATAACTGCAGAGATGTTGAAATATGCTGGTGACTCTGTAATTGACTGGTTAACTGAAATTTGCCAGTCGTGCTGGGAGTTAGGAATGGTCCCTCGGGATTGGAAGGATGCTATTATTGTTCCCTTGTATAAGGGAAAAGGTAATCAGACTGAATGCAAGAACTATCGTGGTATTAACCTACTAAGTGTGCCAGGGAAAGTGTTTGGTAAGGTTGTTATTGAAAAAGTACTGGGTCTTACATCAGAGAAAGTGTGGGATGTTCAGAGTGGTTTTATGCCTGGTAAAGGCTGCACTAACCAGATTTTTGCATTACGCACGATGATTGAAAAACATCTGGCTGTTGGGAAGAAAGTTTTTACTGCCTTCATAGATTTAGAGAAAGCTTACGACCGAGTAAATAGGACACTTTTGTGGAAGATATTGAATGAATGTGGTGTTACTGGGAATCTACTTAATAGTGTAAAAGCCATGTATGCTGGTAGTAGAGCTTGTGTATGAGTGAATGGTGTTTTATCAAAATGGTTTTCTATTGGTGCAGGAGTTAGACAAGGTTGTGTAATGTCACCATGGCTGTTTAATATATTTATGGAACACGCATGTGTGATGCCAAAATAAATGATAGTGATTCATGTCTTGGTGATATCCGTGTGTGCAGATTGCTGTATGCTGATGACACTGTCCTGTTGGCAGAGAGCAAAAGTGATTTGCAGAGTATGTTGTCTCGGATGTACGAAGTTTGCATGAAATTCAAACTGAGTATAAATAAGGGAAAAACCAAAGTTATGGTTTTTGAGAGAGGAACTGGTAGCACTGAATGTAATGTAAGTCTAAATGGCACTGTGATTGGCCAGGTGAGTGAGTTTGTGTATTTAGGAAGCATGTTTGACAGGGAGAACAAATTGGATGGTGAAATTAGTAGGTGAGTGAATTCTTCATTGAAAGTCATAGGTGCTCTGGGAGGTTTTCACAGGAATGATGGGTTCTCTAGAGAGTCCCGCATGGCTGTGTATGAAAGTGTAATTGTTCCTACGCTGATGTATGGCAGTGAAACCTGGGTACTGCAGAAGAAACACAGAAGTCATTAGTGTGCTGGAGAAAAGCGTTACTTACGGGGGGGGGCACGATCTGATTGTGTGAGGAATGAAGATGTGTTGCAGTTGTGTGATGTGAAGCAAAATGTTGTTAGCAAGGTGGAGACCAATATGCTTCGGTGGTTTGGCCATGTTGAAAGAATGAGTGATGAGATGCTTACTAAGAAAATATTTTTAGCCCAAGTGGCAGGAAGGAAAGGCAGAGGAAGGCCAAGGAAGACATGGGTGGATCAGATTCAGGAGTGTCTGCATGAGGAAAAGATTATGAGTATGAAGTATAAAAGATCTTGTGTACGGCGTGTAATGGATATCAGTAAAGCCCAAGTTGTATGTCAAGATCGCTGTAAATGGAGAAGTTTGATATGACAACAGTAAGTAAAACTATCTGGTAGTTTGTATTTCTTTTTGGAGCTAACCTCTGAATCTCAGAGAACAGCTTAGTGGTATGTATGTATGTACTGAGAAAAAGAAAAATCACCACATGCTGGGTGCCCCATCAACTCGCCCCCATGCAAAAGGCATCCAGATTAAGCATCACACAGGATTAGCTCCAGAGGTTCGAAAGGGAGGGGGACACCTTCCTGAACAGAATTGTCAGAACTGATGGGATCTGGACCCGTGATTTTGAGCCGGAACTGAAGATTCGACAATCAGCTGTCAGTAAAAGAGGCATTGGTCAGTTGTGATGTGCTTCCTTATGTGCTGTTCTGGCATATGTAAAGCGATGCACTTCATAATATGAGGTATGTTCAGAAAGTACCAGGACTCCAAATGGAGTTGTTGTGCAACACTGGAGTGTTCTATTTCTAGATATGATGTTAATGGCATTACTCAAGTCCATGCATAGTTTCAGGTTGCACCTGGTTTCATTATCAGTTACTGTGTTGAGTATTGTGTTTTAATAGTTTAGTGGATTTTACAATGGTTGACCTGCAGTAAAGGATTGGTCTACCAGCAGTGCTGAGAGGGTGCTGAGCCCGAGCCTGAAAGTCTCAAGGTAAGCCCAGCCTTGGGTGGGCCAAAGCTCCATAATGTTTACTACAGTTTGGACTCTGGCAAGCTCGGGCTCTGAATTTTCTTCTTCTTTTTTTTTTTTTTTAAACTGTGATTTTAATATGATCTAGCATTTAACATACATGGCTTTAAATACCCTTTCGAGTTGGTAAATGGAAATTCTTCTACAACTGGGTCTGGGAGTGGAGTGGAATGGAGACTGGGGAGAGCTATTTATTTATTTGGGCTTGGGGAGCAAATGCCATAGGCCATGCAGTAGTGGGTTTCTGCCAAGGAGGTTAGAAGTAAGAGGAGATGGCAACAGCCCCTCTCCCTGTGCTTCTGGCGTGATGCCACTTTTTATCAGCTGACTACGCTAATGCGCCCAATCTAAGAATCTCCTGTATATCTCTTTGGGAAAATCGCGACTTTGAACGGGTTTTTCGGACCCTAACTCTACCCATACAGGCATGAAAAAAATTGAGGCTGAAATATTCATTCCCATAATAAAAAAATTCTAGAAAAAACAGGAAAATATGTGTTGGTATTTCTTTAAAAAATTTAACAAAATAATGATTTTTTGAGTGGAAGTGCATAGTGCACATGGTTACTTACTGCCCATGTGCAAGTAACCATGTTTAAAATATAACCAAAAGCCTAATGTTAAGAAATAAGAAGTCCGAAATATTCCTTCTTTCAATCCTTGGTTTGCATGCGCTAAGCAAAACTGCTTAAGCCACAGGAAGTGATGTCACGTTCCCGAACTCCCACAGCGCACAGACTCCCACCACCTCAGAGAAAGGACAGAAACAGCTGATCTGTTTTGGCTTCACTCAAAACGGGTCCCTTCACCTCCTCTTCTTCTAACTTCCTTGATTTCTGCGGCAAAAGAAAAGCTTCTTCAAAAACCGTAGATAAAGGTAACTGCTTTTAGATGTAGGTTGTTGGACCTGGAGCCACGCCTTCAGAATTTCACCTGTCCCTCCATGTGGCAGTCTACTGCTAATTTTATTGAGCAACTTACCTGGATTCCAACACAAACCAAGTTTGTCAGACAATGAAAGCATTTTAGGTGGAAACTAGTGGTCAAAGAAACTCCCGAGGCTGTGCTGTAGAACCTGACAGATGTCCCTTCCCCACTCCCGGGTTAAGAAAGACACTGATTTATTAAAAGGGGAGGAGGGAACGGAAGTCTGTAAGAAGAATTTTTTTTTTATTAATGCCTAAACAGGTTATAATCATTGTTCCCAGGCTCATTTGGGCCCAGGCTGTATCTTGCAATGCAAAATTCAGGCTCAGGCAGGCTTGGGCTCTTACATTCGAGCCGAAACTCAGCACTGTCTACCGAACACCCTGATGTTTCCCGGTGGACCACTCAAGAAATGGCCCACTTTCTCATATTCTTTCTCTCTGGGTAATGTTGGAATGAAGGAATAATTGTTCTGGTACCCACAAATGATAATGGTTAACTTCATTTCAGTTTTATATCTGAGGTTTTATTTCCTTAAAAAAAGTGCTTTTTTCTGTCAATTGTTGGGTGTTTGGATTTGCTTTGAAATTACATAGCAAAATTCTCTGTACTTTTGTGATGAAAGTACCACCAAACCAAGCATGCTGTTATAAATTAAGTTAAAGCTAACTAAATTTAGATATAGGTTGTTGGACCTGGAGCCCAAGGTCATTGCTATGCCTACACACCTTTCATAATCTTGAAAGAGACACTAGCATCCATTGTGATTGCCCAGCATTCTCTCTTCCTTATCCACAGACAGACACAGAGCGACCCTAATGCAGGTATTCCAAAATCTGTGTTGCATGTATATTTGTCTTAAAACAGACAATGATTTACCAGTAATGGTTCACATGGGTCAAAATGATGGGTAGACTTTAAAAATACTTCTACTCAAGGAGGAGATACTTGTGGCGTTCATACTTATGCCATTTTTGAACACATATGGTATATGATTGGTGGGAGTAAACTGGAAATGGCGGCCTAGTCTGGGGAATTTTTTGGAGGGGTGTTTCAAGGTTATATATATAATGACTACTAGTTAGCATTGAAGTTTGTGAGACACCCATCCCTAATTTCTGGCAGCTGATTCCAGGGCCAGTACTACAGACAAACACAGCATGTATGTCTTTACCTGAGGTTCAAACCCTAACCCAGTAGTACAAGTCAGAATCCTGCTCCGTACACCATTCAACCACTGGGCAGTGGTCTGAGAAATGGCTGTCTGGCATTTCTTGTGCTTTTATGTGCAGTTGCAGCAGTGCAGGAGTAGATACATGTACTCAGACTTTGTGAAAGTAAAGAGCACTTTTAAAAAAAGTTATTTTTGCTGGATATCTTGTCCTCAATTGTCTAATATTCTTCAAATGACATGCAGAATGCTTGGAGTGCTTCAACATCCTTGCTTCTCTCAGGAACACCACTCACCATTGGTAATTTAATGCCAAACAAGCTATTGATGCATAATGCAGGTTTCCTACCTTCTGTTGGGTGATAATGGAATATTCTGTAGGCTTCGTGGGAGATCATATCTTCACACTATTTTTATAATTGTGTAACATCTATGCCAGCATGTTGTGTTGAGATTGTCATGGATGGTCAATTGTTAGAGTTTAGGAGAGGTACAAGAATATATCTGCAGTATGTATAAACAAAAATTCAAAATTCTTTTCATACCTGCAGCTTCTTTATAGTTGTCGAACACGTTTTAGTGAGGTATGATATGCCATGGATGTTGTATGTTCAACTGAACTCATGATATTCAAATTCACTTTAAGCTCAGAGTATTAAAGTTGCAGTTGAATATGAACAGCATTGTGCATGCTATTCAATGTAAATGCTTCAATGCTATTCAATTTACTGTATTTGCTATTGTACAATGCTATTCAAATTCAGCTTTAATCTCAGAATGTTAAAGTTGCAGTTGAATATAAATAGCATTGTACATGTCGCAAGTTCAGTTGAACATACAACCTTCGTGGCAAATCATACTTAACGAAATGTGCACCACAACTGTGAAGGGACTGCTGCAGGTATGTAGATAATTTTAAATTTTTGTATACATACTACAGATATATTCTTGCACCTCTCCTAAAAAGTCTAACAATTTCTTGTATTAATAAGGTGTAATTATAACACATGGTTTATCTTACAACATACCTTGTGTTAAACCTGACTTTTGTCATGAATGGAAGGCATACTTTCATTGGTGCTTAAACTTTTCGTGTTGGCTTTCTCAGGTGTACTTTTGCATGGTGACAGATCACTTTGTCCGTGTTCATTTCATCCACGCTCACTTCATCCAGTTCATTTCGTCCAAAGTTCACTTTGTCCATTGTTCACTTTGTCCGCTGTTCACTTCGTCCACTGTTCATTTCGTCCACATTCATTTCGTCCTCCAAATGAATGGAATACTGTGAAAATTATTTGTTTCCATGGAGTTTTTGTGATAGGTATAAGAAAAGGTCAGCGGACACTGCTTGCATACATGTTTTTTTCCCTGTCTGAGTTTCTCGATTAAAATATAACGGTTTTAAATGTTATTTAAAGTAAAACAAGGAACTTAACTTTGAAGAACTTTTTAACTCTTTTGTACGGTACAACGTCAATCACTGTAGCATGAATCACACTATGTTCATAAAAGGAGGGTAAAGTGGGATTTTTTAATAACGCTGCACTTTTACTTAGGCACTAAATATTTACATAAGATGCTAAGTTATTAATATTTCTCTTTTACTTACTTAGGCACTAAATAATAATTACTATGCCTCATGCGTAGGCCCTTTTGACATTTTTTATTCTGCCGATGTCATATTCAAAACGTTTACGTATCCACTCAAGGTAATCATAGTGTGCTTTTACTGAGGTACGAAATATTAATCATAAGCCCTAGGCTTAGGCCGTTTCAACAGTTTTTATTCTACGTGTCATATTCATATTGCTTACGTGTCAAGTCAGGGTAATAATATTGCGCTTCGCTCAGGCAGTAAATTTAATTTAATAGGCCCTAGGACTAGCATTTTTTCACAGTTTTTATTCTGACCATGTGATATTTGTAACGTTCACATATCAACTCAATTTAATTATACTGTGCTTTTACTTTGACACTAAGTATTATTTCATAGGCCCCAGGCCAATGCCTTTTTTACACTATTTATTCTACGGATGTCCTATTCATAACGTTTACATATCAAATTAAGGTAATAATAATGTGCTTTTGCACAGTTATTAAATATTATTTCATAGGCCTGAGACCTAAGCCTTTTTTACATTGCTTATTCTAGGATGTCATATTCATAATGTTTACATATCAAGTCATGGTAATAATATTGCACTTTTACTTAGGCACTAAATATTAATTAACTGGGCTTAGGCGGTTTAACAATTTTTAATCCGCCAATCTCATATTCATAAAGTTTACACGACATAAAAATTTAGTAATATTGCTTTTTACTTAGACACCAAATATTAATTCATAGGCCTTAGGCCTAGAATTAATATTTAGTATACCAATGTCCTAGGCCCTAGTAATGAATATTTTATGGCTAAGTAAAAGATCAATATTAATAACTTGACGTGTTATGCAAATACTATGAATATTTAGTGTAATGCCTTAAAAACTGTTAAAAAGGCCTAGGGCTTACTAATTAATGTTTAGAGCCGAAGTAAAGGTGCAACATTAATAACTTGACTTGATATGTAAGAGTTATGAATACAATATAGTTAGATTATAAACTGTGAAAAAGGCTTAGGCCTGGAGCCTATGAAATAATATTTAGTGCATGAGCAAAAGCGCAATATTATTACCGTAATTTCATAAAAAATGTTACGAATAGGACGTACTTAAAATAAAAACAGTGAAAAAGGCCTAGGGCCTATGAAATAATATTTAGTGCCTGAGCAAAAGCACAATATTATTACCTTGACTTGATACATAAACATTATGACATCTGTAGAATAAATACTGTAAAAAAGGCCTAGGGATTATGAAATAATATTTAGTGCCTGAGCAAATGCCATATTATTACCTTGATTTGATATGTAAATAGTATGAATATGATGTGATTAGAATAAAAACTGTGAAAAAGGCCTAGGGCATATGAAATAATATTTAGTGCCTAAGTAAAAGCGCAATAGCGTTACCTTGAGTTGATATGTAAGCGTTATGAATATGACATCCGCAGAATAAAAACTGTTGAAACGGCCTAAGTCTGGGGCTTATGAATTAATATTTCGTGCCTCAGTAAAAGCACAATATGATTACCTTGAGTGAATATGTAAACGTTTTGAATATGACATCGGCAGAATAAAAAAATGTCAAAAGGGCCTACGCATGAGGCATAGTAATTATTATTTAGTGCCTAAGTAAGTAAAAGAGAAATATTAATAACTTGGCATCTTATGTAAATATTTAGTGCCTAAGTAAAAGTGCAGCGTTATTAAAAAATCCCACTTTACCCTCCTTTTATGAACATAGCGTGAGTCATGCTATAGTGATTGACGTCGTACATACAAAAGAGTTAAAAAGTTTTCAAAATTAAGTTCCTTGTTTTACTTTAAATAACATTTAAAATCATTATATTTTAATCGAGAAACTCAGACAGGAAAATAAATCGCATGCAAGCAATGTCCGCTGACCTTTTCTTCTACCTATCACGAAAACTCCATGAAAACAGATAATTTTCACAGTATTCCATTCATTCGGAGGACGAAATGAACGGTAGATGAAATGAACAGTGGACGAAGTGAACGTTGGACTAAGTGAACAGCGGACAAAGTGAACAGTGGACAAAGTGAACGTTGGACTAAGTGAACAGCGGACAAAGTGAACAGTGGACAAAGTGAACGTTGGACGAAATGAACTGCACGAAGTGAGCATGGACGAAATGAACACGGACGAATTGATAGGGAACCTTTTGCATAATGAGTCATTTCACGTGAAGGCACCCACACTTGTTGCATCATAGTAACATATTTTTTTTTTAATTTTTGCCATAGATACAGGTGGTAGCAAACATTCAAATCTGAATTTGGAAAATCTTTTGCCCAATAATGGCCGAGTACAGGCGCTTGAAAAATGGCCATTTTTACCAAATGGTAGCCATCTTGGATTTGGCACCCATGTTTATTTTGATAATAACTTGAGAACTAAATTCAATAATTCTGGTATCGATTTGAAGCTATTTATATGAGCAGTGTATATGTAATATCAAAATAATAGTAAATTTACATTTTAATATTTTTGTTACATGAAAATTGAAAAAAATACCTTCGGTTAATAGTTAACTGTATGGGCCATAAAAAAAATGGCACATAGGAGTTTTTTCTGAAACTTAATAGAAACACTGATATGTGTGCTTTTAACGGCAAAAAAATTAGGATGGTAATATTTTTTATTACAGGCATATATGTCTTTTATATATATAAACATCTACTTAAAGTTTGGCAAGCCATATTGCAATCATTTTTACAAACTAATTGTTAAAAAACAAAAAAACAAAAAAGGGAACTATTAATATTTTTAACAGTCAAAGCAAAAAACAATGGATTTAATTTATTTTGAAGCATTTGAATAATAGTTCAATAGATTGATTTTCGTCAGATGCAATGAGATAAGTTCTTCCTGTAGTAGTTGTCGGAGAAGACACAGTTTTTATTTTGTTCGTATGGAATACAACATACATCTAAATCTAAAGGCCATATATATATATGATGCACTTGGGCATGAGAATGCATAAACATAATTTTATAGTCATCGTTTTCCATGCAACATTCCAAAATCTTTCCAATCCACCAATTAATTCCATATGCGTATGCAATGTATTGTTCATTGTGGAGTGTCAATGGTCTGATGGTTTCTTCAAATCCCATAGTAGCAACAAATATTGTGGAACCTGATTCCCTGGAAACCAATAATGATTTTTTTTTATAGATTCAAACCTGTAATTAGACTTCATTCCTGTGATCATACCTGCCATTTCATACCTCTGCTAATTGACGTTCGGAAATTTCAATTTAAGATTTTGATTTATTTTTTAGATTCCTTTGGAAATTTATACAAATTAAATGCATTCAATATTGCATATTTATATGGATGCTGAAGGCTTGCTTTGGTGGCCATACGCTTTATGGTGCCACCTATACCAACACAAGCTCCTTTGCCATGACAGGAGGCGAAAAAATGCCACTCAGCCTCCACACTGTTGTCTTCTTCACGATGACAGAGATTGACAAAGTTTTTATATTTATACTGAGCTGACAATCAATCACTGAATGTATTTAATTTGTTGCACTTGCATAATTAAATGCGTAACAATTACCTTTTGGAAAGTCCAACATGTTGTAGTGTCATGAATCAAATGGTCACTTATTACAAACATAAAAATAGATTTCACAGTATCATCAATAGTGTCTTTACATAGGCTAGAAAAGGATGAACTGTCACCTGTTCCCTTTTCCAGTGAAAACTTTGGATAGCATCTTGTATGATGCAGTATAGTTTTCAGAAAAATCAGCCACAATGATAGCAGTATCTTCACTCAACTGTGTTTTTATAAAATACTGACTTTGAGCTTTTGTAAAAAAGTGATGTGCACATAAAGCAGACAGTTTCGTAACTAAATTGTCAACAAATTCATCAACTGATGTAATAACTGTTTTCAACTCTGCACCATCAGTTTTCACCCCCTGTTTGTAAATAATTTCATTGATTGTTTCTAATTGGAAAGTAGTAGTTCTTTAAGAATTTTTGCAGATAGACAATTTTCAGACCTGTGCACCATACACTTTTCTGATTCAGTGGAACAAACTAGTTTTGTCAACAATGATATGTAGTCGCAGATATGGATAGCATGAAGCACGATAACATTTTTCAAGGCAATGGTAGCATTTTTATGTCTATCATTGCCTTGAAAAAGCCTCCCAGTGGAGTGCGAAAGCTTGGCGAATCTGTGTGATTATTGCACCATAAGAAATAAACGGATTTAATATGCTATATGTGTTTCTTGAGTATGAAGCATGATTTTAATGTTCTGATGGTATACGTAGTGCGATCAAAAAGTTGTCAACATATGGCAGTACACGGATGTGCGAGCAGCGTATGAGGGCAGTGACCTTCATGAGCCATTGTACCAAGTGGCATTATTCTGTAAACATCAGGAGCTGTGCTACATGATATTTGGTGACCACGTACAGAACACAACTGCGATTTCGGTATGGACTGCAAACTAGAGCAGCAAGTGAACATCAAATACTGCGTCAAACTTGGCAAATCAACATCAAATACTGCGTCAAACTTGGCAAATAAACATCTAACCCTGCGTCAAACTTGGCAAATAAACATCAAATACTGCGTCAAACTTGGCAAATCAACATCAAATACTGCGTCAAACTTGGCAAATCGGGAACGGAGACGCATAAAATGTTGTGGCTGGCTTATGGCAATGAGTTGTGCGAGGTGTTTTGAGTGGCACTCGTGCTTTAAGAGCGGCAGAACGGCACTGGAAGATGATGAGAGGTCAGGGCGACTGTCCATGAGCGAAACACCTGAAAATGTGGACAAAATTAGGGAACTGGTGCATGAGGATCGTCGGAGAACCATTCAAGACATTGCTACCATCGTCAATGTGTCATACGGAACAGTGCAAGAAATTCTGACGTCAGTTTTGAACATGCACCTCATTGCTGCAAAGTTTGTGCCAAAAATTCTGAACTCCGAATAGAAGGTGCTCCGTGTCGAACTCTATCAAGATCTTTGTCAGCAGGTTGTGAATGATCCAATGTTCTTGTCACAGGTCATCACTGGGGACGAGACTTGGGTATACAGTTACGACCCAGAGACCAAACAACAGTCGTCACAGTGGAAGAGGCCCGGCATCTCCACGACCGAAGAAGACCCAACAAGTCCTGAGCACAACCAAAAGCAGGCTTATCGTGTTTTTTGTCATTCGTGGTTTTGTGCACCATGAATTCATCCCCCAGGGCCAGACCGTCACTGCCCTTTTTTACTGTGATGTTCTGCGGTGTCTTAGGGAGGACATTTGCCACAAACGACCTGAAATATGGTGCTGGGGGGATTTTCTGCTCCACCGTGACAATGCAACAGCTCACAGAGCGTTAGCAACATGCCAGTTTTGCAGCCACAACAGCATGACTACCCTTCCTCACCTACCTTACTTGCCGGATTTGGCCCCCTGCAACTTCTTTCTGTTCCTGAAGATGAAACTGAAGCTCAAGGGTCTCTGTTTTGAAACTGTAGACGAGATCCAGCACGAATCACAGACGGTGTTTGACACGATTCACGAACAGGACTTCCAGGAAGCGTTTCAACAGTGGCAAAAATGCTGGCAGCGATGTATTGTTTGCCCAAGGAGACTACTTTGAGGGAGATCATAGAGAGACTTGAGTATCGTAAGTACTCTGTTATATATCGGCCTAGTCTCAGAACTTTTTGATCAGACCTCGTATACAAACACACACCAAATGAATACCTTTGCTTCCAACAGTCACACATTCTCTTGGATGTAGTGAGCAAAATTTAGACAGTCCAATTTTTATTTCATTATGTTGTTCTTTAAATGCATCATATAATTCTTTTAAATAATACAAAATCAATCTCTTTTGTTTTAATAATCTCCCATTTTCACTTGGAACAGACATGCAATGTTCTTTCCCTGGGCACGTACAACTGTTATTATCATAATAAAAATTAGTAACCTTTTCTATAGTATCAGAACTTAATTCAATACTTCTTCTTCCACTAGGCATTGATAACATCCCTTCTATTTCTTTTAATTTTCTTGTTGTTTTATTAAATGCTCTGTACAAATAAAGGTAACTTGATCACGCTAGTTACGTTAACTGAAACTTTTTATAAAAGTTAAATAATCACGCTAGTTACGTTAACTGAAACTTTTTATAAAAGTTTCAGTTAACGTAACTAGCGTGATCAAGTTACCTTTATTTGTTAATATTGTTACGTGTTTTGCCCATAATCGTCAAAAAATGCTCTGTAGTATTGAAATAAGTCTTTGTTTCCTGGATTGTTCATAGATCTGGAACTAATGTCAGGATTTGAACTTTTTTTTTAAATGATGAATTTGTAAAATTTTTCTATCATAGACATGCAGTCTGGTAAGTCATGTCTTTTGAATTGTGTGGCTTATTAATAATTTCAACACATAATATTGCAGCTGCTTTAGTAGCAACACAGTTACTTAATTTCTTTACTTAAGTTTGCGTGTAATCAAGTTTTCTCTTAGAGCTAAATCTACTAACTTTTATTGGTGAAAAATTTAAAATTTTGCAGCTTTTATTCAATTGATAGATCAGTATTGTGGATTTACTATTATCTTTATGACAGGTGATTTCTATGTCAGCAGTATTAATCTGTGACTCACTAATTGCTGAATGCAATGAAAACTAACAAGAAATGCACAGTTTTTTCCCTGGAATGAGTACTTCCAGATTTGTCATAGACAAATTCAGAGAAATTGGTTTTAGTGACTTTGCTCTGATTTTCCTAGAATGTTTATTAAATGGTCACAACAAGCTCTCTGCCTTAGACTGTACCATTTTAGATATTCATCCTTGTGAACCTTCATATACTCATATACTGCTTCATCTGTAATTAAACTATGTAATCTAGTTTTTAATAATTCCAAATCATTTGAAAACAATTTAAGCACAGGAATAAACTCAGTACTCAATGATACATTGAGTTTCTTGCATGCAAAACATTCCATCTCTACTGTGTAAGACTAAGCAGTACTGAAATAATCATAGAACACAACACTTTGTTGACTGAACATACTTCTGAACACTTCAGCAAAAATAAGCTCTAAAAGAGATAGCCAAGTCTCTCAGATAGTGTATGATGTAATATTGCATCATGCTTTGATTTGAACCAATCAGAAAACAGATGATGGGACACAAGCAGTCATTTCACAAATTGCATCATCTACAGCCCTACATGATTCATGATTACTTGTATAACAGAATTGTATGAGTATAGTAAATGCCTTTTTTGTATTTCTAATTAAGATACTAAAATATAAGAATGGAAACTATGTAGTTTTTAGGCAGCTTTTTTAGCACCATGGATACCTTGACATCCTATGTGTATAACAGCTGTTTTTTAAGTTATTAAGAAGTATTGCCATCATAATTTTTCTCACTTAAAGCACGCATATCAATTAGTGTTTCTATCAAGAATCAGAAAAACTTTTGTGTGCCATTTTGAATGACCCATAACAGTTAATTATAAATCTGAAGGTAATTTTTTTCATTTTCATGTAATAAAAATATTAAAATGTAAATTTACTATTGTTTTGATGTCACATGTACAGTTTTGATATAAATAGCTTCAACTTGGTACCAGAATTATTGAATTTGAACCATTAGTTCTCTGGTTATTACCAAAATAAACATGGGTGTTATTTGGTAAAAATTACCATTTTTCAAATGCCTGTATCTCAGCCATTATTGGGCAAAATATTTTCCAAATTCAGATTTGAGGGTTTCACTATCATCTGTATCTATGATAAAAATTAAAAAAGAAAAATAAAATCTGTTACTGTGTTGCAACAAGCGTGGGTGTCTTAATGTGGAATGACCCTAATCCATTGGGCAGTTTTCCAAAAACTTCATAGTCATCTGTCAATTTGTAACATTTTATTTTTTATTTTTTTATTTATTTTGAATACTTGAACTTTTGGTATCACATGCAAAAAGTATGACTTTTTTGTTCTTCTGTAAACTCACTTTAACTGAAAATCAAAGATTCTACAGATGTATTAAAACATGATGAAATTAATACATTAAAGTTTAACTGAAAATCATCAAAGACTCTGCAGATGCATTAAACATGATGAAATTAATACAGATGCTTTAAAACATGTTAAATTGATACAAGCTTAAAGCTGATGGCGATAGATTTTCGTTACTGTTGGATATCAAACATCTATATACAGCAGTCTTGGCACACAACTCAAGTTTGATTTCACTGGCATTCACCACATGTTTGTGATGATCCTCACACTGATATACTTTTATGATTTTCAAGACTCAAAGAAAGTATTTGAAGGACTCAGTTTTGGGATATGGTGGACCTACCACACTTGAGAAGGCTGATCTGCCACATAATTAACTTTGACAAAAACATAGTCGTGTGTGGGTGCGCGTGTGCGCACGTGCATGCGGTGTGTGTGTGCATGTGCGTGTTGGTTTGATGACCACCAAGTACAACTGTAAGGGTTATAAGCAGTTGCCCGTCCCTAATTTTCGGTTACTGGTTCCAGGGAAGGCACAAAACTAGCGTCATCATACAGATGCACCCCATCCATACCTCATTCCGAACTCAAGGCCCATCTTAGGTGACTGATTCAAAGCCAGCACCTTAGACAACTAGCCACAGGGCCGACATGTAATTATGAGTGTGTCATATATCAAAAAAGGAAAATAGAACTTTAAAATTTAATAAAATCAACGAAAATTTGAAACAATATGCAGTGGTCATCATATCTATAACAATTATGTTTTTTTATGTTATTTTAAGAGTGACTTTTCTAGTTACTTAAACTTTAGGAGACACCTGAGCTAAACCTCATCAGAGTGATACTAAATTAACTGCTCACTGATAAGTCTGTCACCATGTTAGTTCATGGAGTTTTCTCCCAGTACCTCTCTATGTATTGCTCTCTTTGTATTCCATCTATCTTGAAATTAATATTGGGATGTGATATACTGGATGTGACCAGTAACTAAAAATTCTGTTCTAAACTTGGGCTATCAAGGTCTGAAAAAAATTGAAAGTTTCTATTAATTTAAATTTGTGTACTTCTATTTCTTTCATATATGATACAAGTTATAAAATAAAACTAAGGAAGAAATTTTTGGGGAAGTAACAGTTCTGATCTTGGAGCTTACATTCAGTGATATTCAAGGTGTTGAAAAAGTATGTTTGCTTGCTGGAATTTGACACTTAACCTTCATTTTTTTCTTGGTGCTTTTGTAGCCAATGATGACAAATTGAATATCTACAAGTGAAATACTATGTGAACCTGTGTTCACAAGCTGTTCATGTTCTTTTCTTTTCTTCAAGTGAGTGTTCATTGAAAACTGTTCACCATGTTGTTGCTGGTATGTATGCCTGTTCTTGTTTTTCACAAATCAGGGAAGTATGTGATTTTCTGCAGTTTTCCAGTTGAACCTTTTTCGCTTTTACTTCCTCCAAATATGTATGATTGAATGTGCAGGAAAATAGTTTTATAGGATGTTGGTATTTGGCATGTGACTCAATGAACATAGCACTGCGAGTATAGGAAAGTAAGACATGGTAGGTGGTACTTTTGTTCATTGTCTTAACATAACCCTAAAGCAGCTGTTCTCAAAGTGTGCTCCGCAGAGCCCGATGCTTTCTGTGAAAAATCCCTTGTTACACCGTCATGTTTGACAACGAAAATACACTGAAAAAATCCATGTACTTCCTCATACAATGAATGTACCTAATGCTTCCTTCAAAGCATGTACCAACATTATATAGCAACCCATATTGGAAACTGCGTGTAGTTGTCCTTTATCCTCTGGGGACTGCATGGGAACAGTTTCAAAACAGGCAGGCAAAATAAAGCACAACCTATCGTCATCACCATTAAAAGTGTGAGGCCACCGCAGAGCCCTCACCTCCCATATCTTTCTCTCACTCCTGCATGCTGTCAGGCATGATGATCGAAATGGCTGTGTTGTTGTGCAACTGCGATAGGACATGTCTCCAATGGGTTCGTTCTCAGAAGAATGATACCACTCCTGAAACAGTGAACTGGCGCGGCATGGTCTCTTCCTGGCACTTTTCTTTGTTGCTCAGTTGCTGGAATTTGCAACACAACACACAATTGCACCACGTAATCAAGGCATTTTCTCAAACTTTATTCTGTCTGTCCTTTCAGTTCATTTCACTTCAGTTGACTAGGGGAAAATGATGCATTGCAAGCCTGTGCGTTAGTGGTGGTGTTTAATATTTGCAATGGATCAGTGGCTCAAGACTGGAACATTAAATCACCCATCAAGAAAGCATTTGTCTTCTACAGTGGAAGTTTCAGACCCAGTGCAAAGCCTAATGACGAGAAAATTAAAGAATCCGCAGAAGAAGGAAGTACAAGTAATATGTATGCTGGGAAGAAAGAACAATGTGCTGCTTAAAGCAAAACTTGTGATGCCATTAAGAAACATAAATATGATGAACGTTACCTTTCTTTTGGATTTGTAGTTGCAAATAGTCATCCTCAGTGTGTTTTGTGCCATAAAACTTTTCCAAATGGCTCCATGTTCCCAGCTAAATTGTGCTGCCATTTTGAAACCATGCATTCAGATTGCAAAGGTAAGGATGTCAGTTTTTTTGCACACAAATGGGATGAATTATCACAGATTAAAAAACTTATGGTTCAGACATCTCATACTGTAAACGAAAATGCAACCAAGGCATCTTATACAATTAGTTATCAAATAGCTCAGGCGGCCGAAGCCCACACAATAGGAGAGACTAGTTAAACCCTGTGTTGTTGACTTGGTTAAATGTATGATGGATGAAAATTCGGCCAAATAAATATCCCTTGTGTCTCTCTCAAATCGTATAGTGTTTTGCCGGATTAAAGACCTAGCAGCTAATGCGAAGATGGGCTAATTTGCGTCATCTCAAATGCAGTGATTTTGCCCTGCAAATGGATGCATTTTCCAACATGGCAGGACTATTGGTACTTCTCGTGTTTGTGCAGTATTGAACATCAACATTCACTGAAGGAAAGACATGCTTTTGTGTAAACCATTGTCATCCAAAGCGACTGGAATTGAAATCTTTAAAATCCTGAATAATTTTTTTGAAGAACATGGCTTGTCATGGCACAGGTGTATTGACATTTGCACAGGCAGCACGACAGCAATGTCTGTGCAACATGTCTAAAACATAGTTTGGTGTTTCGGAAATTGTGCTTATGCTGGGTGCCGAAGACGACCTCCAAGGAGCACAAAAGCAAGCTGCCTGCAGTGCGTTGACCTTTCTCATGCAGTACAGTGAGCAAGGTGATGGGTTCTTGACCCATATTGTCACTGGTGATGAGATATGGCTGTCCCATGTGACTCTGGAATCAAAGAAGCAGTCCATAGAGCAATGGCACACCTCATCCCCAAAAAGAAAAGGAAGAAATCCAAGCAGACAATTTCAAGGATGCAGGATCATGTGCACAGTTTTTTGGGACAGGCAAGGAGTTTTGTTTGTTGAATCCTTGCCTAAAGGCAGAACAGGCAACTCGGAGCCTAGTGTGAGACCCTGGAGAAACTGTGTCATGCAATCCAGAACAAAAAGCATGGCATGCTTACTCGTGGCATTATGTGCTTCGTAATAACACTTGGCTTGCATTTCTGCACCGACTCGAGCATTCATCACGCCATTTGGCTGGAAACAAATGGATCAGCCCACATACATCCCAAACCTAGCACCAAGTGACTATCACCTGTTCTTGCAACTGAAGAAGTTCTTTCCTGGTTGGCGTTTCTTCAACGATGATGAATTCAAAGGTAGTGCAGGAGTGACAGTCTTCACATGTGGCCTCATTCTGTGACAAGGGGATGTGCAAACTGGGGTACCATTATGATAAATGCCTCAATAGTGGTGGAAACTACGTAGAAAAGTAGTTTAATGTTTGGCGAATGGGATCAAAATAAGATTTTTTGCAAATACATTTTCATTTAACTCTTAATAACCAAATGGTACTTACTTTCTGAATATGCATTGCTTTGTCATTAGCAATTTTGAAGTAGTTTAGAACAGTTAAAAAATTTAAGAACATTGAATGTTCCATTTCTGGTATTTTGTTGTGATAATTTCTGCTCCATTTAACATGAATTCATGTTATATTAGAATTTTGTAGAACTATGTGTTGTGCAAAGTGGGGTCAGTTTTTGTGCATGTACCCACTTTTTTGTTTTCTTCTTGTTTCAGTACCATGTTTGCTATGCTGTATCCCAAACACCTCTTTGTTTGAAATGATGTAAAATGGATAGTACTGATATGATTACTTAAAATATTTTATTATATTCTTGAACTACATTGAAGTATTTTATTTTCATTCCAGTGCACTCAGCATAACAAGAATTCTTCTGTTCTCGGGTTACCTTATTGGGCTACTATGTTTGTCCTCCTATGGCCTTTTGTATTAGCTCAATGGCAAAAAAGATAGGACTTCGAGTTAAGAAAAAATCAACATGTATTAAAAATACATACATTGTTATTGTATATTTCCATTGTTCATCTAGGCAAATAAATTATTGTTGGAACTTATTTTCTGCTTATTTTTGACTTCTAATATTGCAGTCATCACATTCAGTAAATTCAAACCAGCTAGCCTGGTAGCCGAGTGGTCTGAGTTCTTAGGTAGCTTTTGACCACTCTTCCGAGATGGACGAGGGGTTTGTGTCACAGAAAAGGCATGGGTGGTGTGATTGTATTATATAGCACTGGATCTCTCCCTTCCCCAAAATCAGAATCATAAAATAGGGACGTGCAATTTCTCCATAGCTCTGGGTTGCTCATAATGGTTTTTAGAACCAGAGTTAAACAAACAGAAACATACTTTTGGCACTGATTTTTCGACCTTTCATTTATTTTGTATAAGTGCATGATTTCCTTTCAAGGGATTGCATGGGTTCATCAGCAGAAAGCCATGTGTTAATATAGCCAAGGCTGATTCATCTGCATGATCCCAGTGCTGTCGGTGCTTATGCTGTTTTGGCCTTTTTTGCTAGATGACATATTTTTCACCGGTTTTAATAGTTTTGTGGTTGCAAGCTGAATTATTTTCATGTGGTAAAGGAATGATGCATTAACAAAAAAAAAAAAAAAAAGGGCAGAAAAATGTCTGCCCCCAAAATGCAGATATATGTCAACCAGCAGTTAAGTGTTAAAAGAGTTTCACTATAAATTTATATACCATAACCAAGAAATATGTTATCTAAATTATATAACTTGTACACTGTTCTTGCCGTTGATTATGGTTGAATTTTTAATAAACTCAAGAATACAAGCAGCAAAATTTGATGTGCCCTTTGTTATGCCAATTTCCATAATATAAGGATTATCTCGCACTGTTACATACAGCGGCCATTCCATAAAAACTGAGAGTAAAATCACCCAAAATGAAGAAATATAGGTACAGCAAAATATATGTCATTCTTTCTCAAAGTATCTGCCCTCGGATGATGTGCAATAATGGTTCCATCGTTCACTCCACTTTTCAAAGCATGTGTCAAAGGCATTTTGTGGAAGCTGCTTTAGTGACCCCTGTACAGCTTCAACAACATCAGCATCTGTGTTGAATGTTGCACCACGGAACTTGTCCTTTGCTGTTGGAAACAACCAGAAATCGCACGGGGCGAGGTCAGGACTGTAGGCAGGCTGGGGCATGATTTCAATACTGCATTTTGTAAGAAACTGTTGAACACAAGCAGCCACATGTGGGTGGACGTTATCATGGTGTAAGTTCCATTTGCCCGCCAGTTTTGGTCGCTTAATTGATATGTGTCATCACAGATGCTCAAGACTGAAATGTAATACTCAGCATTGACAGTAATTTGTGGAGGAATGGCATGCTGGTAGACTACACCTTTATGATCAAAGGAAATCATCATTGTCACCTTCCCAGCTGATTTGGTTTGCCAGACTTTTTTCGGAAGAGGTGAGCCTGTGTGTTTCCAGACACTCGTGTGCTTCATGCGGGGGTCGAGATAGTAGACCCATGTTTCATCGGCAGTTATTACTGTGCTTAGAAAGTTTGGATCCTTTGCAATAATTTGTTTCCACTCGTGACACACCTGAACTCTGGCTAACAATTGTTCTCTCATCAGGTGATGAGGTACCCATCTGGAACATGCAATGTAGCAGTAATTTGTCACGTAGAATATGTAATGTAATACGTAGAATACGTAGAATATGTAATACGCTTTTGAAATATTAATTGATGCCGCTATGTCTTCACATGTCATTCGTCGATGTTATTGTAGGATTACCCAAACAGTGTTAACAATACGCTCTGTAACAACTCTTTCAGGTCGACCAGGCCTAGGAGCGAGTTCTGCTGACAAACACCTTTTTTGAAATCATGGTGCCATCTAAAAATCGTTGACTCACCCAAATATTTATTTTTGTAAGCTTTTTTAATTAAATCAACTGTTTCTGGAGCCATTTCATCCAAACGATTGAGGAATGTTACTTGATGGAATTGGAAGATTATATTTATCGCATGAGCTGTTGTTAGCTTTTTAAAAGTGTTGTTAATTGCTTGAAGGGTCAAATTCAAGCAATGTTTGCAATTCTCAGTATGCCCATTGTTATGTCTGTGTGCAAATTCTTTCCAAAGATGGGATTTATATTTTTCAAACAATTCGTGTGCATTGGGTGGTGAAACAAAGAAAATAATGTATGTAAATAAATCTCGTAGTTGTCGAGGCATGCTGCAAACTGATGCTTCATCTATGGTTTTCTCCCATATTTCATCATTAATTAAACCTTTCTGCAATGCAGCTCCTTGGAAGGTATCATATGGAATTCCATTGACTGTTCATAAATCTGTAAAGCTTTTCGCTCCGGACACATAAAGTTGCAGTAGTCTCAAACAAAATCTTTCTGGATCAGAGCCAAGGTTGACTGATTACATTCTTTCAATCACATTATCACCACCACGTGTTTGTTGGACCCATTGTCTTTCTTTTTGATTGAACACATAATGTCTTGGCATGTCGCTATATGAAATGGATTGTGCATTTTCGTTGCCCTCATTTAGTTTGAACCATTGTATCTCTCTGAGCGTTATGAACAACTGCATTTTGATCATTGTTTAAATGCTCCGAATTAAAGGTAATGTTCTGAAGGTGAACTGGTAATCTAATTATTGTATGAGATTGCTGATGCATATCATAACCATGTATTTGCCACATTGCCTCAGGTGCGCTAACGTATCGGGAATCAACATGACTTTTTACTTTGTTGTTTTTGGTGTTGTGCTCTGTTATATGCACATTTGCACAGTCATGATCTTTGTATACGTACTTGAAAGGTATTTCACGCTTTTCGCAGTAGCGCACACCTCGACATTAGTGTGGCAATTGTACTTTAACAAAAGATACCGACTATAAAGAACAATCCAGCTGTTATCAATAATTTTACCACGTACAGTTGTGGTTGCACCATTCTTTCTATGGTGATATAAAGGATACTCACCTTTGTTAGTTACTGTTTAATTTTGGAAGGACTTCGGAAATTGGTTAGTACATTTGCCATCTTTCATCAGGGTGAATTGTGATTATTTCACGACATGGGCCATGAACCACGTGTTTTGCAACAGTTGCATGCAAAACTGGTAAATGCCCTTTATCTGGTCGTTTTGCCGATATAATTTGGCCAGTTTTCTCAGGCAGTGTTGGTTTGTTCTCTTCTTTAAAAATCAAGAGCATATGTGCATGGGGAAGCCCTCTTTTTAGGAATTTGATTACATGAACTTTGGCCACCAGAACTCCAAAAATATGCCTTTAGGTTATATCATCCATTAATTCTTTCAACTTTAATTGGAAGACTCTTGCAACTAAATCTGGGCGGTTTTCAACAGATTGACCGTTCAAAGTTTTCAGTAATTTCTTCCCATTTCGGGTTGCAAATCAAAGTAAAAAAAGATCAAGCTTGACATACATTCTGACTATCGCCATTACATCCTGATAATTTTGCACCATATTTCGTGGACTACCTTGAAATGAAGATGGCAAAATAAGGGCTTTTCCAGGAAGACACTCATCATATCCAGCATTCTGAATTTGGTCCATCAGACCTTTATACTTTTCGACACTTAACTGAGACACATTTTGTCATTTGTAATTCAGTGTATTAGTTTCCATTTTTACATACGCGTCAACATTGTATCGCTGCATAAGCTTTCCTTTGCTTAAAATGGATTAAATTCGTTACGGATTGAAAGACGATGTTGATAGTACTGCATTTGTGTAACCCTTGACCGTGGCTTTGTACATTGGTTAACAACACTTAGTAAAGACGTTGGTCTATGTTGCAATGGAATGTCAGTTGACCTTGTGACGTAACGCATCTTTGGCATCATGCAAGAATGATTTGGACAGTGGCGGCTCGTAGCTAAAATTAGTGGGGCTGCTGCTTCAGAAAATTTTTATCCATTGTTTTAATATTGTGTAAAACGAAACAAACGCATATAAAAAGAAAATTTATACATAAAAAAAATATATTTTACTTACTAATAGCCTAAATTGTTACAGTTCAAGCTGGATCCATTCATTTAAAAATGAAATCCATTCTTCTTGTTTTAATTTGCACGAAAAGATTAATAATTTTCTCCTTCATCTCTGGATGACTGTTGAGGAAATTTTTCTCCATTGAAAGCACTGCAAGTGCACTTAGTCTTTCAGGATTCATAGTGCTTCTTAGAAAAGTTTTTATTCTTTTCAGTGTTGAAAAGCAGCGTTCTGGTTCTGCTGTTGTCATGGGAATTGTCAAAAGGATTTTTATCGGTTTCGTAATTTCACTAAGAACATCATCTAGATTATTTTCCAAGATAAATTTCAGAAGGTCAATTAATTTGCAATATTCACATGCATATCGGATCTACAATAGAATACTTTTAGTTCAGTTTCAGTCTTTTTTTTGTCAATCATGGGATATGCTTCAGTGGTCAGTACTATCTCTTCTGTAGGCAGTTCATTCTTAAAACTAGTGAAGCTTTACTTGTTGAACAATTTAGCAGGTACTAAGTGTTTAGTGGAAGAATATATGTCCATTATATCAACACATATACAGTCACACACTTCCTTAGCTTCTGCCACGAGTGTCTTTGAAGGATTCTCGCAGTACTTCGAGTTTCTTATTTCTAAAATAGCAGTTTTGAAATCTTTTATATATTCATTGACTTTAAACACACTAATTTCTCGAGATTTCATGTGGTTGTAAATTACTTCAACATGCGGCATAATCTGACGAAAACTCTCTAACCAAAACATGAAATTATCGTCATTCAGGTATTTTAAAATTCCTGTTGCTTCTGCAATGGTTCCATCTGCATTTGATGTTGACTGAATTTCAGTAAGGCAGCTTTTTAAAGGTTGCAAATTTTCATGAACTCTGTTTATGGTCCGTATGTTAAAGTTCCACCTTGTAGAGGATGGACGTGGAATGTTGACATCCATATGCTTCTTCAGAATGGATACATGTTGCGGTGATCTTGAGAAGAATGTTGGAATAGCCAAAATGTTAGAGAAAATTATTCTTGCATTCCGTGTAATACTTGCTGCATTTCTCATTAAATTAAGTTAATGCACATAGCAGTGAATGAAATGTGCATTACTATAAACTGCTTTTATTTTTGCTTGAACTCCTGCTTTTTTGCCTTTCATGACATTTGCACCATCAAATGTCTGAGCTATCAGTTTTTGTCCATTTCCTTGAAGGGTTATGTGTAATTGTTCTAGAATACATTTCGATATGCCATCTGCAGTTTGATTTTCTGGAATAAAGAATCCCCCAAAACGCTCAAATATTTCTCCATTCAACATGTAACGTAAAACAAGGACCATTTGAGTGTGTTCCAATACATCTGTAGTGTCATCAGCCATGACAGCTACAAAGGAAGCTTCTCTAATTTCTGTCCTTATCTCCTCATGGTATATTTGTAGCAGGCAGTCAAGTATCTCATTCTGAATGGTATTAGAAACACCTTTGAAGACCGTACTAGTTTCTAAGTGATTCTTCAAATCTGGATCTAATTTAGATGCAAAATTTATTAATCCTCTAAATACCCCTGGATTTACTGAATCGTCTTTTTCATCATGTCCACGTTAAGGGAGTTTCAAAGTATCCACAAAAGAAAATACAGTATTATTTTGGATAGAATTTCACGGTTCTTTTTAACCTTTATGTTATGCTTATTGATTGAAAGTCTGTATGCCTCACTAAGTTTCTCCTTAATATTTACGTTCCCTAAAGGTGACAGTGAAACCACATTTTCAGCGTGCTTCTTTGACTTCTCATGTTTTTCAGTTTTTTCTTTCATTTTGTTTATATTTCTTAAACCGTCTTTTGTCCACGGTACATCACCTCCAAACAGCAAACACAGGAAGCAAAACAATGCATTTTTTACTTCACAGCCGCAAAGCCAACTTTTCCGTTGGTACCATTCAGAATTAAAGCTACGAATATACTTCTTGTTGTTGCTTATTCCTGGCTGAGATATTTGAATATCTAGCGTTGAACAGCCTCTTTTCTTCACTGTAACTTTCTCATGGAGAGATAACTGTGAAAACTTAAGCTATTGAAGTTCAGTTACAGTCACAGAACTTATTTCTTGGGGATGCAAGGAGGCCATGGTTAAAGTATTTAAATTTTCTGTAAAATAGAAGAACCGAAAAAAAACCCCTATGAATTAAATAGAATAGCTGGAAGCATCACAGATTCACAATAATCTGATTCTACACTTCATCACATTCAAGAAAAAATATGGTATGACGATTTTTAAGAGCAACACACGCGGAATCAAAGGAACCACTACCTTACGCTTGCCCAACAGGGTTGGCACTGCGTGATCGACAGTGCTCTCTCTACGTAGCGAGTTGCCTTCTATCTCAGAGCTCGGACATGTGCACGTGCACACAACAGCCAAACACAGCGTCGCTGGAACCGTGAAACGCAGAGTTCTACACAAGGATGTTTGTAATTTTTTCATGAACTAGGGGATGGCTACTGACATTAAGCTTAAGGATTATACAGGGTGATTCATAAAGACGTATACAGTTTCAACGCACTATAAAGCAAGAACAATATAAGATATTTTATATTACCTATAACAGCATTGTAGGGGAATGTTTCAAGTTTTTTTTTAGAGACAGTCACAGATGTTCTATGTGTGCACCCTTACTCACACAACACACATCGAGCTGGTAATCCATTTCCGCCCAAACATGAGGTAAGATATCTGAATCAAGTGCAGTGATAGTGGCTGTGATACGCTGTTTCAGCTCCGCTAGATCAACAGGAAGGGGAGGGGCGAATACCGTGTCCTTTATGTACCCCCACAAGAAAAAGTCAGAAGGTGTTAAGTCAGGACTTCTGGGTGGCCATTGAGTCAGTGGCATGTTGTAGTCTGCAGCTCGTCCAATCCATCGGTCTAGTCATGTGACAAGCTCGCTATTGCCTACGTCACTTCCCTCAGTAGTGGGACACAAACTTTATGAGTACATCTACCTAACGGTTCGCAGTTGTGGTCCACGTCTTCAACTGTTACTGTTTCACAGCATCTGGAAACTGTATACTTTTTTATGAATCACCCTGTATAATGTACAAGTATAAAGAAATAATTAAGGAAAAAAAGACTCATTATATTGAATGTTATCGACAATATCGAATGAAAATAGGGGTGCTGCAGTTCCGCAGTGCATATACAGGAGCCATGCCTGGATTTGGATGAGATGACGTCACACCATCAGCTGTGTTCTTTGTTGCTATGACAACAAAACAAAGTGATATACGTGTAAACTGTGCACGTGTAAGTCATTATGTCACCTGCACGAAAACACGAAAAGCTAATCATGACGTCACAGACATTTGTTTCTCGGTTGTTGCTATGATGACTTAAAAAGTTACCTACGTTGTCGGGAACTAGCCTTTTATATATTATTAGGATGCTTTGCACCTGTTGAGAAGTGCAACATTATAAACTTGTAATGCTACTTTATGAGTATGAGCTCGGAATATTAAAATAAAAAATAATGTTATTGGCCAGAAGAATGACCTAGGGGAAGTGCTCACGGAAAAATGAAAAAGTGCAATATTTATACGACCCCCATCCCCCAACGTTTTGTGATCAGTTTTCCAAACCGTCATTACATTTCAACAGGTCCTATAAGAAGATACGAAGTTTTCGGTAAACCGACTCTTCGATGAAATGAACTTCTAGGTCAAGCGACCCTTCAGTGAAACGAAGTTTCAATCAAGTGACCCATAGGTCAAATGTATTTTTCTGTCTAGAAATTTTAGGCCAACTGATTTTCGGTGAAGGCATTTCGTTCAAGTGAGTGATGGGCATTTGTGCAAACATTGTAACATTTTGTCGAGTTTTGTATAGTGGTCACAAAAAGTTTGGGATATTGCGATTTCAAAGGGAAAACGTGGTGATATGCAAGTTTAGCGACTACTGGAGATCGGGTTTTACTGAGTTACGTCATATGTAAATTAGCATCACGACAACAGCACGTGGTGATCGAGCTGCGATAAAAGTACCCTGCAGGAAGCGGAAAACGGGTCGTTTCACCTCTCGGTCTAGAAGTTTGCTGAATGTATAGTCTTCAGTGTGGAATTAACCTGAAATGATGTCCAGACGACGTTTGAGAATTGACAACAGAAATACGGCTATTGGCATGTCACAAGCAGGTATACGGCAGATCGATGTGGCTGCTGCTTTAAGAGTTTTGCAAAGTGTAGTAAGTCGGCTGCACACAAAGTTTCTACTACGGCATGCACATGTTGCAGATCGACTCGGGAGTAGTGGCCCGAGGATAAACACGATTAGGCAAGATCGCTACATGACAGTAAGTGCTCGAAGAAGGACTAGCATCACCAGTTGCCAACTCCGGGAACTTCGAGCTGCTTCTGAGGTCACAGTATGTACGCAAACAGTACGTAACCGTCTTCATGAGTACGGGCTCAGTGCAAGGACACAGCTGAGATGTATAGCATTGACATCAGCTCACTGTCGTCAAAGATGTACCCGGATCCAACAGTACATGTTGTCGCGGAATACAGAGTGGCGCCATGTACTTTTCACAGACGGATCCCGTTTCGCTCTTTGTCCTGATACTCGATGAGGGCACGTGCGAAAGAGATCCGGCACATGAATGCAACCACACTATGTGTAGTCCGTCCATCCTTACCAGCAGCAGCCCGTTCTGGTATGGGCAGGGTGTGTAATTGTATGTTTGTCAAAACAACACAAGTGCCTCAATGTCCCAAAACGAGATCATTGTGCTCACCGTGACACAGTTCCACGCTACTATTTGACATGCATTCCAATTCCTCGATGACAATGCAACCAGTCACATTGCCTGGAGCTTGCTTAAGGAGCTGGAACATCATGGGACTGGATCGTTACAGATGCCTCCGAGGTCATCTAACCTTAATCCTATTGAGAACATTTGGAATGCTGTACAGCAATGTCTGGGTAACCAGGTTATACTACATATCCCAGTACACTAGAGGTCTGTACGGGCTGGGTCGGGCCCTTTGCTCACTTTTAAGTTGGGAAAATGGGCCGGGCCGGGCTTTCAATATTTAATGTAAAACAGACACGGGGCCGAGCAGGATTTTTTTCTTCTTTTATGAGTAAACCAACCGCTGTACAGTGCCTTTCCCATTTGGAAATCTCACAACATATACAGCAGCAGGATAAGATTGAATAATTTCCGCTGGTGGAAAAAAATTGAAGTTTTACGACATTCTTCTTTTCCTACAAAACAATTGTAGTGGGTCAGCTCCCTTAGTTTTTCAATCGGAATGTGGTCCCTTCTCTCTCTCTCTCTCTCTCTCTCTCTCTCTCCCTCTCCCTCTCTCTAACTTTCACCCTCTTCTCATGATTCAGGGCAGGCTATTAACTGCAGCATTTCTAAACCGAGCCACCCGCTCGCAGACGATCTCTTTTATTGTTCTGGTCAGCGGCACTTTGTTCTCTAGATGCGTGAGAAGCTTTTAAGTTGTCTTAAATGGCACGGGAGAAATGGGCTGGGAGAAACTTACTTCTGTGTATAAATCTGTGCCGTATTTTTCCCCATTTGTGCCCTCAGGCAGCCGTTTTCAAAACTTCTGTGACACTGATTAGCTGGGCAGTCTGTTGTTGTTTTCTCTTAGCATATGCTCAGTTTTGTGTTGCTGATAAATAATACTCTTCAATACTTATGGAGTTTAAGAAAGCGAAAGATTTTCTTGGAAAAAATCGCATCCAAAGAATATGTGCTTGTAGACAATGTAAAGGGGGAAAAAGCGATGTTTGGAAATATTTTAAATTACTGTCCGGTTCTGAAACTAGTCCGCTGGAAAACGTTGTTCAGTGCACTAAATGCAAAATCTTTTACGATAGCACAAAATCTGGAAAATCGCATCTTAGGCGGCACAAATGTGTCCCCCCCCCCACACACACACATGAGAGAGAGACATGTTAGGTTCCAACGATATGATATGCCAGTAGAGATAGGTGCAGTTTATAAAGCCATAAAATCTTCTCCCAGTAGAACAATCAGACTCATAATTCTGGATATTTCTTACTTTTCGAATTAACCCCCCCCCACTCCTCCTTATCCCAAGGATATTTCCGGGTCCGGCGGTAGGGAATGATAATTTGAAAACCCAGAAAATTTAAAAGGCATGGAAATTGTCCTTTTCATGCAATAATTTTAAGTATACAAGCCCCCCCCTTCCCCTCCTCGGATGTTACGTGACTTATACAGTCTCAGAAATATTCTGAATTAACGTTTATTGTAATAGAATATGTGTAGCGATGAAGAAAACGAAAACTCTTCAGGGGTCGAATGACTGAGTGCACTAGGTGTGAAATTCATGTTTTGGTAATTGTTGAAATTTTATGGGCCGGTCCTTGGAAACAGGAGAAATATACGGGCCGAGCTTTCGAAATTAAAGCCTTTACGACCGCTACAGTACACTGGCAGATCTCCGTAACGTGTTGCCTGTAATATGGGATGAATCTTCTATAGACATTCATCAATAATGCAAATATACATATACATTATATCAAAAATGCAAATATATACATTCATCAATAATGCAAATACGCCTCGTAGGTGTTAAGACGTTCTTCGACACAGAGGTGATGTTACCGGGTACTGAAATCCAGAGGTATAGACATTTTCCGAATTTACCATTGTGTCTTATATTGCAGTGCTGCTTTGTTGTGTGTAGAAATTGCACAATACATTGTTTTCATAAATGCACTCTTTATCATTTGTGTTACCTAGCGTCACTGATGTTATTTCAATGCGTGTTACTTGAGTCAGATACGTACTTTCTTCATTTCATGAAATATCCCCAACTTTTTGTGACCGGTGTAGTTATTTGCGCATTCCTAGAATTGAACTGCTGAAAAAAAAAAAAAAAAAACCAAAAAAAACAGGACTTTCATTTCTTTTTTCCATTCCTTTCTTTTTTTTTCTTTTGTTTTTGTTTTTAGGAATTATTCCAAGTTCGATAGTCTCAGAATTTTAAGTGCTCCGCTCTTACTGAAAGAGTTGAGCATTTGTCGTGTCAGGGCTGTCTTTAATAATTGAATAAGTGCTTTAACTGCTGTAGGTGTTAAAAGATTGTAAAGTGCAGCTATCGTGTCGAACAAGCGCAGGAGTGCCTGAGAACTTAGAGGCACGTACTTCTGGAATGAACCTGCAACCCTGGTTCTATCTCTTCTCCGGAGACAGTGACCCTAAATATGAGTGAAGATGCACGATTTCGTATAGCTGTAAAGGCTTACGGGATTCGTCGGCACCCCTTCGCAAATAAAAACAAGAAAGATGACACCGAATTTTCGGATGTAATAAGCACATCTTTTGAATCCTTTGTGACCCTAATTAAATTCATCAAAAGTATTCAAAATCAATGGAACCGGTTTGGAAAATAATCAACTGGTTTCAACAGTCGATAAAACATCCAGAAATAGAAACATCTGCTTAGTTCCACCGTCTGAAGAGCATGTTTCGAAAATTAACAAATGGCGAACAAGAAGTTTTTCATACTATAAAGAAGGTACCAGAGACAAAGAGATTTTCAAATCGAACAGTTAAAAGAAGAAATATAAAAACGGAAACATGATATAAGTTTACGTCTGCTAGCGGAAGAATTTTGCATACTGGAAAAGTTGAAAATAGGCGAAAATTATTCTTCATGGTAAAAGCATTTGACCTTTATGCAGCTAGTGAGAAATCTTTGCATTACTTAAAGAGGATAATGCTCCACATCTCTGTTGTAGCGAATGGCATACAGTGAAGATGAAATTTCTAATTGCCTTTTTAGAAGCAGTGATACAGCTGCAAACGGCCGAAACACCACCTACCGACAGAACTATGAATTACAAAATTCCTGCCTTAAGTATTCTACAAGGTAAATGGCATCCGGTGTTGAAAGAATTTTTAAATCGCACCCGTAAAAGCAGTGATATTGAGAAAAACAGAATAAGCGTATGCTCCCCTAGTGGCGAAATTGTGCACTATTTTGGAAAGAAAATACACACACAGTTTGCATAGTTAATAGTATCTGACTGAAGAAAAGTTTTTCAGTCGGGTTTTTAGTCCCGCAAATATTGCTGTAAACGGAATTGTGAACTTACGCCCTCTGGTGGCAGACTTGTGCGCTACAAAAAATTTGAAATTATATGAGAAACATTTCCCCACAGAAACGCTCTCCAACAAAGAAATTTTCAAATCAGACTCTTAGAAGCAGAGATATCGACAAAAATAAGATACGCCTTTACGCCCCCTGGCAGAAAAACCATGCATTATTTTAAGAAGAAAGCATTCTCAAAAGGTCTTTCGATGTGAGCGGTATCGGTCAATGAAAGAATTTTTTCAATCGAGTTTTCAGGAGCTCAGATTTTGCTACAAATACATCAGACGCAGAAATTAACATTTACGCCCCCTGGTAAGTAAACCATTCTTTACCAAATATTAGAAATTGTAGACAAAGCATTTCCTATCAGCAGCTGTATCCGGTGCAAAAAGAAGTTTTCTAAGTGGAATTTTAGAAGCAGAGATATCGGGGAAAACGCAATTTACCTTAACGCCCCCTAGCGGAAACTATGTATTACTTAAAAAATTTGAAATTATATGAGAGCATTTTACACTGGTACCGCTATCTAACAAAGAATGAATTTTTCAAATCTGACTCTTAGAAGCGGAGATATTGACAGAAATAGGATATACATCTATGCCCCCCCCCCCCCCCGACGAAACCATACATGATTTTAAAAAGAAAATATTCTCAAATGTTTATCGACATGAGCGGTATCGGTCCACGAAAGAATTTTCTCAATCAAGATTTTAGAAGTTTAGATTTTGATGGAAATACCTACGAAGCAAAAATTAACGCTTACGCCCCCTGGTTGCCAAACCATATTTTATAAAAAATTAGGAATAACAATCAAAAGATTTCCCACTGGGAGCTGTATCCGGTACAGTAAGAATTTTTCAAATCGGAGCTTTAGAAGCAGAGATATCAGGCCAAGTGTAATTTATCTTTACTCCCCCTAGCGGAAAGTCAATGAATTACTTGAAAATTTTGAAATTATATGAAAAACCTGTCACACCGAAAACTATCTAACAAAGAAGAAATTTTTTTTCAAATTGGACTATTAGAAACAGAGATATTGACAAAAAAATAAGATGTATATCTATGCCCCCTGGAAGAGAAACCATGCATTATTTTAAGAAGGAAGTATTCCGAAAAGGTTTGTCGGCGTGAGTAGTATCGTTCCGCGAAATAATTTTTCAATCGAGATTTTAGAAGCTCAGATTTTGTTGCAAATACATCAGAAGCAGAAATTAACGCTTACACCCCCTGGTGGCCAAACCGTTTTTTAACAAAAATTAGAAATTATATGCGAAAGATTTCCCATTTTCCCATCCGGAGCTGTATCCGCTGCAGGAAGAATTTCTCAAATCGGAGTTTTACAAGCAGAGATATCGGAAGGCGGAGGGGGGGGGCAGTTTACTTTTACGCCCCCTTGCGGAGAATCTATGCGTAACTTGAAAAAGTGACTATATCTTAATTAATCTTCGCCATGAGTAGAATCGAAAGGCAAAATAATTTTTTTTGAATTGGATGTTTAGAAGCAAATGTATGGAATAAAATGTATTTTGAATTCCGTATCATCTGCATTTTCGCCGCACCGGTGGCGCAGTGTTCTAAGACGCTGGCCTCTGATCATTCGTCCGTAAGGGGTCCGGGTTCGAATCCCGGTCAGGCATGGATGTTGTGTTTGTCTTACGGCACTGGCTCTCTCCCTTCCCTGGAACCAGTGACCTTAAATTAGGGACGGGTGACTGCTTATAGCCCATTGAGTTGCTCACGGTGGTCATTAAACCTCAAAAAAAAAAAAAAAAAAAAAAATCTGCATTTTCGCCCGCTAGCGGCGAAATTGTGTATCGTTAAAAAATCAAAATAAAGGATCATCATTCGCACATTTCAAGCTTCCTAATGCAAAAAGAATTTTCCAAATCGGACTATTAGTTGCAGAGATATCTTGTCTACAGACGGACGAACAAACCGATAACATAAGCACGATCTTTTTTTTTTTTTTTTTACAAAAGACGTGCAGGGGGAAGGCAGAAAAGGTAATAAATACGACGTTCACCTTGACTTTATATAAAATATATAGGCCTTTTAGAGCTCAGGTGGCCGAGTAGTACGAGACTCTGATTTCTAAGCATTCGTCAGTGATGGGTCCCGTTTCGAATTCCGGTTTGGCATGGGCGGTATTTTTGTCTTATGGCCCTGGCTCTCTGCCTTCCCTGGAGCCAGTTGCCCCAAATTCGGGACGGGCGACCACTTAGCTCTAAGATTTCCCAGTTTTGACGCCCTTGTCATTATATACACTGAACGGCTTCATTAAAAAATTGTTTGAGCTGTTAGAATAGTAACTGAAAACTAACCGTTCGTTAAAGTTGAAATGTGTAGAGCGGAATTCTCCACGATATTGACGTACTCTTTTTTTTTATTTTTTTTTTATTATATTGGAGGTTTAACGACCACTGAGAGCAACTCAATGAGCTGTAAGCAGTCGCCCATCCCTTATTTAAAGCCACTCGTTTCAGGGAAGACAGAAAGAGAGAGAGGGTAGTGCCGTAAGCCACATCGGCTTACGGTACTTCTCTCTCTCTCTCTGTCCAACGTCCATGCCACATCGGGATTCGAACCCGTACCCATCTCCGACAAATAGTCAGAAGCCAGCGCTTAGATCAGTGTGCCACGCCACCTTGAGGTACTACAGGTTAAGAAAACGATTTTCAAAGAAAGTGCAACTCTCGTCGGTTTTACTAATTTTTACTGAACTAATGACGTTGCCAAAAGATATTACATATGTATCTGAGTTAGTTCAGCTTTACCTGAGGGAAGTTATGACTTCCTTATACCTATGGTCAATAGCCCTGTAAGCCTTAACGGCATTTTTCCGTGCACGATCGAATTTAGAATTTGTTTCTCTGTTAGCTTCTACCACAGCCTGTACGCAGTCCTGTATGTGATCTGGGCGAGAAGAACGCCTTTCCTGTTTCTCGTGTACATTCTCCTCTCTCGACTTCCGTTGCTGTTGCCAGTTGGACCCCCTATCTTTTTCACTCACCCGACGAGTGGAGCTGTGATCTCTTGAAAACGGTTCTTCATCGTTTAAATAGTGCGCTTCAGCGATCTCTTCCCACGCGGCACTTTTTCTACTGCTAGACTTCGCTTCACGATGCTGTTTAACTCTTTTTCCGCTGAACTCGCCTCTTGAGTTATGCTTTTCTGGAGTATGCACTTGCAGTTGTTGGTGTTCTTTATGAAGCAGTTCCCGATCGCATTGGTCTGAATCGCTGAAAATTACGGAGAATCTCTCTCGGAAGTGTTCCACTTTGAACTGGTTTGGATGCTTCTGTTTCTTAGTGTGCATCCTCATCTTCTGCTCAGGAACAAGTCCAAGGATGTATTCTTTAAGCTGTTGCACACGATCGTCGACTCCTGTCATGGTAAACGATTCCTGTTCGTGCTTTTTCTTACTTTTTCTGTCTGTTGACTGCAGCTCGCTTTCTTTCATTTCGTAAGTTTTGGTTGGCCTTCTCTCTTCCTTCGAGCGGTGTAATGTGCGCGTTTTTCGTGACGTTACTAAGCTTTCGAATTCTTCTCCATGATGTTGTCCTCTGCTAGTGCTTGGTAGAGTTCGAGAAGGTGACTCACTCACCTTTGCCTCCAATCTACCCTTTGTGTGATAACTAGGCATACATATTTCATCTTCGTCCAAAATCTCATCTCTTTGTTCATCAGTGCGCCGCCTGAACTTGTCCCGAATGTGATTCACCTCAGACTGGTGGTATTCCTTTATCCTTTTGTTGATAGAATCTCGAACATCACCGTCGTCATCACTGTGTGTCGATTCTCTGCGTGACTGGAGATCATGAAAATCTTTATCATATCGGCTGCGTTTTCCTCTGTGCTGCGAAGACTCGCAAGATTCCAGCTGGCGATCAGGAGACGTGACTTTGTACAGTCCGTGTTCCCTGACGTCATCACGAACTTCGTTTTGAACTAACAAGTGTGGTTTCTTAGGATGTTCAGAATCGATAGGTTCTGTGTCACGGTCGAGTTCAAACATATCGCGTCGTCCTTGTGACCGGCGTTGACGGTGGTCGTGAGTGGTATCTGTCTTCCTTCGCCTTTCACCATTTATGCCGTTTTCACTGTACTTCTGATGGAGGTGTGAATTCCTAATTATCTCTTCACTGTCGCTTTCAGGAGGGCTAACTTGCAGATCGTGCCAACTGCTTCGTCTGGCCTCACTGTACTTTTTCCGATTCTCAAGATCGTTGCTTATCCTTTCGTGACCCACACTGTACTTTCTCTGTTCTTGAAGATCATTATCTACTCTTTGGCGATCTTCACTATGCTTCCTCTGATCCTGAAGATCATCATCTACTGTTTGGCGAACCTGACTGTACTTTTTCTTATCCTGAATATCCTTATCTACTGTTTGACGATCCCCACTATATTTTCTCTGATTCCGATAATCATCTACACTTCGGCGACCTTCGCTGTATTTTCTCTGATTCTGAACATCGTCTATGCTTTGGCGACGACCTCCACTATACTTCCTCTGAACATCATCAGCTGCTTTTTGGAAACTAAGTCTGCGAAACGTACTGTCTTGTCCTCTTTTCTCAGTTTGTTCATCGTCAGTGCCTTGATCGATATCAATCGTTTGCTTTCTTTCCCTTTCTCCTTTAGTTTCAAATTCTTTCATTTGTTCATTTACTATTGTAGGAGTAGCATAGAACCCCTGAGAAGCAAGAGATAGGGAACTAACTTTTCTAGGATGCTCTTTGTTACGTAAAATTTCCTTCAGTTCGTTGCATTCAGCCAATGCCTCATTACAACGATTTATCAACTGATCATGCTCCTCGTTTGCTGTGCCAATTTCCGTTTTAACTTTGTTGAGGTTTCCTTCTAAATCTTTCACTTTCATGATCTTTTCCATCAGATCATCCTTAAGGAACTCATTGGATTTTATTAGCCTACGTTTTTCTATAACCAGTTCATGAATATGTTCGTTTGCTTTTTCCAATTTCTTTTGCACGAGTGAACTTTCATCCAGTTTCTGATCTAGCCACGCTTGTAATTTCTGAGATTCAGCCCTTGCCTTGGACAGCTCATTTTCTTTCTCATCTAGTTTTAGTAGGATGGAGCTCAGAACCTCATCATCTGCAGCGGTGCTGGGTGGTCGGACAGTCTTGACTTTCGTTTCTGCTACAACCTCTTCGCGTTCGTCTGAATCTACATACTCTTCCACAGTTTCTCTACTGTCCTCTTTTTCAGGAATTCGACTTTCCTGTTCGTCAACTCCGAGATTTAGCATAAGAACGCTGCTGACTGTTTCAAAAGCTTCGTGCTGCTCCTGCAAAAGTCTTTTCTGCTCATTATACAGACGCTCCACCTGCTTCACGTATTGCTTCTGAAGATTTTCGAAAGATTTGCTGCACTCCCATACCGCAGCAGAAAGATCTTTTGATTTTCTCATGTTGTCCGCTATAACTTCCTTCAATCTTTCAAACCTACCTTCGTGCACAGTAGCGTCCACCGAAACTTCACGTTGCTGTGTTCTGCTAGGTCCGGCAACAGACTCATCTGTCCCTTTCGGAGTTTGCTCCGCTCGAAGTACTGTATCTTCATGCGCCAACCCCCTTGATGAAAGCTGCATGTCTTTTAGGGATTCCCCTATAACTTCCATGTTCGTCTTTAAGAAAGCAAGATCCTCTAGTATCTGCTTCATTTTCTTGTCCTGTGCTATGAGTGTTTTCTCCGATTTCATCACTATTTTGCTTTGTTCATTAAATCTCTCAACCATTCGTTTTACATATACATTCGTTACCTGATCTCCGCCAACGGCGCTTTTTTGTCGTATTCCTGCTTGTGGAACTGATCCCGGGAGATTTTCGGCGTGTACTGAAAGAGCTGCAGGAGGTGGTTGCGACCTCTGTCTTGAAAGCTCGTCATATTTGGTATTACCTAAGCCGACGTTCAAAATGAGAGGCGCAGGTGTTTTTCGACCGTTACTGTACCACTGCGGCCTGGCTTTCAGCACCGGCGTTTTCCCTCTCCTGATGGTAGTCTTGCACGGAGGAGGCACCCACGGCTCCTTGGCGACGATGGTTGCGGTTTGTGGCTTCTGTTGATAACCGTAACCGCCGTCTTCATCATAAGAGTAAACAATTTCCACTGGGGGCGTGCCCGCTGGGAAAGACAAAAGAAGAGGTGCGTTTCGTCTTTCCAGACTCAATTTGAATATTTGGGAAGCTGTGTTTCGCTTCGTTATGTAATTCATTTTGATTTAAACTGTCAGTGAATTAATTTACCGACCAAAGTTTGAGATGATATTTTATTTCGTGCCCATTACTTACATGATTGGTGTCCTTTTCTGCTGTTTTTTTAATCGATCACGTGTTTTCTGCTTTACTAAAAGGCCTATATATTTATTTATTGTTATACAAAGCTAATAAAACTGTAGGATATGCACGGAAAAGCAGATTTTTCAGGGTTCCTTTTCATTTCCCTCATTGTTCCTTCTGTGCTGCCGTTAGGCGGAACAATAAAGACCAAAAGAATTCTTAATAAATATTTTTCACCTGAAAATTTCAGTTTCACCATTGTTTCATTTTAATTACACCTAAAGGTATAAGAAGCGTTTCCTTTCATAAAATAATAACTAATGGTATGTAAACTTTACAATTTTCGATTTACAGGAAATCGTTTTTCTTTCGATGCTTGCAAAGCATGTTTCTCAGAGTAGAAATTCTCGGTTTTCTAGACGTGTATCATGGCAATAACTTATCCTTTTCTTTCCTTTCACTTTTTATTTTTTTAATTTTCGGAAATGCCAAGTCTTTGAATAACATGTATAAATCTAACAAAAAGATACCTTATTGTTGTACTTAAAATGTTAATCAACAGTTTGCTTTTGATGCTTTATTGAAGAAGTGTTTATACTCTCGTTATACCCATCTGCAGTAGCCCATCCAGGATTTCTTTATGGGGTGGCTCAAAATATTGGAGGTGCAAATAATAATAATAAAAATACCCCGGAGGAAATATCTCCTAAAATATTAGGAACCAATAAGGATATCTCTGTCATATTAAAGTGTGTTTCTAATTATTCGTAAAATACATATTTAAAAACATATACCAATACATAAAAATAAACAGCCAATAACAAAGAACGAAAGACCAAGTGATACCTCATGGGGAGGGTCCGAGCCCTTGAGCCACCCGTACTGTGTGCGTCAATGACCATCTAACTGCTAAATAGTGCGCAAAGCCTGTTTGAAAGTTTAAATCGAATAACAATCATTCTTGAGAACAAGATGATGCTATTATATCTATTAATATTGTAGCATTTCATTCTCGTCCTGCGGTTCGCATGCGCATATGGAAAGCAATTATTATGCGGTTGGTTCTACGAATATTAAAAATATTGTTGCAGTTTCTTTGTTGGAAAGAGTGTCTCATCTATTGAGCATAGCTTGCTTACTTCAAGTTAATTTCAGGAAAGCGTTAGCCCTCCCCCCACATCTCATTTTGTTACATTTCAATAATAAATCAGCCTCCCGAGTGGTCTGAGGCTTTGGACTCTGATTCGTTCGAAATGGGCCCGGGTTCGAGTCCCTCATGAGCCACGGGTGGTACGTTTTGCCGATGGCGCTGGCTCTGTCCATTTTCTACAACCAGTGACTCCAAATTAGGGACAGGCTCATGGACGCCCGCAACGAAGGGCCAAGTGACCCCCTCTGGGAAGAAAACCGAGAAAGAAATATTTGTGACGTCACGCTTAGCTTTTCGTGTTTTCGTGCAGGTGACGTCATCACCTTAGCTAATTAGCAACAACTGAAAAGGAAATATTTGTGACGACACGCTTAGTTATTGTGTGTTCGGGCTGGTGTTCTGTGAATGGAAACTGCGAATTATGTCAGCATGTGACGCAACAACTGTATGACGTAGTACTTTTTTTAGCACGTCTTCTGTAAAAAAAGATCGTGCTTATGTTGCCGGTTTGTCCGTCCGTCTATGGACAACATATCTCGGCAACTATTAGTCCTATTTGAAAAACTCTTTTTGCATTGGAAAGCTTGAAATGCGAGAGTGATGATCTTTGCATTCCGCTTTTTTTTTTTACGATTCACAATTTTGCCGCTAAAGGGCGTAAATGCAGATGATATCGAATTCAAAACACATTTTATTCCATATATTTGCTTCTAAATATCCGATTGAAAATATTCTTTTACCTTTCAATTTCCATTTATATCGAAGATTATATTAGGTACAGTCACTTTCTCAAGTTACTAATAGATTTTCCCGCTAGGGGGCGTAAAAGTAAATTGCATTTCCCCCGAGATCTCTGCTTCTAAAACTCCGATTTGAAACATTCTTCGTGTACCGGATACAGCTCTTGATGAAAAATGTTTTCCATATAATTTCTGATTTTTGGTAAAGAATGGTTTGGCCACCAGGAGGCGTAAGAGTTAATTTCTACTTTTGATTTCTTTGCAGCAAAATCCGAGTTTCTAAAAGCCGGATTGAAAAAAATTATTCGTGGACCGATACCACTCATGTCGACAGACATTTTCGGAATATTTTCTTAAGATAATGCATGGTTTCTCCGTCGGGGCGTAGATGTATATCTTATTTTTGTCAATATCTCCGCTTCTAAAAGTCCGATTTGAAAAATTCCTTCTTTGTTGGATAGCGTTTCCGGTGAGAAATGTTTCTCATATAATTTCAAACTTTTCAAGTAAAGCATAGACTTCGCTAGGGGACGTAAAGATAAATCGCGTTTTTGCCGATATCTCTGCTTTTAAAACTCCGATTTGCAAAATTCTTCCTGCATCGGATACAGCTCCTGATGGGAAAAGTTTTCCATGCAATTTCTAACTTTTGGTTGAGAATGGTTTGGCCACCAGGAAACGTAAGCGTTTATTTCTGCTTCTGTTGTAATTGCAGCAAAATCTGAACGCCGCCCCGGTGGCGCAGTGGTCTAAGCGATGGCCTCTGATCATTCGTCCGAACGGGGTCTGGGTTCGAATCCCGGTGAGGCATGGATGTCTTGTTTGTCTTACGGCACTGGCTCTTTCCCTTCCCTGGAACCAGTGACCCTAAATTAGGGACGGGCGACTGCTTATAGCCCATTGAGTTGCTCACGGTGGTTGTTAAACTTCCAATCAAAAAAAAAAAAAAAAAAAAAATCTGAGCGTCTGAAAACTCGATTTAAAAAATTCCTTCGTCGACAGGTACCGCTCACCTCGGAAAACCTTTTGAGAATGCTTTCTTCTTAAAATAATGCATAATTTTCCCGTCCGGGGGCGTAGATATATATCTTATTTTTTGTCGATATCTCTGCTTCTAAATTCCGATTTAAAAAAAATATTTCTTTGTTGGAGAGCGTTTTCGGTGCGAAGTGTTTTTAATATAATTTCAAATTTTTCTTAACGCACAAGTCTGCCACCAGAGGGCGTAAGTTTAAATTTCCGTTTACAGCAATATCTGCTGGACTAAAAACCCGATTGAAAATCTTCTTTTTCGGTCTGATACTGCAAACTCTGTGTGTGTATTTTCTTCTCAAAATAACGCACAATTTTGCCGCTAGGTGGCGCAAAAGCTTAATCTCTTTCTATCAATATCTCTGCTTCTACATGTGCGATTTAAAAATCTTTCGACACTGGATGCGATATACCATGTAGAACACGTTAGATTGGTATATGAGGCGTTTTATAGTTCACAGTTCTGTCGGTAAGTGGTGTTTTTCTACTTCAGTTTTCAGCTGCATCTCCGCTTCTAAAAACGCTATTGAGAATTTTTTTCTTTACTATGTGGCTTTCGCTACAATACAGATGTGGAGCATTGTGCTCTTTAAATAATGCACAGATTTCCCTCTAGGGGGGCCTAAAGGTCGAAACCTTTTTCTTGCTATCTCTGCTTCCGGGCAGGGGCGGATCCAGAAGTTTACTCTACGGAGGAGGGGGAGAGAATACATTATGGAAGGGTTTTTTATAGATTTACATTCACATATTGGCGGTGCCGCTCCTACCTGGCGTTTCTTTGCAAGGTCTTTAAAACACTTTCACTTGCTCCAGGAATGTTATATCGTTAAATACCTGAACGAGAGCTTTACTCTGTTTCGAGACGTTACGTTACAGACGCTAGACTAGAGGTTTTCACGGTCTCGGGCAGGGTCAGGTCTTTGCTCATTTCTAAATTGGGAAAACGGGCCGGGCCCGGGCTTTCAATATTTAATGTAAAACAGACACGGGCCGAGCAGGGTTTTTTTTTTTTTATGAGCAAAACAATCGCTGTACGGTGCCTTTCTCGTTTGGAAATCTCGCAACATACAGCAACAGGATAAGATTGAATAATTTCCGCTGATGGAAAAAATAGAAGTTTTGCGACATCCTTCCCTTCTACAAAACAATTGGAGTCGGTCAGCTCACTTTGTTTTTCAATGGAAATGTGGTCCCTTATCTCTCTCTAACTCACACACTCCTCTCATGCTTCAGGGTAGGCTATTAAATGCATCATTTCTAAACCGAGCCACCCGCTCGCAGACGATCTTTTTTTATTGTTCTGGTCGGCGGCACTTTGTTTTCTAGATGTGTGAAAAGCTTTTAAGTTGTCTTAAATGGCACGGGAGAAATGGGCTGGGAGAAACTTACTTCTGTGTATGAATCTGTACCGTGTTTTTCCCATTTGTACTCTCAGGGAGTCAGCAGACGGCAAATGAACCCTTAGGTATCCCAGCCCAGCCGTTTTCAAAACTTCTGTGACACTGGTTAGCTGGGCAGTCCGTCGTTGTTTTCCCTAGCATATGCTCAGCTCAGTGTTGCTATACTTATTATGGAGTTCAAGAAAGCGAAAGATTTTCGCGAAAAAATCGCTTCCGGAGAATATGTGCTTGTAGACAATGTAAAGTAAAACGAGCGGACTCGTAATTGTGGATATTTCGTATTTTTCGAATTAACTCCTCACCCCCCCTTCCGCCTCCTTATCCCCAAGGATATTCCGAGTCCGGCGGTAGGCAATGATAATTTGAAAACCCAGAAAATTTGAAAGGCATGGAAATTGTCGTTTACATGCATTATTTTTTAGTAGTCACAGAAATATTCCGAATCAACGTTTATTGAAATAAAACGCGTGTAGCAATTAAGAAAACGAAAACTCTTCAGGAGTCGAATGACCGAGTGCACCGGGTGTCAAATTCGTGTTTTTATAATTGTTTAAAATTTTACGGGCCGGTCCGGGCCTTGGAAACAAGAGAAATATATGGGCCAGGCCAGGCCAGGCTTTAATTAAAAAATTTGAAACTGGCCAGGCTTTCCAAATTAAGTCCCGTGCAGACTTCTACGCGCTAGACAATAGCAAAGAACTAACAAAGAATACCCCCCGCTCCCCCGCTTTCCCTGTCTTCCCTTTATCTTTTGTTCTCTCTCTCTCTCTCTCTCTCTTTCGTTCTCTTTATTCTATTCCCTTCTCTTTCTTTTTTTACTGAAGGTAAATCAATGTAACACGTATTTTAAATCCAATTCCGTAGGAAGTTTAAATGTTAATTTTTTTTTTAGAAAAACTGAAAACAAAATATGCAAAGTTAATCATTTACGATCTTCGCTACATTAAGCGTAAAAATTTCGTTAGAGTCGGGGGGGGGGGTCGGCCACTGCTTCCGGGAGACGTATTTGAAAAATTATTTTTCCTTAGCATAGCTTTTTCCATGAAGAATGTTTTTCGCCTATTTTCAACTTTTCCATTATGCAAAATTCTTCCGCGAGAAGGCGCAGAGTTATATCATGTTTCCTTCTATATTTCTCCTATTAACTGTTCGATTTGAAAATCTGTTTGTTTCTGATATTCCTTGTGCTTATGAGAAACACTTTATGCGCCATTTGTTAATTTTCGTATCATACTTTTTAGCCGCTGGTGGAAGTAAGTAGATGTTTCTATTTCTGGATGTTTTATCGAATGTAGAAACCCTGTTGATCGTTTCCCTAACTGGTTCCAATGACTTTGAATAACTTTGACGGATATAATTCGTGTCAGAAGGGATTGAAAAGACGTGCTCGTTACATCCGAAAATTCGGTGTCATCTTTCTTAATGTTTATTGGTGTAATGTTCGTGAAACATTCTTTCATATCTGAACATCACAAGCAAAATGAATACCTGCCCATTAAAAAATTACTCTACATATCTTATTTTTCTCGCTCATTATTGACGGGCTTTCTCACCTAGTACTCTTATAAAACTCTTTTGAAGTAAATGATATATGTGCGTCACAAAGATTAACGGCAAAACATCGTGCTCGTAGTCTCTGAAATCTCACACACACACACACACACACACACACACACTGGTTAAGTCGCAGAGTACTATGTGGGAGGCGGACGCTTCTGACAGGTGTTCAAACCCTGGTCCTGCCGGCCATCTAGTCTGCGGTTTTCCCGGGGTTTTCCGCTTTGGGGACGCGAATGCGTTGATGATTCCCTCTAAAGTCGTCCCCGGACGCGCTTTGTCCTTGGACCCTCCTTTCCTAAGATGTCTGAGTTTACCAGATGAGTGTCGATGCGCTGGTACTAAAACAGTATAAGATGAATGAAATCTGATGCCTCATGGCATCAGATCAGATCATACTATACTGTGCAAATTAATTGGGACAAAGTAAAAAATCACTCTTTTTCCCAAAACTATGCCTTTATATCATTCTATGCCTTGATATACACTGATAAATGTACCTGTGTTAGTATGTCCTCCTTTAGCAGAAATGACCTCTTGAATTCGTTTTGGCATTGACTCCACTAATTGAGTGCACATATTTTTGACTTCATATTCGTGGAACCACACTTTTATATTATTCGTTATCATGCGTTCTTTGGTTGTACAGTCCATTTTACCTAAACATCTCTTCAAAATATTCCACAAGTTTTCTATGGGATTTAAGTCTGGTAAATTTCCAGGGCAATCAAGCAAATGAATTTGATTTTCCAGCATGAAATTCTTGACCAATTTCGAATTGTGACATGGGGCCAAGTCATGTTGAAATGTCCCGTCAAAAGTTTGCAAGAATGGAACAATCCTACGTTGTAATATTTCTACGTACTTGGCTGAATTCATCATACCTTGAACAGGAACTAAGCTTCCAGTGCCATTTGATGTGAAAAACCCCCAAAACATCTGTTTCAGAGGGTGTTTTACAGTTTGTTTGACATGCTCAGGTCTTAAGGGTTCACAGTTGCTTCGTCTAACGACATTTGCTTGGTAACCCTGCACAAATAAATGAGTTTCATCACTGAAAATTACCTTTTTCCAGTCGTCAGCAGTCCACGATTTATATTTTTTGGCCCATGCTAAACGTTTTATCTTCATTTTCGCATTCAAATATTCTTTTTTCGTTGGTCTTCTTGCCTTCCGGCCAACTTCCAGAAGCCTACGGCGTACAGTTGAATCACTAACATCACAACCACTAGCCAATAAATCTCTTTGAAGGTCGGTGTTTTTTTTGTTTTTTTATTCATTTTACTTTTTCTGATTATATATTTATCGGTTCGTGGAGTTGTTTTTCGTTTTCTTCCACATTTACCTCTTCTTTTTGGAGACGATGATCCAGATGCATTGTATCGCGTAAGCAGTCTTGATACACTTGATTTGCTTTCACCAACTGCAGAAGCGACATCTCTCACTGTCATAGATCCTTCAGAGTAATTATTTTTGCACGCTTCCTTGGGGAAAGATCCATTTTTCAGTACACGAAAGCAACACGTACTCACAGAGAGCAAACACTAACATCCACCTGTCACACACGAAAGCTCACAACTGAAGCTGAAGTGCCTATTTCCTGTTTAAAATCGGTCAAACCACATTCTTACTATCGAGTTCTAACAGTCACACTACCTCACAGCTGATAAAACCGGTTTACGTGGGTTTCCGACATCAACTGGCGATCACATTACAATTCTGAGAATAAAATAGCTTGTCCCAATTAATTTGCACGGTATAGTATGTAGAGGATTTTAGGAAGGGAGTGTCTTACCCCAGGTCTTAAACAACCCTTAGAAATAGGAAGCTAAGACATTTGGGCTAGAGTGCCGGATAGGAAAGTGACACGGAAGCGAGGTAGAAAGGGGGCGAAAGATGCCCTTATTTATTACTGAAGGGGAAGTGGGGGGGGGCAATATCCGGGGTCTGACGGCTTAACGTGCCCATCCGACGCACGGCGGATATTCAGTGGTTCGAGCGTTCGTACATGCTGGGATCGAACCTGAGGTTTCTCCGTGGCAGTCACGAACGCTGGCCACTAGGCCATTCCCCCGCGTGATATGAGGCATACCTACGGCTTAAATACCCACGGTTGTTGTTGTTGATGATGATGACACACACTAGAGATGAGTTTGGGCTTGATCTTCGAAGCCCAAATCCGTTCGAGCCCGACTCAGCCTCATGAGATCTGTGTAACGTGGGGCCGGAGCCCGACTTTTCCAAGTGCTGATTCTTTTCTCTCTTTTATCCGATTATGATGCTCAGCATTTATGCGTCTAATTAGGAAGGATATAACCTTGAAATAAAATCTATATTTTTCAGTTTCACAGAAAATTTTGCAGTAGCTGATATTTCTTTCTTATCTAAGAAAAAGAAACTGTCTACCTTTTTTGTGCATGGAAAGGAGATGGTCTTCACGCATGTTTTGGCATGACGCAAAAGTCTGCTAGATCCTGAACTTTTATCTTTCAAAATGCATTCACATTTCTCGCACTGAACGTAATACAATTTTGCTTTGGTCGTGCAATTAATAAATTGAAAAAAAAAAAAAAAAAAAAAAAAAACGTTTCCACGCTGCAGATTTTCCCACTTAATTTTTAACTGTTTTACAATCACCAGCATTTAACTTTTTTCGTATAACTTCAGGATACGGATCATTCATATTGTAATGCGCAAATGGTTAAAAGGTGACAGTTACAGCTATTAGAAAAGCTTTGTTTAATTTGTTGTTTCCTTGCCGCCTTCTACACGATGTTTGGTTTAACAGGGCCTTCAGAAATACTGGGGCGAACTTCCGTCCTCAGAGCTGAGATCCTAAGGCCGGTTTCGCACAGGCGGAACAAATCCGTCAAAGCAGAAAATCTCCCGGCTGTCCTACCGCAGGTTTTCAAGTAAATTATTTCCTCTGGCGAATTTACTTTGATCCGCATTTCAACTTCTATCTTACCCCAGAGCTATTTTTCACAGCATAGTCGAACTACATTATCTTCATCCACTTTCTCTCTCTACGTCCTAATTTATAACAGATTTTGTCCTCTCCTGTGCGTTGCGTTCCAATGACAAATTTATGACACTAACACCATTGTATTTTGATATGCCATCAAATTACACTGTAGAAAGTATTGGTGAAAAGTAATTTAAAGTGCTAACAACAGGAAACGAAAAGCTCCGAATGACGGTCATGCTTTCCATTACTGCCGACGGGAACAAGCTACCACCGTATGTTATTTTCAAGAGAAAAACATTTCCGAATAAAGAGACTTTTCCTCAGAAAATTCATGTCAGAGTTCAAGAAAAAAATGGCTGGATGACCGAAGAACTGGTAAAGGACTGGCTTCAAAAAGTGTGGTTTCAACGACCAGGTTCCGGGGGGGGGGGGCTACGGCCCATGCTTGTATGGGATTCATTCAAGGGGCATGTAACCAACTCGGTGAAAACCAAAATTTTTGAAAACAGTACTGATCTAGTTGTTGTGCCTGGAGGAATGGCTTCCCAACTTCAGTTCCTTGATGTCTGCATAAATAGGCCTTTTAAAGCAGCAATTCGATCACGCTGTAATGCGTGGCTTACATCCGGAAACACAGAACGGACAAAAGCTGGATGTGTTAAAAGAAACCTTCACCCTCTGTAGTAGCACAGTAGATTGTAGATGTCTGGGAGTTCATTCCTAATGACTTAGTTAAGCGGTCTTTTCTGAAGTACGCCATTTCCAATGCGATGGATGACGACGCTGTCTTCGAACAGTGCGCCATTTCCAGTGCGATGGATGACGACGCTGTCTTCGAACAGTGCGCCATTTTCAATGCGATGGATGACGACGCTGTCTTCGAACAGTGCGCCATTTCCAATGCGATGGATGACGACGCTGTCTTCGAACAGTGCGCTATTTCCAATGCGATGGATGACGACGCTGTCTTCGAACAGTGCGCCATTTCCAATGCGATGGATGACGACGCTGTCTTCGAACAATCCAGCAGTGAAACCACAGCCGGCAGCAGCAATGAAGATTCACGCAGTGAAATATCTTAGGATTCAAGAAGTGCCATATTTCTTAAGTTCCATAAGTTTGCATTTCTTTCAAGTTTTCTTGTGCCTTAGTATACGAGTATTAAGAAAAAATACGCATTTTCGTAGCTGAGAAGTAAGGTGCGCGTTAGATTCGAGTAAATACGGTAATTGTTGCTACCAGTACTTTAGGAGTGATAAAGTGAAAGTCAGTTATTACCATTAGTATTGTAAACATAAGGAAGTGACACATAGCAACGTTGCGGAATAGTTATTCTGTCAGTAGTTTAAATAGCAACTATAATTTGCAGGTGACTTCAAAGACGACGTTTCTTCCAGTCGTAGTAAGCATGTCAGTTGTGTCATTGCTGCTCACAGTGAGTGCTCTTCCTTTGTCGAATGGCAACAAGAGAGATTTGTTGAATTCTTCACCGGAAGTCGCATCATCTTCCGACCAGTTATCACCCCAGGAGGACATCGACGACTTGGTGAACCACTACCTTTCTAAGCTCGTCCACGATTTATTTAGAAATGGCACTTTTCAAGATTTTACAGAATACACGACCAAAATTTCGCCCGTTAGCTTCACGGATCAAGTCGAAAAGCTGGGTGAGCGAGTAGGAGAAAGATTTACAGAAACCGAGCAAATCTCTACGCCGCCCGAGTCTGACATCGCTAGGTCAAACGACGAAATTGTCGATGAGCTCTTGAAAAAGTTAATTAACACGCTGAAGATGAGGAAAACAGCAACACCTACAGCCACGCTTATGGATATGATGGCCGCAACAGAAAGCAATCCTCTACTAGATTATCCCATCAGGTAAGACTTATTAATTAGGAGCTTAGGAGTGGTGTGTTCTACATTTCAGTTAGGTATGAATTATGTGGATGTAAATTTTTCGAAAAAAAAATTGTTTTTCATAATCTTTGACAATACTAGGACCATTAAACACACATGATGGTATTTTTTATTATTGTACTTAAGTTTATTTTTTATTACTATCGTTATTTTTGGCACTTAACCCACCAATTCTCGTGCATATCCACGAAGTAAAAATTGGAAAAGGAGTGAGACAAGGTGGCACCATATCTCCCAAGCTCTTTAATGCCTTATTGGAAAACGTCTTTCAATCACTGAACTGGGAGAACAAAGGGATAAAGATTAATGGAGATTATCTAACTCACCTTCGTTTTGCTAATGACGTAGTCATTTTTGCAACTATCCTATCAGAGCTGCAGAGTATGATCCAAGAACTTGCTAACAAGAGTAAAGAAGTGGGATTAAAAATGAACTTTCAGAAGACAAAAGTGATGTATAATGCTTTTACAAGAAATGAAGATTTATCGATTGATGGAGAAAAGCTGGAGATAACAGGAACGTACGTTTATCTTGGACAGCAGATATCAAGTGAGGGTCACATTGATGAATAAATTAATCGGCGCATAAAACTTGCCTGGAGAGCTTTTGGAAGAAACAGCATAATTTTCAAGAGCAATATGCCATTATGTCTTAAAAGAAAAGTGTTTGATCAATGCATCCTTCCAGTGCTTACGTATGGTGCAGAGATGTGGACCTTAACTAAAAGAGACATACAAAGGCTGCAGACAACTCAAAGAAGCATGGAGAGATGCGTGCTTGGTGTAACTAGAAGAGATAAGAAGAGGAACTCGTGGATCAGAAATATGATAAGAGTGGAAGACATCATGGTCAGAGTTAAATCCCTGAATTGGCAATGGGCTGGACATACTACCAGAAGGACAGACCATCGATGGACAGTCGAAATTTTAGATTGGATTCCAAGGGACAGGAAAAGACCCAGAAGAAGACCACATGGGAGATGGGTGGATGAAATTCGAAAGTATGCGGGAGTAACATGGAGGAGACTGGCACAAGACAGGCCGTTGTGGAAGAGCCTTGGAGAGACTTTCGTCCAGCAGTGGATTGATAATGGTTGAAAATGATGATGATGATGATGATGATTATATACTCATGCTTCCCTTTTTCATCTCTCGCACATCTCACGTGATTGTTACGTACTCGAATGTTTTGCATATTCCACTTGCCTACACACATCTACCACTTTGCATGCTTATATGACAACCCCTTCTGGGCCGCCCCGGTGGCGCCGTGGTCTAAGCGATGGCCCCTCTGATCATTCGTTCGAACGGAGTCCGGGTTCGAATACCGGTGAGGCATGGATGTTGTGTTTGTCCTACGGCACTGGCTCTCTCCCTTCCCTGGAGCCAGTGACCCTAAATTAGGGACGGGCGACTGCTTGCTTATAGCCCATTGCGTTGCTCACGGTGGTCGTTAAACCTCCAATAAAAAAAAAAAAAAAATCCCTTTCTGGATGGGGGAGTTTAAATGTCGAAGTGTATATCATAAAATTATAGTTTCTGCGCGGGGGGGGAGGGATAAGGACGGACAGTGCTGTATATTGGGTCCGAGACCTGGGCTATATTACCCGTACCCTCCACGTCTCCCCAGTGCTGATTTTTCTAAATTTTAAGTAAATGCTATTGCTAACATAACACCAAGTATTATGAGGATTAGGTTTTTAACACTATCTTTTGAATGTTTTATTTGTACATGAACTCCTTTCTTCTTTCCTTTTGTGTGAACTTGATTGTTACGTTTTCATAAGAAGTTTCTTCGGAGTACTTATCCATATTTAAAAAGAATGTTTTTTCTCTATTGACAAAACAGCCAAGTTTCTCAAGTGTACATGTTCTTGTGCGGCTCTAAGATATGTCTTTATTCTTTTTAATGCAGAAAAACTTCTTTCGGAAGTTGCAGTTGTTGATGGAAACTTTAATATTAAGTCTAATTTGTATACCTTACTAAACACTATGTCCAATTTATTCAACTTTATGTTCTTTAAGAAGTAATGATTCTTACTGATTTGTTTTTGTATTCATCAAGGGAATAAAACACATTCAGTTCAGTTCTTAGTCGAGCTGTATCAAAATCTGAAGTATGGGCTCTTTAAGTTCTGAGAGTAGATGTTCAGGAAAGCTTTCACAGAATTTATCAAAACTGTTCGAATCCAATCGAATCCAACAAAGCCACGAATTTAAAATATAATATCACTGATTTTAATCCATTGACACTTCACACAAACTGAAACAACTGTAGCGAAACACGTTCTATTACGAGCAAGAGCATGCGAGTGACGAATACAGGCCTGCCAACTGTTACGATTTTATCGTATTTAGTACGATAAATCATGCTGCACTACGATAAATCATGCTGCACTACGATAATATGATTTTGTCACCAAAAATACGATTTTTTTTTAAAAGGTCATGTTTTCCCCCTTTTCAGACAGAAGCAGGGAAAAATTACGTGTAATCTGCTTTTCACCCTTCGAAAGATTTTTTTCTCGGAGAGGTTTCCAATTTCTCTTAACAAATTCCTCTGCCTCTATACCACAGCTGAGACGGGCAGAGCCCGAACCGGACTCGGGCTGCGTAATACTTACTGGAGTTCGGACTCGGGCTCTGAGAGAGGGAGAGAATTTTCTTCCTTTTTCTTTTAATGTGATTTTACATGATTTATCACGCGATACTTTTGTACACTTTCTAGTTCTTAAAGAGAATTCTTCGGCAACTGGGTCTAGATGGGAAGTGGGAATTAGGCAGGGTTATCCATTCCGGGCATGGGTGACAAAATTCCGTAGGCTATGAATTACAGAATTTCTGCGAAGGAAAAGTTTCTTTCAGAACTATAGATAGCAGGTTGACGAAATTTTGCTCCCTACCTCAAAGGGGCAGCTTCCTAGCTGATTCTATTGAGCAGTACGACGTAGATTGTTATTCCTCCCGATTTCCTGAATCCCTCTCCCCCCACCCCCAGAAACATTTCAGGAAGAAATGAATGGTCAAAGAAACTATAGAAATAGATAGACATCCCTTTCCCACTCCGCAGTTGAGAAAGACATCGGTTAATTGCACGGGTAAGAAAGACTGGAACTCTGGAAGAGAAGACTTTTTTTTTAATGGCCTAAACGGGTTAATCATAGTTTTCGGGCTCGTTCGGGCCCGGGCTCTATCTTGCAATATAAAATTCGGGCTCGGGCTCTTAAAATTGAGCCCGAACTCAGCTATGCTCCATAGTCCAAGTCAACCTAAGACTGTACCACTATGAAGGGTACGAAACAGCTACTTCCGCCACGAGAAATAGTTCCTAGCGTTTAGAGCCGAAAAGCAATAGAATATTGCTTAGAATCCATTTTTTTTAATTTTCTTTTTAGCTCAGTAGTTTATCAGACAAAATTGTTATCTAAAAAAATTTCCAGAAAGAAGTTAGAGTGCTTTTAGAAATAAATTTGATATGAGAAGTTCCTCGATCAAGAGCTTCACACTCTTGGCTGTTTCTGACCATTTGGGATACAACTCAGAGAGGTCGGAGGGGTAGAAGACCTCTCTCAACATTCACAACAAAGATGCAATAAATTGACGATAGGGGAAACTCGAAGGGTAGGTTACTTAAGCAGGCAATAGGGTATGAAGTTCGGACTCCACCAGACCCCCATTCACGGTCCCTACTTTTTTGTGATGTGTGTGTGTGTGTGTGGAGGGGGATCAGAAAAGAAACAGCAGGAGAGCACGTTAACGTGGATGGATATCGTTCTTGTGTTCCACGACGAGTCGTGATAAGGCTCTCCGGCCTTTAACAACAGTACACTTTTAGGGTGAATCCGAGTATAGTTTTCCAATGGAAATAAAGTAAGTCAAGTCAAGTACAATCAACAACCAATGAACGAATCCCAACTTGTTTCGTATTTTGGACTCTTCGTCATACTTAAAGCTGCTGATTGGTCGGTGCTGAAATGTGGACGAGTGTCTGTTTATTCGAAGCAACCTCCCTCCCCTTACACCTTACACCATCAATAATTTATATAGCTGAAATAGGCTTCAAAAATTATCATCATGCGTCATGTTACGATTTTTCTATCTGAGTGTTACGTTTTTTTTGGTTCTGAGAGGTGGGCAGGTCTGCTAATATAGTCCTAAGTCCTCTCTTTTCTGAGCGAACCGTTGCCCAAAGCAATGGACCATTTACCCTTCACCCGCTCCTTCATGTTGTCATGGAAACGCTAGCCGGTGATAGTATCGAAAGTCTTCGAATCTCACAGAGAAGACTGACTGGTAGAGAGAGCTGTTTTCGTCACGGTGACACCATCCCTCCACTCGAAGCCCCGTTGGTCTTTGCTCTCCAGACTGAGTCTCTTAGTTAAAAGAAGAGAATACGCACGGTTTTTTTTTCGCAGCAAAAGCATCGACATATCATAATACCGTTGATAATTGACTTTTATTTGTGTATATCTGATTGACTTTTATTTGTGCATTGTCTGGGATTCGCAGCTAGCCTCCAATATACGCCACTGAGAACGGGTGTGTGTCTTGAACATCATTAATGAATTTCTGGGAAGTTTAATTACATAACTGATTCCTAAATATGAGTAAATATTCTAACAGGTTGCGTAATCATGTTAAAGACGTATGTCAAGTTAAAGTATATGTAATAAAACAGCAGACATCGAAAGTAAGTTAGCAGATAAGCACGTTAATAAAAGTGCTTAACTTTTAACGAAAATTGAGTTCACTAGAGCATGCCACGTTAAAATTTTCTCCTTGGGATTGTTGGGTGCCAGTTAATGCGAGGTTTGTGTCCTCGTACTTGAAGACGAGTCAAAATTTTGAGACTAAGTCCTTGCTCAGTCTGCATGTGGCACTATCCTGGCCAACGTGATGCAAACTCCTTTGAGAATGAGTAATTCAATTACATACCACTAACTCTACTACAACATACACTATACACCGAAGAGCCATTGCATTATGACCACCTACCTAATAAGCTGTAGAACCTCCTTTAGCCAGCAAAACAGCGGTCACTCGGCAAGGTATTGATTCGATGAGGTGGTGATTGGCATCCTGGGGTATCTGGTACCATAATGTCAACAGCAGGTCCTCCAGTTCCCCTACATTTCAGGGTGGTGGTGATATAGCGCGAACCCGCTTTTCCAAGTCGAACCACAAATGTTCGATTGGGTTCATGTCAGGTGAATTTGGAGAGCAGGACATTAACAGAAAGTCACCAGCATATTCCTCGGACAACTCCTCGACGAATCTTGCAGTGTGACATGGCGCATTATCCTGTTCGTAATGGCCATCACCAGCAGGGAACACAGTTGCCATGAATGGGTGAACTTGGTCCGCAACGATGTTCAGATACCTGACAGTTGTCAGGGTTTGTGCTATTGGGATAATGGGGCCTAAAGTGTCCCAAGAAAACATCACTCACAGCATAACACCGCCGCCGCCGCCGCCGGCCTGTTCCCACTCAACAGTGCCTCCAGGTGCCATAGCTTCCGTTGGTAATTGGTGTATCCGCGCTCGGCCGTCTACGTGATGCACCAGGAATCTTGATTCGTCAGACCAGGCTACTTTCAAAAATTCACGGTGTAAACTGGATGATGTTGGGCCCATTTCATGCGTTGTTTGCGATGACGTGCAGTGGCATCGGGGACCCGGCTGGGTCTTTGGCTGCGTAGGCCCATGCGCAGAAGGTTGCGATGAACTGTGTGCTGTGACACATTGCCCTGATCATCTCTGTTGTAGCTGAGGATGATTTGTCGCACTGTGGCCTTACAGGTGCGTTGAACAATGCGTGACAGTCTCCGCTCTCCTCTGGCATCAATGAGCTGTGGACAACACACGGTTGGACTAGGGTTCGTTGTTTCGCTATCTGTGCACCACTTTTGATACGTGCTCACTACAGCTGCCCGTGAACAACCCACAAGGCGTGCCGTTTACGAGATCGTAGTTCCGAGGCGTCGTACCATCACACGTTGTCCTTGATCAAACTGCAACTAATCGGCAGCTTTTCCCATTCTGACTCCGAACACTCTACTAAACGAAAGCCGGTCCTCGGGTTGTATATGTACTGCTCTGTGAACTTCATCTGCGCTACCATTCGGTCTCCAGGCGCGCTCATTTCTCTAGGCTGGGAGTGGTCATAATGTAATGGCTCTTCAGTGTATTTGATCAAAAGTATCCGGACACTCCTTTTGAATAGTTAGCAGATTTTCCCATATACGTCGGAGCCGTGGCACATACAAGCAGGAATGGATTGGCCTACCAGTGCATTTCCCGGTGAATCACTCGAGAAATGGCCCATTTTCTCGTAATCTTTTATTGTGAACTTTTTTTTAACGAACGAGTAAAAGTATTTTACTAACTATGAATAAGAAAAACTTCATTTGTGCTTTATACCTATCTCAAAAGTTATTTCCTTAAGGAAAAAAGCGTTTCCTTCTATCTACGTGGGTAAATCAAACAGTAAGGTCAATGTTGTCGCATATTAAAGAAACTAAGAGGCGTACATATAACAATTGCCTTATTTCTCAACATAGTCTCCCTGTCGTTCACCGCATATTTTATATCTGTCTGCAAGCTTCTGGATTCCTGCAGAAAAGAATGTTTTGGGTGGTTCGTGCAGCCTCGAATGCACCGCATCCTGTACCTGGACAACACTTTCAAAACGGCGGCCTTACAAAGCGTCTTTCAGAGGTCCGAAGACATGAAAGTCGCACGGCGCCAGATTGGGGATGTAAGCAGGATGTGGTAAGACTTCAGCTCGGTAATTGTTTGTTGAGTTGCCAGTGCCGTATGTAGACGAGCGTTGTCATGCAGCAACAGCAGTTTTTTTGATAGCATTCCCCGTCGTTTTGTTTGAGTTGCTGGTTTCAATTTGTTTTTCAGCAAGTCACAATATGAGCGACTGTTAATTGAGTTACCCTGAGATTGATAGTGTTGAATGATGGGTCTTTTCATGTCAAAAAGAGAGTCAGCATTAATTTTCATGCCGGAGGGACAACTTTGAACTTCTTTTTGCATAAAGTGTTCGAATGTTTCCACCCCATGTCTTGCCTTTTGCTGTCGGCGTCGTAATGATGGACCCATGTTTCGTCCCTAGTGACAATTCTCCCCAGAATACTGGGATCTGACTCATACCCCTGCAAAACATTTCTGCTATTTTCCAGGCGCTGCTGCTTGTGCGCATCAGACAACTGCCGTGACACCCATCTGGCACACACTTTATGATATCCGAGATCGTCATGCGCTATTGAGAATGCAGAACCGTAGCTAATGTTTACTTTTTGGGCGATCTCAGACCGAGTAACCTGGCGATCTTCTTTAATCAGCGCATCGATGCGATCCAGGTGGTCCTTTGTGCGAGAGGTCGACGGACGACCCGAGCGAGCTTCATCAAACACATTCGTTCTACGGGCTTGGAACTTTTCTATCCTTTTGCACACGTGTCTCTGGCTCATACACTTGCCCTTCCCATATTGCACATACGATTAATTTCAGAGGGTTGCATACCCTCAGCCCATAAAAATTTCATTACACTTGGCTGCTCGACGATGGAGTATTCGGACAAACCAGCGGGCATGTTTAAGCCCTTACAGCTACCTGGGTAACTGCGGTTAAAAGATTAGCGATTGCATCAGCCACGCGTGAAGATCACGTGCCCTCCCTAAATAGGAATTTGCCGCATCTCTGCTTGCCTACATAAAGAAAGCATTGATCTTACTTTTTGACTCGCCTTCGTATAACTTGGGCGATACAGCAATAGTCTTTGCACCTATGCGAAAAAAGTGCAGCCGGACCATGTACACCGTTATAAATTAATTAAGCAAAAACTAACTACAGTTGGACGTAGGTCGTTGGACTTGAATCACAGCGTGATTGGTAGGCCGTACCATCCTTTTGTAATTTTCGACGGAGACACTAGTACCCATTGTGATGACCCATCGTCCCCACATTTGGTATATATCTCCACATACAGGCAAAGCTATTCTCCGTCAGAGATATTCCGAAATCCGAGACCTTCCCGCATTTGTCTTAAAAGCAACAACGATTTACCACAGAACTGGTTCACATAGGTCAAACTAATGGGTCTACTGAAGGAGGAGGTACCAAGACTATGAATACAAGTACCAATACGTACACTCACGGACAATGAAATTTGCGCACTTAGAAGAAAACATGCTACAACCGCGAAACTTTGCAAATAGCTAGAGCGCGTGCTGGTGTGCAAATGATCCACGTTTGGTGCGAGTGCGCATGACCGCACACCCTGTGGTGGCGCTGCAAGCACGAACCGGCATGAAGTCGATGCCACATGAAAGCGAAAAGCGCCGGCCGACGCAAGCAAGAGTACAGAGTGACAAGAATGCCGGGTAAACGCCAGAGTCGTCGATTTACGCAACATGCGGACTTTGAGAGAGGCCGGATCATCGGGTTGAAAACCGCAGGGTGGTCGGCGAGCCGTATAGCCCGCAACGTGGATCGTTCTGACTATACCGTCCGACTGTGTTCGGAGCAGTGTACACGTGACGGCGCTACCATATGGTGGAGCGTCCCCTGACTGACCAGGAGGACCACCGATAGAGAGGATCGACGGATCGTGCTCCAGGCAACAACGGATCTCACGGGGACCCGGTCCACTATACAGGTAGATGTAGCGATTTCTGTATGCCCACGAACCATTTCCCGACGCCCCGCGGAAGCTAATCTGCGATCCCAGCGCCCCCTACGTGTGCTGCCGTTAACACCGGAACATCGCCGGCTCGTGTGCCAGGCCAGAGCGACGTGGAACGCCACAGGCTGGCGACGTGTGGTGTTTAGCGATGAGTGCCGCTTCGTTTTGGGGACAGATGATAATCGTGTCCGGGTGCGGAAGTCCCCGGGTCAACGGCACAATCCCAACCACAATATCGAGCACCACACCTCCCTTACTGCAGGCATTATGGTTTGGAGTGCCATTGCCTACGATAGTCGATCAGCTCTAGTAGTGGTACGTGGATCATTGACGGGCCAGCGGTATGTGGATGAGATTCTACGGCCCCATGTGCTCCCATTCCTGGCCGGGATTCTAGGTGCGCTATACCAGCAGGATAATACCCGTCCGCACACGACTCGGGTTTCCTAGGACTGCCTCCGCCATGTCCAGACACTTCCATGACCTGCCCGCTCCCCGGACATGTCCCCCGTGGAGCAAGTGTGGGACAAGTTGAAACGTCGGCTGCCGCCGTGCCACAGTATCCGGGATTTGGAGCACACCGTCCAACACGTGTGGGCCAGTCTGCCGCAGGACAACATCAGGCGTCTGTTCGCCTCCATGCCGGACCGTATTGCAGCATGTATTGCCGCACGAGGCAGTGAAACGCGCTATTGAAGATGACTGGGCTGCGTGCCACAGATCTCTCTGTAGTTGACCTGCAACTCTGTTTTTGTCATCATGTGTATCATTCATCTGTATCATTACCTCCATTAAATTTCAGTTCAATCCGATGCTTCCTTCTTGGTGCGCAAATTTCATTGTCCGTGAGTGTATTTATTTGGTTATTGATCTCGCAGTACGAAATCGGTAGTCAAATAAATCCATATGGGAATGTTTGACTACTCATTTTGTATGGGTCAAACTAATGGGTCTGTCGTTCATATGGGCCAAACTAATGGGTCCACTGAAGGAGGAGGTACCAACACTATAAATGCATGTACCAATACGTATTTATTTGGTTATTGATCTCGCAGTACGAGATCAGTAACCAGATAAATCCATATGGGATTATTTGAGTATTAATATCGTACGGGTCAAACTAATGGGTCATATGGGTGAAACTAATTGGTCTGTCGTTCATCTTGGTCAAACTAATTGGTCTGTCATTCATCTTGGTCAAACTGATGGGTCTACTGAAGGAGGAAGAACCAACACTATAAATACAAGTATCAATACGTATTTATTTGGTTATTGATCTCGCAGTACGCGATCAGTAGTCAATTAAATCCATATGGGATTATTTGATTACTGATATCGTATTGGTCAAACTAATGAGTCATGTGGGTCAAACTAATGGGTCTACTGAAGGAGGAGGTACCAACAGTATAAATAGAAGTACCAATACGTATTTGTGTGGTTATTGATCTCGCAGTAAGACATCAGTGACCAAGTAAATCCAAAAATTAATTGCGTAGGAAATTTTTTGTGTGTGATGTGCACATTTCAACTCTCAGAATAACCTTCATGGTGATTAAGTTAGAACTAAGGTCTTGAAGAGACTCCTGATTTTGTCAAAACCAAAATTTTCAAAGAAAAAAAATTGTCTAGTGCGACATCCCAGTTTGAGCGTGGTTTTGATGCTAAATTCAATCATGAGCGGATTTAGAAAATTATTTTACCGTTAAATTGTTAAAATTTGTTCATGACTGTCATGGTCCTCTCAAAATGTAAAACTTGTATAATGCGACATGATGTAAGTTCTGCTCCTAAAGTGACCAACGACGCTCCGAGGTCAAAGCTGAGTCATGGAAGGTATAACAATTGAGATAGGAAAGGGGGGACGTTTGGAGAATCGTCAAGGCTGACGAAGGTTGGGAGGTCCGTGGGCGGGATTATGGAGACTGGAGAGAGAGGTTGGTAGAAGGAAAGACAGGAGATGAAGCCAGGAGACTGAAATAGTAGAATGAGTAAGGACGCTGCTGGTTGGGTCAACAACAGAAAAGTTGAATAAACATGTAAATACGTTTTTATACATATTTTTAGAATTGCTTAATGAAGTAGCATCTCATTTACACAAAATGTGATGGATAATTCAAACGTAGAGGATGGATAATGAAGAACAAATAAAAACCATAAATACGGAATTAAGAAACGAAAGATCGGCGTGCTCCTGTCCGGCCATTACAACGACTGAATTCGTTTTGAAATGCATGTTTCGACTGTTCTCTTTATCCAGGATCTAATAAAAAAATTTATGAGGGAAGAGTTGTTCTCTTACAGGTCTGTATGTTTTTTGTAATGGACTGCAAGCCTAAAATTCCCGACCTGGTTTGATCGTCCCAATCCGTTTCTGCATACAAGTATAAAAAGACGCATCTGGCGAGCATCATAGACAAGCATGAGCAGTAGAATGGGCTTGCACGTCAGAGTTCAGTGACTTTCAACGTGGCATGGTCACAGGATGTCATCTTAGCAACAAGTCAGTTCATGGACAAACATGAACAGTAGAATGGGCTGTACGTCAGAGCTCAGTGACTTTCAACGTGGCACGGTCATAGGATGTCATCTTAGCAATAAGTCAGTTCATGGACAAACATGAACAGTAGAATGGGCTGTACGTCAGAGCTCAGTGACTTTCAACGTGGCACGGTCATAGGATGTCATCTTAGCAACAAGTCAGTTCATGGACAAACATGAACAGTAGAATGGGCTGTACGTCAGAGTTCAGTGACTTTCGACATGGCATGGTCACAGGATGTCATCTTAGCAACAAGTCAGTTCATGGACAAACATGAACAGTAGAATGGGCTGTACGTCAGAGCTCAGTGACTTTCAACGTGGCACGGTCATAGGATGTCATCTTAGCAACAAGTCAGTTCATGGACAAACATGAACAGTAGAATGGGCTGTACGTCAGAGCTCAGTGACTTTCAACGTGGCACGGTCATAGGATGTCATCTTAGCAACAAGTCAGTTCATGGACAAACATGAACAGTAGAATGGGCTGTACATCAGAGCTCAGTGACTTTCAACGTGGCACTGTCATAGGATGTCATCTTAGCAACAAGTCAGTTCGGGAAATTTCTGTCCTGCTGTAGCTGTCGCGATCAACTGAAAATGATGTTATTGTGAAGTGGAAATGTCTAGGAGCAAGAACGGTTGGGAGGAAGGAGGGGGGGGCATTCCGACGGGTAGGCTACTTGCTGGAGTGGGTGGTGCAACAAAACTGCCTGTTCTCGATTGCAACATTCACCAACGAGTTCCAAAATTCTTCTGGAAGTAACCCTTGCACCATAACGGTTTGTCGAGAGCTGAAGAAGGTGGGTTCCATGGCCGAGCAGCCTCACACAAGTCTTAACATTAGCAAGTTCAGCGTCAAGTGTCGATTGGAGTGGTACAAAGCTCGAAGCCACTGGGCTCTGGAGCAATGGAAGCACGTTCTCTGGGATGATTAATCACGCTTCACCATTTGGCAGTCCGACGGATGAATCTTGGTGTACAGAGTGCCAGGTGAAACCCCTACTTGTTCGACTGTGTTGTGCCAGCAGTGAAGTTTGTGGGTGAGGCATCATTGCTGAGGGGCAGGTTTCATAGTTTGGTCTGGGAATCTTAGTTCTGGTGCCCATGAATCTTAGTTCCGGTGCCCATGAATCTTAATGCTGCGGCCTATAATGATATTCTTGACAATTCTGTGCTCCCAACATTACGGCAAATAATTCGGTGAAAGCCCTTTCAGTTACCAACAAGACAATTCGCCCGTTTACAAAGTGACCCCCCAGGAATGGTTCGATTAAATAGGTGTGGAAGAATGACTGGCCTGCCCAGAGACCCGATTTCAATTCCACGGAACACGTTTGGTACGAGTAGACACTGACTACAAGCCAGACTAAACCACTCAACATCGGTGACCTACCTGACTAATGCTCTTGTGGAAGAATGCAAAGCAATTCCAGAAGCAGCGTATCAGAGTCTAGTGGAAAGCCTTCGTAGCAGAGTGGAGGCTGTGGTAGGAAATTCCAGCAGCTGCGTACCAAAATCTAGTGGAAAGCCTTCCCAGCAGAGTAAAGGCTGTGGAAGGAAATTCCAGCAGCAGCGTACCAAAATTTAGTGGAAAGCTGTGGAAGAAAATTCCAGCAGCAACGTACCAAAATCTAGTGGAAAGCCTTCCCAGCAGAGTGGAGGCTGTAATAGCCTCAAAGAGTGGACCGACTCGATATTAATTTCTTTTTTATTACAGAGAGTTTGTGAATGAGCAAGTGTCCTGATACTTTTGATCAGACAGTATATCTCCATACAATTGTGTACGTAATACTCCGTTACACCATATCTCCCGAGCTCTACGTTGCCACATTGCGAAACGTCTTTCAGTTATTGAACTACGAAGACAAAGGGATAATGCATAATGGAGATAGCTTATGTTACAGGGCTTGGAGCTGATGTCTATTACAGCATGCTGTGTGGAGGATTCGTTTGATGCTTCCTTTGCCGTAAGTTCGGTATCGGTGGTTTATTCCGTAATTCTCTCAACTGGAGCAGATAAAAGCAATACAAAGCATAGAGAAGTGAATCGATTGAGGCTACATTTTGCAGTGAGGAAAACGTTTATTCAGATCATACGGGGAATGTCACCAAGCTTCTGTCCTTTTCGTGCTTTCATTCTTTCCATTCTCCCTCAGTATTCTACACTGCCGAAAATCCTTCCCTCTCTTTGCGGCCACTCAAAAACTATATCCTTCCTCCGTACCTTTCGACCCGAAGCATACTGCACCCCCGCTAAAACTATCTTCCTTCGTCGACCCCTGCCACCGCGTTCCCTCCGGCTACACCCTAAGATGTCTCTTCTCCGAAAAACGGAAGATTCCCTAATTGCCATCTGCTGCGTCGCGTGGGAAAGGAAATACTCTATTTGCCTTTCGTCCAAATGGCGGGAATTGAAAGGAAATGATTCCAATTCAGTATCACAAAAATGGCTACAGAATCTCGCTTCTGATAAATATGGAAGCCCCGGTTACACTTAACGCACCTTCATTTTATTGACGACGTAGTCCTTTGCAAGTTGCCTCTCAGAGTTGTAGAGTATGATCCATGAATTTGCTGACAAGAGTAAAGAAATCGGATTAAAGATGAACTTATAAAAATTAAAGTTGATGTGCAATGCCCTTACAAGAACTGAAGATTTAGAATTTGAGAGGAAATTTTTAGAGGCAACTAAGATTCCTACATTTGTCTGGGATAGCAGATATCGAGCGAGGGAGTCATCGAAGAAAAAATTAATATAAGTATAAATCTGGAGTGTGTATTTGGAAGAAACAGTACAATTTTCAAGGTTGAGTTCACCATAATGTCTTAAAAGAATAGTGTTTAATTAAAATGCACCCTTCTCCAGTTCTTGCTTATGGATCAGAGACATGGACCTTAAAAGGCACATGGACCTTAAAAGACTAATAAAGACACAAAGTTTACAGGAAACTCAAAGAAGTTTGAAAAGATCATTGATTGGTGTAATAAAGAAACATAGAAAAAGGAACAAGTGAATCAGGAAAATGGCAAGAGTGGATACCATCATGATCAAAGTGAAGACCTTCAAGTGGCAATGTGCTGAACACGTTGTTAGAAAAACTAACCACAGTTGGACTACTGAAATATTATCTGGATACTAAGGGATAGGAAAAGACCTAGAAGAAGACCACGGGAGAGTTGGACGGATGAAATTCGAATGTATGCCTTAGTGACATGGAAGGGAATTGCTGAAGACAGAGTTTGTTGTAGAGGAGACTTGGGGGAGACCGTTATCCAGCAGTTCATTGAGAATGGTTGATGATGTTAGCGATGAACTCTATTAGCTCAGTGCAATGATTTTACTTACATGAAGCGCTTTATTTCTGGCGGAACGCCCCGGACGGCGTCTCGGCACTTTTTTTAACACAAAACTTTTAGTTTTGAAATAATCATTCAATTAAAATAAAGTAATAATTGTGACATGTAACTACGGTTATTCAATTTAAGTAAAGTAATAATCGTAACATCTGAGGGGGAGAGATGATGGGAGTTATCCCTTGCGTTTGATTTTTTTCCAAGTTGTTCTCCGCAAAGTTTCTTTTCTGTACATACATAAAGTAGAATATCCGTACAATCTTTGTACAGCGATATATTTTATGTATAAAGAGAAATATACAACCTACGTCCGAAAAGTTCCAGGACTGATGCTCTCTGAGTCAACAATTTCCAGCGTTTCTGAAGATCCTGGAAACAGTTCTGGAAGGCCTTTTCAGGACGTCCACAAGTTGTTTTGTCGCAGTTGCTTGGATAGATGTAATGCTTGCATGATACTATCCTGTTAGTGTCCGTTTTATCCTGGGAAATAGGAAGAAGGCATATGGCAATACAGCGATTTTGATGGTGAGCGAGGAATTGTTGGACTGGCAACGCGGTAGGTGGTCTTGCGTTACCATGGAGCAAGAACCAATTTACGGATTCCGATAACTGGGGACGACGACGAATACTGCTGCGCAAACGTCGTAAGACTTGCTTGTAGAATTCTTGATTTAACGTTTGACCAACTGATACGAATTCCTTGTGGACTGTACCTTTCGAGTCGAAAAAGGCTATCAGCATCGTCTTTGATGGTAGCACGCGGGCTGCCTTGGTTGATGAAGAGGTTACTTCTCCATTCAGCTCTTTGTAGTTTGGTTTGTGGATCATACTGCAAGCACCATGTTTCATCTTCTGCAATAATTCTGGAGCAAAAATCAGATCCTCAGCTGCAGTGCCCAGCAGATCGGAACAGATCGATGAAAGAGCCTCCTTTTGGACATCATTCAGAATGCGAGGTACCAATCTGAGATTAAGTTTTCGTTTCCCCAGATCCTCGCGTAGAATTTCATCATGACAGATAGACTTACTGATGTCCAAAGACCTAGCCAAAAGTCTCACTGTAATCCGGCGATCTGTCTTTAACTGATTCCGCACCTCTTGAATGTCCGCACACTGGAGGAACACACAGAGCTCGGATCACGATCAAACGATTCCCGCCCGTCACAAAACCATGCATACCATTACTAAACTCTGCTGCGGGATAATGCTGTGTCTCCATAAACTTCTTTTAACATTCTGTGAGTTTCAGTAGCTGATTTACAAAGTTTCCGACAAAAACGGATGTTTTTGTTGGAAACTTGGTAAACCAAGTTTCAACAAAAACATCTTGGTAAACCAGCTTCTAACCAACTTGGTAAACCAGCTTCTAACCAACTTGGTAAACCAGCTTCTGATTGGGCAAGGACTGCTGTCTTCTGGCATACACGTGATATTTTTATCCCACTACTATTACGTCAGTTATGCGGTCAGTCCTGGAACTTTTCGAACGTAAGTTACTGTATCATGAACAAGAAATCAGGAAATTATCTAACGGGTTTCAGCTCTATGAAAGAGACATCATTCGTAGTTTCAGAGAATACCTACAGCCTTAAGGTGGACGTCAAGTAATTTTGTTTCCTATACTTCCAATGGAAAAACTTTTGTACACATTTCCTTCACATTTAGTGTTTCCAAGGATGAAAATTTGAACATCGATTAAAAGAACGTCATGTTATAACTTGGAATACTTAATATTTTCTAAAACATAACCATAATTATATTAAAAATCAATAACTTTTCCTTTGGTGGTGTTGAAACCAGAAAAAGATGGCGCAACCTATACTTTGATGACGTCAGTAGACAAACAAATGTTGGATTGCATAATTATGGTTATGTTTTAGAAAATACTAGTATTAAGTATTCCAAGTTATAAAATGAAGCTGTTTTAATCGATGTTCAAATTGTCATCTTTGGGAACGCATTAATTGTGAAGAAAATGTGTACAGAAGGTTTTCCATTGGAAGTACAGGAAGCAAAATTACTTGACGTCCACCTTAAGTAAAGAAAAACCTAAACAACTTTTACAACCGAAATGACTTTTTAAAACCATTGAACATTATGCCTACCTTCTTGTGAATGTGAAATGAAATTTTCTCAAACAAATTGGATAATCACCCCAGTTAGGTCTTCTAATTCAATCACAGCAAGAACCTCATTGTTATTCACGAAATTTGTTGGGCGCTTCTCTAACCCACTTTGATCCTACAAAATATATCCTATCGTGGCTCCTTCGAGGACACCATTCGGCAGTGGATACGAGAAGTAAGAAGCGTATGAAAGCGGTAGAATTATCTCAAGACTCTTGAAATAAATTTGGACTGTATATAGGATTAAAATGTAGTTTCCTTTTGTATTTTAGTGTAATGTAATTCTTAGCGGAAATTTAACTCTCATTTGTGTATAAGCTTGATAAAGATTTTAATTTCAGCATTTGCTATGTACAAGGCATATTCGGAAAGTAAGTACCGTTTCTGAATATTTTTGCTACGGCGCTACGGTCGAGATATCGCGCATGCGCGCTCACCCTCATTTGTGGGCAAGCATCAGATCGTGTTTGTGTGTTGTTCTGTGCGAGAAGATCGAGCGGTGCGCCGGCTATGAGATAAGGTCCTAATTCGGTTTTTGAATGCGAGATATGCCATGAGTAATGGTATGGTCATTAAATGGGTCAGACAAATTCAACAACGGTCGTGAGAACGTGCACGACGAGGAGGAGCTTCCGGCCATCTGTGGTCAACGATGATTTGGACGTGCGTGCTGACGACGCAGAAATGCGGGAAGACAGACGTTTCGCAATTTCGGCGCTTTCTTTGCATTTCCAGCAAATTTCAAGGTTTCAAAATCGCTTTATTCTAATTTATCATAAGAAAACATAAGAGGGAGACGTACAGTATTGGGCATCTCACTGGGAAATAATACAAAGCTGTTAAAAACATGATGGTATATACACTGCAATGACAATGGGGATGAATAACAAATGCTGCAAGCAAAGCTTATTGAATAAAAAATTGCAGAAGTGACAAAGAGAAAACACATCGTGTCACATGACATTGGCTGGGCATGATTTACAGGATAACACAGGCGAAACAATAGCACACAATTAGAAAAAGAACAGCACAAACACCGCCGTGAAGGTAAAACATTACATGCATGAGATAAAAACACAGCGTGCACAATTGTGCAAGTTATTTAACGAGGGCACCAAAGCAACATAATACAGGCGGGGTGAAAGTAAGTAATGTACACGAGTAAGCATGAAAATACACTGAGATGGCATTAGCATTCACAATTCAACGGTAGTGTGGATTGCACGAGTCGTAGAGTGGAGGAGGGCCACCAGGGTGCCAAGGAACTCAGCAAAGGAGGTGTAGAATGTCCTAGGGTTCTGATAGGTGTAGCAGTCCAGAATCAATCGCAAACCATGGAGCGGCCGGCGCCCAGGTAGCATAGAAGGTGGCTTCTCGACGACTGGAAGAAGCCGACTGGTACTCCAGGTGAGTCGAGAAAGCAATCGATCTTGAAAATGGCACAAAAGTGCTGCGCTGGCCTGGTGTAAAGAGACCGGCGAGGAAATGCTGCGGAGTTGTTGAAGGTATACGTAAATAACGTGTTTAACCAGCACGAAAAGATAGGCACATACTGAAGGAAGAGTTGTAGGTGGATGAGCCCGCAGAAGAAGATGTCTGTAGGCAGTGAACGGAAGATCTTGAGAACAAGAGCGATTGGCAATCCGGAAAGCCTGGTGGAGGAGAGGCATCAGGATGGGACAGTAAAGGTAGACGTGAGAAACGTCTGCCTCCTGTGCGCAGAAGGAGCAGAGAGGGGAGGAGAGAAGAGACATGCGAAAGAGAAAATACGGAACAGGGAGGCGATTATGCAAAAAGAGCCAGTGGGTATTAATTTCAAGAGGGGCAGATAAGGGTGAGCGGGCAGCGGCCCAGACAAGAGGAAGAGAAGCAGGGGGAACCTCCAGAATAGAAAGCGGTGAAGGGGCGGCAAGGTGCACTAGAAAACGATAAAGAGATTTAGAGGAGAGAGAGGAGAGAGGAAGAACCGAGTTTGTGAGTCGGAGGAAAAACGGCAGCGGAAGAGGGGCAGAAAAGACAGAGACGAGACCGGTGGGGGAGACAAGATCAGGGAAAAGCGAAAGAAGTGCAGTTAGCAGAGAGTCATAGACCAAATGGGCGGATGGGGACGAGAGAATTGCAGGGGGGAGGCCAGAGAGAGGGCGCCAGGATAGATCCGAGTTAGTGAGGTCTTGTACAGTTACTACACCTGCTCGGAGCCAAGAGGGGAATGAAAAACAGGGGAGATGGGGATGAACAAGGGAGTTGAAGAAGAGGGGTTCAGAAAGAAGCTCTAGAGTTGAAGAGGGAGGGGAGCGAATGAGGGGGAGAGAGCGAAGGTGAATGAGGGCTTCAGAATATGCAGGTGGGAGTTAGGAGGGGGGAAAGGACAGCAATCCATGAGAACTAAGGAAAGAAAGGAAAATGTGGGTTACGCAAGGAGGCAAGAACGTCACGTACCTGAACTGCGGAAGCCACTGGAGCCGTGAAAAGGTGAATGAAGTTGATCACTCGGCTTGCTTTGTAGCACAGCGGGACATCAGGTAGGCCAGCACCACCATAGGAGGGAGGAGCACAGAGCTTGTGGACGTTAATCCAGTGATGACCCGCCCACATTACTCGAGTAAGGCAGCGTGTAACCTCCTGGAGACAGAAAAGCGGGGTCGTAGATGCAATCCAAGAATGCTTGCAGATGGACAGAAGGTATGTCCTGGTGAGATTTGCACGCTGGTAGTAGGACGTACAGAACTGCGCACGACACCAGAATGCAGCTGTGCGGAGGAGGCGAGGATGGAGTTCCGAGCGAGTTGCACTGGATGTAGCTTGTGGTGCGCCTAAGTGCACACCCAGGAAGCGTTGGGTAGTGGATGACCATGTGGCCCCCATGGAGCATCCAAGCGATTGGACCACGACCCGCACCACAATCCAGTGCTCTTAGACGTATTCAGTTCAGCTGCAGAACATGAAGCATATGCGGAGAACAAACGACGAAGCAGTTGGAACTGTGAGTCGCTACGAATGCAGACGGTGATGTCATCTGCATAAGCAGAGTAAATGACTGAGTGATGCCGTGAGCTGGCAACTGGTGGTGGAAGTTGTGCTAGAAGAGATGTTTGCAGAGAGCGTAGAAAAGGCTCGACGGCAATCGCAAACAGTTGACCAGAAAGCGGGCAGCCCTGACGAACTCCCCGCTTGAAGGGAACATGTGCTGTGAGAAAAGATGCCGTCTTGACATGGAAAACGGCGTCCCGGTAGAGGGAGACGAGAACGGAGACAAATTGTGGAGGAAAGCCAAAGTGTAGCAGGGTTTGTGTTAAATAGGCGTGTGAGATATTATCGAAAGCGGAACGGAGGTCTAAGGAAAGGAGAGCAAGAGGTTCAGAATGAGTCTTGGCAAGATGAATGAGATCGCGAAGAAGTTGAACATTGGAGGAAAGAGAACGGCCAGGAACAGTATAGGTTTGAGAGTCAGCAAGGATGTGAGGGAGGATAGAGTTTAGTCGACGGGAAAGAAGCTTAGTATAGAGTTTATAATCTTGATTGAGAAGAGAAATGGGGCGCCAATTTCCCAAGTCAAGAGGGTCACCCTTCTTGGGAAATAGGACCACATGTGCGTCCGTGAAACTCCTCGGGAGGGGGAGCAGTTAAATGCAGCAGAAAAAGCGGAGAGGAGAAAAGGCAACAAAAGAGGCAAGAACGCACGGTAAAAAGGAAAAGAGAGGCCGTCCGGACCCGGAGCGGCATGGGGGTTAAGGGAAGAGAAGGTGTCGGACACCTCCGTGGATGTGGGTGCAAGAGACAGGGTGGGAGCAAGATGAGACGGAACTTGAGGTAGGTTATTGAGAAGATGGGGTAGAGCAGAGGGAGAAGGGGGAGGAGTTTCACTGAACTTGGTGGTATAGAACTGACGAACGTGAGAGCAAATCGCTGCCGAATCGGATGTGATTTCGCCAGAGGGGAGGCGAAGATGACGAAGCGAGGTAGAAGACTTACGTGCAGATTCCATTGATGTTAGAAAATCATAGGTGCATTCCTCCGGATTGAGATGTTTAATGCGCAGACGTAAAAGTGCTTGCTGCGCAAGAGGTTTCAGCAAAGCCTGGAGCTCCGCCTGAAATGCTGGAAAAAGCGGATCTGATAACCCAATCAGTGTGAGCATCTGCCTGGCGTGATCGAGGCGCATCTGACTAGAAGTCTTCATGGTGAAGGAAAGTTGCTTGATATGTAAGAGGAGCTGATGCTTGACACGAAGCCAATACGTCAAGGTACAGGGTGCGGAATGCAACCCTGCGCGACGAGCAGCGAGAAAAGAACGGACAGAGGCACAAAATTCAGGATCAGTGAGGAGATTGGAGTCAAATGGCCACGGACGAACAGTCCGAGGGAGTGACGCTGCAACAAACACTGTGAGGGTGACCGTGCAGTGGTCTGAGGAAGCAGTAGGTTGATGTTGCAACTCAGTAATAGACGCAAGAAGCGGTGTGGAAACGTAAACCCGATCCAAGCGTGCAGTTGATGGAAGCTGACTCCCAGACGAGCGCCACGTGTGTGAGGTCTCTTGTGGATGAAGGCGCCTATAAGCATCGGTGAAGGAGAAATCAGCAACAAGGTCATGGAGTAGTGCGACGAGATCCGTCCGACGCTCTCGTGACGAAGGAGAGCGATCCAGAGCTGGGTCAAGGGTGCAATTGAAGTCTCCACCCAAGAGCACACGATCCGAAGGTGAGACTTTCGGAGAGAGCTTTACGGAGTTTGGTGAACAAGATGGATAAATGAATAGAGGTGCATGGAATATACACATTAAAGATGTGAAATCGAGCTCCGCCAACTGTGAAGGAGACTTGCTGGAGTAAATCTCGGCATAAGTTCTGCACTGAGAGTGCAGGAATGTTCTGTACGAAATTGTGACAGATCGTTTGGGGTTTCGGAAATTGTGCTCACGCTGGGTGCCGATGATGCTCTCACCCTGCTCACTGTACTCGCGCAGTACAGTGAGCAGGGTGATGGGTTCTTGAGCCATATCGTCACAGGTGACGAGATATGGGTATCCCACGTGACTCCGGAATCGAAGAAGCAGTCCATGGGGTGGTGGCACACGTCATCGCCGAAAAGGAAGAAATTCAAGCAGACAATTTAAAACTGCAAGATCACATGCACAGTTTTTTGGGACAGGCATGGAATTTCGCTTGTTGAACTTGCATTCACTACTATCTACTAATATATTTAACATTATGCCTAACTGATGCTGGTTATTTCACTTCTTAACTTGTGCTTTCTACGAAGGGAGATCAGGACTGTTCAGGTCACTTTGGCCTTTTTTCTGATCTTCTTAGCTATTATATGTCTACTAATTTGTTATTTTTAATGAGTATTTTGTATGCGTTTGATAACAGCTAACCAATATTGAATTGAATGGAATTGAAATTCTTGCTTAAAGGCAGAACAGTTTAGAGGTCGACACGGGCCTCATTTGGTGAGTCCGGCCCGGCTCAAGCCCGTGCGTTTAAGGCCCGGCCTGTTTTAGACAGGGCCGGATTAAGGTGGGGTCTATAGGGGCCCAGATGATCAAGGACCCAGAAGGCATACCTGGGTAAGTTATAGGCAAGAGAGAGAGAGAGACGTGGGGGGGGTCCCACTTGGTGAGAAACAGAGGCTGGAAGACAAACAGATTTCAAGACAGTGACTCACCAAGGTGTAAAGGTTTCATGTATCTGTGTACAGCGGGGTCGGCGATAGAGTTTTCACGTTATCCACTTACACCTCACAATTTGCACATGGAACAGTTAATGTTCGAAGTCCTCTGAAACAGCTCATTGCATGAGAAAAACGATGCACTAAGAAAAAGTATACAATGCTAAATCATTAGAAAATCCAAGACAGAATTTAGGAATCTTAAGCTTTTAACTCATGCTCATGTGAGAACAATGAAAAATACCGTGACTTATTATGAAAACTTTGCAGATGATTTAGTAGTTACAGTTACTTACAGCTTCGTGTTTTAACGAACTTCACAATAAATACCCGTCATAATTTGTTTGGGAGGGGGGCACTCAGATGTCTTAGCCTTGGGGTCCACTCAGATATCTTAGCCTAGGGGCCCAGTAAGGTCTTAATTCGGCCCTGGTTTCAGATACTAGACGCTTGGCCCGGCTCGTGATGTGCCATTTTGTATTATTTTGTCTTCCTGTTATATTTTATTAAATTCTGAAAATGAAATGAGATATTGAAAATATGTAGCTAAATGTAAGCCTAAAAGTTATAACTAAACTTTGGCAGTTATGGAAGAATGTTAGCTTTCAAGAGAGAGATCGTGAGAGAGAGAGAGAGAGAGAGAGAGAGAGAGAAACAAAACACTGAGGGTGTTCAAAATCTCCGGTTTTTTTTAACTAGCAAGCGGTAACACTACAAAAGTCAATCCTTGTACGGTTTAGGGATGGGAGAAACAATCCATGTTGTTCCTCTCTATCTCTCTCTCTCTCTCTCTCTCTCTCTCTGTCACACACAGACACAAACACACACGCCACTCCAGACATCCCCGTCCCCCACTCCACACAACACACAGACTTGGGAGTCGAATTTTTTTGTTGTCAAGAAGCCCCAAAGTGTTTTTACCACCTTATTACCTACAGATGATACAAACACCGTGAGTTCTTCTCCTCAACTCTGTGATTACACCCTGGGCTATGTCATGGAAGTAAGTAAAGCAAACAGTTAAGCAGACCAGGAAATCGGGAAACACGACTTTTTTCTTTCTTCACCACTGCGATAAAAAGAATGGGTCGTCTTGGCCCGAACCGGCCCAGCCATAAGTGTTTGGGAAAAAGCCCTGCCCGTGCAGATCTCTAGAACAGTTAACTCATCAGCCTATTGTGAAACCCTTGAAAAACTGCGTCGTGTTATCCAAAACAAAAGGCGTGGAATGCTCACTCGCGACATTGTCTTGTTTCATGGCAACGCTCGGACTCACATTTCTGCAGATACTCAAGCACTCATCATGCCATTTGGCTGGAAACAAATGGATCATCCCCTCGTACAACACAGACCTAGAGCCAAGTATCTATCACCTGTTCTTGCATCTGAAGAAGTTCCTTGCTGGTCGGCGTTTCTTCGACGATGATGAAGTTAAACGAGCAGTGTAGAAGTGGCTGTCTTCGCCTCATTCTACGACGATGGGATACAGAAACTGGTGCCTCGTTACGATAAAGGCCTCAGTCATGGCGGAAACTACATAGAAAAGTAGTTTAAGGTATGGCGAATCTGGTTAAAATGACATTTTTTGCAAATACATTCTCATTTAATTTTGATAGCATAAGAGTACTTACTTTCCGAATATGCCTCGTTTTATAAAACTGTTACGAACTGGGTTTTTTTTTTGTATATTATAATTTAATATTATACACGTGTGTAAATTATGTGTTTGTATTTCGTGCCGTGCAAAAATAATAAGAGTTAAAGAACAGTGTTGAAGACATTGAGTTGCTTTCTACTGTACAATATTATGTGTAAGCGTAACATTGTGATTATGACACATGTTAACATTATATTTTTAGGTACTTCTATTGAATAAAATGAGAGTTTATTTATTTTTATTTATCAATTCATTTTCTTTGTATGAAAATATATACCATATAACGATGAACTTTGATTTGATCTCAAAATTGCTCTCGAATATTTTGTGATGTTTAACCTTTCACGTTGAAATTTATTTGTGTCTTTGTCTCTCTCTAGAGATATCCCTCTCGACGACGTAAACGAGCTAAAAATCTTAAATAAGTTCCGGAAGCCTTTCTTTGAAGGTGCAATTAATCTGAGAAAATTTCTGAACAAGACGAAGGATCTAGGAAAATTAAGAGATAAAAAATATGCACATGTGATCCCACGGCTCGCAAAGATCATTGCTAAGGTTTTACGACGAAGTGATAGTAGTGAACGCGCTAACGCTGCACGCCCTACTTTACCGCCAGAAGTGTAAGTAACATTTTTTTTTAATTTCTGATATTCTTTAAATTTTTTGGATGATAAAATTCAGTTACTGGTGCATGTTGTTATACTATATGTCAGTACAAAGCTCGTGTGAAATTTTACTCATTTACTAGTTCTCCTTTTTCTATCGCATTTTATCCTATGAGTATTGAGTACTCAGTTTTACTACTGTATCTTTTTTTTTCTCTCTTCTCTTGTGTCTCCTATGGATCTCGTCTTCTCTGTTCCCTGTCATTTCTCCCCTTTCCTTTTTTCTTCTTCATCCTCTCTCCCTACGGCTCTTCTACGCTTCTTGTCATTTCTTTCTTGCTCTCGTGCTCTGTAAATCTCTGTCTTTCCTGTTTTCTAATCTTGTGCCTTCTTTCTCGGTGCCTTCTTCTCTGTGGTCTTACTGTCCACTCCTTTTTCCTCTTTCTCCTTTTTTTAATTCTTCCTCCCTGTTTAACTCTCTTCCCTGTCTCTCTTTTTCTTGTTATCTACTCCTTCTTTGTCTCTCTTTTTCCTGTTATCTACTCTTTCTTTGTCTCTGTTTTTCCTCTTATCTACTCCTCCGTTGTCTCCCTTTTCCTGTTATCTACTCCTTCTTTGTCTCTTTTTCCTGTTATCTGCTCCGCTGTCTTTCTTTTTCCTGTTATTTACTCTTTCTTTGTCTCTCTTTTTTCCTGTTATCTACTCCTTCTTTGTCTCTCTTTTTCCTGTTAACTGCTCCGTTGTTTTTCTTTTTCCTGTTATATACTATTCCTTTTTCTCTTTTTCCTGCTATCTACTCATTCTTTGTCTCTGCTCTTCTACAGACTTCTGCACTCTTTTCCTTTATCTTCTTCTTTTCAGCCTTTCCCCTTCTCTTACCCCTCTCCGTTTTCGTTCCTTGTCCTTCTTTTTCTGAATCTCCGGCTTTCCCTTTTTTTAAGCTCTCTTGGACTTTTGTTCCTAAAGCAGCCAGAGTACTTGATGAGCGTTAAAATTGAATAGGCTATTAAAGGGAGGTACCACCCCCCCCCCATTATTCCTGAAAAGTTTATGAAGCGCCTAAATTAATTAATTTGTAGTAAAGCGACTCTTGATGATTCCTAAAAGAGTTCGTGTGAGTTTCTGAATTCCGGAAAACAGCTCGGTTGCTTTTGTATGTACGAGGGAAAATCAAAAAGTAGAGACAATTTGCAAATTGAACTGATACCGTAGGTGACAGCAGCCTGCCAGCTTTAAAATGTCATAACGGTAGTTAGACGAAGTGGCACTTGCGTCACTACACGTCAGTCTGGCTCAGGCGGTGAGTATGGATAAATGACATCTCCTCTATCGGATTGCACCGCCGCAGAACAGCGTACGTAAAAACGTTATGAAGCCTGACAGCTTTAAAATGTCATAACGGTAGTTAGACGAGGTGGCACTTGCGTCACTACACGCCAGTCTGGCTCAGGCGGTGAGTATGGATAAATGACATCTCCTCTATCGGATTGCACCGCCGCAGAACAGCGTACGTAAAAACGTTTCTTTCAACACAAAGGAATCAAGCCCACTAAAATTTAGAGAAGAATTGTAGCACAGTGTGGCAATAAGTGTGTGGGTCAGAAAAAGAGTCACACAAATGGCTATAAAGGTTTTAATCTGGCAGAACAAGTTTGGTTGACGAAGCTCGATCAGGGCACACGTCGACGTCACGAACTCAAGACCAGGTTGGTATGTGAACTCTCATTCAAGCATACAGACGGATTACTGTATCTTCTGCATCCGACATGTTAGCCACAAGTTATGGTTCTGCTTGTGCAATGATGCATGGCGACTTAGAATACCGGTAAGTGTGCACCAGATGGGTCCCAAAACAACTGACTGATCAATATATAAACAACCGGGCATGGAGATTTCCACTCAGTTTTTGCTGCATTATGAAGATCCAGGTTTCCTGGAAAAGCTGGGGACGAGATTGGGATCACTATTTTCACTCTGAAAGCAAGAGAGAAAGTATGGCATGGAAATACCCTTCATCCGAACGAAAGGGAAGGGAAAGAGTGTTCTTTCTGTTAAAAAAATCTTGCTGACCTTGTTTTGGGATATGCACGAGCTTATTTTAGAATATTATCAGGAGCACAGGCAAACACTTAGTGTGCAACGTATTCAGCTATGCTTAAAGACAAGCTGAAACCTGAAATTCGTAACAAAAGGCTATTGTTGTCAGATACTTTTTTCTTGCGCCATGTCAATACATGGCGCAAGAAAAAATAACAACTGAATGTAACAACTGAAACCATGATGACAATTCAAAATCTCATGTTTGAGGTCCATGCTGTAAGGTAAATAGTTTCATATCCACCTTATAGCGCGAGACTCGCACCTAGCAATTTTGATCTTTTAGGTTGCTTAAATGAACATTATGTGATCAACGGTTTGTTAGTGATGAAAAGGTGAAGGGAGCAGTCCATACTTTGTTTAAGGGACATCTATAAACCGGCTTCTCCTTTGGGACCACCCACTACTGTTTTCTATTTAAATTAGGTAATTTATCGATTACTCGCCATTTCCCCTCTCGTCCTTGGCACCAACTAATTATTTAATCTGGTATAGCCTATGGTCGGAATATTAATACTGTAAACAAACACTTAAAATGATGAAAGTTAGCAACCAATTGCGTCGAAAATCATAGTAGAGAAGAACAATATGAAAATACACTGTAACAAAAAAATCTGAAATTCAAAATCTTTTTTCGTGATTTCTTTCGTAAATAAACGAAGCGCATTCTAGTACAATTTTTTCCGTGAAATGTCGGGAAAAAATCTGAATTTCACAGATTTTTCGTACGGCAGAAAACTTGTGAAATTTCAGAAACCTTTCCGCAGTTCCTTTCCTACATACACTGAAGAGCAATTGAATTAGAGACAGCTGGCGTTAAGCAAATGTGGCGCTGTGGGCGGCCCTGTAAACGGAAACAACATGACGTATGCAGCAATCCGACAATATGAGGAGTGATGCGAAGGGAATCAGTAAGAGTCGGACGCAGTATGGGTAAGACGAAGGATCTAAGCTCATTTGATCGTGGGCAAATTGTCGGGGCCCGACGAATGGGTCACTCCATCTCGAAAGTCATGCAGGCACTGGGATTTTCACGAGCCACTGTGTCATGGGTGCACCGTGAGTACATCGAATCCGGTAAAACCATCCCTGCAAGGGCCAACAGCCGTGGACAACAGCGTATGGATGTGCGGCGTCATCGTCTGCTGGCTGGCATTGTAACAGCAGATAGACGGGCCACAGTGCAAGAAATCACTCGGTAATTTAACGCTGGTGCACAAAAACGTGTAAGCAGCCACACCATCCAGAACCATCTCATCGCTATGGGGTACAGAAGCCATCGTCCCACGAGGGTACCGCTGCTGACCGTACATCACAGGGTGCAAAGATTAGTATGGGCGCGGGAACATCGCCACTGGACCCTAGACATGTGGGAAAATGTTGCCTGGACTGATGAGTCGAGATTCACGTTAGTACATATGGATGGCAGGATACGAGTACGGCGCAAACCACATGAAGGGATGAATCCTTCTTGCCAGCAGGGTAGTTTTCAAGCTGGTGGGGGTGGAATTCTCGTTTGGGGACTGTTTACGTGGACTGAAATGGGACCCCCGGTATGTGTGTGACATCGTCTTTCACAGGTCAACGTTTCTAGGATATCCCGGACGACCATTTGCTCCCTTTGTGCGTCTTCAACATCCCATTGGGGACCTCATCCTGCAACAAGACAATGCACCGTGCCATCGCACCCGAATTGCATTCGAATGGTTGGATGAACACTCCACCGACGTGACCTCACTTCCTTGGCCAGCTAGGTCACCTGACCTCAATCCCATCGAGCACATCTGGGACATCGAGAGAGATGTTCGAGGCTGTGACCCCCTCCATCAAATCTTCGTGAACTGTGGGAGCTTGTTCAGGGGTCGTGGATCCGTATGGCTTCCCAACGCTTCCGGTGTCTTGTCGAGTCCATGCCGAGACGAATCGCCGCCGCCATCAGGGCGAAAGGTGGTGCTACACGTTACTAGACAGGTATCTCTAATTCAATTGCTCTTCAGTGTATATTGACGGTAAACTGCTGTTTTTAAGTTGTGTTAAGAAAAATTGCGCGGCTGCCGTTGAAAAGGTATCTGGTTCGAAACCCACCACAGGCACCAGGAAGGGAGCCGTAAAAGGGCTGAAAAAGGCAAAATCGGAAGTGTTTTCGAAATTTCTGTATAAATGCGGGAAAACCCGATGCAGACTTCTGAATTAAACGGAATTACTGATTGTGGAAATTCTGTCAAAGTACTGAAGTTGAAACGGAAACTTTAAAAAACGGAAATTTCGTTAAAAGACGTACCCCTACCAGCAACTTTGCTTCAAGTTGTTTTTCAGAAATTTTCCGTGAATTCACACCTCCTTATTTTTACAGTGCAGTGTCGTGAAATGGAGCATCATAAAGCACAGTATAGACAGGAAGAATCTTTAAGGACAGTGGTAAAAAGGAGCGTCGGAAAGCACATTAGCAAAAAAGAAGGATTACGATGAGAGTCGTAAAAGGAAGCGCCAGAAAGCGTAGGAGATGCACAACGCATATAAAAGTACGCTGATAAAAAAGGAGCGCAGGAAAGTACAGTAGCAAAACAGTAAGATCTACAATAAGAGTAACGAAAAGGAAAAAGGAGCGCCAGAAAACCTTGAAGAAAAAACACGCATGGGAAAGTATAATAGCTAGAAAGAAAAGTTTGAAAGCACAGTAGCCGAGAAGACGTGTCTGATAGCACAATACGAAAAAGATAGAAAGTGTGATGGGAAAAAACAAGTTAGTAAAATCATGCGATGCATTGATTATGATACGCTTTCCAACATACCAGAAATTATTACTCAAGTTATATGGATAATGGCCGTGGAATAAATCTCGCTCCTGTGTCCTGACCTTTGACCCCATTTCGATGATATTCAACAGAACCGGTTCAGTATACCTCAGGAATAACATACTAAAGTTTTGTTGCAACAGAAGCAGTTTTACGCAAGTTATGAGAATAATGGTTGTGGAATAAATCTTGCTTTTGTACAATGACCTTTGACCCCATTTCGTTGATATTCAACAGGACCGGTTCACTATACCTCCGGAACAACATGATAAAGTTTTGTCGCAATCCAAGCATTTTGGGCAAGTCATGATGCACAAGAGCAATGGAATGGATCCCACTCCAGTGTCCTGACCTTTGACCCCATTTCGCATATTTTCAATAGGGTTCGTCTCCAGTGGCTCCCTACCACATACTAAAATTTCATCGAAATCGAACCATTTTTACGCAAGTTATGACGCATAAGGGCAATGGAATAAATCCCGCTCTTATGCCCTGCCTGACCTTTGACCCCATTTCGCCCATTTTCAATAGGGTTCGTGCCCAGGTGGTTCCCTACCACATACTAAAATTTCATCGAAATCGAACCATATTTACGCATGTTATGACGCATAAAGGAAATGGAATAGATCCCGCTTTTATGTCCTGACCTTTGACCCCATTCAATTTTCAATAGGGTTCGTCCCCAGGTGGTTCCTTACCACATACTAAAATTTGATCGAAATCGAACCATTTTTACGCAAGTTATGACGCATAAGGGCAATGGAATATATCCCGCTCTTATGCCCTGCCTGACAACTTTGACCCCATTTCCCCAATTTTCAATAGTGTTCGTGTCCAGGTGGTTCCCTACCACATACTAAAATTTAATCGAAATCGAATCATATTTACACATGTTATGACGCATAAAAGCAATGGAATAGATCCCGCTTTTATGTTCTGACCTTTGACCCCATTCCGCCCATTTTCAATAGGGCTCGTGTTCAGGTGGTTCCCTATCACATACTAAAATTTAATCGAAATCGAACCATATTTACGCAAGTTATGACGCATAAAGCCAATTGAATGGATCCCGCTGATATGGCGTGATCTTTGACCCAATTTCACCCATTTTCAATAGGGATCGTCCCCAGGTGGTTCCCTACCACGTACTAAACTTTCATCGAAATCGAACCATTTTTACGCAAGTTATGACGCATAAGAGCTATGGAATGGATCCCGCTCCTATGTTCTGACCTTTGACCCTGCTTCGTCCATTTTTAATAGGGTTCGTTCCCAGGTGGTCCCCCTACCACATACTAAAATTTGGTCGAAATCGAACCATTTTCACGTGAGTTATCGTGCGGACGGACAAAGCTGGAGCATTTACGCTTCTTCAACCTACGCTTGGAAAGCGTAAAATAGGGCGATGGAAGGACTAAGGGAAAGCACGTTGGCAAAACGGTGGAAAGACAAACAAAAAATGCATTGTCTAGAAACACAGTAATAAAGAAAACAAAAACTTTAGGTCACTCCGGTGGCCGAATGGTCAGAGACGTAGATTTCGGGCTAGACGTCAGAGATGGGTTATGTAGGTCCGGGTTCATGTCCTGGATGAGGCATGGGTGATGTGCTTGTCTTCCGAGGCTGGTTCTCCCCTTTTCCTGCAACCAGTGGCCCTAAATTAGGAATGGACATAACGGCTATAGTCCTCATGGTGGCTGTTAACCCCCGCCTCCCCCCCGAAAGAAAAAGTCTTCGGTAAACGCAGTATGTATAGTCGGCATTTTTTAACTTGACACTTGATAATGGAATCGCCTGGTTTTGGGGTGCAGCAAGCACTTCCCGGGTCTAAACAGTTGCGATTTGCAGCAAGAAAGGAACAGGCGAAGGGTTCCGTAATAATCTCACCCTAGAGCGGAATTCTTGTGGAAAGCGTGGCAGTAAACATCGCTTGATCTGAAAAGGGGAAGGGGAGCTTCTTTGTCTCTTGAGTGATCCTTCTTAAGGGAACAGTGAAATTTATCTCCCCAGCGATTATGTCCCCAGCAAACAATGTGAGATAAATGGGGGGGAGACAACAAACAGTGGAGTCGGTGGGGGATGAACGAAAGCGTGGGACTGCCGTGGCAATGTGTCCTAAAATCTTAGCCCCGCAGGGAACAAGTGACTGAGGAAGTTTTCGCCTGCTGTATCTGAGCATCGGAAATCTCCTCCTTCGACACGTCGCACCCAAATTGCTTGAACCCCTAAAAATAGGCGATTCCATTATCAAGTGCCAAGTAAAAAATCCAACTACACAAAAAAGGAAATGTTAAAAAGCCTTGTAGCAAGGAGGAGCACCCGTAGTACAAACAATAAAGAGGTTTCATCGGCATCAGGGGCGGATTGTCCCACCGGGACGCCGGGATATTTCCGGTGGACCACTCAGAAAATGGCGCACCTTGTATGTTTTTGTCTGGATTTTAGAACGAACGAATGATTAATTGTTTTGTTACTTATGAATAACAATCGATAACGTCATTTGAGTTTTTTATCCATCTGATAAGCTATTTCTTTAAAAAGGATAGAATTTCCTTCTATTTCTTGGAGGCTTGCTGTGAAATGACAAAGCGAAATTATCTGTATAGTGCGTTCACTATAACTTGACAGTTGGGAAGGATTCACTTAACCAGTTTTAGGGGAGCTTCGCATCTTAAGCAGCGTGCTTAAAACTAATCGCCTCCAACCCTCTTGGAGCAGGGCAATAAACAATGAAGATACGGGGTGGATGGGGGGGAGTGTTGGCAGTCCCTCCTAATGCTGATTCGTTCAATGGTCTTTGTGGGAGGGAAAAGAATAAGGCATTCTTGAACATCACCAAACGACCCTTTCCGACTTCTGTTACTGATTTCTCAAGCTAGCTTTGTAGGAAGCAAGAGATCTTTACTCACGGTTTTTTCTTTTGCTGTTTATTTAATCTTTTTTTTTTTTTTGTGACACTGTTTTTTTTTTTTTTTTGTGTGTCCCAGGATACCTATCGCCATAGCTCATCGAATAGATACCTCGCCGCTGTTTTGCGGTCTAAACGGGGTCATACAACTTATTAGGCAGGTGATCATAATGTAATATGGCTCGTCGGTATATACATCATCACCATCATAATCAACCATTATCAATCCACTGCTGGATAAAGGGCTCCCCAAGTTTCTTCCACAACGGTCTATCTTGTGCCACTCTCCTCCATGTCACTCCTAAATGCTTTCGAATTTCATCCACCCATCTCCCATGTGGTCTTCTTCTGGGCCTTTTTCTGTCTCTTGTAATCCATTCTACAATTTCGGTTTACCCATCGGTGGTCCGTTGTTCCAGCATATGTCCAGCCCGTTGCCATTTCAGAGATTTGACTTTGATCATGATGTATTTCTATCTTGTAACTTTCCTTTTCGACGAGTTCCTGCAGAGCATAATCCAGAAAAAAATGTTCTAAAAAGGCCTGTGGCCTTTTAGAACGTTTCTCTCATTAGGTATAACACCTAATGAAAAGGTGTTAAACACCTTTTCATTTTAGAAGACCTTTCATTAGGTGTCATAAAATGTTTACAAATGCGAAATATCTAGGTTGTAACTTAACATTTTCTAAAAAGGCCCATGACATAGTGTTTTTCTTTTTTTATTTATTGTATTGGGGTTTAACGACCACCGTGAGCAACTCAGTGGGCTAAAAGTAGTCGCCCATCCCTAATTTAGGGCTACTGGTTTCACGGAAGGAGAGAACCAGCGCCGTAAGACCAGCACAACATCCATGCCTCACTGGATTCGAACTCAGACCCATCTCAGCTGTATGATCAGAAGCCATCGCTTAAACTACTGCGATAGCTTATTTATTTCGTACACGTCTGTAATTGGGTGAAATTTTTATACATCAAAAATTCGTTTGAATCATGATATTTGGATCATATTTTATTTTGCCCACTACTTTGACGTAATTTCAACAATGAACCCGGTGGGGGAAGGGTCAAAGCAGAATTGGACAAGTGTTCATTTTTCAACCATGCATTTTTACATTTTCTTGCTAACACTGATTCGTTTATGAAACGGGTGTAGGAGAACTGTCCACAAAACATTTGAGGGGCCTTATAAAAAATGCATTTTTGACCGCTTCGTGGACACGACCCCCAGAGGTTGGTTATCTGAATCATATGAAGTTTCCGTAATTTCGTCTTTTCTTAATTGCGGTTATTAATGTAATTCTTTATACAAATGTTTATGATCTTCAACTCAACAAAAGATTTCAGGATTTACAACAAACTACAATTAATTATCTGGGGGCATGTCCTGCCTCAGGAAACCTGTCGAGGAAAGGGGGGGGGGGCCACAAAAGTATAAAATATAAAGAATTTCTGGTCCGATCGGGAGATTTTTAGCATTTACAACCTACATCTCAAACTCTCTGAAGACATGTGCTGACTCACGAAACCTGTCCGGGAGGGGAGGGGTGGGGGAGTTCCTAAAATATAAAACAAAAACAAAGTATTTCTAGTTGTAAATGCTGAAAATCTCTCGATTAGACAAGGAATAAGAAATTCCTTGCCGCCCCAGTGGCGCAGTGGTCTAAGGTGCTGGCCTCTGATCATTCGTCCGTAAGGGTACAGGGGTTCGAATCCCGTCGGGCGTGGATGTTGTGTTTGTCTTACGGCACTGGCTCTCTCCCTTCCCTGGAACCAGTGACCCTAAATTAGGGACGGGCGACTGCTTATAGCCCATTGAGTTGCTCACGGTGGTCGTTAAACCTCCAATCAAAAAAAAAGAAATTCCTTACATTTTACACTTTGGGATCTACCCCCCCCCCGGCCCGACACAGGTTTTCTGCGTTATCACATGTTCGTACAGAGTTTGTTCAGATTAGTTTCTAAACGCTCAAAATCTCCCGATCTGATCGGAAATTCTTTGCATTTTACACGGGTTTTTACCCCCCCCCCCAACAGGTTTCCTGGGTAAGCACATGCCCTCAGATAATTTGTTGAATTCTAGCTTGTGAATGCGGAATATCTCCCGATCGGACCAGAAATTCTTTATATTTCATATTTTGGGTTTTAAGCACCCCACCCCCACCCCCGGTAAGTTTCCTGGGTTTGCACATACACGCAGAGAATTTGTTTAGCAGTAGTTTATATACCTTGAAAAATATCGTAAATAAGAAAATACGAAATTACGGAAATTTTATGTGTCAGATAACCAATCTCCGGAGACGTAGCCGCGGAGCAATCCAGAACGCAATTTTTATACGGCCCCTTAAAATGTTTGTGGCCAGTTCTGCGCTTTGTCCTTTTCCCGAAAATCATGGAAATGTATTAATTAAGCTAACGCTAATTACAGTAAAACGTAGGTAGTTAGACTTTGAATCGAGAGTATGGAGGCCCTAAGCTCCTTTTGTAATTTTAAAGGACACCCACTGTGATAGCCCGTCATCCAAATCCTCTTATCTGAAGACTCATACAGAGCACAAAGCGATTCTCTGGCAGAGGTGTTCTTAAATCCTTGCCCCTTGAAAGAAATAACGATTTAACAGCACCGGTTCGTGAGTAAAAATGATGGTTCATAGGTCAAAATATTGGGTAAACTTAGAAATGGCGTCTACTCAAGTAGGAAGTACCAATACCACCGCGCAGTAGGTTGTCAGTGACCAAATAAATATAAAAATGAAAATTAACTGCGCAAGAAAATTACTGTGTGGCGAGTGCACACTTCAAATTTAAGAACGATCTTCATGGTGTTTTAGTTGGAAATGGGGTCATCAAGAGACTCGTGATTTTTGTCAAAAACCAAAATTTTCAAAGTAAAATAATTATCTGGTACAATACCCTGCAAAACTAAATGATAAATCTTCCTAAAAACAGCGTTTTGCGCATGGTTTGATGCTACATTCAATTATAAACGGATTTTTAAAATTCTGTCACCGATTAATTGTCAAAATCCTTTCACGACTGAAATCGTTTTACAATGCATATTTCCTTTCATCATCCAGTTTTTTTTTTCGTGAAGGAATTTTTTGAGGTACTTTTTTTTTTTTTAGTGGACCACTAGCTGAAAATTCCCGGCTGAGTTTGGTCGTCCAATTCGCCCCTGACCGACACACATGTAAAAAAAAAAAAAAAAAAAAAAAAAAAAGAATAAAATATGTAAAAAAAAAAAAAAAAAAAAAAAAAAGAATAAAAGGGAAAAAGGAAAGTAGAAAAAAAGTGTGGTAGCCAAAACTAAATAATAAATCTTCGTAAAAGCATCGTAGATGTAGAGATTATCGGAAAAGTACAAAAGCGAAAATGAATCAGAAAAACTCAACTGAGAAAGAAAGAGCACTGTGTATCCTCACATCCAAAAAACAAAAGCAAAACGCATGCATGCACGCACGCACGCACGCACACGCACACACACACACAGGTAAAATAAAAATTGTGAAATACGAAAATAACAAAAAAAAAAAAAAAAAGAAGTGAAAACGGATAGTGAGAAAAAGTGATCGTATTGAAGTTCGTCCCCGAATTGCTTTCTTTTGCCTTTCTCTCCCCCTCCTTTTTTTAGTCAAGTGTTTCTAGTTACTGGCATCGCATACTTCATCGAGCAAAAATGTGCTCATGGGTTTGCGTTACTTAAATGCTTGGTAATTTTTAAATATGCATCAGGCGTATCTTCCAAAGTTGGAAGCAAATTTTCACCATCAGCTTTTTTTTCTGTTTACTTGTTCGATGTTATTTAAGAGAACAATACAAAAGTACTGAGAAAACCAGATCTAAGAGGGAATATAATATAGTAGTTGCCACCCCGGTGGCGTAGTGGTCTAAGCGATGGCCTCTGATCATTCGTCCGAAAGGGGTCCGGGTTCGAATATCGGTGAGGCATGGATGTTGTGTTTGTCTTACGGCACTGGCTCTCTTCCTTCCCTGGAACCAGTGACTCCAAATTAGGGACGGGCGACTGCTTATAGCCCATTGAGTTGCTCACGGTGGTCGTTAAAATCCAATAAAATAATAATAATAATATAGTTGTCCTCATGCAAAAGCACATGCATGCTAAAGGGAAAAAAATACAGTAGAAAAAAATTCCAGAAAAGCGCAGAAGTATTTGACTTATAATAATAAAAGTCGATGCCGACTATTAACGGTGTGTTTTTTTATGCATACAACTAACAAAGTTGTAAGGTTTGGCGTTTTTCAGGTGGAATGAGGAGAAACAATTTTAGCTAAACGGTTTCTTTTCGTCTTTTTTTTTTTCAGGCGCCAAGTTGTGAGGTCGGTATACCTGGAGTCCCTGTCGTTTTGCGATCATTTCCAGAAGGAAACAGCCACTTGTTGGTTCGATCGCCAGGTTGGAGATACCTTGACCTTTTCCGTTCGGGTCAAAGGATTCGACCACAACTCGTGGAAAACGGGGCGAATCGAAGTCCAGTGGGAAAAGTACCACCACATGATTGAAGCCGACTACGATCTAGTGGAGTATTTGTATCCAGGTAAGTGTCCTTCTTTGTTTTCCAGATATTCCAGTTTATACGCTGCTTCCCGAAACTTAAGCACGAGGTACATTTTAATTTAAACTGGCATCATTGGTAACAGCAGTAATAAAATGAAACGCACTGCATCAGAAATCATGGATGACACGTAACAGAGATCGAAACAACAAAATGTTATACAGGAGGTACAATCTCACCTGTCGTCCATCAGCAGAGCATAAACAGGTTGTAGGGCGAAGTTCTCAGTTGCGGAGATGTCCACTACATAACCAAAATGCATGTTTAGCACTGGTGTGCCATGCTTTCATCGAGTTTAAAAGGTTTAGGAGCTCTTGTGGAAAATTTTCACACTCTTGCTGAAGATCCCTGATAAGTATTGGTATAGTTTCTGGTGGGAGATTCCCTTGAACACCACGTCTCCTCAGAGCGTTGCATGCATTTTTGACTGGATTGAGATCAGGAGAGCGCGCTGGACATTCCATCCGACGGATGTCCTCACTAGCCAATAACTTCATTCACAGCTGATGTGCGCATGAAAGTGAAATCTTCGCCCATAGTACCACGGAACAGACCAAAGTGGCAAGGAATCGCAACATGACAGTACCTCTGCGCCCGATCACCAGCAGTTCGGTACGTCCATTTGCCAACATGCCGGTCCGCATCACGACGTCCTTATCAGTCCCGTTCAACGATTTTCCTAGCATCATACTCAGTCCCATGTTCCATCCAGATCAATTGCCATTGAGAAATCGACAAAAGACCAGTGCTGGGTTCCCACGGGTCAGGGAAAGCCTGGAATTATAAGGGAATTTGATTTTGTCCAAAAAAGTCAGGGAAAATTGCTGTTTTTCACTGAAACCTGGAAAATCCACACAATTATCCTGAAAAAATGAGCGATCCCTTGTCAGACCTGCCAAGTGTTAAGATTTTGTCATCACTTAGATCCTCATCTAGTATGTTCTAATGCTGTACTATATGAAAAACGAATTGATAACTTGCTGCAACTTCTGCATGATAATAAAATTTTACCAGCATTATCGGCAGATCGTGCCAAACAGCAATTTTCAACATTTACAAACAAAGTGGAAAAAGGGTGGAAAAAAGATTTCTTTTTATTTTGTATGAAAAATACACAATTAGATGTGTGTGTATTTTTCAAAATACCTGAATAAATAAGAATTTAAAGAGCTGTGGCAAGTAGTGAGAATCGTTATGACTTTATCCCATGACAATGCCACATCAGAGTCAGGTTTTTCTATAAACAAAGACATTCTTGTTGAAAATCTACAGGAAAAATCTTTAATTGCTCTACATAGCACATATGATGCAGTGAAATCATGTGGTGGTCTACTATCCACACCAAGATGTTATATAGCATAAAAAGGTCACGGATTCGATATCATCCTACATAGAGGAGAAGAAAGATCATGGAGAAGAAATAAACAAGTTAGCAAAATCATGCAATGCATTGATTATGATACGCTTTCCAACATACCAGAAATTATTACTCAAGTTATGAGGATAATGACTGTGGAATAAATCTCTCTCCTGTGTCCTGACCTTTGACCCCATTTCGATGATATTCAACAGAACCGGTTCAGTATACCTCAAGAATAACATACTAAAGTTTTGTCGCAATAAAAGCAGTTTTACGCAAGTTATGAGAATAATGGCTGTGGAATAAATCTTGCTTTTGTGCAATGACCTTTGACCCCGTTTCGTTGATATTCAACAGAACCGGTTCACTATACCTCCGGAACAACATGATAACGTTTTGTCGCAATCGAAACATTTTTACGTAAGTTATGATGCACAAGGGCAATGGAATGGATCCCACTCCAGTGTCCTGACCTTTGACCTCATTCCGCCCATTTTCAACAGGGTTCGTTCCCAGGTGGTTCCTTACCACATACTAAAATTTCATTGAAATCGAACAATTTTTACGCAAGTTATGATGCATAAAGGCAATGAAATGAATCCCGCTCCTATATGATGCATAAAGGCAATGGAATGAATCCCGCTCCTATGTCCTAACCTTTGACCCCATTTCATTTATTTTCAATAGGGATCGTCCTCAGGCGGTTTCCAGGGTACCACACACTAAAATTCCATCGAAATCGAACCATTTTTACGCAAGTTATGACGCCTAAGAGCAATGGAATGGATGCCACTCCTATGTCCTGACCTTTGACCCTGTTTCGCCCATTTTCAATAGGTTTCGTCCCCAGGTGGTCCCCTACCACATACTAAAATTTCGTCGAAATCGAACCATTTTCACGTGAGTTATCGTGCGGACAGACGGACGAACGGACGAACGGACGAACGGACAAAGCTGGAGCATATATGCTTCTTGAACCTACAGTTGGAAAGCGTAAAAAAAGAGCTGAAAATGCAAAGAAAAGAATCTGGGACCATATTAAAGTGCTTCAGAAAAAAGAGCAATGCATCATTTTGTTTTCATAGCACTGTACCAGTTCATTGCAACTGTCTAGCCTTAATGTAAAACAAAAAAAAAAAAAAAAAACAAACATTCAAAGCAAAAAAAAATCGAAGAAGAAATTACCGAACTAAAAAAAAGATTGTGTGCATGTAGGGGTAATTTATTTTTCCAAGCAATGTAAGTAATTACAGCCAATTCCTTAGGGTCCCAAATTTGCTAAAGTTCCCCAGTTTAATGATACCCCCAATTTAGCGATTATTTTTGCCAGTTCACTGAGTCATAAAACTGGTAGTTAATTGTTTTTTAAAGTACTGTATTTTGATTGCGAAATACTAGTAATGTATATGATTTTATTATTAATCTGTTATGTTAATACATTTAGGATAATCTTTGCTTATGTCGATTTTATTGCATATTGAGTAGAAATCCTAGTTTTTCTACTGTAAAAAAGTGGTGTGAATTGTAAAAGCGTGATCTTGAATTTTGTGGAAATTTTCCTGGAAAATCTAGAAAAGTCAGGGAATTTCGTTTCTGAAATTGAGTGGGAATCCTGAAAGTGGCTTTCATCTATGAGTATTACCATTGTCCATTGATCTGAAGACCAGTCAGCTTGAGATAAACACCATTGATGGCAGGCTGTATAATGCTGCCAGGACAATGGTACTCATGGTTCGGGTTTCCTGGCATGCAAATATGCTGTATTTAGACGTCTTGGTCTTGACAAGGTTTGGTGTGAAATTCGCGCACTTGTGCTTGCTTGAAGGCGAAGCCGACTGGATTGCAGTACTTTTCCGTTTTGGTTTTGCTATTAAGACCAGGTAAGCATCGCGGATACAAGACGTAGCTATGGAACTGTGATTTAAAGAAATCGTCGATGGCTAAACATCATCAGAAGCTTCATCACGGCTGGTTGGTTTCTGCGATGCATTGCCGTGGAAACGCATTGGGATGTCACAACTGTTGGCCGAATGTGGCAACAGTGGTTGGAGGAAGGTAGTGGGACTGGTGAACGGATCGTGAAGATCGGCGTCAAGTCGTAGCAGGCTTACAATTCATAGCGCATGACATTCGACGAGATGTGCAGACAGCTATGAACATCCCCGTATTGACACAGATCGTGCACCAAACTGCCATGAAATCTCGAAAGAAAGAAAAAGCACCTGAGCCCCATCCTGGTGACTCAGGGAAACTACCGTATCTCTCATCATATAATGCGCGGATTATCTGTTAAAAAATGTTACAGATTTAGGTTCTGCTGATTAGATGCCGCTTTAAAACAGAATAACTTTTTGCAGCGCTTTGATTTTTTAAAAAAATCAATGTTTTATCACTGTTAAAAATTTTGTGGTAGGTTGCACCAAAAAGTGGTGCCGCCCCGGTGGCGCAGTGGTCTAAGGCGTTGGCCTCTGATCATTCGTCCGTAAGGGGTCCGGGTTCGAATCCCGGTCAGGCATGGATGTTGTGTTTGTCTTACGGCACTGGCTCTCTCCCTTCCCTGGAACCAGTGACCCTAAATTAGGGACGGGCGACTGCTTATAGCCCATTGAGTTGCTCACGGTAGTCGTTAAACCTCCAATCAAAAAAAAAAAAAAAAAAAAAAGTGGTGCTACACACCAGGTGCAACACTTTTTGAGAAAAGATACACCATTATGTGGTGCAAACGAAACCCAACAACATGGTGCAACTTTGTGCTACGTTATGGTGCAAGGTTTCACCATGTTGTTGGGCTTTGTTTGCACCACAGAATGATGTATCTTTTCTCAGAAAGTGTTGCACCTGGTGTGTAGCACCACTTTTTGGTGCAACCTACCGCAAAAGTTTTAACTGTGTAAATATCACGAGAGTTCGTATAAAAGGGAAACGTAATGAAATACGAAAGTGGAGTTCAAATGTTCTTTATTCTACAATGCAAAAGCATTAATATAGTATACATATATGATGTATATGATGAATTGAATACTTACACTATGAGTGATATGAAGAAACGAAAGAGGTCCTTTGGAGTTTATTACAGACATTATATCGATGAGGTTAGAATTTTAGGTTTGTTGGTACTTATGTATTTCATGAATAGTAGTCCAATACATACGGAGATTCTGAAAATCAACAATTGTTCAAGGTAACCAGAGGCGTAACTAGGCATTTCTTCGCCCGGGACAAACCACAAAACATTGCCTCCCCCTCCCCACCGAAGTCATTATGACAGAAAAGCTGTACCGTCTGAAGCATTATAATCCTGCTTATTGCATGCGTTTTTTACGCTTTCCAACCGTATATGCTCCAGCTTTGTCCGCCTGTCTGTCCGGACGATAACTCCCGTAAAAATGGTTCGATTTCGATGAAATTTTAGTATGTGGTAAGGAACCACCTGGGGACGAACCCTATTGAAAATGGACGAAATGGGATTAAAGGTCACGACATAGGTGCGGGATTCATTTTATTGCCCTAATGCTTCATAACTTGCGTAAAAATGGTTCGATTTCGATGAAAGTTTAGTATGTTGTAGGGGACCACCTGGGGACGAAACCTATTGAAAATGGGCGAAATCGGGTCAACGGCCAGGACATAAGAGCGGGATCCAATCCATTGCCCTTATGCGTCATAACTTACGTAAACATGCTTCGATTTCCATAAAATCTTAGTATGTGGTAGGGGACCACCTGGCTATGAAGCCTATTGAAAATGGGCGAAATGGGGTGAAAGGTCACGACATAGAAGCGGGATCCATTCCATTTCCCTTATGCGTCATAACTTAGGTAAAAATGCTTCTATTGCGACAAAACTTTAGCATGTTGTTCCGGTGGTACACTGAACCGGTTCTGTTGAATATAATTGAAATGGCGTCAAAGGTCAGGTCACGGAAGCCAGATTTATTCCACAGATATTATCCTCATAACTTGACTAAAAATGCTTCTATTGCGACAAAACTTTAGGATGCTGTTCCGGAGGTATACTGAACCAATTCTGTTTAATATAATCGAAATTGGGTCAAAGGTCAGGACACAGGAGCGAGATTTATTCCACAGCCATTATCCTCATAACGTAAGTACTTGACTAATGATTTCTGGTATGTTGGAAAGCGTATCATAATCAATGCATTGCATGATTTTACTAACTTGTTATGATGATAAAACTGGTCTTGTGTGCTGATTACGCAGAAATTTGCATTATTTAATATCCACACGCATATGCAATTACAATTTCTCAAAAAAAAAAAAAAAAAGAGTTGCTTCTGACATTTCCATTTCTCTTCACACATAATCTTATACTTTCTTTTTTTCCCCATACATCTTTTAGTCATCTTCTAGTAATCAGTAACGGTTCTGCAATAGATTTTAAGAACGGGCTAGTTTTTCAGCTGACCAGAGCAGGGCCGCTACGCCAGGGAGGGGTTTTGAGGGTTTGAACCCTCCCCGAAATTTGTAAAATTTCTGAAAAACAGGCTAGTTTTTAAGATGACCAGAGCAGGGCCGCTACGCTAGGGAGGAGTTTTGAGGGTTTGAACCCTCTCCGAAATTTGTAAAATTTCTAAAAAAAGCGGGCTAGTTTTTCAGCTGACCAGAGCAGGGCCGCTACGCCAGGGAGGGGTTTTGACGGTTTGGACCCTCCCCGAAATTTGTAAAATTTCTGAAAAACAAAATAATTGTTTTATAAATTTTTGCAAGTAGTAGGATATACCTAATTCAGTATTTGAAAAATATGGGGAGTATTAAATAAAAGAATTTCGTGTACAAATTCATCATATGTGTAACGTATGGTGAAAATTAATTTTCGATTTCGGAAATTCCACCCGAAAATTCTTTCTGGATACGGCCCTGCCAGAGGAAGACCATTGCGAAGTTATTGCCATTTTAAATTGTAGGTTAACAACTTACCTTTTAAATATTTTTATTAGGCTATGATACTGCAAGTAGGATATTAGGGAACTAGGTGTCATTTCATTTCTTATCCCAAACGGGAACGGCATTTTACCCTTATTAGTTGCGTCGGTAAAATTTAGGAAATGGGGGAAGGACAGCACAAGAATTTCGTGCATTTCTCTTATCCTTACTTTCATCAAGGATGTTCTGGATATTGTTTTATATAAAATAAGGAAATGCGGGTAGCACTCAGCAGGAGGGTCTCGTGCGTTTCTCTTACCCATACCTATCATCAAAGATGCTTTGGGTAGTGAAGCTGAACTGGACGCGGAAAGCCATTTCGGGCTGTAAAATACAAAATGTGAAGTGAGTGGTGAGATTCCCAACTGCTGTGGTGTTTTTAGACCTTTGGTGTCACATTAAACGGACCGAATGCAGCCTGCTGTGGGGCAGCAATGATCGAATTGCCCCCAGAGAATCTTCAAAAATATGAACTACATCCTTGTCTTATAACGCACGAACAATCGCGCCTTCATTTTTCATTGTGAGCAACTTGCATCCCCTGCACATTTTGTGGAAGAAACGCGAATTTTAAGCCGCCAAGCTACAGCAACTGGCGAAACAAATTACAGAAACTGGTTCAAAAGTTTCAGTTCCGATTTTAATCAGATTGTTCGCAGTGCTTTTTGCGCCCCCTTCCTTGAGCTACGCCCGGGGCAGCCCGCCTTAATTACGCCTCTGAAGGTAACAGAAAGATCAGCAGACTATAAAAAACTACTAAAATTTGAAGAGGAGTTTTCGGTTAGTTAAATGTAGAATTCAGGTGCTCATTTGTACACGATAGTTGGTGATGTAGTCCGCAGCTGGCAAGAATTTTTTTTATTCACTTACGAGCATTTTGACACAAAATACGATGTAACGAAAACGATATTATTTACTCTTGCGGTCGATCACGCGTTGTGGGGAGCTCAGCGTCACAATCGTTCGTGGTTGCCGCTGGTTTAACTAGGGAACTGCGGTAACTGAAAAAAAAAACACCTCATAGTTTTTGCTCTTTATTTATTCGTACTTGAAAGTAACGGAAAAGCATTTAAAAATGACGGTTACTTTTTGTAATAAGAAGATCGTTTTTTCTCTAATTCTGTGACTGCAGTGTCATCCCGCGAGTCGCGACTTTTTCGTGTGAAGTTACGGTTTGGGATCAACATCGCGGGTACGGATTTATACGGCTATTCTTTCTCCTGAATTTCACGGCCTGCGGAATATGCAAAGGACTTTTTTTTTTCTTTTCCAAATCATTCGATTTGGACTTTGTGAAAAATGGAATTTTTCGGTGACGGTGATCGAACGCGCTTCTCCCCGCTCCGGTGTGAGTTGCTGTAACCGACTTAGCTACACCGACGGAATGTATCGCTGCAGAGTTGTCGTCTTGACACGTGCTTCACCTCTGTACTACGTTACAACTTGGGTTCGATTCCCGACAAGGCACGGGTAGCGTGTTTGTCCTGTGGTGGATTCCTTTCTCTTGTACTTTTTTGTAATCACAGAAAAGCACCCCAAAATTTGCAGTTTTGTTCCATTCCTAAAACACCATATAGGGTGTATTAGTAGAAACGTGACATTTTACTTCATTTGCATATACTGTAAAGAACTCTCAATAGACGCATATAGCGTATTAAATCCGTTTATTTTTGTAGCGTAGTAAGTAGAAAGATTCGCCAAGCATGGAACTGGATACATAGAACTGTAAGAAATCGTATAATGTCAGCAACAACGAAATCACCTAATAAGACGATGAGATAGATACGCAGGATCCATTACATATGTTGTAGGCTTTACATATTGGTTAAAGAATTTATTACGTAAATACAATATATTGATAGCAGTGAAGTCCCCAACCCCGTTATCACGTACAATATCAAGTTGAAAGGAGAGACCGTGTGTAAAAGAAAAGGCAGGTGTGTACGCTATACCGTTAGTATATCCCGACAACACGGAAAAGATATACACTGAAGTGCCAGAAAAACTGGTACACCAGTCTAATACTTGGTAGGTCCCCCACGGGAGCGCAGGACTGCAGAAATACGACGGGGCATGGACTCCACCAGCTTCTGGAAATATGCTGTAGGCAATGCACACCATTCTTCCTGCAGAACGTTCCACAATTCGGGTGTATTCCGAGGTCTCGGTTTCCTGTGTTCGATAGCGCGTTGCATGGCATCCCAAATGTGTTCTATCACGTTCAGATCTGGGGACTTTCGTGAGAATGGCAACACCGCAAACTCAGATGAATGCTCCTCTAACCATAATGTGGCGTCCTGACACTTGTGTGTAGGGGCATTGTCCTATTGGAACAGGCCCAACCCATCAGCATGAATGCAGGACATGAACGGGTGTACCTCGTCAGAAAGGATGCGCACATAGTGTTGGCCGGTCACAGACATTTGTAGACGTACCAGGGGTCTCAGTGAAGTCCAGCTAAATACACCTCATACCATTACGAACCCCCCACAAGCCGGTACAGTTCCCTGTTGACAGGCGGGATCCATGGCTTCATGGGGTTTGCGCCACGCACGAAACCTTCCACCTTCCATATACAGTTGGAAACGCGACTCGTCAGACCAGGCTACTTGTTTTTAGTCATCAAGTGTCCAGTGGCGGTGTTGCCGTGTCCAAGCAAGGCGCATAGCTCTGTGTCGTGCACCCATCAAGGAGACTCGAGTTGGGCGTCGGTTCCCAAAGCCCATATCGTGCAGGATACGTTGCACAGTCCGCACGCTGATACTTGTTCAGCATTGAATTCCGATGATTTGCGAGAGTGTTGCACGCCTATTGCGTGAAACGATTACCAGAAAAAACTGGTACGGCCGTTTTTCTGGCAATCGATGGTCACGTTCACCCAATGTCTTTTTACGGCCACACTGGTATCGTAGGTTGGAGGTTTTGCCGGAATTCTTGTAGTCACGGTACACCCTTGCAATAGTCGTCCGTGAAAATCCGAACTTCATTTCTACCTCCGAAATACTATGGCCCATCTCACAAGCGCCAACTATGACACCGCTTTGAAAATCGCTTAAATCGTTATTACTTGCCATTCTCATGCCGAAAACAGCTCTGACAGCTGGGAAGGATGTCTATAGCTTTATATACTCACTGGCGGACACAACCGAGTACGCGTAGGTGACGTTGCTATGTATTTTGCATAAGCTCGTTTATACCAGTTTTTCTGGCACTTCAGTGTATATCGGAATGACAAAGCGATCCTTGGACACTAGACGTAAAGATCACGTGCGGAGTGTCAACCAGGACATGCAGAATACAGCCCTCGCCAGAGAAGTCATGCATTCATCGGCCGCTCCTCTATGGAATAGTATTAGAAGAATTGCCCCATACACGAACTTCAAAAAGACTGCCATCAGGGAAACAGTGGAAATACTAACCAGCAAACTAACGTGCAATGATACAGTTTATACTTTCTACTGAACTACCAAGAGCTTGGCATGCGTTATTAAAAGATGGAAACACATCCTATAATTGCGTGATAAAAAAATCGTGTAATATGCTCGTGATGTCACCCACGTTATTTTTGAAAATCATCTTTGTTCTTTACGTGTTCCCATTCCCTGCATTTGTTATGTCTAGCATTGCCTTGAGAAAGCTTCCCAATGGAGCGCAAAAGCTTGGCGAATGTTTGTAGTTAATACGCCACAAAAATAAGCTGATTTAATAAGCTGTATGCGTCTCTTGAGTGTTCACAGTGTGGTGTATTTAGAATTACGTGTAAAGAACTGCTTCTTAAACAATGTGATGAACGCAATTTATTACAAGAATGAAATCACTATTTAATTTACAGAATTTTCCGCAAATGAATCTTGGAACGAGGTTCTAGGAAGTGGTGGTTTGAGCATGCGCATTAGTCCCATAATGGATGCCGACATGGATTACAACAGCTTTCATGCTTTTGCCACTGCAGTCGCTGATGATCTGCCGGCTGGAGGAATTAAACTTTCGGAGCTCGTTTTTCGAATCAATATTCTTCCAATAGGTGGGTATGAGTGAAAATGCAGCTCTGTTGCGCTGATCATTAGAACAAAAGTAAAATGTATGTTAATTGATGTTGTTGAAATTAGTTAATCATTTAGACATATTAAAATAATAGTAACAGTCAACGATGACCTTGCTGTTCTACAAACAATTCAATAGCAGATGCATATGTTATTGAATTTAAAATATAATTTACTCTGTACAATTGTTACAAAATAAAAAAAAAAATTACCTTCAGATAACTTTTACCACGAATACCATTTCACGTACAGTCTCTATTTGAAATAATGCATGGTGTTACCGCTAGGGGCGCAATCATATATGTATCTCCCCTCGAAATCTCTGCTTCTAGCATTCGGATTTTAAACATTCTTTTTGCTTTAGATATAGGTCACAACAATGAATATTATGCATGCATTTTACAAGTTTTTTTTTGGCGAAATTCTTCGTCTTAGGGGAGATGGGTGGATGCAATTCGAAAGCAGAGTGACATGGTGGAGTCCAGCTCAGGACAAACATTTGTGGAAGAAACGTGGGGAGACCTTCATCCAGCAATGGATTGATAACGGTTGACACAGTGGAAATGTTGATGATGATATATATAGGGTGTTTCCAAAATGTTTGGGCTGCCAGGGCCGCGGGTGGCCTAGAGGTCAACGATCGTGACTGCCACGGAGAAGACCTAGGGTTCGATCCCGGGCAGGTACGAACGCTCGAACCACTAAATATCCGCCGTGTGTCGGATGGGCACGTTAAGCCGTCGGGCCCCCGGGTACTCCCCCCGGTAATAAATAAGGGCGTCTTCCTTCCCCTTTCTACCTCGCTTCCGTGTCACTTTCCTATGGGGCATTCTAGCCCAAATCTCCTAGCTTCCTATTTCTAAGGGTTGCTTGAGACCTGTGGTCAAAAACTCCCTTCCTAAAATCCTCTACGTGTGATCTGATCTGATCTGTTTGGGCTGCCCCTGGGATCAGTGGTCTGAGCGATGGCTTCTGACCATTCGTCCGTGATGGGTCCGGGTTCGAATCTCAGTGAGGCACGGATGTTGTGTTTGTCCTACGGTACTGGCTCTCCCCTTCCCTAGAACCAGTGGTCCTAAATTAGGGGTGGGCGACTGCTGTTGCTCACGATGGTAATTAAACCTGATTTCAATCAGAAAGAAAAAAATAATGTTTGGCCAAACTTTCTGAGCATGTTCTACCTCCAATTCTGATGAAAAAATGTCATGTAAACATAGGGCCGAAAACGCTTTCCTACAGAAATTACAGGGTGTATAGTAAAGTCGCTTTCCAGAGGCTTTACAGGTAAATGGAGACTCGTAGCAATCCGGAACCAACGGTATTGGTATAAGTGCCAGAGGTTTCCGAACCTGTCAGCGCCCCAAGCGGCGAATTCACAACCTTAGCTCCCAGAATTGTGGTAGTTAGAGAAAACATGTGAATTACAAACTTAAAAATCATCTTTTGTTTGTAACGAATCAGTCATAGATAGTAGAAGTAACGCGCAAATATTGCTATACACTGCCGAGGCAAAAGTATCTAAGGGCATTTTTAAACAGTGCAATATCTTTGCATTGCAGTCTAGAGATAGGAGAACCTATAAACGGAGGAGAGGAATGCACCGTGACACGCTGGAATCTTCTTCTCGTCCAGTTCATAGGAAATTGCCGGGTTGCTTTAGTCAGTTAACGTTGAGAGAGGGATTCCAATGTCACGATGTATGCTTTCTTCCGTTTAGAGGTCCTGTCATCTGTAGACAGTAATCGAATCATATCACTAAGCTTATGAATGCGCCTGAATACTTTTGCCTCCTCAGTGAACTAGAGATGAGTTCGGGTTCAATTTTAGAAGCCCGGCTCCAAAGGCCTAGAGCCCGGGCCCTGACGTTAATTTCAGAAGTTTGTTCGAGAGGTAAACAAAGTTTACATAACCGAAAGTTAAGTATAGATATATATATATGTCAAAACATTCACCCGCTAGTTGGGGTTAATGTATTCTTCTGTTTGACGGGATAAACATGAAACTGAACAAATTATTTTTGCACTAAATTACTGGCATTATGAGCAAAATGTTTCATGCACTTCTTTCTTTCTTTGCACACTGTACCGTTGACACGATACCTTCGGTTCTGGAAGTTCTGTTTTAAAAAAATCTTTTTGTTTTCATGATGCAAAACATTCCCACTCACTAGCCGAAATGCGTATTTATCATATTTCAACGGTATCACAGATTTGGGAAACATTTTTTTTTTTTTTTTTCAGAAAGTTTAAAAGTGCGCGTGATGTTTTCATAATACAGTGTACATGTATGCAGGGTGGTATTGCTCGCCTGAGTTTATTTACGAGCAAAAAGTTTGTTTTTTGGGTCTAGTTTAAAACCTTCGAGAAAAGTCTAATGTGAAAGATGTTCTTGTATCCTAACTCAACTTCCTGAAATAAAACAAGAATCTAAATCTTTTAAAATTATTTTTTTTTTCCAGATATGGGTTATGTGTACCTGGGTGAAGAAATGACCATAAATATTCGCAATTACATCACCTTGCCTACAGACGACGCCCTCAGGTTCGTTTGGATGTTCGAGAAATCTCCATTTGAAATAGAGCCATTGCCGCCAAATATTCGCGTGAAGGACAGAGGAGAGACTTTAACCATTAGAGAACTTTCTGCAGAGCAGCATGGGATTGTCACTTGTGCAGTCTATTCGCCCACGAATGTTTTTATAGCCAAGAGGAGATTTTCCATTAGAATTCCAGGTAAAATCATAAGTCTTTTGTTGTTGTTGTTTTATTTTATGAAATTACTATATTGCTGATTATTTTAGGAATTAGTCAGAAGTTGTAAAAAACTACTTTTATCCTTCCTCTCAATACTTTTTGAAATAAAATAGAAATAAATACATTATGCAGTCATTCAGAATGGAAAACGTGACCTAATATATCTCATAATATATATATTAATACAAACTATAAAAGCATTGTATAGGAAACAAAATTGATGTGCAATGCTTTTACAAAAACTGAAGATTTAGAAGTTGATGGGGCAAATATAAAGGCAAAGGATGCCTACGTTTATCTTGGGCAACTGATATCAAGTGAAGGTCACATCGTAGAAGAAACTAGTAGCCGTATAAAACGTGGTTGGAGAGCATTTGGGAGAAATAGTACAATTTTCAAAAGGCGGGGTCACATTGGAGAAGAAACTAGTAGGCGTAAAAAACGTGGTTGGAGAGCAATTGAGAGAAATAGTGCAATTTCCAAGAACAGTTAGCCACTTCATCTTAAAAGAAAAGTGTTTAATCAGTGCATTCTTTCAGTTCTTGCTTATGGATCAGAGACAAAAAAGGTTGAAACAGGTTACAGACAACTCAAGCAAGGAGAGATGCACACTTGGTGTAACCAAGAAAAATAAGAAGATGAACTCGTGGATCAGAAAAATGACAATAGCTGATGAAAAAATGGGATGGGCATATTTCTAAAAGAACTAACCACAAGTTAATTACTAGACTGGATTCCAAGTGGCATACTAGACTGGATTCCAAGGGGCATGAACAGACCCAGAAGAAGACAATGTAGGAGATTTTCTCGAAGATATGGATATATTTCTAAAAGAACTAACCACTGTCAGTCAAGTGCATTACTAGACTGAATTCCAAGAGACATGAACAGACCCAAAAGAAGACCACATGGGAGGTGGACAGATTTCTAAAAGAACTAACTACTGCTGGACAAGTGAATTACTGGACTTGATTCCAAGGGACATGAACAGACCCAGAAGAAGATCATGTGGGAGATAGGTAGGTGAAATTCGAATGCATGCTGGAGTGACATAGAGGAAACTGGCTCAAGACAGACAGTTATGAAAAAAATTAGGGGAGACCTACATCTAGCAGTTGATTGATATGTTTGTTGATGATGATGATAATAATATACTCATATATCATATGGTAGTGCAAATATGAATTTCTGCAGCAGTGTATCATATTATTTAGCAGCAAACATAACTGAAAATAAAACTTTGTTGGAGAGCATTTGGAAGAAACGATATACTTTTCAAGAGCAGGTTACCATTATATTTTTAAAGGAAAGTGTTTAATCAATGCATCCTTCCAGTTCTTACTATCTCACTTATGGGTCTGAGACATGAACCTTAACTGGAAAAGGTATCTAGCAGCTGCAAACTACTGAAAGAAGCATGGAGAGGTGCATGCTTAGGGTAACCAGGAAAAATAGAACAAGAACTCATGGATCTGAAAAATGGTAAGAGTGAAAGACATCATGATTAAATGAAAATCCCTCAAACGGCAATGGGCTGGGAATATTCATAGAAGAACTGACCACCATTGGACAGCTGAAATATTTGACTAGACACCAAGAGACAGAAGAAAATCACGTGGGAGATGGGTTGATGAAATTTGAACACATGTTGAAATGACATGGAAGAGATTGGCTCAAGACAGACAGTTGTGACCGAAACTTAGGGAGACCTTCATCCATCAGTGGATCAATAATGGTTGTTGATAATGGCCATGTACAAACTGTAAAACTTCCCATATGAACTTCACGGTTTTCTGCCCGTTTCTTTTGTTAAACTGAGAGTTCAAACTGCATGTTGTCAGAAATCCTGTGAACCTAAACTAACACTTGTTTAATATCATCAGTTTGAGATGCCATTGTTTTTAAATGCCCCCTTCTTAGTAGGCCATAAAAAATGTATGGTACATGAGAAATTGCTAATGATCTATCATGTAAGCTACCTTTAAATCGGTGGCTCATGTGGTTCTGCAAATTACTAACATTTATTCTCTCCATGCAATTGGAATACTAATATTGGTGAACAACTGTTCTTTTATTTGGAGCCTTCCAAGCTTTCTAATGATGTTTAGTGTGGCTTTCGGAAAAGTAACGTTCTAGACTGGATTTCCAAATTTTGGAATGTGGTTTTTTGCACAGTGTATGAAATGAGTGGGGTCCGATGTCCAAAACAGTGTCTCTGATGTGTGAAATATGATGTTATATTGTCTTCATTATGTGGAATATGATGTTGTGGGCAGTGATTCGAGTATGCAGAATTTGTTGTTCTGAACGTCTCCACTGTATAGAATATCAAAACAATGCCTGTAATGTGTAGAACATGATATTCAAAACTGTGTCTTCAATAAGCTAAATATTATGTTCTACACAGTTTCTCCAATGTATGGAATACCATGCTCTAGACAGTATGTCCAATATGATGTTCAAGCCAATGAATCTAATGTGTGGAACATGATGTTATGGTCAATGTCCTCAGTATGTGGAATATGATGTTCTAGACATCGTCTCTAATATGATGTACATAACAATGTCTCTAATTTGTGTGAATCTGTTCTTGACAAATTCTTCAGTGTGTGGAATATGGTGCTTTACTCAATGTCCTCAGCATGTAGAATATGATGTTCTGGAGAGTATCTCGAACACAGTGTTTGAGACAATGGATCCAACGTGTGTTAATACGTTCTTGTCAAAGTCTGTAACGTGTGGAACATGATGTTCTACGCAGCATCTTTAACACGTTCATGATAATTTGTCCAATTTGTGTAAATTTGTTCTGGACAAATTCTTCATATCTGGAACATGTGTTACGAGAAATGTTTTCCATGTGTGGAATGTTATATTCTGGAAAGTGAGTCCAATGTGTATGAATCTGTCCAAGACAAAGTAAAAACAAATGTGTAGAATATGATGTTCTAGACAGTGTCTCCAATATTATGTTCGAGATGGGATTTCCAGTGTGTGTGTCTCTAATGAATGGAATATTTATGATGATGTGAACAATGCTTGCTGTGTGGGCGATTCAAAATACTGGAGACATTATCCACTGTCTGAAATATATACCTTAGGAGATATTGTCACCGCATGAAGTTAGTGATATGTTGACACCTTGGATGCTTTTGAAGAAATCCGGTATCAATGTACAGAATGCAGTGTGTGTGTGTGTGTGTGTGTGTGTGTGTGTGTGTGTGTGAGAGAGAGAGAGAGAGAGAGAGAGAGAGAAAAGAAAGAAAAAATTTAAATAATAATAGAAATCAACATAGCCCAAGAAAGACCTAATATACTTAAAACATAGTTCGAATAAACCTTGGAAACTCTTCCACCACATTGTTTTCTGTCCTCGCAGTTTCATACTCAGGTGTGGCTTCAAATCAGCAGTGATAAAAAAAAATGCTGATTTAACATTACAGATTTCCAACTGAATGCAGATCACTTAGAATTCTTATTATAGAACTTTGTGGTGACACATAGTGTTGTTTAAGGAAGCATAAGGACAACATAATCTGAAAAGTATTATCAATGCTATTTCAGCAGATCTGTTGCATGAAAAACGCTGTAATGCATGTTATATGATCAAAGTTATATACACTAAATGCAATAATTGGGAAGGCAATTGATGGTAATATTCTAGTCTCAGATATATCCGAAGTCACTTGAAGAAAAAAAAAGTTTGTTGGTACCTATGTTTCAAACAATAACAACCAGTCCTTCCCACTTTTCACCACAAGTATGTGGTGAAAATAGTTTGCATTGAATAGCTTATTAGCCAAAACGTATTTCTCATAGCATACACATACAGTTCTGAAAACTACTTTTCATTTTTCAGCTCTTCCAGTGGCAACCTTACAAGCAGTCTTGCACCACAGTGCTGAAGAGTCTTCACCAGTAAATAGTATAGCAACATCTGCTCTGCCGTGAAGATACCGTATTACTCTAGGATGTCTGTGAACATTGTATGTTAAATAGCTGCCATCGTGTGAAACACATTGCACGAACCTAAGGAAAAATCTAATTTATTCCTTGCAATAAATATTATTTAAAAAAAAATTGTATCTATGAGGAAAAGTTTTTACGTAAGAGTGGAATGCATAAAATTGGAAATGCAGCCACATTTCCTGTCAGCTATGGTTTTTCTGTTTTTATGGGAAAAGAAAGTATGTGTGATCTTTCAAAGGAGTAAAAAAAAAGTTCGTCTGTTGAGCTATGTGTGATGCTACACTGTCGTGAAGCTGATTGTGAGACTACTGAACTCTTCAGGTCTGTTCTATTGCATAATAACCCCTCTTTTGAAGATAAGCCCATCAATAGGTTTTTCCATACTTTCAGGGAAGTTGTCTTGCATTTTCTCCTTGTTTGGACCATTACAAATTTCCTTTCCTTTTGGCTACTGTTCAAAATCTTGCATACAGGTCCAACTTGTTGATGGTATGTTCGTGAATTAGCGATAATAACTCACTCGTCTCAATTTCAGTGCATTCAGCCATGGAATTATGCCAATTAAGGAAACCTTAGTGAAAATTTCGTTTTGTATACAAGGTTTTTTTTTTTTTTGTCTCAGTGAATTTACAATTGCCACGTTGATTTTGTATTTAAAACCATGCAGCACATATAATATTTTTAAAGGGAGTGAGACAAGGTGACCCACCATACCTCCCAAGTCATTCAATTATTGAACTGAGAAAACAAGGGGTTAAAGATTAATGAAGATTGTTTAACCCACTTTTGTCTTGCTGATGACAAACTAATTTTTGCCAAGTACCACCACAGTTCTGCAGAGTATGATTCAGGAACTTGCTCTCAAAAATAAAGAAACAGATCTAAAATGAACTTACAGAAAACAAAAATGAAATACAATGGTTTTAAAAAACAACAACAATGAAGATTTAGAGGTTGATGGGCCAAATTTAGGAGACACATGCTTATTATCTACCTTGGACAATAAATATCATGCAAAAAGTTTGTCTTTCCAGGTACGTGTGATGTTGCATTGTCATGAAGCCAGTTACAAAACTTCTGAGCTGTCCAGGTCTATTTTACAGCATAATAACCCTTTTTCTGAAAATAAGTCCATCAATAGGATTTTCTCCACATTTTCAGAGGAGTTGTCATGCATTTTCCTCTGAACCATTATGAACTTCCTTTCCTTTTGGCTACTATTTGAAATGATGCATACAGGTCCAACTCTTTGATGGCATGTGCTCATGAATTACGGAATTTAAATAACTCATGCATCTGAATTTCAATGTGTTCAGCCATGTGTTCATCCTTATTAAAGAAGCCTTGACAAATATATCGTCTTGTGTACACAAAAGTTCTTTTGAAGTAATCTCTTAGTGAATTTACATTATCATGATGATTTTGCATTTAAAAACACACAACACGTATAACATTTTTAAAGGGAGTGATACAAGGTGACCCACCATACCTCCCAAGCTTTTCAATGTCACATTGTAGAATCTGAATGTCATTCAACTATTACACTGGGAAAACAAGGGGTTAAAGATTAATGAAGATCGTTTAACCCACCTTCATTTTGCTGATGACAACAAATTTACCCAAGTACCACCACAGTTTGATTGAAGAACTTACTCATAAAAATAAAGAAACAGAACCAAAATGAATGTACAGGAAACAAAACTGAAATGCCATGTTTTTTTAGAAACCGAAGATTTGGAGGTTGATGGGCCAAGTTTAGAAAAAACATGCCAATATCTACCTTGGACAACAGATGTCAAGCAAAAAATCACATGAAAGAAGAAATTAATAGGCCTAAGAAACTTGGCTGGAGTGCATCTAGAAGATTCAATACAATTTTCAAGAGCAATTTGCTATTATGTTTTAAAAGAAAAGTATTTAATTAGTGCATTCTTCTAATTCTTATTTTTGGATCAGAGAAATGGACCTTTACTAAACACAACATACAAAGGCTGCAGACAACACACACACACACACACACACACACACACACAAAAAGGAAAGATGCATGCTTGGTGCAAAAAAAGAACTCGTAGATCAGGATAATGACAAGAATTATAAGACCATGGTCAAAGAACACCTTCAAATGGCAATGGGCTGAACATATTTCTAAAAGAACTGACCACCATTTAACAACTGAAATAGACTGGATACCAAGGGACAGGAAAGTACTTAGAATTAGAAGGCCATACAGAACACTGGTGAATAAAATTCAAAAGCTTGCTCGAGCATAGACTGACAAGCATAATGCTGGCAGTTCTGAAGAGACTAACTGAACGTGCAGCACCATCTATGAATGGAAGGAAGAGTAAGAAAGCAAGAGTGTTTAATTCAATTCATAATGTACTGCAGAAGTTACGTAGAAAGAATGTTTGCGTATGATCTGAGAACTTTCTAGGTCAAACCGTAATTAGCAAGTGCTCTTATATCAGAAAAAAACAATAAGATTAGTAAGCAGGAAAATGCAAGGGTACAAATATTAATTGATAAAATGACTGTTTGTACCCTTGCATCTAGCAAGAAATGTTGGCTAATCCTGTACGGAATTTTTTTGCCCACTACACATGCTAGAATTTCACCTTCAGAACATTCTTTGAATTTTGTAAATGTGAGCTAATTTATTAAAATATGTGAGTAAAAGAAAAAAGAAGACAACCTTGAAACAGAGTTTAAAACATTTATTTTCTTATTAGTCAATTATCAAAGTACAAGTTACATCGGTGTGTGTGTATGTGTCTGTCTGGTCCCACAAGGGCAGGATTTAGAAGGTATATTGCACAGTTACAAGTTTTTGCAGCTATGGTAACACATTTCCGTATTTACATATTTAATTGTAATCGCATTATCCAGAAAAGGCATTTAACAATTCTCAACAGTTTGAACAAAGGTACCATTATTTGGTCATAACAAAAGTGTTTCTGATAACCTCATATTTACAATATATTACTTTGAACACTTGTGATCTTTGTTTAATACACTATGCATATGCATTTTAAGCTTTGACTCAACTATAAGCACATATTTTAGTAATCTAATATATCTTAACGGAACAGAAAGCAAATACTTTAATCAAAATCATTTCTATTGAGATACGAAAAATGTTGTATATAACACTGAATATATTAATCAAAGATAGAAAAACCACTTATAAAAATTTCTAATTTAATTTACTATAAGTCACATATTCTTTGACATAACGAACATTACAAAAACGGCAGACATTGAGGCTCTGTTTTATTTTTTTTTATCGACCAAATATAAGTAGTTTTATTAAATTTAGAAATTCAGGTGGGGGACAAAATCTTTGGTTTAGAAATATCATCTGATGCTGCTTTCTTCAAGTGTTACTTTTAAACTAAATCCTTAAACACAACAGTCACTACAAGAGATTCCTAAAAATGGTCAACTAGTACAGATACATAATCAGATTCCACACGACTTGAAGTCACACCATCACTGTTGTCAAGAGAAACATTCTGCCATTCAGTAGGATCACCTGAAATAAATTAAATATTATATTTTAAATTGTTTGGAACAATAACTTATTTTTATGATAAATACATAACAACATTCCCACAAATGCATTTTTTTTGTTTACCACTAACTATCATTGGACATTACTTTGACGAATTATCAGTCCTACGCCAACTTCCTCCAGTTTTGCATTTATAAAGAGCACAACTACTCAGCAATGCCACCTGGTGGAAGCTTCTGAATAATGGTCCGAGCTGAGTCTGGGTCCAGGTTCTCATCTCCCTGGAACCAGTGGCACCTATTTAGGGAAGGTTCTTATAACCCTTAGAGTTGCTCACGGTGGTTGTTAAACCCTAATGATAAACAAAGGCTACCTAACATAGTGAGCACTTAATGCTTTTCCAATCATTCATTAATGCTACATCAAAACGCTGGTTAAGTAACCCGTAATAAATTGCCATCGTAATAAATTGCCATCTGTATTTTATGATTACCGGCATAGCACAGTTGGTTAAGTACCTATGCAGTGTGTACGAGGTGGACGTTTATAATGGGTTTTTGAATCCCGGTCCTACCGAGGTTTTCCGCAGATTTCCCGTGTTTGGAGACGCGAGTGCGTGGATGATTCCCTCTGAAGTCGTCCCCGGAACCCCCCCCCCCCAATTCCCGAGGATGCCTGGGTTTACCAGATGAGTGTCGATGCGCTGGTTGTAAAACAATGTAAGATGAATGAAATCTGATGCCCCTCGGCATTCGGCACCTATGGACTTTGTACCTATGGTTCTTGAGGATGATGAAGTATTTTTTGGATGTTCATTTCAAATTAACAAGGTGCCATTGGAAAAATCAATCTTGTGTGTACGGACCTCTTACAGAATCGATTTTTCTTGTCGTTCTTATAATCATATGTTGTATTATATAATACTAGATGAAAGTCCGTCAATAATGACAGGGAAAAATAAAATTTATGATACAGAATTTATTGAGTTTTTGAGTTCCACGTCAATAGATGGTGATGTTGGCTCACAGCTTTCTGAAAATTTCCCGAGCAGTCAGCTATGGAATTTAATACGATGGGCTCTCTGTTATGTGTTTTGTAAAATCGTTAGTCCCTAAATATATAAAACGAGCGAAACACACAGAGTCACGTATGGTAAAAGGTTCGTTTAGCGGTAGCTTACGGTCATCCTACGACCTTGATCACCCGCGATCAACTGGATGGGCTGGTTGCCAGAACTACAATTTGAAGTTGGGTGTTAGAAATGTTGCCAGATTTTAAAAGAGAGATCCAAATAAATGGGATTTGGCGAGGGGTCTCTGAATTGCAGTTTTTGGTGAACAAAATTTCAATGCTCTCTTGGAAACGCAGATAGACCTTGTTGATGAATGGGGCAACTTTTTTGGTTTCTTTCCAAATGGGAACTGCAGATGTGTCTTCAAGGGTTAGTGCAGATAAAGCTGTCTTTGGAAGACCATTGGAAACATCTTTTTGTGTTCACCAAGTCTTGTTTTGATGCTTCGATACGTGCTTCCAATATACACTGAGAGACCAGAGGAAGTTGAAATGGGAATAGCATAAACTCCAGGGGTGTCCAAGGGTGAGAGAGGATCCCTGTCTTTAAGCAGGCACATCATTGCAGAAGGATTTGGTTTCACTGTGAGAGTGTAGCCCATAGTTTTGAAAAGTTTGCACATCTTATAAGAGAAGGATCCATGAAAAGGGATGGAACCAATGAATGGTGGTTTTTCCATTATTATTGGTGAGAGAGCAGACAGATTTTTCAAGTGGGAAATTTCGAGGGATTTTTGAATTGTAGAAGGTGGGAAGTGATGGGCTTCGGCAGTTTTCTTTATGGTGTCAATTTCTTCATTGAAGGAAGATTCAGTGTGGCAGACAATCCTGGCACGATTGACATAAGTTTTAAAGGCTGCAAATTTGTGAGCAGTTGGGGAGTGGGATGAAAATGGGATTATGTTTGCTATTGCAGAGGGTTTTCTGTAGACAGATCTGTTGAGATGATTCCCTTGCCTTGCCAGGTGGACATCCAAAAAGTCAATGCCTTGCTGTGATTCTTCATTGATGGCGAATTTTATTGATGGGAACTTTAGGGATATCTTTTCAAGAAAAGATTCAAGGTCAGTTTTATTGTGTGACCAAATTACAATATATGTTATTGTCGCGTGAAGCCTGAGTTTTAAACCAAAACTTTAGTCCCTATTTCTTCAACATTTCCTTGTATGCAACATTTTTCGTATACACTGACTGTGAACCCTGTATCAATTTCCCTGTTCTTTTCCGTGAACTATTTTTACCTTGACGTCATCAGATCGTCGTATTCTTGATGTTGCCACATACCGATGGCTAAACATCGGTTCAGGTAGTGAACCAAAATTCCTGATGTAAAGTTTTTGTATCTCTAAAGAGTTGACCGTGTGATGTAACGTACCTCTGACGTCATGTGAGTATGATTTGGATTAGGTGACGTCACACCAGCAGCTGTGTTCTTTGTTGCTATGACAACAAAACAAAGTGATATACGCATGAACTGTGCGCATGTAGGTGATGACGTCACCTACACGAAAAGCTAAGCATGACGTCACAGACATTTGTTTCTCGGTTGTTGCTATGACGACTTAAAGAGTGGCACGGAGGAAGGTTCTAGCAAATTATATATTAGGATTAACTTTAAAACGCTGATTATAATTTTTCAACCATAGAAGGTAAGTGTTTCTTTTATCGGAACTGTTTATTTTGTGCTTCTAAGCTTCGTTAAGATCAATATCCCTCTGTAAAGTGTAAAAAGATTCACGCCATATACACTGAGTTAGGTTTGGATTAGGAAACTTCCCCACCTACCGTTTTACGGAGCGATAACGAAGTACCACGTGATGTCAACGTCACTTGCGGTTACTATTGTGCACACCTATCCTCTGTACGTAATCGGGCCGTAGATGACCTAGTGGTCAACGTTCTTGACTGACACAAAGAAATAGTGTTCTCCCTAGATTTTTTTACAGCTGGGTGGCAAACATTTTTAGCTGGATGGTATGAACAACCTCTTCCCCAATCGAGAAAAAAAAAATATATTTTGCTTAATATTATTATACTTAAGCATCTTGAGCAGTGTGGTAGGCATTAATGTAGCATAACATGATAAACAACAGCAGAAAGTTGTACATAAATGATAAAAAAATGAATACTTATTAATAAATCATATTTAAGACAGTTTCCTTTAATATTTATGGTGTATTTGGGAATAAGTTTTCAACTCTTATGTGCATTGTGAAAAACATTCATTACAGGAAATTTAGCTGCGCCTGCCACCCAGTAAAAAGGCTCTAGGGGGAACACTAAGAAATCACACAATCGACCTTAGGTAGGAATGAACTACTAAATATCCTCCGTGTGTCAAATGGACACGGTATGCCATTAAACCCAGGTACTGCCCTTCTCTCCCCCCCGTCGTAAATAAGGGCGTCTTCTTTTCTCCCTTTCTACCTCGCTTCCGTGTGACATACCTGTAGGGCGCTCTAGCAGAAATCTCCTAGCTTCCTACTTCTAAGGGTTGTTGAAGACCAAGTAAACCAAGGTGTTATCAGGTAGGTGTTCCTAATGCAAAGTTAACTCAGTGTACACCGATCAGCCAAAACATTAAAACCACCTACCTAATATGATTTAGATCCTTCTCTCTCTGCTAAAAAGCTCTCACCTGATGAGACATAGATGTTGGTAAGTGTTTCTTGATATTTGGTACCATGACTACAACAGAAGATTCCACAGTTCCTGTAAATTACGTGGATGCTGCTCGTACTTTTTCCTCCAACTCAAACCACAAGTGCTCGATGGGATTCATGTCTGACGAATTGGGGGGCCATGGCAATAAACGAAATTCCTCTTCATATCCTGGGAACCATTCCTGAACCTTCTTCAGAGTGTGGCATGCAGCGTTGTCTTGTTGAAAGACACCATCTTCGCCAGGGAATAGAATCACCATAAAGGAGTGTACTTGGTCAGTCATGATGTTCAGGTACATGACAGCTGTCTGAGTTCGCTCTTCAAGAATAATGGGTCGAAGTGTTCCTCAAGAAAATATTGCTCAGACCATCACACTCACTCCAGTCGCCTGGATCCGTCCCACAGTGCATCCAGGTCAGAAGGCTTTTGGGGTAAACTTCGCAAACGAGCTCTTCTGTCGACATGGTGTAACAGAAAACGGATTCACCTGACCATGAGATCCTCTGTGAGTTTTCTGTGGTTCAATGTCGATGATCACATGCCCAATGCAAGCATTGACGATGGTGATTGGCTGTGAGCATCGGCACATGAATGGGTCCGCGGCTGAGGAGACGCATAACCAAGAGTGTACGATGAACTGTGTGTTCGGACACGTTGGGGTCTTTCACCACAACTGAAATTATGGGTAATGTCAGCCACAGTAGCCGTCCTGTTGCTACGGACAAGACGAGATAGTCTGCGCTGACCTCTGGCAACAATGAGTTCGGGAGTCCGGCCCACGCCTTGAAGTGTCATCTGTTTCAGACCACCTTTGATAGGTACTAACTAGTGAATAGCGGGAGTAATCTACCAGCGTCGCTGTTTCGGTGATGTTCTTACCAAGGCATCTTGCCATAATGATCTGGCCTCTGTCGAAAAGATAAATCCTTTGCTTTTCCCATGTTGAGATGAAATGATATACTGACAGAGAGCTCTGACCGAGGTATTATAAACCAATGAGCCATTACATTATGACTACATACATAGTAAGTTGTAGGACCCCCTTTAGCCTGCATCATTCAATGAGGTGGTTATAGGTATGTTGGGGTATCTGGTACCATAATATCAACAGCAGGTCTTCCAGGTCCCGTACATTTTGGGTGGTGGTGATTTAGCGTGCACTCGCTTTTCCAAGTCGAACGACAAATGTTCGATTGGGTTCCTGTCAGGTGAATTTGGAGGCCAGGGTATTTAACAGAGAGTCACCAGCATGTTCTTTGAACCACTCTTTGGCGATTTTTGCAGTGTGGCATGACACATTCTCGTATTGGTAATGGCCATCACCCACAGGGAAAACAGTTGCCATGAATGGGTGAGCTTGGTCCGCAACGATGTTCAGATACCTGACAGCTGTCAGGAATTGTGCTATTGGGATAATGGGGTCTAAAGTATCATAACAAAACATCGCCCACAGCATAACACCGCCGCCACCGGTCTGTTTCCACCCAACAGTGAATCCAGGTGCCATAGCCTCCATTGGTAATCAGCATATCCACGCTTGGCTGTCTATGTGATGCACCAGGAATCTTGATTCGTCAGACCAGGTCACTTTCTTCCAATCATCCACGGTGCAATCTTGATTATCTTGGGCCCATTTCATGCATTGCTGGCAACGACGTGCAGTGAGCATGGGGACCCGGCTGGGTCTTCGGCTACCCAGCCCCATGCAGAGAAGGCTGTGATGAACTGTGTGCCGTGACACATTGTCCTGATCACCACTCTTGTAGTTGTGGGTGATTTGTCGCGCTGTAACCCCACTGTCGCTGTGAACAATGCGCGACAGTCTCCACTGCCCACTTGCATCAGTGAGCTGCAGACGACACATGCTGGACGATGGTACATGGTTTGGCTATCTGTGCACCACTTTTGTTAAGCGGCACGTGAACAACTCACAAGCCGCGCCGTTACTGAGATCGTAGTTCTGAGGAGCTGTGACATCACAATTTGTCCTTTATCAAACTCTGATAAATAGGCAGCTTTTCCCATTACGACTCCGAACACTCTACTAACCGAAATCTGGTCCTTGGGTTGTATATATACTGCTCCGTAAACTTCACCTGCGCCACCATTCAGTCTCCAAGGTGTGCTCATTTCTCTTGGCTGGAGATGGTCATAATGTAATGGCCCATCGGTGTGTGTGTGTGTGTGTGCATATATATAAATACACTGACGGAAAAAATTCCCAACACCAAGAAGGGGTTGTGCTAGATAAACGACAGTTGGTAGGCGGTGAGAGTACATCTGTAAGATGACGTCTATACAAATTTCGCGCTCGGCGCATACGTGTGGTGCTAGTAGCGCACCTCGGAACATGCAAAGCAGGTTTGCTGTAAATACGCGCTTTAACGTTCGTGAGCGTTAGTTATCGTTGAGATTCGACGTAGAGTGTTGATGTTAGTCCAGAATGCCTTTAAGAAGACGAAGAAGCCATTATTAACAGCTCACGGAGTTTGAACGAGGTCGTGTAATAGGGCTACGAGAAGGTGGATTTTCTTTCCGCAATATTGCAGAACGACTTGGCAGGAATGTAGCCACTGTGCATGATTGTTGGCAGCGGTGGTCAAGGGAAGGTACTGCCTCAAGAAGACCGGGTTCCGGCCGGCCACGTGGCACTACTAACAGAGAAGACCGCAGTGCACGGCGTATGGCCGTGGCGCATCGTACTGCGTATGCGGCAGCAATTCGAGCAGCAGTTGCCACCACAGTGACACAACGAACTGTTACAAATCGGTTACTTGAAGGACAGCTACGAGCCAGACGCCCTGCAGCGTGCATTCCACTTACTCCAAACCACTGCCGTTTGCGACGTCAGTGGTGTCAAGCCAGAGCTCATTGGAGGACGGAGTGGAGATCTGTTGTGTTCTCTGATGAAAGCCGGTTCTGCCTGGGTGCCAGTGATGGCCGTGTGTTGGTTAGAAGGAGGCCAGGTGAGCGCCTGCAACCAACCTGTCTGCGGCCGAGACACACTGGACCTACACCTGGAGTTATGGTCTGGGGAGCAATTTCCTATGACAGCAGGAGCACTCACGTGGTTATCCCACGCACCCTGACGGCACTGTTGTATGTCGGTCTGGTGATTCAACCTGTTGTGCTGCCATTCATGAACAGCATTCCAGGGGGTCTTTTCCAACAGGATAACGCTCGCCCGCATACCGCTGTTGTAACCCAACATGCTCTACAGAGTGTCGACATGTTGCCGTGGCCTGCTAGATCACCAGATCTTTCACCAATCGAGCACGTATGGGACATCATTGGACGACAACTCCAGTGTCACCCTTAACCAGCATTAACCGTCCCTGTATTGACCGACCAAGTGCAACAGGCATGGAACTCCATCCCACAAACTGACATCCAGCACCTGTACAACACAATGCATGAACGTTTGCGTGCTTGTATTCAACATTCTGGCGGTTACACCGGTTATTAATGTACTAGCATTTCACATTTAAAATGGCTCTTCTCGCGCTTACTTTAAGCTGTGATCTTGAAACCTTAATCGATTAAATATGTTACCCATACAAATGTATTGCCGCCATTTCATTCCTCTACAACTATTTTTTCGTGGTGTTGGGATTTTTTCCGTCAGTGTATATCAATTGCAACCTTGGCAGGTTACATTGATCAGACACTCACATATTTGCATGATGCAGAGGTGGTTTTAATAATTTGATTGATCAGTATATGTACAGCAATAACCACAATGAAATCAGTAATGCGCTTTTAACCACATCAGACAAAGCTCAAAATTTCAGCATCAAGAGGAATTCTATCGCTGCAGCACCAACTATTCCCGAGGTTTATTACAATACAGAGAAGACATAAGTTTATGTAAACTTGTAATTTTTAATGAAAGCACAAGATAAAACCTTAAGCGCCAGATAAAGAACTATATTACCGCTTGGTGTGTCACTAGATTTCAATGCGAAAGACCAACTGTCTGGAGTAATTGAGGCACAGTGAGGCAGACGTAATTCTATGGGAACATTAAACTTCAAGCCATGAGGACCGCACATCACCAGAGGACTAAGTAGAGTTTCACCTGAAAAAAAAAAAGGCACTGATGAGCGAAAATTGCAATTGAATACTACTTACAAAATTATGATAATTCTACTCAAGTTTCTCATCGCCCGGGCAGCCGAGTACTCAGAGGCAGGGCTGTTACTAGACTTTGGTTGGGGGTTAAAAAACATTCCGCAGCAAAAATGTAATCTATCCATCTGGGCTGTAAGTAGACTTTTGTTTCGGGCTGTTTTTTTTTTTTAACTATTCCACAGCAAAAATCCATTAAAAAATACACTCTTTAGTTTTTTGTATATTAGTATTAGTAAGCGAGTAACGACATATGAATATACTCAGCATTAACAGAAAAATAAACTGAACAATACGAGACAAATATCACATGAAAACAACAAGATTACACAAGAGACGGGATGAAAGCAAGTACAGTCTGAAAAATGAAACTTATAAAAAGATTTGAAATCTCCGTCAGGAAGTGGATTTTAGAAACTCCTATAGCGATAGATGAAGCCACCATACCAAGAGACTTTGACGTTGAATTGGCCGTCAAATAGTTGCTATCACAGCAACTATTAGAAGGCCAGTTGCCATTTTTTGTCTTTCTTAACATGATAAATAAGCGATCTTAAAAATGCCTAATAATAGAACAATTCCGATTAATAAAATGCCAGACACAGAGTTTCCTGTTCTATAAATTTGTTACTGTTGATCAGGGGGTATAGTGAGAAAAAAAAATGTCCTTCTGAAGAAAGGTTTATCAAAGAAAATAACAGGAACAATTTGTAAAAAAAAATGAAAAGAAGATAATGGTGACTCCTGTTGATCTAACTTAAGCAACAAATTTTTTGCCAAAAAACTGGGGGAAGGGGCGGCTGGAAACCCCTCCCCTGGATACGGCCATAGGCAGAGGCGATGGTTACATGCTGACCTTCCGAGTTGGGCCCGCAAATGAGGAATGGGTTTGCCTTTGTCTTGCAGTGCCATCTCCATTTCTTCTTCAGCCCAAAATTAGGGTCGGGCGATTCCACAGGAGGTCGTCGAAACCCTGAAACAAAGTATACACACAACTCACTGCCTTTGTCCACTAGCCATGGACTGATTAGTCGCTTAGCCACCCCTGCACCCAAGGGGTCAAAGAGCATAGGTTTCTTACTAGTCGTCTGAGATGGTACCGGATAAGGCATGGACGGTATGCTTGTCTTATGGCGCTGGATCTCTCCATTTCCTGGAACCAGGGACCCCAATTAGGGACGGGTGACTTTTGTAGACCTTAGAGTTGAGCATGGTGGTTGCTAAACTTCCATAAAAAAGTGGTGGCTTACATCAATTGGTCGCGGACAAATTGAACGTATATGGCAACTATTCATAGAACAATCAGTCGCATGCGGTTTCATCTTGCTACCTCGGTTGCAGAGCAGTCTGATGGGTTTGTGCGGATTTGTCAAAGATATTAGCAACTGGTGACCCTAAATCTGGGACGTTCAGCTCCGTATTGCCTTAGATGCTCATGGGGATCATTTAACCATGAAAAAGAAAAATCGGAAAAGAAATTCGTCGCTGATGTGACCTGTTTGGGGACAAATTCGTGTCACTTCTAAAACCGTTTTACCACAAAAATCCCTCTGTGAGCCAACCTGGTGGTCTAAGTGCTAGCTTCTGATCATTCCTCCTAGGTGTCTGGTTTCGAATCCCGGTGAAGCATGGATGGTATCTTCACCTTACGGCACTGGCTCTCTTCCATCCTTGGAGCCAAATACCCTAAATTAGGGACGGACAACTGCTTATAGCCTACTAGCTTTACTACCCGGCTTTGCCCGGTACGGAATGCATGGAATCTGTAGAATCAAACGGACCAAAAGCATTACGAATTATTTAACACACGTCCAGGAGACACAGCATTAGAACACTGACTGAACAAAATTCGTTAACAATTTGTTATCGATGATCAAATGCATCACGGGTTTTCAGTTTTAGACGTCTTTGAGGCGCGAATCTCTGGGATAAAAAAGTTAAAAACTTATCTTTGCGAATATTTTATGAAACTGGCTGAAATTTTAATGAACATAAATCGTTATTAGGAACATGACCTCCAAATTTCGCCTGAATCGGTAAATAACTTTTTAAATTAGCCGTAAAAAAATTATTAACTGTTTCTGCATATATATTTCTGTTTACCGATGAATTAAAAATTCCATGCCTATTTCAAAATGTTTTGACCGGATTCCGGTGAAATTTTGAGGAACTCCTCTTATTACCAATTCGTGTTGTTAACCAAAATTTCAGCCCGTTTCGTTAAGATTTCGCAAAGTTCGTTTTTGCACTTTTTTATGCACTGTTTCTCAAAGAATAGAAACACCTGTGGATTAAGGCAGTCATGTGATTTCAGATTTGGAACAGATAACGATGACATGGCAACCGACGCTGACTTTATTGCTTATCTTATTAATTAATTCATAACTCGCGAACAGAACAACTTAGAAATCTTAAAATAGTTGCGTTGACCTAGAAATTCCAGTATTAATAAGCTATGCAAATTTCATGATGCCACAGTTTGGCGTTCGAGAGTTTTTTGCTGCTTCAGACAAACAGACGTTTTGTGTTTTATATATAAGATTTTTTGTTGCTCATGGTGGTCATTAACACCCCTTTAATAAATAATAAAAAAAAAACTAGCGCAAGATTCGAAATGTATCTGTCTGCCAGTCTCTGACCCTCTGCAGAAAAGATACATTCCCTTTCAAACGTTGGATTGAAGAAAGTTTTTTCTTTTTTTTTTTTTGGGGGGGGGGGGGGAATTAACAACCACCGTGAGCAACTCAGTGGGCTATAAGCAGTCACCCATTCCTAATTTAGGGCCACTGGTTCCAGGAAAGGGAGAGAGCCAGGGCCGTAAGACAAACACAACATCCATGCCTCACCGGGATTCAAACTCAGGCCCATCTCGGAAGAATGGTCAGAAGCCATTGCTTAGGCCACTGGGACTGCGAAGAAAGTCTTCGTTCAAGAGGTGAAGCATGTGAAGTAGTCTGTTTGTATGCCTGTTTCTCAGTAGAAAGCATTATTCTTGCACCTAAAAATGGGACTGCTTACAAAATTTACGCGTTTGATAAAAGAAAGCATGTGTGCTAGATTTAAGACTTATCTATCCTTCTGTTTAACCATAAGCCAAATGGAGAGATAGCTAGATGAACAGGAGACGAGGTGTCTCTAAAATTTTGTGCATATGCTTTGCTCTAGGTGACAGAAACAAGAAAGAATTTCTTCAATCTAACATTTAAAATCGCAGTTAACATCCTTCCAGGCAGGAAAGCAGGCCGGCAGACAGACTAAGGGCAGTAGCAAATCCAGTGTGTATGTGGATGGAGAGTGGTGTGATCCCCCCCCCAACAGATTTTTCCTTTTAAAATGTCCAAGACCGTAAATATTTAATGCATTTATTTTTGTAAAATTACAGTAATAAACATACAGATTTTCGTGAAGGTTTTCATAACGATTAAAATTCGCTGTGAATTTGGAGATTAAATGTTTTGTTTTAGTTTCATTGAGAGAGAGAGAGAGAGAGAGAGAGAGAGAGAGAGAGAGCCCAGGAAGAAAGAAAAAACGTGTTTCAGAGACAGAGGTAGCTGTAAGCATAAAAAAGAATTTCACTGATCATGAAAGGCAATGGGTGTGGTCGTTTGATGTAATATTTCCACAAACTTAATGAGCAAAGATAGCCAGTAAGACAATGATTGACACTGGAATGATTTGATGAAGTGTGGTAAGTGGAAATTTCTTTCAAAAGAAATTATTCATTACTAAAGAATAAATGAATAATCGGTCATATTGCTTAAGAATGGTTCTGTAACCAGGGAATCATAGATTTAACAAGACTAAACTGTATTAATCCTTTTGAATATGGTGAGTTTAAATCATCTCCCCTTTTTTTAGTGCTTATTTGGAGACAGCTCCCCCCCCCCCCCGTGCATCTGCGTTAATGACGTAAGACTCTCTCTCTTGTCTCTTAGCTGTCCCATGCAAAAAAACAGCCGAGTTCGGTTTTATGACTTAACTTTTCTACGAGGGAGTAATGGACAATGACCTTTGTGGGAGGCATCAAGAAATTCTGTCATCTTACGGAGGGAGTTTTCACAGTTGGTCGAAAAGCTTCTGATAAGCTAGAGGGGTTAGCAGCAGAGAGAAGGCAAAGAAAAGTAAACTCAATCGCGATTTGTGCGTCTTGTGCTCAAGAACAGTTGTTTTGCAAGGTTACTTGATGTCTGGTGTCGATCCCTCTTGGGCTGTAGGAGCAGATAGTGGTCCTCACTGGTGGTGGTCCTTGGTGGAAGACCACCACTAGTCTTTTGCACAGCTGCACCTGTAATCCTGAAGGCCGACCACACACTTGAAACGACATTATGGGCGATGCGAAAGTCTTGGGCCTCACTCATCACAGTTTGCTCCTCTTTGAGCCTCCCAATTATTCAACCACGAGTAAATCATCACATTTGTTCCTCTTTGAGCCTCCCAATTATTCGACCACGAGTAAATCATCACATTTGTTCCTCTTTGAGCCTCCCAATTATTCGACCACGAGTAAATCATCACGTTTGTTCTACTTTGAGCCTCCCAATTATTTGATCACAAGTAAATCATCACGTTTGTTCCTCTTTGAACCTCCCAATTATTCGATCACAAGTAAATCATCACGTTTGCTCCTCTTTGAGCCTCCCAATTATTCGATCACAAGTAAATCATCACGTTTGTTCCTCTTGGAGCCTCCCAATAATTCGACCACGAGTAAATCATCACGTTTGTTCCTCTTTGAGCCTCCCAATTATTTGACCGCGAGTAAATCATCACGCTTGCTCCTTTTTAAGCCTCATAATTATTCGACGACGAGTAAATCATCAGGTTTGCTCCTCTTTGAGCCTCTCGACCACGAGTAAATCATCACGTTTGTTCCTTTTTGAGCCTCCCAATTATTCGACCACGAGTAAATCATCACGTTTGTTCCTCTTTGAGCCTCCCAATTATTCGACCACGAGTAAATCATCACGTTTGTTCTACTTTGAGCCTCCCAATTATTTGATCACAAGTAAATCATCACGTTTGTTCCTCTTTGAACCTCCCAATTATTCGATCACAAGTAAATCATCACGTTTGCTCCTCTTTGAGTCTCCCAATTATTCGATCACAAGTAAATCATCACGTTTGTTCTACTTTGAGCCTCCCAATTATTTGACCACGACTAAATCATCACGTTTGTTCCTCTTTGAGCCTCCCAATTATTCGATCACGAGTAAATCATCACATTTGTTCCTCTTTGAGCCTCCCAATTATTCGATCACGAGTAAATCATCACGTTTGTTCTACTTTGAGCCTCCCAATTATTCGACCACGAGTAAATCATCACATTTGTTCTACTTTGAGCCTCCCAATTATTTGACCACGAGTAAATCATCGCGTTTGTTCCTCATTGAGCCTCCTAATTATTCAACCAAGGGTAAATCATTACGTTTGTTCCTCTTTGAGCCTTCCAATTATTCGACCACGAGTAAATCATCAGGTTTGCTCCTCTTTGAGCCTCTCAATTATTCGACCACGAGTAAATCATCAGGTTTGCTCCTCTTTGAGCCTCTCAATTATTCGACCACGAGTAAAATCATCAGGATGTTTTCGACGGGCCATTTCGTTATCTCTAGCACACAAGAAACACAATCCAACGCCTGTAACACTTATGTACACAGTCGGGTGATTTTTGTTCGACTGGTACTATGAACTGCACCAGCATGTTTTTTTCTCATGCCAACCAAACCACACGTCCTGCTTCATTATTACACATGTGCCTACACATGGTGCTGAGTTATTTTGTGTTTGGGTGTTGCTGTTATTCACGGCATTATTTTACTTTTTCCACTTCGTCTTTAAGTGCACACCAGTGTATAAACCAAAATGCCAAAATGCATTTTTCACAACCTAATTATATATAAACCAAAATGTGAAAATACATTTTTCGCAACCTAATATATAAATCAAATTGCAAAAAGACATTTTTCACAACCTAATACACCTATAAGCCATTACATTATGACCACCCCCAACCTAGAGAAATGAGCGCGCCTGGAGACCGAACGGTAGTGCAGGTGAAGTTCACAGAGCAGTATCTATACAACCCGTGGACTGGATTTTGGTTAGTAGTGTGTTCGGAGTCAGAATAGAAAATGCTGCCGCTTTATCGGAGTTTGATAAAGGACAAATCGTGATGGCATGGCACCTTCGAACTACGGTCTCGGAAACGGCGCTGCTTGTTCACGAGCCGCTTTAGAGTGTACATATCAAAAGTGGTGCACAGATGGCCAAACGACGAAACGTCGTCCAGCCGTATGTTGACAGCAGCTCATTGATGCCAGAAAGGAGCAGAGATTGCTGCGCACTGTTCACAGCGATCGCAGGGCCACAGTGTGACAAATCACCCGCAGCCACAACTGTGGTGATCAGGACAATTTGTGACAGCACACAGTTCATCACAGCCTTCTGCGCATGGGCCTGGTTAGCCGAAGCCCCAGCCAGGTCCCCATGCTTACTGCACGTCATCGCCAACAACGCATGAAATAGGCCGAAGGTAATCGAGATTGGACCGTGGATGATCGGGAAGAAAGTGGACTGGTCTGACGAATCGAGATTCCTGGTGCATCACGTAGACAGCCGAGCGCGGATACGCCGATTACCAACAGAGGCTATGGCATTTAGATGCACTGTTGGGCGCAAACAGACCGGCAGCGGCGGTATTATGCTGTGGGTGATGTTTTCTTGGGACACTTTAGGCTCCATTATCCCAATAGCACACTCCCTGACAGCTGTCAGGTATCTGAACATCGTTGTGGACCAAGTTCAACCATTCATGGCAACAGTGTACCCTGCTGGTGATGGCCATTACCAATAGGATAATGCACCATGCCACACTTCGAGAATCGTCAAGGACTGGTTCGAAGAATATGCTGGTGACTTTCTGTTAATGTCCTGGCCTCCAAATTCACCTGACATGAACCCAATCGAACATTTGTGGTTCGACTTGGAAAAGCGGGTTCACGCTAAATCACCAACACTCCAAAATGTACGGGGAACTGAAGGACCTGCTGTTGACATTATGGTACCAGATACCCTAAGATACCTATCGCCACCTCATCGAATCGATGTCTCACCGAGTGGCCGCTGTTTTACAGGCTAAAGGGGGTCCTACAGCTTTTTATGTAGGTGGTCATAATGTAATGTCTCATCAGTGTAAACCTTTTGATGAGACCATGTATGTCTTAGCGCCCATTTTCTTAAAATAAGAACATAATTAAAATGGTATCAACACTTTACAAAGCGTTATCATCATCTGGCACAAAAACTGTATGACACATCACGTGTTTGAGAAATTTTTAAATTGTAAAAACACAGCAGTACCAACAAAAGTTACGTTTTTAAAACTGTTTTAATTTCCAAATGTCTCTTACCCTTTTCCTTGTCGAGAGGTGGAAGCATGTTAGTGTCTTGACATACTTTGAAGTATATTTCATGCTCTTCTCCTTCGGAAATGGCGCCTGGAGGGATAATGATCGTTACTCCCGTTTCTTTTGAGGAGAGGACGCCACCAGAGCTCCCAAACACACCCTGGGCAGTGGCCACCACACTGTGAGTTGCATTAGGCGATTCCAGCGTGTACCTCCTGCAAACATTTTAATATTTTCTGATAAAATATGTTATATTTCGGAAATTGGTGAACAAAACATAATCATATTTTCAGGCAACACAACAGCACACCTCTGCCTGCACAGACAAGGTCGGATTAAGGGAGGGGTCTATAGGAGGCCTTGGGGTTCACAATGACACCATGACCAAGGACCCAGGAGACATGCCTGAGCAAATAATAGACACATAGAGAGAGAGAAAGAGGTATTTATAAAGAAGTTTCACTTTTGTTTAGTATGATTTCCACTTGGTCAGAAACAGAGGCTTTAGGACAAATAGACTCCAAGGCAGTGATTCACCAAGGGTAAAGGTTTCATGTTGCTGTGTACAGCAGAGCCAGCGACAGAGTTTCAGCCACCCACACATCCTAATTTGCACTTGGAACCATTATTAGTCAAAGTCCCCTGTAGCTTCACTTTGCATTACAAAAAAGATGCACTAAGAAAATTATACAAGGCTAAATCATTTGAAAATCCAAGATAAAGTCTAGGAATAGTAAGTTTTTAACTGATGTTCATATGAGAACAATGGAAAATACAGTTGCTTGTAATAAAAACTCTGCAGATATAATTTATGACTACTAAGCTTGCGGTGTTAAGATAAAATAATAATAACAAAGTTTCGCACAATAAAATGTTTATTATACATCGACTATAGTTTTGCAGAGTGTTTGGCATTATTTCGTCCTGAGGAAGCCGAGCCAAACGCTCTGCGAAACTATAGTCGATGTATAATAAACATTGTATAGGACGAAACGTTGTTATTATTATTCTAACTCTGCAGATAATTTATTAGTTCGAAGAATGCACTACGTATTAATTATCACAAGCATATTGCTACGGTTTCGTGTTTTAACGGACTTCAAAATGATTCCCCGTGACAATTCTTTGAGGGCCCACACAAATGCCTTAGCCTAGGGGCCCCACTAAGTCCTTAATCCAACTCTGCGCACAGGGCACTACATCAAATCATCGTCTTTGCAGCGCTTCTTTTTCGATATATTGTATTATTATGAACATTACAGAACATCCAAATGAAAGACGAACTACCTATGCATTTTAATAGCAGCAGGTGAAGATGCTTGTATTGTAACGTCAGTATCCAGTCGTGATGTAACTCCTACTTGTGTTTTTTAAGCCAGAACGTACACGCTGTGTCCCAAAAGTTTCAGGATTGGTTTTGTATGCGTTACTACTTGCGCCATCCATTGGTCATCGTTGGAACTACTCAGTGTCAAATATGAACTGGCTCCCTGCCAAGATTCAGCAGTTTGCACTAAACAGTTCTGCACGAAAGTAGTGTTTAAGTCGGTGCAGTAAAATCTCCTCGTTAGTGGATTCAAGTATTGAGCAAACGGTGACAAGCAAATTTCGTTTTAAAGTCGGAAAATGAGCAACTATACCAGTTGCAATAGTGCCTGCAGATCAAGCGCTATTACGGTCCAAAAATACTTTTTTTTTTTTTTTTTTTGCTGGCATGCACGATTCTGTAAAGGGCGAGAGGATGTTCAGGATGACGTAAGGGGCGTTCTGCCCACCCAGACTCGTATGAAATCCAAAGTTCGGCAGCTGCTAATGGAAAGTCGTCGCATGTTCCTCCGAATGATTGCAAACGAGTTTCACATTAGAGTTCTCTACAGGCCGGGCCAAATTGACCCATTCTTTTTATCGCAATGGTAAAGAAAGGGTCGTGTTTCCTGATTTCCTGGCCTGTTTAACTGTTTCTACTTTACTTCCATGACATACACTGAAGAGCAATTGAATTAGAGACAGCTGGCGTTATGCAAATGTGGCGCTGTGGGCGGCCCTGTAAACGGAAACGACATGATTTATGCAGCGATCCGTCAATATAAGGAGTGATGCGACGGGAATCAGTAAGAGTCGGAAGCAGTATGGGTAAGACGAAGGATCTGAGCGCATTTGATCGCGGGCAAATTGTCGGGGCCAGACGAATGGATCACTCCGTCTCGGAAGTCGCGCAGGCACTGGGATTTTCACGAGCCACTGTGTCACGGGTGCACCGTGAGTACATCGAATCCGGTAAAACCATCCCTGCAAGGGCCAACTGCCGTGGACAACAGCGTGTGGATGAGCCGGGTCATCGTCGGCTAGCTCGCATTGGAACAGCGGATAGACGGGCCACAGTGCAAGAAATCACTCGGCAATTTAACGCTGGTGCATAAAAACGTGTAAGCAGCCACACCATCCAGAACCATCTCCTCGCTATGGGGTACAGAAGCCATCGTCCTACGAGAGTACCGCTGCTGACCGCACATCACAGGATGCGAAGATTAGCATGGGCGCGGGAACATCGCCACTGGACCCTAGACATGTGCGAAAATGTTACCTGGACTGATGAGTCGAGATTCACGTTGGTACATGCGGATGGCAGGATACGAGTACGGCGCAAACCACATGAAGCGATGGATCCTTCTTGCCAGCAGGATACTCTTCAAGCTAGTAGGGGTGGCACTCTCGTCTGGGGACTGCTTACGTGGACTGAAATGGGACCCCTGGTACGTGTGACATTGTCCCTCACAGGTCAACGTTACCGGGATATTCTGGACGACCATTTGCTCCCGTTCGTGCGTCTTCAACATCCCACTGGGGACCTCATCCTGCAACAAGACAATGTAGCTCCCGAATTGTATCGGAATGGTTGGATGAGCACTCCACCGACGTGACTTCGCTTCCTTGGCCAGTTCACGTGACCCCAATCCCATCGAGCACATCTGGGATGCCATCGAGAGAGATGTTCGAGGCTCTGACTACTCCATCAAATCTTCGTGAACTGTGGGAGCTTGTTCAGGGGTCGTGGATCCGTATGGCTTCCCAACACTTCCGGTGTCTTGTCGATTTCATGCCGAGACGAATCGCCGCCGTCATCAGGGCGAAAGGTGGTGCTACACGCTACTAGACAGCTCTTCAGTGTAGATTGAAAATTGCACTTCGTACCCAGGGCGTAATCACAGGCGAGGAGAAGCCCTCACATTGTTCTTACCATCTGTAGGTATATAGATGGTAAAAACAATTTTGGGCTTATTGAGAACAAAACGATTCGAGCCCAAGTGAGTGTGCGTGTGTGTGTTGCATGGAGTGGGGGACGGAGGGTGCCCACAATGGGATAGTGTGTGTGTGTTTCTATAAGAGAGTGGGAAGACATCGATTGTATCTCCTATTCATATTCTGTATAGGAATTGACTTTTGTAGTGTTACTGCTTGCTAGTTCAGAGAAAGAGATATTTTTAATGCGCTAAGTCTTCTTTTTGTCTCTCTCTTTAAAGGCTATATTCTTTAATAATTGCCAAAGCAATGAAATATGAGATGTTTCGAAAATATTTAAGTCTTATATTCAACTAAATATTTTCAAAACATCTCACATTTCATTATTTAATTTTCACAATTTCATAAAATACAATAGAAAGGCAAAATAATACAAAATAGCAAATCACGGGCCGGGCCTAAATAATAGCTGCGATTGACAGGTTGGGCCGAGATCACCAAATAAGGCCCGTGCAGATCTCTACCTCACATAGTTAAGGTTACTGTGCGTTTTGATTATTGTCGAAGATTTGAAAAAAAGAAAATTGCACTTCGTACTGCAAGCACTGACGTCGGAGCAGGAGGAGGACAGAGTTGCTGCCTGTAGGAATTTGATTGCGATTGAATTTGATTGATAACGAGTGATCCAGATTAAAAAACAAAAGGACAATCAGCTTCATCGGTTGAAGAAAATCCACCAACAGGGAAGAATCTTGCATTCCAAAAGTCTCGAACCAATTGATCGAGTTTTTTTTTTTTTTTACCAAGGTGTTGTGTATATTTAATTTCTAGAAGAAGGGCAGACATTTAACTTGGAATTTTGCAGACAAGTGATGGACAGATCTGAAAACGATTCCGTGCGTTAGGCCGGATACGGCCGAGTCAGGTGACTGGTTCTTACTTCACGACAATGACACACATCGCGACTATCGTCATGTAGTTTCTCACACAGAAGGGCGTTACAGAGCGTCACCATCCCCTGTATCAGCCCGATTTTGCATCTTCTGATTATTTTCTTTTCCGAAGTGATTATTTCCCACCTAAATGCAGTTTGACAGTGCACGGAAAACCTTCCAATAGCAAAGTAGTCTCTTCATTTCCTGGAAACAATGGTTCTAAATTTGAGATGGGAGACTGCTTATAGTCCTTAAAGTTGCTCAAGGTGGTCGCTAAACTAAAAATAGAGAGAAAAACTTACGGGAAATAGTGATTTTCCATTGTGTGAATCGTTTGCAAAAGAAGCAGACGTAGTTCAAAATGCAAATATCCCGCAGCGCTCTCTAGCGAGAAACGTGTTCATCTGGAAAATTAGGCAATATATGTATAAGCTTGATCATTGCCAAGGCTAGCCGATGCTGCAAACATTTTGCCGATCCGACAGTTGCCTGTCAAGATCAGAGATGGAAATGGATAAACGGGTCGACAATTTCTTGCGGGTCAAGGTGTTCCTGACCCGGTTTATTTCCGTTTTATTTTTTAATAGAAAAAATGTCTAAAGAACTCTTCAGAGATCTTTGAAATAGTACTTCAAAGCTGCAGAGTATGATCCAGGAACTTGCTGAGAAGGGTAAAGAAATGGGGATTAAAAATGAACCTTCAGAAGACAAAACTGATGTACAATGCTTTTAGAAGGAATGAAGATTTATCAATTGATGGGGAAAAGCTGAAGATAACCAATTCCTACATTTACCTTGGGCAACAGATATCAAGCGAGGGTCACATTGTTGAAGAAATGAATTGGCGCATAAAACTTAGTTGGAGAGTTTTGAGAAGAAACAGTACAATTTTTAAGATGTCATTTTGTCTTAAAAACAAAGTGTTTAATTAATGCATCTTTCCAGTGTTTATGTACGGAGCATAGACTTGGACTTTAACTAAAAAAAGACATATAAAGGTTGCAGGCAACTGAAGTCATAATACTTTATTATGCTAAAATATGAAAGAAGCATGGAGAGATGCAGGCTTGGAGTAACCAAGAAAGGTAAAAAGAGGAACTTGTGGATAAGAAAAATAGCAAGAGTGTAAGACATCATGGTCAAAGTAAAATCCCTGAAATGATAATGGGCTAGACATATTGCCAAAAGAACGGACCACCAATGAACAACCGAATTTTTAGACTGGAATTCAAGGGATAGGAAAAGACCCGGAAGAAGATCACGTGGGAGATGGGTGGATGGAGGAGACTGGTGCAAGACAATCTGTTGTGGAAGAAACTTGGGGAGATCTCCAACCAGCAGTGGATTGATAATGATTGACAATGATGATGATATATTCGAGTTTATAGCTCAAAGCAGATTTGTCCAGGTCAGCCCCGAGTCCAAAAGTTTTGACCTGTTTCCAACTCTGGTCAATATATTGCTGAACTAAGAATCAACATTTACGCCACCTGGTATGATTTATTTACTATACATTAAAAATAGTTCGGAAATGCATGAAATATTTCTTTTGCAACTATCAGATAAATACTAAACATTTCAAAACTGCCCTGCAGAAGTGGAGGAAATGTTGCACATCACATAAGCATTTACTTAATTTAGCAGAAACGTACAAATTTGCTCCATCTAACGGTAAAACTGCGCATTGTGTATTGGAAAAAAATCATGGAAAGTTGTATATATACTGTAGCTTCACCTGTTGAATGCGAAACCAATGTTATAAGTGTAGATATTGCACAAAATATAAAACGATCACAGAAATTATATAAACCCTAATCACCATCCTCAAGAAATCCTTCATTTACGTTGTTTGTCTATCTTCGAATGTATCGCCACTCTCACCTTCCACTCGACGTCCTCCTACTCTCTCTGAAGCTCTCTCCTATTTTCGTTCTCTGCCTCTCCTTCAAAGAGCGGTTCATCAAGGAGATCCACACTCGATCTCCTTGATGAACCGCTCTTTTACTCATCTTTCATCCATCCTCCTAATATCCCTTTCTTCCTTTATCCTTACTGGTTTCGACCCAGGATCATAACAGCCTGTGCTCTTGTTAATCCCGACTTCACGTGGAAGGATCTTTCAAATATTTATCCACTACTCCCCATTACCCCTGATACTTCCGCTAACTATGCTATCCTATGCTCGTCTATCATTTCTCTCTTCCCATCTCTCGCCTCTCCTGAAGGCCTTCTCTCTGTCCCTGCACCTTATCTCCCATTTTCATTTTTCCCTGCCTTTCATGGTGAGATTCTTCTCTCTTCCATCTCCACTAAACTCCTCTATTGTCTTCTACATCCACCTTCTTCTTTTCCCTTTCTAATTCCTCCATCTTCTCTCTCTGTTGTCTGGTCTGCCTCTGCTTCACCACTTTCTTTCCCTCTTGAGAAAAATACACATGGGCAATTTCTTCACGGTCGTCTCCCGGTCCCAACAACTCTTCACAGAATGACTCTTCTCCCATCTCCCCTGCTCGTTTTGCCACTTGACAGCTGATGTGAACCATGTTTACCTTTACTGTCGCATACTTCTGCCATTACTCCACACGGCATTTTCAACAGCCAGTCAGGTCTGCAACCTATCAGTTTCTCCTTCAAACTGTGCATCTACCATCCAGTCTACCATCTGCAGGTTCATATGTGTTTGAACCTGCAGATGGTAAACTGGATGGTGGATGCACAGTTTGAAATGAACACAAGCAAAAGTGGAGAAAATCAAAACGAGATAAGATCATAAGAAGCCCAAGAAGACAGAGCACCACTTTGGGTAATTCGTGTATCGATCTGCTTTGTTTTCGCAATGTGTCCAGCATTATTTGTAAAAATTATGTAAGTTACTTTTCATATCATAGACTTGTGTCGGCTATAACAAAATAAATGAACGCTTTGAAACCATACTTGACTAGCTCATTTCAACTCTCCGATCTACAAGTCGTAGTCCTGCGTTCCAAACTGGCGGCTCAATCAGAACTGAGCCTACCTGTATCTTTTTTTTTTTTTTTTTTTTTTTTTTGACGGACGGCTAAAATAATTAGAATGTACTTACCTTTGGTTATTATATCCCTGGTGGTTGTTGCTCACAGTCTGGTTGTCAGATTTTTTATAGAGTTCAAAAGCACTTCCTCGATCATCTCTCGTAGCAAGATCGAGTCCTGTTGGTGGTGGTGGCAGTGGCGGAGAATTTGAAGGAGTAGGTTGTTGCTGTTGCAGAATGGACTCTCCAAACCTCACGTTACTGTACGCGCGATCGGATGAGCAAACTATGCTCCCCTGACTGAAGGAATGACCCATCACTGCCCTTTCGGGTGAATCTCCGTGTCCAGAGTCACCAGCAGTTTCTTGATTCTGTTGCTTGCTTGCATGCTTGTAGAAGTTCAGATCCTTTCGTTTTGGGGGAGGTGGAGGCTTCGAAGGTGAGGTAGGATACGATCGTGATTGATAATGAGGTAATCCGGAGGTTTTCTGCTTCAAGGACGAAGAATCAGTTCGAAGTAAATTCTCTGGAACTAAATTTCTACCTGTGTTCTCTGAGTTATTGTCCAAATGTTGCCATTGTTTTCCATGATACTGCGTAGGCTTCGGAGGTGGAACTGGCCGACCATCAACTAACCTGTGAAAAATAAAAAGAGAGAACTTTGTACATAATCTACATTTTTATGTGTAATAATATAATGATGAGCCAGGAATGTAAGCGCTATGTTTTAGGGGTCATGTTTTGCAGATGTTAGGGTCTCACAGAATTAAATTTCAGCACACTGGGCCCTTCGTTATTTACGTGCAAAAATTGCTTTCAAATATTGCATAGCGCGCGCGTGTGTGCGTGCGTGTGTGATAGAGAGGCTTCTTAATATCGCACAAAAATGGTAAAAGGATATTTACAGCGTGTGTTTACTTCTGATGAGTGAGAAGCAGAAGACTGGCATAGAAAAAATGCATTTTATGGCCATCTGGAATTTGCGCCATCTTCGACCAAACTTCGAAAGTAACCAAGAAGTAGTGAAGCTGAGGCATATAAATTCACTGCAGCACACTATTTAGAGGAACAGAGCTTTCGAAATGTCAGCAGCAGCGTCGGATCGCACTTTTGATGTTGAAAACCAACCAACAGCACGCAGAAATTGCTGGAAGAGGATACATTCCTTTGAAATCAAAGATAAATCTCTCAGAAGATAAGGGGAAGTTTGCCGAGGCGAGAAAGGACTTTTTCTGATCGCAGGCAGCAGGGGTGGATTGTAGCTGAGAAAAGCCTACGTGATTTCTGTTCATCTTCTCAGATTGGGTAACTGGGATGTTGGGTTGCTCTGCGATTTGCAGCTTAAGGTGAGAACTTCCAGAGCGTTGTGCTATTCCTGCAAAGTACACGAGTTTCGCCCGGCAGCAGTAAAACCAAGGCAATCAAACAAATGCTAATCTAGATGCATTTTCTCGGGAATTTAAGAAGAGCATCAGTGGGTAGAGATCTGCATGGGTTGGGTTGGGCTTTTCTTTTAGTTTAGAGAATAAAGCAACGGACCGGGCCAGGCTTTTTTCTAGATACATATGGCCGGGGTGGGCCAAGTCAACCCATTCTTTTTATCACAACGGTAAAGAAAGAAAAATGTCGTGTTTCCCAATTTCCTGCTCTGTTTAACTATTTTGCTGGCTTTACTTACTTCCATGACAGGGTGTGCCACCCCTGTGGCACAGTGGTCTAAGGCTTCTGATCATTCGTTCGAGATGGGTCCGGGTTCAAACCCTATTGCGGCGCTGGTTCTTTCCCTTCCCTGGAGCTTGTGGCCCTAAATTAGGGACGAGCGACTGCTTATAACCCACTGAGTTGCTCATGGTGATCGTTGAACCTCCAATTAAAAAAAATAACCCAGGGTGTAATCCCAGAGGTGAGAAGAGGCACTCACAACGTTTTTAATATATGTAGGTATTAAGATGGTAAAAACACTTTCAGGCTAGTTTACAACAAAAAGATTCGACCCTGAGCGAGCGTGTGTGTGTTCTGTGGAGTGGGGGATGAGAGGAGTCTGCAGTGGGCGTTTGTATGAGAGAGTGGGACGACCGATTGTTTCTCCTATCCCTAATCTGTATAGGGATTGACTTTTGTAATGTTAGCGCTTGCTAGTTCAGAGAAAGGGAGATTCTGAACGCACTTAATCTTCTTTGTTCTCTCTCTCTTCGGTAATTGCCAAAGTTTAGTAAATATTTTTAGGCTTACATCCAACTAAATATTTTCAATAATACATCATTTGATTATTTAATTTTCACAATTTAATAAAATACAATAGAAAGACAAAATATTACAAAATGGCACATCGCGGGCTGGGCCTAAATGCACGAGCCGAGCGGGACTCACTAAATAAGGCCCGTGTAGACTTCTACTGGAGGGTTGCTTTGTTGGAATGGCCTTCCTGACTTGGAGAGGGATAATGTGTTTGTGGGAATCTGCTGAATGATGGTGGCCTGTGTTCCCAGCCGAAGGTTCTGTACCGAGGACAGGTGAGATGTGTCGTCAATAATTACCCAGTTCCAAAAGTTCACAAACTAGTTTTCCTGTGGATGATTTTCATTGTGAAACCACATAGGGAAAAGAAGCCGTGTTAAGACCGTGAGCAACTCTTTTTTCGTTTATTTTGAATGCCAATATCGAATTGGAACTGTGGTTGAGAACTTATTGTTAGCAAGAACAATATTGCTCTCCAGTGAAATGTAAAGTTGCTGAACCTCCGCTGTTGGTGCGGGAATGCCCTGTAACGCTCCGAATGGAGTACTATAAATATACTGCTGTTCTACAAGTAGTGTAAATAATAATTAAAAGTGCCATGTGGTGCATGTCAGTAATTGAATAGTTTATTGTGTCTGCCCTTGCCTGCCCTTCATAGTGATCTCTTTCAAATCCGTTCTTTGGGAATTTCTTTCTGACCAGGGGTAATCTGGAATGTGGCACCTACGGAGATAAAATATCAACAATTGGTTTGCGTGTCTTCGATCCCTGGTTGTAATAATAATAAGACTATTGAATAAAAAGTTACTTCTTTAAGAATCCCTCTATGGTGAAAAACAGGACTAATCTCTATTAATCAAAGTGAAAGTGTACATAAGCGATCAAAAAATCGTGGTAAACCTTTCAAAATTTGGTAGAGAGTTTTTCATTGTTGTCCGAAGTGCAGTGACTTGTTTTAAGTTGAAATTTCAAGAAGGGGGTTAAAGCAAACATATTTACCATGCTATTTCTAACGGAAATAGAGACACAGTTGTGAACCCGCATGTAACCTTTTGTGCTGCGATTGGCGAGAACGTTCCTGTCATGTGTACATATGAAGAAGGAAAACAGATTCTCTTATTTGGCCATTTTTATTTCAGCGGTGGTATCAGTGTTTTGTGGCGACGAATACACATCTCTTTCCTGATGGTTTGCTAAATTATGGGTCTTTCTTTTGCAAATTTCCTTGCGTTTGATAAATTCCTTTATCTATATATGGTTCATTATACAAGGTGTATAATTCTTAATGAACCAACCGCAAAAAGTATGACATATAATTGTCGACAAATTTTCGCTTTAGTTTACGCAACTGGAAATGTTATTCAAATAGAGTCCATTAGTATAAGACAATAGAACACAATCATTTAGAGGCAGTGACAGATGTAGTTCATCTGGGAAGAAATATCTGGGTTGAACTTAAGAAACAAAAGGTATGGAGTTGCGTTATCATGATGAATGCGCCAAGTCCCACACGCCCAGTTTTACAATATGTGTGGCATCCAAGAGACGTAGTGATGCTTGAAAAGGATCTCCGAGTATCCTAATGATTGGTGCACGTGCTTAGGAACGGGAGAAAGCTCTGGTTTGCGTCCCACCGCCGCCAAACACACACAGTGGTTTATCCCCGTGTGAGACTCCTCGTTTTGAACAAGTTTACTACCTTTTTGCCTTAGGGCTTCGGACTTGGCCATTTAGCCCACTATATTGATCGTTAAGTGTTCTCGAAAATGTATGCATTAAAATTTTGATATTAACAGTAGAAGCTGTATTGTAGGGCGCCAGCACCGATAATTTTATTGGGAGTCTTCTGCGTTCAATAAACCAGGTTATTTGATGGAGCACTACGTCTTCCGTTTATGAAAGAGCAGTAGCTTGGAGAGGAAACGCCCCTATTTTTTTTTTTTGTAGAGGGACGATTTATGTTGTTCATTTGCATATGGCAGACAAGGTGTTCGGCAGGAATGAGAGATGATGGCTAGAAAGAGGTGGCGAGGGATGAATTTTTGATGGACAGAATTATGGAGACAGAAAGGTTTCGGAAGTAAGTTTTGTAGGGAGAGTTCCAATGCAAGAGCAGAAAATTAACGAAAACAGCATGGGTGTGAGGAAAAGAGGCCTTTCTTATGTAGAACAGTTCAAACTTAGAAGTACAACACCAGTCAAAAGACAGAGATGGATCAAATTCATGGATTTGTTACTTGCAAGTATGATGAACACTGGTGGTTGAGATGTGTCATCTCTGTACATAAAAATACTGAAAAAATCAAAATATAAGTTTTCTGCATCCACATGGACCAGCTCCATTGTTTGTTTATCCACAAGTTCCTGACATTTTAGTAGTGCATGTGCCATCAGTTCTTACAAAAGTTGACCCCCAGACAGCAACTGGTAGAACACATGTTTTGACAAAACAGGAAGATTCTGCTTGTAAACTGGATGCATATAAAAGGAATGCCTAGTATGCCTATACACCAATGAGCTGTTACATTACGACTACCCCCAGCCTTGAGAAATGAGTGCTCTTGGAGACCGATTGGTGGCGCGGGTGAAGTTCACAGAGCAGTATATATACAACCAGAGGACCGGCTTTTGGTTAGTAGAGTGTTCGGAGTCAGAATGGGAAAAGCTGTCGATTTATCGGAGTTGGATAAAGGACAAATTGTGATGGCACGGCGCGGCTTGTAAGTTGTTCGCGTGCCGCTGTAGTGAGTACGTATCAAAAGTGGTGCACAGGTGGCCAAACGATGAACCGTCGTCTAGCCGTGTGTTGTCCGCAGCTCATTGATGCCAGAGGGGAGCGGAGACTGTCGCGCTTTTTTTACAGCTACCGTAGGACTACAGTGCGACAAATCTCCCACAGCACATGGTTCATGGCAGCCTTCTGCACATGGGCGCGCTTAGCCGAATAACCAGCGGTTCCCACGCTCACTCTACGTCATTGCAAGAATGCATGAAATGTGCCCAAGATCATCGAAATTGGACCATGGATGATTGGAAGAAAGTGGCCTGGTCTGACGAATCAAGATTCCTGGTGCATCACGTAGACCGGCCGAGCATGGATACGCCGATTAAGTGTCACTAACAGAGGTTATGGAACCTGGATGCACTGTTGGGTCAAAACAGGCCGGCAGCGGCGGTGTTATGATGTGGGCGATGTTTCCTTGGAACACTTTAGGCCCTATTATCCCAAATAGCACAATTCCCGAGAGCTGTCAAGTATCTGAACATCATTGCGGACCAAGTTCACCCATTCATGGCAACTGTGATCTCTGCTGGCATCGCCATTACCAACTGGATAATGTGCCATGCCAAATGGCCAGAATCGTCAAGGAGTGGTTCAAGGAACATGCTGGTGACTTTCCGTTAATGCCCTGGCCTCCAAATTCACCTGACATGAACCCAACCGAACATCTCATTGAATCGATGCCTCACCGAGTGGCCGCTGTTTTGCGGGAGAAAGGGGGTCCTACAGCTTATTAGGTAGGTGGTCATAATGTATTGGCTCATCAGTGTATGTTTACTGGTATACAAACTTCAGGTATGTTCAGTATTCTTAGTCAAATATTTTTAAGTGTCATTAACGGCAAGGTTTATTCTTAAAGGCAACAGTATTACCAGCTTGAGCATGTAGTACTCTGTCGCAATTTCTAGGGAACAATTTATATTCTTTGAGAGACCACAACTCCTGATCCCATTGGCATCCAATAAACAAATTTGGTATAGTTAATGAGTAATAGTATAAATACAAAATATATTTTTTAGGAAAAAAATTAAAAAAACCTGTTTTTGAGAAAATGGATGCCAACTTATTGATTACAACGGCTTAATTTGTTTTTCCCAAATATACGCAGGTCATATTGCATCTGAAAGAGCTCTTCAAGACTCAAGACCTTTCCAAAGAAACTTGAATCATTTCTATAGGTGCCCTGGTTACCGAAATATTGAATGTTAAAGTTTACAAGATGGTGAAAAAGATGGTCGAGATCGCAAAATTTGCACCCCTTTAACTTTGTAAATACAGAAGATGTGGACTTGCAATTCTGCATAGGCTCATACCTCAAATGATCCTTTCAGTATGCCAAATTGAAAGATAATCAAAGAATGTGAGGTTGAGGACCTTGTTGATTTGATATGGAATCGCCCAGATGTTTCATCGTTGAATGTCGATATTATCCTCTCTAGTGTGCACCTTTTCTGAAAATTATCTATTCGTTTTGGTAACGTTCTTTGAACTCCGTGCAAATGTCCACTTTTAATTCCTTTTACTCTACTGTGAACACTCATGGAGTCTCACAAGAGCACACACAACTCAGGCTCAGTTGTTCCGTTACTATGGTCGATTGTATGTGCTTCCAGGTGAAATGTCTAATTGCGATTCACCACCCCGTTGGCTCAGAGATCTAAGCACTGGGTTCTGACCATTTGTCCGGGATAGGTCTGGGCTCAACTATCGGGTGAGGCATGGATGTTGTGTTTGCCTCATGAAACTGGTTTTCTCCCTTCCCTGGAACAAGTGGCCTGAAATTAGGCATGGGCGACTGCTTATTGCTCATTGAGTTGCTCATGATAGTTGTTAAACTGACAAGCAACAAGTAATAATAATTTGTAATTCGATGGTCCTCTCCGATAATTGCACTTGCAGTATGATTCAGAATCTCTGAAACTGAAGTAGATGGACATATTTTCCTTGCCAGATCTTCAAAATTTTTTGTCTGCCTTCTGTAAACTCTTTATGTCAAACAAACACATTTGTATGAAGCACTTTACCATCAAAGGCTTCTCGAAGCATTTCATATGTTTCTTTCCGCGACTTGTTTTGAGGAGAAGACAAAATGTTATCGCGTAATGCTGTTGAAGAGTTAACTGCATGTTTGTGATACTTAGGGGAAATAAAACACTATTAAAATCAAAATACAACAGCTCTTCTCACACGAAGTGGGAACGTGACCAGACGTATCTGTATGCGTAGCTTGCAGGTCTATTTTCTGTTTAACATTTGTCACGTAGCCTTGAGCTTTTCTTCCGCGTGAAAAATTCGTCTTATTGCTTTTGGACCAGCTCTTGTACAAGCACAGTATAAATGAACAAGACAGAACAGGAAGGATTTTCAGCCACTCTAAAGAAGAAAAAACTTGAACACACTGTTTTATTAACTTTAAGCTGCTACTTTCCAGTTAAAAAGATAAAATATAAATGTTATAAAATGTATTGAAGAACACAACATGCTAAACTACTGCAGAATACAAGAAATAGTTTATCTTTTAGTTTTTATGTATCTAAATGTGTTTCATTCTGTATTGTTGATGTTGTATGCGCAAATGGAGAATGCTGTAGCAGAATTTTATTTCCGTAGATAACATAGACAGCGGGAGCAAAACATTATGACCCCTTTCAATTACATGACGTTTGGATAGTTTCCGGCGCGGTAGGACAAACGTATGAAAGAAAATGGCATATCCAGAATTATCTCAAGCATGTGCAGTATAGTCCGGAGCTGAAACAGCAGTTGTAATGTGTAAGAGAGGAGATTTGACCACCGTCGGAAAAGAGCATGATCAACAGATACAGAGCAAAGGCTGGAAATATCCGAGAAACGGCCTACTTTTTTGGCTGTTCAAGGGTTATCATAATTGAAATGTACCAAGAGTGGATGGAAAGAAGTGCAACGCATAACCAGAGAGTGGGTATTGGACTTACATGGCTGCTTATTTGCTCGGGGGAGAGATAATGCTTAGCCGTGATGTCTGGAACAATAGGCGTACTACCGTGTCAAAGCTGACCATGATCTACAACCAGGAAGCAGAGAGGAGTGTATGCACAGATACAGTGCAATGATTTCCTCTACCGTATGGGCCTACGGCGTATACGCATGACCACAGTACATCATCAGTGACGACTGGAGTTTGCTTGAAAACACTGGGAGCCGTAGACCCATAATCAGATTAGGCCACTTTCTCCCAATCTTCCATAATCTGTGGAAGATTGGGAGAAAGTGGCCTAATCTGATTAATCACATTTCCTACTGCATCGAGTGTATGGGTGGTGACAGGTAAAGCGAACAACTACGGAGTAGGTGGTACAGCATGCCGTGACCATACGGGTACAGTCAGGGACTGGGTTGCAATGCTCTGAAAGATGTTTTTCTGAAATATTCTCGGTCCCCTGAATGCCACCGCACATCTGTCCATGATAACAGACCAGATTCGACGGTTTATACCGACAGAGTTTTCAGGCAGAGATGGGTGTTCCAAGAGACAAGCATTACTGGCATGTCAGCGGGAGAAAAAACGGTGTTCTGGATACAGCAGTTTCACTTACCCAGAACTTTGGAAGAATCCACGTGCTAAATTTCAAAGTACATGCCATCATGTTCAGTCGTTTGAACCCATCAGTTTGCCAGTTGTTCAATTCCTGCATGGCACCAAGCTTTCGGTTTAGAGACAAATAACTCTTGGCACTCGAGTTCGACATTGTCCAAAATAGTCAACTGCTTGCCATGGAGAAAATGCGCCATAACCTGAAACAAGTGGTAGTCTGAAGGGGCAAGTTTGGGGCTGTATGCTGGATGAGGCAGCAGCTTTTTTCCATGCAGTTTTTGAAGTTTAACTTGGGTCCGATTAGCAGTATAAGGTTTTGCATTGTCTTGCTGCAGCAGTTCTCGCTTTTGGTTGAATAAGGCAGGATACCTCGGCTGAAGTTCGTCATAAATTCCATCCAATTGCTGAGAATACGGTTCGGCATTGATATACCGACCATTTGGAATAAGCTCAAAGTGGATTACACTTTCATAATGCTACCAGACACACAGGATGAACATTTTCTCAAAACGTCAGCATTTGGGGGTAAGTATAGCCGATTCACCTCTATTCAACCACTATTGTGAAGAATGTGGATTAAGCAGTTATATCCACTTTTCATCAGTAGTAACTATTGGTTTGAGAAATCGTGTATCGCACGGATTTCTGTGCAGTTCTTGCATACCTCGACACACCGTTGAGATTGAGCTGGGGTGAGTTCATGAGGCACCTCACTGCATCTTATGTAAACCTTTCCGATATTGTGCAGAAGCTCAGTGATGGTAGATTTAGAAACTCCCAGTTCTGACAATTTGCGAGTGCTTGTTCATGGATTTTCTTTCACAGCCACTTGCAGGGCGTCTGAATCAACAGCAAGGACGTGTGCCCAAACCTTCTTTAATTTTTAACCACAAGTCAGTAGCCTTAAATTTCTTGAACCATTTTTGTGCAGTCTGAGTAATTGCCAGGCCTTCACCTTCAACATCATTAATTTTTCGGACTGCTTCAGCTGCTTTAAACCCTTGTTCCCAGTAAGGTCGCTACAGAATCAATATTTCAAACATTGTAGCCATTGCAATTGACTATGGTGCAAGTTCAACACATGGGTTGCGATATGTGCTTCAAACCTCATTTAATTCCCCACAGTATGCGCTTTGAGTAGTCTGCAGTACAGGAAAGCTGCCCCGCAGAAAATATACATATTTACGTCGTGGAACTGTCCCATGCAAAAACGTCGCCTTTTCTGGCCACTCCAATATAAGGCTTGTATCGTCTAAGACTGGTTAGATTCCTAAGGCCGCTCATTTCGCCCGAAATGAACCCAATTGAACACACTGGAACCACATGATTTGGCAGTTTCTGCGTGTGGGCCCCACCATGGACACTGGATAAGTAAGCTACAAGCAATACTTGTACCAATGGAAACTTTCCGGAGACTTGTGTAATTCATGCATCGTTGTATAGCCACGGAGGATGTACTTAATCAGAGGTAGTGCTGCCAATCGCATTCTTCGCAATTTGCAGAAAAAATTGTTTCGGCGACTGATAAAACGTTTTGGCGAAATTATTGGCGATTACCTTTTTTGATGAAGTCCAAGCGAAAACAATCATTATTTTTTACTCGATTTGGTAATTGCAAAATGAAATTCAAATGTTAATTACTTTTTTCATTGTTTACAATCTAAAAACGCTTATAGTGTAGTAAAATCCGTTTATTTACTGTGGTGTAAGATGTATATAGATTCGCCAAGCTTTTGCACTCCGCTGGGAGAGTTTTCAAGGCAATAGGTAGACATTAAATGTTTACCTATTGCCTTGAAAAAGCTTAAAATGACTACCTATTGCCTTGAAAAAGCCTAAAATGACTACCTATTGCCTTGAAAAAGCCTAAAATGACTACCTATTGCCTTGAAAAAGCCTAAAATGACTACCTATTGCCTTGAAAAAGCCTAAAATGACTACCTATTGCCTGAAACAGCCTCCCAGCGGAGAGCGAAATCTTGGTGAATCTATATACCTCTTACACTAGTAAATAAATGGATTTTACAAGGCTATAAGTACATTTTGGTTGTGTACAGTCTGGTGTATTTTGAACTAACATTTATTGTTTACACTGTGTGTGAGACAGAAAGCAATTGCGTGAAAAGAGTGACGCTCTTGCTGATGTAAGACATATTATAACACTTTATGTTTTTATGGTTTTTATAATTCCAGTGGGGAATAGAAAAACCATTGGCGACTTCAGATTACATTTTGCGAAATAAAATTGAATTTGGCGAATGGGTTGGCGAAAACTTTAAAACAGCCAGAGTAACCCCTGCTTAATGCTAGGAAGATGGCCATAATGTTTATCTCCCATAGTGAAGAAATGTTTCTTAGAAGAAAAATACTACAAGGCACATTACCTAGGTTTAAAGCCAACTGGTTTCACTGGTGGTGGTGGCGGTGGTGGTCGTACATCATGCCTGGGAAAATAAAATTTTGATGAACATATAAATTCCAAAATTACAAAAGTTTTAGTAATTAAAAAAAATACAATCAATGAACCAAAGAATATAAAGTAAGATATGTGTATTGCATGGTCAGGTTCTTCAAACTTTACAGTATCCATGCCCATATTTGTAAATAGGTTGCCCGATTTTTTCCAAGGCAGAGGTGGGTAACATTTTTAATTTAAATTGTTTTTCGCCCTTTATATCGAAATATTGACTCATTTAGAAGTTTAAAATATGGCTCCTCATTGCAGTAACTGGAAAGAATGTGCCGTAAAAGACAACAAATCACAATCTCCATTTACATTGCTTTCTTGGTTTAATCCACACCAATCAGTTGCTTTAAAATACATTGCTGAACTTGTGTTTTAAAAATACACTCAATTTAAATATGTTCATGAAAAAAACCTTGCACATTCTGTAGTTATTCCTGAATTACGTGCATTTCACTGATATGACAAACAATAATAAATTTGCACTTGGTGATGTGCGTTTCTAATCATTATACACAAGATTACACTCAATTGTTCAATACACTCAATTTAAATAATGTTCATGAAAAAAAACCCCACACATTCTGAAGTTATCTCTGAATTACGTGCATTTCACTGATATGACAAACAATAATAAATTTGCACTTGGTGATGTGCATTTGTAATCATTATACACAAGCGTTTTGGTACAAATCACATAGAGACATTTAAATTTGTGAACTTAAATATAATAGCGCCCGCTTATGACGAGGAGGTCAGGGACAGATGGAAATCTGTTACGGAGATTTGATACTAGAATTTTAGGCAAAATATTAAATGTCATTCGCACCATTTCTTTCCATTTTTCTTTGTTTCTACAAGTGTGGGAAAACTTTTATCTTCATCACCCCAGTCAGGAAGAACGTTTTCTTATGTTTTCTCAGTGGCGCCTTAGAGACGCTTTCTCTAAAGGCCATCTACAATGTATGACAATAGAAAGACATTTGTAATTTTCGTCTTTGTGCTTGAAGCTTCGTCCAGTGCAATTAGCACTTTTTCAGCATGTTTGTTCAAAGGTAGCAGAAGGGAACGTGGGAGTAGTTTAATCTCAGCTTTGAGCTTTGTGTTTTATGCCGCCTTCATTCCTCAGGAGTGACCTTAGTTTTAATGCACAAAGGGGGTGAGTTTGCCTAGGAACAAAGGGATAGCTGGACAGTCAATGCGAGGGGTGAGAAGGGAGCCACTGAAAGAGGAAGGTGAGGAGCACCTTAGGTGTTGGCCCAGGACGTATTAAGATATCAGGGGAATTGAAGTTTTTTGGCTTGCTTAGGAGAGATGAGGGAATGGCCGATAGTGATAACGTAATGAAAAGTTTCCTGAAAAAGATTGTTTGCAGAAAGAAAGAGTGAGAAAAAACCGAACCTATGGACAAAACTACTTGATTAAGTCAAAGAGAAGAATAAATTATTTTAAAAGATATAAAAGCACTGCATTTTAAGAGATGTAAAAGCAAATTCACTTTAATGGGCATCAGCCCCACCAATCCTCTTTTTGCGTAGGAGCAGGTGGCCTGTTTTCAACTCTGCTGGGGCCCAAACCATAGACCCTTGGAGTAAGTGGTAGGGAGAGTCTCTTGCACAACTCGCTTGTTCAGCATTTGATGTACTCCCACCCCATTGCTTTTCTATCAACATCCTTCCACTAGCACACCCAGATTCCTCTGCACTGTTGCAATTTCATCGCCATGTATGCCACTATTTCTATTCTTCTATCCAGGAGAGTACGCAGCCGATTTTCTCTGCCTTATTAAATATGGAATTATATTAAATTTTGTTACTTTGCTTGTGAAAAGTGATCATCTTTCCTTTACACTCCCTCGTTAAAACCAGGACTTCATTAAATTTTGTTCGTTGAAAACGATCAAATTAACTTTGAATTTTCAATATATCACACGAAGGTTCCTGTTCTGCTTGCTAAATTTGAGATCTCACCAAATACCAACTCATTATACGAGTTTATGAGTTATACTGTATTTTACGAGTAAATATTAATAGGAAAAAACTAACTTCCTGGGCATTAGTCTTCAAAGTACTATTCTCAGGAAGGGAAAATTCACACTGTATTAAAGGAGACGTGCATCTTGCTAACCAAGAGTTTTACAATTGATGTTTAACACTTGGCTCTCCTAAAAGTAATGCCCTTTTGCTAATAATATTAATACCAGTAATTTTGAAGATATTCACATGAAAGTTTGTATAAACCTACGCTAACCTTCTTAGTAAATGTACACCATTTTGTGTTTATATTGGTCAACACAAAGTATAGATATCCACTTAAAGCAAAGAGTTGTCATTGACTTTTTGGAAATGGAAAGTCAAAAATCCATGTGGCTAAAACATTTTTTATGGAAATGTGACAGTCAACATCAGCAATGTCAAAAGATTTATAAGGTTTCAAGAACCCTCAAACAACACAACAGAAGGCCTTCAACTGCTGTCATCAGCAAGAACTACCAACGGCAAGTTGATGAACTCATTCGGAGTGATATAGAGCCTTTACACCGACATCATTTTTGATGTCACGAGTACTTCCGGGTCGTTAAGAGAAAGTTCGGCTGCTACGGTTACCATAGGATTAACATGGGGAAGCGATTTCTGGACCCTCTGTCACTCGATTGTTTGAAGTTTTAGAAATGGTTTAAAAGTTGTGTGGCGTATAGGTGCTTCTCAAAGTATGGTAAAGTAGTGAAATTTCCTTTTATCGCTTTCCAGCGGCAGAAAAATGCCTGATTATGTGGAAAGTAGTTGTAAATCGGAAGGCATGGTCTCTCAGGCCGTATGAGAGGATCTGCAGTAAACACTTGTGACGTACCTGCCAGCAGGACGCACACGACATAAAGCCAGATAGCAATCAGAATAAACGTCCGCGTAGCTCAATTGGTAGAGTGACTTATTCCGGAATGAGGGGACCCGGGTTCGAATCCTGGCGTGGACAGAAATGACGGAGAAATTTACTTCGTTATAATGGCGCCCGAACTATCCGGATGACCCGACCGTTCAAAATCTCGCAATGGTGTGATGTTATTTCCACACCGCGAGATAGGAAAAATCAGAGAATCCCTTCTCCAGCGCTTCGAAAAATAAATGCGTGTGACGTTGCATTCCACACACCAGATTGACTGGGAGTTCTCAAGTGCACGTTCTACAGTGGATGGCTGCCTGCAACGATTCATGGTCACGGCTGACCCGTGGGCCATGCCCCCGGCCCTCTTTCGGGGGGGGAGATGTGACGTACCTGCCAGCAGGACGCACACGACATAAAGCCAGATAGCAATCAGAATAAACGTCCGCGTAGCTCAATTGGTAGAGTGACTTATTCCGGAATGAGGTGACCCGGGTTCGAATCCTGGCGTGGACAGAAATGACGGAGAAATTTACTTCGTTATACACTTCATTTCAAGTATCATAAATCTGCATATTTTACTACGTTAATAGTCGAATTTATATCGGTACATTTTCTTGCTCACGCTTATGTATTTTTTTCAAGTTTTTAAGTAAATCCTTGTTATTCTGTTTAAAATGCTGTGAATGTATGACGGATTAACTTTGCTGTCGAATCGGAAATTGCTAAGCTTTCGTGAACTATCAAGATTTTGTACTGTTACTGATTTCTAAATACTGAAACAGATGCCCTTTTTTTCTGAACTGACCGAAATTAAAAGATATACGTCCACATAGAATTAGAAATTAGAATGTGCTGACACACATTATTGTGTCGTCCGTTTTCCCGGATCTGTTTTCCTTTTTTTTTTTTTTTTTTTTTTGTGAGAAAGTAGTTCATTTTTCGGGATATGATAAGTCGGTATTTTCGTTTTTTTAATTGCAATACTCACTGGGAACCAGTCAGAAATTAAAAAACTTACCTTAGTGGTAAAATATTTATATGCATCAAGGCTTTTATAAGCTTTAAGAGCTTTTTCGGTATAACACGAAAAACTGCCTATTAAATAGTGATAAATATCGTGTTAGTTCAGATCAGGGAGGACCGTAGCAACACAAACTTCCAGACGATAAAATATCTTTCAAGTATGTCATAATGGATCTTCTATGTCATTATTTCTAAGTTTTTCTAGGTAACGTTGCTTTTCCACCACATTAAGATGGCAAACTTTGTCAGAAAGAACAGTTTTTTTAACTCCATTTACAGCAGCAGCAGCCATTGAAAAGCATGGAGAGAGACTACTTTCTAACCACCCGGAAGTCTAGCAGACAGTTCTGTGACGTCACGTGCAAAGCCATTGTGCTGTTTCTGTCATTGTGCTGTAGAAACAATGATTCATATCCTGTGATATCGGAAAGTTTGCAGAGTGGGTTCCATGCCAATTAACTTACGATCATCAGGAACAAAGGGTCGAATAGTGCAGATATCTGTTGTGGATGTTTGAGGCAAAATAAGACAATTTTTTTAAATATGGTTACTAAATATGGAATGGCAATACAAGACCTTGCCTTGGCCTAAGGAGTTCAAAAACAGTGTTCAGCAAAAAACGCGATGTTGACAATATTCTGTATGTCAGAGGCATTATTCTCGTTGATTTTCTTGAACAAGAAGACTCTGTCAACAGTTCTCGCTATACTGAGGCAATAAAAAAAGCTTAGGGAAGCTATCTGCAAGACAAACCGGACTGACTCTTTTTTCTGTCTTCCTACACCATGGCAAAGCCCAACATTGCTTGAAACGTCTCGGAACTACTAAAATGGGCTGGGCAGTAAACCTATATCTTACATCACTGATTTGGAACCATTTGGTTTTCACCTGTTTAGTCACATGAAGCACAAAGCCTCTGTGATCAACACTTTGAGGATATAGATGAAGTTAAACGGACTATGAAATCCTGGACCAAACTACAGTCTGCAGAACTTTTCCAAACTGGTAACACATAATGGGTTGAACGATGTCTTTAATGCTTGATTTCAGTGTGGGCGTATTTTGAATAACACCATTAAATTCAGCAGGGTTCAATGTGTTTTCATATCAGATTTCATTGAAATAGCTCAAATGACGGAAGAGTTATTTTCACTGAGTCATTAAATTTAGGATAACCCCCTTGTATATAAACTTTCTCAGTTTCGAGCACTACTTTATAAGATTAATGAAATACCACTATCCATTTTTGACGTATATTACTTTTGCCAGTATTTTTGGATGTTTCTTATGTTCACTTTGGTCATCCCTCATCATTTTTGAACATCCAAAAGTTTCTCTACATGTGGTAACAAATATATATAGTTATAACAAATATATATATTTTGCACCCTGTTGATCATATTTCCACATGGACCTCATCTGATTCGTGATTTAGCAATGAAATGATGACAACAGAGTGACACTTTTGCGACACTATTCCATACCTTGTACGTCATCATACTCGGACATATATATGGGAACACATGTGCAGCAGCGGCTCTCCTCCATCTGAAGACGGGTCGATTGTCTACCCGAAAGTACTAATGGGTTTTTAATCTTGTAAATATCTGTCGTTTTTTAAATTAAACATATCGTGCAAAAGACGGTGTGAGTTTCTTTAATCCTGTGGTATTGAAGATGCACACATTGACATTATTAATAACATTTACGAAAATGTAAGCGCAAAGGCTCAACTGTTCGGGGACATAGCAACTATAAAAATTGGAAAGGAAGTGAGACAAGGTGACTCCATATTTGCCAAGCTCTTCAATGCCACATTACAGAATTTTTTCAGTTATTCAACACGGAAGATGAAAGGATAAAAATTAGTGGTGATAATTTAGCCCACCTGCGTTTTGCTGAAGACATGTACAATGTTTTTAGAAGAACTAAAAATATAACACTTGATGGAGCAAATCTAGAAGTGCTGATATGTACCTTGGACAACAGATATCAAGCAAGGGTCACATTGAAGAAGAAATTAATAGGCATATAAAACTTCGTTCGAGAGTATTTGGAAGAAACAGTACGGTTTTCAAGAGCAATTTACCATGATAAGGTGTTTAATCAATGCATCCTTTCAGTTTTTACATATGGGTCTGAGATATGGACCTTAACTAAAAAAACACACACACAGGAGCAAAAGAAGCATGTAAAGGTGCATGCTTGGTATAATCAGGAAAGATCGCAAGAGGAACTCGTAGAGATTAGGAAAGTGGCAAGAGTTGATGACATCACGATCAAGTTAAAATCCCTAAAATGGCAATGGGCTCGACATATTGCTAGAAGAACTGACCACCACTGGACAACTGAAACACTAGCCTGGATTCCAAAATATGGCAATGGGCTGGACATATTGCTAGAACTGACCTCTGCTGGGCAACTGAAATACTAGACTGGATTCCAAAATATGGCAATGGGCTGGGCATATTGCTAGAACTGACCACCACTGGACAACTGAAATACTAGACTGGATTCCAAAATATGACGATGGGCTGGACATGTTGCTAGAAGAACTGACCAACACTGGGCAACTGAAATACTAGACTGGATTCCAAAATATGGCGATGGGCTGGACATGTTGCTAGAAGAACTGACCACCACTGTGCAACTGAAATTCTAGACTGGATTCCAAAATATGGCAATGGGCTGGACATATTGCTAGAACTGACCACCACTGTACAACTGAAATACTAGACTGGATTCCAAAATATGGCAATGGGCTGGACATGTTGCTAGAAGAACTGACCACCACTGGGCAACTGAAACACTAGACTGGATTCCAAGGGACAGTAAAAGACCCATATGGATGAAATTCGAAAGCATGTTGGAGTGACATCAAGGAGACTGCTTACAGCGAGAAAATTGTGGAAGAAATTTGTAGAGACCATCCAGCAATGAATTGATACTGGTTGCTGATGATATAGAATTACAAGAATTTTTAAGATGCTATCCTACCTCTTTTGCATTAAAGTTGTCCGAGATTCACAAGGATCCTCCTTAATCTTCCTGTGACATAGCTTGTATGAATACAAAGTTCCAACTAACGTCAGTAGCAATTTTTAAAAATATTTTGGGCGTGTCTGCCTTCTATTTATGAGGAAACAGCCTTGATGGCTCCCAAGAAATTGGACAATTTGTCAGAAAACTGACAATCTCTTTTGCATCACGTACAGTATGTGTTCATGTATCGAACTGAAAATTTTCTGGTAAAGTCCTTTTGCTATGAAACTAATGGAATCCCTTGTGCAAGCCAGTAAGTCTCAGCAAAATTCTTTTCAGTAAATTCAAAATTCTCTGCATAAATCTAGCATGATTCAGTAACATCGTTAGAAAGTATTGTATGATAACTTTAAACTATACGAAAATTGTAACAGGTTTATTGTACACAGTGAGGTGATAAAAGCGCGCATTGTTCTTTACTAGTAGCCGAGTTAAAAATAAACTTTTTGCGGCCATTTTATACCTAGAGAAGGGCAACGTTTGATCTCCAGGCATATGGTCGCTCATAAGAGAGCAAACTAATTTCTTCATTCTGTTTTTCATTTTCTGAAAACCTCTTAAGTAATTGTTTCCCATGTTTAATTCTGTGCTTAATACAGTCAAGGGTAGAACATTTTTACAAATTGCAAGGTTAGGCAATAGAGTTTGGTGAATGTTGTCATAATGCATAAAAGGAAAGGTTGTGAAAGGTGCGGTAACTTGCAAGACAAAGTCAAGAACTGTCATGGAGCTATGAGAAAGGGTTTCATACAGAAGCAGCAGTTGATGTAAGTGCACTAGGGTGGGCCAAAAAAACTTTTTTTTTTTAATTTTCATATCGCCTAATGCGGAAAAGTTGCCATTTGGGTCAACAAGAATAACAAAAGAATTTTTTTCGAAATCGGCAAATATCTTACGTCTCCGCACGGCACACTAAGTTCGCGTTTTTCGGACCGCATTGCGCCGTAAGCGAAAACGCATGGAATTTTTTTGTAATTGAAATCGAGTAACACCTAATTCGGAACAGTAAAAAAAGAAGTTTTGAAGTTGATCGAAATGCTATGTCTCCGCACTGCTCGCGAAGTTCATCATTTTCTTCCCACATTTGGCCCATAGGCCTAGGCTAGGTAAATGCATCCTGGCATGTAGGGCATCGGAAATATCCGTAGGAAATTGCACTGTTCTAAGTGCACCCTTGCGTGTGCATGTGTAGTACACTCAGTTTGCTTTGCAATGTGTAGCTCTTCGTTTGCTTCCATCCAATGTCACGTATGGAAACAACCCAGAACTCTCCACAAGGAGGTGGCTACTGGTTACACTTCGAGTTCCAAGCTGATAATTTTATTTCTACGTGGTATATCTTGTTCGGTAATCCGCCTTACACGAAAAATGTGGCATTAATTGCCGTGATGCAATTGTTGCTCTTATGAACGAATCTCTAGCTTCAAATCCACACACTTAGGCAGCTGCTTCGGTCACCAGTTTTACGCAACGTTCCACAGCTTGCGTGTGGCAGGTAAACATGGTTATTTCTTCACCAGCTGCGGCAGAATCATTGATTAGCCGATCCAGATCTTCGTCTAAGATGTATTTTGTCAGGGGTGGTTCGGTAAGATGCGTTTTAGTCCAATCGATCATCTCATAATATTCATTAGCATCCAAATTTAATTGTGGCACTTCGAATTCTCTTATGACGTCATTCACTTTTGTTGTCTTCTAACTTTCTTTATTATTCTCCATCCAAGAGCTCTAACATGGGTGCGTTTGTCCGCAATCATACTTAGCAATATATTATCTGGGTGACTTCTGTTGATCATTGCGTCAATGATTACTTTGCACTTCAAATCCATGAAGCGTGATAAGTTGATCAGTTTCCAAAAGTGTTTGGCCCCTTCTGTGCACGAAGGCTTCTTCTTTATGGAAAACCAGACCGGGGCATATACCTTTGTTATGTAGTTGGCAACACAGATCCATGTTTGCAATGGGTTTTGAGTGCCGATGACATTGATGCAGTGATCAAGAGATATTCGTTCTTCAGTCACCCAGAGAATATATTGCTAAGTATGATTGCGGACGAACGCACCCACGTTAGAGCTTTTGGATGGAGAAGAATAAAGAAAGCTAGACAACAACAAATGAATGATGTCATAAGAAAATTCGAAGTGCCGCAATTAAATTTGGATGCTAATGAATATTATGAGATGATCGATTGGACTAAAACGCGTCGGTAAGACGCGTTTTGAGATAATCGATTGGACTAAAACGCGTCTTACCGACGCGTTGAGATGATCGATTGGACTAAAACGCGTCTTACCGACGCGTTTTAGTCCAATCGATCATCTCATAATACATCTCAGACGAAGATCTGGATCGACTAATCGCAACTTCTGCCACAGCTGGCGAAGAAATAATCAAGTTTCCCTGCCACACGCAAGCTGTGGAACGTTGCGTGAAACTGGTAACCGAAGCAGCTTCCTAAATGTGTGGATTTGAAGCTAGAGATTCGTTCATAAGAGCAACAATTGCATCACGGCAATTAATGCCACATTTTTTGAGTAAAGCGGATTACCGGACAAGATATACCACGTTGAAATAAAATTCTGAGCAGAAGGGAGGGTGGACGGAAATCGAATTGTTACCAGTAGCCACCTCCTTGTGGTAAGTTCTGGGTTGTTTCCATATGTGACATTGGAAGCAAGCGAAGAGCTACACGCTACACATTCCAAAGCAAACTGAGTGTACTACACATTCAGACGCATGGTGCACTCAGAACAGTGCAATTTCCTACGGTTTTTTCCGATGCCCTACATGCCAGGATGCCTTTACCTAGTAGCCTAGGCCTACGGGCCAAATGTGGGAAGAAAATGGTGAACTTCGCGTGCAGTGCGGAGACTTAGCATTTTGATCAACTTCAAAACTTTTTTCTCACTGTTATTGGAAACACCAAAGGACACTTTTCCGCACTAAGGGTTACTCGATTTCAGTTACAAAAAACTTCCATCCGTTTTTTGCTTACGGCCCAATGCGATCGAAAAAACACGAACTTAGTGTGCCGTGTAGAGACATAAGATATTGGTCGATTTCAAAAAAATTTCTTTTGTTATTCTTGTTAACCAAATGGCAACTTTTTCGCACTAGGCGATATGCAAATGAAAAAAAAAAAAGGTTTTTCGGCTAACCCTAAAGTGCACGTTGTTAGTCAGGAAAATTGGAGCAAAGAACGAATACAAAATTTTACAATTCTGAGCACGCCATTGCGGCATTGAATCACCCACAGTATTCACCTGATATGGCTACTCCCCCCTCAACTAAAATTAGCACTGAAGGTGAACAGACATGTGTGGACATTTAAGACTTTCAAGCGATTGTGATGACCCAGCTGCAGAGGTTAACAGAGTAGGTCTTTTCGAACAGTTTCAAGCAGTTATATGGGAGATGCCAAGAGCATATTGTATCCATGAGAGATTAGTTTGAAGGCCAGTAAAGTAAGTTTTCTTAAATATTACCTGTTGTTCGTTTTTACTGTGCATTCACCGAACTTTATTGACACACCTTGCACCAGCGAGAAAGCGATTTAAATTAACGAGAGCGAAGTTAGCAGTCATCAACGATTTTCTTCATTAATAGCATTAAAACAAAAGTTGAATCACCCTGATCGTTTACGTTTCCCCCGGAGAGTCCATGGCCAGTGGCGTCAAACTTCCGGGGATAAGCACGTGACATTGGGCATCGCCTCGGTTAGTATCTTGCGATTGAACCTTTTCGACGCAGTTCCTTCAACTGCGTTATAATTCCCTTTAACTGTGTTTTGTAATATTTGAAAACATATCATGAGCCTGTCTGTGTCTACATACTTGGGTCAATAAGCCGTTTCCTGCATGTACGTATTTAAAAAAATAATAACTGCCATGCAAGCACTACTGATGACAACCTAGACCAGTGGTCTTCAAGTGGGGTGCGCGCACCCCGATAGATGGACTAAAATTTTCTAGACTAATGGATTCAAACGAACATTCGAGTGAGAAGATTGCCTATCTCTATTTCGTTTCTTTCCCTTTGCTTTTTCAACGACATCCAATTATTGCAGTCACGTGATGCGTGGCTTGTTTTATGCTCGGTTTCCACTCCTCGAATCTCCAGACTTTTTTTCTCATGTTATCTCGCAACGGCCATCAACACCGAGCGGATCTGAGAATAAATCGGCCGGCGACGACACTGAGGGAGAGCTGGTGTATTAGCGCTCCTACCGCCATGTCGTCAGCTCGTCGTATTTGCTGACGAACTGTAAAAGGAAACAGGTTTTTCATTCATAGGAAATGCCTCATCTTTCAGGAATCCAATACACAATCAACTTTGACAAGTGCATTTCCAGTTTGGACTCTGACGAACCTTGCTTGTGTTTATATGCGCTGTTTTATGAGATTTTCGCTTCTTGAATGCTTATTGCGTTTGTCCTTCATTTATCTTATACGATATTTCATGTGTACAGTTGTACAATGTAGACAATGGAATAATGGCTTAAGGGTAATGTCACAAGGAAGGAGGTATGCCTTTGACAAGTGACTCTGGCACATTTGAGTGTGAAAAAATGTTAGCAAGTGTTCAAACTTCTCAAGACTGTGAAAGCAGAAAAATTAATAACAAAATCCGAAATTACCGAGACGTATATCTGAAATTTGGTTTCACATCGATTATCGTCAACGTGTAATTTGCCATGGAATTTTAGCAAAAATTCCATTTTAGCAAAAATTCCATGTATGAAACCACATGGTTAATTCACCATTTGAAAACAAAACAATGCAGAACTTCAGCAAAAGCCCCTGCAGTATATGTATTAATCCCTTGTCTGGTAGCTCTGTTTAGAGCCACCACACAAGGATGCGTGATAAGTGGTTTTTGCCAATGCAGGGGTGCGTTGTGAAAAAAGTTTGAAGACCACTGATCTAGACAACACTGTCAAGAAGAAACTATCCTATTAAAGACAATGTTAAACATCACAGCAGTATTTCTTTTTTTTTTTTTTTTTTTTTTTGCTTTTTATATTCTTAATAACTATATTTTGTTTTACTTTAATTTCTTTTTATAAAAACTAATCAAAATTGTAAAGAAATGTCGACCTTGAGGCTTAGTTTTCCTTAAGCTCGTATCGATGTAACAAACATGCTTACTAATCTTTGCCGTAGTGGATGCCAGAGACATATCGACTGATTTTCTTAATCCAAATGAGTTCCATCTCTGTGGTATCATAAAGTACCGTTTTTAATACGACACGATCATTCTCCGTACGTTTCTGCTAATTAGTTATTAGATCTATGCATATGTTTCCAGCGTTTCATGGCCTTGTGCAGTGCACTTTCCCATTTTTTGAACCTTTCCTACGGCATGCAACCATTGAACAGTGGTTGACTGATTCAAGCCCAACTGTACTGCTAGTTCTGTAGACGACATCTTTGTCCAGAAGAGCTTGTGGATCTGCGGTCTGCATTTCCTTCAGCCTCCCACTCCGCTGCTTGTCCTCCAAGATGCAATTGCGACTTTTGAACTTTGTAAATCACTATAATATGTGATTAAACCTACATCTTTGTCATTGTTTGCCCAACAAATCCAGCGTCGCACTTCTGCAGTTGTTTTCCTGAGATTAAACACGAATAACTGACAGGAGCACATATGTTACAGGGCTTGGTGCTGAGTTCTATTACAGCGCCCTGTGCGGAGGGTTCGTTTGATTTTGCTCTGCAGTAAGTTCTGCATCGGGGGTTCGCGTGGGAAAGGAAAAACTTTGCCTGAGCGCTGGCCTTCCCATCCAAATGGCAGGAATTGAAAGAAAATGACTGCAATTCACTATCTCTAAAAATGGCAACAGAATTTCGCTTCTGATAAATATGGAAGTCCCGGTTACACATACGCACCTTGCCCTATATCTGCTAACCACACGTGTGGGCTGTTCGCCTACATATGTCGTTAGACACAGTATTTCCACTTTATACCCACAGCACAAAATTTGGACAAAAATACAACTATTTCGCTTTTACAACAAGCTACGTGGAACACTAGAAACTTATGCCTAGACAAGGAGGTTATATTACTGGAGACACCACTGGCTCTGCCGCCATAGGTCACAGCTAATCTGAGGTGTGACGTCGCAAGCAGGCAAAAAGGAACTAAATTATACCGTTGATGAAACAGTAAGCTTGTGTATCATTGATAAAGATTATTGAATTACTCATTTTTTCTGTTTATACGCTTAGAAGCTTTTGTTCCATTGGTTTCCAAGCAGCTTCTCTTCTGCGGCTGCGTCGTACCTGCTCATGACGTCATTTGCAGCACAGACGGTGACTTATGGCGGCCAATGCTGCGTGGATAGGAGTGGTGTCTCCACACCTTGTGCCTAGGCATAATACTTTACCCATTTTTATTACAGGTAAATGAAATTTTAATTAGTGTTTGTAAAATTTTCCAGGATAGACATGGTTTACGTGATTTTGGATCATGTGGTATCTGCAGTGATTAAAATTGCAGCTTACCTAGTTTTAGAGGACATGTGACTTAACTTTGCACGGTCTAAAGTAAGGGATTGGTACGGCATTGTAGAACTGGTAAAGGTAGATGAGAAAGATGTAGACATAGGCAGCGTTCCAACAAATCCTTGACTTGTAGAGGCAACTGAAGAAGAGTGAGGAGACGCAACCCTGGCAGGAACTGGATAAGGTTCACCACTGTGTAGGGACTTGTCATATGAAACCTACAGCAACAAAAATAGTACGATGTCATACTGTACAACGATCGACATTAAAGCTTCAATAGCATACTACAAAATGATCAGCACATGATGAATGGTTTTCACTAGAGTTAAATCTATGTGAAACTAAGAAACGAATAAAACAGAATAATGCCCTAAGCAAACTTACATGTTCTTGTTGATTCTGGTCACTACCCATTGAGGCTTCAGCAGTGTTGATGTAGTTATGGTCTTGAAACAAACTTAAATCACATATGTTTGGCCTCCCTGAAAAACGAATTAGTTTTCAATTAGTATACTGCATTTGAATTTGAATGAAATGTACAGGGCGACCATAAAACATTACCCTGATTACATTATGTTATACAGTGAAACCTCGTTTGTACGTTTTTCTAGGGGATGGCCTTAAAAAACGTATAAATGAAATTTCAAAATTTAAATACAAGGGTTGTCCCAAAATAACTGAGAATGTTCTTATAAAAATATTCATACCTTAGTTTTCAAGGAAGTGGTCATCTTTTTCGAAATACTGTTGAAGCACCCCTGCACAGCTGTAATAAGTTATTGATCAGTCTCAAATTGTCGTCCCTGTAATGTCCCCTTTAAAATAGGGAACAACCAGAAGCCACAAGTCTGGACTATATTCAGGTTGGGGTATCAACTTAATATTCATTTTCTTCAAATAAGAAATGACAGAACTGGCCATGTGGGTACTTGCATTGTCAAGAATGGGGAACCCAACAAACTCGTTTCATTCCCAAATGATCGGTTAAAATTCTGTGAATTGATGATTCTGAAATGTGAACCATATCTTCGATATCTCTAATTGATAGGTGTCTATCTTTCCATATAATAACACCTATTGTATTGATGTTTACCTCCCATTGAAGGTCTTCCTCCATGCGCGATTAAAGCCGCCGACCAGGGCCCGCTTAAGGTTTTATGGGGCCCTAGGCACAGTAAGCGTTGCGGGGCCCCTACAGCAAAATGATAATCCCCTTCTCAATAGTACCTCTCTATATTTTTTCAGGACAGTTTTCTGCCTACACTTTTGTTATTATATAATGTTCTATATGTTGCTGTCTTATTTACTGAAAATTTAATTACCCTACACTTCTACCTGAGGTTCCGTTACACGACGAATTCGCACGCTTACCTGGGGTTCTTTTTTTGGTCCACAATTGCTATCTACTTCATCTATGAATATATCTGTTGGTCTTATGTTGGGCCGGTTCTTGGTTTTTTTTTTTTAAGAATTTTTGTAGTTGGAACTTCAACCCCTTCCGATCCTATTTCTACGAATGAATGGCGGCTTGGTACTACACTTTCCGATATCTTTTCTGTTTACTCTTTTCAGTTTTCTCTCTCTTCTAAACCTACGTATGCGGATTTCACATGGACTATCGTTGTATTGAGCAATACCCCCCGCTATTCCTATTTTGTTTTCAAACAGGGATTAGGGACACCGGCAGAGAAGTTTTCTATACCGCGTGTGGTTTTCCCAAGCGTTTTACTTCAACCCCTCCATAAACATACCGACGTATATCGATGCAACCACTTGTTGGTACGTAGGCTACCTGATTAGAACGTTAGTTCGAAATCATATGGTAGTGGGGTAATTCCATGTCAAGTGATGCAACAGAGGTTGCTTGACCATTTTAGAAAAAAATATTTGTTTTTGTTTGTGATTACCTATATGAATGTAGAGTTCAAAAAGAATATTTTTATTTTTTTATTTATTTCGTAACTCCAATGGCGGCCATTTTTGTTTCATGGCGCACGCTGATTTTGCGTTTGCAGGTGCTTACGGTAACTTACATTTCTCAGGACTGGTTTATTCTAGGTTACTGAAACACACACCATTCTCTTCATAAAGAAACAGTCGAAAATTTAGATCCAGTACACGTCTCATTAATATTGCTTCCAAATTGGTCAAAATACACTCTGAAATTTGATGTTTAGATACGCATTCTCGAAAAAACCTAAAAAGTAAAAAATAAAAAAAAAAAAAAAAATCAAAAGCTGGGGGGGGATACTGGGATTTTTGGGGCCCATACGGCACGGGCCTAGTCGGTAATCAGGGCCTGCCGCCGACTCACGATCATCCACAAATTCCTAACTGTAAATTGTGGATTTTCCTAGACATTCATCTTTAGAAGTCTCTTGCACAATACGGAAAGTCTCTCCGACAGACTTCTTAAGTCGCCAGCAAAATTCAATCGCGTATCTTTGTTTCTCTTTAACGTCCATTTTTTTTTAAAGTCACAGCGCGAAACCACTTGTTAGGAGTTCACGAAACAAAGATTAGTAAACTGCGCACTACCGATGACGCATGCGTAATAAACAGGTGTGGCCGGTTGCTACGGTTAGCACAACGACTACCGCTTTTTCAAGACTCGTACCAAGGCCCAACGCAGTACTGCACATTTTTTATAAAAACATTCCCAGTTGTTTTGGGACAAGCTACGCTATTACAAATTTTATGCTTTAAAGTAGAAGTCTGCATTGGCCTTGATTTGGAATGCCCGGTCCTGTCCAGCCTGGCTCAGAATTTCTAGTTTACGATTCCCAACCCGTTTTATACTCTCATCATAAGTTCTTCGCTATTTATTGCAAATAACGCAATTCTTCCTTTAGAGCAGGGATCTCCTTTCTTTGGCCCGCAGAGCACCTTTTTAACCTGCCGTTGGTCGCGCTATGAACATTTCTCTCACGCTTCGTTCTTCCTTTAGAGCAGGGGTCTCCTTTCTTTGGGCACCTTTTTAACCTGTCGTTGGTCGCGCTATGAACATTTCTCTCACGCTTCGTTCTTCCTTTAGAGCAGGGGTCTCCTTTCTTTGGGCACCTTTTTAACCTGTCGTTGGTCGCGCTATGAACATTTCTCTCACGCTTCGTTCTTCCTTTAGAGCAGGGGTCTCCTTTCTTTGGCCCGCAGAGCATCTTTTTAACCTGTCGTTGGTCGCGCTATGAACTTTTCTCTCACGCTTCGTTCTTCCTTTAGAGCAGGGGTCTCCTTTCTTTGGCCCCAAGAGCACCTTTTTAACCTGTCGTTGGTCGCGCTATGAACATTTCTCTCACGCTTCGTTCTTCCTTTAGAGCAGGGTCTCCATTCTTTGGCCCGCAGAGCACCTCTTTAACCTGTCGTTGGTCGCGCTATGAACTTTTCTCTCACGCTTCGTTCTTCCTTTAGAGCAGGGGTCTCCTTTCTTTGGCCCGCAGAGCATCTTTTTAACCTGTCGTTGGTCGCGCTATGAACTTTTCTCTCACGCTTCGTTCTTCCTTTAGAGCAGGGGTCTCCTTTCTTTGGCCCGCAGAGCACCTTTTTAACCTGTCGTTGGTCGCGCTATGAACATTTCTCTCGCGCTTCGTTCTTCCTTTAGAGCAGGGGTCTCCTTTCTTTGGCCCGCAGAGCATCTTTTTAACCTGTCGTTGGTCGCGCTATGAACTTTTCTCTCACGCTTCGTTCTTCCTTTAGAGCAGGGGTCTCCTTTCTTTGGCCCGCAGAGCATCTTTTTAACCTGTCGTTGGTCGCGCTATGAACTTTTCTCTCACGCTTCGTTCTTCCTTTAGAGCAGGGGTCTCCTTTCTTTGGGCACCTTTTTAACCTGTCGTTGGTCGCGCTATGAACATTTCTCTCACGCTTCGTTCTTCCTTTAGAGCAGGGGTCTCCTTTCTTTGGCCCGCAGAGCACCTTTTTAACCTGTCGTTGGTCGCGCTATGAACATTTCTCTCGCGCTTCGTTCTTCCTTTAGAGCAGGGGTCTCCTTTCTTTGGCCCGCAGAGCATCTTTTAACCTGCCGTTGGTCGCGCTATGAACATTTCTCTCGCGCTTCGTTCTTCCTTTAGAGCAGGGGTCTCCTTTCTTTGGCCCGCAGAGCATCTTTTTAACCTGCCGTTGGTCGCGCTATGAACATTTCTCTTACGCTTCGTTCTTCCTTTAGAGCAGGAGTCTCCTTTCTTTGGCCCGCAGAGCACCTTTTTAACCTGTCGTTGGTCGCGCTATGAACATTTCTCTCGCGCTTCGTTCTTCCTTTAGAGCAGGGGTCTCCTTTCTTTGGCCCGCAGAGCATCTTTTTAACCTGTCGTTGGTCGCGCTATGAACATTTCTCTCGCGCTTCGTTCTTCCTTTAGAGCAGGGGTCTCCTTTCTTTGGCCCGCAGAGCATCTTTTTAACCTGCCGTTGGTCGCGCTATGAACATTTCTCTTACGCTTCGTTCTTCCTTTAGAGCAGGAGTCTCCTTTCTTTGGCCCGCAGAGCATCTTTTTAACCTGTCGTTGGTCGCGCTATGAACATTTCTCTCGCGCTTCGTTCTTCCTTTAGAGCAGGGGTCTCCTTTCTTTGGCCCGCAGAGCATCTTTTTAACCTGTCGTTGGTCGCGCTATGAACATTTCTCTCGCGCTTCGTTCTTCCTTTAGAGCAGGGGTCTCCTTTCTTTGGCCCGCAGAGCATCTTTTTAACCTGTCGTTGGTCGCGCTATGAACATTTCTCTCGCGCTTCGTTCTTCCTTTAGAGCAGGGGTCTCCTTTCTTTGGCCCGCAGAGCATCTTTTTAACCTGCCGTTGGTCGCGCTATGAACATTTCTGTCACGCTTCGTTCTTCCTTTAGAGCAGGGTCTCCATTCTTTGGCCCGCAGAGCACCTCTTTAACCTGTCGTTGGTCGCGCTATGAACTTTTCTCTCCCATTGAAGGGTCTTCCTCCATGCGCGATTAAAGCCGCCGACCAGGGCCCGCTTAAGGTTTTATGGGGCCCTAGGCACAGTAAGCGTTGCGGGGCCCCTACAGCAAAATGGGAATCCCCTTCTCAATAGTACCTCTCTATATTTTTTCAGGACAGTTTCCTGCCTACACTTTTGTTATTATATAATGTTCTATATGTTGCTGTCTTATTTACTGAAAATTTAATTACCCTACACTTCTACCTGAGGTTCCGTTACACGACGAATTCGCACGCTTACCTGGGGTTCTTTTTTTGGTCCACAATTGCTATCTACTTCATCTATGAATATATCTGTTGGTCTTATGTTGGGCCGGTTCTTGGTTTTTTTTTTTAAGAATTTTTGTAGTTGGAACTTCAACCCCTTCCGATCCTATTTCTACGAATGAATGGCGGCTTGGTACTACACTTTCCGATATCTTTTCTGTTTACTCTTTTCAGTTTTCTCTCTCTTCTAAACCTACGTATGCGGATTTCACATGGACTATCGTTGTATTGAGCAATACCCCCCGCTATTCCTATTTTGTTTTCAAACAGGGATTAGGGACACCGGCAGAGAAGTTTTCTATACCGCGTGTGGTTTTCCGAAGCGTTTTACTTCAACCCCTCCATAAACATACCGACGTATATCGATGCAACCACTTGTTGGTACGTAGGCTACCTGATTAGAACGTTAGTTCGAAATCATATGGTAGTGGGGTAATTCCATGTCAAGTGATGATGCAACAGAGGTTGCTTGACCATTTTAGAAAAAAAATATTTGTTTTTGTTTGTGATTACCTATATGAATGTAGAGTTCAAAAAGAATATTTTTATTTTTTTATTTATTTCGTAACTCCAATGGCGGCCATTTTTGTTTCATGGCGCACGCTGATTTTGCGTTTGCAGGTGCTTACGGTAACTTACATTTCTCAGGACTGGTTTATTCTAGGTTACTGAAACACACACCATTCTCTTCATAAAGAAACAGTCGAAAATTTAGATCCAGTACACGTCTCATTAATATTGCTTCCAAATTGGTCAAAATACACTCTGAAATTTGATGTTTAGATACGCATTCTCGAAAAAACCTAAAAAGTAAAAAATAAAAAAAAAAAAATCAAAAGCTGGGGGGGGGGGGGGATACTGGGATTTTTGGGGCCCATACGGCACGGGCCTAGTCGGTAATCAGGGCCTGCCGCCGACTCACGATCATCCACAAATTCCTAACTGTAAATTGTGGATTTTCCTAGACATTCATCTTTAGAAGTCTCTTGCACAATACGGAAAGTCTCTCCGACAGACTTCTTAAGTCGCCAGCAAAATTCAATCGCGTATCTTTGTTTCTCTTTAACGTCCATTTTTTTTTAAAGTCACAGCGCGAAACCACTTGTTAGGAGTTCACGAAACAAAGATTAGTAAACTGCGCACTACCGATGACGCATGCGTAATAAACAGGTGTGGCCGGTTGCTACGGTTAGCACAACGACTACCGCTTTTTCAAGACTCGTACCAAGGCCCAACGCAGTACTGCACATTTTTTATAAAAACATTCCCAGTTGTTTTGGGACAAGCTACGCTATTACAAATTTTATGCTTTAAAGTAGAAGTCTGCATTGGCCTTGATTTGGAATGCCCGGTCCTGTCCAGCCTGGCTCAGAATTTCTAGTTTACGATTCCCAACCCGTTTTATACTCTCATCATAAGTTCTTCGCTATTTATTGCAAATAACGCAATTCTTCCTTTAGAGCAGGGATCTCCTATCTTTGGCCCGCAGAGCACCTTTTTAACCTGCCGTTGGTCGCGCTATGAACATTTCTCTCACGCTTCGTTCTTCCTTTAGAGCAGGGGTCTCCTTTCTTTGGCCCGCAGAGCACCTTTTTAACCTGTCGTTGGTCGCGCTATGAACATTTCTCTCACGCTTCGTTCTTCCTTTAGAGCAGGGGTCTCCTTTCTTTGGCCCGCAGAGCACCTTTTTAACCTGTCGTTGGTCGCGCTATGAACTTTTCTCTCACGCTTCGTTCTTCCTTTAGAGCAGGGGTCTCCTTTCTTTGGCCCGCAGAGCATCTTTTTAACCTGTCGTTGGTCGCGCTATGAACTTTTCTCTCACGCTTCGTTCTTCCTTTAGAGCAGGGGTCTCCTTTCTTTGGCCCCAAGAGCACCTTTTTAACCTGTCGTTGGTCGCGCTATGAACATTTCTCTCACGCTTCGTTCTTCCTTTAGAGCAGGGGTCTCCATTCTTTGGCCCGCAGAGCACCTCTTTAACCTGTCGTTGGTCGCGCTATGAACTTTTCTCTCACGCTTCGTTCTTCCTTTAGAGCAGGGGTCTCCTTTCTTTGGCCCGCAGAGCATCTTTTAACCTGTCGTTGGTCGCGCTATGAACTTTTCTCTCACGCTTCGTTCTTCCTTTAGAGCAGGGGTCTCCTTTCTTTGGCCCGCAGAGCACCTTTTTAACCTGTCGTTGGTCGCGCTATGAACATTTCTCTCGCGCTTCGTTCTTCCTTTAGAGCAGGGGTCTCCTTTCTTTGGCCCGCAGAGCATCTTTTTAACCTGTCGTTGGTCGCGCTATGAACTTTTCTCTCACGCTTCGTTCTTCCTTTAGAGCAGGGGTCTCCTTTCTTTGGCCCGCAGAGCATCTTTTTAACCTGTCGTTGGTCGCGCTATGAACTTTTCTCTCACGCTTCGTTCTTCCTTTAGAGCAGGGGTCTCCTTTCTTTGGGCACCTTTTTAACCTGTCGTTGGTCGCGCTATGAACATTTCTCTCACGCTTCGTTCTTCCTTTAGAGCAGGGGTCTCCTTTCTTTGGCCCGCAGAGCACCTTTTTAACCTGTCGTTGGTCGCGCTATGAACATTTCTCTCGCGCTTCGTTCTTCCTTTAGAGCAGGGGTCTCCTTTCTTTGGCCCGCAGAGCATCTTTTTAACCTGCCGTTGGTCGCGCTATGAACATTTCTCTCGCGCTTCGTTCTTCCTTTAGAGCAGGGGTCTCCTTTCTTTGGCCCGCAGAGCATCTTTTTAACCTGCCGTTGGTCGCGCTATGAACATTTCTCTTACGCTTCGTTCTTCCTTTAGAGCAGGAGTCTCCTTTCTTTGGCCCGCAGAGCACCTTTTTAACCTGTCGTTGGTCGCGCTATGAACATTTCTCTCGCGCTTCGTTCTTCCTTTAGAGCAGGGGTCTCCTTTCTTTGGCCCGCAGAGCATCTTTTTAACCTGTCGTTGGTCGCGCTATGAACATTTCTCTCGCGCTTCGTTCTTCCTTTAGAGCAGGGGTCTCCTTTCTTTGGCCCGCAGAGCATCTTTTTAACCTGCCGTTGGTCGCGCTATGAACATTTCTCTTACGCTTCGTTCTTCCTTTAGAGCAGGAGTCTCCTTTCTTTGGCCCGCAGAGCATCTTTTTAACCTGTCGTTGGTCGCGCTATGAACATTTCTCTCGCGCTTCGTTCTTCCTTTAGAGCAGGGGTCTCCTTTCTTTGGCCCGCAGAGCATCTTTTAACCTGTCGTTGGTCGCGCTATGAACATTTCTCTCGCGCTTCGTTCTTCCTTTAGAGCAGGGGTCTCCTTTCTTTGGCCCGCAGAGCATCTTTTTAACCTGTCGTTGGTCGCGCTATGAACATTTCTCTCACGCTTCGTTCTTCCTTTAGAGCAGGGGTCTCCTTTCTTTGGGCACCTTTTTAACCTGTCGTTGGTCGCGCTATGAACATTTCTCTCACGCTTCGTTCTTCCTTTAGAGCAGGGGTCTCCTTTCTTTGGCCCGCAGAGCATCTTTTTAACCTGTCGTTGGTCGCGCTATGAACATTTCTCTCACGCTTCGTTCTTCTTTTAGAGCAGGGGTTTCCTTTCTTTGGCCCGCAGAGCACCTTTTTAACCTGTCGTTGGTCGCGCTATGAACATTTCTCTCACGCTTCGTTCTTCTTTTAGAGCAGGGGTTTCCTTTCTTTGGCCCGCAGAGCACCTTTTTAACCTGTCGTTGGTCGCGCTATGAACATTTCTCTCACGCTTCGTTCTTCTTTTAGAGCAGGGGTTTCCTTTCTTTGGCCCGCAGAGCACCTTTTTAACCTGTCGTTGGTCGCGCTATGAACATTTCTCTCACGCTTCGTTCTTCTTTTAGAGCAGGGGTCTCCTTTCTTTGGCCCGCAGAGCACCTTTTTAACCTGTCGTTGGTCGCGCTATGAACATTTCTCTCACGCTTCGTTCTTCTTTTAGAGCAGGGGTTTCCTTTCTTTGGCCCGCAGAGCACCTTTTTAACCTGTCGTTGGTCGCGCTATGAACATTTCTCTCACGCTTCGTTCTTCTTTTAGAGCAGGGGTTTCCTTTCTTTGGCCCGCAGAGCACCTTTTTAACCTGTCGTTGGTCGCGCTATGAACATTTCTCTCGCGCTTCGTTCTTCTTTTAGAGCAGGGGTTTCCTTTCTTTGGCCCGCAGAGCACCTTTTTAACCTGTCGTTGGTCGCGCTATGAACATTTCTCTCACGCTTCGTTCTTCTTTTAGAGCAGGGGTTTCCTTTCTTTGGCCCGCAGAGCACCTTTTTAACCTGCCGTTGGTCGCGCTATGAACATTTCTCTCACGCTTCGTTCTTCTTTTAGAGCAGGGGTCTCCTTTCTTTGGCCCGCAGAGCACCTTTTTAACCTGTCGTTGGTCGCGCTATGAACATTTCTCTCACGCTTCGTTCTTCTTTTAGAGCAGGGGTTTCCTTTCTTTGGCCCGCAGAGCACCTTTTTAACCTGCCGTTGGTCGCGCTATGAACATTTCTCTTACGCTTCGTTCTTCCTTTAGAGCAGGGGTCTCCTTTCTTTGGCCCGCAGAGCACCTTTTTAACCTGTCGTTGGTCGCGCTATGAACATTTCTCTCGCGCTTCGTTCTTCCTTTAGAGCAGGGGTCTCCTTTCTTTGGCCCGCAGAGCATCTTTTTAACCTGCCGTTGGTCGCGCTATGAACATTTCTCTTACGCTTCGTTCTTCCTTTAGAGCAGGGGTCTCCTTTCTTTGGCCCGCAGAGCATCTTTTTAACCTGCCGTTGGTCGCGCTATGAACATTTCTCTTACGCTTCGTTCTTCCTTTAGAGCAGGGGTCTCCTTTCTTTGGCCCGCAGAGCATCTTTTAACCTGTCGTTGGTCGCGCTATGAACATTTCTCTCGCGCTTCGTTCTTCCTTTAGAGCAGGGGTCTCCTTTCTTTGGCCAGCAGAGCATCTTTTTAACCTGTCGTTGGTCGCGCTATGAACTTTTCTCTCACGCTTCGTTCTTCCTTTAGAGCAGGGGCCTCCTTTCTTTGGCCCGCAGAGCATCTTTTTAACCTGCCGTTGGTCGCGCTATGAACATTTCTCTTACGCTTCGTTCTTCCTTTAGAGCAGGGGTCTCCTTTCTTTGGCCCGCAGAGCATCTTTTTAACCTGCCGTTGGTAGCGCTATGAACATTTCTCTTACGCTTCGTTCTTCCTTTAGAGCAGGGGTCTCCTTTCTTTGGCCCGCAGAGTATCTTTTTAACCTGTCGTTGGTCGCGCTATGAACTTTTCTCTCACGCTTCGTTCTTCCTTTAGAGCAGGGGTCTCCTTTCTTTGGCCAGCAGAGCATCTTTTTAACCTGTCGTTGGTCGCGCTATGAACTTTTCTCTCACGCTTCGTTCTTCCTTTAGAGCAGGGGCCTCCTTTCTTTGGCCCGCAGAGCATCTTTTTAACCTGCCGTTGGTCGCGCTATGAACATTTCTCTTACGCTTCGTTCTTCCTTTAGAGCAGGGGTCTCCTTTCTTTGGCCCGCAGAGCACCTTTTTAACCTGTCGTTGGTCGCGCTATGAACATTTCTCTCGCGCTTCGTTCTTCCTTTAGAGCAGGGGTCTCCTTTCTTTGGCCCGCAGAGCACCTTTTTAACCTGCCGTTGGTCGCGCTATGAACATTTCTCTCACGCTTCGTTCTTCCTTTAGAGCAGGGGTCTCCTTTCTTTGGCCCGCAGAGCACCTTTTTAACCTGTCGTTGGTCGCGCTATGAACATTTCTCTCACGCTTCGTTCTTCTTTTAGAGCAGGGGTTTCCTTTCTTTGGCCCGCAGAGCACCTTTTTAACCTGTCGTTGGTCGCGCTATGAACATTTCTCTCACGCTTCGTTCTTCTTTTAGAGCAGGGGTTTCCTTTCTTTGGCCCGCAGAGCACCTTTTTAACCTGTCGTTGGTCGCGCTATGAACATTTCTCTCACGCTTCGTTCTTCTTTTAGAGCAGGGGTCTCCTTTCTTTGGCCCGCAGAGCACCTTTTTAACCTGTCGTTGGTCGCGCTATGAACATTTCTCTCACGCTTCGTTCTTCTTTTAGAGCAGGGGTTTCCTTTCTTTGGCCCGCAGAGCACCTTTTTAACCTGCCGTTGGTCGCGCTATGAACATTTCTCTTACGCTTCGTTCTTCCTTTAGAGCAGGGGTCTCCTTTCTTTGGCCCGCAGAGCACCTTTTTAACCTGTCGTTGGTCGCGCTATGAACATTTCCCTCGCGCTTCGTTCTTCCTTTAGAGCAGGGGTCTCCTTTCTTTGGCCCTCAGAGCATCTTTTTAACCTGCCGTTGGTCGCGCTATGAACATTTCTCTTACGCTTCGTTCTTCCTTTAGAGCAGGGGTCTCCTTTCTTTGGCCCGCAGAGCACCTTTTTAACCTGTCGTTGGTCGCGCTATGAACATTTCTCTCGCGCTTCGTTCTTCCTTTAGAGCAGGGGTCTCCTTTCTTTGGCCCGCAGAGCATCTTTTTAACCTGCCGTTGGTCGCGCTATGAACATTTCTCTTACGCTTCGTTCTTCCTTTAGAGCAGGGGTCTCCTTTCTTTGGCCCGCAGAGTATCTTTTTAACTTGTCGTTGGTCGCGCTATGAACTTTTCTCTCACGCTTCGTTCTTCCTTTAGAGCAGGGGTCTCCTTTCTTTGGCCAGCAGAGCATCTTTTTAACCTGTCGTTGGTCGCGCTATGAACTTTTCTCTCACGCTTCGTTCTTCCTTTAGAGCAGGGGTCTCCTTTCTTTGGCCCGCAGAGCATCTTTTTAACCTGCCGTTGGTCGCGCTATGAACATTTCTCTTACGCTTCGTTCTTCCTTTAGAGCAGGGGTCTCCTTTCTTTGGCCAGCAGAGCACCTTTTTAACCTGTCGTTGGTCGCGCTATGAACATTTCTCTCGCGCTTCGTTCTTCCTTTAGAGCAGGGGTCTCCATTCTTTGGCCCGCAGAGCACCTCTTTAACCTGTCGTTGGTCGCGCTATGAACTTTTCTCTCACGCTTCGTTCTTCCTTTAGAGCAGGGGTCTCCTTTCTTTGGCCCGCAGAGCATCTTTTTAACCTGCCGTTGGTCGCGCTATGAACATTTCTCTTACGCTTCGTTCTTCCTTTAGAGCAGGGGTCTCCTTTCTTTGGCCCGCAGAGCACCTTTTTAACCTGTCGTTGGTCGCGCTATGAACATTTCTCTCGCGCTTCGTTCTTCCTTTAGAGCAGGGGTCTCCTTTCTTTGGCCCGCAGAGCATCTTTTAACCTGCCGTTGGTCGCGCTATGAACATTTCTCTTACGCTTCGTTCTTCCTTTAGAGCAGGGGTCTCCTTTCTTTGGCCCGTAGAGTATCTTTTAACTTGTCGTTGGTCGCGCTATGAACTTTTCTCTCACGCTTCGTTCTTCCTTTAGAGCAGGGGTCTCCTTTCTTTGGCCAGCAGATCATCTTTTTAACCTGTCGTTGGTCGCGCTATGAACTTTTCTCTCACGCTTCGTTCTTCCTTTAGAGCAGGGGTCTCCTTTCTTTGGCCCGCAGAGCATCTTTTTAACCTGCCGTTGGTCGCGCTATGAACATTTCTCTTACGCTTCGTTCTTCCTTTAGAGCAGGGGTCTCCTTTCTTTGGCCAGCAGAGCACCTTTTTAACCTGTCGTTGGTCGCGCTATGAACATTTCTCTCGCGCTTCGTTCTTCCTTTAGAGCAGGGGTCTCCTTTCTTTGGCCCGCAGAGCACCTTTTTAACCTGTCGTTGGTCGCGCTATGAACATTTCTCTCGCGCTTCGTTCTTCCTTTAGAGCAGGGGTCTCCTTTCTTTGGCCCGCAGAGCATCTTTTTAACCTGCCGTTGGTCGCGCTATGAACATTTCTCTTACGCTTCGTTCTTCCTTTAGAGCAGGGGTCTCCTTTCTTTGGCCCGCAGAGCACCTTTTTAACCTGTCGTTGGTCGCGCTATGAACATTTCTCTTACGCTTCGTTCTTCCTTTAGAGCAGCAGTCTCCTTTCTTTGGCCCGCAGAGCATCTTTTTAACCTGCCGTTGGTCGCGCTATGAACATTTCTCTCACGCTTCGTTCTTCCTTTAGAGCAGGGGTCTCCTTTCTTTGGCCCGCAGAGCACCTTTTTAACCTGTCGTTGGTCGCGCTATGAACATTTCTCTCACGCTTCGTTCTTCTTTTAGAGCAGGGTCTCCATTCTTTGGCCCGCAGAGCACCTCTTTAACCTGTCGTTGGTCGCGCTATGAACTTTTCTCTCACGCTTCGTTCTTCCTTTAGAGCAGGGGTCTCCTTTCTTTGGCCCGCAGAGCACCTTTTTAACCTGTCGTTGGTCGTGCTATGAACATTTCTCTTACGCTTCGTTCTTCCTTTAGAGCAGGAGTCTCCTTTCTTTGGCCCGTAGAGCATCTTTTAACCTGCCATTGGTCGCGCTATGAACATTTCTCTTACGCTTCGTTCTTCCTTTAGAGCAGGGGTCTCCATTCTTTGGCCCGCAGAGCACCTCTTTAACCTGTCGTTGGTCGCGCTATGAACTTTTCTCTCACGCTTCGTTCTTCCTTTAGAGCAGGGGTCTCCTTTCTTTGGCCCGCAGAGCATCTTTTAACCTGCCGTTGGTCGCGCTATGAACAGTTCTCTTACGCTTCGTTCTTCCTTTAGAGCAGGGGTCTCCTTTCTTTGGCCCGCAAAGCACCTTTTTAACCTGTCGTTGGTCGCGCTATGAACATTTCTCTCGCGCTTCGTTCTTCCTTTAGAGCAGGGGTCTCCTTTCTTTGGCCCACAGAGCACCTTTTTAACCTGTCGTTGGTCGCGCTATGAACATTTCTCTTACGCTTCGTTCTTGCTTTAGAGCAGGGGTCTCCTTTCTTTGGCCCGCAGAGCACCTTTTTAACCTGTCGTTGGTCGCGCTATGAACATTTCTCTTACGCTTCGTTCTTCCTTTAGAGCAGGAGTCTCCTTTCTTTGGCCCGCAGAGCATCTTTTTAACCTGCCGTTGGTCGCGCTATGAACATTTCTCTCACGCTTCGTTCTTGCTTTAGAGCAGGGGTCTCCTTTCTTTGGCCCGCAGAGCACCTTTTTAACCTGTCGTTGGTCGCGCTATGAACATTTCTCTTACGCTTCGTTCTTCCTTTAGAGCAGGAGTCTCCTTTCTTTGGCCCGCAGAGCATCTTTTTAACCTGTCGTTGGTCGCGCTATGAACATTTCTCTCACGCTTCGTTCTTCCTTTAGAGCAGGGTCTCCATTCTTTGGCCCGCAGAGCACCTCTTTAACCTGTCGTTGGTCGCGCTATGAACATTTCTCTCACGCTTCGTTCTTCCTTTAGAGCAGGTGTCTCCTTTCTTTGGCCAGCAGAGCACCTTTTTAACCTGTCGTTGGTCGCGCTAAGCTTCGTTCTTCCTTTAGAGCAGGGGTCTCCTTTCTTTGGCCCGCAGAGCACCTTTTTAACCTGCCGTTGGTCGCGCTATGAACATTTCTCTTACGCTTCGTTCTTCCTTTAGAGCAGGGGTCTCCTTTCTTTGGCCCGCAGAGCACCTTTTTAACCTGTCGTTGGTCGCGCTATGAACATTTCTCTCGCGCTTCGTTCTTCCTTTAGAGCAGGGGTCTCCTTTCTTTGGCCCGCAGAGCATCTTTTTAACCTGCCGTTGGTCGCGCTATGAACATTTCTCTTACGCTTCGTTCTTCCTTTAGAGCAGGGGTCTCCTTTCTTTGGCCCGCAGAGCACCTTTTTAACCTGTCGTTGGTCGCGCTATGAACATTTCTCTTACGCTTCGTTCTTCCTTTAGAGCAGGAGTCTCCTTTCTTTGGCCCGCAGAGCATCTTTTTAACCTGTCGTTGGTCGCGCTATGAACATTTCTCTTACGCTTCGTTCTTCCTTTAGAGCAGGAGTCTCCTTTCTTTGGCCCGCAGAGCACCTTTTTAACCTGTCGTTGGTCGCGCTATGAACATTTCTGTCACGCTTCGTTCTTCCTTTAGAGCAGGGTCTCCATTCTTTGGCCCGCAGAGCACCTCTTTAACCTGTCGTTGATCGCGCTATGAACATTTCTCTCGCGCTTCGTTCTTCCTTTAGAGCAGGGGTCTCCTTTCTTTGGCCCGCAGAGCACCTTTTTAACCTGCTGTTGGTCGCGCTATGAACATTTCTCTCACGCTTCGTTCTTCCTTTAGAGCAGGGGTCTCCTTTCTTTGGCCCGCAGAGCACCTTTTTAACCTGTCGTTGATCGCGCTATGAACATTTCTCTCACGCTTCGTTCTTCTTTTAGAGCAGGGGTTTCCTTTCTTTGGCCCGCGGAGCACCTTTTTAACCTGTGGTCGCGCTATGAACATTTCTCTCACGCTTCGCATATAAAGAGCCCTATTTTTTTGGAAGTGACTCTGGGGACACTTCAAAAAATAAATATATTACTTATAAAAAAAATATCTCCTAGTCACCTCGGAGAAATATTTTTTGAAGTGAAGTAAATAAATACGAGGGTTGTACCCAAAGTAATGCAAAAGTGGGCATAATTTTTTTATTAACTGACAGAGGTCGTTCAAATTGCACATTTTGGTAGAGTAGCTCTTTCTCCATACAAAGTACTACGAAACACAGTCTCCATCACAAGCGATGCATTCGCGCCATCGTTGAACCCAACACTCGAATCCTCTTTGAAAAAATCTATGTGTAGACTGTTGTACCCACTTCTTCACAGCCACTTTCACCTCATCTGCGTTATCAAATCGTTGTCCCCAGAGACTGTCGACCAAACAGGTGGAAGTATGGGGGGGGGGGGCGCCAGATCTGGGCTGTACAATGGATGGGGAACCACTGACCAACCTAATTTGCTGGTCGCTTGATTTGTTGCCTGAGATGTGTGTGTTCTCACATCGACATGGTGAATGTGGACCCTTTTTAGATTCTTGTTCGGCCTCTTCCTCCTTAGGGCCTCTCTAAGCTTCTTGAGCGTCTCAATGCACCGCTCGCTGGTCACGGTACTGACATGTTCCAGAAAATCAAGGAGAATGGCACCCCTGTCATCCCGAAAAACAGTCAACGTGACTTTCTCTGCTGATCGCTGGCTCTTGAATTTCTTAAGCTTTGGTGAAGAGGTGTGACGACGCCATTCCGTGGATTAATTCTTCGTCTCTGGATCGTAAAGATACGCCCACGTTTCATCCCCTGTCACTAGATCGAAAAAAAAAAAAGCGTGTTTTCGTTGGCTTCAAACACTTCCAGAAGATCAGAGCAGACTTCCACCCTTCTCTCCTTCAAATCTGTAATGAAGAAGATGGGTTACTATAGAGGAAGAGTTACTCTACCAACATGTGCAATTTGAACGACCTCTGTCAGTTAACAAAAAAATCATACCCACTTTTGCATTACTTTCAGCACAACACTCGTATATTTACTTCAATTTTTAAAATATACCTCGGAGAAATGCATTTTACAATGCTTGATGACATGTTTTTATCCTAGATGTGGTTTCTACATTTACCTCCTCTGTTTAATCATCCTCACTGCTATTTTTTTTTTTTTTTTTTTGATTTCATGTCGCGCAATAATTTTGTTAATATTTTCATTACAACGCTCGGTCGCAACATTGCTGTTGAGCTGTTACCTTCGAAACGTCATGAATTTCCGTTTTTCTTGCACTTAACTTCTCTGCCAAATGCTTGACTCTCACACTCTCTTTTTCATGCTTTTCAATGACTTTAACTTTTTTATCCAAATCGAGAACATTCTTTTCACAAGAGGCAAACGAAAGAACGCAACTCAGTACAAGCAGAGGCTGTGAATGTTCATCTCAATGAATAAATGTTAGAGAACTAAATTGGAGCGTCTCTTTGAAATCCATATGAAACAGCCAACTGCTAAGACTTTGGACATTGCATCCAGCAAAGAAAACAACACTTGTCACATGACCTAAACCTAAGTCGCGCTACGTGCTTAAGGAGAAGCTTAGTGGTAGATGTGCTGCAGTGTTTGAGTAAACAAACCAAAAACAATCGTTCCGTTTAATTATGTTGTCTTCAAACTCAAGAATATTTGTTCCGTTTGAGTCATCAAAACAAAACATTACACTTTGTCGTGTAATGTTTTGTTTTGAGTTAAAATACTTGATGGCAGGGAAAATTTTTTCCGTCGCTACAAGGTTGATTTACTCTCTTGTCATTTCCGTTTTTGCGTTAGGCAGGTTCCGTTTTATACAGGTTAAATAGTACGTAATTTTCTTTTCCTATCTTTCATTTCCTTTCATTTCGTGACTCAAAAATATTCCGTTTTAGACAGGTTTCCGTCTTATGCAGGTTCTGTATCAAACAGGTTTTATTGTACCTCTTTAGTGATGAGACTTGTCATAAGTCATCAGACAGTTGTTTATACGTCATCAATGTTACAGGTCGCGCCATCTGTTGGCAGATCTCAACATTACCCAGAAAAAATTATTGATCTTGAACATAATTATGATTAAGTTTTAGCAAATATTGAGTATTCCATGCTACAATGTAAAGTTATTTTTATCGATGTGTTCATCCTTCGGAATAAATTAATTGCGAAGAAAATGTCTACAGAAATCTTTACCATTGGTAATATTGGACTGAGTTTTTAAGTGGATCCACCTTAATTCCACGAAAAGCAGCCTAATAGTTAATTGTTCAAAATATAATGTAATGTAGTTTAATCTTCCACACATATTGCTTGAATGTATTTTTCTGTTAATTTGGAGTACATATTTTTATAATAAATTTGATGTGAGAGTTGAAGTACACCAAGTATCAGCATTAAGCCCATTCTTATTTGATGTTGTTTAGATGTAGCAGTTGCAGGGGTGAGGAAAACAACACTGTAGACCATGCTGTTTGCAGATGAAGTGACGTCTTGTGTCAAGAGTAAAAAAAGAAGCAGAAGAAACACAGAAAATACGTTAGAACATAGAAGACAGATTGGACCAAAACAGTGTACATGTGCTGCAACAAAGAAGGAAAAAATTAAATAGACATTATTAACATCCACGAAGAGGTGATCAAAAAAGTGAGAAGATTCAAATACATGAGACCGATGTTGGAGGAAGATGGGGATGAAACAACTGGTGGAAAACATCAGGTGTATCACACGGCAATGGCGAATCAAAGTTTAAGAGACTTCAGAACAGCAACATTCCACAATATGTCAGCATCTGGGAAAATGTAAAGCATGTCCTGCCTAAAGCTGGATCTCGAAACACCTTGGACACTGAGCAGAGTGCCATTTAAATAGACTACACACACTCACTAAGATCTAAACTCCATGCTATCTGGAGGAACGCCATTCATCATCATTTGTATAACGCTTTAGACCCGGAGAGCTTGCCTTGATGAAACAGATCTGTGACGTACTACAGAGCTTGCCTTTGCACTAAGAACTGTGACGTACTACAGAGGTGAAGCACATGTACAGGCGCCAAATTTGCAGTGATAAATTCCGTCGGTGTAGCTTAATTTGGAAATCATTTGGCTCCGGAGCAGGAGGATGCGGTTTCTATCTCCATCACTGATAAATTTTTGTTTTCACAAATCTAAACTACTCGATATCTGGGAAAATGCAAATCAACATCATTGGTATAAAGCTTCAGACATGGAGAGTCTGACTTGAGGAAACAGACCACATACACTCACTAAGATCTAAACTACTTGATATTTGGGGTAAAGAGCCATTCACCATATTTGGAATGAAGTTTCTGGACTTGGCGAACTACTTAACAGCAAAATCTCTCACTCCAATATCACCTTCCTCTTACACCTCAGGGCTGCTAATCTGAAACTTTAATGATCATTGATGGCAATTCGATACCACTACGCAACACTATTTTGTCGATCCTTGCCATATTCTGACATGCATAAACCTTAATCCAGAGGATATCTACAACTCTCTATCAGCTGTCATCAACAAACAAAAAGTGAACTTAAAATAATATAACTATATTAGTAATTTGAATTTCTTGGTGTAGAATAGAAATCAATGTTTCCAGGCTTTCGCACATCAACCAGATGGCTTTCTCAAGGAGATTAGACAGCAAACTTTTGCAGTTTGCTGTCTACCTTCCTTGAGAAATCCATGGTTGATGTGCAAAAGCTTGGAAACTTTGATTTTCTATTATTCTACACCAAGAAATTTGGATTAATACACTGCTGTACAATTGCTAAGGACGGATCATAAACGGCTATACAACGCATAAAAAAGTAAGTGTGGTTGGATGCCAAGTGAAATAAAATAATGTCAGAATGCCAGGACATTACAAGAAAGACAATTTATTGTGCTCTGAAATCCAGAAGGCTTTGGAACGTGTTCAAGGGACAAACAGGCCATTTTGTGCAATATACGTAAACGTGAAAGAAATGCAATTACCGTCCGCAGGCGTTCCGGCGTAAGATGTCAATACGGGATATGGCCACCATGGAGGGCGATGCAAGATTCCACACGTCGTGTCATGCTTTGCACAAAATTATCCAGCAGCTGTTGGGGTAATTTATCCCATTCCTCTGTCAGTGCACGGATGAAGGTGTCCTTGTTTATTGGAGGGCATTAGCGACCAACAAGACTCCTCCCCAAAGCATCCCACACATTTTCAATGGGATTCAGATCTGGAGAACGTGCTGGCCATACGAGGCGTTGAATATCCTTGCTCTCAAGACCCTCCTGGACAGCGACTGTTCGATGACATGTTGCGTTGTCGTCCATGAAAATGAATCTATCACCGACAGCACCACGGAACATGCGAACATGAGGTAGCAGAACATCATTAATGTATCGTTGGCCAGGCATAGTCCCAGGTGGAAGCACATAGAGGGACGTACGGCCTTTGATCATGATGCCAGCCCATACCATGACACTACATGTCGGATATTGGTCCCTTTCCTGTATGTTTGCTGGACAATATGCAGTACCACTATCACGCCAGATCAGTTGTCGTTGACAATCAGACGATAGACTGTATCCACTCTCATCTGAGAAGAGGACAGCAGACCAGTCGTTATCAGTCCAATTGCGATGTTGATGGCACCATTGCAAACGGGCGGTACGGTGACGTCTGGACAATGGGATGCACACAAAAGGACGGCGGGCGTATAGTCCCCCTTCATGCAAACGTCTGGCGACAGTTTTTCGAAAGATCCGCTTGCCAGTAACAGCCATAAACTGATTTGCTACCTCACTAGCCGTGCTGCGCCGGTGTCTTTTGTTGATAGCACATGTACCGATCTTCTGCAGGTGTCGTACTGCGAACACGACCTCCCCCGTGAAGTTTGCTACACTCTCCATTTGTTTGAAATGATTTCCAAAGCCTTGAAACAACACTGTGGCTGACGTCGAACTCCCTGGCAACATCTGTTATTTTTCGCCCTTCGTCAATCTTGCCAATAATACGGCCACGCGTAAAATCATCTAGGTGATGTCGGGAAGACATACTGAAAATTGCAAGTTCGTCAATTGATTCTTTCCCTTTCAACTTTGCGTTTGAACAACAACGGTCAATACGCGTCAAATCCTTTATATCTCTTATCAGCGCTATGACGTCACAAACAAGTTCGGCAATCCAAAATTTGCATACGCACAACACGTCTTACTGTATCCCGCACTTATGCTAATTTCCACATTTTCCTGCCTTCCATTTTATGGTTGCTATCGTTGCTATTGCCATCCGTCCTTAGCAATTGTCCGGCAGTGTAGTATAGTCATACTCTTTTAAGTATAGTTGGTGTACAGTTCCTTGTTATTTAAAAAGTGAACAGTTTTAATGAACTATTTTTTTGGGAGAAGGATGAACCAACCTACCCTCAGAACAGCAGCTACCAGCATCGTGCCTAATATAAGCGGCATGTCAAGAGAAAAATGCTGCAATACCTTTCACTGAGCAAGTGATAAAGATTTTAACAGTATGTACTCCACAAATCAAATAATAATCAAGTTTGTCTTGAGCCAGAATTTCTGTTGTGCATCCCATCTTTAGATTTTGCATTACTTCAAAACATTCATCCATAACAATGTACACGTGAGAGCACATAAAGGAACATACTTATTGGGTCAAAAGTATTATGTAGCATCTTCTACAGCATTAAAAGGTGGGGAGCGCAGTGCCCTATAATAATGCAAGAGGCTTTGGACGGGATACATAAATTTCAGAACACATGTAACATTTAATAATAATGAAAATTCATAATTCCAAATTATACTTACCTTGACTGTAATTTTTTGCAGGCTTGCTTGTCCGATCGACCATTGGTGGAGATTGACAATTAGTAAACCTTTCTCTTGTCTGATATGAATCTACAAAAGGAGTCTTGATTAATTACATTTCACAGATTAAACAAAAGAGAGAGTTAATTATATGTTAAATTGCCAACATTTGAAAACAGAAGTAAAAGCTGAGATGAATGTCATTAAAATAATATGTTAAATGAGTCTAACAAAACTCTAGTTAACCATAAATCACTAGTCAACATTTTTAAACTTTGTTTTCATAGCATGGGTGAAATAAGGTGTTTTTAACTAATTTTGGGGTCCTAAATCTAAATATGACTGTAAACACTTTGCATCACGTACAGTTTTTTTGTGTATGAACATTTGCTATATTTCCAGATACATATATACAATGCAAGATGTACACATTACAGCATTTATGTGTCTTGTTAGCTATAGAATTAGTGTTACAAGGTACAAATACCATATTCATATACTGCATATGAGACTGCAAAAGAAAAAAACAGCGTAAACAATATTAACACAAATGTAAATGTATGCACACATACTAGTATACCCATACAAGTAGTTCATTTTTTCCCTCTTATGTGTCGTGTTGTCCTCCTCCTGCAAAAACCAGCAGTAATCACTCATCATTGAGGGATCCCACCTGTCTTGATACCTCTTCTCCATTGTTCAGATATGTTGGCGGAACCTTTATCCTTGTTCATCGCTGACTGCTCCTAGGTTGTCAGGAAAGAAGTCCAGATGAGAATGGAGAAAATGTTTTCTTAAGGACATCCAGCACCCAAGGTTTTTATAGTTCTTGAGAAGGTTGTGAATTAGCTATTTGTGGTTGCCCTCTTTGTGGTTACGCAGAAATCCCTAGACCACAGATGTGAAAGATTGCCATGCAGTAAAAGAGAAAACATGATGTGAAAGATTGCTTTTCAGTAAAAACAGAATCATGCAGTAGTTTCCGTATCTGAGGACCAACAAGATACCTTCTTTGAGTTTTGCATCACTTAATTGCAGAAATGTTTACTTTAAGTGCAAGAAATCTGAGCCAGAATTGTCTGTAGCCTTTACAAAGTTTTCTGTCAGCCCCAGTTTGATAGAAAGTGGTGGAAGCAGCACGTCAGAGAGATTAACTAGGGGCTTGTGACGAACGTTACTCTCTCCAGGAATGAAAACATGTCATTTACGCCAGTCTCTCTGTTTGTAGTGTTCTGCTGTGGCCCTACTGTCCCAGATACAAAGAAAACAAAAAAATTAGTGAAGCCACTTTGAAGCCTGAGCAAGAGTGATATCACTTTCAGATCACCGCATATTGTCCATCCAAACTAGCCATATTTTATTGCAGTGAGAATTTTGTCCAGGCTTTCATACGTCTCCTGCATTCCTACAGCATGTGTTGCTGGAATGGAAGGCTTTTGGTTTCCGTTGGACTAAAGGACAGCTTTTAAACTAATCTTGGATGAGTCGATAAATATACACCATTCTGTAGGATTGTGAGTTATTCCTAATTTTGTCATTAACCACTGAATATCTGAACAAAAACACATACCATCCTGCATTTCATAGAAAGAACATAGACCCAAATTTCTATTTCTGAACACAGATACACGTGTAGTCTTTGCTAGCAGGTTCCACTCTTGTAGTAGGGAACCTAAAAGTGCAGCTTGTTGTTTGGAAAGATGAAGGTCTCGAACGAGATCATTCAGTTCATTTTGCTCTTTAATTGAGCAAAATGAACTGAATAAGTCTTAATGAGTGTATCGTCTAAGTGTTTAGGAGTGTATGTAGGATCCAGATCTTCATGTGCGTCCATATTTTAATTGGATGAATTTGAATCTATCTCTTCAGAATTCAATGGAGGTCTTAGTATAGGAAAGGCTTCCGTATGAGGAACAGGCCTCAAGGCTGGTGGCAAATTTGGATACTGTAATTTACTTTTATTCTTCTTTGAAAAGCTATTTACTTTGGTTAAACAAAAATAACAATCTTCCAGGGGATCAGTTGGTTCATGCCAAATAATCGGAACTGCGAAAGGCATGGATTTTCAGCTTACCTTTCAACCATTCACTCAGGCCAACAAAGCAGGAAATGCAGCAGACAAGTGAAGCCAACGATTTATTTTGATCTCGAGCATGACACCCAAAGTACAAATTGTAGGTTTCCCTCACAGTCTTTGTCAATGGAGGACTCTGCGATTTTATAATATACTCTCCGCACACACAGCACAACTTATCCAAGACGATCCCTTTTCTCCATTTTGCCAACGTTTGCTCATAAACATGCACCACGTGTTTCTCCTTCAATGAAAACAGCAATGGTGTTGCGGTTGCATATTCTCTACTTGTGAAAATAGCAGCGTTGCCGCACATAAGATGTCCGGTGGCGAAATATGACAATAAAATGATCTAGTGTCCTTGTACATGTCTACAAGCACTAATGTGGAAGAATAGTACATCTTTAATGCCTCATAAAAAATGTGACAGGGTGGTTTTTTTAAAGGTCAGATCTCAAATCAGCACCCAAAAATTAGTTAAAATAGCTACATTTGTTCATGTTATAAAAACCTTGTAGGCTAGTGTAGTTGATGTGCATAAAACGTTTGAATGTGTGGTCTAGTGTAATTCCACGATGTTTTTTTCATAGCAAAGGCTGCTGAAAACTAATGGTCATCTTAAAGAGATTCTATTTTGAAAATTTACTTTTTCAAAATTTGGATTTCTGTTATGAAGCTTCCATCTTTTTAATAAAGCAACAAGTACTGTATAATATACGATTTTTTTCTGTTTGTGTATTTTTGTAGACAGCTTGCAGTAAAATCAGAATAATTAAGTTGCCAATATCTATTTTTTGGCGCTATTGTCAGCACAGTTACGTATTCTGAAATACCAATTTTGGCTGAAGTTCCTAGGTGCAACCCAAAGCATATATGTGCACGCATGCACAGAAAGCATCAGACCTGTCCGTATTGATTTCGTGTGAGGATGCATATAAGTGTATTTATTCAGTAGTGGTTTTATTGAACGTTATTGGTTTTATTGAACGTTATGTACCAGAAGACGAGGTTGAACTTTCTTAAATGAAAACCTATTTTGAAATTCAACTAATTAATACATTCTCTAGTTTTAGTTGTGGATATCGAACTGAATTATTGAACAGTATCTGTCAAACAATGCATTAATTTAAACTGTTGATCACATTTCTGCGTGTGAGGTTTTTTAGTTAGATCGGTTATGGTATCTCTCGATCCTGAAGAAAAGAAGCCAGCGCCTGAAAATTTTGGAGTTTTGTCTACCGCTGGCAATAACGATTCCCAGCGAGGGACAGCAATAGGAAGTCTTTGTGAGTGTAACTGAAACCAATGTGTTTAGTGTCATTACCCTGCTAAGCGACTGAAAATTAAATCTGGCGCTGATGCCTGGGTTGCTCAACTTCTGGATTGGACATAAACACTGTATCAATTCCTCAGCCGAGGAGTTTTCACTTCGCTGGAGTCAGAACTCTAGATTAAAGACTGCTCACTTTTGTAGATAGGTGCTCATGCGGGTAACGCCATAGATACAAAGAGCAAAAACATTATTGTTACAGGGCTTAGTGCTGAGTTCTATTATAGCGCCATGTGTGGAGGGTTCGTTTGATGTTTGCTCTGCAGTAAGTTCTGCATCGGGGGTTTAACCCGTAATTCTTCCGATTGGAGCAGATAAATAAAACACAAGGCATCAAAAAGCAACTCTAGTTAAAACCTTTTCATGCAGTGAGGAAGACTTTTATTCAGATATTGCGGGAAATGTCACCAAGCTTTTGTCCGTCATTTTCGTGCTTTCCTTATTTTAGTTGTCTCCTCGGTGTCCTACTCGCCGAATTCTCTTTATCTCTTCCCGGCTATCCAAACCTCTTCCTTCATCCGTTCCGACCAAACCCCCGAGGTTTTCAGAGCCTCCAGAAAATATTCTGCTCCTCCCTCGACTTTTCGATACAGAGTCTCTCCTCTCTTGCCCGGAGAGAGAAACCCCCTCATAAAACTGTCCCCTCGTCCGACTTATTCCAAGAAAGCGCGGCCACGCCTTCACTCTCAAAACTCAATGTTCTTAATTGCTTAGCTGCTCCATCTGCTGCGAAGCGTGGGAAATGAAATACTTTGCTTTTTGGTGGCCTTCCCATTCAAATGGCGGGAATTGAAAGAAAATTATTCCAATTCACTATCTCTAAAAATGGCTACAAAATTTCGCTTCTGATAAATATGGAAGCCCCGGTTACATTATAGCCACCTTCCTAATATGACGATGTTCCTCCAAAACAGCTCTTCCCCAACGAGGCATGGGCGCTATTGAAGGTATCTTGTGATATCTAGTACCAATGCGTTACCAGCAGATTCTTCAACTCTTGTTAGTTATATGGTCAAGCCACTGCAGATCGAATTTTGTGTTTTTCATCACAAACCAGAGATACTCGGTTGGACTGATGTCTGGGAAATTTGGAGGCCAGAAAAATACCTGAAGTCTACCACACTTTCCGCGAACCATTCTCGAACAATCCAGGCAGGTGCATAATCGTTATGGAAGAAAGCAGCACTACTAGAGGAGAATACGATTGCCATGAAAGGTTGTACCTGGTTTGCAAGGACGTTTAGGTGGGTGGTAGACGTCATAGTTTCCTGCACATGAACAACTGGACCCAGCGTTTCTCAGCACAATATTGCCGAAAGCATTACACTTACTCCACCGACTTGTTTTCGTCCCATGGTACAACCAGGTGCCAACACTTCTCCAGGAGAGCGACGCCCACGTACCCGGCCGTCCACATGATGAGATGGAACGGACCAAACGCAACCTTCCAAAGTCCAGTCTTGATGCTTGCGTGCCCATTGTAGGTGCTTTCGACAGTAAACCGAGATTAGTGTGGTCACTCGTGGCGACGAAGCCCCATTTTCAGCAGGGTTCGATGTACTTTGTGTTGTGACACATTACTCTCGTCACCAGCATTCAATATACCGGTGGGTTGCGCCACGGTATCCCTCCTATTGGCTTGTACCATATGGAATAGCTTTTGCTCACTTCTAGCATTGAAGTGCCGTGGTCGGCCCACACCTTGCCGGCGGCTCGTGGGGGGGGGGGGGGGTTCTCTCCTCGGAACTCTTTTTGAAGGTACCAACCACGGCTGACCATGAGCACCCCACAAGCCTTGCCATCTCGGAAATGCTCTGGTACAGTCGTCTGCCCATCATACTTTGGCCCTTGTCAAACTCGCTTAGGTACATTGCCTTTGCCATTCGAAGAAGAAGAATGATCCAGTCGTCTGGCAATCACACTTTGGCCCTTGGTAACATCTCTTTTTTTCATGAGTCGTCTGGCAATCATACTTTGGCCCTTGGTAACATCTCTTTTTTTCATCAGTCGTCTGGCAATCACACTTTGGCCCTTGTCAAACTCGCTTAGGTACATTGCCTTTGCCATTTGAAGAAGAAGAAACAGAGCTCAGCATCAGGTGTTATTTATAAGGTTTCATGACCTTGCACGTGCTGTCCTTTACCTACGCTGTTAAAAATTTTGTGGTAGGTTGCACCAAAAGTGGTTCTACACTAGCTGCACCACTTTCTGAGAAAAGATACACCATTGTATAGTGCAAACAAAACCCAACAACATGGTGCAACTTTGCACCATGGTATGGTACTAAGTTGCACTACATTAGGGTGCAAGGTTGCATCAAGTTGTTGGATTTTGTTTTAACCATAAAATGGTATATCTTTTCTCAGAAAGTGGTGCAGCTGGTGTAGTACTATTTTTTGGTGCAACCTACCATAAAAGTTTTAATAGTGCACAGTTTCCTCAATTTGCATAAACACTTAAAAATTCTGTGGTAGATTGCACCAAAAAAGTGGTGCTACATCAACTGCACCACTTTCTGAGAAAAGATATATCATTGTGTGATGCAAGCAAAATCCAGCAATATGATGCACCTTTGCACCACGTTATGATACAAGGTTGCACCACATTATGGTGCACGGTTCACCACGTTGGATTTTGATTGCATCACACGATGGAGTATCTCTCCCCAGAAAGTGGTGCAGCTGGTGTAGCACCACTTTTTGGTGCAACCTAAATCCAAATTTTTAACAGTGAAGACGCGCTGGTCATGATGGTGTATTAATAAAAATTACTTTATATAGTGCGCGACAAATACATAAGGTCTTTATTTTTGCCACAGAAATACCATCATCGGCGTTGATTGCCAAATCAAATTCAGTAATACATGCAAGCTCCTCATTGAAATTGAACAATATATTGTCATGGAGAGCCACTCGAATTAGCTTCTCCTGATTTCCATCCAATCAGGCTATCCAATCCAATTACCATCTAGATTTCCTGAATCGTAAGCATTAAGCACATTCGCCATCAAAAGAATTACCCCAACTGAAAGCTGTAGACCTACGTTTGCGCATATTAGTATTGAAGTATAGAACATAGATATCTCCAAATGAAGGGAAATTGGCGAGTTTGGCAGCATTCAAAATGCAGTGGATGACACAGCAAACAAAAGCGGATTCTCAGCAATGCTGCAGCTTTTCGTTGTAAACGCTAGGGACTATTTTTCGTAGCAGAGGTAGCTGTTCCGCACTTTCCACACAATGGTACACACTTAGAGGCTGACTTGGAGTGCAGAACGCTATCTGCACTTGGCCCATATTTTGGAATCTTTCACTTTAGAAACGCACCCACATGGGCTTTGTCTCACTAAACACCTTATGGCTAGCTTTTTTCGGCCCGTGCATTCTGACGGCATTAAAAAACAAAGATAACGAAAAGGAAATCCCATTTTTCTCCATTTAAGGTTCTCCTTAAGAATTTCAATCTTCAGTTATTTTAATCAATGTCATCAATCAAATTTTAAATGAATCCGAACTAAAAAAAAATGAGATTGACTTTGTCTTTTTTTTTTTTTTTTGGTGAGTTTTCAATACAAGAACTCCGTAAAGAAATTTTTTTTCAGGCATTTGAAAATATGGGTGATTTTTGTTATTTGTTGTATTTCTGACATTGGAAAGGAAAAATCGAAAATTGTTCAAATTAAAAATTTGGATACAGAATGATTTTACATGATCTGTTACCTGTCAACTGCCCATTGATCTGATTGGAAATCCTCTCACTGGATGTAAGGGTTGCATAGGGATCGATTCTTGATCTTGCATTGGGACTGAAGTTATTAACATCGTTGAAATTGGAAAAATGTTTTGCATAAGCTGGGTCTTCAGCGGTTACAACTGAAAAAAAAAAAAAGAGTTTGACATAAATTAAAATCGCACATACACGCACACACACACACAGACATACGCGCGAGCGCGAATTAAGCATTGAACAAATGACGCATAAAGAGAGGTAAATGGAAAACCTCAAAAAATTGTTTTGCACTTCTTAAAAATATCATGAATGGCTAAAACAACTGACATTTATTTAGAGCTAATGAAATCAGGTGAAAAATAATAAAACTTGAATTCAGGAAAAAGTAGATTTGATAAAATTTACTGCAGACTGGAACTTTAAAAGCTGTAGGTGCTTATAGAAAATTGGACCACAACAATAAGAACACACCCATAAAAATGTATTCAAACGTATTCAAATTTTTGCCACATTGCAGAACGAAAATGTTTTTAACTACTAGAATTTCGTTGCCGTAGCTTTAAAGAAATTTTGACAGGGCAGTATGTGAGAATTTTCCATTTTGAATGCACTGTCATAAGATCTGCTTCGCCAAGTTGTTCCTGTATGAAGAACATTTCAAGAAAAAAAGATGCTATACTGCCAACCTATGAAGTCATATACAGTTGATTACGGTTAATTGGGCCATCGGTTAATCGGGGCGGCCGTTTATTTGGGACAATTCTGGAAGACCATCCCAAATTAACTCTTTAGGATTAAGCTTCACTTAACTCGACCGAAGTTTTCTAGCCTCCGTGTGTCTGAATTAACCAGAATCTACTGTACCACAGAACAAAATTTTTGCTCCTCAAAATTTTGCATCTCACACAAGTTCGTACTTCATTCCAATTACACTCGTGTAAATAATTAATCCCGCCTCTGTGGCGCAGTAGCCAAAGCGTTGGCTTCTGACCATTCTTCCGTGAGAGGGTCTGGGTTCGAATCCCAGTTAGGCATGGATTTTCTGTTTATCTTACGGCACTGACTCTCTCCCTTCCCTGGAAACAGTGGCCCTAAATTAAGGACGGGCGACTGCTTATAGTCCGTTGATTTGCCAAGGTGGTCATTAAACCTCCAAACAAACTAACAAACAAACAAAAGAATGCGGCCTGACTCTTCGATTTTTTGTGCCATATTCGAAAACGAAAAATATTATTAATAGGCGGAAAACAAAGAAACAGGGACGAATTTCATTGAAATGCAAAGGAAAACACAGCTGGTAGATGCGTCGTCGAACAACTTGCATACGATTCAGCAAAGAATGTGAAGAAAACAGAATATGTCATTCATTCGTCAGAGTGCGCAGCAGAGCCACTCCTGGTATAAGCAGGCCGATCAATAAGTAACTTCCGATAACTTCCCAAGGCGGATTAGGGATATGCAAATCTGTGTCTCCCAACACCATTACACTCTTCCTTACTAGATGGTGCTGCTTAGCACAGGAGTTTGAATAAAAAACGAGCTACGTTCTCCAGAACAGATTCAAGTGAAAATGACGACCCGCTTGGAAATAGGGTCTCATTCGGAGGTACGCGCAGTGATGACATTTCTCTAAGCACAGAAAACACCGGCAGCGAAGATTCATCGCTATTTGCAAGGAATCTGTGTTCGTCAAGTCGTGAGCATTCGGAGCGTGTCAGAATAGCATTCAAAATGTGAACACGGGCTCAGTATGTTGACCTACAAGAAATGCACTGGCGCAGGTCTTCGACATCAACAGCAGACAGCAATGTGACATATGAGGAGGTTCTGCTGCGAGAAGACAGATGAGTGACTTTGCTTCAAATTACTGCAAGCGTTTCTTCCGGTGCTACTGCGCGTACCTCCAAGTAAGACCATGTTTTCAGCCTGGTCGTCATTTTCACTTAAATTTCTTCGGCAACACAGAAGTACCTTTACATCCAGACTCCTGTCCTAGCTCTTGTCAGCAGAGTGCAATGTATTTGAGCAACCCTAATTTAAATATCTCTAATCCGCCGCCAAAGGTTATCGGAATATACCTGTTGATCAGCTCTCATACCAAAATGAACAATGTATCTTCAATATCTTAACTGAAATATGGACATAGGTTAACGATCCAAGTAAAAGAATTCACTGGAATTTAGAGGAATGTTCACTTCAAACAAAGCACAATATTAACGATACATTCCCGAAATAAACATGCGTTTGTTTCTCCGCCGACGAACGTTTCATGGTTTCTTTAATGAAATCTGTGGAGCTGAATGCAATTTCCTAATCAGTTTTGATTCAGTCTCGAGAACATAGAGAGATATGCTTTATCTTTTACCGTTATAACACATTTGACAGTACAGTTACGTGCCCAATAGAGAACTTTTTGCGCTTCAAGGGAGCTTCAATTCTCTACCACATACGAAATACCGATTCAGTCTGCTTTTGATTTTTCCGCTCATATAAGAGTGCTCTCCTATCGCTGCCCATAATGCCCAATAGAGAACTTTTTGTGCTTCAAGGGAGCTTCAATTTTCTATCACACACGAAATACCGGTTCAGTCTGTTTATGATTTTTCTGCTCATATAAGAGTGCTCTCCTATCGCTGCCCATAATGCCCAATAGAGAACTTTTTGTGCTTCAAGGGAGCTTCAATTCTCTACCACATACGAAATACCGGTTCAGTCTGTTTTTGATTTTTCCGCTCATATAAGAGTGCTCTCCTATCGCTGCCCATAATGCCCAATAGAGAACTTTTTGTGCTTCAAGGGAGCTTCAATTTTCTACCACACACGAAATACCGGTTCAGTCTGTTTATGATTTTTCTGCTCATATAAGAGTGCTCTCCTATCGCTGCCCATAATGCCCAAAAGAGAACTTTTTGTGCTTCAAGGGAGCTTCAATTCTCTACCACATACGAAATACCGGTTCAGTCTGTTTTTGATTTTTCCGCTCATATAAGAGTGCTCTCCTATCGCTGCCCATAATGCCCAATAGAGAACTTTTTGTGCTTCAAGGGAGCTTCAATTCTCTACCACATACGAAATACCGGTTCAGTCTGTTTTTGATTTTTCCGCTCATATAAGAGTGCTCTCCTATCGCTGCCCATAATGCCCAATAGAGAACTTTTTGTGCTTCAAGGGAGCTTCAATTCTCTACCACATACGAAATACCGGTTCAGTCTGTTTTTGATTTTTCCGCTCATATAAGAGTGCTCTCCTATCGCTGCCCATAATGCCCAATAGAGAACTTTTTGTGCTTCAAGGGAGCTTCAATTCTCTACCACATACGAAGTACCGGTTCAGTCTGTTTTTGATTTTTCCGCTCATATAAGAGTGCTCTCCTATCGCTGCCCATAATGCCCAATAGAGAACTTTTTGTGCTTCAAGGGAGCTTCAATTCTCTACCACATACGAAATACCGGTTCAGTCTGTATTTTATTTTTCTGCTCATATAAGAGTGCTCTCCTAACGCTGCCCATAATGCCCAATAGAGAACTTTTTGTGCTTCAAGGGAGCTTCAATTCTCTACCACATACGAAATACCGGTTCAGTCTGTTTTTGATTTTTCCGCTCATATAAGAGTGCTCTCCTATCGCTGCCCATAATGCCCAATAGAGAACGTTTTGTGCTTCAAGGGAGCTTCAATTCTCTACCACATACGAAATACCGGTTCAGTTTGTTTTTGATTTTTCCGCTCATATAAGAGTGCTCTCCTATCGCTGCCCATAATGCCCAATAGAGAACTTTTTGTGCTTCAAGGGAGCTTCAATTCTCTACCACATACGAAATACCGGTTCAGTCTGTTTTTGATTTTTCCGCTCATATAAGAGTGCTCTCCTATCGCTGCCCATAATGCCCAATAGAGAACTTTTTGTGCTTCAAGGGAGCTTCAATTCTCTACCACATACGAAATACCGGTTCAGTCTGTTTTTGATTTTTCCGCTCATATAAGAGTGCTCTCCTATCGCTGCCCATAATGCCCAATAGAGAACTTTTTGTGCTTCAAGGGAGCTTCAATTCTCTACCACATACGAAATACCGGTTCAGTCTGTTTTTGATTTTTCCGCTCATATAAGAGTGCTCTCCTATCGCTGCCCATAATGCCCAATAGAGAACTTTTTGTGCTTCAAGGGAGCTTCAATTCTCTACCACATACGAAATACCGGTTCAGTCTGTTTTTGATTTTTCCGCTCATATAAGAGTGCTCTCCTATCGCTGCCCATAATGCCCAATAGAGAACTTTTTGTGCTTCAAGGGAGCTTCAATTCTCTACCACATACGAAATACCGGTTCAGTCTGTTTTTGATTTTTCCGCTCATATAAGAGTGCTCTCCTATCGCTGCCCATAATGCCCAATAGAGAACTTTTTGTGCTTCAAGGGAGCTTCAATTCTCTACCACATACGAAATACCGGTTCAGTCTGTTTTTGATTTTTCCGCTCATATAAGAGTGCTCTCCTATCGCTGCCCATAATGCCCAATAGAGAACTTTTTGTGCTTCAAGGGAGCTTCAATTCTCTACCACATACGAAATACCGGTTCAGTCTGTTTTTGATTTTTCCGCTCATATAAGAGTGCTCTCCTATCGCTGCCCATAATGCCCAATAGAGAACTTTTTGTGCTTCAAGGGAGCTTCAATTCTCTACCACATACGAAATACCGGTTCAGTCTGTTTTTGATTTTTCCGCTCATATAAGAGTGCTCTCCTATCGCTGCCCATAATGCCCAATAGAGAACTTTTTGTGCTTCAAGGGAGCTTCAATTCTCTACCACATACGAAATACCGGTTCAGTCTGTTTTTGATTTTTCCGCTCATATAAGAGTGCTCTCCTATCGCTGCCCATAATGCCCAATAGAGAACTTTTTGTGCTTCAAGGGAGCTTCAATTCTCTACCACATACGAAATACCGGTTCAGTCTGTTTTTGATTTTTCCGCTCATATAAGAGTGCTCTCCTATCGCTGCCCATAATGCCCAATAGAGAACTTTTTGTGCTTCAAGGGAGCTTCAATTCTCTACCACATACGAAATACCGGTTCAGTCTGTTTTTGATTTTTCCGCTCATATAAGAGTGCTCTCCTATCGCTGCCCATAATGCCCAATAGAGAACTTTTTGTGCTTCAAGGGAGCTTCAATTCTCTACCACATACGAAATACCGGTTCAGTCTGTTTTTGATTTTTCCGCTCATATAAGAGTGCTCTCCTATCGCTGCCCATAATGCCCAATAGAGAACTTTTTGTGCTTCAAGGGAGCTTCAATTCTCTACCACATACGAAATACCGGTTCAGTCTGTTTTTGATTTTTCCGCTCATATAAGAGTGCTCTCCTATCGCTGCCCATAATGCCCAATAGAGAACTTTTTGTGCTTCAAGGGAGCTTCAATTCTCTACCACATACGAAATACCGGTTCAGTCTGTTTATGATTTTTCCGCTCATATAAGAGTGCTCTCCTATCGCTGCCCATAATGCCCAATAGAGAACTTTTTGTGCTTCAAGGGAGCTTCAATTCTCTACCACATACGAAATACCGGTTCAGTCTGTTTTTGATTTTTCCGCTCATATAAGAGTGCTCTCCTATCGCTGCCCATAATGCCCAATAGAGAACTTTTTGTGCTTCAAGGGAGCTTCAATTCTCTACCACATACGAAATACCGGTTCAGTCTGTTTTTGATTTTTCCGCTCATATAAGAGTGCTCTCCTATCGCTGCCCATAATGCCCAATAGAGAACTTTTTGTGCTTCAAGGGAGCTTCAATTCTCTACCACATACGAAATACCGGTTCAGTCTGTTTTTGATTTTTCCGCTCATATAAGAGTGCTCTCCTATCGCTGCCCATAATGCCCAATAGAGAACTTTTTGTGCTTCAAGGGAGCTTCAATTCTCTACCACATACGAAATACCGGTTCAGTCTGTTTTTGATTTTTCCGCTCATATAAGAGTGCTCTCCTATCGCTGCCCATAATGCCCAATAGAGAACTTTTTGTGCTTCAAGGGAGCTTCAATTCTCTACCACATACGAAATACCGGTTCAGTCTGTTTTTGATTTTTCCGCTCATATAAGAGTGCTCTCCTATCGCTGCCCATAATGCCCAATAGAGAACTTTTTGTGCTTCAAGGGAGCTTCAATTCTCTACCACATACGAAATACCGGTTCAGTCTGTTTTTGATTTTTCCGCTCATACAAGAGTGCTCTCCTATCGCTGCCCATAATGCCCAATAGAGAACTTTTTGTGCTTCAAGGGAGCTTCAATTCTCTACCACACACGAAATACCGGTTCAGTCTGTTTATGATTTTTCTGCTCATATAAGAGTGCTCTCCTATCGCTGCCCATAATGCCCAATAGAGAACTTTTTGTGCTTCAAGGGAGCTTCAATTCTCTACCACATACGAAATACCGGTTCAGTCTGTTTTTGATTTTTCCGCTCATATAAGAGTGCTCTCCTATCGCTGCCCATAATGCCCAATAGAGAACTTTTTGTGCTTCAAGGGAGCTTCAATTCTCTACCACATACGAAATACCGGTTCAGTCTGTTTTTGATTTTTCCGCTCATATAAGAGTGCTCTCCTATCGCTGCCCATAATGCCCAATAGAGAACTTTTTGTGCTTCAAGGGAGCTTCAATTCTCTACCACATACGAAATACCGGTTCAGTCTGTTTTTGATTTTTCCGCTCATATAAGAGTGCTCTCCTATCGCTGCCCATAATGCCCAATAGAGAACTTTTTGTGCTTCAAGGGAGCTTCAATTCTCTACCACATACGAAATACCGGTTCAGTCTGTTTTTGATTTTTCCGCTCATATAAGAGTGCTCTCCTATCGCTGCCCATAATGCCCAATAGAGAACTTTTTGTGCTTCAAGGGAGCTTCAATTCTCTACCACATACGAAATACCGGTTCAGTCTGTTTTTGATTTTTCCGCTCATATAAGAGTGCTCTCCTATCGCTGCCCATAATTTCTGTGTTAAGACTCAGTGAATTTGTTTCAGGGTGGAAAAGGATGCTGTTCTGCTATCGAAATGTAATTCTTGCTTTTGTGTCCAGTTGAGATATACCGCGTAATCGCAAAGTCGATTTTAACTCTGTAGGAAAGAATTAATCTGGACAGCTATCATTAATTACGCTCCCTACCTGATTTCTAAATCGATACAAACATTTCATCAAGTGATCTGCCAACAACGTAGACATTATGTAAATATGTAAGAACTGATGGGAACATCCTGCCTTAAAACCATCAGCCGATTCCAAAACCGGGATTGTGGCATCTTTAACAAATTCATAGCAAAATTTTGCCCTTGATAAAACTTCACTGCACCAAAATTACCGAAGAATTGCAAGAAAATCACTGAAAAACACTTCCAGAATCAGAATACCTGTACGATAGCTGTTCGCGCATTATTATATGCAGATTACTGTGGGACGCTATAAAACGAAGCTACTGCTCACCCAAAATGTGTACAATAGCCATGCAGTAAGAGCAGTCGAGGGTACGGCACCAGTCTGACTGCTCCGACCGTTAAAGACTCGCCGTGCTTCCGAGCGCACGTTAAGCCGGCGGTCCCGGGGTATGGGGCCTCCCCTCCGTTAAAACTAAGGTCATCTGTTCTTTCCTTCACGAAGTGCACACGCTGCTCTGGTATCCTGCCACGATATCAGTCCGCTCTTCTCTGTCTGGAACCCTTAACCATTTCTACCTGTATACCCACTTTCCTATCAAGGCCGCCAGACCAGCTCTCCATCACTTTCGCTTCTAGCATGTGGCGTTTAAACCCTGGGGCCAAGGTAGCTGCGTCTAAACCTTCCTCGGGTGAAATCCCTATGAGAAATAGTTGCCGACTAGACTTGAGCTGGAAATAATTACCCAGAATGCCACGACGTGAGCATACGGAGTTTGCAAAAGGTATGATTGTAGGATGCCACACACATCAACGGTATTTCGATGAGATTATAAATATCGGCTAAGCATTACTATTTCAACTGTGTCGGATGTAACGCATCGTTGGCAGAGCAAAATTGCTCCGCAATCATAGAAACGGAACGGTAGACTCCAAAACTTAGTGACTGAGACATCAGTCGGAGATTGAAAAGTCATGTGAAAACTCTTCGATGTAGGAGATTTGCATTTAAATGTCACAAGGGTCTCTGGTATTCCAGTTTTTACAAGAGCCATTTGCTGGGAGCTCGGCACAATGGGTTTTCGTGGTCGCGCCGCCGCATACGAGTCCCATATCACTCCACAGAATCCTGCTGTTCGTCTGGCATGATGCATCGAGCGTCGATCTTGGGGTCTAGAACAATGGAGAAAGGTCCTGTCCTGTGGAACGATGAAGCACAGTACAGAATGTATGAGTCAGATGGCTGTGTACTGATACGAAGAATGACAGAAGAGTGGTTTTTACCAGTTCCCACATAAGTTTGGAGGTGGCAATGTTCTTCTGTGGGGATGTTTCTCATGGAACGCACACTGTTCATTGGTGGTCCAGCACAAAAACAAAACAAAAACAAAAAATAAACTCTTAATGAAATGCAGAAGCTTACCTAGCCAGTTCTGCACTTCAAACTCTGTGGCAGTGCTAACACGATGAGTACTACTGGTATCAGCAAGACTACAAAACCTGCCACACAGCACGTGTTGTTGCTGACTAGTTTACTGAAAATCAAGTTTCATGTTCGAACTGGACGTTAGAAAGCCCCGATTTAAATCCCACTGAACACCTTTGGGATTAATTGGAGCGCCATTTCAGATCTTAGGAATATCGTCCTCCTTCACCTTGCGAGCTCGCGAAGGCATTACAAAAGGAATGGAAACGCATTCCTGCAGATACTTTTCAACATTTAGTGGGAAGCATGTGCAATCTTGGGATCGTAGATGTTTTAAAAAGAGTAAATTTTAAAAACCATTTCGAATACCTTGCAAGTTAAAATAATTTCCGCTTAGTGCTTATTTGGAGACGGTCCCCTTTTCCATCAGTTTCTAGCCGATAGTGTTAAAGAGAGGGATTTGTGGTGTTTCGTGGCTTTATTGCTTTGCGAAGAAATGAGAAGACAATGAACGTTTCGTAGGGAGAGTATTAAGCACATAGCTATTCTAACATCTTCAGTTTAATAGAGGCAATTTTCATAGTGGGACGAAGAACGATTGATAGACCAGGTGTAACAGAAAGGTGAGAAGACAATAAACGTAGATTGCACTCTTTCTGATGTGTGTGTGTGGGGGGGGGCAACAACAATGGGGATCTGGATCTAGCTTCTAGAGGAAAAAGACACGAGAAGGACATTGATCTGGAATTTGTAGCCGAGACAAGTTTTTGATCGGGCTCATGGAGAGAAAGAGAGAGGTTCCAAACATTTTTTTTTTCCGTGTCGTAAAGAAGTGTTCTAGGTAGGGGAGAAAATGGAGGTACAGAGAATGTTCACTATCATGAAGGCAGAATGAATGCGAAACAAGGTCGGAAAAACCAAACTTAGCAGTGAAAATGGCAGAAAGAAACCCAATAAAACCTATATAATAGGCTACGTTTGTCCCTAACGCTTTGACGTCATCAGTACTTGCAGCGCCAACTGCTTTTATCCGGTGGCCGAAATCGGAACAAAGCTCACCGCTATCGCACACTACATAAAATCAAGGAGAAAAATGACGGAAAATAAAGTTAGTAAGACAAACGACTTCATCTGTGGCAACACGCACGTGCTCGAACAACTGTCTGCTACGTTTGTTCTGTCGCGTAGGTGTTATGTCGTGTTTTATTTAATTTTCTTCGCATCGCAGAGTAATTTCACAAAAAATTTTAGTCACAGCTTTTTCATCCGTGCATGGCACAGGCTATGAGTTACAGTCGTGGTCATAAGTCCTGCACCAGTAGGACCTGAAGTCAATTTTCGATGTTTGAAGTCAACTTATACAGCGTAATGGTAAAGTCACGAATACATATTACACATCATTTTAAAGGATATTTTATGCTGAATTCAAATGTTTTTTTCAGAATGTTATTACCAGTAATAGAAGTGAAGTTACAAGCAACAGTACAGCGTCTACTCATAAAAAGCCAAAAATAATGGAATTTGATGAAATTAGTGTACAATGTATTTAACGTAAAATTGCTATACAGTACATTATTGAAACTGGCAGGACTCTTGAAATAACTTACCAACAAGCAAAATATGCTTTAATATTTAATTGGATAACCACGGTTTCTTAGTAACAAACTGCACCTTCTTGACATGGAACTAATGAGATTCTCTAGTTGTCTATTGGTGATAGCACGGTGCCATACGGCCCTTACAGGTTCAGTTAATGCTGTTTCAGATGCGGGTCCTTGTTGACGGATCTTTTGCTTCAATCTCACCCATAGATTCTCTATGGGATTAAGATCCGGTGACTGTGCCGGCCACTGAAGTTTTCTTATAACTTTTCGATTAAACCACTCGTCAACCAACTTTGACCGATGACATGGCGCGTTATCGTCCTGAAAGATAAAATTCCACAAACCCATGTCTTGTGCAGATGGTAGCAGTTTGGACTACAAAATATCCACATATTTCGATCCATTCAATGTGCCATCAACAATGTGTAGACGGCCAACACCACTGACTGAAATACAGGACCATAACATCACCGAATGTGAGTGCTTGATTGCTGGCTGGGTGCAGCATGCCTTATATAATTATTTCCATTATTAGCGGAAATAGTAACAGTTGTTTCATGACTGAAAATAACATTTTTCCATTGATCAACAGTCCAATTCTTGTGTGCCTTGGTCCAAGCAATTCTTTCGAGCCATTGTTGTTCAGTAAGGAAAGGCTTTTGTGCAGTCAGTCCACTTTCTTGTAGCCCACGACGAACTGTACGTGCAGATGCAATAATTCCTACTACATTCTCCTACTCATTTCTTAAATCAGTGGCTGTTTTAAACCTTGATTTTAAGTAACGACGAATCAACATACGATCATTACGTTCAGTACGCAGCCTTGTTCGACCTGTTCTTTTTCTGTTTCCTAAACATCCAGTTTCCGCAACTCTTTTAATAGCGCGCAAGACAGTGGAATGATCGCAGCCACATTTAACAGCAATTTTACGACTACTGAAACCATGTTCATGCAAAATAATAATTCTTGTCCTGGTTTGAAGAGGCAGGACCAATTTTCGGGTCTTTGACGTTCCGAAATTCAAATATCACCAGGAATTCTGCATAAACTTCTGTCAACTGACTACAAGCAGCTACGTTCTAACTCGGCAATATTAGCATTTGTATGTAGGACTTCCGTCCACAGGGAGTAGAGTTTAGCTCCCAGCCACCTACAGCGAGATCGCCTTTTGGGCAGGACACAGAAACGGAAGGAATGAGAGCAAGTCTAGCGACTTTTGACAGAACAGTTTGTAGTGAGATTAGAGTACAGTAGATGGCGCCACCGTACAAGTACGATATTGCACATAGATGGGTGAGAGAATTTCAGGGAGGACATAGGAAAGGATACCCATTTAACCAGTGGGTCCAGCCTAGGGGCCGTCACTTTACGTGCTCGTCCGATGCACGGCGGATATTAAGCGATTGTTAGTAAATCACACCATCTCTGAAAGATCAGCCCAGGCTTGAAAGTGGGGACCCAGCATCGATAGTCTGAAACACTAACCACTAAGCCATCCGCGGCTCAATTCTAACTCGGCAGACGACTCTACATCCTTTTATATCTTATTAGCGGACGTCAGAGAAAGCTATAGTGGATTAGAGGGGCGCGAACGTTTTTTCGGAACTGGATTTGTGTTTCCTCACTTGCACGTTTTTGCTTGTAACTTCACTTCTATTACTGGTAATAACATTCTGTAAAAATATTTGAATTCAGCATAAAATTTCCTTTAAAATGATGCATAATATGTATCCCTGAATTTACCATTACGCTGTATAAGTTGACTTCAAGCATCGAAAATTGACTTCCGGTCCTACTGGTGCAGGACTTTTGGCCAGGATTGTACGTGTGCATTTGGTTTTAAATAAAACTCTTCTAAAACCAGGTACTTAGTTTAAATTTTCACGTAAAAAACTTTCATCACAAAGCTTTTCTTCGTATAAATAATATTTTTTTCTTAGAGAGAGTAAATGTTCGTACATAATTAGGGCATGCAATGCATGCGTTGCATACAACGGCCGCACGCCACTGTTCGAGACATGTCCGATGATGACCCTCGGAACACCAATGTTGAATTCTGTAGTGATCTGCAGGGTTGTTGCCCATCTGTTCGCTTTCACGATTCCCGCCAGTTTCCTTCGATCCCTCTGATTCACTAGCTATTTTTGTCCACAGGATCGTAGACTCAGGGAATTTTTTTTTTGCGTGCGATATCATTCACAACAAACCCTTGCTATTGTTTTGCGAGAAAAGCCCATGAGGGCAGTCATTTGGGAGATGCTCGAACCGGAAACTTGGCGCCGAGTATCGTGTCACGTTCAAAGTCGCCCAGATCGCTCGTTTCCCCCATTCTGGCACTGGAGTTAGCCATGCATGTGACGAGGGCTAGTGTACCTAATAAACTAGCATCGAGTGTATATACGAATTGTTATCCAACTCTCAAAAACATACCAGATTCAGACTAATTAATCCTACTCACCTACCACAAATAATTCTGATGAAGAAATCGAACAGTTTTATGAGAAAATCTGACATCTATATAAACAATACTTTGAGATCATTAAGGGTTATTTCAATACATAAACAGGGCAACAGAGTGAAACTTCAGCAGTTAAATTTGGTCACAGCAGCTGAAACGAGAGTGACTATACTCTTGTAGAGTTTGTAAAGGTGGAAAGGTTGTTCACCAAGAACTACTTTTTCAACTGTCACATAGGAAATGGACATGGAGAGAAGCAGCAAATGGCGTGATAAGTGAACTTGATTTTATTATGTATAACAAAAAATTAAAAAAGAAATAGTACTCTTCACTCCCAAATGACCATATTCAAAATCAGCAACCGGTTAAATTCTCCATATTGCAGTAAGTAAAAGTGTATTTTGACGAGAAGCTAACAAGTTAGAATCTTTGCACATTGTATGATAAAACACACACATACACACTTTTAAAGACATTAATTACCTTTGGCCTGCACTGGTAGCATATCGTTAGCTTGCTCCATGATGGCTTGCACAGGTACTGAAGTTTCCTAAGTGGAAAAAAAATATTTACTGAAAATAACGTTTAGTGTTTGATAACAACTCGTGATTTCGAATATAATTGTAAAGTTTGTTATGGTTTAAAATTAAAAAACCTCAAGATCAATCATTTCAAGAATACACTCAGTTGAGGACACTAAAAATCTTATGGCATAAAAATTTAAAAGGTAGTTTTGATTAGTACCTAATAATTTGATATCAAATATGTAAAAACGTAAAACGTGACTTTATTTTAAATACACTAGATTGTGTATACTCAAGAGACGCATCATCATCATCGTCATTGTCAACCATTATCAATCCACTGCTGGACGAAGGTCTCTCCAAGCCTCTTCCACAACGGTCTCTCTTGTGCTAGTCTCCTCTATGTTACTCCCGCATACTTTCGAATTTCATCCACCTATCTTCCATGTGGTCTTCTTCTGGGTCTTTTCCTGTGCCTTGGAATCCAATCTAAAATTTCGACTGTCCATCGATGGTCTATCCTTCTGGCAGTAAGTCTAGCCCATTGCCATTTCAGGGATTTTACTCTGCTTACACCAAGCATGCACCTCTCCATGCCTCTTTGAGTTGTCTGCAGCCTTTGTATGTCTCGTTTAGTTAAGGTCCACGTCTCTGCACCATACGTAAGCACTGGAAGGATGCATTGATCAACAATGAGACGCATATAGCTTATTAAATCCGTTTTTTTTTTGTGGTCTAGTCAGTACAAAAATTCACCAAGCTTTCGCACTCCACCGGGAGGCCTTTTCAAGGTAGATGGTAGACTTTCGCAATGGAGTGCAAAGGTCTACTATTGCCTTGAAAAAGCCTCCCGGTGGAGTGCGAAAGCTTGGCGAATTTTTGTACTGACTAGACCACAAAAATAAACGGATTTAATACGCTATACGCGTCGTGAGTATACGTAAAACGCGCTGTTTTTATCAAGATCAGACACTATATATAGTCCGAGTTTTTTGAAACATATACACTGAGTGATCACTAAATAATGACCACCTACCTACCTACCTACCTAATACTTCATAGGTACTCCTTTCACCCTCAGTACAGCAGCTATCCGACGTGTCTTCGATTCAATAAGATGCCGGAAGCAGTTGAGATGTATGGCCAACCAAGCTGTGTGTAATGCGGCCTTCAATACGGGTATGGAGGTGATTGGTGTATCCATACGACGGATATATGCTGTTCCATAGTGTTCCACAAGTGCTGTATGGGATTGATATCGGGGAAGCTCGGAAGCCAATTGAGCTGTGTTCCTCAAATCATTCCTGTACAGCATTGGACCTGTGGCTCGGCGTTCCAGCTAAACATGGTATAACCGGCTTGTGATGTGGAGACCACGCAGGATGGATGGAGTGTCTCATATTATTTGCGCCCAATACGTACACGACCATCTACAGAGTGGTGTAAAGAAAGCGACTCGTCAGATCAGCAAACTTTTTTTTCAGTCATCCGAAGTCTAACTTGCGTGATCTTTCCACCAGACAAGCCTTTTGTGCCGATGAACCGTGGTTAGGAGGGAATGCCGTCGCGGCTAGGAGGGAATGCCGTTGCGGTTAGGAGGGAATGCCGTCGCGGTTAGGAGGGAATGTCATCGCGGTCGTCGGATGTTATAGCCCACACGTGTGAGCGTGCAACGCATGATCATGACACATACTGTTGCGGGTATTGGGTACACTATGACTACTTACTGGCTACTTATTGGGTACAGTGCTGCATCACGTGATCTGTACAAGTCGTTGGACCCGGCGCTCACCTCTTGCATCAACCTTTCGATGTCCGGCGCAGTTTTACCACCGGGTCGTTGTTTGACCATTTTCACGCTAATCTTGATACATTTTAACATCGGCGGCTCACGAACAACCCACCAGTTCAGTCGTTTGGGAAATTGAGGTACCTGCATCTCCAAGCTCCCACAATCTCTCCTTTCTCAAAGTCCGATAAATTTTTCAGTTTACCAATCACGCTCCGGATTTTACTACCTACTGTTCCTCTCAGACTTTTTATATGCTACGTTGGTCGACTAATCGCGTCCTCTCGGAAATTACACGGTCAACGAACCGCATCCACATTTGATAGGTGTGGTCATAATTCAGTGATCATTCGATGTATTTCACTTTCAGGCAAAGAATTCAGCGAGCTGAGCAATATCCCCACTTTACTTTATTCTTGCATTGTGAGGGAACTATGGAGTAAAAGCTATAAATAAAAAAAAATACGTCTTCCAAAATTGGCTCATTTGAGTCATATCAATTCGCCGCATATTTTATGCAATATTTTTTTATTTGTATCACAGATTACCACAGTTCATTAGGAAGTATATAAACTTGCATTGAAGGGTCTCGTACATCTCAATGAACAGCAAATATATGAATTTGAGCGTGAAAAACATTCACGATATCTCTCTTTAATTATGAACTAATTCTAAAGTCAGTAAGCTCAACTTTCAACAATGAATTCTTAAAATTCTACTTAAATTCTTGAGAATTTCTCTTGATTCCATTTCTTATATCCTATTATGCTTTTTTTTTTCAGATACTACCTTAGGTAAATCAAATACTCCGTTTCTCGAGAGACTAACAGCTGTCCATTTCCTCGTTTGTATATCATAAAGAGGACATCGTATGATAAATATGACTCTCTATCCTCAAGCCCTGAGGTACAAATAAAGAGACGTCTTCATCTGAGTTCTCAGTGATATAAAAGATAGACGGAATTACCGCCGTATGGTTTTTGCAATTTTGTGCTTATAATGCACATTGACTCAGTGTTTTAGCTATGTACAAAATTTAACCATCTTTTAGTTTACTTTTGCTTGCATTATCTCTGGTTTCTGTCTTCATGTTTTAAGTCCGATGGTGTTATATGAATCGCAGCTCTTGTCACTCATCGAAACAGATTATTCAAAGTGCTGCATCCATTCTTAGGTTGCTACCTAGATGGTCCAAAAGAGACAATAAAAAAAGGAACCTGTTTTTTTAGCGTACCTTCCTCCACATGTTTTACAATGTGGACTTAGTACGCATATAACCGCATCATTGTTGTACTTGTCAATCCATGGTGTAGCAGCTTGTCGGGTTGGTTTTCTCGGGCTCCGGGAAAATTCTTTCGGTACTCGTTCCACGTCGTCTTCCGTAACACTGGGACGTCCAGTTCTTGGCTTGTTCAACACACTCCCACTTTGTAGAAATTCATCATTCTAATGCTTAATTCTTTTAGCAGCAGGGGGATTCCTGCCGAAACATGTACGAAAATTTATTTGCACTAGAATTACTCATTTCTTTTCAAAATACCATACCATCTTGCAAATCGCGTTTTCTTGCACGTTCGTTATTGTACCTAGTGATTATGAACAGGACTAACAACTAGCGGCATCTACACCCATTGGTAGGCAAGAGAACTTCAGATGTTTACCTTTCAAACGCTGCAGTGGTTACTTTTCATTAATTCTCTAAAAATAAGGCAGGACTTTTTTGGATCATCCCGTATTAAGAAAATACATTTCTTTGCTTTAAAATAGGTGTATAGTTACTTTCGGAACAACCGGTATATTTACATTGAGTAAGCAATTTATTAAAATTATTAACTTAATACTGTGTTAAACCACTTTTGACTTCCACAAAAGTCATTGATTCAACTAAGTTGTATAAAATTACAGATGTCGGGTATGTAAGCTGAAATATTGGTTGTGTAAAGTTGAAATATCGGCCCATGCATGACGAACAGGATCTCCCATTTCATGCAGATTAGATGGTAATGAATCCAGACCTGTTCTCCCGTTCGGTGTCGTCCTGGAAACGATTCATGAGGCTGAGATCTGGAGACTAAGGTGGCCAGTGAAGGAAAAAATATTTTTTTCCTTTGCTGGCCACCTTAGTCTCCAGATCTCATTTTTTTGGAAAAAGTAATTTGGGTACATTTACATTTTTTTGGAAAAATTAATTTGGGTACATTTTACAAATCAGTGGTGACGCCAACAGCTCAGAATTGGGGGCTATTAGGGCGGGCTAAGTATTGTATAGGGTATATACTGTACAATACAGCATTTTTCAGGTATATACTGTACGTAGTATTTATTCAATGTATGTAGTACCGGGAACTATGAAAACGAACCTCCATGGAGCAGCCCCGGTGGCGCAGTGGTCTAAGCGATGGCCTCTAATCATTCGTCCGAACGGGGTCCGGGTTCGAATCCCGGTGAGGCATGGATGTTGTGTTTGTCTTACGGCACTGGTTCTCTCCCTTCCCTGGAACTAGTGACCCTAAATTAGGGACGGGCGACTGCTTATAGCCCATTGAGTTGCTCACGGTGGTCGTTAAACCTCCAATCAAAAAAAAAAAACAAAAAAAAAACAGAACATCCATGACCTTTAACAAGTTGCTAGTTCTTCACAACTTTAACTTGTCTACGAAATGTTTGAATCCTTCTTAAATATTTGCTGACGTAAGGCTGCTTATGAATTTTAATTTGTTACCTGACGAAGAATATCTCTGTCTCTCTTTTTCTCCTGTTTAAACTAAAAATACGAAAATGGTGTTTTTCTGCTATTATTTCACGCATTAGCTTAGAGGACTTCCTCCATTTTACAAAATAGTAAAACACTAAACTTAACAAAAATTCGTTTATATAAAAAAAAAAAAAAATATGTGAATTCGAAAAATTCAAATACGTTTATCGAAGTTCCCTAAAATTTTATATGGTTGAGCTCGCAATGTGTTCTAACTGTGCTTAAATAATTTCAGGGAACTAAAGGGTGTGCTCAGAGAAAAGTTCGGGGACCATCCGTAGCATCGCGCCTGTACAGCACAGTGCAATATTCTTCCATAAGTATCTATCACTACCGGAGAAGAGAGTAGTAGTCTGCACAGGCCTTGTTTTGGAATTCACAGTTCAAACTTTCATCCGCATCGTCTGTCACCTCAATACAAGTAAAAGCAAGACTTCCTCTGGAGAAATAAAACTGCTCTACTGAGCTGAACTACGTCAGTAGTAAACGCAACGTGACGCAGAGAGATACATGATATTTCTCGTGCGAATTCCTTCCACATTTCACTTTCGTTAGTAATTTGACGGGTGTAAGGTTTAGTAGCAACAATTTTGTTTTTCGTCCTGATTGGATCCGTATTCACACTGCCGGAAGTGGATCAAATTGTGCAGTATATGTAGTGCCAATTAATGCCCTCGTTAAGTCGGAAACAGTTTCAATGTTCAGTTTGTTTCCTACAGCTCCTGATGGGAAATCGTTTGCACATATTTTCTAATTTTTGTAAGAAATGGTTTGGCCATCAGGTGGCGTAAGTCTTAATTTCCGCTTCTGTTGTATTTGCAGCAAAATATGAGCTTCCAAAATCTCGACTGAAAAAAAAGTGGTTTGTTGACCGATACTACTCATGACGACAAACCTTTTAGGAACATTTTCTTCTTGAAATAATGCATGGTTTCTACGCCAGGGGGCGTAGATGTATATTTTATTTTAGTCATTATATCTCTACTTCTAAGATTACGATTTGAAAAATTCCTTCTTTGCTGGATAGCGTTTCCTATGCGAAATTTTTTTTTATAAATTCAAAATTTTCAAGTCAATCATAGACTTTCCGCTAGGGGGCACAAAGGTAAATTGCGTTTTCTGCGTTATTTCTGCTCCTAAAGCTCTGATTTGAAAAATTCTTCCTGTATCGCATACAAGACCTGATGGAAAATATTTTTCACGTAATTTCTAATGTTTGGTAAAGAATGGTTTAGCCACCATAGGTCATAAGTGTTAATTTCTGCTTCTGATGTATTTGTTGCAAAATCTGGGCTCCTGAAAACTCGACTAATTTTTTTTTTCTTCGACCGATACCGCTTATACGGATAAACCTTTTGAGAATACTTTCTTCCTAAAATAATGCATGGTTTTCCCACCAGGGGACTTAAATCACATCTTATTTTTGTCAATATCTCTGTTTCTTAGAGTTCCTAAGCTCACGATTCCGTTTACAGCAATATCTGAGGGATTAAAAACCCGATTGAAAATTTTCTTTCTTTTGTCAGATCTATTGTTTTCCATACCGGTTCCATTGACTTTGAATAGCTTTGATAAGTTTAATTTGCGTCAGAACGGATTCAAAAGACGTGCTTATTACACCCGAAAATTCAGTGTCATCTTTCTTGCTTTATTATTATTTTTGCAGGTAATGGTAATTGGTTTTTGATTTATGAAAATTAATTAGGGATTTGGGAATTTTAATCTAAAACGCTTACTGCGCGAAGGAAGTTAAGTCGCTGCGCGGGAACATTGACCGTCGGACCACCGTCATTTTTTTTTTTTTTGGTGGTCCTACTCGATGTTTGGTAGTGTCGAAGTAGCGGACCACATTCGAACACTTGTTATTCAACTGCGCATTTAGCTTATTAATGAACAGAAGGTATTGTGGTTAATCCGAAAAGATCTTTTTGGAGATGTGCAGCCCATTTAATGAGGCTAGAAATGAAGACATAATTCTAGAAGCCACCGCTAAAGCACGTTTCTCGTGAGAAAGCGAAGAAGCTGTTCGAACCGTGTTCCAGCCTTAATATAAGAGATGCAACTATACTTGTCTAAATAACCCCAGCTCATAAATCATAGAACACCCTGTTGCTGATATTTCAGTTGTTTTATCGGTAACGTAAATTAACATATCATTTTCAAGATTTGTTCACATTCAAGAGATTCTGTGAAAGAAACCAAGGGAAGAGGGAAACGTCATGCAACAATAGAAAAAAGTAATATATGATACTTACCCTACGAAAAATGTAGTAAGGAGGAAGCTGTACAAAAAAAAGAGTACAGGAAAAAATAGTTATATTCATGAAAGAATAGGGAAGAACAATAATTATAGCTGAAACAGGAGCAAGAAGGCCAGCACCAAAAATAAAGAAAAAATAGTAAAATGCACAACAAATTCAAATGCCGTTATTTTATCTGTAAATGTGATGTTTCATTAATTACATAAAAAAACTGTTTGTTTTCTCCCGTGTTGCTCTATGTATTTATGTTTTATGTACAAAGTAAGACACATGATCAATTCAATGGAGGAATTGATAGTTCATTAACAGTTATATTTAGTAACATCCAGTGGTGGAAATGGTCGGAACGCAGCGGAACCCCACATTTTGGGAGAGATGCGACACCAAAAGAAAGGGAGCATTTAATTCGAATAAAACATTTCGCAATGCATTATACATTTTCGTTAATGACGCCATCTTCTATGAATTGTTCATCGTTTCAAAAATAATTTTTTCCTTCTGCTCTAATAAAGCTCTGATAAGGTGTTTCGTGAGAGCAAAGTTCACGAAAGGAGCTGATCGCCGACCTTCTGGCGGACCTCCTCCGTGATCCGCCAGACAGTCGGGAGACTGGAAATTATTTTAGAAGATAATTTTTATGTTTTCAAATCGAAGTTATAATAGATATTTCAGTTAAAATAAACGGATATTTCAGATAGAGCAGAGGTTCTTTATTTTGTCGCCCAAGAGAATTGCATATCTCCACTTCAAATACAAGCTCTTTTTTCTCTAGTGTTTATTAATAGCGGACGCTTTTAATTGCACCGGTATTCGATCTTTTCAATAAGAAACGTACTTCTGATTAAAGAAAAGAGCTCCGACTTCAGCTAAATGTGAGTACAAATTTGGAGGATGTGAATCCGTTTATTGGTGTAAATATTACATGGATGGTAAGTCAGATAACATCCGAGAACTTGAAAATTTCGTCATCCTGGAGCGGGAATCGAACGCGCGTCTCCCGGATAGCGCACTAGTATGCTACGCACTAAACCACCCAGAATGACCAAGTTTCAAGTTTCCGATTAATTTGAATATAACCATCACAGGATTCCCGCTCTAGGACGTTGAACATTTCAAGTTTTCGAATATTATCTGATTTACCATCCATGCCATATTTACACACACACACACACACACACACAAAAAAAAAAAAAAAAAAAGAATGGATTCACATCTTCAAAATTTGTATTGAATGGTGTAATCCCGGATTCCATTCATGATTTATCTGCTCCTCCGGGCAATCACGGGATAGAACTGTTAACCTCCAGATTAGCTATATATGAATGCCGGTTGCTTCGACTAGCGAATCCTGTGATGGTTATATTTAAATTAATCGGAAACTTGGTCGTTCTGGGAGGTGTATAATGGGTATCGGGCGCTATCCGGGAGACGTGGGTTTGATTCCCGCTCCAAGACGACGAAATTTTCAAGTTTTCGAATATTATCTGACTTACCATCCATCTCATGTTCACACCAAAAAGAAAAAAACAGATTCACATCTTCAAAATTTGTATTGCGTGGTGTAATCCCGTATTCCATTCATGATAAATGTGAGTATTTCATTTTAAAGTTTAATAACGAAATTTCCTTATATGGTTTTATATCTATTGCGAATGGGTTTGTGCATATTACATTTTTAGGCCATTCACTTGTACATTGGGTTCCGGCTGCGAATAATTCCCATTTCCACCACTGTTAACACCTACTGAAATCTGCTTTATAATACACTGCTGGAGGTAGAAAATGCCTGATCATGAAGGAATGCATGAAATGATGAAACTTTCCACACATGTAGAACGAGAAGATGAGAAAGAATTCATTTAATTTCTGAGGGATTATTTAAATGCGATGGGCAAGAAGACAGCACAATGTAGCTTGAGTTAGTAGGTCGTACGATCACCACGCTGGGCTATACATTCGGAAACATGCAGTGGCATCGAGTGGAAAATTTCACGATTGGATTGCTGTGCTGAGGTATCGCTGACCTGCGTCCACAGTTCTCCGACATTGCGTGGGTAATCCAGAAGTAATAGCTGACTATGACCAGCAAGCGTCATTTTCTTGTAGGACTTCCGTCCACAGTGAGTAGATTTTAGGTCCCAGCCATCTACAGCGAGTTCGCCTTTTGGGCAGGACACAGAAACGGAAGGAATGAGAGCAAGTCTAGCGACTTTGACAGAGCAGTTTGTAGTGAGATTAGAGTACAGTAGATGGCGCCACCGTACAAGTACGATGTTGCACATAGATGGGTGAGAGAATTTCAGGGGGGCATAGGAAAGGATACCCACTTCACCAGTGGGTCCAACCTGGGGGCCGTCACTTAACGTGCTCGTCCGATGCACGGCGAATATTCAGTGATTGTTAGCAAATCACACCACCTCCGCAAGATCAGCCCAGGATCGAACCCGAGGACCTTGCATTGGTAGTCTGAACTGCTAACCACTCAGCCATTCGCGGCTGCTGACATTGTTTCAGAAGCGTTAAGTCGTCTCCCAATGACGTACCACACGTCCTCTATTGGGGAGAAGTCTGGGGATTGTGTTGGCCAGGAGAGCACCTGGACACCCTGTATGCACTGTCTGCTGATGTCGGCATTATGCCAGCGTCTGTTATGGTATTGAAACTGCGCATCAGGGATACCACACAACAAACCAGGCTGCAGAATAATCGACGTATCGTCGTATTGTTATTGTATCCACTACACGTAGAGGCAGTAAACGGCTATGAACAATGATACTGCCCCAAATCAGCGATCGTCGACAATGAGACATAAGCAAGACTCGTTGCTAAATACAACATGAATCTATTATTTCGCCACGCATGTTTAGTACGGCACCAGTGCAACCTTGCGCGACGATATGCTGTGGTGAGTGACAGAGAATTTAATGTAACTTAGTTTCCGATATGCAGAATAAAAGCCTCATGGGACACAGGTAATTGTGTATAAACCAGTGTTTCCCAACCTTTTTTACTTTACAAAACCCTTGAAGTAGGCTTTCAGACATTGTGGAACCCTTGAAGTAGGCTTCAGATATCGTGGAAGCCCAGCTCGCATAATTACTCCCGGGCTACACAATGTGCAGTCGTTTGCCTAATATTTATTTTATTTTATCAGATTATCTAAAAAGAACAAATAAAATGACATGAGTAATAAACAAAGACATCGCTCTTTCCACGTTTCATCAACACATAGCAACCGAAAAATTGTTATCTGGTCACCGCTGGGGATCCGAATCCCAGATCTCTCGATATCTTGCCGAGCGCGTTAGCCTTACGCTACGGTGGCCAACAATCAACGGCACTATGTGTGTTTTTCGGTCAGCTTCTGACATCATAAATCTATAAGATGAGCTCAGCTACTGAGACGTTTCCCTTAGGTAGGCATTAACGGCACTGGATATATATTAATTATAGCAATTAAAATCCACAGTGAAAACTTGGAAAGAGCGATGTCTTTGTTTATTCACTGACGCTACGTGTTTGGAGGATTCTCACTTTGGATCTCGACATAAGTAATATTGAATTAGGACAAAAAAGATATTAACAACGGTTCTAACACTGATTATATAATTAAGTAAGAATACTCAATAATATAACATTAATTAGTTCTTTGCACAAATAATACACAATCGAATGGGACAATGTTCATCACCAGTCCAAGAAAAACTCATTGCTAGATAATTTTCACAATAAAGGCAGGCGATCTTTCCTAGTGTCTGTTATCTCCCGGCTCTAACTACTTGTACTCGGTTTGGACATCGAATCTCTATCACTTACCTTACTTTGGTCACTAGTAGGTTTACTATTCTGTGCACTGTCTTCTCGATCCTGTGACGTACGAGCTTCCAAATCTTCAAAACACACGTCTTAATTGTTTGCATTACATTCACAAAAGTATTTACACAGGCAACAAAACTTAAGTATAGTACCACTGATTAAAGCGCTATGGCCCGATAGAGGAAGTCTCGAATGTTTGAGGAACTTTAAAAGTTATGGGCCTAGATGTTTCTAGAGTTGGGGTTTTTCTGGGAAGGATGGGCGCCTCATAGCTGGCGGGCATGAAGTACCGGCGGCTTACAGATTCCCGGAACTATTAGTGCTGTGCCAGAGAGCACAAGGCGTTTCACCACAATTGTGTTCCTGCGCTTGATCATAGCTTGACTCAGTAGCAAGTTGACCAGCGATATTTCCCTCAAGCTAAAAATTATTCCGTCATGATAGTACTCTCTCCAGAGACAAAATAAAGCATATTTACATTTGGTTGTCATTATTCTTACGTCTTATAAGAAATATATATAACGATGAGCCATTACATTGTGACACCCCATATACACCGATGAGCGCGCCTGGAGACCGAACGGTGGCGCAGGTGAAGTTCACAGAGCAGTATATATGAAACCCGAGGACTGGCTTTCGGTTAGTAGAGTGTTCAGAGTCAGAATGGAAAACAGCTGCCAATTTATCGGAGTCTGATAAACGAAAAATTGCAATGGCATGGGGCCTCGGAACTACGATCTCGGAAACGGCGCGGCTTGTGGGTTGTTCACGTGCCGCTGTAGTGAGTACGTATCAAAAGTGGTGCACAGATGGCCAAACGACGAACCGCAGCCGTGTTGATGCCAGAGGGGAGCAGACTGCCGCGCATTGTTCACAGCGACCGCAGGACCAAAATGCGACAAATCACCCGCAAATACAATAGTGGCAATCAGGGCAATGTTTCACAGCACAAAGTTCATCGCAGCCTTCTGCGCATGGTCCTGCGTAGCTGAACACCCAGCCGGGTCCCCATGCTCACTGCACGTCATCGCCAACAACGCATGAAACGGTCCCAAGATCATTGAGATTGGTCCCAAGATCATTGAGATTGGACCGTGGATGATTGGGAGAAAGTGCTCTTGTCTGACGAATCAAGATTCCTGAAGCATCACGTAGACGGCGGAGCGCGGATATGGCAATTACCAACGGAGGCTATAGCACCTGGATGCACTGTTGGGCGGAAACAGGGTGGAGGTTTTATGCCATGGGCGATGTTTTTTTGGGACAATTTAGGCCCCATTATCAAAATAGCACAATCCCAGACAGCTGTGAGGTATCTGAACATCGCTGCAGACCAAGTTCACCCATTCATAGCAACTGTGTTCCCTGCTGGTGATGATCATTACCAACAGGATAATGCGACATGCCACACTGCCAGAATCGTCAAGGAGTGGTTCGAGGAACATGCTAGTGACGTTCTGTTAATGCCCTGGCCTCCAAATTCACCTGACATGAACCCAATCGAACATCTGTGGTTTGACTTGGAAAAGTGGGCTCGTGCTAAATCACTACCACCCCGAAATGTACGGGAACTGGAAGACTTGCTGTTGACATTATGGTACCAGATACCCCAGGACACACTCTATAACCAACTATCACCACCTCATCGAATCGATGCCGAGTGGCCGCTATTTTGCGGACTAAAGAGAGTCCTATAGCTTATTAGGTAGGTGGTCATAATGTAATGGGTCATCGGTGTATGTATTCTAACGCAATTTCGACTTGTATTTGTTGATGAAATTATTGCAACGTATCTCATTTGGGCTACCAAATCTTGCTGACAGATGAATACATTGGAGATAAAGATATGGTTTTGGTTTGTAAGTACTTAACAGTGGCCATTATTTGTTGAACTGCATAATTGGAAAGTTTATACCTAGTTAAGAGTTTCATCACTAACTAGCACTGAAGCTATCCCGGTTCAATGAAAGCAAATTCGATAAGGTTCCACGTTAACCTAAAAACTTCACTATAACCATGTCTGTTATAGTGAAGTTAAACCCAATGAGCTCTAACGTTTTAGTGCTGCTGTATCGCTAAAGTAACATTGCAGCAGTCACACGCATGTAATTCCAATTGTTACTTTTTGTTTACCATACACAGAAATTGTGACAGATTTGTGTTTCAAGCATATTACGGAAGTACATAATTTCACAAATCCAGGTTTTGTGAAATTACGTATTTCCGTCATATGCTTGAAACGCAAATCTGTGAAAATTCAAGGCCCATTAAATCTTCAATTAAATTTTGGCATTTAATTTACCTTTGAAGATTTCATGGGCCTTTAATAGTTGCTTACGTACATTCATGCATTGTAAAGGATCTTCTGAGGTACAGCTGGGGATAGTTAACACAGTGCTAAATAAAGTAGTATTTTTGACCTTGTTTCAGTATAACGACTTCCAAATCTACTATACTGTGTAAATTAATTGGGACAAAGTAAAAAATCGCTCTTTTTTCCAAAACTATGCATTTATATCATTCATTTTATGCTTTGATATACACTGATAAATACCTGTATTAGTATGAAGTATGCCCTCCTTTAGCAGAAATGACCTCTTGAATTCGTTTTGGCATTGTCTCTACTAATTGAGTGCAGATATTTTTGACTTCATAATCGTGGAACCACACTTTTATAGCATTCGCTATCATGCGTTCTTTGATTGTACAGTCCATTTTACCTAAACGTCTCTTCAAAATATTCCACAAGTTTTCTATGGGATTTAAGTCTGGTGAATTTCCAGGCCAATCAAGCAAATGAATTTGATTTTCCAGCATGAAATTCTTGACCAATTTCGAATTGTGACATGGGGCCAAGTCATGTTGAAATGTCTCGTCAAAAGTTTGCAAGAATGGAACAATCCTACGTTGTAATATTTCTACGTACTTGGCTGAATTCATCATACCTTGAACAGGAACTAAGCTTCCAGTGCCATTTGATGTGAAAAAAACTCCCCAAACATCTGTTTCAGAGGGTGTTTTACAGTTTGTTTGACATGCTCAGGTTTTAAGGGTTCACAGTTGCTTCGTCTAACGACATTTGCTTGGTAACCCTGCACAAATAAATGAGTTTCATCACTGAAAATTACCTTTTCCCAGTCGTCAGCAGTCCACGATTTATATTTTTTGGCCCATGCTAAACGTTTTATCTTCATTTTCGCATTCAAATATTCTTTTTCGTTGGTCTTCTTGCCTTCCGGCCAACTTTCAGAAGCCTACGGCGTACAGTTGAATCACTAACATCACAACCACTAGCCAACAAATCTCTTTGAAGGTCGGTGCTTATTTTTTTTGGATTCATTTTACTATTTCTGATTAGATATTTATTGGTTCGTGGAGTTGTTTTTCGTTTTCTTCCACATTTACCTCTCCTTTTTGGAGACGATGATCCAGATGCATTGTATCGCGTAAGCAGTCTTGATACACTTGATTTGTCTACACCAACTGCAGAAGCGATATCCCTCACTGTCATAGAAGTGTGATCCTTCAGAGCAATTATTTTTGCACGCTTTCTTGGGGAAATATCCATTTTTCAATACGCGAAAGCAACACGTACTCACAGAGAGCAAAAACTAACATCCACCTGTCACACACGAAAGCTCACAACTGAAGCTGAAGTGCCTATTTCCTGTTTAAAACCGGTCAAACCACATTCTTACTATCAAGTTCTAACAGGCATACCACCTCACAGCTGATAAAACCGGTTTGCGTGGGTTTCCGACATCAACTGGCGATCAAATTACAATTCTGAGAATAAAATTTCTTGTTCCCAATTAATTTGCACTGTATAGTAGAAGGATCGCCTGGTTTTAATTTAGGACCACTGGGTCCTTAAAAGGGACAAAACCAGCACTGCAGGAAGAGATATGACTTCCTTGTAGTTTCTGTTTCTCGAGGTTCAACAACCACCATGAGCAACCCTGAAAGTTATAAGCACTAGCCTGTCCCTAACTTACAGACACGAGTTACAGGGAAGGAACAGAACCAGACATACACGTCACCTATGCCTCATCAGGAACTTGAGTCCTGTCTCAGTTCGGGCGATTAGCCAGAAACCTACGCCTCTGACCACTCAGCTACTAGGACAGACTTCCGTTTCGTTCCGAGATTCGAATCATCAACGTTCTCAAGTACGAAAAGCCTGCGTCATGGAGTAGTTACAGGGAAGCAAACCGAACACGAGATTGGCCCCAATTTCGTTTCTAGATCAGCAACTTTTTTATGATGTGCACGGTTCAAAAGTTAGAAATACCGCTCGAGCGTTTAAGTTTAAATAAAATATCGATATAAAATAATTAATGAAACATTAAGAGATGCAACTGCTAATGAGGATTTCCTACTATTGTTAAAGTCGCTGCCAGCAAAAGTAAGCTCAATTTTTAAACAAATCTACTATTTATGATGCATACAGCACGATTCACGCATAACATGCATTACCAAAGTTCTTGGTCGAGGCTTTTTTTTCTTCTCGAGATTTAACAAACATCACGAGCATTTAAATCTGTCTTTGAATGAGTATTAGGGTTCATCTTCTGTGATAGATGGCGGAAAAAAATCACTCTTTGAGCGTGGCTTTTACGCCCTGAGTGACTGACTGTCCTAGAAGTTGGTGTCAGCGAATCACTTCAGACCTCATCATATTCAGAATGGAAGCGGGCTCTCATTAGCTCCACGATGAAAAGACAAAATACGCGCTGTTACGTTTTAACCAATGATGTTATCTGGGGGGTATAACTCAGCATGAAGGTGGAGTTTCTATAGCTTTTAAATTCAGGGGTCCTCTGCTAATGTACAACACATTTTCTCTTCAAAAAAAGAAACGTACAGTAGGATTTATGATGATCTATAGAAGACAAGATTCCAATCTGACTTTTGCCCCTATTCATTGATTTTTATTTGGCTCAGATAATTAGAAACATCAGGCAGAAATAAGATATTTCGTTGCTTCCAGACAGAAACCCTGCTATGCTAACTTATCAGCCATCTAGTGCCAAATTGGAATGATTTTGAGTCAGATAAATTGAATTTCAGAAAACAATTCTAACATATTTTTCAGAATAATAACTGTGGCATATATTAGCTATGGGTCTTTTTTATTTGTGCTCAAAATTTCAAACACTACCAACTAATAAATAGTCTTCGAGAAAATGTGTACAAAAATTTACTTTGCAGATATAGGGTAGAAGATGAACCCTAACACTCATTCAAAGACAGCCTACGGAATCCCAAATTAAGGGCCATTCACTCCAAATAAGGGACGTGCGAAGTAGGATAAACACACCACCCACACCTAATTCAGGATTCGGACCTTGGCCCAGCTCGAACGATTAGACGAAGTCCGCGCCTCTGATCACTCGCCCAGATTGACGTCCAGTTTCTTACAATTTTCTTTTACGTTGGCCTCTTTGTCTACCAATAAGACTAATTAGACGAAATGAAATTTCATTCTCAGGCTGCAAAAGTGGTGATATGTTCAACTGTACGTTACATCGCGTATCTATAAAATATATGTATGATATGTGAGTGCATAACAGTTATCTGCTCATTTTTATGGCTCCGTACAGGTGCAAGCTTCATTTTATTTTTTGTAACAGAGACGGATAGTCTTACCTGTCCGTTTCTTCCCAAACTGTAGGATGGGTACTGAGTTCGATTCCTGGCTTCAGAGAGTTCGTCCAGTCCAGCAATGCTAGGATCACTGGACGATTTGACCAGCCGCCTGTCATCAGGTGCTTGACACTCCTTGAGAATACTTGACCTCGTGTCAATTGAAAGGTCAAGATCACTTTCCGGTGAGGAGGCATAGCTGAGGCGAGATGACATTGGAAAAAGGAAATCATCGGTGATGGCTTCATCAGGCTTAAAAAGTAAACGTATGGCCGATGAAGAACAGGTCTTATTCGATTTGTAACATACACTTACACAAAGAAATCTGCATTTGTAGAAACAAAAACAAACTATTTTTGGATAGAATAAAAGGAAAAGGAAAATTGAGAGACACGCATATATTAAAGTGCCAGTTTATGTTCACATTAATGAACACTTTAAGCCATGGTACGAAAAAAATAAAAAAATTCACGACAAAGAAGCAAAATAAATAAATAAATAGATAAATAAAAAGGTTATTCCTGAGAACTAAGGTATAAAAAATTTATGATTAGTGAGGAGAGTTACAACAGTTCATGACAATGAGAAAGATTCAGAATATTCGTGATAACTGAGAAAGGTTACGAATATCCATGATAAGTGAGAAGAGTTACAGATATCCGTGATAACTGAGAGGGGTTACGAATATTTATGATAAGTGAGAAAGGTTACGAATATACATGATAAGCGAGAGGGGTTACGTATATTTTTTAAGTGTTACGAATATTGATAAAGGAGAAGGGTTACGAATATTGATAAATGAGAAGGTTACGAATATTCATGATAAGAGCGAAAGGTTACGAATATTTGCAAGAGAGAAGGATTACGAATATTCATGATATGTGAGAAAGTTACGAATGTTTATGATAAGTGAGAAGGTCACAAATATTCATGACAAGTGAGAAGGGTTACGAATATTTATTATAAGTGAGCAAGGTTGCGAATATTCGTGATAAGTAGAAAGGTTACGAATATTCACGATAATTGAGAAAGGTTACGAATATTTACAAGTGAGAAGAGTTACGAATATTTACAAGTGAGAAGAGTTACGAATATTTACAAGTGAGAAGAGTTACGAATATTCATCATAATTGAGAAGAGTTACGAATATTCTTGATAAGTGAGAAAGGATGCGAATATTTATGATAACCTAGAAGGGTTATCCATGTTTAAAAGAAGAGTTACGAATATTCTTGATAAGTGAGAAAGGATGCGAATATTTATGATAACCTAGAAGGGTTATCCATGTTTAAAAGAAGAGTTACGAATATTCATGATAATTCAGAAGAGTTACGAATATTCACGATAAGTGAGAAAGGTTGCGAATATTCACGATAAGTGAAAAAGGTTGCGAATATTCATCAGTAAGAAGGTTGCGAATATTAATCATAAGTGAGAAGGGTTGCGAATATTCATGATAAGTGAGAAATGTTGAGAACATTCATGATAAGTGAGAAGGGTTGAGAACATTCATGATAAGTGAGAAGGGTTGCGAACATTCACAAGTGAGAAGGGTTACGAATATTTCTAATAATTGAGAAAAATTGCGAATATTCATGATAAGCGTAAAGAGCTTCAAAAATTCGTGATGAATGAGAAAAGCTTCAAAAATTCTGGTGAGGCAGTGTTTTTTACGCTTTCCAACCGTAGGTTGAAGAAGCGTATATGCTCCAGCTTTGTCCGTCCGAAAATGGGATTTGAAAATGGGATAGATGGGGTCAAAGGTCACGACGTAGGAGCGGGATCATTCCATTGCCCTTATGCGTCATAACTTGCGCAAATATGGTTCCATTTCAATTAAATTTTAGTATGTGGTAGGGGACCGCCTGGGGTCAAATCTTATTCAAAATGGGTGAAGTGGGGTCAAAGGTTAGGACATAAGAGCGGGATGCATTCCATTGCCCTTATGCGTCATAACGTGCGTAAAAATGGTTCGATTTCGATGAAATTACAGTATGTGGTACGGGACCACCTGGGGACGAACCCTATTGAATGTGGACAAAATGGAGTCAAAGGTCAGGACATAGGAATGCAATACATTCCATCGCTCTTATCCCATATTATTAAGGTGGACGTCAAGTAATTTTGCTTACTATACTTCCAATGGAAAAACTTTTGTAAGCATTTCCTTCACAATTAATGTGTTCCCAAAGATGAAAATTTGAACATCGATTAAAATAACTTTATTACAACTTGGAATACTTAATATTTTCTAAAACATAACCATAATTACATTAAAAATCAATAACGTTTCCTTTGGTGGTGCTGAAACCGGAAAGAAGATGGCGCGACCTGTACTTTGATGACGTCAGTAGACAAACAAATCTTGGATTGCATAATTATGGTTATGTTTTAGAAAATATTAAGTATTCCAAGTTATAAAATGAAGCGATTTTTATCGATGTTCAAATTTTCATCCTTGTGAATGCATAAATTGTCTAGAAAAATGATGGCCGACCTGTATTTTCATGACGTCAGTAGGCAAACAAATGTTGGATTGCATAATTATGGTTATGTTTTAGAAAATATTAAGTATTGCAAGTTTTATATAAAATGGAGCTATTTTAATCGATGTTCAAATTTTCATTCTTGTGAACGCAATAATTGTCCAGAAAAAAGATGACGCGACCTGTATTTTCATGACGTCAGTAGACAAACAAATGTTGGATTGCATAATTATGGTTATGTTTTAGAAAATATTAAGTATTGCAAGTTATAAAATGAAGCTATTTTAATCGATGTTCAAATTTTCATCCTTGTGAACGCATTAATTGTCCAGAAAAAAGATGTCGCGACCTGTATTTTCATGACGTCAGCAGACAAAAAAATGTTGGATTGCATAATTATGGTTATGTTTTAGAAACTATTAAGTATTCCAAGTTATAAAATGAAGATATGTTAATCGATGTTCAAATTTTCATCCTTGGGAACGCATTAATTGGGAAGACAATGTGTACAGAAATTTTTCATTCGAAGTACAGGAAGCAAAATTACTTGACGTTCACCTGAAAGGAGCAATTCTTGTATGTATGTAAATTTTATTTTGAAAATGGCTCTGAGGATTTTGATGAAAGTCGTTAACCTACCGTTTTCTGGTACTAGAAATCGATTTAGCTTGATCTCCACTTTAAGAAAATTTGTTTAGTGGGTTAAATAACCACCCCGAATTACGAAGTTTGCTGTGTGGTGTCATGGCGTCGCCCCTTTAGATATTGGCGCGCGGTCATGCCATCTATCTCATTACGTCACGCGTTGTTTGTAGATCCTATTAAAATTTTATACGTCACACCTTGCTAGCAGATGGTCACGATTCTCATCTGCCTCATTACGTCACGCGTTGTGTGCGCGTACGTTCGTCCGCACGATAACTTGCGTAAAAATCATTCGCTTTCGATGAAATTTTAGTATGTGGTAGGGGAACACATAGAAAGGAATCCTATTGAAAGTGAACGAAATGGGGTCAAAGGTCAGGACATAAGAGCGGGATCCATTCCACTGCTCTTATGCGTCATAACTAACGTAAAAAAGGTTCGATTTCGATTAAATTTTAGTATGTGGTAGGGGACCACATGGGGACAAACCCTATTGAAAATTGGCGAAATGGGGGTCAAAGGTCAGGACACAGGAGCGGAATCACTTCCATCGCCATTATGAGTCATAACTTACGTAAAAATGTTTCGATTTGGATGAAATATTGGTATGTTGTAGGGACCTTCCTGGGGACGAATCCTATTGAAAATGGGCGAAATGGGGTGAAAGGTTAGGACACAGGAGCGGGATGTATTCCATAGCGCTTATGCATCATAACTTACGTAAAATTGCTTCGATTGCGACAAAACTTTATCATGTTATTTCGGAGATATACTGAACCAGTTCTGTTGAATATCATCCAAATGGATCAAAGGTCAGGGCACAGGAGTGAGATTTATTCCACAGCCATTTTCCTTATAACTTGAGTAATAGCTTGAGTAATGATTTCTAGTGTATTGGAAAGCGTATAATAATCAATGCATTGCATGATTTTACTAACTTGTTTTCTTTTTTGTTTGTTTCTTGAGACAAAGGTGCCTTGACCCTTAAATTGTTGTAAAAGGGAAAGGAGTTGACCTAATGAAAAGCAACTCAATTTCTTGAACATTGTTCTTTATACCTTACTATTGTTGCATGGTAAAGAAATGGAAAACATATTTTGCAAGCTCATATTATATTGCATTATTATATTATAGAGGGCAGCAGCACTCTGTAGTAGTTTTATAATTCACATAAATGCTGAAATTAAAATCTGATTAAGCCGAAATTAAAATTACCCACGAATGAGAGTTAAATTTTCCCTACGGATTGAAGTTCACTCTGGAGCAGAAGGGAATTACAATTTAATCATAAAATATAGTCCAAATTTATTTCAACTTTTGAGGTATTTCTAAATTTATGTCAACTTTTGAGGTATTTCTACATCCTCTGGCGAATGGTCTCCTCGAAGAAACGACGATCGGAAGTATTTTGCTGGCCCAAACAGGATTAGCGGAGGCACAATAAATTTTATGGAAAATAATGAGATTACAGCTGTGATTGAAAGAGAAGACTTAACTGGGGTGATTATCAAATTCGTCTCAGGATATCCCCTTTCACATTTACTGGAAGATACAGCAAAGGTTTGTAAAGTTCATTACAGCTGTAAGAATTGCTTTGATAGTTCTGTTCCTTTATGATGTATGCTCTAATTTAACCCTCTTTTCTAGTTCCTGTCATATATAAATTCCATTTATCCTCGTTGAACGTTTTTCTTTCTGAACGCCACATTTTCCTACAATGAATTTAACTTTGCAACATCTGACAACAGGTCAAAGTGCAAAAACCTAAGGGGCCGTCCATAAAGTACGTCCGAGATTACAGGGGGAGGGGGGGTCTGAAAACCGGACCAATTGTGACATGGGAGAGGATGAAGGCTTAGTATTCCGGACGTCCAGCGGCAAAAATATAGTGGATGGTATTTCTTCGTTTTGTCTTCTTTTTTTAGCACGTCTTTTGTAAAAAAAGATCGTGCTTATGTCGCCGGTTTTTCCGTCCGTCCGTCCGCCTGCACCCACGATATCACTGCAACTATTAGTCCGATTTGAAAAATTCTTTTTGCATTGGAAAGCTTGAAATATGCGCATGATGATCCTTTATTTCGTTTTTTTTTTTTACGATGTACAATTTTGCCGCTAGGGAGCGCAAATGCAGATGGTGTCGAATTCAAAAATACGTTTTATTCCACATATTTGCTTCTAAACTTCCGATTGAAAAAATTCTTTTATCTTTCGATTCCATTTATGTCAAAGAGTATTTTAGATATAGTTATTATTTTTAATTACGCATAGATTTTCCGCTAGGGGTCGTAAAAGTAAATTACATTTTTCCCGATAACTCTTCTTCTAAAACTCCGATTTGAAAATTTTTTTCTTCAGCGGATACACCTCCTGATGGAAAAAAATCTTTTGCGTATAATTTCAAATTTTTGGTAAAGAATACTTTAGCCACCAGGGGGCGTAAGTGTTAATTTTTGCTTCTGATGTATTTGCCATAAAAACTGAGCTTCTAAAATCTCTATTGAAAAAATTCTTTCGTGGACTGATGCCACTCGTATCGATAAACCTTTTCGCAATATTTTCACTTTAAAATATTCCACAGTTTCTCCGCCAGGGGGCGTAGACGTATATCTTATTTTTGTCAATATCTCTACTTCTAGGAGTCCGATTTGAAAAATTCCTTCTTTGTTGCATAGTGTTTCCAGTGTGACATGTTTTTCATACAATTTTAAAATTTTCAAGTAATTCATAGACTTTCCGCTAGGGGGCGTAGAGGTAAATTGCGTTTCCCCCTATATCTGTGCTTCTAAATCTCCGATTTGAAAAATTCTTTCTGCACCTGATACAGCTCCCGATGGGAAATCTTTTGCACGTAATTTGTAATTTTTGTAAAAAAAAAAAAAAAAAAAAATGGTTTGGCCACCAAGGGGCGTAAGTCTTAATTTCCGCTTCTGATGTATTTGTAGCAAAATATGAGCTTCTAAATTCTCGATTGAAAAAATTCGTCGTTTGTAGACCGATAGTACTGATGTCGCCAAACCTTTCAAAAACATTTTCTTCTTAAAATAATGCATGGTTTCTACACCAGGGGGCGTAGATGTATATCTTATTTTTGTCAATATCTCTACTTCTAGGAGTCGGATTTAAAAAATTCCTTCTTTGTTGGATAGTGTTTCCAGTGTGACACATTTTTCATATAATTTCAAAATTTTAGACTTTCCGCTAGGGGGCGGAAAGGTAAATTCATAGACTTTCTGCTAGGGGGCGGAAAGGTAAATTGCTTTCCCCCTATATCTCTGCTTCTAAACCTCCGATTTGAAAAATTCTTTCTGCACCGGATACAGCTCCTGATGGGAAATCCCTTTGTACTTAATTTGTAATTTTTGTAAAAAATGGTTTGGCCACCAGGTGGCGTTCTTAATTTCCGCTTCTTATGTATTTGCAGCAAAACACGAGCTTCTAAAATCGCGAATGAAAAAAAAGTGGTTTCTTGACCGATACTACTCATGTGGACAAACCTTTTAGGAACATTTTCTTCTTGAAATAATGCATGGTTTCTACGCCAGGGGGCGTAGATGCATATTATTTTTATCAGTATCTCTACTTCTAGAAGTCCGATTTGAAAAATGTCTTCTTTGTTGGATAGTGTTTCCGATGCGAAATGTTTTTCCTATAAATTCAAAATTTTCAAGTAAATCATAGACTTTCCTCTAGGGGGCACAAAGGTAAATTGCGTTATTTCTGCTTCTAAAACTCCGATTTGAAAAATTCTTCCTGTATCGTATACAAGACCTGATGGAAAATATTTTTCACATAATTTCTAATGTTTGGTAAAGAATGCTTTGGCCACCAGGGGCCATAAGTGTTAATTTCTGCTTCTGATGTATTTGTAGCAAAATCTGGGCTCCTGAAAACACGACTAAATTTTTTTTTCTTGGACCGATAGTGCTCATATGGAAAAACCTTTTGAGAATAGTTTCTTCCTTTTTTTTCTTGGACCGATAGTGCTCATATGGAAAAAACTTTTGAGAATACTTTCTTCCTAAAATAATGCATGGTTTTCCCACCAGGGGACGTGAAGTCACATCTTATTTTTGTCGATATCTCTGTTTCTAAGAGTCCGATTTGAAAAATTCTTTCAATGTTAGAGAACGTTTCCGGTGCGAAATGTTTCTCATATAAATTCATGTTTTTCTTAACACACAAGTCTGCAAACAAAGGGCGTAAGCTCACGATTCCGTTTGCAGCAATATCTGAGGGATTAAAACCCCGATTGGAAAACTTCTTTCTTCCGTCAGATACTATTGTTTTCCATACCGGTTCAATTGACTTTGAATAGCTTTGATAAATTTAATTTGCATCAGAACGGATTCAAAAGACGTGCTTATTACACCCGAAAATTAGGTGTCATCTTTCTTGTTTTCTTCTTTTAATAGTTAGAAAGAGGTATGAATTATTTCAGATTTCTGATGATATTTAGCTAAATCAGAATATTAAGTTCTTGTATTTGTACAATCAAACCTATCGTGTTTTGTAGATGGTATAATCGGGAGTGTTGCAACCTTGAATGCGTGCGATCGTAGATCTTTATTTCAGAATGATAAAGTTCGGATAGCATTTGGGAATAAATTAATGCCTAAATATTTAATAAATATTTTCTGAAGCAAACGTGCAAATATATGGAAGATTCCTTTAAATAATTACATGTTTTCTTTCTGTTTCTCAACGAACTTCTAAAACCAGTCGTCAAATATAAAGGGGGTTGCGGGAATTAGGATGTACTTTTTAGGGGGGTTGTCAACAATCGGACAAAATGTGACATGGGGGAGGGGGAGTCTAAAAATAGTAAAAAATCACGGACGTACTTTATGGACGGCCCCTGATGAGTCTCGAGAAACAAGAGCTTGGGTGTCCAATGTTTTGGGATGCATTCTTGTTTTCGACTGTATGTTATCTTGTTTCGATTGCCTTATACTGTAGAGGAGCACAGACCGATATCTTGTTTTCAGTTACAATGATTGAGACTCATCCGGGACAAAAACCGTCAGTTAACGTAACAATTGAAGTTTACAATGAAGCTAAGGTGAAGCTAAAGTTAATACAATAACTACAGATATTTGCTTTATCCAAGTAAAACACTATATCCTTTAGGTTATAGGTATCTTTAAGACGACGAATCATATCTCTTTCATCGAGTTGAAACCCGTTAGGAAACTTCCTGATTTCTTGCTCAATATATAATATAATTCCCTTTATATAAAATGTATCGCTGTACAAAGGTTGTACATCGATACATCACGTACAGGAAAGAAACTTTTCTGTGTACAACTTGAAAAAAATAATCAAACGCAAGGGGTTAATCCCTACCATCTCTCTTCCTCACATGCTACGATTATTACATAAATTAAATAATTACATGCTATGTTTATTACGGAATTTAAATTAAATAATTATTAAAACCAAACTTTTTGTGTCAAAAAAAGGTTCCGGAATGGCGCTTTCCGCCAGATAAAAAGCCCTGCGATTAGGAGGTAAACAGAGTTCAGAAAATTCATGCAAAGTGAGAACAGTTCAAGGAAATTCATGATAAGTGAGAACCCTTCCAAAAATTCACGATGAATGAGAAGAGTCCCAAATATTAATGATAAATGTGAAGATTTGCAAAAAAATTTATGAGCGAGAAGACTTTTACTTATGCTAAGTCAGGAGAGTTTCGAAAATTCACGTAGATCGAGAAGGGCTCCAAAAATTCATGCTAAGTGAGAAAAATTCAATTTCCAAAAAAGTGAGGAGAGTTTCGAAAATTCACGTAAATCGAGAAGGGCTCCAAAAATTCACGCTACGTAAGAAGAATTGAGAAAATTATATCGGCATGTGAGAAGAGCTCCACAAATTAACGCTGACTGAGAAGGATTCCAAAAATGCATGCTAAGTGAGAAAAATTCAATTTCCAAAAAAGTGAGGAGAGTTTCGAAAATTCACGTAAATCGAGAAGGGCTCCAAAACTTTATGCTACGTAAGAAGAATTGAGAAAATTATATCAGCATGTGAGAAGAGCTCCACAAATTAACACTGACTGAGAAGGATTCCAAAAATGCATGCTAAGTGAGAAAAATTCAATTTCCAAAAAAGTGAGGAGAATTTTGAAAATTCACGTAAATCGAGAAGGGCTCCAAAAATTCTTGCTACGTAAGAAGAATTGAGTAAATTATATCGGTATGTGAGAAGAGCTCCACAAATTAACGCTGACTGAGAAGGATTCCAAAAATGCATGCTAAGTGAGAAAAATTCAATTTCCAAAAAAGTGAGGAGAATTTCGAAAATTCACGTAAATCGAGAAGGGCTCCAAAAATTCATGCTACGTAAGAAGAGTTGAGAAAATTATAGGCAATATGAGAAAGATTCCAAAAATGCATTCTAAGTGAGAAGATTTCAATTTCCAAAACTTCATAACTAATTCATGATACATGACTCAAGAAGAAAGTTATTGAACTTTATAATAGTTTGTTAAGGATGAGGAGTGAAAAATAAACTAAATTTCAAAATAACTGAGATTTTACAATACGCAGTTAATCATATTAAGTTACAAATAAGTTATGAAAATATTTCTTGGAATTCTTATCAAAACTTCAAAGCAGTTTTCCAAATCTTCGATCCTTTATGTTTGATTACTAACGAAAACTGATACTGTATGTCTCAACACTGAACAAATTAATTTACTTGAAGTAATTTGATTCTTTTCCAGAGTTTAATCATGACCATCAAACGTTGACAGCATGTATTGTATTGTATTTAAAATAAGTTTTATTTCAGTTGATCATAACATCAAACAAAATGTGCGTTTTTATATAGGTTTCAGTGTTCACCAGTCAAAACTTTTTAAGTGTAGCACGTCTGAAATAAACAAGTTCACCGGAATATTTCGATTTTTCACCATCAGAGGTCCTTGTAACTTACGTTTCATGTAACTCGGAATCCTATCTGTATTACAAGACTTCTTAGCCGGAGGAAAAACAAATCGATTCCATCTTAGGCAACACGCAATTTGAATATCTATACTATGAAATCGGGCAAACCACTCACTTCAGATATAGAATTATCAAACCTGGCTATTTCCACATGACAGGAACAGAATGAAATTCACCATCAAAGCTCAGTTTTTCTAAGATTCCTTACAAAGGAAAAAAAAAAAGACGAAAAAAGATATTTCTGGATCACAATCCCCCTGTTTCTTTCGATTATAGGAGAGCACCTCTGGATTACACCAGAAGCGAATTCTCTATGTCTACTTACAAAGATCTGGAATTGGAAAACATCTGTCAATCAAAAAAAAAAAAAAAAAAAAAAAGAGAAAGAAAAGAACAAATGGTCGCAGTATGCGATCTCTTTCACGAAGAAAATAGACTGACGCCTTCTCTTTGGCCTACTCGAAGATGAGATGTCTGCAAAACCATTTTACGCTGGCCGCTTCTTAGTTTAAAACAAGGATAAACTAAAAAAATACGTGGGTTGAGAGAAAAAAAAAAGGTAGAAAAACTACCTTGTTTGAAGCTTTAAAACAAGAAATAGTTAACTCGCAATAATGACAAGTTAATTCCCTTCGAAATGGGGTTTTCTAGAGCTATCACATCTGCTGTAAGCCCCTTTCCATTGCCTCATCATATTCTGTTGCGAAAAATATGAGATTTTGGTGACCTTATGTCTTTGCTCAACGTTCTACCTGCGAAAACGATATCGCTGCTTCAGAATATCCAACTGGAAAAATTATTTCTCTGTCGGATAAACGAGAACTCATGAACAAGATTTAACACATACACCTCATTAAAGAAAAACAGATTGCCCCACCTAGCAGGAATGAATATAGGAATACGACACAAAGCGACGTGCTAAAAGGTAGGTAAGTAACACATGATCTCAATAACATATATAAAAGGTAGGTAAGTAATAAATGATCTCATTCGCAATCTGTTTAGCAACGTGGATACCTGGATATTAGTGTAACATTAGAACGAGATGTGGCGGCAACCTGCGAACCCTTGCTGAATGAAAGTTTCCAAAGACACAATCCATTTGTCTCCAAGACACAATCCATTACTGAATGAAGGTCTCCTCAAGACTCATCCACAAATCTCTCTCGAGAAATTTTTCTTCAAACCACTCCGGCATGCTATAGAGTTTTATCTACACATCTTCCACGTGGTCTTCTTTTGGGTCTTGCCTCTTGGTATTCAATGAAGTATTTCACTTGGGCAATGGCGACCAGTTTTTCTGGCTGTATGTCCAACGCATTGCGACTTGAAGGTCTTTATTTTGAGCATGATGTCATCCACTCTTGTCATTTTCTGATCCATATGTTCCTTTTCTTATAATTCTTGGTGGCACCAAGCGTGCACTTTGTGTTATCCTTAGCTTCTGTGGGTCTTTTTTTTTATTTTTTGTTTGTTAAGGTTCACATTTCTGATATGCAAATCAGAACTGGAATGGTGCATTGATTAAACAAGCACAAAACGAAAAAAACGGGAGTTAAAAAGTTTCTAACGTCTTTTGGTCTATGACTTTTTTGATTAGCTTCACTTACACCACGATATGTGATGGAATCAGTCCCATTCTCAGATGCCATTTCGTGACGTCTCAGATATGCTCGATCGATGATAGACCCGGCAACGAGACTAGCCACAGTACAACAGGAACGGCTTGAAAACACTGGTGAGCAACCTGAGCTGCATGTGGTGGGGCATTATTGTACTAAAATATGGCATTTGACACGCTCCGAAAGAGTGGTGGGACCACAGGGCGCTGGTAATTCAACTTCCCTCAAAGAAAATGATAGACTGAAATGGTGACCCACACCAACATTGCAGTAAGAGCTATATGGTGCTCAACGCTACAAAACATGGGAGCTTTTTCTTTTTCTCAGGTATTCCAGCGTATGCGAGCACATCCAACATGCTGTTCCAGAAAGAAGCAGATCTCATTGTTGAAAACGATATTTCTCGATTTCTAACGCTAATAAACATGGTAATGCCTGTAACTTTGAGTGAGCGGGCACATCCTTCACATATCAAATACTGAGGAATTCCAGATGTGATGGTATTTCTCAGTATTTGGTATGTGAAAGTGGCAGCCTGGTATACCTGGGGATTTGAGGGAGCCGTGTATATAAGGAAGGGCTCCTCCCTCACGTAACCAGATACTAAGGGATGCTGAAAGTTCCCTCTTAACGGATATCTGTTGGATAGTCACGTTTCTTGTTCTGACCGCCAGGAGGCGAATCTGCGGAATCTCCCGATCTGAAGTCACTCGGATAGAGAGGGAAGAGTTTTTCAAGCACATGGCTTTTCTTTAAAAATTTAGGTTTTAATGAGGTATTTCTCACGAAGGGTAAAAATGGCAGTAATGAACACTCAGCAACAAGCCAGACCGTTGGAAAGAGAAGAGCCTGGATCTAGTATTTGTAGAAAACAGTTGGAGGAGAATTCTCCGGTGACAGAGAGCGTTTTTTCGGCTCTTCGAAGAAAGAAAAGAAGACAAGGGAAAATAAAATGCCCGATGTTCAGATAAGAGATATAAGCAGAAATTCAGTCTGGAAAGAGAAACTCGGCAGCTTTCCTGCTAATTCTATAAGGTTGGAAAACACCACCTAATAGAATTAGCAGGAATAGGCCAATAAACCTGAAAGGTGAAGTAAGGAAATGCACAGCACTGAAGAAAGAACACCACTGCGCGAAGAGCGAGTTTTTATTTAGAGCTTAAAGCCCGGAATTATTTGATTTCCTTGCAAGCGAAGGCTTGACGAACCCACGCGACAGGGCACTGAAAGTAACCTGGTGAATGGTCCTGTAACAACGCTATGGCAACCGGCACCCATATCGAGTGCCTTTGTTTTCAGCACAAAACCGGCCTTATGAGGCTGCAGTAGCGAAGGGAACGGGAAGCTTAGTCCGGCGAAGCCAGGTACCAACCACCACAGGCAAACGGGAGGGTGCGTATGTGGCGTAGATCACACGATACCATAAAACACTGTACATTATCAAGTGAGGACGATACATGCGGGCAGCGGCAGTATCGGAATACAGTGATCTCTCTCTCTCTCTCTCTCTCTTCCTCATCCCCATTAAACATATCCTCACCACCAGGTCCTGCCTATGCATTGTTTCGGACAAAGTGTTGCCTTATATGATGACCGTGGACCCCACAGCAACACAATACCTTGTATCACAAGGCGCACTACGCACGAATGGCTCAATGATCATTTCCAAAACAGTTTGTCTCCAAGCCACCAAATTCGACTTGTGTCAACTACGGATGCCATTCTGTTCATCTAGAGCAGATTACCTAAGAACACCTTCCGATGTCTAGTAGAGTGGATGGCGCTCCGGGTGCAACAGGTATATGGGAATAACGTTTTGGCTTGTCACCGTATATCGTTATCGTTTCAGTGCTTTTCTCTCGTTCGTTTTACGAGCTACCCTGCGTGGAGCCTACATCCTTCTGCTCCGGGACCGAATGCTTTCCCAATTAAGCTACGCCGGCAAGGGCTTATCACTGCTACTTGCAGTCTTGACATGTGCGTCACCTCTGTAGAGCAACGCCACATATATCTGAGAACGTCGTGGGCACGAAATCGCAGATTTTAGGGTCTGCCGCAAACCATTCTTGAAGTAACTCTCTGTAGAATAATGTTGGATCTTACCTTTACAGGCTGATGTGGCCGCGGCACCGGGTGAAGTATCGCCTGCAGTGAAGCACCCGATATCTCCACCGAAAAAAAATAAATATCTAAATAAAAATAAAAAAAAACTAAAGAAAATTTTGTCAAAAATTTTGCTCTCCTCCTCTGCTGCTAGGGGCTGTAAGGAGTTTTCCTACTGCGTTGACAACCGAAAATTCTGCAACAACAAATTAATTATCTGATTCCAATAATTAATAATGACCTCCCATAATTAATTATACCAAATTAATTATTAACTTCCCGCAAAACCCGTACCGCGATTGGGCGTGGATGCCTGGATTTAACTCCAGCACGTCCCAATCTACCGAAAATCACAGCAACGCACACACACACTCGAAAAGATACCCAACGCTCATTTCACGTACGCTTGACATTTAATATCCAACGTTATATTATATACACTGCCACCTTTATCCATGAAGTGGCACAAAAATCTGCTGAGATGAATGTATGGTGGGCTGCTCTATCGGCAGCTTAATTATGTACAATGATTTAAACACTTTATCACTGATTAAACGATAATACTGATTTAACTAACTCTGATTTAACAATTAACACTTATTCAAACACTGTTCAATGATGAAATTCTAGTATGCACAATAAACAAATAGAGCGAAGGAAACATATATGAGAGATTACCCAAAACATTTGAATACACACTTTAAAAAATGATAATTGAGTACGAGCGTGGGTATCAGCAATTAAAATGATACAGTAATTATCATGACTGCCGCAGTTTAATTATAAGCTAAATATAACTATACCATTACACACACCTGCATAAGCTTGATGCCAAATTAGCAGGGAAGAGCTCTTAAAACTTATGGCCATAACACAAATAAAAATCACGAATAAAATGTGTTGAAGGCCTCCGCTGTCGTGCGTATTCATTTTTACAGGGGACAGAGTTCTATATGCTGTTCACTGTCCGACGGCACTTGTACGTCGTGAGCAAAAGTTCGTATAAAGACCACATACCTTGGCAACCGTTGTCTGAGGTCCTCAGCGCATAAGAGAAGTGGCAAGAAATGTCCTGCCTTTTTGGTATATAGACAGCCTAGGCAAAAGTGCACTAATGTCGACCTAGTATCGGTCGAGAAGTCCAAAGGACTGAGATGTCCTCGTTTAAGAGGGATCATTCATAGCAATCCTTACTTGCCTCTCTGCTCCTTTTTCCGAGCTCTCCCAGCGGTCAGCTCTCCGGCCTTGGTTCCATGCCCCTCGCTGGTGCTGGTCTCGTGCGTGTCTTTTCGAATCCGCAGTCCGAATGACTCGCCGCTTGGTTCTCTTCTCCTCATTTCTCTCCTCTTTGTCCTGTCACAGGGCTTCTCTTAGCCACTTGAAAAGGGATTTATCACCTTGTTTTCAACTGTGGGTGATAGTCGGTTCTCCCTTATCCCGTTCAGTTCGGAGAAAAACTGCAACCACCGAATGTCTCTTGGCTTGCAGAGGGACTTTTGGGGGTGAGTTTTGCAGTCTTTCGTTAGTTGAAAATGCACACGACTGTTGCCATGAGTCCGAAATAGAGATGGTCTGTTGCCATGTGGCCTTTCACAATTCTCGTTTTGCCAGAAGGCTACGAATTATGCACTTATCAAATACTGAACAAATTTTAACAATGGCAGTGATGAACAAATTAGAGGATCAATTACCGTAATTAATTATAACTATGAGTGCTGCCTTGCAGTTACATCGAAACACAAATTTACCGCATAAATGAAATATAAAAATTTTCCACAAGTTAGGCTGCACCCTATAACAATCCTTCTACCTTTCAAAGAAAAAAAATATGAATGTATTTTTTTTTCCATTGAAGAATGGAAAATTTTGAATATGGATATCTCCCTCTTTCCTATATTCCATGACATGTCTAATTCCGGATTTTAGACACATCAAGGGTAATGGGAAAGTATCGATAACATCTCTGATCCATTCATCGTTGCCCATAACAAGAAAAGAATATAAACATAAGTTACACAGGTGAGAGCCAATGTGCGTCCGACCAAAACCCTTTTGGACTCAACGTGCCTTTCCTCTTATCTAGGTCTGCACTTCTGCGCGGTCCTGAGTTTGGCTCGCGAAATCTTCTTCCTCCTCACAACTGTATATTTCTGTGCTATCACTATCCTCCTCGTCTGCAACCATTTCTTCGCTGGATTTTTCCTCTTCAGCCTGATGTCCAAAGCTGAGAGGTTTCCCCACTCTCCCGTGCTCGTCTCGGGGTCTCAACGACGCTCTCGTTATGATGGGGGGGACTTTTTCTTTTGCTCCCCTCTGCGTTTCCTCCGTGAGCTGCTGCGTCCTTCAACATGGGAGCAGGCTGGGCCGCCGTCCCGGTCTCTTCCAACCCCTGACGTGTTACCGATTCATGCGGCTGAAAACAGCGCGTATCCCTTGTGATCACCGGCCAAGCGGGCGTCACCCAGTCATCATCCTGCTCTGAGAACTCTTCTTCATGATGCCTTTCGTCTGCGGTTGGCATACCTATGCTCAACGAAATTTCCTCATCCCCCTTTTCATCTTGAAATTGCCCTGTGTCAAACACCCTTCTCTGTGGTGGTTTGAAAATCCTGTCTACGTGTGTGAGTCGAGTTCGTCTCATATCATTTACTGGGGCGATTTTAAAGTTCACTGGGGATGTTTTCTCAATTACTCTGAAAGGTCCTATAGAAGGTTTTGCCAACTTTCGCGACCTTGTTTTGGATGCTGACGGGTCGTGCTGGTACACTATGTCCCCAATCTTGATCTGTTTGTCTACAGCCGACTTTGCTCGATATTCCCTGGAAGTTTGGGCTGCCTGTTCCAGATTATCCTTGACAATTTTATACGCTTCTTGAATCCTCGTGACTAAGCTCTCGGCGTAGCTCTGGGATTCAGCGTAGTTAAAGGGATTTCCTCATTCAACAACTGTCCTGGCATGTTCAGATCTCTTCCGAACATGAGAAAGTTGGGTGTTTCTTTAGTAGCACTGTGTGTCGCGCTTCTGTAGGACATGGCCACAAATTCTGTATACTTGTCCCAATCCTTTCCCTTAGGGGAACAATAAATTGCTAAAGAGTGCATTATTGTCTGAATTTGTCTTTCGGCTTGTCCGTCTGTCTGTGCATGGTGTGGAGATGTATTCAGTTTTTTGATGCCAAACTTACGGTACAACTCGGTCATTAAATCGGACAAAAAATTTGTTCCTCTGTCCGTGAGTAACAGATGTGGGACACCGTGACGCGCTATCACGTTAGAAGCAAATTTTTCGGCAATTTCTGCAGATCGCATAGTCTTTAATGGAATCAGCTCGATGTACTTAGTGAATGAGTCGGTGACAACCAATAAATATTTATTTCCATCCTCTGTCAGTGGGAGAGGTCCAGCGATATCCATCGAAATTTTGGACCATGGGACAGATACAATTTCGGGGTAATTAGACCCGCTTTTTGCTTCTTTTTGAAGCCACGACGTTTCAGGCATTGTTCGCAACTCGCCGTGTAGTTCTTGATATCTGAGAACATGTTAATCCAAAAGTATTTCTGTTTAATTCTCCCAAGGGTCTTTTCAAAACCGAAGTGACCGGCGCATAGTCCGTCATGTTCTGATTTCATCACTTCTGATTTTAACTTATCAGGTATCACTAACTGTTCTGCGATCAATTTCCGTGGGCTGTTTTTTTGCTGGTAAGGCAAAATGAAATAAAAGGTCGTCCCTCATAAAATAGGTGTCAGTAATTTTGTCGACTGCTGAATAATCACGCCCTTCAAGACAATCAATTACTTCAGCTAATTTAGGATCTGTTCTTTGTGCTGATTTCAGAGTTTTGTTATTAAGTGGTACAACTGCGACTGTATCATTGGCTTCCACTGCTGCAATGTGCCTAGATAGCACATCGGCGTTTGTGTTTTTCTTTCCTGGTCGATATTGCACATCGAAGTTATACTCCGACAGACTAAGATTCCATCTGATCAGTCTAGAATTAGGAGTTTTCAAATTCATAAGCCACTTTAGAGGTCTATGGTCGGTAATAACCGTAAACTGCTGACCTACCAAATATTCGCGCCAATGGGTGATGGAGGATACTATTGCCAGTGCTTCCTGTTCTGTCGTGCTGTAATTTTTTCTCAGCTGGATTAAGTTTCCTGCTAAAGTAAGCGATGGGATGTCTGTGTCCTTCGTCATCCTCCTGCTCGAGAATACCGGCAATCGCTACTTTGGAGGCGTCTGTGGTGACGAAAAATTTCTTGCTGAAATCAGGAAATATTAATAGTGGCTCACTCACTAGTGCATGTTTCAGCTCTCGAAAAGATTTCTCGCAGTGTTCGTCCCAAATGAATTTCACGTTTCTCCTAGTAAGGTTTGTTAGCGGTAAGGCAATGGACGAAAAATCTTTGATGTGGCGCCTATAATATCCTGCCATTCCAAGGAATGCTCGAACATGTTTCACTTTCCGTGGAGTAGGAAATTCCCGAATAGCTTCCACGTTCTGTGGGTTAGGTCTAATGCCCTGACGATCTAACAGGTGCCCTAGGTATGTCACTTCTTCTGCCAAAAATTCACACTTACTGGGCTTAATTTTTAGATGGTGCTTCCTTAATCCCTGGAAAATTAATTCCAATTTCTCAAGGTGTTCAGATAATGTCCTGGAGGCACACAAGATGTCATCCACATATACCAAATGCCATCATCTCTTTTGTCCATAAATAGAGAATCAAGTGCTCTTTCAAATGTTGCCGGACTGTTGCAAAGTCCAAAGGCAAGCGATTCCACTGGAAATGTCCGAATTCGCATGAGAAAGCAGTTTTATGCCTATCCTGTTCTCTAACTTTAATTTGGTGATAACCAGCCAAAAGGTCAATTTTTGAAAAATACTTGCATCCATGCAGTAAGGATAAAGTTTGCTGGATTCGGGGAACAGGGGTAGCTATCCTTTCGGGTAATTTCATTTAATTTTTCGAAAATCAATACAGAAACGATAAGAGTTTCCGCGTCTCACGAGAACAATAGGAAAGCTGTAGGGACTATCTGATTTTGATATGATTCCTGCGTCAAGTAATTCGTTTACCTGAGCTTTTACTTCGGGTCTTAGGGCATGTGGTACAGTATACTGACGCAACTTAATAGGTTTATCATCCGTGAGATGAATTTCATGCTCTGTAAGATCCGTACCTTCTAAGTCTAAAGAATTCCGTGCAAAAACATCAGAATATTTCTGCAATAAATTTAGCATTTTCTCTCGTTCGCTAAATTCCAGGTGGTCTAATTTAAAATCTTCCACCGAGATTGGTTGAGATTTTCGGGATGTTCCTTGCGAACAACGCTTAATTTCCACTGGTTCTACCTGAAAGAGTTTCGTATGTTTATTTAACCAAATTGGTGAATCACTGTGGTTAGCTGCTCTTACATCATACAGTCCGCTTGCCGAAACATTATTAACTGACCGTGCTAAGAGTAACCTATTTCTGCGTGCTTTCGGTAATGGCTCGAACAAAATACTTCCTTCTGTTTTCACCACTGAGGGTTTACTAAGCGCCAGTTGGAGAAAAGTTTCGCTGTTGGGGGGAATGCAAGTTTTACGAGTCAGTGCTGCTATCCTGGGGTGTCTGTTGGAAACATCATTACCTCTCCGCTCCTGTGGGGTGGGTGGCTGAGATGGGGGGGTCAGGGAAGTGAAGCTGGTTTGTATCTGCTTCGAACGTAAGACGGTGGTTTCGTAAAGCATCTATTCCCAACAAAGCTGAGTAATTTTGACTCAGGGGATTTTTTGTCACAAATGCCTTGACCCATATGTCTCTTCCCTTAATTCGCAGATTTACCTCGTAGCAACCCAGCGTTTGAATCACTTCTCCTGTGATGCTTTTGATTTTTACATTTAAATCAACAGATTTTAACTTTCTGCGAAATTTTAATCTACGATAAGCATCGTTAGCTAATAAAGTGACTGATGACCCTGTGTCAATTAGCACTTTAATTTTATCCCCATCCAGATCCGCATTAATGATTGGTAAATCATTCCCATTTTTCATAGACACGTACCGCACTTTAGAGGGTTTTAAATATTTCTGAGCCGCACTACCTCTCACAGTTCGACACCGATTCAGTTTAACTGTTTGTTCTTACGCTCGTGTCCTTGAGCACTAAACTTTCCTGTTGATTGATAATGAGTATCTCTGTCGTTGTTATTCCTAAACCTCTGTTTCGGTGTTGTTTCTACCCTATCCCTATTTCGACCGTTATTCGGGCATAGCCTGATCACATGACCTTCCTGTCTGCATCCGTAGCACATAATTCTGTTGCTCCTGTACTGCGCTTGCTGGTTCTCAGCGCGCGAGCGATTTCAGTACCCGATTCTCTGCGTTCATTATTATTTGCACCATAATGTCGAACGAGTTCGAGTCCAGATGACTGAAACCTGGGTAACTGCAAACTTTCTTCCTCTCTGGAGTTTCTTTCTCGTCTCCGATTTTCGCTTTCCTGAAAATTTACGGCTAACTGACCCACTGATCTTTCCGTCGCTTCCATTCGTGCCATCATCTCTTCCAAAGTACGCGCTAATAAATCAGATCCTGGGTTTGTTTCCGATCTCTCTACTGCATTTACTGATGCTTTCTTACTCATGAGCGCCAAATTATCTTCTTCCTGAATTGCTGTGAGAATAGCAGCGTCTAGAGTTTCTGGGCACTTCGTTAAAACCCAGCGCCTGATAGATTCGGATAAACCAGATACAAACTGACACATCACTGTCTGATCCCTATGCTGCCTGATGTCTTCTGACATATCAGTTGTATGACCAAAATATTTTGCCGCTGCACTTTTGAGTCGCGTTGCATACTGTCTTACATCTTGTCCCGGCATTTGAACACAACTCATGAATTGTTTCATACGTGTAACAAGAGGTTCTTCCGCTTGGAAACGATCGATCACTAGACGTTTAAAATTTTCATAATTTCCTTCTAATCTCAGCTCATCACTATCTGACAAAAATTCTGCAGCCCTTTCCCTGAATTTCGACTTTACTACTGCCAATTTTGTTTGTTCGCTCCATCTCCCTACTGTAGCTACATTTTCTACATCTTGAAAAAAATGTTTGGCACGATATAGAGGATCTGTGCCTGTAAAATATATGAGCATATTAATGCATCCTGCTATCTGTTCACCGCCGTACATTAACATACCTGGAGCTGTCATTCTAGTCTCTGACACTCCTGCGATACTTGTTACTGAATTACTAGTTACCAGATCGGTTGATTCTCCTGTGGGAATGCTATGTTCCTCCCCATCATGATGATCAGAATCATCTGAGTCAGTAGGTTTGGTGTTCGGCTTCTCTCCTTTATTTGCCATGTTTAAATACACTTAACCTAAGGCAGTCTTTTACACAAAAATGCTTAAGGCTTACAATACTTATGATATGCTAAAATATGCTCGTATTGAAATAAATTTGATATGGCAGTCAATTCGCAATATTCCGAACGTTTGTGTGTGTTGCTCTGCTTTGGAGGTACAAACAAGTAAGAATCCTGGTCATCGGAACCAATTGTTGGATCTTACCTTTACAGGCTGATGTGGCCGCGGCACCAGGTGAAGTATTGCCTGCAGTGAAGCACCCGATATCTCCACCGAAAAAAAAATAAATATCTAAATAAAAATAAAAAAAAAACTAAAGAAAATTTTGTCAAAAATTTTGCTCTCCTCCTCTGCTGCTAGGGGCTAGCAAGGAGTTTTCCTACTTGCGTTGACAACCGAAAATTCTGCAACAACAAATTAATTATCTGATTCCAATAATTAATAATGACCTCCCATAATTAATTATACCAAATTAATTATTAACTTCCCGCAAAACCCGTACCGCGATTGGGCGTGGATGCCTGGATTTAACTCCAGCACGTCCCAATCTACCGAAAATCACAGCAACGCACACACTCGAAAAGATACCCAACGCTCATTTCACGTACGCTTGACATTTAATATCCAACGTTATATTATATACACTGCCACCTTTATCCATGAAGTGGCACAAAAATCTGCTGAGATGAATGTATGGTGGGCTGCTCTATCGGCAGCTTAATTATGTACAATGATTTAAACACTTTATCACTGATTAAACGATAATACTGATTTAACTAACTCTGATTTAACAATTAACACTTATTCAAACACTGTTCAATGATGAAATTCTAGTATGCACAATAAACAAATAGAGCGAAGGAAACATATATGAGAGATTACCCAAAACATTTGAATACACACTTTAAAAAATGATAATTGAGTACGAGCGTGGGTATCAGCAATTAAAATGATACAGTAATTATCATGACTGCCGCAGTTTAATTATAAGCTAAATATAACTATACCATTACACACACCTGCATAAGCTTGATGCCAAATTAGCAGGGAAGAGCTCTTAAAACTTATGGCCATAACACAAATAAAAATCACGAATAAAATGTGTTGAAGGCCTCCGCTGTCGTGCGTATTCATTTTTACAGGGGACAGAGTTCTATATGCTGTTCACTGTCCGACGGCACTTGTACGTCGTGAGCAAAAGTTCGTATAAAGACCACATACCTTGGCAACCGTTGTCTGAGGTCCTCAGCGCAGAGAAGTGGCAAGAAATGTCCTGCCTTTTTGGTATATAGACAGCCTAGGCAAAAGTGCACTAATGTCGACCTAGTATCGGTCGAGAAGTCCAAAGGACTGAGATGTCCTCGTTTAAGAGGGGATCATTCATAGCAATCCTTACTTGCCTCTCTGCTCCTTTTTCCGAGCTCTCCCAGCGGTCAGCTCTCCGGCCTTGGTTCCATGCCCCTCGCTGGTGCTGGTCTCGTGCGTGTCTTTTCGAATCCGCAGTCCGAATGACTCGCCGCTTGGTTCTCTTCTCCTCATTTCTCTCCTCTTTGTCCTGTCACAGGGCTTCTCTTAGCCACTTGAAAAGGGATTTATCACCTTGTTTTCAACTGTGGGTGATAGTCAGTTCTCCCTTATCCCGTTCAGTTCGGAGAAAAACTGCAACCACCGAATGTCTCTTGGCTTGCAGAGGGACTTTTGGGGGGGTGAGTTTTGCAGTCTTTCGTTAGTTGAAAATGCACACGACTGTTGCCATGAGTCCGAAATAGAGATGGTCTGTTGCCATGTGGCCTTTCACAATTCTCGTTTGCCAGAAGGCTACGAATTATGCACTTATCAAATACTGAACAAATTTTAACAATGGCAGTGATGAACAAATTAGAGGATCAATTACCGTAATTAATTATAACTATGAGTGCTGCCTTGCAGTTACATCGAAACACAAATTTACCGCATAAATGAAATATAAAAATTTTCCACAAGTTAGGCTGCACCCTATAACAATAAGGAATCCTCACTAAATCGAGACGACGCGTGGAAGAAACATCACACATTTTTCGAAGCGAAGAAGGAATTCTCATTAATTTCAGGCGATGTGTGGAACGAACATCACGCATCTCTCGAAGAACCAAACGGACAGTGGATCCATTTTTATTCCAGTTAGGGCTCCAGTGTGAAATTCACATCTTTTTCTGCCGGTGGCGATACTCGAACCCACAACCTTCTTCGGTGGAGTGCAAGTTTTTCTCAATTAAGCTATTCCAACAAGGGCTTTTCACTAGTACTTGCCATCCTCACATGTGCGTCGCCTCTGCAGTACGTCACATTGGATCAACTAGAATAAACGGTAGTGCTTCATCTACGTGAGAGCCTTCGAATGTTAATGTCGTTAATTAAAGTGCTTATGTGCTTGTGTTTTGTACTTTTCTTAAAGAAAACAGTTTTTGGAAAGACGGAAATTTGTGCTTAAAAGAGGTAAAAAGAATCTTGCGAGAGAAACAACATGAAAAAAATCTTGCAGGTAAAAAACACTCTACGCTTTAGTCAAGAAAAATACTTAACATGCTAATAAATATCATTTCAACATCATTTTATTATCATGCATTACCTCTTATACTTCCAAATTGGTATTTAAAGCCCATATTGTACCTTCGTGTATGGATAAAATAGAAACGATACCTTAGATTCCTGCATTCTTACCTTTGCCTCAGATACCCAAAGCGGTTGTTTCTGTTGTCGATCAATAGTCTCTTGGAGCTTTTTGTACCACGAATCGCCAGTTGTGAGATTAATGGTCGCTGAAAACAGGAACGAATTTATGGTAAAGAAATGGACCACAGAACCACGTGTTATTAGATGTACATGTTAACAAAAATCATTTGGAACATCTAGGATATTTTACAAAATAATAGCGAACATAATTAGCACACGTAAGATAGACAAATATAAAATACATATAAAAATAAAAACAATGTAAAAGTAAAAATGAAAAGACCGACCCATTGACCCAGTGGTACAAAGTGTTGGCTTCTTATCACTCGTTCAAAATAGGATGGGTGTAAATCCCGGTAAGGAATGCACTTAAAAAAGTTTCCTGAAATTCTTGAGTCATTTTACATAATTCCTTTCGTAAATTAACGAAGCATATTACTAATACAATCTTTTCCGTGAAATGGCGAAAAAAAAAATATCACGAATTTTCCGCACGCCAGGGAAATTTTCAAATTTCATAAACCTTTGCGCATTTGCTTATAGCACAAATTAGGGACGAGCGGCTGCTTATAGCCCAAATTAAGAATGGGCGGCTGCTTATAGCACAAATTACAGACGGGCGACTGCTTAAAGCACAAATTACGGACGGGCGACTGCTTATAGCACAAGTTAGGGACGGGTGACTACGTATAGCACAAATCAGGGACGGGCGACTACTTATAGCACAAATTTAGGGACGGGCGACTGCTTATAGCACAAATCAGGGACGGGCGACTGCTTATAGCACAAATTTAGGGACGGGCGACTGCTTATAGCACAAACAGGGACGGGCGACTGCTTATAGCACAAATGAGGGACGGGCGACTATTTATAGCACACTCACTTGCTCACGGTGGTCGTTAAACTTCAAAAGAAAACGCAAAAAGGGGTCGTCAGTGTGACTCATTTTGCATATACTGTAAGATGATATTCTTTTCTAGATTCCACAAAGATTTCAAAGACTTTTCTGAGACCACTTTTTTCTCACAGTTTCATAAATGAGCCGGATTTTAATGGCATAAAAATCTAAAATCAGCCGGGATTTTTATGGCATTCTTAGTGGACAGCACAAACTTTGCAGGAACAGTATTTGAAGCCCTGTCGTGATTGTTTCTCTCTGTATTAAACAGAAATCTTGTACGAAGTATAAGTTTCAATAATCGCAATTACAATACGACGTCCTGTGATTAGTGACTCATATGCACTCTCGTAGGAAAAAAGTGCTGACGTAAACATTTTAAATAAAGAGTTTTAGAAGCAATAGTTCACATTAATTCATACACTCGACGTGAATCAGAAACACCAAACAGAAGTAATCGCTCTTTCCACATTAATAAGCGAGTCACGGAAATATTCTCATCGGCCGCCACCGGGAATCGAACCCAGGGTCTTCTAGTTACGCGCCGGACATGCTACCACTACACCACAGCGGCCTCGAATTCTCCAGACGCACATGAGTTTAACTGCCAAACCACATGGCAGGTTGCTTCATGGAGCCCCGCACAGTGCTGGGGATTCACAAAAGATGGAAAGCAGCAACTGAACAAATAACTAGGAGGCGAATAAGTAATTAATTCATACACTCGACGTGGATCAGAAACACCAAACAGAAGTCATCGCTCTTTCCACATTAATGAAGCAACCTGCCATGAAGCAGCCTAAGCATTTTCCATGAAGCAACCTGCCATGTGATTTGGCAGTAAATTTCACGTGAGTCTGGAGAATTCGAGGCCGCTGTGGTGTAGTGGTAGAATGTCCGGCACGTAACTGGAAGACGCTGGGTTTGATTCCCGGTGGCGGCCGATGAGAATTTTCCCGTGACTCACTTATTAATGTGGAAAGAGCGATGACTTCTGTTTAATAGTTCACATGCCCAGATAACCGTTATTTTAAAAAAACATCACCATACGATGAAAAAGTTCTTAAATTAAACCTTAACGGCCAGACGAAACATTTAAAAACAGAAGTCAAACTTACGGAAATGATGTTTTATTTCTCCAGCAGAGATGTAGCACTTCACATAACAAATCGGTATCAACACTCCACATTAAACGCTCCACACACCTACAACGCTACGTTTCACAACGCTCTACAAGCAACAGTTGTATCGTAGTTTATATCTCTGGTTCTTATCATAACAACAGGCATACGTCACCTTCATTCTACCTCAATTATGTTGCCAACAGCATTCGTTTGAGAGAAAAGATATCACGTTAAGTGTGAAGTTTAACTGAGAACAAACTTAAGATTTACATAGGGAAATAAATTAAAAAGGAAAGTTAATTTAGAATATACGTCACAATATGTAAATCTGTGTCTCCTAATATCATTACACGCTGTGACGTATACCTCTAACGGAACCTTCCTTTAGAGTTTTCTTATTTAAATTTGGTTTCTTCTTGTTAAATATTTTTCTGGCTTAACGGCACCGAGTTTCTCTCGATGAATTTGAAGTTGGAAACTCTTGACAGTGGGTCAAAGGGCAACTGCTGAAATAAGAACTCAGTGTGTAATGTGACTGTAGAGGCAGATAAAATCCATCCTTCCAAGCTATACCTCTACATATGAACATTTTTATAACTATTATATAATATTCAATTTTCTTTGTTTCACATGCCAAAGCAATAACATAGTTTGCTTGCAGCAACTTTAGAATCCAGCTCGGCATCGGGATAGCGCGATTACAACATTTTCCTATTCATTCTAATGGCTTTCGCTAGCGTTAAGCTGGAAATGGTTAAGGCGTGTGTCCGGATTTGTAAGACGTTCTATAGAACTTGTCCTTTGCTATTATCATGTAAAGGCAAGGTTTGTTTTTTTAACGACGAACCAATCGTATACTTTACCAGGTGATCAGACCTTTACAGCATGACAAGGCTTCAGGGAAAACGCGGAGTTACGTTAGGACGAAGAATAAGTTTTGTTATAAAAGGGTCTGGCTTCTTGTCCTATTGATACACTAATTTATGGAAACCTTGAGGGAAGAATTCAGAGTTCAAATATTGGTTACCAGTATACCAGAGTATATACCAGTACACCAAAACATTTTTAATTAGAAAATTAACAACTGGAAGCAAGAATACTAACTCATTGCATCAGTGATGACAGGAAAGAACTGGAATCTAATAACACTACTTTCCTTTCAGTTTTTTGAGATCTCAAAATAATAATAACCAAAAATCCAAGAGGCATGGATTCTCGATACATGTCACATCGTACGACGATTTTTAAACCATGAGTGACTATTTTCTTTACTTGACTTCGCGTCCGTACTGACGAGTGGACCATGCTACAGATGAGAAAATTAAATAAAATATAATAAAAATAATAATAATAATAATAATAGTAGTGGAATGCATACATACCTGTAAAAATATGCGACCATAGTTTCTCTAATTTCACTGCATGTTCGTAAAGTTTTCTGGAGCTCTTGTAACTAGATTTGGCCCACTTGGCTCTGAGTTCCTTGATTATGTGTTTATTTTCGGCATGCATAAAAATCACTATAGGATAGAACTGGGCATAATTCAGTCGGTCAACAGCATTCGGTGCAATGTCTAAAATAGCATGTTTTGCCTGAAAATACAGAAAGGGTTTGCTTGAATACAGATTCATGCCAAAAATAAATATTTTTTAAAGGATATTTTATTTCTGAAAAGAAAGTATTCTGTGATTGTGTTCTACCAGACATAACTTCGATTCCAAACTTGGATCCTTTTCGAGAAATATACACTGCCCGACCATTAATATCCGGACATCCTTCTATTGACAGTGAATTAGATACTACTCAAGCACCACGTCATATACCCAACGGGAAATATGTTCGTAGGACTGAAATATTCTCATAGCCATGCTATTGTCTCGTCTGTTACTTCTGTCGTTCGAGGAATTTTGAATTCCTCGAACGACAGAACTGATTTTCAGCGCTGATTAATTATGGGGTGCGACATAAGCAATGCAGGTCATCTGACGTGCAAATGACAGCGGACTGAATCTGCCAAGAAACGACCTGAGCTCTTCAAAACACTGTAAGCTCAGAACGCAAATCAAATTTGTCTCAAATCACGCAAGCCTTACGTGAAGCTATTGGTACTAATGTCACCACCAGTACAGTGTGAAGGATGTTGCACGATATGGATTTCCACTGTCGAGAAGCCGTCTACAAGCCACTAATCACTTGGACTAATGCCACATATCGATTAACATGGTGTAAGGAACGTGTTGATCTTGGGCTGTTGACAAATGGAAAACTGTGCTTTGAACGCACTTGGATTGTTGACGAATGGAAAACTGCTTTAAACGCACTTGGACTAATGCCACACACCAATTAGCATGGCGTAAGGACCATTGATCTTGGACTAGACCAATAGTAAGCTTACGCTTTGGACTGACGAATCACGGACACAGTCTACCAATTTGATGGTCGTTTCTGGGTGTGGAAAATGCTGGGGGACACATACCTTCCGTACCGTCCCGTCCCGATAATGAAGTTGATGGAGATAGTAGGTATCATCCCGACAACAAAGATGGTAGGTATCATCCCGACAATAAAGATGGTATGTATCGTTTCGACAATGGAGATTGGTGGAGACTGCGTACATGATGGTATGCAGCTGGTTTTCGTGGTTCAGCTTGGACCCATTAATCGTTTTGGACAAAACCATGAATTCTGAGCTCTAAGTAAACATCCTGGACAGTTATGCACTACCAACGTTGTTGCAGTACTTTGAATGTGGCGCATACCTCTATCAGCAGGACAACGCGTTATGACGTAGTGCTTGCTCTGTTACATATTGATCACGATGTTACAGACTGGCCAGCCCAGATTTCTTACCTGAATCCTACAAAGAATCTCTGAGACAAACTGGATCGTCGAGTGCGCGTGGAAGTAGAGATCCATCAAACAAACAAAGCTGAACTAGCCACTGCTTTTAAGACTCAATGGCGGAACATATTGGCGGACATGCAAAATAAAGAGGGGAGAGTTTTCCACGAAGACTATAGAGGTTGCGATAAGTGGCAATTGTTTCAGCATACAACATTAAATTTTCTGTAAATAAAAGTTATTTGTATACATGCAGGTATCCGGATATTATTGGTAGGGCACTGAACATACAGAAATTACAGAAGCACAGAAAGCTGCAAGAGTTTGTTTGCTCGGAAGAACTAGAAAAGAAACATGGGGATCACCAAAAATATAAAGCTTCTTTTAAAGATTACGACACATATAAATTCTCAACGGCAATGGGATGAACATTTTGCTGTACATGCTGGACAAGACATAGAGAAACCATACGTGATAGAGAACCCGAATGGAAGATGGATGGATACATTAATCTTGAATGAGAAGTGCTGAAAACAGAGTTCAAGAAGAAACTTGGGGAAACCTGCATCTAGCAGAGAATGGATGAAAGTTGGTGTCAGTGGTGATGCATTCGCGAGCGCGTTACTTAAAAGAAGCATTCGTAGAAATGTTGATTACGCTATGCAAAACGTAAACTAAAAATTCTAGACAGTGTTCTACTAGGGATAGAACTCTGAACCACTCTAGTACCTATCGTAGTCGGTACTATGTACTCTCCTGAGCAGACAGGCATTTTCTGAAATTCGCTTGAGGGCCTTGTCAAGAGCATTTCTTTAAAACACTGACTGTAGTCTGATCCCTGATGTTCACTGACACGAATGGTAGTTTGATCAAAGATTTTGCCAGATATCATTAACAGTCCGATCAAGAATATTTCTTGATTTGATGACAGTTCAATAGAGTTTGCTTTCCGACATGACTAACAATCTGATCTAGAATGTTCGTTGATATCACTGATAATTCGATGGAATCAGAGATGTTCCTTGAAATGATTTACAGCCCGACCAAGAATTCTCCCAGACACGATTGACAGTTCAATAAGATATGTTCCCTAACATGATTAACAGTCTGATCAAGAATGTTGCCTGCCATGACTGACAGCCTGGCCAAAGGTATTTTCTGACACGATTAACAGTATGTTCCCACATATGATTGAAGACATCATTCTTTGATATACGTAGAGTTTGATCAACCGTAATCGTGATATTTGGCTGACACTAATTCACAGTATTCCTCGATGCACGATTCAGAGTCTCTTTGACCGTGTTCCTCTTTCTGTACATGAACAGCAGTTTTGTCCACAAAATTCCCTGACATGACCGAAATTGTCTTCAGCATCTGCCGATAATGGTAATCTGATTTACAGTGTCTCCCTCATGTGCTATTTTTCAATAAATGTTAGAGACATTCCAGATTTTAGTGGATAATTTTTAGATTCACAACTGACGGTATTTTTTGAAACAGTATGGACAGTCTGACCGGCAAGATTTCCATGTACGAATAACTAGCTCTTCAAAGTGTTCCGACAAACGATTGATAATCCAGTCGATAGTATTACTCGCTAAACAACTAAAAATATAATTGACAGTGTTTCTCGATATACTACAGATAGTGTCTGATTGACATGATTCCCTAACGCAACTGATCATCTCTTCAATATGTCCTTATATATGTTTGATAGTCTGATCAATGTTATTTACCGATAAACGAAGGTGGTTTTAACTTCAAATGGATAGTACCTTTCGATTCATGATTGAGAGCATTTTTCGATGCGTGGGTGAAAGTCTGGTCGATAAGATCTTCCAATACGACTGCTGATCTCTTTAACGTGTCCAGGTGAATGACTGATAATTAATCTAATCAACAGCATTTCTTGATGAGTGACTGGCAATCTGTTCAACAGCATTCTCCGACGCAACTGACTGTCGCGGCCAGTAGTATCCCCCGACACATAACTGACAGTCTGATCAACAGCGTTTTTTGACACCGGCAAATATTCTCTGATACGCAACTCAGAATAGTCGACAGGATTCCTCTACATGATCCACTACCTGTTAAATGCCTCGTCCCCATACACAGTTGACAGCCTCATCTAGATTATTTCCGAATACAGTACTAACAGTGGTGGTCTAAAGTATCTTCACGACTGACAGCCACTTTGATCTAGTTTTTCCTGATAAACGACTGGAATTATGTTGGACATTATTCCTTTTCACGTCGAATTCTTGTTATGCAAAGGACATCGCTTCAATGAAAGTGTGCATTCACAACATTTCTGACTCCAACTTTGAATGATGCTGCTCATGAGATTTCTGTAGTAATTACTGAAATCTGAAAATTTTCATGTTGTAGGATGTGCATTTTGTACAAATACTCGTGTTTTCATACTCGCTTACATAGGAACACACAATAAAAAAAAAATGCATCCTAAAACAATGTCGGTGGTATGTATCACAAAAACAAAGCAAAAATTGAAAAACTTTACTTACAAGGAATCAAAATTAATATCAATAAACATGAAAGAAGGGTTTTACCTGATCAATGACATCTCTAATGGCACTAAGACGTATGATTCCAGGAGATTTCAAATTACTTTGCTCATCTTCTGCTTGATTGTCTGATTCTGAAAAAAAATAGTAAAGAATTTTTTTATGCAAGAAGTATCGACAGCTTTTCTATTATAACTGAGAATGAATTTCATTAGGCCTTAGGGAAGAATATTTGTACTGATGTTTGACGAATAGTAGCACTGCTTTAGTAATCATTTGACGTCAGCGATAATGTTCTAGCACGCGTCAATCGGAAGATTGTTGCGGTTGCGAAAAGACATACTGACGAGCGCCTCTGGTTGTACACAGTGGATACACTGTCATGAAAAACAAAAAGCTCTGTGCTATTACAAATTTGGAAGATGTGAATCCGTTTTTTGGGGTAAATGTGACAGGGATGTTAAGTCAGATAATATCCGAAAACGTGAAAATTTTGTCGTCCTGGAGAGGGAATTGAAATCGCGTCTTCCGGCTAGCGCTTGAGTATGCTAACCACTACAAGCACCCAGAACGACCAAGTTTCAAGTTTCCGATTAATTTGAATATAACCATCACAGGATTCGCTAGTCGAAGCAACCGGCATTTATATATAGCGAATCTGGAGTTTTTTTGAACGCCGGTTCTTCGACTAGCGAATCCTGTTATTGTTATATTCAAATTAATTGGAAACTAGAAACTTGATCGTTTTGGGTGCTGTAGTGGTTAGTACATGTAACCTGGACATCTATATTTATCAGAAGTGAAATTCAGTAACCATTTAAGAGATAGTGAATTGTAATAATTTTCCTTAATTTTCCCGCGATTTTGATGAGCTGGGCAACGAACGGTCAAAGTGCGCGTTTTCTCACGCGCCCCTTCAATTGAGGCGGTGTTAGATTTATGGTTTCGTGGATGTGAGAAGATGGGGACAGTTTCTCAGCCAATTAAGTAACTTTGCGTCTTCAGAGAGAAGACATTTTAAAGGAGTGTCCGCGCTTTCTTGGAAGACGTTGGACTTCACTCTTCGGCAGGGCACGACTTTTTGGGAGGTTTTCTCAGCAAGAGGACGTGGCACTCGGTTAGGAGGATTTCGGAGGAAAGGAAGGAAGAGAGAAGGCCTGAAATCTCGCCGGTCAGTGGGAATTGGGAAAGATGCGAGGAATTGGGGGAGAATAAGAAGGTACGAGGCGAAGACTGGCCGGGAGAGAAAAGGGCGATCAGCTTGTTGATGATAATAGAGGAGAGGAGATCAGGAGAATGCTTTGAGACATTCCCCATAACATCTGAATAAAAGTCTTCCTCACTGCAAGAGCAAAGCTTAACTTTAGTCGTGTTTATTTAATACTTTTATCTATCTGCTCAAATAAGGAGAAATACGGGTTAAACCCTCGTTACAGAGCTTGCGGCAAACGAAGCATCAAACGAACCCTTCACACAGGGTGCTGTAATATTGTTCAGCACCAAGCCCTGTAACACATACTTGGGCACTAACCGCGAGACGCGGATTCGATTCCCGCTCCAGGACGACGAAATTTTGAGGTTTTCGGATAACATCTTACTTAAAATCCATGTCACATTTACACCAAAAAACGGATTCACATTTTCCAAGTTTGTATTGTACAATGGAGTAATCCCGTATTTCGTTCACTGATATTCTGTGTTAGTTCATGTCGGGTAAAGCTACTGTAGAAACTAATGCAGTGCTTAAAGTAGTGTATAAAGAAAGATGTTTACGACAGTTAATGGTCTTCTAATAGCGCGAAGAATTCAGAGACAGAGGTAAGAATGTTTCGTTGAAGTCCCATACGGGCTGGCCCTCAACTGCGAAATGAGACAAACACCTGGTATTAAAATTTTGATTTTGTTTTTTGGAAGGAAAATAATTGTCAGACAGCCCGAAAAATGCTTGAAATTCCTATAACACTGTGCACAGAATTTTAATGGAACATCTGAGCCTAAAAAGTGCGCAAGCCCCATGACTCCTCTTGTGTTTTCAAGAAAAGAATATCCCTCACTTGCCACAACCTTCATAAAGTCCAGATTTCGTACTTGCCCTGGGGGCCCAGTAGTACTCGCTTCTGACAATTCTTCCGAGATGGGTCCGCGTTTGAGTCCCGGTAAGGCATCGCGCTGGCCCTGTCCATATCCTAGAACAAGTAGGCCCAAAGTAAGAATGAGCTATTATTTTGACTTCCATGTGCCCTAACAGTTGCTCTTGGAGGTAATTAAACCTCGAAACAAAAGATCTTCTACCCTGACATTTGAGTATTTGTCAATGCATAAAGAAGAGCTGTGAGGTAAAAGATTTGAATCGCACATGAAGGTCAAAACAGCGGTAACATCTATGCCTTACCAAGATTCGAACCCGGACTCATCTCGGACGAATAGTCAGAAGCCAGAGCTAAAATCACTGCGCCACCGGAACGGCAGGACTTCGACAAAGGGTAGGATGGGAGAGATCAAATATATCGTCGGAAACTTCTTATACAGTACATCGAACACGCTCAACTGCTGCAAGCACTACCTCACGAACGACATGCGAAAAACTAAATGCAAAACAAAAATGTGAACGGCTTTCACTGTCCTCATGACAACGGGGAAGAAAACACGTGATCTGTTTCTTCCGCCCAATGAGACGAAATCCTGGAAATTCCTCCTGCTGTGACGTCATCGCCACGACGTACAAATACAAAGACACATTTTGAATCTTTCATATAAGAGTTTGCATCTTGAAAAAAAAAAACTTGAGTAGAATAGGTTTTTGATGTCGTCCTGGGGAATAGCCTGCCAGGCTGCTTCTATGTGAGACCAGAGTTCATTTGTGGTGACTGGCAGAGGCGCTTGAAGTGACAAGTTGCTTGATTTTTTTTAATGGAGGTTTAACGACCACCGTGAGGAGCAGCTCAATGGGCTATAAGCACTCGCCCGTCCCTAATTTCGGGCCACTGTTTTCAGGGAAGGGAGACAGCCAGTGCCGTAAGACAAACAGAACATCCATGCCTCACCGGGATTCGAACCCGGACCCCTTTCGGACGAATAATCAGAAGCCATCGCTTAGACCAGGGGTCGGCAAACTACTGCCCGCCGCCTCTAAGAATGGATCTTGCATTCTCAAATTCTTTGAAATTTCAGTCTAAAATGTCAAAGTGCGCGCTATAAGCTATAACGGAACGGCCGACCGCCGAGGTGAGGTGTTGCGAGATACGCCGGTATGTGGCGCTCCTGTATCTTCGCGTTCGGTGGTCTCTGCTGTGACGCCACGCAATTATAATTCGGCAGCGTTTCCAGTGCCACGTGTATCGCTGTTCTGCGACATTTTGTTCTCGTTTGATTACCCTTGCATATCCATCGTGACATTTTCAAAGATGAAATACGTAAACTCTCAATACAGGTCAGCATTAACAGATGAACATTTCCAATCAATTTTGATGATTGGGAGTACTAACTTTGAACCCCAATGTGGTGAAATGTTATCCCCCCCCCCCAAAAAAAGCAATTCCATTCTTCTCATTAGTAGAGTCGTATTTCAAACAATTGTAGTCTTTTTTAACCTATTTATTATTATTATTATTATTATTATTATTATTATTATTACGTAGCAATTTGTTCAATAAATTTGTGAAAACGTATTTTTTTTTTGTTATTTAAGTAGGCCTACTTACTTAAAATAACAAGAAAAAAAAATAATATCTACATAAATATCCTCGAGTTTGCCTCTTGGCCCACAGAGCCTTAAATATTTACTATTTGGCCCCTTACAAAAAATGTTTGCCGACCCCTGGCTTATACCACTGGGCCACCGGGGCGGACTCAAATTGTTAAGCCACCATCTAAACGGAAGTGCTGTTTGGGTAATGAAAACGAAAGTACGTTTACATTTCCCTTATTTTGAAGTTACAAACTATTTATTGGGTGACAGAATCAAAATATGCTCTTAGCATTTTCCCGTCGCCACGATGAAGTCACAGAAGGGGGAGTTTCCAGAAATTCGTCTCAAATAGTTTTCAGGAATTCTTTCGTCTGAGTTCAGGGAACACATGACGTGTTTTCTTCGCCGTTGTCATGAGGACAGTGCAAATCGTTCGTCATTTTTGTTTTGCACGTAGTTTCGCGCTTGTCGTTCGTGAGGTGATGCATACAGCGGCTAAGTTATGGATGCATTCGATGAATGAGAAGTTTCCGACGAGTTATTTATCATGTCAAACAAATAGTTTGTATTGTTCTAATAACTAACTGATTACCATCCCTGTGAATACTAAAGACTTATAACGTTTACAATCCAATTCTTTCTTCAAAGTTGACAAAGTTTGCCTCTTTCGTTCTACATTTTGTATCGACTCAACGAAATGTTCCAAGTTGTGTTTGTAAATTTATTCAGCTCGACCGAGAGCGCGTATTTATTTATTTGTTATAAAGTCATCTTGCTTCAAAGATAATATAGCTTCTTTCATATTCTTCCTGAAGAGTGCCTAATATTTATTCATTCAAATAAATTCCTCAAGCCGAAGATAAAGGTGTGTATTATACAAGTGTAAGCAGTTAGGCTAGGATACAGCACACGTATGCTGTCTTAAGGTTACTACATCATTAAAAAATAAATCTAACAATCCACACAAACTGTGCATAAATAAACTACATTTGTCACTTCTGTATGTCATGTTTTTTTTTTACCAAAGGCTTCCAATTACATGATATACGTTTTGTTTTGCTTTTTATTCGCTGGGAAAGATTACAGTCAAACTGTTTACAGCATAGAGAAATAATCGACAAAATACTTACGAGGTGATGCGTAACATCCAGGATAATCTTTCAAGAAGCGCTCCTTCACGACATCAGTTAAGGGACCAAACAAGACCACCGGTCGTATAAATCCAGCTATAAATACAGTTTTGTGTTTAGTAGGTAAACAATCGCATGGCATCTTAGTCAAACAAGATTACCAATTGCACAGTTAGTAAAATCATGTAATGCATATATAAAATCATGTAATGCATTATAATACGCTTTCCAACATACCAGAAATCATTACTCAAGTTATGAAGATAATGGCTGTGGAATAAATCTCGCTCCTGTGCCTTGACCTTTGACCCCATTTTGATGATATTAAAAAAACGGTTCAGTATACCTCCGGAACAACGTACTAAAGTTTTGTCGCAATAGAAGCATTTTTAGTCCAAGTTATGAAAATAATGGCTGTGGAATAAATATCGCTCCTGTGTCCTGACCTTTGACCTCATTTCTATTATATTCAACAGAACTGGTTCAGTATACCCCCGGAACAACATACTAAAGTTTTGTTGCGATAGAAGCATTTTTACGTAAGTTTTGACGCATAAGGCCGATGGAATGGATCCCGCTCCTATGTCCTGACCTTTGACCCCATTTCACCGATTTTTAATAGAGTTCGTTCCCAGGTGGTCCCCTACCACATATTAAAATTTCATTGAAATCGAACCATATTTACGCAAGTTATGACGCATTAGGGCAATTGAATGGATCCTGCTCTTATGGCGTGACCTTTGACCCCACTTCACCCATTTTCAATAGGGTTTGTCCCCAGGTGGTCCTCTACCACATACTAAAATTTTATCAAAATCGAACCATTTTTACGCGAGTTATCGTGCGGACAGACAGACGGACGGACGGAGCTGGAGAATATACGCTTCTTCAACCTACGGTTAGAAAGCGTAAAAAATGAAAAAAACTGCTAGAGCATAAATTAAACAAGTTAGTAAAATTATGCAATGCATTGATTATGATACGCTTTCCAACATACCAGAAACTATTATTCCAGTTATGAGGATACTGGCTGTGGAATAAATCTCGCTCCTGTATCCTGACCTTTCACCCCATTTCGATGATATTAAACAGAACCGGTTCAGTACTCCTTAAGAATAACATACTAAAGTTTTGTCGCAATAGAAGCAGTTTTACGCAAGTTATGAGAATAATGGCTGTGGAATAAATCTTGCTTTTGTGCAATGATCTTTGACCCCATTTCGTTGATATTCAACAGAACCGGTTCACTATACCTCCGGAACAACATGATAACGTTTTGTCGCAATCGAAACATTTTTTGGTAAGTTATGATGCACAAGAGCAATGGAATAGATCCCACTCCAGTGTCCTGACCTTTGACCCCATTTCGCCCATTTTCAATAGGGTTCGTCCCCAGTGGCTCCCTACCACATACTAAAATTTCATCGAAATCGAACCATTTTTACGCAAGTTATGACGCATAAGGGCAATGGAAAAAATCCCGCTCTTATGTCCTGCCTGACCTTTGACCCCATTTCGCCCATTTTCAATAGGGTTCGTGTCCAGGTGGTTCCCTACCACATACTAAAATTTTATCGAAATCGAACCATATTTACGCATGTTATGACGCATAAAGGCAATGGAATGGATTATGCCCTGACCTTTGACCCAATTTCGCCCATTTTCAATAGGGTTCGTCCCCAGGTGGTTCCTTACCAAATACTAAAATTTCATCGAAATAGAACCATATTTACGCATGTTATGACGCGTGAAGGCAATGAAATGGATCCCGCTTTTATGTCCTGACCGTTGACCCCCATTCCACCCATTTTTAATAGGTTTCGTTCCCAGGTGGTTCCTTACCACATACCGAAATTTCATCGAAATCGAACCATTTTTACGCAAGTTATGACGCATAGGGGCAATGGAATAAATCCCGCTCTTATGCCCTGCCTGACCTTTGACCCCAATTTGCCAATTTTCAATAGGGTTCGGGCCCAGGTAGTTTCCTACCATATACTGAAATTTCATCGAAATCGAACCATATTTACGCATGTTATGACGCATAAAGGCAATGAAATGGATCCCGCTCTTATGGCGTGACCTTTGACCCCACTTCACCCATTTTCAATAGGAGTCGTCCCCTGGTGGTCCCCTACCACATACTAACATTTTATCGAAATCGAACCATATTTACGCAAGTTATGATGCATAAGGGCAATTGAATGGATCCTACTCTTATGGCGTGACCTTTGACCCCACTTCACCCATTTTCAATAGGGTTCGTCCCCTGGTGGTCCCCTACCACATTCCAAAAATGTCATCGAAATCGAACCATTTTTACGTGAGTTATCGTGCCGACAGACGGACGGGAAAAGCTGGAGCATATACGCTTCTCCAACCTACGGTTGGAAAGCGTAAAAAATAGCAACTACATAAAAATTTGAGTAAAGCAAATTAGTTTTCAGAATCATTACGTTATGATAACAACATCTTAAATTCTGGACATGAAATTTGTAACAAAATTACTCTTGTAGTCAATAACGTAATGCCATATTAAAACTTCGTCATCGAACAATAGCTGGTGCTTTGATATTATCTGAAGAATTAAGCATCTGCTTAGAAATTTCTATCCAATCGTTAAGCATGTTCTCTGAGATTGAAGTTATGACGTATACGGTATAACCTATTTGACGTATCAATAACTACCATTTACAGTAGCTAAATACTGTTCATCACGTGTTTAAGTAACAATATTAAGCAGAAGTCAATAGGTTCCTGGTAATATTAACTAAAAGCAAACGACAAGCAGCACAATCAAAAGGACTTACCCCAACTCTGAAAAGTAGGCCTACATCCATTGTCGTCCGGCTTCCTCTGCTAGTGAATGTATACCAGCAGTCGAAAAGACAAATATCATAACGAACAGTAAAAGCCTCCTCTGCTAGTGAACGTATGTCAGCAGTCGAAAGGACATATCACAACGAACGGTAAAAACGACAAATCATTCATCTCATATCTTCGCCTCGTCGTATACGATTGGGAAAAGAAAAGACCTAAAACAGCACTCATTCAGTATTGCATCGAACACAATGTACCCGACTGAGAAAAATGTCAAAATTCTAACATCACTTCGAGCTCATAAACAAATCCTCACTTCTGAGGTTCTAATTATTGAAAAAAATATAAAGGGAAATGTTGTAACCATAATTCACCTATCGATATTCCACACGCATGCGAGATACCTGTTACATTCTGAAAATCAACGTAATATTAAACGGAAGTTAGATAAACTCTGCTTGCTTCGCTTGGTTGATCAGCAGGACGAATACGTCGGCGAAATCCCCACAGATGGCGCTATACAAGAAATGCGCGATAGGGTATAGGTGTTCATAGCTTATGCGACGAAGTTATCATACTGCCTTTTCATTCAGGCATATTATATTACATCTAGTCGATTACGGAGGACCATGCACTTGTGAACTCTTCCACTGATGAAGGCTTAATATTTGCCGAAACATGTATGGATGCTGTGGCATGGGTAGAGTGTAAATAGGTTCCGTGGTTTTGTCATTTTCAGCTTTTAACTTTGTTGGTTTTACTTTTCAATCGATTTTAATGTTCTCATTTCATTTGAATTTCACAATTTCGTACTCGGTTTAGTGCCGTTTCATTCACGTTTTACTCACTTTGTCGTTTTTACCGTTCGTTGTGATATGTCCTTTCGACTGCTGACATACGTTCACTAGCAGAGGAAGTTTTTACTGTTCGTTGTGATATTTGTCTTTTCGACTGCTGATATACATTCACTAGCAGAGAAAGCCGGACGACAATAGATGTAGGCCTACTTTTCAAAGTTGGGGTAAGTCCTTTTGAATATGCTGTTAGTAGTTTGCTTTCAGTTAATATTACCAGGAATCTATTGACTTCTGCTTAATATTGTTAGTTAAACACGTGATGAACAGCATTTTGCTACTGTAAATGGTAGTTATTGATACATTTCCTTAGCCACGTAGTATCCGCTCGTGCAATCATGCACTTGTGATTTTTTAGTAACCTATTTAACTTTCCACTTTTGTTTACTATCATCATCATCATCATCATAATCATCATTGCCAACCATTATCAGTCCACTGCTGGATGACAGTTTCCCCAAGTTTCTTCCACAAAAAAGAAACTTAATTTCGTTCTTCCCCAAAAAAGTTTCTTCCACAAGGGTCTGTCTTGTGCCAATCCCCTCCATGCCACTGCGGCATGCTTTCGAATTTGATCCACCCCATTTCCCGTGTGGTCTTCTTCTGGGTCTTTTCCTGTCCTTTGTAATCCAGTCTAAAATTTCGGTTGTCCATCAGTGGTCCGTCCTTCTGGCAATATGTCCAATCCATTGCTCGTTCTTGACAGACGTTGTGTTGGTGACTCCTACATTTTATGCATTCTAGTGTGATACAATTCGTTCCGCACTCACCTGTTGCGCACCCTGCCTGTTTAAAAGTACTGTGTACGTTCTGAGCTACTTTTCTGGCAATATCATCCTCGTATTTGTTCGTATTCTTTTTTTTTTTTTCCGTTGGAGATTTAACGACCACCGTGAGCAACTCAATGGGCTATAAGCATTCGCCTGTCCCTAATTTAGGGCCACTGGTTCCAGGGAAGAGAGGCAGCCAGTGCCGTAAGACAAACACAACATCCATGCCTCACGGGATTCGAACCCGGACCCTTCACGGACGAATGGTCATAAGCCAGCGCTCAGACCACTGCGCCACTTGGGCTGCTTTGTTCATAATCCTCCGTTTTTATGTCGTTAGCTCGTTCGCTAACGTTTGGAAGCTGCCAACATGGCGGCTCCCGGTGTATCCTTCTCATCTCTGGGCGTGGAGGATTCACGTCACGTCGCACTCCCCACATCCATGGAAGTTGACGTACTCTCGTCCTCAGATGACTTCCCAGTTTCCTGGTACTTCTGTTCCGGTGCCTCCCCTGCACTTGGCTGCGCCTCTTTCTTTTGCTTCTGCCTTGGTGCCCTCCCTGGGTACTAGTACGACTACTGCCTTGCTTTCTTCCTGTGCTCTTCTTCCCTCAGTGCCTTCTGTGCCAGCCGGCTAAGCACAGACTTCTCACCTGAGGATGTCTTTTGCCTCTACAATGCAACGACGCGCTGCTTCTACGTCAGCTTCTTCTCAACCTGATGGTCTCTTGCAATCAACACCTATTATTCAGGTATCCAACCACAAGGTGAAGGTAATGATTGATGAAAATTCACAGATTGGTCGTGAGTTCCATAATCTCCTGGATAGAGGTGTGCTCTCTAATGCCTTACCGAATACTCCTTTGCCACGCTACATGGGGGCTCCCTCAAGTCATGTGTCGTCCGCGTCTATTGTCGGAATTTCTCGTACCCCTCGGGGTATCTCTGTGCAGTTCCAGCGCAAGGAGGAAGCTGACTTTTTTCTTGCACACGGACTTTCGATTGGAACAAATCATCTCATCCCTTCGTTTCTTTCCAAGCGTCCGGTGAACATCACGTTCTATCCTGTTCTACAGGAAGTGCCTGATAATGCACCTTCTCTCTTTGTCAATCACGCATGTAAAATTGTTGGCAAGGTCCGTCACCTTTCTGACGCACCACGCGGAACTCGATTTGCACATGCTACAGGACCTCGCCGTTAGTTGTTGGTCGTCTTTCCCACTGAGAACGCCTTGACGGATTGTCCTACAGTAGCTGCTGTTGAAATTGGCTCACGCACGTACAGTTTCAAGATTTTCACCACTCACTATTGTACTCACTGTCTTACAAAGGATCACACCACTGCCTCCTGTGTGAGCACACGCCATTTTCTTTCTTCCAGCTCGCATCTCAATGCCGATCACACTGGCCCTTCTACCATTCCCTCTTCCAGTGTTTTGCCTGACGCACCTTCCGGTCATGGACAGTGATCCCTTTCGTCTTCTTCCGCACCGTACGGTAGTGCATCCTCCTTTTGGGTTAACAGAGATGTCTTCCACTACTGATGTGTCACCGGCGGAGTGTTCCGACTCGGACGTGTCAAGTGGTGCTATGGTACTCCGGCCGACAGTCTCTCCTCCGTGTCTCTCGCATATCGGATCTCCAACTACGACCATGTCTGCTGTTCCCCTGTTACCGTACCTTCCTGCTGACTCGGTTGATGTTCCAATGTCCACTGATCGGGTACATACTGATTCTTCGGCACAACTTGTGTCCTCGTCTCTCGTTTCGGGTGTTCTTCCAGATCCGCCAATGGATTCCTACGCCTCAACTTCGTCTTCGAAACGGACTGGAACTTCCAAGGGCTCTGTAAAACAGAAAAAAGGAAAAATATCCTTCTGTTACTCCTTCTGTGGCCTCATCTAGTGTTTCCGACGTTTCCTGTTCAGATGTTTCTCCGCCTGATGACTCTTCGAACAGTATGCATCTCCGTTCTGGTCCTGTCAATCCTCCCTCAGATCATTAGGTTATACAGGCCATTGATAAGTTTCCTCTAGGTCCTGGCCAATTGTCCAGACAGAAGCTTTTACGCCTCTTCCAATCTCTCGTGCGGTTGTATGTGCTAAAGAATTCCTCCACTCACCTGATCTTGATCTGTGCGCAGCGGTGATGCAATTTGAAGCTTATGTGTCATTTTTCAAATCTGTGAGTGTCACAGATTCTAGGGACCAGGTTTTCATGAGACGACACACTCGCAGTCTCTCTTCCTTGAAAGATCTCGCTGAGAAACAATTTTGTGATACCTTACTTCCTCAAGCCGATGAACTTTAGCGCTACTTCTTAACCCAACACTTTTGGTTGTCTCCGGTGGCGCTTTCCACTTTATAATCGTCTGGAATTTTCTGGTATCGCGTTCCTTCATCTACTGTTTCGCTAATTGTGTGCTGTTCCCTTCACGTTATTACTGTCGCATTGCAATGTTATTTCCTGATTTTGTTATTGTGCCTTGTGTTTTTCTTTTGCTCTCATTGTATGTTCTTGCTGTACTAGTGTTTGCCTCAGTCACGGTTTTTATTAATGCTATTATTGTTAACTTTGTTTTCATAATGTAGTTGGTGTATTTTTGTACTGTGCCTTGCATTATGACCGTCGTTATTCGGTTGGTGTTTTTTCATACCCTTGTACATATGCTCATAATGTTGTACTTGTGTTACTTCGTATCGAATGATATGCCGTTATGCTATTCTTATTTGTGTGCATCATACTTTTACTACATGTACAAATTGACGTTTTGCCAGCATTACCTCACACTGTCGGCTCCCTGATGTTATGCTCCGACCCCTTATTGTTCATCTTTCAAGCCGAGCTGTTCTGTAGCGTTGGTGTTATCCAACTGATTCCGCCTGTGTTGATACCGATGTCACTACGCCGTGGTAATGTGCTCTTTATGTTTGCTCTCCAGTTTGTGTTGCATTGTGTGTGTGGATAAACCTGTATTTTCCTCTTTATAATTTCTGTACAGCAAAATTCAGCGACATCTCCTATGTTTGTAATTCCATTATAGCAATAAACTGTGTACCGCTTTGGTACCTAGTTACCAAAACCGAAACCATTGCCATTTCAGTAATTTTACTCTGATCATGATGTCTCCCACTCTTGTTGACATCAAGAAAATGGGTTTCACAAAATTAATTCAATCAATCACCACTGCATTTGATCTATGTCTTTCACTAAACGTTCTTTATTTATGTTTACAGGTTGCTCTGTCCAGCAGATCACAGGGATACAAGCTGATTCCAACACAGCTGTAAAACTTTACCCTTTAACGGTTGTCTTTGTCTGAACTTTTGAACTCGTAGTGGCTCTCGATAAAGTCGCTGTAGCTTCTGCTCCTACGTCAGCTGCAAAACCTGACTTGCGACAACTGAAAAATGCTCTTCAGGATCATTCTTTCCGAAGCATCTTTTCCCCAATATGTCTTAACTTCAGGGCATGTAACCTGCAACTCCGTCTAACAACCACTCCGTTTCCGCTTACAGACCTTTACCTCTCATTCTCATCGAACTACTTGAATTTTTCGATGCAAATGTACTATTGCATCGCCCCTCTTAAAGTCCTCTTCAGTTCAGAGGGACGGTGGCATTGGTTGTTCTGTATGCAAACAGCAGCTACAAATTCACCCTCAGTTAGAAAGGCGCTTACCACAGATCCCTATGGGGTAAACCATTCTTTCACGGACCGGAACCACCCACGAACAAATGGTCACACACCCTCTTTCATTTCCCTTTTGGAGGACACACTCTCTAAGAGAAACCCTCAAGTGACGACTCAAGCTTAGCAATTAACAACAGTCAACTTCTTACGTTACAAGCATCTTTCCTCTAGTGGGGGACAGAGAGTGATAGGCAATGAGATTAAGTAGTCATAAAAAAGGAAGTCTGGTACAAGATTTCAAGCATGAAGGATTTTTCTCAGGCACTAAGCAGGGAGGAACGTCTTTGCGTAAGCATGAATGAGAACAGATTTGGTGGGAAATACGTAGAGAAAGCCACCCAAAATTATCCATCACTCGCTGGAAGTGTATACTATTTATTTTGACTTATAATGAATTCAAACTTCTTCTAATGGTTGTTGTGTTGTTAATTATATCATGAATAAAGTTTCCTGCTAGTAGTGTAGTAATAATAATAAACAAGCTTTTAACTGCTAGTAATGTTGTAGTAGTAATTAAGATGAATAAAGTCTTAATGCTGGTTGTTAATAATAACAACTAATGAAATAAACCTAACAGCCAGACAGAGGTCTGACAAAACTATAAACTGAGAAAAACGTACTTACTAAAACAACTTTTTATTAGGGAAACTCCTGATATGATCCAACATACACTTCACAGGACACACAGCTACTCAATAAAACGTAGCTCCTTGCACATGAACGAAGCTCTACTCACATAAACGAAGCTCTCCTTACGCATATAACCAAAGCTCTCCCTACGCACATCAACAAAAAGCTCTCCCACGTAACACAAAAGCTCTCCTAGGTATCGTTGAACGCGCCTATTTATACTGGCTACCACCACGTCATGACCTACACTCATTGCCAGATCTCATTCAGCGGGAGAAATAACATCTCGTTCAGTAAGAAGATAATTTACATAGGAAAATAAAATAACCAGAGATAGTAAAATCAAAAGGAAAGTGAATCTAGAGTATACGTTACAGACTAACCGATATTTTCTCCTTCCCCCCATTCAGAAAAGTAAAGCCAAGTGTGCAAAGGTAATCATCTGTCATTACATTATTTTTGTTTAACTATTTATCTATTTGCTTCCCTGCTCTAATGACAGGAACCTGCAAACAACGATTCTTCTGATAAGTTGGCGGCCGCTTCACACCTAACAATGACCAAGCCAACATTTGAATAATAAGTAGGAACTGAACACTATTTATACTGAAAATAGTAGAACTATACTAATGGTCCGAATTTTTTGGCGTAGAATAGAAATAAAACTTTCCGAGCTTCCGCACATCAACCAGATGATTTTTTCAAGGAAGGTAGACAGCTAACTGCAAACGGGATAGTAGAACATTTCAACAATTTGAACGCAATGACTTGACTAGACAATAAATGAATAGGCGCAAATATGGTGATTCGAAGAAACTACGTCACGTTGGTTGGGTACGAAGCACCGTGGTAAAAAAACACACATTATTTGAAGAATTGGTTCCAAATACGTGGCAACACCAGAGAAAAAGGCATCTGGTTGTAGTGCGAACGCTTGGAAAGCTTTATTTCCATTCTAGGCAAAGAAATTCGGATCATTAGTATAGTTATACTACAGGGTGCCCCACTCGCTACCGAGCCTGACATTTCATTAATAATATTAACACCAATGAAGATATTGCAACGAAATTTGAAGTGGACTTACCTCATTTCGTGCGAAATGTGATGACATCGCAACATGTGCTGGAAGTGGCCACCCCTTGCGTCTAGACAGCATGGAACCCGGTTCACCATATTATGGAAAGTCCTTCCCAATACGTCCGCCGTCACTGCCTGAATTTCTTCTATGATGTTTGCTTCTATGGTTCGCGGTTTCATTTGGTAAACTCTCCCTTCTAGATATCCCCATAAAAAGTAATCAGGAGGCGTCAGATCGGGCGAGCGCCGTGGTTATAGACCCTTCGAAATGACGCGGTCGCCGAAAAAGGAGTGAATCTCGGCCATACTGGTGTGTGATGTCCTGCATGGTCGTCTAATAAGGTCCCCTTGGTTTCCAATTTCTTCGACAATGCCCAATTGGTGGACTTGCTCGGCGGATGTCTGCCTGCAAACCTCTCCAGGAATTGCTGTTGACAAGACTTTACCGATTCTGTTTTTCAAAGGGTGCGAACAATAAACACTCGCTCCTCCAGAGTATACCGATACATTTTCACACGTACGCGAACGGCCACGAGCACGAGCACTCACTATCAACAACCGTATTGTGTAGACACGCTTGTCGAAAAGGCATAACAAAGCAGCAGAGAGGCGCGTCCGGCTGGCTGGCGGATAGCGCCGAGTTCAATGCTGTCTGGACGCAAATGGTGGTCACTTCCAGCACATGTTGTGATGTCATCACATTTCGCACGAAATGAGGTAAGTCCACTTCAAATTTCGTTGCAATATCCTCATTGGTGTTCATATTATTAAAGAAATGCCGAGTTCGGTAGGGAGTGGGACACTCTGTATTTTGAGTCAAGCCAGCAACACTAGGAAAGTCAGTTAATTCGGACATAAATATTGGCACTGGTTGCACGGACAACAGAAAATTCGTTTATACCTCAAATGCTAAAAACAACAACAAAAGACACGAAACGACATACGTGCACTTTTCGAAACAAAGAACTTTACAGCATAACATATTGCCAAAATATTAAAATTGCATAATAAAAAAAACCACCACTTCAGCTAGTGATACATTCCGAGCAATTTTTCTCAATTGGGCTTCCAAGATGGAAGATAATAGGTTGTTTAAATGAAAACGGCAACGCTAGCACAGTGAAAAAGGGCGCGTGCGCATGCAAGGCGGAAGTAGTCGAATACGATGGTTTAATAAGCAGATTTCATTCTGTAGCAGTCATTCTGTCCGAAAGTATCGTAACGTGCAGCACTGCAGGGAAAGTCGCGCTGCTGTGAATGATGGATTCGTTCAAAAGTGCACAGAGGGCAGTGATTCAGTTTTTAACGATGGAGGGCACAACTCCTACGAGCGTTTATCGGGGAATGCAGGCCGTATACGGCGAGGAATGGTTGTCAAAACGTACCGTGTTTCGACTGAGACGTGTGACGACGGCAGATGTCGCGAGTCCAGGACAAGCAAAAAGGAAAACCACAGAAGAAGACATCGTGGCGGTTGATGGGAATAGCTGCGTTGCAACTAAGCACAGGAACTGCGCACACAGTAGTTCATAAACACTTAGCGTACAGCAAAGTGAGCGTGGTGCGGGTTTTCACACTGTTGTCACCAGAACACAAGGCTGAATGAATAGGCCTGTCCTTGGAGAACTTATGAGGTTCGAGAAGAAGGGTGAAAAGTTCCTTCGCCAGAATGGTAACATGGTGTCATCACTTTGAATAAACCACCCGTCGCATGATCTTGCAGTGGAAGCACCCGTCATCGGCCCCTCATACGCAGCATTATCAGAGCCGGTAAAGTGATGCTCACCATATTTTTTGATCACCGCGGTCCAATAATGCTGGACTGGCTACCACACGGTGCAACAGTGAATAAGGAACGGTACTTCGCAACGCTCGAAAACCTGAAGCGGGCGATCAAGCCAAGACGTCTGGAAAGTTAACGCAAGGTTCTCTTCCATGACAACGCAACGCCGCATAACTCCAAGGTTACACGCGCTAAACTTGTCAAACTGCGATGCGATATACTGCCGCATCCACGCTACAGTCCGGATACGTTGCTTTGCTACTACCACATCTTTGGTCCCCCAAAAGAACACTTGAAAACACACCCCTTTACAAACGACGGGGAGGTCAAACAGGTGGTTTCGTCTTCATTCTTCGATCACGCCATCCGTTCACTAATAGTGTCAAGATTGGATGCTTATCTAAATGCTCAAGGCGATTATTTCTGGTTTCATGGACATATGTTACCATGTTCATTGCCTCCTTCATTTAATCAGATATGGTCATAATTCATTTTTTCCTAATCATATTCCATACTTCCCTTAATACCCCAGTTCTGTTCTTGTTTAGCTGCTCATACAATGGTGTGCAAAAATTAAGGACGAGACGGTTTTTCGAATGCAACGTCGTGCAGAAGTGCTCCACATCGACTCAAATCATACCATAAGATCCCCAAGATGTAAGAATATGGGACAAGTGAGCAAAACCGTCCAAACAAGGAATCCAAAGGATACAAAGGCACTTTATTGAAAAGGTAGCTTCGAGCACAACTGGAAAGAAGACAGAAACGTCCATGTGACAGGTGGCTGCCAAGAAAAATCCAGTCTTTAGTAGGGGATATGATCACCCCTGACTGCGTTGCATGATTTACAACGTCTGTCCATGCTGAGGACGAGGTTGTCAAGGAGCTGTTGAGGCATCGCGGCCCATTCCTCTTGTAGCGCCAATCGCAGCTGCGGAATCGTTGCTGGCGGTTTGTGACGTGCTGCCAAGCTTCTCCCGAGGAGGTCCTACACGTGTTCGATTGGACTTAGATCCGGGGACCTTGCGGGCCAATCCATGAGTTGAATATCTTCACTCTCTAACAGCTCTGCGACAGCCACTGTACGATGAGGTGTAGCGTTGTGGTCCATGAAGAGGAACTAGTACCCACAGCACCTCTAAACAGACGCACGTGAGGAAGGAGGACCTCGGTACAATAGCGGACACCAGTGACTGAACCTCCTTGGAAGATGTGGAGGTCAGTATGGCTACCAAGCATGATATCGCCACAAACGAGAACTCCCCCACCTCCAAACTGGTCCCTTTCGATGATGTTTGAGGTGTGATTGCGTATTCCCTGCTCTCTCCAGATGTGTATACGTCCAGAATCGCTCGTCAGACTAAATCGGCTCTCATCCGTAAAGAGAACTCGACCCTATTGCTGACGTGTCCAGTTCTTGTGTTCCTGGCAACACAGAAACCGCGGTCTCCGATGAGCAGGCGTTAATGGCACACACCGTACTGATCGTCGTGCAAATAGACCACCTTTGTGCAGCCTCCTGGCCACGGTAAAACGCGATAACGGACGTCCAGTTGTCTGTTGCATGTGCCTTGCGATTTCTTCCGCTGTCTGCCGTCTGTCTCTTCTCGCCTGTAGGACAATATACCGGTCGTCCGCCGCCGTGGTTGCTCGTGGCCGACCACTGCTAAACTCTCGGACAGCTGTTCCTCTCGTTTGAAATGCTCTCCAACCTCGTGAAACGATGCTGTGAGCGACCCCGAACTCCTCGGCCACACTAGTCACACTTCGACCTTCTTCCAACTTCCCAATGATGCGACCTCGGGTAAAGTCATCCAGATGTCGTCTACTGGATTGCCTGTTGGTCATATCACAGGGTGGCAGCAACCCGACGTTGTTCAAACCGATGTACACCGTGCAATGGCTTTCACCGAATTGCTGAGCGTACACCGCCCGTGTACTTTATACCCTTCCGACACTCCCCCCCCCCATGTCATGCTGCATATATGCCCATGCCCTACCGTACCGGACACTAGTCTATCTCCTGAGTGGTCTTTCGGTCTGTTCTGCCTGCTCGTTCCGCTGTTATGCTCATTTCTCCTCTTCATCCTTAATTTTTGCACACCAGTGTATTATCTGGGCCTCTTTGTGTTTTACTGTTGCAACACCGAATCATTGTATCTGTTCTCGATTAAATGATACAAATCAAAAACATTTTTCGCAGTTTAACATTAGCTGCATCTTTTTTCTGTAGCTCACTGTACACGTAGCAACTGGTCGATTAGTTTGAAATTTGGAATTTAAAGGTTTTACTATGTGCTGAATAGAATGCGAATAAAATAACATTTCTCTTATATGGAAAAATTCGGATATAGATAGCTAATTAGTACGTTAATTAGCTTACTTAGCATGTTTCTTCGCATCACGTGATAGTTGCCTTTAAGTGCTTCCCAACGGTAATTACTTGTTAACATGCGGCAAGCGGTTCCAAAGTTAAGGGAAGGGGGGGGGGGCTCGTTTTATTTTTTTTGTTATGTCTGTTCATTATAGAAATCTTTTCGCAGTCTCTGCGTCAAAATTTACACTGCGTATCCATAAGTGTTTAAGAGCTTTAGCCGTTAGCATAAATTTAGCGCTTACTTAATTCTGGATTCATTCATCATATGTGTAAATTCTGACGATTAATTTAAGTGCAAATACTTAATTGTGAATGTATGTACCATGTACATGGATGAGCTTTATATGTTGATCAGTTTAGCAAATTGAAAGCTATTTCACGTCGAAAATAATAAATATTACTTCCTTGACAAATGATACACTGATCAGATAAAAAGTAAAGTCTTTATCAACACCTTTCATTATTATATATTATATATATTTATTCGTTTGGGGATTTAACGGCAGTCTTGATCAACTCAATGCGTTCTAAGCAGTCGCCCGTCGTTAATTTGGAGCCGCTGGTTCCACGAAAGGGAAAGACCCAGTGCCATAGGACAAATATACATTCCATGCCGCGCCGGGATTCGAACCTGGACCCATCTCGAACGACTGATCCGAAGCAAGCGACTTAGGCCACTCTCATCGCACATTTTTTATTGCACATGCTGTGTTTCAAAAAAAATCTTTAGTTGGTTCTTAACTTTGTTTTCGAGCAAATGGATAACATTATATGCGCACTCATGACATTTCACACGTGATAACTCACCTTCCAATGTCTGCGCCAGAGGAACAACGAAGTGTTGTGATGTTTAACAGCAAACACTGCACGATACTTGACTGTTCCTCAGATGTGGAAATGGATAGGGAGGATCTCATGTTCACACTGCCACAACAGAAATCTAATCTCCGAGATGAGTTCGGGTCCCACTCTCGGATGAGGCATGGGTGGAGTGTATGTCTGATGGCGCTCTGTCGCTTTCCCGGAACCAGTGGCCCTAAATTTGGGACGGGGCCACTGCTTACAAACCTCAAGAGTTGCTCATTGCGTTCCTTAAATCTGGAAACTGAACGGCAACAAGCTTATCGGGAAAGTATTACAACACAGATTCGTTAAGGTTTCGAAATTTTTCATATCAATGTAATATATAATATAAAAATGTTGGGTAAGACTTGATCTACTTTGATCATAAGAATGAAGTACAGATAACGGAAATGTCTGCATAAGAGAAGTTTACTCACGCTGCTTTACGACAACTCTTTCATAAGCTGGGAATCTGCTAACTGAATCAGCTGAAAAAAAAATGTTTTCTTATACACAAACTTACTCATACAAAAAACTATCTGCTTTAAATATTTTTCAAACAATATCACTGTGATAAAAACATAAAACAAAATAGCGATCACATTACAATGTTTATAATTTAACTATATTTTTCAAACTACTTAAATGTTAAATTTATTCGTCACTGAACGTTCAATACTTTGATTTAGTGTATAATAAAACCTGTATAATAGGCTACGTCTCTGACGTCAACGCTCTGATGGCATTCAGTACTTGCAGCGCCATCTGCTTTCATCTGGTGGCCGAAATTGGAACTAAGGCTACGTCTGTCCCTAACGCTCTGACGTCATTCAGTAATTGCAGTTTCATCTGCTTCTATCCGGTGGCCGAAATTGGAACTAAGGCTACGTCTGTCCCTGGCGCTCTGACGTCATTCAGTACTTGCAGTGCCATCTGCTTTTATCCGGTGGCCGAAATTGGAACTAAGACTACGTCTGTCCCTAACGCTCTGACGTCATTCAGTAATTGCAGTTTCATCTGCTTCTATCCGGTGGCCGAAATTGGAACTAAGGCTACGTCTGTCCCTGGCGCTCTGACGTCATTCAGTACTTGCAGTGCCATCTGCTTTTATCCGGTGGCCGAAATTGGAACTAAGGCTACGTCTGTCCCTAACGCTCTGACGTCATTCAGTAATTGCAGTGCCATCTGCTTTTATCCGGTGGCCGAAATTGGAACTAAGCTCACCGCTTTCTCACGATACCTAAAATCAAAGAGAAATACCGGAAAATAAAATAAAGTTAGTAAGACAAACGACTTCATTTGCGGGGCTCAAACAAATGTCTGCGACGTCTGATCTGTTACGTAGGTGTTATTTCGTGTTTTATTTCATTTTCTTCGCATTGTAGAGTAATTTCATAAAAAGGAATCAAATTGCTGGGTAATTTCATGAAAACAATCAGCTTTATTTTATTTCATAACAAGGAATCGGCGTTACGATTCGTGTTATAAAAATTTCAGTCACAGCTTTTTTGCCCGTGCATGGCAAGGGCTATGAGCTTGTCTTAAATGAATAATTAATATAATAACGCACAAGCCGGCCGATGTTTAATGTTCACCGTTGTTTGTATGATCTGGACCGAGCTGAATCCAGGATCGAATCCTATATAAAGCATAGCCGGTATATTAATTTTTTCCTACTCCATATGAAGAAACCTGCCGACGAAATTACCAAAATTTCGCATCATTCAAACCTCGCGGTGACATAATGACCTGCAGCAGATATAATACAGTATGTATTTTATTATTATGAAGTCTTATACGTATTAGGAAAAACATAGTAAAGTTCACTACAGTAGTGCTAGCATAAATCATTTCTTCTTAGGAGTTTATTCATCATTCGCGCAAAAGAGTTATTCACGAACGATCATTCAGACGAATGAACCAAATTCCTGGTTGTCACTATCCTCACTGAGGAAATCATTCGTTGCAGGGATCAGGTGTTTTCGACCAAAACGCTTTCAAGGCAATCAAATTCCTGGTTGTCACTACCCTCACTGAGGAAATCATTCGTTGCAGGGATCAGGTGTTTTCGAATAAAACGCTTTCAAGGCAATCAAATTCCTGGTTGTCCCTACCCTCACTGAGGGAATCATTCGTTGCAAGGATTAGGTGTTTTCGACCAAAACGCTTTCAAGGCAACAGCTCCCTTCAAGGCAATCAAATTCCTGGTTGTCACTACCCTCACTGAGGAAATCATTCGTTGCAGGGATCAGGTGTTTTCGACCAAAACGCTTTCAAGGCAACAGCTCCTTTCAAGGCAATCAAATTCCTGGTTGTCCCTACCCTCACTGAGGAAATCATTCGTTGCAGGGATCAGGTGTTTTCGACCAAAACGCTTTCAAGGCAACAGCTCCTTTCAAGGCAATCAAATTCCTGGTTGTCCCTACCCTCACTGAGGAAATCATTCGTTGCAGGGATCAGGTGTTTTCGACCAAAACGCTTTCAAGGCAACAGCTCCTTTCAAGGAAATCAAATTCCTGGTTGTCCCTACCCTCACTGAGGAAATCATTCGTTGCAGGGATCAAGTGTTTTCGACCAAAACGCTTTCAAGGAAACAGCTCCTTTCAAAGCAATCAAATTCCTGGTTGTCACTACCCTCACTGAGGAAATCATTCGTTGCAGGGATCAGGTGTTTTCGACCAAAACGCTTTCAAGGCAATCAAATTCCTGGTTGTCACTACCCTCACTGAGGAAATCATTCGTTGCAGGGATCAGGTGTTTTAGACCAAAACGATTTCAAGGCAATCAAATTCCTGGTTGTCACTACCCTCACTGAGTAAATCATTCGTTGCAGGGATCAGGTGTTTTCGACCAAAACGCTTTCAAGGCAATCAAATTCCTGGTTGTCACTACCCTCACTGAGGAAATCATTCGTTGCAGGGATCAAGTGTTTTCGACCAAAACGCTTTCAAGGAAACAGCTCCTTTCAAAGCAATCAAATTCCTGGTTGTCACTACCCTCACTGAGGAAATCATTCGTTGCAGGGATCAGGTGTTTTCGACCAAAACGCTTTCAAGGCAATCAAATTCCTGGTTGTCCCTACCCTCACTGAGGGAATCATTCGTTGCAGGGATTAGGTGTTTTCGACCAAAACGCTTTCAAGGCAACAGCTCCCTTCAAGGCAATCAAATTAATGGTTGTCACTACCCTCACTGAGGAAATCATTCGTTGCAGGGATCAGGTGTTTTCGACCAAAACGCTTTCAAGGCAACAGCTCCTTTCAAGGCAATCAAATTCCTGGTTGTCCCTACCCTCACTGAGGAAATCATTCGTTGCAGGGATCAGGTGTTTTCGACCAAAACGCTTTCAAGGCAACAGCTCCTTTCAAGGCAATCAAATTCCTGGTTGTCCCTACCCTCACTGAGGAAATCATTCGTTGCAGGGATCAGGTGTTTTCGACCAAAACGCTTTCAAGGCAACAGCTCCTTTCAAGGAAATCAAATTCCTGGTTGTCCCTACCCTCACTGAGGAAATCATTCGTTGCAGGGATCATGTGTTTTCGACCAAAACGCTTTCAAGGAAACAGCTCCTTTCAAAGCAATCAAATTCCTGGTTGTCACTACCCTCACTGAGGAAATCATTCGTTGCAGGGATCAGGTGTTTTCGACCAAAACGCTTTCAAGGCAATCAAATTCCTGGTTGTCACTACCCTCACTGAGGAAATCATTCGTTGCAGGGATCAGGTGTTTTAGACCAAAACGATTTCAAGGCAATCAAATTCCTGGTTGTCACTACCCTCACTGAGTAAATCATTCGTTGCAGGGATCAGGTGTTTTCGACCAAAACGCTTTCAAGGCAATCAAATTCCTGGTTGTCACTACCCTCACTGAGGAAATCATTCGTTGCAGAGATCAAGTGTTTTCGACCAAAACGCTTTCAAGGAAACAGCTCCCTTCAAGGCAATCAAATTCCTGGTTGTCACTACCCTCACTGAGGAAATCATTCGTTGCAGGGATCAGGTGTTTTCGACCAAAACGCTTTCAAGGCAATCAAATTCCTGGTTGTCACTACCCTCACTGAGGAAATCATTCGTTGCAGGGATCAAGTGTTTTCGACCAAAACGCTTTCAAGGAAACAGCTCCTTTCAAAGCAATCAAATTCCTGGTTGTCACTACCCTCACTGAGGAAATCATTCGTTGCAGGGATCAGGTGTTTTCGACCAAAACGATTTCAAGGCAATCAAATTCCTGGTTGTCACTACCCTCACTGAGTAAATCATTCGTTGCAGGGATCAGGTGTTTTCGACCAAAACGCTTTCAAGGCAACAGCTCTTTTTGGCAAGCTGCCCAAATAAGCGTGAACTCTTCATCACTCACGACGAATGATTTGTCACGGAGGAACGATTCGGACACACCATTCAAATGAACGACATTCATGCATCATTGTATTGTAATTCTTAAGTTTCACCATTGTTTCACTCACATACAGATTGACACTTATTAATACTCGACATAACATTTAATTATTCTAAAAAATGGCAGAAATTTCCAAGTTTAAGTCGCGTTATTAATATATAATGATTTAATTATTAAGTTTCCATGAATTTATCTACACAATAATCACGCGCTTCTTTCGAAAGTAACGAGCATTCCAAGATCTATGGGATTTGTACATCTCCCTTTGGTTGACACAGACGTCCCAAAAATGGTCAACGATGAAGTGTGAATGAAAACTCCTGATGAAAGCCAATTTCTGAGAATATCTTGAAAGCAAAACTGGGGTAGATGTACTTAGGGAAAAGTTTTAGAGCAGGAAGTTATACCGACGAGGAAAAAAACTGCGGTCGATAATGACTGAGACACAAAGTCTGTGACTTATACACTGAGTGGCCACTTTATTATGACCACCTGACAGTTTTAAGCAAATGAGCTATGGCCGCACGCTGTTGTCGCCAGAGGGCGAGGCTAGTATATAAAGGGAAAGCTTAGTGCTTGCGACAGTAGTAGAAGTGATTTTTGGGTGACGAGATGGGTAAAAAAATGCGATTTGACGGACTTTCAACGTGGGATGATTGTAGGAGCTTGGAGCCATGGAGCGAGTATCACCGAAACCGCCGCATTCGTGAAATGTTCCAGAGCAGCTGTTGTTAAAGTGTTTAAAGACTGGACTGTCAGCCAAAAAACTGGGTCTCTATGTGCAACGTGTGGTCGTCATCGACTAGTGACTGCTCGGGCGAAACGGAGAGTGTCCAGACTGGTAACAGACAACAGAAGGGCAACAGTGCAGCAAATTACAGACCATCTTAATCAAGGATTCCTTCAAATGATCTCTGCATGCACTGTTCGCCGTACACTGCATCGGATTGTATATGGTAGCCGAAGGCCTGTTCGAACACCTTTGCTGTCTGCAGTTAACAAGAGAAAACGTGTCCAGTTCGCACAGGAGCACAAGGATTGGACAGTCGATAATTGGAAACAAATTATATGGTCCGATGAATTACGTTTTCAGTTGCACCATGCCGATGGCCGAGTGAGAATTTAGCGGAAACAGCACGAAAGCATGGACCCCCAAATGCATTGCTACAACCCTTCAAACTGGTGGAGGCAACGTTATGGTTTGGGGAATGTTTTCCTTGCATGCTTTGTGCCCTTTAATTCGTGTCTGACTAGCACATCATATCTAAACATCGTTGCGGACCAAGTGCATCCTGTCATGTGGATGGTTTATCCCAATGGCGATGGCTACTTTCAACAAGATAATGCGTCCTGCCATAGTGCTCATATTGCACAGGATTGGTTTCAGGAACATGTCTGTGAGTTTACTTTGCTTAGGTGGCCCCCACAATCTCCAGATCTCAACCCCATTGAGAATTTGTGGGATGAAGTTGAACGATCCATCAGAAAGCTGGATCCACAACCCTGTAATCTCACACTTCTGGAAAGTGCTATTCATCAAGCATGGTCTCAGATTCCACAAACCACCTATCAACATCTCGTGGAGTCCATGCCACGAAGAATCGACGCAGTATTAAAGGCAAAAGGTGGCCCAACGAAGTACTGAAGGGGCAGTCATAATAAAGTGGCCACTCAGTGTATAATCTACTGTTTTTTGTTGTTGAACTTAACGTCATATCTGAACTCCCAAAAGTTTCCTTTCATGTGCCAGTCAGTTAGAAGTCAAGCAACAGATGAAAACCTAGTGTCACAATGTGATAGATTGATGAAGTGTTAGAGGACGGTTACTTCACATCGATTAGTTTCATGATGTCTAAGTGAATGATTATACGTCCTTGTTTTGTTAAATTCATAATAGAAGTTTCTTAAATCTTGGTTCCCAACTAAGTATCATCATTCGTCGTTGAGTTATATTCGTGCTGCACAAGTTCCTTTTAATGGAATTTCTTTAAAGTGCTTTCTGATTAACTTCATCATTCTCTACTTACATGTCTTGTGAGTGCGTTTTAGAATATCACACAACCTCTTTACTTTCAAGGTTATTAAGTTCTCGTGCACTTGCCGTTACTATTCCATGCAACTGAACACTGTGCTTACTGACGTCTGCAATGCATATAAACTATTTAACTTTCCATTTCTGCTGCTATTTCTTACATAAATTTTCTCTCGATTCGACTTTTCGTACTTAACGACATATCTTAACTCTCGACATTTTCTCTTGATATGGCAACACTGGCAAGCTGTCCGAGGTCAAGCAAAAGATAAAAATCACGGGTAGCTGTGGGTTTGCGTGATACTCGGCGAGATGTAATTAGCATTAGGCTCGCTTGTAATTCGATTGTCACGAGGTTACTCTGCTTGCTACACGTCCTAGTTAATTATTTTATAAACCTACACTAATATTTGTTGAAGTCAGCTTATTAATAGATGATCTGCTTTTCGTGGGGTTAACTATTGCAAATTTCAACCGTGTTTTCATGTGTACTGTATTTCTTCTGCAACTGTGTTGCCCAAGGGTAGCTCCTGCAATGAGAAGGATAAAAGTGGTTGTCTACAAGATTTTAATTTTCTAGTATTCGGGCTGTTGGACGTTGTTTAATTTTCTAGTATTTGAGCTCTTGGACCTTTAAAGTGTTTTGTGAGAAATGTTTAAATACAGTATCACACGTCTCTGCTTTCTATGTTGTTTCCTAGGACGTTATCAGTTCCATTTGAATCAAGTATGCTTTTGTTGAAGTTTCAAAAGACTTAGTTCCATTTGAATCAAGTATGCTTTTGTTGAAGTTTCAAAATACTTAGTTCCATTTGAATCAAGTATGCTTTTGTTGAAGTTTCAAAATACTTAGTTCCATTTGAATCAAGTATGCTTTTGTTGAAGTTTCAAAATACTTAGTTCCATTTGAATCAAGTATGCTTTTGTTGAAGTTTCAAAATACTTAGTTCCATTTGAATCAAGTATGCTTTTGTTGAAGTTTCAAAATACGTAGTTCCATTTGAATCAAGTATGCTTTTGTTGAAGTTTCAAAATACTTAGTTCTATTTGAATCAAGTATGCTTATGTTGAAGTTTCAAATACTTCATAGCCACCTGCCATGTTGCTGTCAAACACAAATTTTGCGTTACAGTTCTTCATAGCGCAAGCCGTTAATAGACACCTGAGTTTAGCTTTATTTCCCACATCGTTATCACCCTTTGCTTCTTCATTTCCCTCAGCACGCACGATTCTCTTTTTCTGCGACTCATGTCTTCTTTCACTAAGAAGGCATCTGCATGGTGATTTTGACAGTCTTCTGGGCGCGCAACATCTGCCTTAATTGTTCCTTCAATCGATTTTCATCGATATCTAGCACGTTCCCATCATTTACCGGAAGAAGTTTTCCATCCTTATCGATTTATCGTGACAGAAGATTCCATATTAAGTGCGCGACCATCACCTTTGAGCTCTTCCAAATTGTTTTCGGTTTGGCACCTCTATCAATACGTTTTTGAAGCAACATTTCACGATAAAGCGATTTACAGCAGATATGACTTTGGTCCCCGTGTTGTATCAATCACATTAGGCAGCAGACACTTGATGGATGTCTTCCCATTATCAGATATTTAACTGCTTCTCCTTCATGGGGAAGAGGCCGGTTGTACGATAAAAGCAGGAGAATTAACGCTTTATTTCTGAAGCGCAATAAACGAAATGTAATAGAGTAAAGGTGGAAAAACAATACGAGACACTTTTTTAAGTCACGTAATTATACCAGTTGTTTGAAGAAGAACATATTGCTGTTGTTTTTAATTCACTTACTCTTTTTGCTTTGCGAACATCTTTCATTTAAGAATGACTTCCGTTGATTTACTTGTTTGTTTCTGCGTGTATGTGTGTGTGTGTGTGAGAGAGAGAGTAAAGAAATCAAACATATAAACAAGGGATAAATTCTGAATATTTAAGTGTCGCTAGGTAGGATCAAAGCAGATGAAAGCAAGCACCTCCTTTTTTTCGGTCAGCAACCGTGTGACTTTCTTTGTTTTCCATTCTGCTGTCCTTCCCAATTGGAGAGCGTTATCGCTCATCTAAATTTTCTTTCTATAGATCCGAGCCTTTAAGAGGAAAGCATATCTTCTAAACCTTCCTCTCCACGCTATATATACACTGAAATGCCAAAAAAAAAACTGGTACAGACGAGCTTATGCAAATTACATAAGAACGTTACCTATGCGCGTACTCGGTTGCGTCCGCCAGTACGTATATAAAGCAATAGACATCCTTCCCAGCTGTCAGAGCTGTTTTCGGCATGAGAATGACAAGTAATAACGATTTAAGCGATTTTCAACGAGGTGTCATAGTTGGCGCTCGTGAGATGTGCCATAGTATTTTGGAGGTAGAAACGAAGTTCGGATTTTCACGGACGACCATTGCAAGGGTGTACCGTGACTACGAGAATTCCGGCAAAACCTCAAACCTACGAATACCAGTGTGGCCGTAAAAATACATTGGGTGAACGTGACCATCGTCAGCTGTCAAGAATCGTTTCACGCGATAGGCGTGCAACACTCTCGCAGGTATCATCGGAATTCAATGCTGGAGCATCAACAAACATCAGCGTCTGGACTGTGCCACGTACCCTGCACGACATGGGCTTTGGGAGCCGACGCCCAACTCGAGTCCCCTTGATGGGTGCACGACACAGAGCTATGCGCCTCGCTTGGGCATAGCAACACCGGCATTGGACACTTGATAACTGGAAACATGTAGCCTGGTCTGACAAGTCGCGTTTCCAACTGTATCGGGCAGATGGAAGGATTCGTGTATGGCGAAAACCCCATGAAGCCATGGACCCTCCTGTCAAAAGGGAACTGTACCGGCTGGTGGGGGATCTGTAATGGTATGGAATGTGTTTACCTAGACTTCACTGCGATCCCTGGTACGTCTACAAACGTCTGTGACCGGCCAACGCTATGTGCGCATTCTTTCTGACGAGGTACATCCGTTCATGTCCTGCATTCATGCTGATGGGTTGGGCATGTTCCAACAGGCCAATGCACCTCCACACAAGTGTCGGGACGCCACATTATGGTTAGAGGAGCATTCATCTGATTTTGGGGTGTTGACATTCCCACACAAGTCCCCAGATCTGAACGTGATAGAACACATATGGGATGCCATACAACGCGTTATCCAACACAGGAATCCGAGAACTCGGAATACACCCGAATTGTGGAACGCTATGCAGGAAATATGGTGTGCATTGCCTACAGCATATTTCCAGAAGTTAGTGGAGTCCATGCCCCGTCGTATTTCTGCAGTCCTGCGCTCCCGTGGGGGACCTACCAAGTATTAGACTGGTGTACCAGTTTTTCTGGCGCTTCAGTGTATATATATACTAAAAAAATGCAACAACTACGAGAATTTTTTTAAAAAGATTATTAGGGATAAAACAAAACAAACTAACACCGAGGACAAGCAAATGAAAAACACAACAAATTGATATATATCTCTCATCATCATCATCATCATTGTCAGCCATTATCAATCCCCTGCTAGATGAAGGTCTCTCCAAGCCTCTTCCACAACGGTCTGTCTTGTGCAGTCTCCTACATGTTACACCCGCATACTTTCGAATTTCATCCACCCGTCTTCCATGTGGTCTTCTTCTAGGTCTTTTCCTGTCTCTTGGAATCCAATCTAAAATTTCGACTGTCAATCGATGGTCCGTTCTTCTGGCAGTATGTCCAGCCCATTGCCATTCAGGGATTTTACTCTGGTCGTGATGTCTTCCACTCTTGTCATTTTTCTGATCCACCGGTTCCTCTTCTTATCTCTCCTGGTTACACCAAGCATGCACTTCTCCATGGTTTTTTGAGTTGTATGCAGCCTTTGTATATCTCTTTTAGTTAAGGTCCACGTCTCTGTACCATACGTAAGCACTGGAAGGATGCATTGATCAAACACTTTTCTTTTAAGACATAATGGCATATTGCCCTTGAAAAATTATGCTGTTTCTTCCAAAAGCTCTCCAGACAAGTTTTATACGCCGATTAATTTCTTCATCAATGTGACCCTCACTTGATACCTGCTGTCCAAGATAAATGTACGTGTCTGTTATCTACAGCTTTTCTCCATCAATCGATAAATCTTCATTTCTTGTAAAAGCATTGTACATCACTTTTGTCTTCTGAAAGTTCATTTTTAATCCCACTTCTTTACTCTTGTCAGCAAGTTCCTGGATCATACTCTGCAGCTCTGATGGAATAGTTGCAAAAATGACTACGTCATCAACAAAACGATGGTGAGTTAGATAATATCCATTAATCTTTATCCCTTTGTTTTCCCAGTTCAGTGATTGAAAGACATTTTCCAATGTGGCATTAAGGAGCTTAGGAGATATGGTGTCACCTTGTCTCACTCCCTTTCCAATTTTTATGTGTGCTGTATTCTGAAACAGAGGAATCTTTGCACTTGCATTTTCATAAATGTTATTAATAGTATTAATGTATATATCTTCAACACCGCAGGATTTCAAAGCCATTGTAACTGCTGATGGTTTCACTGAATCAAAAGCCTTTTCATAATCGATAAAAGCCATGCACAATGGAAGTTCATATTCCCTCGCTATTTCAATTATTTATCTCAGTACGTGGATATGATCTATAGTGCTGTAGCCACTCCTGAATCCAGCTTGTTCTCTCGGTTGAGCCAAGTCCAGTGTTACCTTCAAGCGGTGTGAAAGAACTTTAGTGATGATATATACACTATCTTTCACACTTTGACAAGAGTGAAAGATTTCCACTCCAAATTATATGAAAGGGATGATACATGCACTCCAGACATCATGAAAGATACCAGTACCAGAGTTCCTCCAGTCCTTCCAGCAGAAGTTGCACATGCAATCAAGAACATGAAGCGGGGAAAAGCTCCAGGAGAAGATGGAATTACTGTAGACATCATACAAGAAGCAAGTGGAGAAATCGAAACAGTACTCGCCCAAATTTTCACTCGATGCCTTAATGAAGGAAAGATTCCTGAGGATTGGAACACCGCTACAATGATCCTGCTACACAAGAAAGGTGACATTGAGGATCTCGGAAACTACAGACCTATCAGCCTCCTATCAGTAGTTTATAAAAGCTTCACTAAAGTTCTTTCACACCGCTTGAAGGTAACACTGGACATGGCTCAACCGAGAGAACAAGCTGGATTCAGGAGTGGCTACAGCACAATAGATCATATCCATGTGCTGAGAGAACTAATTGAAAGAGCGAGGGAGTATGAACTTCCATTGTGCATGGCTTTTATCGATTATGAAAAAGCCTTTGATTTGGTGAAACCATCAGCAGTTACAATGGCTCTGAAAACCTGCGGTATTGAAGATGCATACATTAATATTATTAATAACATCTATGAAAATGCAAGTGCAAAGATTAGGCTGTTTGAAAATACAACACACATAAAAATTGGAAAGGGAGTGAGACAAGGTGACACCATATCTCCGAAGCTCTTTAATGCCACATTGGAGGGTGTTTTTCAGTCACTGAGCTGGGAAAACAAGGGGATAAAGATTAATGGAGATTATCTAACCCACCTTCGTTTTGCTGATGACGTAGTCATTTTTGCAACTACCCCATCAGAGCTGCAGAGTATGATCCAGGAACTTGCTGACAAGAGTAAAGAAGTGGGATTAAAAATGAACTTTCAGAAGACAAAAGTGATGTTCAATGCTTTTACAAGAAATGAAGATTTATCGATTGATGGAGAAAAGCTGGAGATAACAGATACGTACGTTTATCTTGGACAGCAGATATCAAGTGAGGGTCACATTGATGAAGAAATTAATCGGCGTACAAAACTTGCCTGGAGAGCTTTTGGAAGAAACAGCATAATTTTCAAGAGCAATATGCCATTATGTCTTAAAAGAAAAGTGTTTGATCAATGCATCCTTCCAGTGCTTATGTATGGTGCAGAGACGTGTCCCTTAACTAAAAGAGACATACAAAGGCTGCAGACAACTCAAAGATGCATGGAGAGGTGCATACTTGGTGTAACCAGGAGAGATAAGAAGAGGAACTCGTGGATCCGAAAAATGACAAGAGTGGAAGACATCATGATCAGAGTTAAATCCCTGAAATGGCAATGGGCTGGACATACTGCCAGAAGGACAGATCATCGATGGACAGCCGAAATTTTAGATTGGATTCCAAGGGACAGGAAAAGACCCAGAAGAAGACCACATGGGAGATGGGTGGATGAAATTCGAAAGTATGCAGGGGTGACATGGAGGAGAGTGGCACAAGACAGACCGTTGTGGAGGAAACTTGGGGAGACCTTCGTCCAGCAGTGGATTGATAATGGTTGACAATGATGATGATGATGATGATATACACTATCTACCAACAAGTAATTGGACACCTGTGATAGCAAAGGAAAACGAAGTTTATTTACCTTCAATAGTTGGTGGAGCCTCCACGAACGGCGATTACAGCTGCGATCCTCCGGGGCATACTCTCAACCAGGCGTTGTACGACGGCTAGTGGGATTTTCTTCCACTCGGTTTGGAGAAGACAGGTCAGTTCCTTCACCAATTTCGGACGGTGGGGGCACCCCTTAAGTCGACGCTCCAACTCGTCCCAGAGGTGCTCGATAGGGTTAAGGTCCGGGCTCTGCACAGGCCAGTCTATTCGATGAACCCCATTGTCACCATACCAAGCCATGGTGACATGACAGGTGGCATTGTCATCTTGAAAGTAACATGGGTCCACCCCGTAAAACTGCCACAACGTAGGAAGCGCATTGTCATCCAAAATGGTGCAGTAGGTCTCGGCGTTGAGTCTACCAGGAATTGCGACCAAGGGTCCGTGCCATATCAGGAGAAACACCCCCACAGCATGATTCCAGCGCCGCCGAACTTCACAGTTGGCACAATACATTCCGGCAGGAGGGGTTCTCCAGGAAGACGCCAAACTCAGACCCTGCCATCCGAACGATAGAGGGTGAACCTTGATTCGTCGCTCCAGAGAACCTGTTTCCACTATTCAACGGTCCACTGTCGACGTTCTTTGCACCACGTTAGCCTAGCAGCACTATTGGACTTGGTGATCAAAGGCTTGTGGGCGGCAGCACGTCCATGATAACCGAGCAGATGGGCTTCCTTACGGATCGTATTCATCGAAAGAACACTCCCGGATGCCTGTTGAAAGTCCTCGCGGATGTAGCCCATCGATTTGGTGCGGTTCTTTCAAATTTCTCTGGCCAGCACCCGTCGGTCTCTAACTCCCAGTTTTGTGGGTCTGCCGGGTCGGGGCACATTCCGACAGTCACCTCTCATCTTCCAGTTGCAAATCACGTAGGCCACTGTCAATTTTTGGGTACTTCAGCTCGCTGGATATGTCACGTATGGATCGGCCATTTCTGTGATACCCGACGATTACACCTTTCTCGAAATCAGAGAGCTCCGAACTGCGTGGCATCCTACATGCGACTGGTTGCGTTGTTGTTTCCCACACGATATTTAACGGCGGCGGCCGTGACGTGTATCAGGACCGCAGATATCGTCGATTGCAGGTGTGTCCAATTACTTGTTGGTAGATAGTGTGTATATATATATATATATACTAAATTACTTATCAACTGCAACACTTGCAGTTGTTATGTAATTTAGGAATTTACCCATCGCGTGATGTGACTCGTTATATGTAAATTTAAAGCGTTAAAGCTGCTGCCATTAAAGCAGTGGTCATTTTGTCAGTGTCATCAGTTCGAAGCAGATTGTGCTACAGTGAAGAGGACAATTGGCTTAGACAACATGCGCGGAACGCAGCGCGCAATATCAAGGCAGCTTTTAGTTAAAGCACCATTAGTGAATGCAAGACGTAATAGTGGTTCGCTAAATTCGAGTCCGGCGATATGACGCTCGAAAGTGAACCACGCGGTAGACCAGCAGGAGTTATCGATTATGCCGTGTTGGAGGCCTTGATTGAATCTGATCCAGGTTAAACGGTACGAAACCTTTATTTAATGGTCATCGTAAAAGTGAAGAAGGTGGATAAATGGGTCACACAAGAGCTGACGATACATCGTAAAACACGACGATTTGATGTCTGTGCTTCTCTGCCAATCCGCAAGCAAACGAAGCTATTTTGAAATGCCTCGTCACGTGTGATGAGAAAAGAGTGCAGCATGACGATTGCCGATGTTCGACACAACGGATAGACCATGGTGAAGTCTCAAAACGCAACCAGAAAAAAGACAACAGGTAGTGTTTGGTGATCCGTAGCTAGTGTGATCCATCCTTGCTCCTTTCAATCAAGTCACTCCATCACGGCGGGCAGGTATTGTCAAGAACTTGAATTTATTAATGAAAAACTGCCTACCAAACAATCGGCATCAGTGAATCGCCATTAGCCCATACTTCTCCACGATAAGGTGAGACTCCGCGTTGCACGCCAGACGATCCAGAAGCTGCACCAGTTGAGGTATAAAACTTTACCTCCTCCACCTGATCTGTCCCCTCCTGATTATCACTTCAAGCATCTGGACGGCAATCTACAGGGTAAATCATTTCCCACTAAAACATTAGTTGAAACTGTACTCCATGAATATCAAACAAAGATCTTCGCTCTGTCCTCGTTTATAAGTGAGTTACGGAAAAATTCTCATTGTCCGCCACCGGGAGTCGAACCCAGGGTCTTCCAGTTACGCGCCGGATATGCTTCCGCTACACCACAGCGGCCTCGAATTCCTTCAGACTCACACACGCTAACTGCCAAGCCAAGTTGGCAGGTTGCTTCTTGGAGCCCCGCACAATGCTGGGGATGAACGAGAGATGGTAAGCAGCAACTGAACAAATAATTAGAAAGCGAATGAATAATTAATACAGACATTTGACGTGGACCAGATGTTCCTGGCCCACGTTAAATGTCTGTATTAATGTACTACATGAGCTTATCGCACCAAGAAGCCTGACATTTTTTCACGACGGGATGGAGAAGCTTGTATCTCGGCAAGAGTGTGTTGCTCTTGGTGGTGATTATTTTGCATTGTAATTTGGGTGTTTGAAGTTTGTATCAATATTCTGACATTTCATCCCCATCACAAATTTCAATCACATATGTTCAGTGTGTGGCTTCCTTTCGTGCTTTTGTCTCAAATCTGCCGATGCATATATGCATAACTATCGGCATAGCATAGTCGGCTAACGCGCTGTGCTTGGTGTGGGAAACGGACGTTTCTGACGGGTGTGTTCGAGCCCGATCCTGCCGGACATCTTAGTCTGCGGTTTTTCCGGGGTTTTCCGCTTCTACACATTTCCGCCCTTTGGGTGTGGGGACGCGAATGCTTCACTCTGAAGTCGGTCCCGGATTCACTTAATCCCTAGTCCCCCATCCCTGACAGGATTTAGCAGATGAGTGTCTATGCGCTGGTAGTAAAAATACAAGACGACTATAATCTGCTGCCATGTGGTGGCCGCTCCTACGGGCATTTGTCCCATGGTTGTTGATGATGATGAAGTCGGTCCCGGATTCACTTAATCCCTAGTCCCCCATCCCTGACAGGATTTAGCAGATGAGTGTCTATGCGGTGGTAGTAAAAATACAAGACGACTATAATCTGCTGCCTTTTGGTGGCTGTCTCCTACGGGCATTTGTCCCATGGTTGTTGATGATGATGAAGTCGGTCCCGGATCCACTTAATCCCTAGTCCCCCATCCCTGACAGGATTTAGCAGATGAGTGTCTATGCGCTGGTAGCAAAAATATAAGACGATTGTTATTTGCTGCCGTCTGGTGGCCGGCTCATACGGGCATTTGTCCCATGATTGTTGATTATGATGAAGTCGGTCCCGGACTCGTTTAGTACCTCGTCTCCCATCGCTGACAGGGTTTACCAGATGAGTGTCGATGCGCTGGTAGTAAAAATACAAGACGACTATAACTGCTGCCATTTGGTGGCTGTTTCCTACGGGCATTTGTCCCATGGTTGTTGATGATGATGAAGTCGGTCCCGGTCTCACTTAGTCCCTCGTCCCTCATCCCTGACAGGATTTAGCAGATGAGTGTCGATGCGCTGATAGTAAAAATACAAGATGATTGTAATCTGCTGCCATCTGGTGGCCGGCTCCTACGGGCATTTGTCCCATGGTTGTTGAATATGAAGAAGTCGGTCCCGGACTCAGTTAGTCCCTGGTCCTCCATCCCTGACAGGATTTAGCAGATGAGTGTCGATGCGCTGGTAGTAAAACCACAAGACGATTGTAATTTGCAATCATCTGGTGGCCGGCTCCTACGGGCATTTGTCCAATGATTGTTGATTATGATGAAGTATGTCCCGGACTCACTAAGTCCCTCGTCCCCCATTGCTGACAGGGTTTACCAGATGAGTGTCGATGCGCTGGTAGTAAAAATACAAGACGACTATAATCTGCTGCCATTTGGTGGCCGTCTCCTACGGGCATTTGTCCCATGGTTGTTGATGATGATGAAGTCGGTCCCGGTCTCACTTAGTCCCTCGTCCCTCATCCCTGACAGGATTTAGCAGATGAGTGTCGATGCGCTGATAGTAAAAATACAAAATGATTGTAATCTGCTGCCATCTGGTGGCCGGCTCCTACGGGCATTTGTCCCATGGTTGTTGAATATGATGAAGTCGGTCCCGGACTCAGTTAGTCCCTGGTCCTCCATCCCTGACAGGATTTAGCAGATGAGTGTCGATGCGCTGGTAGTAAAACCACAAGACGATTGTAATTTGCAATCATCTGGTGGCCGGCTCCTACGGGCATTTGTCCAATGATTGTTGATTATGATGAAGTATGTCCCGGACTCACTAAGTCCCTCGTCCCCCATTGCTGACAGGGTTTACCAGATGAGTGTCGATGCGCTGGTAGTAAAAATACAAGACGACTATAATCTGCTGCCATTTGGTGGCCGTCTCCTACGGGCATTTGTCCCATGGTTGTTGATGATGATGAAGTCGGTCCCGGTCTCACTTAGTCCCTCGTCCCTCATCCCTGACAGGATTTAGCAGATGAGTGTCGATGCGCTGATAGTAAAAATACAAAATGATTGTAATCTGCTGCCATCTGGTGGCCGGCTCCTACGGGCATTTGTCCCATGGTTGTTGAATATGATGAAGTCGGTCCCGGACTCAGTTAGTCCCTGGTCCTCCATCCCTGACAGGATTTAGCAGATGAGTGTCGATGCGCTGGTAGTAAAACCACAAGACGATTGTAATTTGCAATCATCTGGTGGCCGGCTCCTACGGGCATTTGTCCAATGATTGTTGATTATGATGAAGTATGTCCCGGACTCACTAAGTCCCTCGTCCCCCATTGCTGACAGGGTTTACCAGATGAGTGTCGATGCGCTGGTAGTAAAAATACAAGACCACTATAATCTGCTGCCATTTGGTGGCCGTCTCCTACGGGCATTTGTCCCATGGTTGTTGATGATGATGAAGTCGTTCCCGGATTCACTTAATCCCTAGTCCCCCATCTCTGACAGGATTTAGCAGATGAGTGTCTATGTGCTGGTAGTAAAAATATAACACGGTTGTAATTTGCTGCCGTCTGGTGGCTGGCTCATACGGGCATTTGTCCCATGATTGTTGATTATGATGATGTCGGTCCCGGACTCAGTTAGTCCCTGGTCCTCCATCCCTGACAGGATTTAGCAGATGAGTGGCGATGCGCTGGTAGTAAAAATACAAGACGATTGTAATCTGCTGCCATCTGGTGGCCGGCTCATGCGGGCATTTGTCCCATGGTTGTTGTTGATGATGATATGTGCATCCAGTTTTACGTCTGCAATTACGATCTGTGCGCGTTACTCATCCAAGCTATCGGCATAGGTGTCGTTCTTCACGTAACCACACGGAGAGAAAATAAGTGGCGTTAGGTGTAGAAATCGTGGTGGTCATGCGATTCGACTGTTTCGACCAACCCACAGAGACATTATATGAGGAAGGAAGTGTCCGACTTTACCGCAAATGTCGATGCGTCATCTTGCTAAAAGAAGGTCTCAGTTCGTATCTGTCTGTAGCTCTGGCTCGAGGTAAATGCTATACCTGTGGTAATGGCCTGATGGCAGACGAAAGGGCCATATACCTTAGCAGCACTCATAGCACATAAAATATTCACTGTCGGAATATCCTATTCATGTTTCAAGTACCCATTCTTCTATATTCTGTAGTCTCTATCTTCTATATTCTGTAGTTCTGACGACTGACTTAACTCTTCAAATGAATTGCAGCCTCTTCACTAAACATATCGAGGAATTCATTTGTTTTCCTTTTTGCTTTTCTGGCAGTCAAGTCATGGACATCAATTACGACAAAATGTTGTTTCCGTGCTGCTGCTTCCATAGATTGGGAAAGAGTTCAGGATTTTCTGTCACATTAGCAAAAGCATACGTGTGTATGTGTATGATTGTCAAACTGTAATCACGAACACATATAATACAGTACAAAAAGAAGTAAGAAAAGAGTGTTACCAGTTCTTAGCTCATACTAACCTAGAACTACATCCTCCCAGTGGTCCTTACACAGGGACTTGGAACGCCGAGCCCTTCTCCTGAAGAAACTACCACGACTTTCACTCTCCTGATCTTTCTTAGATGCATTTTGATGTTCTAAAGCTAACTCCCGTGCCCTGGAAATGCCAAAACAGGAACTTAAGTCTCACAGTTTCATTCCAATATTAGTATAAGTAATGACATACTTTTACTGTAACGTTGATTTTTATTTTCTTTCGAAAATAAATTTTAGAAATTCATGTTTAAAAATCAATTGCAACAAGGGGATTGCACTTTAGCAAATGAAAATAGAGTCCACATGCTAGAATAACTTGAGAATAGCTGCATTAGTGGCCAAAACTGTGGAAACCTTAAGGAACATTTGTATTTCTAAGGTTTGATGACTCATGATATCCGTTTTTGTTTAAATAATACCACAAAACTGTATATCATTAGAAAGATAATCTAATGCAAATTGTATTGCAACAATCTGTGTTGAATTATTATTCTGCCAAAAGTTATAACCAAATAACCAGAAAAAAAAACACAACTGCCTTATGCAACAAGAAGCGGATTTACTAAACCCAAAGCTGACCAATGAGACCGATTGGTCTCAGAACCAATCAAGTGTTATTACGACTCAGCATGGGACCAATAACTGTTAGTATGAGTCGGATCTCATTTCCAGGTCTCAGAGCTAATAATAAAATTCATAGTCAGTTGTGTGAGTGCCATCAAGTAGGCCACTGTTTTTTTTCACGGAACTTTCTATACCTTGACAATTTTGGACGATGTCAAACAGAGTGAAAAGAGTTGACTAGTCACCTACAAAGCGATTTACGAGAATTGATTGATAAGTAAGGACGATGTCAAACAGAGTGAAATGAGTTGACTAGTCACCTAGATAGCGATTTACGAGCATTCATTGATAAGTAAGGACGATGTCAAACAGAGTGAAAAGAGTTAACTAGTCACCTAGAAAGCGATGTATGAGAATTGATTGGTAAGTTAGGATGATGTCAAACAGAGTGAAAAGAGTTGACTAGTCACCTAGAAAGCGATGTACGAGAATTGATTGATAAGTAAGGACGATGTCAAACAGAGTGAAAAGAGTTGACTAGTCACCTAGAAAGCGATATACGGGAATTGATTAGTAAGTAAGGACGATGTCAAACAGAGTGAAAATGTTGACTGGTCACCTAGAAAGCGATGAACGAGAATTGATTGATAAGTAAGGACGATGTCAAACAGATTGAAAAGAGTTGACTAGTCACCTAGAAAGCGATTTACGAGAATTGATTGATAAGTAAGGACGATGTCAAACAGAGTGAAAAGAGTTGACTAGTCACCTACAAAGCGATGTACGAGAATTGATTGATAAGTAAGGACGATGTCAAATAGAGTGAAAAGAATTGATTAGTCACCTACAAAGCGATTTACGAGAATTGATTGATAAGTAAGGACGATGTCAAACAGAGTGAAAAGAGTTGACTAGTCACTTAGATAGCGAATTACGAGCATTCATTGATAAGTAAGGACGATGTCAAACAGAGTGAAAAGAGTTGACTAGTCACCTAGAAAGCGATTTACGAGAATTGATTGATAAGTAAGGACGATGTCAAACAGAGTGAAAAGAGTTGACTAGTCACCTAGAAAGCGATGTACGAGAATTGATTGATAAGTAAGGATGATGTCAAACAGAGTGAAAAGAGTTGACTAGTCACCTAGAAAGCGATTTACGAGAATTGATTGATAAGTAAGGACGATGTCAAACAGAATGAAAAGAGTTGACTAGTCACCTACAAAGCGATGTACGAGAATTGATTGATAAGTCAGGACGATGTCAAATAGAGTGAAAAGAATTGATTAGTCACATACAAAGCGATTTACGAGAATTGATTGATAAGTAAGGGCGATGTCAAACAGAGTGAAAAGAGTTGACTAGTCACTTAGATAGCGAATTACGAGCATTCATTGATAAGTAAGGACGATGTCAAACAGAGTGAAAAGAGTTGACTAGTCACCTAGGAAGCGATTTACGAGAATTGATTGATAAGTAAGGACGATGTCAAACAGAGTGAAAAGAGTTGACTAGTCACCTAGAAAGCGATGAACGAGAATTGATTGATAAGTAAGGATGATGTCAAACAGAGTGAAAAGAGTTGACTAGTCACCTAGAAAGCGATTTACGAGAATTGATTGATAAGTAAGGTCGATGTCAAACAGAGTGAAAAGAGTTGACTAGTCGCCTAGAAAGCGATGTACGAGAATCGATTGATAAGTAAGGAAAATGTCAAACAGAGTGAAAAGAGTTGACTAGTCACCTAGAAAGCGATTTACGAGAATTGATTGATAAGTAAGGACGATGTCAAACTGAGTGAAAAGAGTTGACTAGTCACCTAGAAAGCGATTTACCAGCATTCATTGATAAGTAAGGACGATGTCAAACAGGGTAAAAAGAGTTAACTAGTCACCTAGAAAGCGACGTATGAGAATTGATTGGTAAGTTAGGATGATGTCAAACAGAGTGAAAAGAGTTGCCTAGTCACCTAGAAAGCGATTTACGAGAATTGATTGATAAGTAAGGACGATGTCAAACAGAGTGAAAAGAGTTGACTAGTCACCTAGAAAGCGATTTACGAAAATACGATATCAAACAGAGTGAAAAGAGTTGACTAGTCACCTAGAAGGCGATTTACGAGAATACGATGTCAAACAGAGCGAAAAGAGTTGGCTTGTCACCTAGAAAGCGATTTACAAGAATACGATGTCAAACAGAGCGAAAAGAGTTGACTAGTCACCTAGAAAGCGATGTACGAGAATTGATTGATTAGTAAGGACGATGTCAAATAGAGTGAAAAGAGTTGACTAGTTACCTAGAAAGCGATTTACGAGAATTGACTGATAAGTAAGGACGATGTCAAACTGAGTGAAAAGAGTTAACTAGTCACCTAGAAAGCGATGTATGAGAATTGATTGATAAGTAAGGACGATGTCAAACAGAGTGAAAAGAGTTGACTAGTCACCTAGAAAGCGATTTACGAGAATTGATTGATAAGTAAGGACGATGTCAAACTGAGTGAAAAGAGTTGACTAGTCACCTAGAAAGCGATGTACGAGAATTGATTGGTAAGTAAGGACGATGTCAAACAGAGTGAAAAGAGTTGACTAGTGACCTAGAAAGCGATGTACGAGAATTGATTGGTAAGTAAGGTCGATGTCAAACAGAGTGAAAAGAGTTGACTAGTCACCTAGAAAGCGATGTACGAGAATTGATTGGTAAGTAAGGACGATGTCAAACAGAGTGAAAAGAGTTGACTAGTGACCTAGAAAGCGATGTACGAGAATTGATTGGTAAGTAAGGACGATGTCAAACAGGGTGAAAAGAGTTGACTAGTGACCTAGAAAGCGATGTACGAGAATTAATTGATAAGTAAGGACGATGTCAAACAGAGTGAAAAGAGTTGACTAGTGACCTAGAAAGCGATGTACGAGAATTGATGAGTAAGTAAGGACGATGTCAAACAGAGTGAAAAGAGTTTACTAGTCACATAGAAATCAATTTACAAGAATACGATGTCAAACAGAGCGAAAAGAGTTGACTAGTCACCTAGATAGCGATGTACGAGAATTGATTGATAAGTAAGGTCGATGTCAAACAGAGTGAAAAGAGTTGACTAGTCACCTAGAAAGCGATGTACGAGAATTGATTGGTAAGTAAGGACGATGTCAAACAGAGTGAAAAGAGTTGACTAGTCACCTAGAAAGCGATTTACGAGAATTGATTGATAAGTAAGGACGATGTCAAACTGAGTGAAAAGAGTTGACTAGTCACCTAGAAAGCGATTTACCAGCATTCATTGATAAGTAAGGACGATGTCAAACAGGGTAAAAAGAGTTAACTAGTCACCTAGAAAGCGACGTATGAGAATTGATTGGTAAGTTAGGATGATGTCAAACAGAGTGAAAAGAGTTGCCTAGTCACCTAGAAAGCGATTTACGAGAATTGATTGATAAGTAAGGACGATGTCAAACAGAGTGAAAAGAGTTGACTAGTCACCTAGAAAGCGATTTACGAAAATACGATGTCAAACAGAGTGAAAAGAGTTGACTAGTCACCTAGAAGGCGATTTACGAGAATACGATGTCAAACAGAGCGAAAAGAGTTGGCTTGTCACCTAGAAAGCGATTTACAAGAATATGATGTCAAACAGAGCGAAAAGAGTTGACTAGTCACCTAGAAAGCGATGTACGAGAATTGATTGATTAGTAAGGACGATGTCAAATAGAGTGAAAAGAGTTGACTAGTTACCTAGAAAGCGATTTACGAGAATTGACTGATAAGTAAGGACGATGTCAAACTGAGTGAAAAGAGTTAACTAGTCACCTAGAAAGCGATGTATGAGAATTGATTGATAAGTAAGGACGATGTCAAACAGAGTGAAAAGAGTTGACTAGTCACCTAGAAAGCGATTTACGAGAATTGATTGATAAGTAAGGACGATGTCAAACTGAGTGAAAAGAGTTGACTAGTCACCTAGAAAGCGATGTACGAGAATTGATTGGTAAGTAAGGACGATGTCAAACAGAGTGAAAAGAGTTGACTAGTGACCTAGAAAGCGATGTACGAGAATTGATTGGTAAGTAAGGTCGATGTCAAACAGAGTGAAAAGAGTTGACTAGTCACCTAGAAAGCGATGTACGAGAATTGATTGGTAAGTAAGGACGATGTCAAACAGAGTGAAAAGAGTTGACTAGTGACCTAGAAAGCGATGTACGAGAATTGATTGGTAAGTAAGGACGATGTCAAACAGGGTGAAAAGAGTTGACTAGTGACCTAGAAAGCGATGTTCGAGAATTAATTGATAAGTAAGGACGATGTCAAACAGAGTGAAAAGAGTTGACTAGTGACCTAGAAAGCGATGTACGAGAATTGATGAGTAAGTAAGGACGATGTCAAACAGAGTGAAAAGAGTTTACTAGTCACATAGAAATCAATTTACAAGAATACGATGTCAAACAGAGCGAAAAGAGTTGACTAGTCACCTAGATAGCGATGTACGAGAATTGATTGATAAGTAAGGTCGATGTCAAACAGAGTGAAAAGAGTTGACTAGTCACCTAGAAAGCGATGTACGAGAATTGATTGGTAAGTAAGGACGATGTCAAACAGAGTGAAAAGAGTTGACTAGTGACCTAGAAAGCGATGTACGAGAATTGATTGGTAAGTAAGGTCGATGTCAAACAGGGTGAAAAGAGTTTACTAGTCACCTAGAAAGCGATGTACGAGAATTGATTGATAAGTAAGGACGATGTCAAACAGAGTGAAAAGAGTTGACTAGCGACCTAGAAAGCGATGTACGAGAATTGATTAGTAAGGACGATGTCAAACAGAGTGAAAAGAGTTTACTAGTCACCTAGAAAGCGATGTACGAGAATTGATTGATAAGTAAGGACGATGTCAAACAGAGTTAAAAGAGTTGACTAGTCACCTAGAAAGCGATTTACGAAAATTGATTGATAAGTAAGGTCTCCTACCGCGTGGTGTCGCTAGTAGTTGGGTAAGAAAAACGTTTGCGCATGCGTTCGGTAGATGATACTGTGTAGTGGTCACTATTTGACGCACTTAAGTAATAGCGTTCGTTAGTCATGATTGCTACCTTCGATTTACGTATAAAGCAGCGATCTAATAGTTTTTGGCACTAGAAGGTTGCGCGCCAATCAAAATTCACAGACGTATGAAAGCAATTCATGGTGCGCAAAAGCAAGTACGAAAGCATTTTATTGCATCACGACAACGCAAGGCCACATTGCAGTTGGCAAACGATGGAAACAGTGACACGCCTGAAATTCACACTTATTCCATACCCACCTTACAGCCTAGATTTGGCACCGTCCGACATCTGGTTGTTCTCAAAATCGAAAGAGATGTTGAAAGCTCAACATTTTTCATCCGATGCCGAAGTTGCTGGGAGCAAATGGATAAAAAAAACCCCACAAACTTTCTTCATTGACGGAATGAAAAAGTGGATTGGAAAAATGTGTAGCAGTAAATGGTGACTATGTTGAAAAATAAGGTTCTAATGTTTAAGAGAAATAAATTTCCCTCATTTTGATACTATTTACATTACTTTAATTTGTCGGAAACTTATTTTATATTATTGGAGACCTTACTTATCAACCAACTCTCGTAAAATACTAACTTTGCGTGAAGAAGGCTACACTTATGCAGAAATCTTAAGAAATGTAGGCGAAAATCTATCCAAAGGAGGTATTTCTAAACTGTGGAAGAGGTATCAGCAGACTCGGTCAATTCAAAACCAAACGGGTAAAAGCAGGAAAAGGTGTGCAATAGAATGTGGTAATGGAAGAACTAAAATACTGTTTAAGTGACAGAAGAAAATCATCTGAGTCATCTAAAAATGATTTGTGTCAATGTGGTTTGATAATGAGTACTACGACTGTTAGACATAGACTGAAAGACTTTGGTTTAAATTCTAAAATTCTAAGGAAAAAACCATTTCTATCTCCCAAACAAAGAAGGAAGAGATTAGACTGGGCTAGAAACCATGCTAATTGGTCTGAGAAACAATGAGACCATAATATCCATATTTGGTAGTGATGGAAAAAGTATGTACGAAGAAGATATCTTTCTAATGATATATAGTTTTTATAATATTATTTGCTGCCTGAATGATTGCATTACAGCTACCATGAAGCATTCAGTTAGTGTCATGATCTGGGGTTCTATGACAGCAAAAGGTATGGGCACAATTTGTTTGATTAACGGCACTTTAAATGGTAAAAATACATCATTGATATACTTGAGCTGAAGCTTTCGGCACGTGATCTTTTCCAGGATAATGAAGCCTATAATTTCAACAGGATTCAGCTTCACGTCATGTTGCTGCTGTATGCCAAAAGTGATTTCAGGAAAATCATATTACACTATCCAATATAAAACCTGTGGAGCCGATTAAAGAAACTTTTTAGTCAGAAGCAACCATGGAATAAAACACAATTGATAAAAGCAATCATATAATCTTGGTTTAACATTATAACACCTGATGAACTAAAACACTTGGTTCACACCATGCGACGCCGTTGTAAGGCTATAATTGCTGCAAAAGATTTCCTGTTTAAGTGCTAACAGAAATGGTGAGAAGTTATGAAATACGCTTTATCATGGTTTTCTGTGTATAACTTGCTTTAAAATGCAATTTTTAAAATAAAGTGTGCTGCATTACATTCCACACTAAATTATCTTTCTAATGATATATAGTTTCTACAATATTATTCTAAAAAAAAACGGATGTCATGAGACATCAAGCCTCAGAAACGCAAATTTTCCAAAAGGTTTCCACAATTCTGGCCACTAGTGTAATTACTATTGTTACATTCCACCTTACAGTTTTCTTCCACACCGGCAAATGACGTTCTCGGCAATGTATTTCGCCCGAATCCCAGTTTCGGGAAATGGAATGGATGTTATGCGTTCTAATGTAGACCGAAAACGTGAAATATCCCACGCATTTAAGTCTGGGATGTATAATGGAAATTCTTAGTTTCCGCGAAGACTGGAATTTCACGAAGGAAAACATTGTAATACCTATTTAGGTGCTGGCGCAACTGCACCCAAAGATTTTCCTAAACGGAACTCCTTTAGGAAAATCTTTGATAGAATGAACTAGATAGAACGAACTTTGTCCTACAAAATCTCGAGTTTCGTTCGGAAAGATTTTAGTTCGCGAGAAAGTTCAAACTTCACATGGAGAATAACATTTCGATGCCTGCCTTGAGGTGAAGTTACAACTTTGGACAGAGATTAGAGTAAGATATCTGGAAGTTTAAAGTGCTTTCGTAGAATAAAGTTTTCTCAACCAGTGGATGTTGCAATTTCTTTCAGAAGACTTTTAGGGCTAAAAAAATTAAACTTCAGGGAGTACCGTATTTCGACAGCCATGCCCTTTTGAAGGTGACTTTCTTCAGAGGTTACTTAGCTATCTGTAACTTAATCACGTCCATTTATAGAATTACGTTTGCTCTGTAAAAGCATACGGTAGCAACAAGGAATTGTTGAGATTTAAGGTAAAAACATTCGCCTTGTTATAGTGTGACACAAAAAATAAATTACAGATTTAATAATTCAGTTTGATAAAGAGCACTACACAACTGATTCAAGAAATCGTGTTCATTAGAATACATAAAACACACACCGTTTTTACACGATTAAAAAACTTGATAAATTCCTAAAACCTACACAAGTTAAAATTTAGTTGAATACTAAAAGGCATAAAAATACATGCGAAAATATTTCGTTGACTGTTCCATCCTGCTAAGCACAAAGTGATAATGGGTTAAAATCACATGCCACGTAGCTGTTGAACGTAAAGGATAAAATGATTTTCGTGTAGTAAAGTAGAATACATAAAACACACACCGTCTTTACAAGATTTAAAAACTTGATGAATTCCTAAAACCTACACAATTTAAATTTAGTTTTGTGTAGGTTTTAGGAATTCATCAAGTTTTTAAATCGTGTAAAGACGGTGTGTGTTTTATGTATTCTACTTTACTACACGAAAATAATTTTATCCTTCGTGTTAATTAATTCACATTAACAAAAACAGAACATTCTTTCAAAAAATAACATTAACGAAGTGCCGAAAACCTTTAAAACTATACGCTGCGCATGAGAGAAAGGCACATTTAATTCTGAAGTTGCTGAAGGATCTTTTTTGAAAATTTTTAGAATTACTAAAGACACACAACTGTGGAAGAAACGTAGGGAAACCTTCATCCAGCAGTGGATTATTAACTGTTGAGAATGATGATGATGATGATTTCACATAAAAACAATGTTGAATGGACAACACAAAATTTCCACGAAATGAAAGTAGCGAATCTTTACTAATTTCAATGTGCTGAATTCGAAAATGACAATAAAATCTGTCGATTGGCCTTTGTTTAGGAGAGACTCAGTCAGCAACATATTGCGCCATATTGCATCAGCCCCATCACTATCTGATGTAATGCAGTTGAGTCATGACATCGCTGACGTGAGATGATGCAATCATTAACATAAACTGAAGTCTCGTAGGGTGAGCAAGTGTTTGCGTGACTTCCTGGCCTACACTCCCATTTATTCCTGCGCCACATATACAAGTGATCGCTGCGGTGTAAATCCAGCAGCAGTGATGCCTCGGAGCAACGGTGATAATTCCAAATAGCTTTTGTTACATTTGCGGGGAAGTGATGTTTGCAAGCCAGAAAAAGGCCATCACTCCGACAGTGAAAAAGGTGTATCAGCTTCATTTCGGATGCACGATCGGGGACCAGGTCAAGGCATGGGGCCCCACACATATGCTGCGGGACGTGTGCTAGAAATCTTCCGAAGTGGCTGAAAGGCGATAAAGTGTCGATGCTGTTCCTATGATTTGGAGGAAGCCAAGCAATCATGCAAATGACTGCTACTTCTTCATGGTACCACCTGTTTCTGGAGGCATCACGAGGAATAAGAAGTGGAAAGTAGCGTACCCGAATATACCATCTGCTATCCAACCTATTCGGCACGGCGAATCCCGAACCTCCGAAAGAATTTCCCATCGATTCAGAGGACGGAGGCGAACTGATGTCGGGTTCTCCTGAACCTTCTGCGTCTAAGATGATCCATATGTCGGCCACAGTGCAACATTTGCGCCACACATTTTCACACAAGAATTGAACGACCTTGTTCGCGATCGGGAGCTGTCCAAGGCCAAAGCGGAGTTACTGGGAACAAGACTTCTACAATGGAATCTACTCAAGGTAAATGCGAGAGTGACTTCGTTTCGTTCTCGTCATCAATCATTTGCGCTTTACTTCCGAAACGAAGATGACCTTGTGTTCTGCTACGACGCAGACGGCCTGATGAATGCCCTTCGAATCAAACATGACCCGCACGAATGGCGACCGTTCATAGACTCGTTGAGATTGAGTCTCAAGGCGGTGTTGCTGCATAAAGAAAACCAGCTTCCACCTGTTCTAGTCGGACACGCTGTCTACGTGAAACCTACGAATACCTAAAACAGCTGTTGCACTGTCTTTAATACAGAAAGTACGGCTGGTATCTCTGTGGAAATTTGAAGGTAGTATCTGTGCTGATAGATCTGAAGCTCTTTACATAGTGCAAATTCCTTGCTCGGCTGTCCAATTCACACAAAAAACAGCAGTATACGAAGTACTGCTGTTTTTTGTGTGAATTGGACAGTCGAGCAAGGAATTTGCACTATGTAAAGAGAGACTGGCATGCGATGAAAACTCTGAAGGTCGGAGAGAAGAATGTGCAGCATCCAGCACTAGCAGAAACGCAAAAAATTCTGCTACCGCCCCTACACATCAAACTCAGTTTGCTAAAAATAACTTCGTAAAAGCCATAGACCGGGCTGGATCAGCCTTAAGGTACCTGGCTGAGAAATTCCATTGACTCAGTGAAGCGAAAATTAAAGAGGGAGTTTTTGTGGGTCCTCAGATCCAAGAGCTCTTCATTGACGATATGTTCGACAACGTGCTACTGGGTGATGAGAAAAAAGTTTGGGACGCATTTCGTCTGGTGTCAGCTAACTTCCTCGGAAATGTCGGGGCAGAAAACTACAAGGAACTGGTTGAGGACATGTCTCTGGATCACAAACTCTAGCTGCAGTATATCCTTAACACCTGCTCCATTCCCGCGCTTGGATTTCTTCCCCTACAACTGTGGCGTGGTTAGTGATCAGCACGGTGAACGTATGCATCAGGAAATTGCAGCAATGGAGAAATGGCACCAGGGAAAGAGGTCAAATTCTACAACAATGGAGAAATTATACCAGGGAAAGAGGTCCACTTCTACAACAATGGAGAAATGATACCAGGGAAAGAAGTCCACTCCTACAACAATGGAGAAATGATATCAAGGAAAGGGGTCCACTTCTACAACAATGGAGAAATGATACCAGGGAAAGAGATCCACTTCTACAACAATAGAGAAATGATACGTGGGAAAGAGGTCCGATACTACAACAATGGAGAAATGATACTAGGGAAAGAGGTCCACTTCTACAACAATGGAGAAAGATGCCAGGGGAAAGAGGTCCACTTCTACAACAATGGAGGAATGATATCAGGGAAAGAGGTCCACTTCTATTTTGGCTGACTACTGTTGGACGCTCGCTAGAGGTGATCCTGAGCAGCTATACAAGTGACAGGCAAAGCGACATCGGATGCAGAAGCGAACATTTACCGGTACATGTGGTAAGAATGTATAAGAAACTGTGGCGTATCTCTCACAAACCGTATCCAATTTTGCATTTTCATTGTGATATTCGTTTCAGCACCTCGAAATCTATAAGAAATGGTTAATTTAATCTTGGGGGAAACACTTTGATAAATATTTGTTGTCCAGTGTTATAAAGGAAACCAGAGACCAAGAACTCTTTGGAGGACATGGACTGGAGAGTTAATGCTGTCCTTTTGCAAGGAGGTACAAGGAAACCCTTAGTCTTTTGGTGGAAATCTTGGAGCATAAAGTCTTAAGACCCAAGTTTCTGAGGCCCTGCTGATAATAAGAACAATTTATCTCACGCCTTACGACAATGAAGTATCTATAACCAACAATAATACACTGGTGTCCAAAATTAAAGTACGGAAGACATTCGTAGGGATAAAAAGGAAAAGACATAACAGCAGGTGGAGTCGTTTGGCATAAAAAACCGCAATCATAAGGGTATTAAACATTTTATAATAACACAAAAATAAGAACACATTTTACGTATACAGTCTCATCCGCAAATGCTACTATGGTGAGATGTGAGAATGTAATCTAAAACCGTCTTAATAAGGAATGTGTTGGCGTGGTTTTCGTTAAGTATTGAAGTGGACGCCGATTTATCAGAAGAATCGCTGTTCGTAGGCTTCTTGAGCAGGGAAGCAAATAAATAAGTAGTTAAACTAAATGTAAGGACAGATGATTTGACTCGCACGAGTCTTTATTCTTCAAAATGAGGAGGGGGGATATCAGTTAGTCAAGATAAATAGTATGAACTTTTAGCGGGAGATAGATATTTCGGATGACTTTCTCCACGTATTTCCAGCCAAAATTTCTTCTTCATCCCTGTGCAAAATCGTTCTTAGCCCCCTCGAATCCCAAGTCAGACTGCCTTTTCCTTTTGCTCTCTGTCCCTGAAGGAAGATGCTCCTAACGTAAGGAGTTGACTTTTGATAATTGCTGAGCTGGAATTGTCCCTGGTGGGCACTCTCTAGCAAGAGTGAGTGTGCCCACAAGGGACAATTAGAGCTTGGTAATTATCAAATGTCTCCGACGATAGGGAATATAAAGTAGGGTGTGTGTGTGTCCTTTCGTTCGTGGGTGGTCCCACGGTCCGTGAAAGATGAAAGACTGGCTTTTCTACAGGGATTTCTTGAGCACCTTTTCAACTGAAGACGAATTTCTAGCTGCTGTTCGCACACTGAATAACCAAAGTCACTATTTAATTGTATTTTTAATATTTCCATAAAACAAATGTGATGACCTCGTACGAACAGACAACTCTCACAACGCCGATATATACTCCTCATCAGGTTGTTGAACTCCAGAGCCAAAAAAGTTCCGTTCCTCGATGACAGCGGTGCGTAGATCGGGAACGGTTCTGGAAGGGGGCTGACGAGCTGATCCGTGTCATCCCATGTATGCTCTATAATGTTCAGGTCCGGAGACCTGGCTGGCCATTTTAGACGTTGAATATCCTTTCCCTGCGGGATATCATTGACGAGCTGGGCCGTGTACGTGCGAGCGTTATCATCCATTAAAAGGAACTCAGGGTGAACAGCTCCCCGAAAAAGTCTAACATAGGGCTCTAGAATTTCCTCCCCATTACTCCCAGCATTCACATGGCCTCTTGTGAACACGTGGATTGGTGTCCGGCCGTTCAACATAATGCCACCTCACTCGAGTCGACCACCGCCTCTGAAGGAGTTTCGTTCGCGGATGTTTGCATGGTCATTACGGGTTCCCTGTTTCCTCTACATGAGATGGCGACGAAAATCCGTTTGTAGGCTGAACATCGACTCGTTCGTAAAAAGGACACCGGCAGACTAGTCTGGGCTCCAGGAATGATGTTGCCTGCAGCAGTTCAATTGAACTGTCCTGTGAATGCAGTTACCTGGACACAAACCATAGGTATCCTGGCATAAAGAAAACTCTCAATTGCATTAAACCTTTGATGCGAGGATGGATCGAACAGTAACGCACACAATTTTTGCTTTGGACAACAGTTTAATAGAAAGGCAAAACAGAATATATGCCCAGTAAAACTATTAGGTGTACAAATAAGTTTTAAAGTTTTTTTTCGTGTGACGTATATGGGTAATTTACATATCCAACATTCTCCCGCGTTGCTGTCTTGTGACCTTAACTGGTTCTGAGTATAAAATGTGACACAGAAGTTTGCCCAACAGTCAAACGCACTTGCGTATCGGTAGGTGAATGATGGTAAGCGATACTGCATTTATTCGACACTGCATTCGTTACGAATTTCATCAAGGAAAAGGTGCTGCAAAAGTACGTTCTGGGAGAAATATTGTATCGAAAAGCACTTGTGAGTTTTGGTTTAGACTTTTTAAAGCAGGTGATTTTGATGTTAGCGATCACGTACATAGAGGCGCCTAGCAGAAGGTTGCACATGAGGAACTGCAAGCATTGCTGGATGAAGATTCGTCTCATAAGCAAAGAGAACTATCTGAACAACAGGGGGTAACTCAACAAAACATTTCCAATCCTTTACACGCAATGGGCGACATTTAGAAGGAAGAAAAATGGGTGTCACATGACCTGAGCCAGAGGAACAAGCATGAGCAAGTCATGAAGTGCTTGAATCTGTTGAATGAACAACATAAAGTCTATCCTGTGGAAAATCGTTACTGGTGATGAAAAGTGGATATGATACGATAATTCCAAAAACAAAAAAGACTGGGTAGACCCCAGTGAAGCAACGACTTCGACACCGAGACGCAATATTCACTCCAAGAAAGTTCTGCTGTGCATCTGGTGGGATATGAAGGGTGTGCTCTATTATGAACTATTGGAACAGGGCGGAAATGTTACTGCTGATCACTACAAGCAGCAATTCCTGCGATTGAAACCAGGAAATCTGTTGGAAACGTCCATTCACAGGCAAAGGATTGCGTGGCGTGAAATTACTGCATGACAAGGCTAGGCCGCATGTCGCGAAATCGGTCAAGGAAACGTTATTGACGCTTGGCTGGGAAGTTTTGGAGCACCCGGCGTATAGTCCCGATATAGCCCCTTCAGAATGCTATTTGTTCTGATCGATGCAACATGGTTTGTCTGCAGTACGGTTCCAGACATGTGACGAAGTGCAAAAATGGGTCGACGACTTCATCGCGTCACACGACGAAGTATTGGAAGGTGATAAATAATGACGGTGACGAAGTGCAAAAATGGTATGTGACGAAGTGGAAACATGGGTTGACGACGCGTCACACGACGAAGTGTTCTTCATGGCAGGAATCCGTCAGCTGCCTGACCGATGGCTGAAGGTGATAGATAATGACGGCGCATATTTTGATTAATAAAGGAATTGTGGTTTTCTCTCAAATTACATGTTGCGCTGCTTTAAAACTTATTTGTACACCTAGTACATTTCTTAGCAATTTTTCAGCATAAGAACCGAGACGCTCGATGCATTTATCCCAGCGTGGTACCAGTTTCAGCACACCTTGTTCATAAAAGTCTGTTTTCTGGGTGTATAGCCACCTGCAGACAACCGATTTGACTTCGTCAGCCGAATCAAAGCGTTGGCCGCAGAGGAATTTTTCAAGGAACCAAACAGATAAAAGTCCAAAGGAGCCAGGTCCGGACTATATGGTGGGTGCTGGAGCACCTCCCCAGCCAAATTGCGCATTTTTTCACGAACGTGTTGTGCAACACGTGGGCGAACGTTGTCATGGTGCAGTCTGACACTTGCAGCGTCTCTGTCGTGTCTTCTGTCACGAAGGGCACGACGTAACTTTGTCAGTCTGTTTATGCGTAGGTTTTGGCGTTCACAGTGGTACCCGTTGGATGAAACTCCACCAAAAAAAAAAAAAAAACGCCATGCATGTCCCAGAACATAGTCACGAATCTTTTTGTGCAGATTGGGTTATTCTGAATTTTTTCGATGGCGGGGAGTCGGAATGTTTCCACACCATACTGGCCTTCTTTGTTTCGGGAATGCAGTGGTATGCCCAGGGATCATCGCCCGTTACTACATCTGCCAGAAATTCATGTTCTTCTTCTGCGTAATGCATCACGTGGTCTAAGGATGACATCATTCTCTGTCCCTTCTCGTCGTCTGTCACTTTCTTGGGCACCCATCGCGCACCACCCTCGCGAAATTGCAATTTGTCATGCACAGTATCATACCCTATACCCCACGAAATGTTGAACTTCGGTGCCAATGTGCGCAGATGGATACGCCGGTCACTCAGAATTGGCTGTTAAATGCCTGTCGCAGTGGCAGGTGATGGCGCGGTTACAGGTCAACCGGAACGTGGCGAATCGATAAGGTTGCCACGGCTCTCTGCAGAGAAACTACACCATCTGGAGAATCCAAGCAATCACCAACATACACTTCGACCAATTCTTTGTGAATTTCAGACGGAGTTTTCTATTTAGCCCACAAAAATCGGACTACACCGCGTTGCTCTTCATTCGTAGACGATGCTAACAAACACAACATCTTTGTGCCGTTGTTCATACTTTCTTTAACCACGGCTACCGACACCTGGTCCAGCAAAACCGTTCTGTGGCGTGATATTCAAACTCGTTGTCTGCCAAAGTGCAACCTGCTACTTACAAACTGCAAAGTGAAAACGATTGCTGTGCGTTACTGTACGATCCTTTCTAGTTTATCGTTTGCCTCGATTTCGTATCCCCAGAGGCAGAGGAGAGCTCCGAAGACAATAGCCGGGCTGTATAAAAACCTATGACGCAGTGTGGTTAAAACGACATAACGATCCTCACGAGGTGTTGGACGACTTGGACGACCTTGACCAGGCCGTCGTGACATCCCACCGGTGCTGTTGAATTGCTGTCATAATCGTGAAATCACTCTGGTGTGAATATTCATGTCCCTTGCGACCTGAGTCTGAGACTAGTTTGCTTCAAGTCGTCCTATCGCTCGCCACCGTGCAGGGTCGGATACCCGCGTATGAAACAGAAGAAAAGCATTTGCAGTCACAGGAACGCTTCTTACATGTGCTGTTAACGAGATGTGCAACTACCGTTACCCGTTGGCTTTAAATATGTAACTCAATTTACACACTGGATAACATTTTTTGCTCCTGGACATGCAAATTTCATTGCAAGTATTTGTTTCTCTTGTCCATTTGCATATGTCCAATGAACATCCTGACATCTTATTGCCATCGTATTAGCATTGTTGTACGCCATCGTATTAGCAGCAATACAACCGGCGTGTTTCAGTTTGTAATCGCAGCCTCGAGTTTGTCTCGTAGGCGACTGTTGTGAGTTCTAGTCCCGTTGCCGACCTTTAAATTCGTGGCTTTTAGGGGTTTTTCCACTAATGCATCTCCAGGTCATGTAGGTTCGAGACTTTTACAGCGACTACCCCTGAGATTTGTAACCTTTCACCCAGCGGTCGACTAGCCATCTAATATAGTGGATCTCCGGTTTAGAGACCTCATATACGGATGCCAGCGCTCTACATTGTAAAAACCTAAGTGGTGCGAATTCACGGAAAATTGCTGAAAATAACGTGCAGCAAAATTCCCGCTAAGTGTCCGTCTTTTAACGGAATTTCCGTTTTCAAAAGTTCCAGTTTTTCCTAACTTCCGTGTTTGCACAGATTTTCCGTAGTTAGTAAGTTTATTTCGAAAAGTCCGCTTTAAGATTTTCCGTATTTATACAGGAATTTCGCAAAATCGAATACGCTCAATTTTTCAGTCCTTACGCCGGTGATTGGGCTTGAACTGAGGTCGTTTGGGTTACAAACCGCGCGCTTTAACCACTGAGCCAGAATGTCTTCGGAGTCGCACTCACGTTCAAGGTAAAACTTAATTGCGCGATGATGAACTTTTTTCGCATTAATGTGATTGATTTAGTCATGGTTTATTATTTTTTTTAATACGTTTGTATCAATTAAACTTTTTCTGTAGGACTTATCTCAAATTAAGTATCTTTTTTCATCGTAATTTTTCAAAGCAACAGAAAGCTTCGGAACTTAAGATTTTTTTTTAATGGGCAAAAACTTTCGATTATCTCTAAGAAAAGGTGAAATGTGCTGTTTTATAGCATTATTACACAAAACTTCTAAATATAAGATTTACTTTTGATAGATACAATAGCTTTTGTCTTAAGGACTCCACAGACTGGTGGTACATAGACATTGTACAAATCACCTGTACAATAATTTAAGTACCCGGTTTCTTATGGTAACACAACATACAGGGTGTCCATAAAGTCACTCCCACATTACTAAAATTAATATAAAAAATCCATGTAAGTTACAATGGTTGGCAACATAATATAGCATCACTCAAAGTTTTTTTCTGTTCTTTAGGTGAGCGCTACTGCTGAATAAGAAGAGCATTTAATCGATAATGGCTTTCATGCAAGAAAAAGCGGCGTGCGTGTTGTGGTTCCACGAGACCAAATCGGCAGTTACTTCCCAGGGTCATTTCAGAAAAGAGTACAGACGATCACCACCGGACCAAAAAAGAATAAAAGGTTGGTATGAAAAGTTTAAAGCGACGGGTAGTGTCGGCGATCTCCTCCGAGCGGGGGTTCCACCGGTTACACAAGAAACAGCTGCAGCTGTTCAGGGGATATTTATTCGAATCCCCAGAAAATCCATTCGTCGTGCTTCACTGGAAACTGGAATTCCCCGTGCCATGGTTCACAAAATTTTACACAAACGTCTTCTTCTGTATGCTTATAAGGTACACATCGTTCAAGCTCTTCAGCCTGATGACCGGCTTCGCCGTGCTGCATTTGCGACGGAGATGTTGCAGCGCATAGCTCATGATAGTTATTATCTGCACCGTGTCTGTTTCTCAGATGAAGCTTCATTCCACATCTCTGGTACAGTAAATAGACAGAATGTGGTAGTCTGGGGATCAGAAAATCCCCATTATAACAGAGGGCTAGCCCGAAAGTGAACGTATGGTGCGGCCTGATGCATGACAGAATCATCAGACACTTCTTTTTTACAGAGCCCACGGTAACATGTAATGTGTGCCTGAACATGCTGGAGCTTTTTGTAGCACCTTAGTTGCATGCACTCCAAACTTCGGTTATTTTCCAACAAGACGGTGCCCCACCACATTGGTTCATAATGGTTCGTCAGTTCCTGAATGCCACATTTCCGGACAGATGGATTCGCCACGACGGTCCCATGACATGGCCACCTCGATCGTCCGACATAACTCCTCTAGACCTTTTCCTGTGGGGTTATGTGAAAGAGCAAGTTTACTCTAGCAGTGTTTCGGATGTCGAGAGGTTGAAGAGCAGAATAACGGACGTCTGTCTGTGCTGAGATGCTAAATAAAATATGACGTGAAATCGAATATCGCTTAGATGCCCTCTGGGCCAGAAACGGCGCCCATGTGTAGGTGTACTGATACTGGTAAAAAAATCCCTTTACTTGGGCACCTTCACTGTCGTGCAATCCCGTTCTAGTACCTCTAATACATATTTTTATATGCATTTTTGTAATATGGGAAAAATATTATGGACACCTTGTATAATAGCTGGTACACAAAATGGGGAAGAGGAGAAAAAATATACGGTGGAACAATAACCAAAATTCATGCCATATACTCTCCACAATATCTGATCTCACTACATAACTTCAAAATCAGATTCTTCGACAGGCTATTGAAATTCAACAATTAATCAAAACTCAAGTATTTTTCGCGAATCGCTCCTATTACCGGAAAGTTTTAGTCGTACAGATGCGAAAAGAATGGAGTTTTTCTGTTAACATAAGAAAGGACTTGCGGGAAGGTTTCTGAAAATTCTGAATTTTCCGTTAACACATCTTGAAAACGGTAATTTACCCTCAATATGAGAAAGGTACTGCGGGAAGGTTTCTGAAAATTCAGAATTTTCCGTTAACACATCTTGAAAACGGTAATTTACCCTCAATATGAGAAAGGTACTGCGGGAAGGTTTCTGAAAATTCAGAATTTTCCGTTAACACATCTTGAAAACGGTAATTTACCCTCAATATGAGAAAGGTACTGCGGCAAGATTTCTGAAAATTCAGAATTTTCCGTTAACACATCTTGAAAACGGTAATTTACTGTCAAGAAAAGAAATATTGCGGGAAGGTTTCTGAAAATTCAGAATTTTCCCGTGGTACGAAAAATCCGCGAAATTCAGGTTTCTTTCCGTCATTTGACGGAAAAGGTTGTATCAGAAATATGCTTCGTTAATTCAGGAATGAAATGACGGAAAGAGGTTCGTGAATTTCATAATGTTTTTTACAGTGTACATGGGATGTTTTGCCACGGAGAGTAAGAATAGTAACACAATCAAAATAATTATGACAATGAAGCTCTTGCAATTTTATATTAATGAATAGAATCATTTTAACGTGTACTGAACACATTACTTGTTTGCATTGGGAATAATTCCTCTTTGTATTTCTTGTCCGTTCCTTCCCAGGCGAAAGACTAGCCATGATCCTGTGTTCCCGTTGTACAAGGTGTCAACGACATGAAAGACTTCTCCTTTTCTGAAACTAAGCTCTCCCTTACCAGTACTCTCATGGCCGAAATGAGTTCTGAAAGTATAAAAAGAAACAGTCTGCATCGCCAAAATAACAAGAAAGACAATTCAAGAAATTCTTTAACAATAAAGTAATACATGGCCAGATATTGAATGTGCTAAGAAATTCATCACGCTACTATTTTAGCTCGTATTAATACACACTTCAATACGGAGGAGATATTTTTTATGGCACACATAAATTCTAAATAAAAAAGGCAGGCGTTGCTGCGTCTTCGAGCCATTGGATAGGCAAAGTTGGAACAATATTAATCAATTTGTTTCAAATAATTTGGGAAGTAGACCATGTCTTGAATTTCTTTTAAATTATGCTCATAATTGCAAAATAATTTAAAAAGTACTTGGAGCATATTTATTAATATCAGCACAGCAGCATTTTTTTTAATTGGAGGTTTAACGACCACCGTGAGCAACTCAATGGGCTATAAAGCAGTCACCCGTCGATAATTTAGGGTCACTGGTTCCAGGAAAGGGAGAGAACCAGTGCCGTAAGACAAACACAACATCCATGCCTCGCCGGGATTCGTACCCGAACCCTTTTCGGGCGAATGATCAGAAGCCACATCGCTTAGGCCACTGCGCTACCTTGGCGGCGAAACAACAGCATTGGAAATTGTTTTTTAGTACACTTGGTCTAATGTCGCATTAGATTTCATATGCCTTCAAGCACAGCCCATTTAAGAGGAGGAGGGGAGTGGGCTGCAGCCCCGGCATTTTCAAGGGGCCCCAGAATTATGCAGGATGCTTGAAGAAATGACAGAGTTCTACAGTTTTTTTTTTTCAGATAGCACAGCAAAAACAATAGGAAACTGCCTTGTAAAACAATTTATATTTCTTTTCCCTCTTTCAGGAGAAGTCCGCAAATAGTACAGTCGCCCCAGTCCATCCTCAAATCTTTTTTTTTTTTTTTATTGTACACATCTGTAATTGGGGGAAATTTTCATACATTAAGAATTCGTTTGAATCATGATATTTGGATCATTGCATTTTTACATTTATTACTACCACTGATTCGTCCGTGAATCATGGGATACACATTTCAATACGGAGGGGATATTTTTTTATGGCTTCCTCATCATATTTTGGGAATGCTTTCTACTGGGTGTTTTTATTCATCCACCCATAGTGAAATCCTAGATGTGCCATTAATACTGGGGCCCCAAAATACTGACCAGTCCCTGGGACCCCCCTGTTTCCTTAAATATGATCAGCCTTCAAGATAGAAGGTTTTCGCCAAGCGGAGCACCACACATTTAAACTCACGCTCTCTCACAAAGCTATGAGTCCTCCATGATGCCCTTTTGAAGGTGTTTAAACATACGATAATCCGAGAGATCATTATCAAGAGTATATACTGCTTCAGAAATGCAGTGCTATGCAGCAACACAACATTTCGTGACAGTGGTATGCCCTGCCTTTATTTCGAATAGCATTCCTCAAAATGACAAGCGAAAACGCAATGTAAAGTGCACTCTGCAAATCCCTCTTTTAATGATCAAGGCTTCATAGAAACGAATTCCAGTAAACTGCCAGTGTAGGGCGCTGGGGTGGTCTTAATTAAATACGATAAATATGAGTATTACACTCCCAACACCCCCGCTTAAGTTCTTTTCTTGTGCAGCGAGGAATTCAGTTACCTAATCTTCGGTACTAATCTGATAACCAGGTAGTTCGTAAAAGGTTCAACAGTTTCACCAGATGTTTCGCAAAATCAACGTTATTATTAGATCAGAAAACATGACTTTCCGGATGATCGTCCGATTCCGGCAGCAAATGTCCCGGGCTTATCTTTTTAACAGCCTCACTTCACCTATTTACGGATGAGAGCCGATGTAATTAGCGATTCTGGGCGTATACATATCTGGAAAGAGCACGGAACACGCAATCACACCACCAACATCATTGAAAGGGACCGGTTTGGAAGTGGCGGAGTTCTCGTTTGGGGCGGTATCATGCTTGGTAGCCGTACTGACCTCCACATCTTCCAAGGAGGTTCAGTCACTGGTGTTCACTATTGTACCGAAGTTCTCCTCCCTGACGTGCGTCTGTTTAGAGGTGCTGTGGGTCCTGAGTTTCTCTCCATGGACGACAACGCTACACCTCATTGTACAGTGGCTGTTGGAGAGTGAAGATATTCAACGCATGGATTAGCGCGCAAGGTCCCCGGACCTAAATCTAATCGAACACGTGTGGGACCTTCTCGGAAGGCGCTTGGCAGCACATCACCAGCCGCCAGCAACGATTTCGCAGCTGCGATTGGCGCTACAAGAGGAATGGGCCGTGATGCCTCAACAGCTCCTTGACAACTTCGTCCTCAGCATGGACAGACGTTGTAAATTCTGCAACGCAGTCAGGGGTGATCATATCCCCTACTAAAGACTGGATTTTTCTTGGCAGCCGCCTGTCACATGGACATTTCTGTCTTCTTTCCAGTTGTGCTCGAAGCTACCTTTTCAATAAAGTGCCTTTGTATCCTTTGGATTCCTTGTTTGGACGGTTTTGCTCACTTATCCCATATTCTTACATCTTGGGGATCTCATGAGTCGATGTGGAGCATTTCTGCACGACGTTACATTCGAAAAACCGTCTCGTCCTTAATTTTTGCACGCCAGTGTATTACACAGTCTTCTGTCTTCTTCTAGATCGTTTTGTTGGCGATTGGTTTTCCCTTCCACTATCAGGTGGAGAGCATGGTGTTTTTCAATACCTCCTCTTAGCATAGGGCAGTAAAACCTTACTGCCATAACGTCTAATGTATTTTGTTGGTATTACTTCACTTGTTCGTCATACTCGGATAAGCCGTTCAAAAGGATGAAAGGTTGGTTTAATGCTTTTTGAAATGATAGAGACATAATCCTGGGGCAACGCATAGCGGAGAAATTACACACACTGCAAGGGCTGAAAAGTGGTGTACTATTTGATAGAAGTTATCTCATTCAGAAATAAGCTACCAATATTTCAGCAGATGGAGAAAAAGCTTGGACTCTTGTAACGTATACTCTAGATTCACTTTCCTTTTGATTTTTACTATCTCTGGTTATTTTATTTTACTATGTAAATTATCTTCTTACTGAACGAGATGTTATTTCACCCGCTGAATGAGATCTGGCAATGAGTGTAAGTCATGACGTGGTGGTAGCCAGTATAAATAGGCGCGTTCAACGATACGTAGGGAGAGCGTTTGTTGTTGTATAGAGAGAGCTTTTTGTTGATGTGCGTAGGGAGAGCTTCGTTCTATGTGATTAGGTTTTTTCTTCATTATTGTGATACGATTAGTGTGTGTGTGTTGGATGATTCAAGAGTTTATCTAATAAAAGAGTTTTAAGTAAGTACGTCTTTCTCAGTTCATAGTACTGTCAGACCTCTGTCTGGCTGTTAGGTTTATTTCATTTAGTGTTATTAGTAACAACCAGCATAAGACTTTATTCATCTTAATTACTACTACAATATTACTACCAGTTATAAGCTTGGTCATTATTATTACTACACTACTAGCAGGAAAGTTTATTCATAAATAATTAACAAAACAACAACCATTTGAACAACCATTAGAAGAAGCATTGAATTCATTATAATTTAGTAGTAAAAGCTATATTCATTATACTCTGTCATACCGTATGTTGAAACTTAATGAAAAGTGTGACCTGAAAATCATACCCTTATGACGCTTGATTTTTAAGTGAGAGAAGTAAGTGCTGCAAACATGAAAAACATAAACTACAATACTCGTACAAAATGATAAACATGATACAGGACTCAAACTGAAAAAAAAAAAAAAAAAGCTGAATCAATTAAATATAACATTACATTTCAAATTTATCAGATACATCAGTATATTTCTTACCTTAAGTAGAAGGAATCTCCTTTCTGGTTTGCCATTACATCTTCATATTCTAACGGAAAAGAAAGAGTAGCCAGCTTTTACACAGCAATACTTGGGAATATTCATAATTTCCATTTGTCATGTAATGCAAACTTAAATGTGTGCTCACAAAAGTTCACAATGGAACAGCTATAAAATAGGATGTATGGGTGAAAGATCAAGAATTAGTGCAGCAAGTGATAGAGAGAGAGTAACAATATTTAAGAAGTGGTAACAAAAGTAAGAAGATTTAAGAAATGGCAGAAAAAATATAAAGCTTTACATCCTAGCAAACGGTGATAGTGCAGGAAGGATGAAGAAGTGAGAGAAAACATTTTGATGGAAGGCTGATAATGAGGCTGGAAAGTTGTGTTCTCGTTGATAGAAGGCTTAGAAAGAAGACAAGAAAAAAAAAGTTTCGCTTTGTGGTAGAAGAATGGCAGTGAAGCTGAAAAGAGATGTTGTTTATGACAGAAAGCAGGGAATAAAGTGAAAACCCTCTAAATACATGGTCAGTGAATAAACAAAGACATCGCCCTTTCCCCGTTTTAGCAACACATAGCAACCGAAAAAATATTATTCGGTCACCGCTGGGGATCCGAATCCCAGGACTCTCGATATCTAGCCGAGCGCGTTAGCCTTACACCACGATGGCCAACAATCCACAGCGCTGTGTGTTTCTCTGTCAGCTTCTGACATCATAAATCCGTACGATGGGCATAGCTAATGAGACGTCTCCATCTAGTAGGCATTAACGGCATTGGCTGTATATTAATTACAGCAGTTAAATCCAAAGTGAAAATCCTCTAGATACGTGGCGTCAGTGAATAAAGAAAGACATCGTTCTTTCCACGTTTTAGCAACTGAAAAATTGTTATTCGGCCACCGCTGGGATCCGAAACCCAGATCTCTCGGTATCTAGCCTTACACCACGATGGCCAACAATCCATGGCGCTATGTGTTTTTACTAAGAAACCAAGTTAATCCGAAACTTCAACTCAACAACCCCAGTCAATGATAATTTTGTTGTTTATTTTTGTTTGTCATAGGCTGTGTTCCGTATATTTCGAGTTCAAGAAATAATAACAATAATAATAATAATAATAATGTGGTTAAGTCTGAAGGTTTCTCAATAGACAGCAATGCAATAACTGAATATGTGAAGATAGAAAATATAAGTATCTGGGATTTCTACAGGCATATGGCATCGAACACAGAGACATTAAAAAAAACTTAAAAGATAAATTCCAGTATCGACTTAAAATGATGCTGAAGACATATCTGAACACAGTTAATATGGTGAAAGCAATTAATACCTTTGTGGTCTTGGTTCTGATTTACTCTTTTGGTATCACATGGTCGAAAACAAACCTTGAGCAAATTAACAGAACTGTGAGATCGAGTATGACCAATCATAGAATGAGACATCCAAAGGCAGTCGTAGAGCGCATCATGCTCCCGCAAGAGGAAGGAGCATTAGGCATTATTGGTACAAATGCCTTTAATATGCATAATGCTGTATGTGCTGTAGACAAAGAAAGTCCTCCACTAATGTTAAGTAAACCGTAGATGCTAAAATAAAGAAGCCATGTATGGAACATCAGATTCGAAAATGGAAGCCTGTCTGTTTGGGGCACACTCAAACCAATTAGAGAGGCCAGAAGTTGATAAGCCTCGAACCAGTGGCTGAAACGAGGGAAATTACACGAAGAGACTATTGGATTTATGATGGCTGTTCAACCAAAAATTATAGAAAACACAATTTGAAGGAGGACCTGCAAATATTAGCAAGAAAGATGACACCGAATGTTCGGGTGTAAAATGAGCACGTCTTTTGAATCCACCTGACGCAAATTAAATTTATCAAAGCTATTCAAACTCTATGGAACCGGTATGGAAAACAGTAGTATCTGACCGAAGAAAGAAGTTTTTCAATCGGGTTTTTAATCCCGTAGATATTCCTGTAAACGAAATCGTGAACTTACGCCCTCTGGTTGCAGACTTGTGCGTTAAGAAAACTTTGAATTTATATGAGAAACATTTCGCAGCGGAAATGCTCTTCAATAAAGAAAGAATTTTTCATATCAAACTCTTCGAAGCAGAGATATGGACAAATATAAGATATGCATCTACGCCCCCTGGTGGGAAACCCATGCATTATTTTAGGAAGAACGTATTCTCAAAAGGTTTTCCGATATGAGCGGTATCGGCCCCAGAAAAAAATTTCTTAGTTCAGTTTTCAGGAGCTCAGATTTTGCTGCAAATACATCAGAAGCAGAAATTAATACATATGCCCCCCGGTGGCCAAACCATTCTTTGCCAGATACTAGAAATTATATGAAAAACATTTTCCATAAGGAGCTGAATGCGATTCAGAAATAATTTTTCAAATCGGAGTTTTAGAAGCAGAAATAACGCACAAAACACAATTTACCTTTGCGTCCCCTAGCGGAAAGTCTATGATTTACTTGAAAAATTTGAATTTTATATGAAAAATATTTCGCATCGGAAACACTATTCAATAAAGAAGGAATTTTTCAAATCGGACTCCTAGAAGTAGAGATATTGACAAAAATATGATATACATCTGCGTCCCATGGCGTAGAAACCATGTATTATTTTAAGAAGAAAATATTCCTAAAACGTTTGTCGACGATCTGTACACAAACGAATTTTTTTCAGTCGAGATTTTAGAAGCTCAGTTTTTATGGCAAATACATCAGAAGCAAAAATTAACACTTACGCTCCCTGGTGGCCAAAGTATTCTTTACCAAAAAATTAGAAATTGTATACAAAACATTTTCTATCAGGAGCTGTATCCGCTGAAGAAAAAAAAATTCAATTCGGATTTTTAAAAGAAGAGATATCGGGGAAAACGTAATTTACTTTTACGCCCCCTAGAGGAAAATCTATGCGTAACGTGAAAAAGTAACTATACCTAAAATACTTTTCGACGTAAATGGAATCGAAAGATTAATGAAGTTTTCATTCGGATGTTTAGAAGCAAATATATGGAAGAAAATGTATTTTGAATTCAACATCATCTGCATTTACTCCCTCTAGCGGAGAAATTGTACATCGTAAAAACAAACAAAATGAAGGATCAACATTCGCATATTTAAAGCTTTCCAATGCAAAAAAATATTTTCACATCGGACTAATAGTCCAAGAGATATGGTGTATACAAACGGACGGACAAACCGATAACATAAGTACGATTTTTTTTACAAAAGACGTGCTAAAAATGAACACATATGAAGGAAATGTACTACGCTAGCAAACGCTGATTATATGTAGTGACAATGATTTTGCTAAGATGATACATCAATAATTAGCACACGATAGAGAACTAACTATAAGTATCAACCCATTGAGGTACTAGATAATATACAACCCAAATTATATTTAGACTGCGAGATTAAACCAGACGTAACCATCTCTGCTAATCCTTCAGACGTAGTGGTACAAGACAAAAGGCAAACAGAAGCAGTCATTATCGACATATCGGTACGGTTGGATAGTAATATTCAGAATACCTATGCAACAAAAACCAACAAGTATGTGGAACTGGTTGCAGAGCTTAAACAATTATGGAAGCTGAAAACAGGTCATATACAGGGTTTGAACAGAATAATGTGAACACCACGCTCAGACAAGTGACTTTTAATGCAGCTGCGTACGTCGCAATTCACAAAGGTATCCAACACTTTTTGGTTGTAGGAGCTTTGTTTAGAACCTCAAGGTTCTGTTTAAGTGCATTTAAAGTGTCTTGTTGCAAAATTTCTTTCAGAGTGGCGACGAAATGAGCGAACTAACGCACTTCGAAAGAGGGCTAATTATTGGTGGGGGGGCTAGTTAGCCCCCCTGACAACAGTCGGCCAGGGTAGTGGGGGTATCGAGAGGACTGTGTCTAGCGTCACGAAGCATACCGTGTTCATGGCAAAACACGGTCTGTGAAACACAAGAGCGGCCGGAAAACGACCCTGACTAATAGAGACAGGAGAGCATTAAAGAAGATTCTTACCCGTAATAAGATCACGGAGCAGAAAATTAGTACGCAGCTCAATCTGCATCTCCAGATACGAGTATTAAGAAAAACAGTGCGCAGGGAATTACATAAACCAGATATTCATGGCAGAGCTGCTTTTGCAAAACCTCTGGTGACCTGGGTGAAAGCTCAACGGCGACGGCAGTGGTACCGGAAGCATACAACGTGGACTGCTGATGCATGGAAGCGTGTAATGTGGTCGGATGAATCCACATTCACACTATTCGCCACCGTAGGACGTATTTACGCATGGAGAATACCGTCAGAAGCGTACAACCCAGACTGTCTGTTCCCAACAGTGAAGCAGAGTGATGGTTCTGTTACGTCCTGGGAGGTCATATCGTGGTTTTCAGAAGGTCCTCTGATCACGTTGAAAGGAGGGATGACTGGCAGGGCTTATGAAACCATTTTGGCCGACCAAGTCCGTCCAATGGCTCAGGCATCGTTTTCTGCAGGGGATGCCATCTATCAAGATGATAACGCCCCAATTCACAGAGCTCGCAATGTCCAATCATGGTTTGAGGAACATAAGGAGGAACTTTCAGACCTTCTTTGGTCTCCCCAATCACCAGACTTAAACATCATCGAGCCACTGTGGTCTGCATTGGAAAACAAGAGTAAAATCCCGTTATCCTCCTTCTGCATCTCTCAAGGACCTGGAGCAGTTTCTGCCTGAAGAATGGTGTAACATCCCACTAACCACCATCCAGGATTTGTATGAATCCATTCCTAGGAGGATTTAGGCGGTTTTGAATGCCAAAGGTGGTCCCACACCCTATTAGGTCCGTAAAACCTCCTTTTTCTAGGTGTTCGCATTATTTTATCCAACCCCTGTATGCCCCCACAAATTATCTCTGCAACTGGCGCAATTTCCGAGACTCTTATAATTCAGCTTGATGCTTTAGGTCGACAACACCTAAGGCCCAGAATCCAAAAAGGCAGTGATTCTCGATACATGTCACATCGTACGACGATTTTTAAACCATGTCTTTAGTTGACTTCATGTCCGTACTGACAAGTGAATATTGCTATAGATGAGAAAATAAATTATAACAATAATAATAGTTGGAAATCTAAAGGACCCGGAAATAAAGTATAACACAGTTCCTACCAGTTGTCATTTCGGCAACCGCAGTGGTACCAAATAACTTTCTGGAAAATCTCGAATTAGGATTGCCACAAAGACAGCTTCACGAAATTCAAAAGGCGGTCATTCTACAAACCTACTATATCACTGGCAAATTCCTGAATTTCCAGGCTTGAGATGAATAACTCCGCCTTTTGCTCACCTGCTCCGACAGAGAAAGTCGACGAAAAGAGAAAAAACAATAATAAAGATTCCTAATCTCCACATACCGAAAAAATAAATCCACGTTTGCTTCATAATTAAGCATCCTTATTCACTGGTACAGAAAGAAAGTAATTCGTTCTTGGTAATTTTTCGCATTTTCCCGCTCAAACGTACTGATTTAATTTCAACTCTTTTTTTTTTTTTTCTTTTCTTTACGGAGCTCTAATTTACTTTGAGTAACTCACAGATACCTGGAGTTTGATCTGTTGTTCGATAGAAAAGTAACATTTGTATTTAAAGCGCGGACTATTTTAAGAAAATAAAAGAAATTACGAAGTGAATTTCATGATCAAAACCTTCGAATTACACATATTAAACGAATTGAAAACACGGTGTTTGATCAGTTTGCCTGAGTAAAGAAGTATCATTCCACGCAATTCTTCGGTCTCGAGAATTTGGAAATTTGTCATGCGGGAACTGCAAGAGAATCGTGGATGTTTGATCAAGAAATTTTTCTTTTAAAATGGAGATGCCTGGGGTGACATTTAACTGTAATTTTTCAGCATCCTCTTGGCGCAGTCTGTTTCAGTTATTCATTTTCCATTTTTGAAAAAGGCTCAAAAACTTCTTCAATATAACAAACTCAATTGAGATGACTGCCCTAAAGATCAAAGGAAGACTCACGCATCAGTCGGCTTTGAAATAATCTGCCTCACTTCAGATGTTACGGAAAAAAATCACCGAGGCTCCAACTTGTACACAAACAAGCAATAGTTTTGGCAATATCTTGTATCCTGCTCAGATTTTATATGAATGTTAATTATGGCAAAAGAAAGAGATGAACTTTCGTTGTTCATACCTACCTTCTTTTCGATGCTGAACTATTAGATTTACTTGATCTTGTATTCCATGCAAATATGATACAGCCTCTTCTTTAGTAAATCCTCGCATTTCAATATCATTCACCTGGGAAATAAAAAGTATTTTTAATAACAATCAAATAACTGACGCTTTCACATGAGCAAAATTCATCATCAAGTATACCTGCAGAAAAAAAAAATCAGTTTCAAAACAAGAAAGATGACACCAAATTCTGGGGTGTAATGAACATGTCTTATGCACCGCTGAGCCATTACATTACGACCACATACCTCATTAAGCTGTAGGACCCCCTTTATCCCGCAAAACAGCGGCCACTCAGCGAGGTCCTTCAGTTACCGTACATTTCGGGGTGGTGGTGATTTAGCGCGAACTCCGCTTTTCCAAATCGATTCACAAATGTTCGATTGGGTTTATGTCAGGCGAATTTGGAGGCCAGGGAATTAACAGAAAGTCACCAGCATGTTCCTCGAATCACTCCTTGACGATTCTGGAGTGTGGCATGGCGCATTATCCTGTTGGTAATAGCCATCACCAGCAGGAAACACAGTTGCCAGTGAACTTGGTCCGCAACGATGTTCAGATACCTTACAGCTGTCAGGGATTGTGCTATTGAGATAATGGGGCCTAAAGTGTCCCAAGAAAACATCACCCACAGAATAAGACCGCCGCCGCTTGTCTGTTTCCGCCCATCAGTGCATCCAGGTGCCGTAGCCTCCGTTGGTAATCGGCGTATCCGCGCTCGGCCGTCTACGTGATACACCAGGGATCTGGATTCGTCAGACCAGACCACTTTCTTCCAATCATCCACGGTTCAATCTCGATGATCTTGGGTCCATTTCATGCGCTGTTGGTGATGACGTGCAGTGAGCATTGGGACCCGGCTGGGTCTTAGGCTGCGAAAGCCCATGCAAAGTAGGCTGCGTTGAACTGTGTGCTGTGACACATTGCCCTGATCACCACTGTTGTAGCTGTGAGTGATTTATCGCACTGTGGCCGCTGTGAACAATGCGCGACAGTGTCTGCTCCTGCTCTGGCATCAATGAGCTGTGGACGACGATTCGTCGTTTGGTCATATGTGCACCACTTTTGATACGCACTTACTACAACAGCACGTGAACAACCCACAAGCCGCGCCGCTTTCGAGATCGTAGTTCTGAGGCGTCGTGCCATCCCCATTTGTCCTTTATCAAACTCCGATAAAGCGGAAGTTTTTTCCCATTCTGACTCCGAACGTTCTACTAACCGAAAGCCGATCCTCGGGTTGTATATATACTGTTCTGTGAACTTCACCTGTGCCACCGTTCGGTCTCCAGGCGTACTCATTTCTCTAGGCTGGGGGTGGTCATAATAGAATGGCTTATCAGTGTAAAGAAAACAGAAAAGCAGAATTAATTTATATTAAAAAAAAAGCGCATTATTTAAAACACCCAACGTAAGCAGAGTTCTTCATGGTGAATGTAACCAGTTAAAAAAATAAAAAAATAGGCCGTATTTCTACAATCGGTGAAACATCCAAAAATAGAAGTAGCTACTTAGGCTCCCCAGCGGCAAAAATTACACTTAACAAAATCCCAAACTGTACACAAAATGTTCCTAATGGCGGAACGTTTTCGAGGCTGAAGGAATTTTTCCAAATCGAGCAATTAGAAGAAGACATATGCAGGGTGGTAGTTTTTCTCTCCTTAGAGGGAATATTGTGCATTATATGAAAAAGAAAATAGGGCCAAAATATTCTTCATACTGAAGGATATCCTACTTCAAATTCCTTGGGCATTAAAAGGTATAGAGGTCTGTACACACCCTGGCCGAATCGGGCCTATGCTCATTTCTAAGTTGGGAAAACAGGCCGGGGCCCGGGCCTTCAATATTTAATGTGAAACAGACACGGGCCGAGCTGTTTTTTTTTTGTTTTTTTTATGAGCAAAACAATCGCTGTACGGTGCCTTTCTCGTTTGGAAATCTCACAACATACAACAGCAGGATAAAATTGAATACATTCTGCTGTTGGAAAAAATAGAAGTACGACATCATCCCCTTCTCAATTGCAGTGGGTCAGCTCTTTCAGTTGTCCAATGGGAATGTGGTCCCTTCTCTTTCTCTCTCTCTCTCTCTCTCTCTCTCTCTCTAACTTCCACCCTCCTCTCATGCTTCAATGATGGGAGGAGGGTGGAAGAGAGAGAGAGAGAGAGAGAGAGAGAGAGAGAGAGAGAGAGAGAGAGAGAGAGAGAGAGAGAGAGAGAGAGACCCCATTCAGCAGCATTCATAAACCGAGCCACCCACTCGCAGACGATCTTTTTTATTGTTCTGATCGGCGGCAATTTCTTCTCTAGATGTATGAAAAGCTTTTAAGTTGTCTTAAATGGCACGGGAGAAATGGGATGGGAGGAACTTACTTTTGTGTATAAATTTGTGCCGTATTTTTCCCATTTGTATACTCTCCGGTGGTCAGCAGTGGCAAATGAACCCTTAGGTATCCCAGCCGTTTTAAAAACTTCTGTGACACTGGTTAGCTGGGCAGTCTGTCGTTGTTTTCCCTTAGCATATGCTCAGTTCAATGTTGCTGATAAATACTCTTCCATACTTATTATAGAGTTTAAGAAAGCGAAAGATTTTTGCGAAAAAATCGCTTCCGGAGAATATCTGCTTGTATAGACAATATAAAGTAGAACGATCGGACTCATATTTCTGGATATTTCGTACTTTTCGATTTAACCTTCCCCCTCTTTATCCCCAACGATATATCGGGTCCGGCGGTAGGCAATAATAATTTGAAAACCCAGAAAATTTGAAAGGCGTGGAAATTGTCGTTTACATGCAATATTTTTTTGTATACAACCCCCCCCCCCCCCTCAAACGTCACGTTATTTATACAGAGTCATAGAAATATTCCGAATTAACGTTTATTGTAATAGAATACGTGTAGCAATTAAGAAAACGAAAACTCTTCAGGAGTCGAAAGACCAAGTGCACCAGGTGTCAAATTCGTGTTTTGGTAATTGTTGAAATTTTACGGGCCGGCCCGGGCCTTAGAAACAGAAGAAATATACGGGCCAGACAGCGCCGGGCCGGGCTTTCCAAATTAAGGCCCGTGCAGACCTCTATTAGAAGGATTTCCGCAAGGAATTTTTAGAATTGGATATACCCTCTTAAAGATAAATTTACGATGACACCCCGCTGCGCAGGAGCTGATCCAGAGGGAAGGAGAGGGCGCCCCCTGGATAACCATGGAAAAGCTTCGATTTGTTAGGTTTTAATAAAAAATTGAATATTTTTTCGTGAAAGAAAGTATTACTTAAAAGTATATTACTTTCGTTAACTAATTGGAGGATATCAACGATCGATTTTATAATTCGGAACTATTTTATGTGTGCAACTTAATTCTCGGCCACAGGCACGACACGTTGAGAGCAAACTATAGCAAATCGAATGCGTACCTAATCAGGGAAATAATCCCCGTCGTGTTAGATACATTTGAGCCATCGCTGCCGAATGCCACTGCGGAAAAAAGAGGGCTGTTTCGAGTTGATAAAGTCATCAATACTTGCGTGGACTGGAACTCCTCGACAGAAGTGAAGTGCGTATCACTCAGGTGATGTTGCAGGGAGCGAAATAGGTGATAATCCGACGGAGCGAAGTCTTGGAGAATACGCCGGGTGGGACAAAAACTCCCATCCCAGGTCGGTGATCGTGTTTAAAGTCGTTTTCGTGGTGTGAGGACGCGCGTTATCCTGAAGCAACAGGACCGACCTTCTGCCCTTGCCTGTGAATGGCCTTTTCGCCTCCATTGCGTCACTCACACGAATGAGTTGCTGACAAAATGCTCAGCATTGACCGTTTCACCAGGTTTGAGCAACTCATAGTGTACGACACCGCGCTGATTCCACCATATGCACAGCAACAACTTCCTGGCATGGATATTCGGTTTGGCGGTTCTGGTGGTAGGCTGACCTGGATAAACCTACGATTTGCGCCGCTTAGGATTATCGCAGAGGATCCACTTCTCATCACAGGTCAAAATCTTGTGGAGGAAATCCTTCTTCTTGAATCTGGAGGGCAAGGACACAGCAACATCGTAGCGCTTGGACTTGTACTCACATGTGAGTTGTTGGGGCACCCAACGGCCCTCCTTGTGAATCGGTCCAAGCTTTGCAGGCGCTTTGCAATAGCTTGTCGTGTTACTGGGCGAGCTCTGACTGTGAGCGACAGGGATCCGCGTCCAACAGTTGTTCCAGTTCCTCATCGTCAACTTTCTGTGGCTGTCCCGGAGGTTCTGCATCACGGAGATCAAAATTTCCCTGCTTAAATCGCTGGAAATACTTCTTACACGTACTGTAGGACACAGCAGCCTCACCCAAAGCGGATATCATTTGGAATCTTTACCATAGCGAATGGCACACAATACAAAAAGAATTTTTCAGTAAGTTCTTTAAAACCGGAGATACAGTTACAGATAAAACAAGAAAGATGACACTGAATTTTTGGTTGTAATGAGCACGTCTTTTGAATCCGTTCTGACGCGAATTAAATTTATCAAAGCTGTTCATACTCAATGGAACCGGTTAGAAAAACAATAAATCGGGTTCAACATTCGATAAGATATCCAGAAATAGAAACATCTGCTTTGTTCAACCAGCGACTAAAAAGCATGTTATGAAAATCAACTAATGGCGCCCAAAAAGTTTCTCACAGCACAAGGAAGTTATCAGAGACAAAAAGATTTTCAAATAGAACAGTTTAAAGAAGAAATATACGAGAGTAGAAAACATTATATAACTCTATGTCTTCTAGTGGAAGAATTTTTTGCATTATGGAAAAGTTGAAAGTAGACGAAAAATGTTCTGCATGGAAAAAGCTATGCTAAGGAAAAAGAACTTTTCAAAAACGTCTCCCGGAAGTAGAAATAGCGAGAAAAAGGTTTCGGCATTTGCCCTAGCGGAAAATCTGTGAATTATTTAAAGATGATAATGCTCCACATCTCTATTGTAGCGACACAGAGTTTGCATAATTAGTTGTATCTGTCAGAAAAAGAAGATTTTCAATCATGTTTTTAGTTCAGCAGACATTGCTGTAAATTGCACTTTGAACATACGCCCTCTTGTTGGTAGATGTGAAAAATTTATATTATATGAGAAACATATCGCACTGAAAATGCTCTCCAACGAAGAAAGAACTTTTCAAATCGGACACTTAGTGCCAGGATATCGACAAAAATAAGATATAAAGGTATGCCCCTGGTGGAAACTATATATGTACATTATTTTAAGTAGAAAGTATTCTCAAAAGGTTTTACAAGGTCAGCGGTATCGGTCCACGAAAGAACTTTTTCAATCGAGTATTCAGAAGCTCGGGTTTTACTGCAAATACACTATCTACCAACAAGTACTTGGACACCCCTGCAATCGACGATATCTGCGGTCCTGATACACGTCACGGCCGCCGCAGTTAAATATCGTGTGGGAAACAACAACGCAACCAGTCGCATGCAAGATGCCACACAGTTTGGAGCTCTCCGATTTCGAGAAAGGTGTAATCGTTGGGTATCACAGAAATGGCCGATCCATACGTGACATATCCAGCAAGTTGAAGTACCCAAAATCGACAGTGGCCTACGTGATTGGCAAGTGGAAGATGATAGGTGACTGTCGGAATGTGCCCCGACCCGGCAGACCCACAGAACTGGGAGTTAGAGACCGACGGGTGCTGGCCAGAGAAATTCGGAAGAACCGCACCAAATTGATGGACCACATCCGCGAGGAGTTTCAACAGGCATCCGGGAGTGTTCTTTCGATGAATACTATTCGTAAGGAAGCCCATATGCTCGGTTATCATGGACGTGCTGCCGCCCACAAGTCTTTGATCACCAAGTCCAATAGCGCTGCTCGGCTAACGTGGTGCGAAGAACGTCGACAGTGGACCGTTGAACAGTGGAAACAGGTTCTCTGGAGCGACGAATCAAGGTTCACCCTCTACCGTTCGGATGGCAGGGTCTGGGTTTGGCGTTTGCTTGGAGAATGCCTCCTGCCTGAATGTATTGTGCCAACTGTGAAGTTCGGCGGCGGTGGAATTATGCTATGGGGGTGGTTCTCCTGGTATGGCATGGGACCCTTGATCGCAATTCCTGGTAGACTCAACGCCGAGACCTACTGCACCATTTTGGATGACCATGCGCTTCCTACGTTGTGACAGTCTTACGGGGCGGACCCATGTTACTTTCAAGATGACAATGCCACTTGTCATGTTGCGAGGTCCACCATGGTTTGGTATGGTGACAATGGGGTTAATCGAATGGACTGGCCTGCGCAGAGCCCGGACCTTAACCCTATCGAGCACCTCTTGGACGAGTTGGAAGGTCGACTTAAGAGGTGCCCCCACCGTCCGAAATCGGTGAAGGAACTGGCCTGTCTTCTCCAAGCCGAGTGGAAGAAAATACCGCTAGCCGTCGTACAACGCCTGTTTGAGAGTATGCCCAGGAGGGTCGCAGCTGTAATCTCCGCTCGTGGAGGCTCCACCAACTATTGAAGGTGAATAAACTTCGTTTTCCTTTGCTATCGCGGGTGTCCAATTACTTTTTGGTAGAAATTATATGCAAAACATTTCCCATCCGGAGCTGTATCTGATACAGAAGAATTTTTCTAAATCAAAGTTTTAGAAGCAGAGATATCGGAGAAAACGCACGTTACATTTATGCCCCTAGCGGAAAGTCTATGCATTACTTGAAAATTTTGAAATTATATGACAAAAATTTCGCATAGGAAACGCTATCCAGCAAAGAAGAAATTTTTTAAATCGGAATCTTAGAAGCAGAGATATTGACAAAAATAAGATAGATATCTACGCTCCTGGCCGAATAACTATGCAATAGTTTAAGAAGAAAATATTCCGAAATGGTTTACCGACATGAACGGTATCGGTTGACGGAAAATGTTTTCCAATTGAGATTTTAGAAGCTCAGTTTTTGCTGCAAATACATCAGAAGCAGAAATTAGAACTTACGCCCCCTGGTGGCCAAACTATTCTTCACCAAAAATTAGAAATTATATGGAAATCATTTCCCATCAGGAGCTGCATTCGGTGCAGGAAGAATTTTTCAAATCGGAGTTTTAGAAGCAGATATATAGGGGGAAACGCAAATTACTATTACGCACTCTAGCGGAAAATGTATGCTTAATTTGGAACTGTGATTGTACGTAAAATAGTTTTCGATATCAATGGAATCAAAGGGTAAAAGAATTTTTTCAATCGGATGTTTAGAAGCAAACATATGGAATAAAATGCTTTTTGAATTCGATATCACCTGCGTTTACGCCCTCTAGGGGCGAAATTGTGCACCGTAAAAGACACGGAATGCAAGGATTATGATTGTCACATTTCAAGCTTTCCAACGCAAAAAGAATTTTACAAATCCGACAAATAGTTGCAGAGATATGGCGTCCACAGGAGAAGCCGGTAACATAAGCTTGATCTTTTTTTCCAAAGACGTGCTAAAATTAAGTGGTGTGAATTCAAGGAAAATTCTTGAAAATAACGTGCTAGTTGTCGGTAGGTGTCAGTCTTTTAACTGAATTTCCTATTTAAAAGTGTCTGTTTCTTCTAACAAGTATTTAAAAAGATTTTCCTTTCGGTGTTCTCCATATTTATAGTCAGTAATTCCGTTTATTCCGGAAAAGCCCGTTTCGGTTTTCTCCATATTTATACAGAAATTTCGCAAAATCGGAGATTTTGTCTGTTTCAGCTCCTTTTACGAATTCTTTCCATCTAAAGGGCTTCGAAACATGGAACTTTTCTACTAGAATCCCACTTGCGACGGTTGGCCCAGAACGACCCGTAATGCATAGTCACATATAAGGTAGAAATCTAATCGCGCAATGATAATTTGTGTGTGTGTGTGTGTGTGTGTGTGTGTGTGTGTGTGTGTGTGTGTGTGTGTGTGTGTGTGTGTGTGTGTGTGTGTTAGTAATGTGGTGAATTAGCCATTTTATTTTGTGTTGGAGCTAATTATTTTTCTGAATAGGTTCGTGATAATTTTTTTTTCTGTAGGAGGACTTATTACAAATTACGTATTTTTTATCGTGATTTTTCGAAGCAACAGAATGCTTTGGAACTTGAGATCTTTTTAAACTGACAATGAACTTTCAACTATTTTTAAGAAAAGGTGCAATGTACTGCTTTATAATGTTATTTCACAAAACTCGTAAATATAATAAACTGTTGATAGCTTTTATTCTAAGGTGCCACAAACTGATAAATGGAAATCATACAATCACCTGTGCAATAATTTAAGGACCCGGTTTCTTACGGTACCACAATATACACCAGCTGGTACACAAAATGGGGGAGAGGGAAAGGAATATCCGGTGTCAAATAACCAAAATTTATGGGAATATCCGATTTCGCAACAGAACTTCAAAATCAGATCCTTCGACAGACTATTGAAATTTATCATTTAATCATACCTCAAGTATTTCCGCGAATCGCACCTATTACCATAAATTTCTCGTCATATGGATAAGGAAAAAGTCAGAACGGAGTTTTTCTGTTAATATACGAAAGGAATTGCTGAAAGGTTTCTGAAAATTCAGAATGTTCCGTTAGCACCTCTTAAAAATGGCAATTTATCGTCGATATACGAAAGGAATTGCGGAAAGGTTTCTGAAAAGTCAGAATGTTCCGTTAACACCTCCTAAAAAAGGCAATTTACCGTCATTACACGAAAGAAATTGAGGAAAGATTTCTGAAAATTCACAATTTTTTTGGCGTACGAAAAATCCGTTGAATTCAATTTTATTTTCCCTGATTTCACACAAAAGTTTGATTCAGGAATATACTTCGTTAATTCACGAAAGGAATAACGGAAAATGGCTCGTGAATTTCGGAATTTTTTTACACTGCAGTATTCCATTCGAATTGAAATTTTACTTCTACTTACTCCAGCTTACCTTTTGTTTACGTCATTTAGTTAAAAGGCATACCCTTTCTTGAAGGTCCTAGCATTTGAGCAAACATCTCACTTTACGATGTTAGTTATTTATTATATTAAACTAGTTTAATTTTGAATATTTACAGGAAAGTTCTTACCTGCTGCTTTGTGCGATTGACTTTTACTATCTCCACATATGTATATCTTCCTGTTTTTTTAATAAAACTAAAAAACTCTTTCTTAATATATAATTATATACTGTACATGTATAATATACGTAAATTGACTATAACAAAATAAAAATAAATCTTCCGACCTTGAGTATTTTATCTCCTGGCTGCAAACCTTGCAGGTAGGCAGCACTTCCCGGCTGAACACCAGTTACAAATATTCCTACTTCGTTTCCACCAGCGAGTCGTATTCCTAGACTTCCATCCTTTTGGAAAGATATAAATCGTGGATCTGGCCTGAAACACAAAATTAAATAAAACATCAATCACAAGAAAAATAAACGAACTGTTTCTTGCTAAAGCACATACTTTTGTACACGTGGTTTTAAATTATTCTAAACAAGTTAGTAAAATCATGCAATGCACTGATTATGATACGCTTTCCAACATACCAGAAATCATTACTCAAGTTATTACTCACGTTATGAGGATAATGGCTGTGGAATAAATCTCGCTCCTGTGTCCTGACCTTTGACCCCATTTCGATGATATTCAACAGAACCGGTTAAGTATATTTCCGTAAAAACATACTAACGTTTTGTCGCAATAGAAGCATTTTAACATAAGTTATGACGCATAAGGGCAATGGAATGGATCCCGCTCCTATGTCGTGACATTTGACCTCATTTTCCGATTTTCAATAGGGTTCGTCCCCAGGTGATCCCCTACCACATACTAAAATTTCATCGAAATCGAACCATTTTTACGCAAGTTATGACGCATAAGGGCAATGGAAGGGATCCCGCTCCTATGCCATGACCTTTGACCCCACTTCGTCCATTTTCAATTGGCTTCGTCCCCAGGCGGTCCCCTACCACACACTAAAATTTCATCGAAATCGAACCATTTTTACGCAAGTTATCGTGCGGACGGACAGACGGAAAAAGCTGGAGCATATACGCTTCTTCAACCTACGGTTGGAAAGCGTAAAGAACTGTCCATTCTCCTTTCTATAATGACATGAACGTAAACATCATACAAAATATAGATGCAAAATTAGTCTTATACACCGAAGCGCCAAAACATTATGATCAGCGCATCCTTATGCAAATCGAAGCAACTGCAGGCACACGACGGCGAGTGTGAAAGTCATGGAACGGTATAAATAACACTTGATACTGAGCTTTGTTAACCAGTGTTGTTCTTTTTATGGGAAATGCAGCGGACTTGAGCGAGTTTGATAAAGGTAAAGTTGTAATGGCCAGACAACTGGGTACGAGCATTTTCAAGACGGCAAGGCTTGTCGACTGCTCACGGCCAGTCGTGGTTAGTACCTTCAAAAAGTGGTCCGAGGAGAAAAAACCACGAAACACCGGCAAGGTGTAGGCCGACCACGGTTCATCGATGCTAGAGGTCAGCGAAGGCTGTCCCGTACGGTGCGAGACAACAGAAGGGATATTGGGGAGCACCTCGTCTGTAATTTGAATGTTGATGAGGGGAGAAATGTGTCACAATGCAGAGCATATGGATCCCTGCTGAAAATGGGGCTGCGTAACCGTAGGCCGCTTCGAGTGCCCATACTAACCTCTGTTTACCATCCAAAGCGCCTACAATGGAAATGCAATTATCAAAACTGAACTTCGAATGATTGGAAGAAAGTCTTCTGGTCCGATGAATCTCGTTTCCTGTTGCACCATGTGGGCGGCCAGGTACGTGTGCGTCGTTTACCTGGGGAAGTATTGGCACCAGGATGCACCGTGAGACGAAAACAAGCTGGTGGGGGAAGTGTAATGCTTTGGGCAACATTCTGCTGTGAAACCTTGGGTCTACCACCTACGTAAATATCATTGCAGACCAGTTATATTCTTTCATGACAACCGTATTCCCCTCTATTAGTCCCTTCTTTCAGTAGATAATTCGCCTTGCTACACTGCCCAGATTGTTCGATAATAGTACGAAGAATATGACGAAGACTTCCAGGTATTGCCTCGGTACCCAAATTCCCCAGGCATCAATCCAATCGAGCATCTGTGGCTTCTGTCTTTGAGCTTAGTGTGACTACATACCTACCACTTCGTCGGGCCCCTAAAAGACGCGTTGCATCAGGCATTACACATACACTATATTATCAAAATTATTCGGACATTACAATGTTTTTGGACGGTGTCGCACGATTGGTCGACACCCGCTTGGTCGACAGTAACGATTGGTCGGCAGCACGATTGGTCGACATAACGATTGGTCGAGATAACCATTGGTTCAGAGGATTATTGTTTCCATTCGCAGTGGTACCTTTCAGAACGTATTGACCTCTCAAAACGTAACGTTACTTTTTGGAAATAATATCTTTTAGAATGTAGTCCTCAGAACGTACAACATTATAACACATTATTTCCAAATAGGCCCCCGTTTCATCTTTTGTACTCTAAGTGAAATCTATATAGATGGCCTTCTGAACGATGTTATTTCCGAAAGGGGCCTGGGGCACTTAAGGTATAGGCACACCTTGAGGAAACTGCCACACATAATTCGGAAACTCGGAAAATTGCCACACATAATTCGGAAACTCGGAAAATTGCCACACATTCAAAGCGTTTCTCGGACAAACGACGATTTGTGCTCGTTCCCTTAATGAAAACCATGTGGCAATTTTACGGTGGGCAATTTTTCTGTGTGTGGTAATTTTCCGGGTTGCTGAAAGATGTGTGGAAAACTTCCGGTGGAGCAATTTACCGTCAAACTGTTTGCACTTATTCAATTTTTTTTCCAAGTTCCGCTGACCAAATTATGTCGACTAATCGTTATATCGACCAGTCGTTACTGTCGACCAATCGTTATGTGTCGATCAAACGTGCTGTCGATTAATCGTTACTGTATTTTTCTCTTTACGAAGATAAATATTCGCATTCTATAATTTAAAAACTCCGTGAAAATCATGCAATTAGCATTTCTATGTGTAAAATAAGCCATATCATCAATAATAGGAGAAAAAATCGTCAAGCGTTGCTTTTAACTGGAAAAAGAACACCATGCGGATTTCCAAAGACGGTACGTACTTCTACGATTGTTTCAAAAGTAAGATCTGGCCTTGAGGGAAAATCCACCGACCCAAAAAGTCAGTTGACAAGTCGTTAAAAAATATTTGCATCAACTGTAAATAAGATAATGAATAAAGATTTGAATCTGAAAGAAAAAACACAATGTTCACCCCTTTTGTCTAAGAACGTGGCTGAGCGCAGAACGCGGTGTAGACTTCTTTATGAAAATCACTTATGGCGGGTTTTCCTAGCGACGGGTTTTATACGCAGCGGAGAACGGAAAACCTCGAGCGCATTAACCTCCCCACTTGTGCAACGGAAAGAACCCAGACTGTTTTCCTAGAAGGAAGAAATCGGTTCTCCGCCGACGTGAGACGCCCAGCGTGAAAACGCGACTGCCTTCAGAGCAGTCAATTCCCTAGCACGCAGCGCGCTAGTATAATTCATTCACCAAGATAGTTAGTTTTATTTCGCTTATTAATAACCTATTATTTTTATTATAACAATGCCATTGGATCGTTTCTTAGCTACCAAGGATGAGCAGTTGATGAATTGGTTGGTGGAAATCCTTTTTTATGGAACATGTTGTTGAAATCCTTTTTTATGGAACATGTTGTTGAAATCCTATTTTATGGAACAGTATTCAACTCAAGAAAGCAATATCCTCATAGACGCTTTTGCATACGCCCTCAGCGACAGTAATGAGTAAAAATAAATACTTTGGGCACAATTTCTATTATATTTCAATGCGTGTTTTCTGTGGATGCTACACCCTCAAAAATGACTTTTTCAAAATTATTCATTGCTCGCTTGCAAATAATTTTTTTAATGTACTAAAATTTCTAGTGTATACATACTTAATAAAAAATGATCCGCAATTACACAAGTATTTGTTTAAATAATACATGTTCCTCTAGTTACTTACCTCAGAGTGAGGGCAAGTTTTTCTGCAGGTGTTATTGGCTTCTTCATTCGATTATATGAATTACAGGCTTTTTTTAACTTCAATAAAAGTCAAATGCAATTAAACTGCTCCCTTGTGAATCTGAAATATGCTTTAAACGTAAGCTCAACATTGAGCAAATGGTTTTCTATCAAACTTCTGTACAATTCTTTTTTTTTTCCCGACATGAATACATCGCACCAATTGGTTTTCTTTTGTGGAACCGTTCAAGTATGAAATTGTTCTCTTCTTCCACTTCTTCAAAGTACTTGACAAGCCATGAAACACGTAGTTTCTTTTTTGAAACACGCGTTTTTACATTTTTGAAACGCACTGCATAGTTACACGAGTATACTCGGGGCAAAGCTAACCTGATTACACTGTTAACGCTATGAAACCGATTCACCGACAAATCTGTATCTCTTGTTTATCTGTATTTCTCCGCGTGCTCTGTCGCTGACCCTTCCCCCTAAGACTCTAAGGGGATGGCAGGAGAGACAAAAGGAATCTTCCCGCTCCTGCTTCCATCACAATGCCCCCTCCCCCTCAACTGCCAACCACCAGACAAACGATTTCTTTCTTTTCAAAAACGCAACTGGGTGGATAAGATCACCTTCGTTAAACATATTCCTTGCTATTCCATTTTATCAGTTATACGTAAAATTTTAGTGTTCCTAAAGTGTTCCAAAGATATTTTTTTTAGATACATATTAAACGTGTATGCAGTAAGCATTTTTTTAAAATTAGAAATACATTGGACTGCGCTATGTTTCCAGATGTACTGATAAACACCAAGTCCAAGGCAGAACAAGTATGTTGTGACAGCAACCAGGAAGAAAGAGGCAAGCTTAGTGACCGCCGCGACCCATTATCTCCCCTTTTACCCTCCGGCTCAATTCTCACCTCTCCCGCGCTCAGAGTAAATATCCTCCGTGCATACGGTATAGCCTGTTTTTTAGAAACGCGACCGAAACTGGGATCTTAATTTTTTTTTCAATGTATGCACTTACAACATCGATATATCCATGTGCTTTTTAGGTCTCAGTTCAAGTTCGAACAAGTGATTTTCAACTGGAACTACACTGAAGAGCAATTGAATTAGAGATACCTGTTTAGTTACGTGTAGCACCATTTTTCGCCCTGATGACGGCGGCGAGGCATGGACTCGACAAGACACCGGAAGCGTTGGGTAGCCATATGGATCCACGACCCCTGAACAAGCTGCCACAGTTCACGAAGATTTGATGGAGGGAGGTCAGAGCCTCGAACATCTCTCTCGATGGCATCCCAGATTTGCTCGATGGGATTGAGGTCAGGTGACCTAACAGGACAAGGAACCGAGGTCACGTCGGTGGAGTGTTCATCCAACCATTTGGATACAATTCGGGAGCGATGGCACAGTGCATTGTCTTGTTGCAGGATGAGGTCCCCAGTGGGATGTTGAAGACGCACAAACGGGAGCAATTGGTCGTTCAGGATATCCCGGTAACGTTGACCTCTGAGGGACGATGTCACACGTACCAGGGGTTCCATTTTAGTCCACGTAAACAGTCCCCAGACGAGAATTCCACCCCCATCAGCTTGAAGAGTACCATGCGGGCAAGAAGGATCCATCGCTTCATGTGGTTTGCGCCGTACTCGTATCCTGCCATCCGCATGCACCAACGTGAATCTCGACTCATCAGTCCAGGCAACATTTTCCCACATGTCAAGGGTCCAGTGGCGATGTTCCCGCGCCCATTCTAATCTTTGCACCCTGTGATGGCTTCTGTACTTCATGGCTTCTGTACTTCATAGCGAGGAGATGGTTCTGGATGGTGTGGCTGCTCACATGTTTTTGTGCACCAACGTTAAATTGCCGAGTGATTTCTTGCACTGTGGCCCGTCTATCAGCTGTTACAATGCGAGCAAGGCGACGATGACCCCGCTCGTCCACACGCTGTTGTCCACGGCAGTTGGCCTTTGCAGGGATGGTTTCACCGGATTCGATGTACTCACGGTGCATCCGTGACACAGTGGCTGGTGAAAATCTCAGTGCCTGCACGACTTCCGAGATGGAGTGACCCATTCGTCGGGCCCCGACAACTTGCCCACAATCTAATGCGTTTAGATCTTTCGTCTTACCCATTCTGCGTCCGACTCTTACTGATTCCCGTCGCATCACTCCTTATATTGTCGGATCGCTGCATACGCCATGTCGTTTCCGTTTACAGGGTCGCCCGCAGCGCCACATTTGCATAACGCCAGCTGTCTCTAATTCAATTGCTCTTTAGTGTATATTATGTAGTGGAAGTACACACTCCGCAACTTTAACTCCACAGTCAGGTTCTAAACTACCTTGGCCCCAAGTATAGATGTCCTCACATTGTTGGGTCACAACTGGCTTATCCCGTCGTCGTCTGCCCCGTGGAGGAAAACACTCCACGACAGCGTATTACGTTACGCAGAGCCCGACGTGATTGGGTAGAGTTTCCTGTTCTCCGCTGCGTATAAAAAACCCGTCGCTAGGAAAACTAGCCTTTAGCCGGAAACAGATGGAAATATATTGTGACTATTGATGAAGTATGGATCTACCTAAAAGACTAAAAAAAGAAGATCGATTAACTATCGCAAAAGAGCAGAAAAAGACTTACAAACTTGGTTCCAAGAATCCAAACAACGTTTCAGTAAAGGATTCATGATTACTGCTGGTTTCTCATACAGCAAGAAATTAAAGTTAAGAAAAGTGGAAAAGAATGGTAAAATCAATTCTACATATTACCAAAATAATATGTTTTTATCTTTTATACACTGACGGAAAAAAAAATCCCAACACCAAGAAGGGGTTGTGTTAGATAAACGACAGTTAGTAGGCGGTGAGAGTACATCTGTAAGATTTTTTAGAATAAGAATTTCGCGCTCGGCGCATACGTGTGGCGCTAGTAGCGCCCCTCGGAACATGCAAAGTAGGTGTGCTGTAAATACGCGCTGTAACATTCGTGAGCGTTAGTTATCGTTGAGATTCGACGCAGTGTGTTGATGTTAGTCAAGAATGCCTTTAAGACGAAGAAGCCATTATCAACAGCTCACGGAGTTTGAACGAGGTCGTGTAATAGGGCTACGAGAAGGTGGATTTTCGTTCCGCAATATTGCAGAACGACTTGGCAGGAATGTAGTCACTGTGCATGATTGTTGGCAGCGGTGGTCAAGGAAAAGTACTGCCTCAAGAAGACCGGGTTCCGGCCGGCCACGTGGCACTACTGAGAGGGAAGACCTCCGTGTACGGCGTATGGCCGTGGCGCATCGTACCGCGTCTGCGGCAGCAATTCGAGCTGCAGTTGCCACCACAGTGACACAACGAACTGTTACAAATCGGTTACTTGAAGGACAGCTCCGAGCCAGACGCCCTGTAGCGTGCATTCCAGTTACTCCAAACCACCGCCGTTTGCGACGTCAGTGGTGTCAAGCTAGAGCTCATTGGAGGACGGAGTGGAGATCTGTTGTGTTTTCTGATGAAAGCCGGTTCTGCCTGGGTGCCACTGATGGCCGTGTGTTGGTTAGAAGGAGGCCAGGTGAGGGCCTGCAACCAACCTGTCTGCGGCCGAGACACACTGGACCTACACCTGGAGTTATGGTCTGGGGAGCAATTTCCTATGACAGCAGGAGCACTCTCGTGGTTATCCTACGCACCCTGACGGCACAGTTGTACGTCGGTCTGGTGATTCAACCTGTTGTGCTGCCATTCATGAACAGCATTCCAGGGGGTCTTTTCCAACAGGATAACGCTCGCCCGCATACCGCTGTTGTAACCCAACATGCTCTACAGAGTGTCGACATGTTGCCGTGGCCTGCTAGATCACCAGATCTGTCACCAATCGAGCACGTATGGGACATCATTGGACGTCAACTCCAGCGTCACCCCCAACCAGCATTAACCGTCCCTGTATTGACCGACCAAGTGCAACAGGCATTGAACTCCATCCCACAAACTGACCTCCAGCACCTGTACGACGCAATGCATGAACGTTTGCGTGCTTGCATTAAACATTCTGGCGGTTACACCGGTTATTAATGTACCAGCATTTCACATTTAAAATGGCTCTTCTCGCGCTTACATTAAGCTGTGATCTTGAAACCTTAATCGATTAAATATGTTACCTATACAAATGCATTGCCGCCATTTCATTCCTCTACAACTATTTTTTCGTGGTGTTGGGATTTTTTTTCCGTCATTGTATTTGAAGAAGCAAATATCATTCCTTTATCCACAGAGCCTTCGAAGAGTACAACTCCATCAGGATAAAGCTATTAGTCATACATCCAAAGCTACCACTCTATTTCTTGAAAAAGTGAAAAAAGAGAAACGGGGATCAAGTCTATATCTTTTGCTGATATTCCTTCAAAGTCCCCTGAAGTGTCATCAATGAACTATTGTGCCTTCGTACTGCTTAAACGAGCGCTCAGGCCTAAAACAATGATTGGACTATGGAAAAGGGTGGAAGAGGAGTGGAAAAATATATCACTATCAATTTTAAGAAATGGCCTTGATATCTTGGAAATCTAGATGTAGGTTCAATACAGAGAAAGGGCTATCAGATAGAAAATTTAAGAACGAAATAATTTTATTTTAAACATTATTATATTATCGGAAAATCGCTCTAACAATGTGTGAACATTCTCTGCACAGTACATATGAAGCATTCGAGTACTGTACTGTTCCTAAACTAGGGAAGTTTCATTTTCTTGTCCACGTTTCTGTAACGAACCGATGTACCGGAGCATCCACTGTACATGTGCAAGAGCTTCCGAACTGTGGCGACTTATTTCTTTCTAACGGTATAGGTAAATTTGCGTAACTATCCTTATCCTGCAGTAGTTGTCTTCGGTCTTATTTCTCTGTTCTGGTGATCTGTTTTCTTTACTTTTCTACCAGCAGACAATGCCTGTAAAAGCAACGCATTTTTTTCTACTTACTAGGGGTGTTCAAATGAAAAGGTACGAAACGTCATAAGAACGTAACCGTTAACATATTTGCCTATGCCTCTATGGGAGAACGTAGCGACACATCTAGGGATGCGATTGGAGTCACCGGCGTGGATCGGAGCATGCGCGGGCGGCCGCATGCGCAGGAGAGAGCAGAGGCACTTATAAAGAGCGCCGTCCAATTGACGCGGCAGTGCGTGTGAGGACAGGATGGCGTTCACATTGCAAAATTCGACGATTGAGGAGCAGCGAGGCGTTATCCGATTTCTGACAGCGGAAGGTGTTAAACCGGCCGCTATTCATCGCGGAGGGTGTGGTTCTGCTCCATGATAACGCGCGTCCACACGTCTCCAGGGTCACACACGCGGAACTGGCCAAGTTCCAGTGGGAGCAGCTCGACCATCCGCCCTACAGCCCGGACATGTCGCCCTGCGATTTCCATGTATTTGGTCCCCTGAAAAAACATCTGAAAGGGAAGCGCTTACACTCGGACGACGAACTCAAGGACGCTGTGCAGGACTGGGTCTCGTCACGGCCACAGGAATTCTGGGAACAAGGAATCCTTCGGCTCGTTAATCAATGGGATCGTTGTGCTACGGCCTATGGTGTATACTCTGAATAAAGTCTTCATTTATACCCACAGTGTCGTTTCGTACCTTTTCATTTGAACACTCCTTGTATATGACATGATCTCCCTTACGGAATTCGCGGCCAGCCGATCTTTCACGATGAAACACTCCCAAATGCCGCAATGTTCTCTGATTTCTCCATGTTGTACTTGTTACTTAACTTCGTGCTGTAATCACGGTAATTATAAATGCGTACGGTGGCCAACAACAGCGTATCTCGTCGGTAATCCTATTTCCATATGCACCGTACTAGCGGCAGCATTCGTGCTTGATGTGACGTTTATCATAAATTGGCTTGGTGATGCATATGAAAAAACAAGCGCGACAGGTAAAATTAATTATGCATTCATTTGAAAGCCTTATTTTTTATAAAATAAGAAAAAAATTATAGTTTTCCAAACTTCATTTTTCTTTCTATTGGCTGGGGTCTCAATTTTAAAAATGTTCAGCAGGTTGCCATGCAATCTTTTACAAACGCTCTGTTAAAGCAAATGCACTTAGTAGATGCGAGTAAAAAATAAAGCATAAAAGAAGACTTTTTTTTCCTTTTAAAAGTACGAAAAACGCTCCACCAATGTTTTTCTGTAATCGCTACTAAATCATGAATCTCAATTTCCAAGGTGAAGCAAAACAAGATTTCACTCATTGCATTAAAAATCAGTCCTTACTTCTTGGTTTGTTTTCCTATTACGGTACTTCCTCAGCGTTATATGTGGATGAGAAATTAATTATGATTAAAAAATGAAACAGTAAAGAGAGACGAAAAACGTTTAACTTACGGCGATGTAGGTCTTCGGAATGAATGATCGGCATAAATATCTCTTCTACTGTCTGCTTCTGAAATAAAAAAAAACATATTTCAATAAAACTGTCCGCATTGTGACATCTGTTCGATTATTATTCTCATTATTCAATGCAAATGTTTTGAATAAACTACATTCATTTAAAATTTTGAAGATGACAATCCAATTTTGGTGTAAATGTGACAAGGATGGTAAGTCAGAGAATATCCGAAAACTTGAAAATTTCATCGTCCTGGAGTGGGACTCGAACCCGCGTCTCCCAGATAGCGCCCGGGTATGCTAACCACTATACCACTCAGAACGACCAACTCTCAAGCAATCACGGGATAAGATTCTTAACTTCCAGATTCGCTAAACATGAATGTCGGTTGCTTCGACTAGCGAATCCTGTGTTGGTTATATTCAAATTAATCGGAAACTTGAGACTTGGTCGTTCTAGGTGGTGCAGTGGTTACCATATACGGGCGCTATCTGGGAGACGCGGGTTCGAGTCCCACTCCAGGACGATGAAATTTTCAAGTTTTCGGATATTATCTGACTTACCATCCTTGTCACATTTACACCAAAAATCGGATTGTCATCTTCAAAATTTGTATATTATGGTATAATCCCGTATTTCTTTCATGATACATTCATTTCACTCAGGTCAACTTTAAAATTCTATTTATCAGCATATGGAATGACTTTTATCAAAAGCGTTTTAATTTTTATTCATGCTATCACAAAAAGCACGTCATGAAGAATATGCGTTAATTTATTTATATTTCGAAGAATCTATAATATCGATCCTGTCAATGGTCGAGTGGTTTATGTCACGGATTTCTCACTTTTCTAACTGCTGGGTCAGGGTGTGAATCTCTGAAAAAGACATGGATTTGGGTTAAACCAAGAGTACCTTGGTATTCAGAATAATACGTGCCAAAATATCCAGAAAGTGAATACGAGATACGGTCGTGGCACGTTAATCGTTTATTCATGAAAATACCACTAGTACTTTCATGAATAAACAATTACTGTGCCACGACCGTATCTCTTATTCACTTTATCTAAAGACATGGATGTTAAATTGTCTTGCCGCCCCGGTGGCACAGTGGTCTAAGCGCTGGCTTATGACCATTCGTTCGAGAAGGGACCGGGTTCGAATCCCGGTCATGGATGTTGTGTTTGTCTTACGACACTGGCTCTCTCTCTTCCCTGGGGTCAGTGGCCTTAAATTAGGGACGGGCGACTGTTTATAGCCCATTAAGTTGCTCACGGTGGTCTTTAAACTTCCACTCAAAAAAAACAAAAAAAAACAATTGTCTTACGCCTCTGGTTCTGTCCCTTCCCTGCTACTAGTGGTTTAATATGAAGGACGGCAGACCCCGAAACTGAAAAGAAATCAGGACTTTCGAACTCTTCACGAACAAAGGCATGAAGATTTTGAAATCATTCGAGGACTTTTGAACTCATTAGGAACAAAGGCATGAAAATTTTGAAATCATTTGAGGACTTTGGAACTCACGAGGAACAAAGGAATAAAGATTTTGAAATCATTCGAGGACTTTCGAACTCATCTGGAAGAAAAACAAAGATTTTGAAACGGTTTGAGGACTTTCGAACTCATTTGGAACAAAAACATCAAAATTTTGAAATCATTCAAAGACTTTCGAACTCATTAGAAACAAAGACATTTATATTTCGAAATCGATGACTTTCGAACTCATTAGGAACAAATACATGAAGATTTTGAAATCATTCGGGGACTTGCGAACTCATCAGGAACAATACATGAAGATTTTAAAATCATTCGGAGACTTTCGAACTTTTAGGAACAAAGACATGAAGATTTTGAAATCATTCGAGGACTCACGAATTCATCTGGATGTAAGACTAAGATTTTGAAATTGTTTGAGAACTTTCGAACCCATTAGAAACAGAGGTCTGAGGATTTTGAAATCATTCCATGACCTTCGAACTCATTAGGAACAAAGACATTAAGGTTTTTATGTAATTCATAGACGTTCGAACTCACAAGGAACAAAGGCATCAAGATCTTAAAATCATTCCAGGACTTTCAAACTCATTAGCAACAAAAACCTTAAGATTTTATAATCATTTAAGGACTTTCGAACCCATTAGGAACAAAATCATGAAGATTTTGATATTCAATGTGGTCTTCAAAACAACGTCTAAGCAGGGTTTTCTTCAGTTTCAGGAAATAGTCACTATGGCCAGTTCCGGACTGTAGGGTGGATGGTTCAGTTCCTGAAAGCTAAAATCTCTCAGAAAAGCGACTACTGCTTGCTATTTGTTTACAGGGACATTGTCGTGCGGACGCAATATGACTACTCAGTTTCCTATGTTGTTTCTCCTTTAAATCATCACTTAAAGTGCCCAAAATTGCAGCATAGGAAACACGGGTGATCGTTTTCTTGTGTTCGAAGCAGTCTAAAAGAAAAAAATTAGTCAGAATTTTAAACACACAGTTGCCTACAGTGTTAGCAATAATAAGATTTCTCTAGGGGGTGGAGAATCCTTGTATTTCTACTGCATGGATTCCTGTATGATGTAAGAATCCAAGCGATGAATTTATATCTCATCGCCGGTAGCTATTTCGAGATATCGCAGTTTTGCTAGTCTGAATACGAGTTGATCAGTTCAGATACATTTTTATAAGATTAAAGCAATAACGAAGCATTAATCTTACAAACGTAAACTGTTAAATTTTCTTGTTACGACATCACAATAATAAAGTGGGTTGTCTGTTGGTCCCCTACAGAAGAAGAAAAAAAGAACAAAACAAAAAGACTACTAAATGTAGAAGTTTGAAGTTTGGTAAACTCGCACTGTTCTCTAGAAACCTAAATTTCTAAAACTTCAATTAATTTTTGGGCAATCTCCGCAGGATTTAGAAAAGAAGCAATCGATAGATGGCAGCACATTCATTCTCCAGAAAGTGACCTTGAATTGTAACCAGATTATTTTTTTTTTTTTTGTAATTTCAAGATGACTCCAAGCAACTGTGCCGAGAAAGCCCTATTGATTATTTTTTTTAATTTTAAGACATAATTAGATGTGCATGCCAGTTTTAAAAAAAATAGCCTATTGCCACTAAAAGCTTAATTTTCGGATGTAGGGTCATTCCCTATAGCAGAAAGTTCCTGAACAGTCTGCGACGGATATCTTGGTCCTACAAAGTAAGTAATCTACGAGGTGGTCACTGAGTAAGACGCGTACTGGGTGCAAAAAACAATAAGCCAAGACTAGGCACTACAGCAATTGTAACGAACAAGAACATTCTGCCCTCTGAACGTGCATACCATGGTATACTTTTCAAAAAACTTTCGATTTACCGTCATGCCAAAATATTAATATTTATGGAATAAAATAATATTACTTAGCAAATATACATGACAGAGGAAAGATCACGAAGAAAAAAAATTTACAATTTCAGAAGAAATCAACGTCCGTCCAACTTATGTTGTCGGAATTTTTTTCTACCATTTTTAAGCCAAAATACAACGATTTATAAAATACAATTGTATTTAACAATATATGACAAGGGAAACACGAAAAAAAAAAAAAGTACAAACACGGGGAAGGTTTTGGCTGCCTTTAGCTTCCGCTCTCCGAAATGTTTGCCTCCATTTCCACGCTAAAACACAAACATTTCTGCAACAAAACGATAATTAACGATAATATTGCAGAAATGAATAATCGCGGAAAAAGAAATTAAAATTACGGGAGAAATCTTCGCTCCGTCCAACTTCCGCTCCCTAAATTTTTCAAGCTAAAACCCAAATATTTATGGAATAAAATGGTATTTAAAAACAATACAAGGCAGAAGAAACATCGCAAGAAAAATAATTTCAGGTTACAGTGCTTCGTTTAACTTCCGTTTTCCGAAATTGTTGGCTCCATTTTCAAGCTTAAACAAACATTTACGGAATAAAATTACATTTAGTAACAATATAAAGAGGAGGAACATACGATTTCGGGAGAAATCTTTACTCCGTCTGACTTCCGTTTACGGAAAGTTTTGAAAGACGGAGAATCTTCACCAATGATCGTTAATCTGCACAAGAGAGGGTTAAAATGATTTTCGGGATATAGTTTTTGCCTGCAGGATCAAAATAAAATCTGTGACGTTCATCGCCCGTTTGCCGTGATTCTGCTACGATTAGGGATGGGGGTCGTTCCTATAGGGGGAGACGTAGCTACAAACGTCAGTTGCAATCTAGTATATATTAGCATTATTTGATGCTATTTTGACGTGTTTTCTAAGTATCTTTGCATTTTCGTCTGTGTAGTTTCAAATAGTTTTCTTTGTGACTTGCGTGTTAACGTTTTTTTATTTTTCATCGTGGAGTTAGTTCTGTAACCCTAAGAACTTCAGCAGAAAATTATTTAGTTGTGGGCTGTAGCCCCTCCCCCGGAGACCTGAGAACCTCGTGTGGTGAACTGTAGCCTATTCAAAGGTATTTTCTGCATTCGAAGCATTCTTTGTCGTGCTGCAGGTATACTAGAATCCGCATATGTAACCCCTGGTGTGATGTAAATGTGCTAGTAAAAGCCAACAGCTTTGTCTTTTCTCTTATTAGAAGCCATTACAATTACGACGTTTAAACAAAAAAGCCTATTGATAATTTTAGGAAAACCCGGACAACTCTGGCTCATAAACCGAGTCCAGAGCCGGCCCCCAGCATTGACGAGAGAGGCAGCTGCCTAGGGCCGCGATTTCTAGGGGCCTCAAAATTTGATCATACGTTGCTTTTTCATAATCGTCCAATTTTTTTATTTGTATTATTTTTGGAAACAAAAAAGAAAATCGATAAATTCATAAAAAGGCAAACAGTCGAAGTGCGCTTTCTTTCTTTTATTTTAAAACATTTTTTTTCTTAAGGATACGGTGTGAAAACACAAGTTTGTCCGCTACGGGCATCAAACCCGGTCCCCTCACTACGAAGTAAGTCGCTCTCCCAACTGAGCTACGCGGAGATGTGCTCTCACTGCTATCTGACTTTATCTCATGTGCGTCCTGCGGTGCAGGCACGTCACAAGTCCCATCCCCCGCCCCAAAAGAAGGCCGGGGGCATGGCCCACGGGTCAACCGGGACCATGTGTCGCTGTAGGCAGTCATCTCATGAAGAACGTGCATTTGAGAAATCCCAGACAATTTCGCGTGTGGAATGTAGTAACATCACACTGATTTATTTTTTCGAAGCACTGAAGAAGGGATTCTCATTTTTCATGTCTCGCCGTACGGAAAGAACATCACATCATTGCGAGAAACTTAACAGCCGGGTCATCCGGTAGGTTCTGGCGCCAATATAACGTACAAGTTTGCCCGTGCCGAGCATCGAATCAGGGCCCCCTCACTCTGGAGTAAGTCGCTCTCCCAACTGAGCTGCGCGGACATGTGCTCTCATTGCTATCTCCCTTTATTTCACGTGCGTCCTGCCGGTTAGGCACGTCACAACCGTTAAGTGAAGATCTTGAATCATTCTTTCTGCTTACCCTCCCCTCTTTCCCCCGAAACTAAAGTCTAATTCCGGTCTTGCGCTGGTCTATAGGGTGAAATAATCTTTATAATGTCTACCAGACATATTTTTGTTACCTCAGACACGCAGTTTCTCGCTTATTCGCAGAAACATATGAAAATCAGAATGAATTCATGTGACACCAACTCGATTGGCCTCATACAGTACACATCCACGGCAGCTGTCACGTGCTCACAGAAAATTTGCATATTCGCTGCGTATCATATAATGTCGTGTGCATATGTTAGCCAGCTGTCTTAGCTCCCGTGGCGCTCTGTAATTTTCAGATTTCATGATCGTTCTTAAGTTCTTGACAGCAGTGTACTCAGGTTGAGATCGCCGAATCACACAGGGTGATTGTAAACTCTTTCAACAAAACAAGAGGTGTGATAGAACACATCAAGACGAACAATATTTGCAATGGGACCTAGGGACGCATTCCCCTCCTAGTGCCAGAAAAGTGTAAAGTTTCATATCCACGTTGAACCTTCAACAGTGAAAACAAAGAGACATTCCTTATTTATGAGTTGCGCAATTCCAATCGCATCAGAGAAAGACTCAAAGGAGCTGCTCAAACTGGCGTCCAAGCGCGTCGTTGCACAGACCACACCGGCGAATGAAGGGTTGTCGCACCCTCTCGTAGACTCCCGGTGTGGTGCTGATCTTGTCCGCAGCAACAGCGATTCGCGCCACGAGATCTTCCAGGGAGTCCACAGGTGTCTCGTACACCAATGTTTTAATGTGCCCCCAGAAGTCCAGTGGATTAAGGTCCGGGGGAGCACGGAGACCAAGCCACGGGTCTACGGCGTGTTATCCACCGCCCGGGATATGTCACATCTAGGAAGTATCGGACCTCGGTGGCAAAGTGTGCTGAGGCCCCATCATGCATAAACCACATGTCCCTCCGTGTGGTGAGCGGAACATCCTGCAACAGACCGGGAAGCATTTGCTCTAGGGACACATGGTACGTTGCGCGGGTCAGACGTATACGCCAATTGTCATGTGATGTTCGCACGGTAATATCGCTAAACGGGGTCGGCTGCGTTTTTAAATGTTTGCTCACGTGTTCAGCGCACCTGATTTGCATCATGTGCTTCTCCTGCACTGGTTGGAACTCTGTGCGCCTGCTGGACGTTTTTCGAACGTGCTCTTTTCTGGCACTAGGAGTGGAATGCGGCCCTAGGTTCCATTGCAAATATTGTTCGTCTTGATGTGTACTATCACCCCTCTTGTTTTGTTGAATGAGTTTACAATCACCCCTCTTGTTTTGTTGAAGGAGTTTACAATCACCCCTCTTGTTTTGTTAAAGGAGTTTACAATCACCCCTCTTGTTTTGTTGAAAGAGTTTACAATCACCCCTCTTGTTTTGTTGAGGGAGTTTACAATCACCCCTCTTGTTTTGTTGAAGGAGTTTACAATCACCCCTCTTGTTTTGTTGAAGATTACAATCACCCCTCCTGTTTTGTTGAAGGAGTTTACAATCACCCCTCTTGTTTTGTTGAAGGAGTTTACAATCACCCCTCTTGTTTTGTTGAAGAAGATTACAATCAGCCCTCCTGTTTTGTTGAAGGAGTTTACAATCCCCCCTGTTGTTTTGTTGAAGGAGTTTACAATCCCCCTGTTGTTTTGTTGAAGGAGTTTACAATCACCCCTTTTGTTTTGTTGAAGGAGTTTACAATCACCCCTCTTGTTTTGTTGAGGGAGTTTACAATCACCCCTCTTGTTTTGTTGAGGGAGTTTACAATCACCCCTCCTGTTTTGTTGAAGGAGTTTACAATCACCCCTCTTGTTTTGTTGAAGGAGTTTACAATCACCCCTGTTGTTTTGTTGAAGGAGTTTACAATCACCCCTCTTGTTTTGTTGAAGGAGTTTACAATCACCCCTCTTGTTTTGTTGAGGGAGTTTACAATCACCCCTCTTGTTTTGTTGTAGGAGTTTACAATCACTCTGTATATTTTTCATCAAACCCAAGCAACCGTGGGCCCTTTTGTAGTCCACAAATCATTAATACTTGTATTTTGTGCAGGATCAAATTCGTTTCATTGATTCTTTTGTGGGAAAATTAATTCCCACCCTACCAATTAAATTTTCATAATAGCTACAATAATGAGGAAACGTATCTCATTATTTCTTACGTTTATTGCTGTGTTGTCTTCACGAGTCAGAAAAATAGCATTGTTGGCATTTCCTGCTAATTATCTGACATTCTGCGACGTCAAATACTACTGAGGGAATATTCTTAAATCTTCGCTATTTTTAGGTAGTTGTTACGGTTACCATGCAAATCTTCTTTAATTTCAATTTTGCCTTTTTTTCCTTCTACGTTTCAGTTCCTGACAACATTTTCGCTCACTAATGCTGGTGTTACGCAGTTTCAGCACAAACGCTGGGAACATGGTTCTTCTGTTCCATTAGTTAGTTGCCTTTGTGTTTTATCTCCTAGGTAATTGATCGGGAAAGGTAGGTCGTGCGGTGACCGGGAAATGCTTCACTCCGAAGGCAGCTCCGGAGCTCAATTATAGATAGAATAAATGGCGGAGCAAAAGACGATTTGTTAAAAGCGCCTTCAGCCGAACGTAACGAAGACGTTGTACAATTGCAATCGCTAAGCTGCTGGAACAATGTGAAGTAAGGGGTATATTAGTACAAAAAGTTCTGGAAACAAAGCCCATGGCACAGTAATACGCCGTGAAAAAGAAAATGTTTAATGGAAATTCGAAAGTACAGTATCATTTATAAACATTTTCTTTCTGGTGTTAAAAAATGTTACGTGATGCATCATTTATAAATATTTTCGTTCTGGTATAAATGTTATGTGATGCATCGTTCACAGATATTTTCTTTCTGGTGTTAGAAAATGTTATGTGATGTATCATTTATAAATATTTTCTTTCTGGCGTTAGAAAATATTATGTGATACATCATTTACAGATATTTTACTTCTGGTGTTAGAAAATGTTATGTATGCATCATTTATAAATATTTTTTTCTGGTGTTAGAAAATATTATGTGATGCATCATTAACAGATATTTTCTTTCTGGTGTTAGAAAATGTCATGTACACTGAAGAGCAATTGAATTAGAGATACCTGTCTATTAACGTGTAGCACCACCTTTCATCCTGATGACGGCGGCGATTCGTCTCGGCATGGACTCGACAAGACACCGGAAGCGTTGAGCTCCCACAGTTCACGAAGATTTGATGGAGGGAGGTCAGAGCCTCGAACATATCTCTCGATGGCACCCCAGATGTGCTCGATGGGATTGAGGTCAGGTGACCTAGCTGGCCAAGGAAGCGAGGTCACGTCGATTGAGTCTTCATCCAACCATTCGGATACGATTCGGGAGCGATGGCACGGTGCATTGTCTTGTTCCAGGATGAGGTCCCCAGTGGGATGTTGAAGACGCACAAATGGGAGCAAATGGTCGTCCAGGATATCCCTGTAACGTTGACCTATAAGGGACGATGTCGCACGTTTCAGGGGTCCCATTTCAGTGCACGGAAACAGTCCCCAGACGAGAGTGCCACCCCCACCAGCTTGAAGAGTACCCTGCTGGCAAGAAGGATCCATCGCTTCATGTGGTTTGCGCCGTACTCGTATCCTGCCATCCGCATGCACCAACGTGAATCTCGACTCATCAGTCTAGGCAACATTTTTCACATGTCTAGGGTCCAGTGGCGATGTTCCCGCGCCCATGCTAATCTTTGAACCCTGCGATGTGCGGTCAGCAGCGGTATCTTCGTGAGATGATGGCTTCTGTACCCCATAGCGAGGAGATGGTTCTGGATGGTGTGGCTGCTTACACGTTTTTGTGCACCAGCGTTAAATTGCCGAGTGATTTCTTGCACTGTGGCCCGTCTATCCGCTGTTACAATGCGAGCTAGCCGACGATGACTCCGCTCTTCCACACGCTGTTGCCCACGACAGTTGGCCCTTGCAGGGATGGTTTTACCGGATTCGATGTACTCACGGTGCACCCGTGACGCAGTGGCTCGTGAAAATCCCAGTGCCTGCACGACTTCCGAGATGGAATGACCCATTCGTCGGGCCCCGACAATTTGCCTACGATCATATGCGCTTAGATCCTTCGTCTTACCCATACTGCGTCTGACACTTACTGATTCCCATCGCATCATTCCTTATATTGTCGGATCGCTGCACGGGTAATGTCGTTTCCGTTCACAGGGCCGCCCACAGCGACACAGTTGCATAACGCCAGCTATATCTAATTCAATTGCTCTTCAGTGTATGCGTCATTTATAAATATTTTCTTTCTAGTGTCAGAAAATATTATGTGATGCATCATTAACAGATATTTTCTTTCTGGTGTTAGAAAATGTTATGTGATGCATCATTTATTTCAGTGGCGGATTGGGACAAAAAGGCCCGGTGTGCTGGTTACTACTAGGGGCCCGGACTATATATATGCACAAGTATATACAGTGTGTGTGTGTGTGTGTGTGTGTGTGTGTGTGTGTGTGTGTGTGTGTGTGTGTGTGTGTGTGTGTGTATTTTTGCGAAATGTGAAAGGTCAGGAATGCACGTGAAAACAAGTGTTCCCTTTGGAGTCGGCGCTGTACGAATCCTTCTCCCCAATCCCTTGATGTGTTGGCAGAACACAAGTCAGAACAAAAACACCGGAACACGGGGCGACGTCTCACCAGGATATTCGACGTTGAGATGGGAGTTTTAATGAGCTGATGGTGCTATTATTTATGCCTTATGCGTCTTTCGCAGTCGCAGAGAGTCATTCCATCTGTTCCTGGCATATTCGGACTTTATGAATTCCTCTCTGATGTTGCATCAGGGATTAAATGATTTTCTAAGCTATGGTAGGAATGTTTTCTCAGCGGGCTTTTTAATTTTTGCAACAGATTGGACTGTATTCTTTGGGGTTACGGAGGTAAGGGTGGCGGAAGCAAGGAGAAAGAGGGGTAGTCGAGATTGAGAGGAGTTACATTTCGCACACGAGATGCGAGGAAGATGGACTCATACATCATACGCACCTAACAGGGGAGGAGACAAAATAGGCTAATTATTTTGGCCAATTTGAGTCGCTGTGCGTTTTATCAATTTCAAGGTTTTTTTTTAAATATATAAACTTACCGAAAACGTATTTTAGGTATGTTTTTTGGGGGGCCGTTTTTATTTCTAGGGCCCGTGGACGTAAAGGCCTGGGGTGCAGTCACACCTTAGCATTCCAGGCCAGTCCGCCCCTGTTTATAAATATTAGCTTTCTGGTGTTGTAACGTACCAGGAGATGTGACGTACCTGCCCGAAGGACGCACACGACATAAAGGCAGAATAATTGGTAGAGCAACTTATTCCGGAGTGAGGGGATCCGGGTTCGAATCCTGGCGTAGACCAAAAATGACGGAGAAATTTACTTCGTTATAATGGCGCCCGAACTATCCGGATGACCCGACCGTTCAAAATCTCGCATTGGTGTGATGTTATTTCCAAACCGCGAGATAGGAAAAATAAGAGAATCCTTTCTCCAGCACTTCGAAAAAAAAAAATAAATAAAAAATAAGGGGGAGATGATGTAACGTACCAGGAGATGTGACGTACCTGCCCGAAGGACGCACACGACATAAAGGCAGATAGGAATCAGAATAAAACGTCCGCGTAGCTCAATTGGTAGAGCAACTTATTCCGGAGTGAGGGGATCCGGGTTCGAATCCTGGCGTAGGCCAAAAATGACGGAGAAATTTACTTCGTTATAGTGTTAGAAAATGTCGTGTGATGTAACCCTTTTAACATACACATCCATCCATGTCGGAAAAGAGATCTATATCGGAGTAATATTAGTTATTTTTCTCAATGGGGAGGGTTAATGACGTCAGTTAGCGTCAAAAATTTTTTTTTAACTGTCTATTTCTAGGGCTTGTGGACGTAAAGGCCCAAGGTGATGTCGCAGCCTAGCATTCCAGGCCAGTCCGCACCTGTTTATAAATATTAGCTTTCTGGTGTTAGAAAATGTCGTGTGATGCAACCCTTTTAACATACACATCCATCCATGTCGGAAAAGAGATCTATATCGGAGTAATATTAGTTATTTTTCTCAATGGGGAGGGTTAATGACGTCAGTTAGCATCAAAAATATTTTTTTAAAACTGTCTATTTCTAGGGCCCGTGGACGTAAAGGCCCGGGGTGATGTCGCACGCTAGCATTCCAGGCCAGTCAGCCCCTGTTTATAAATATTTGCTTTCTGGTGTTAGAAAATGTCGTGTGATATATCGTTTTTAACATATACAGCCATTCATGTCGGGAAAGATATCTATATCGGAGTAAAATCAGTTATTTTTCTCAGTGAGAACGTCAGTGAGAATCTAAAACTATTTAATTTCTCAGTTAATGACGTCAGTGAGTATCTAAAACTATTGGCGTTCCCTAATTATGGCCACCAGATTCTGGAGGAAGGGGGGCGCATTGGAGAAGGTGCACTGCCCATGACTACTCCGGGACTCGAAAACGAAACCTGACTGGGCGATTAGCCAAAAGCCCGAAGCTTTGCCTACTCGACCGGCAGATGGGACGAATACCTGGACTCTATCATATTAAGTGACTTCTTCACAAAAACCTGTTTTATTCAGAAGTGCAAAAGAAGAAACTGTCAGAGCACAGTTTCTATAAGTGCATGAGTTACCAGGTGTGTCAATAAAGTTCGGGGAGGGCACGGTAAAAAAATGAACACATAATATTTCAGAAAACTTACTTTACTCGCTTTCAAAATAATTACACCTCCTGGGCAACAATGCGCTTTTGACATCGTTCGTATAACTGCTGGGAGCTATGGGAAAAGTCCTCATTTGTTATCGTCTACAGGTGGGTCGTCACGCTAGCATGGAGATCTGAAATCTCTTCCTTTTTTAGCACTAATTACAGCCGGGAAAATAAGAAGCAGTCACACGGTACCAGATCAGGCTAATACGGTGGGTGAGTAAACACAAAAATGGCTTCTACGTCTAAAAGATTTGAGGGTGGGGGGTTAGCGATCACCTCGAGTATAAGCCTAATTTAGCGCCACTGATTCCAGGGAAGGGAGAGAGCCAATGCTTATGACAAACACAACATACATGCCTCACCGGGACTCGAACCCATCTCGGACGAATGGTTAGAATGCTTAGACCATTACGCCTCCGGGTGACCTAGAAGAATTTGATATTGGTTGTTTGCTCCATTTTTGCCCACTAACAACTTGCACTTACGTCAGCTGTTGTGACAGGTTCGGGTGTTTGCCAAATCCCCAATGTCAGGTGTTAGCGTGATTATTGTTAAGTACTGAAGTGGACGCCATGCCATCAGAAGAATCGCTGTTTGCAGGTTCCTGTCATTCGAGCTGGGAAGCAAATAAATAAATAGTTCGACAAATAGAACGACAGATGATTTCGCTCGCACGAATCGTCATTCTTCAGATTGGAGGGAAGACGGAAAATATCGGTTAATCAAAACAAATAGTATATAATTCCTGCGGTAGATGGGCATTTTGGATGGCTTTCTCTATGTACAGTATTTCCCGCCAAAATCTGTTCTCACTCCTGCCTGTGCAAAAGCGTTCCTCCCCCTCTCAAGCTCCTAGCATGGACTGCCCTTTTTATGACCACTGTATACTTTTTTCCTTTCACTCTCTCTCTGCCGCTCAAAGGAAGATGCTCCCGACGTAAGAAGTTGATTGTTAATTTCCCTCACTCGAGGGGTTTCTCAGAGCAAGTGTATCCTCCAACGACGGGGGAAGAAAGAGGGGTGGGGCCCTTCTGCTCGTGGACGAAGGAATGACTTTCCGGAGGGATCTGTTAAGTGTTTTTTTTAACCGAAGGTGAATTTCTAGCTGCTGTTTTACGCGCGTTGAGTGAGTTGAGTTACTATTTAATTATACTTTAAATATGTCTGCATAAAACAATCCTCTTTGTAGGGACGATAAATTATACACATCTGTAAATTGTGTGATGGACATTAAATCACATTGATCTTACAAGACATGAACATTTTAGATCAACTATTTTCATGTGTATTACTTAGAACGGATGTTAAACGTGTAAATGTACTAGACAGGCGACATTCCGATGTTCATATTGTAATGACGATGTACGCGTGGAGGCACCGCTATTGTTCCTGGCCTGGGGGAATGCAAGCTGCGGGGCACACGGGGAGCGCAAGGTCAGCGCCGGAATTCACAGGTAAAGAAGAAAAGGGTAGGGGGCACAGAAAGGCGGGCGGGTCGCCTGTTCGACGCGTGCTCCGACTCGGAAAGAGAGTGAGCGCCTCTGGCGAAGAAGGCAGGAGCCAATCAGGAGGCGAGGAGAAGTTACTTGAGAAAAACTTCAGGATAGAAGGAGTGGAGAAGAGAGTGAGGAGGACAGTTCGTGTCGGGAGCGGATCATGGAAGGTGCGTGCTGGGAGACAGCACGGAAAAGAAAAGTTGGTCATAGGACACGTGCCAGCTAAAGCACGGGAAAAAGTTCGTTGCTGGAAGAGCCGGACGGAGACACCGGCGGTCTGTAACGACGTACGGAGAAAGCGATCTAAGAGGATACGTGTTCGGGGACAGGACACGAGGCATAGCTTCCGAACAAAAGAAGAGTGAGGTGAACGAAAGGTTCCGACCATTAAAACCTTTCACGTCTGTGATAGAAAAAGAACTGGCAAAGAGTTATCGGCAGCAAAGAGTATTCTTTAATGAATAGAGGCTCTGACCATTTATTCGTGGAACTGCAACTTGCAGGAGCTCGGGTCAAGGAACAATAAGCTGCCGGATCGATTATCTTTGATTAAAAATTTTTGTTAAGTTTTCAACAAGCCTGAGATTGAATTCATGGTTTGAATGTCTTGCCATTATTTTTACTTCCCCTCTCTTGGATAGCAGATCATTTCTAGTAAAGCTGGGAAAGCAAGAACGCCGGGCTGTCTTCAACTTTTCGTTGATAGATAGTTTCCAGACAAAAAGAACCTTACAAATATTTTTTCTTCCTGCTGTAGGGAATTTTCAACAATTAACATTAATTAACATATATAAGCATTAATATATATATAAGCATTAACATTAATAAGCATTAATTAACATATTGAGCTTCCATCCCTACACTCTTATTATAGTCTTCGTTCTTCCTGATGTGCACGTTCTCTCTCTCCTGACTCTCAGCACCGTTCGTTCTGCATCATTTTAAATTTCTTTTAAAAAAAGTGCAATACAAGAATAGATAATGTAAAATATTTAAGCTCATAATGAAGTACCAAAATATTTTTCATAAACTACCTAAAATAAAAGTTCAGATGTTACACCGAATATAGTCACGAAGGAAAATATTTATATTTACTTCCTGAAAATGTGATTGAAAGCAAAAGTTTTACAATAGTAAGCATTGGGTTATTAATAATTTGGATACTTACGTCCACGTAATATTTTAACGCCTTTTATTAAGCTGTTCTTAAGTTCATGAATTTTACACATCATGCATTCAACATTTGTTTCATACTTTGAATCTCTTTCGTATTTACATTCTGCGTTGCAAAAGGTAAAAGAAAGTGCAATCGTGAAGTAAAATATTTGCATTTACTTCGTCAAAATATAACTAAAAATTAAAAACATTTATGAAGCTAAATGAAAAACTAAAATCAAAAAGAAATGGCAGTAGCTAAATTTACATTACAGACGGCAAAGACCAAAATGGCGCTAAATTTACATTACATTACAATTATCTAATTTCCTTATGATTTAAATGTACCTAGAAATTTCTGAAAAACTTTTTGTAGAAAACCCTTTTCTGTCTGGTAAGAAACAAGATGAAAACACTTTTCAAGAAGGAACGTTTCGTTTTAATAATAATGATACATTGAAAAAAATTAAGAACCAAAAAAACTAATGATGAAAAACACGCTTTGCAGAACACAAGTGTCGCACTGACATGCCATTGAGAACGACGAACAGCGAAACCGCTTTCTAGAACTTCGCGTAGAAACATATACGATAAGCAGTCTGTGTAAAGCTGTTCCAAATTTTTGAACCTGAGAGAAATTCAGAACTTATTTTTTTATTGAGGGTTTAACGACCACCGTGAGCATCTCAATGGGCTACAAGCATTCGTCCGTCCCTAATTTAGGGCCACTGGTTCCAGGTAACGGAAAGAGCCAGTGCCGTAAGACAAACGCAACATCCATGCCTCACCAGGATTCGAACCCGGATCCATCTGGGAAGAATGGTTACAAGCCAGCGTTTAGACCACTACGCCACCGGGAAAGCAATGAAGAACTCTTAATACATACGCTAAGAATTAAACATTTCACATTTCTGTAATTAGTCTCATGGAATAGCACACACGTGACTTTCACACTAGACGGCATAGACCAAAGTGGCGTTTTCTGGTTCTAGGAACTAGGTTTGTCCCCCCCCCGGTGACGCAGTGGTCTAAACGCTGACTTCTGACCATTCGTCCGCGAAGGGGTCCGGGTTGGAATCACGGTTAAGCATGAATGTTGTGTTTGTCTTACGGCACTAGTTCTCTCCCTTCTCTGGAACCAGTGACCCTAAATTAGGGAAGGGAGACTGTTTATAGCCCATTGAGTTGCTCATGGTGGTCGTTAAACCTTCAATAAAAGAAAAAAAAACTAAATTTTTTTTTCAATGTACCCCTACAAAAAAATTTCCTTTTGCACACGATCAGAGCGAGTCTTGTCACGAAACTTCCAGTAAAATAACGCATCCCTTAAGCACACAAAATATTACCATGTGTTTTTCGTAGGACCTATGCTTCACCACCATACATTTGAATAAGCACCGCTGCATTTTTATACACAGGACTTTCTTTTTTCTTTTATTGAAAGTTTAACGACCACCATGAGCAACTCAATGGGCTATAAGCGGCCTTCCATCCCTAATTTTGGGCCACTGGTTCCAGGGAAGGGAGAGAGCCAGTGCCTTAAGATAAATCCTCACCGGGATTCGAACCCAAACCCTTTTCGGACAAATGGTCAAAAGCCAGCGCTTAAATCACAGTGCCACCGCGGCGGCAGACAGCAATTCTGTGCCTGTTCTTGACTTACTTCCTCCTGGGAAATACTCCTAAAGCAACTATGATTTTAAAACCGATTTGATAATTTCATCATCTAATCTATTTTCTCTATCAAACATGCTCCCATTAAGTACACATGCTGATTCACCTGGTCTAACTTTTAGCGGCGATCTTCCACTAGATTTCAACACTTTAAGCGGTCGATGTACCTGAACAAAATGGTGACCAAATTTTTCTGCGCTCCTCAAATAGAAATGTTTATATAGCGGCGGGATTTTACGAAATCCATCGCAAAACAACTTTTTCCCCCGCCCCCACCTTAGCAGTGCCGACTATAAACTTGTTAGCTGTGGTAAGCACTCCCTTTTAGTCCTCTATTCTCTGCTCCAGGACCCACGGCATGACGAGGAAGAGCTGGTCCCCCTGAAACGAACATCGTGCCAGTGGGCACGAACAAGTGACATATCTCCCGTTTCTCCGTTTTATCACCATTGTTATAGAACTTTTAGCAGGTAATCAATAAGAAAAGATTAGTGTCAATCATCCGCCTAAATGACAGTTTTGAGTAACTAAATAACAGGTTATAGAAGTTCCTAATGGCAGGTTATAGAAGTTCCTAAATGACAGGTTATAGAAGTTCCAGCGGCGTTCCGCCCACTTCTCAGACAGGGAATATATTTGCTCAAGCCGATTTTTTTTTATTGTAGGTTTAACGACCACCATGAGCAACTCAATGTACTATAAGCATTCGCCCGTCCCTAATTTAGAGCCACTGGTTCCAGGGCAGGCAGACAGCTAATGCCGTAAGACAAACACAACATCCATGCCTCACCGAGTTTCGAACCCGGACCCTTCACGGACGAATGGTCATAAGTAAACGCTTAGACCTCTGCGCCACGGGAGTGGCTCAAGCTGATTCCAACCCTTTTTTTTTTTTTTTTTTTTTTTTTTTTTTTGAAAGTTTAACGACGACGCGAGCAACTCAATGGGCTATGAAAAGTCGTCCGTCCCTGATTCAGGACAATTGGTTCCAGGGAAAAGAGAGACCAAATGCCGTAAGACAAATACAACATCCATACCTCACCGGGATTCGAACCCGGATCCATCTCCGACGAATGGTCATAATCCAGCAGTTAGACCACTGCGCTACCGGGACAGCGCCAACCCATTTTGCGGTCGCGGATGGCATAGTGGTCAGCATTCTTGACAACTACAAAAAAGTCTCAGATCAATCCCTGGCAGGTACGAACATTCGAACCACTACACATCCACCGTGCATCGGATGGGCACGTTCAGTCGTCTGACTCCGGGTACTGCCCCGCCCCCTCGGTTATAAATAAAGGCGTCCTTCTTCCCCTGCTTCCGTGTGACTTTCCTGTCGGGTGCTCTAGTGCAAATCTCCTAGCTTCCTACTTCTAGGGTTGTGTAAGACCTAAGATCAAACACTCCATTTCTGAAATCCTCCACATGATTCTTTAAACCCATTTTGCTAATCCCACGTTAATTCGTCACAGCTTGTTAAAGGTTTCTGATAAAATAAAACCGCACTAAAGCAGCAAGTGGAACACAAAGACAGAGGTGTTCGGACGAATTCACATGGAATTCAACGCTCAGAACGTAACATAATAAAACTTTTAAAAAAATATTCAATTTTAATATGCATCATTAGAACTAAAGAAACAATGAGTGTGGTCTTTGGTAAAGAAAATCCTTCGATAAGACGATTCAGCCCGAGGTATTAAACAAGTTGATTTTTATGTAATATCGAACTCATGAAAGGTAAAGAAAAGCTCTTAGAGGTAAAACAGAACAGTCTATTTAAAAAGAAAAACTGTATCTACCATCTAGATGCGGCAGAGGTGGTCTAGGTGGTGGTGCCAAATCCTCCAAATTTCCTGAAGTTTGTGAATTCATGTGATGATTCAGATTTTCGAAATGATTCATGGGAGCATCGTTGATAAGGTGATTCCAATTTCCTTGAGGCCTTGGAGAACAAAATGAAAAACAGATCACGCATGATACAGACAATTAATTCACAAATACAAAAGCTAATGATATCTAACGCTATATACATATATGAAAGAAATAGTTCACCTTTGGGGAGGGATGTCAGTGTAAGTATTTTTAATTTTTTTGTCCGGCACAAAAAGCATCACAGTGAAAGAACTCTTTGGAAAGCTCTAACCTTTAAATACTTTTTAAAGTTTAAAAGTTATATTTTTTTCATGTTTTCTTTTCATATTCCAAAAGCAACATTGGGGTATCCGGAAACAAATTGCGTTTCGGTATTCTGCTTTCTTTGTGTCGCTAAATTGAATAATTTCAGCACCGCCTCGGTGGCTCATTGGTCTAAGTGCTGGCTTGTGACCCATGATGGGTCCGGGTTCGAATCCCGGTGAGGCATGGATTTGTGTTTGTCTTACGGCACTGATCCTCTCTCCCTTCCTTGCAACAACCAGTGGTCTTAAATTAGAGACGGGCGACCGCTTACAACCCATTGAGTTGCTCACGGTGGTCGTTAAACCCTCAAATAAAAATAAAACAATAGTTTCAGCAGGATAGGTTATCGATGCTGAAGATCGTATAAAAGCTTGTTTCGCGGGGAAACCTGTTCATGTATGGTACGCGTGTTTCAAAAGAAGCATTGGACGTTTATCGCTTTGCACAAAGTGGCCACAAATATTGAAATCTTGATCCTGTAACACCATTACTGGAAGCCAGGCTTTAAGGCGGCTGAAGCAGTTCGAAAATTAAACGAAGTCGAAGGTGTTGCAATCAGTCGGACAACGCAAATCTGGTTTAAGTAGTTTGCAGCTGGCAACATGAGCCTGGTGAGAAAGGTTTGGGAAGGGTCTCTGTGGTTGATTTGGAAGACCTGCTGAAGCAAATCAACAGCACATTTTCGGTTGAACTAGGAGTTTCCAAATATACCATCCCTCACCACTTGCATAAACTCGCAAAAGTCTACAGATGATGGCACAGGGTACGGCATGAATTTCACCAGCTCAAGCTCAACTACGTGTCGAGGTCTGTAAGGAACTTCTCAGGAATTCGCGTGACGATTGGTTCATAAAGTGGATAGTTGCTGGGAATGAGAAATGGACCTACCTGAATAATCCAGATATTTCCAAATAGTGTTTGAACCCAAGTAGACTAGTTTTACCTCTCCCAAAACGCGGAAATTTTCAGAAAATGGACGTGGTGGGTGTATGGCGGAAATACGAGGTGTGGTACACTTTGAGCTCGTTCTGGATGGACGAGCAATCGACACTGAACTGTATTCGCAGCAGTTGAATCGAATGTACGACACTTTGAGCTTGTTTTGGATGGCCGAGCTAATGGCACTGAACTGTATTCTCAGCAGTTGGATCGAATGTACGACACTTTGAACTCGTTCTGAATGGCCGAGCTATCAACACTGAACTGTATTCTCCGCAGTTGGATAGAATGTACGACACTTTGAGCTCGTTTTGGATGGCCGAGCTATTGGCACTGAACTGTATTCTCAGCAGTTGGATCGAATGAACGACAGTTTGAGCTTGTTCTGGATGGCCGAGCTATTGGCACTGAACTGTATTATCAGCAGTTGGATTGAACTGTATTCTCAGCAGTTGGATCGAATGTGCGATAAAATGAAGCAATGGAATTCTGGTACAGTCAAGAGAAAACGGACGCTCCTTCAACAGAACAATTCTCCATTACCTTATACCACTATTCTTACTCAGGTAAAGCTTCACGAACTTGATGCAATCGAGCTCTTCCCATAAGCAGCGTACAGGCTCGACCTCGCCGTCTTTTGAATATCACCTGTTTTGGACGACGGCGCATTTCCCCCATGATGGGCACGGGAGTGTCAAGATTTTTTTTTTTTTTTTTCCTCTAAGCCGAAGGCATGATACTGTGCCGGGACTCACCTTGCAGAAGGATGGGCACGAACTCCTGAACAGGATGGTACATACTTAGAAATATGATAATTTATTGTAACTAGGTTCTAAGTAAACACATTTTTACATCAAAAACGAACCCGTCTAGCAAAGTCATCGATGGGTTCTGTGAAAAAGTGACCGACTTGACAGGTGACCGCCAGATAGGGAGTGCTTCACTTTGCTAAAATATTTTCCCTTTCCGCTTGAAAACAGAATGAAAAAATACTTTCCAATTTTAACGCATCCTGCTGTGAAGTGCTTGATCTTTCTTTTCTCTCCTGCCATTTTGCTATCTAAAAACTTATTCACTAAATCCATCACTAAGAGCCAGAAGTAAGGCTGAGGAATGCCGTAAGGTGTTCGGAACACTTGTATGTTTCCGAAAATCGGCCTCCCCTACCATATGTTCTCCAGGAAGAAATGGAAGGTAAGAAGATGCCGAACGCAATATTATCACTACTGCGGTTGAGCTTTGAAGGCACTTCCGCCCTCTCCCTCCTTCCACTTCCTTAAAGTCAGCGATGTGTTCTTTTCCCATCTGAAGCAGACCGTCAAACTTGCTCAAACAATACGGCCAACGAATCTTGTATTAAGGCCAGATTCGCTGAATGAGGAAGATGAACTGCTCCGTGGGTTCATGCTCTCATTTAGGTCAACTGAAGATTGAACATATTTAACAGAAAGCCATACCGTCTGCAAACAAAAATTCTAACAGCCTGACATACACAACAGACCACGCACCATTTACGATCTCGTGAAAGGTGGTCACAGAAAGAGATATTTCATATTTTTTAATAAACTCCCAACTTTTTCGTCATCTTTATGAAACTTCATAAAGATGATTTTTCTGTAAGTTCTGCATGTTGGCGACCACGAAATGCAGGTATATTATTTCCTTATGCGTTTCAAAAATGGTTCCCCGTGGCCACGTCCTGCAGGTGGTTACCAAATGAAGGTCCATTATGCATTGTTTCTAATGGTGATAGCCTCCATACCAAACAAAACTGCACGCTTTGGTAAGTGACCGCGGAATGCGACTGGGTTTCGTCAACGCAGGTTTCACCGAATTTTTCCGGGCACCCCCAATATTTAGAAAATGAACGGATGAATTTGTCGGCAATAATTTTTGCCTCGCAAGGTATGGTGTAATGATTGAACAGCACTTGAATAACTTTTTGAAACAAATTCTGGAAATTAAACAAAGTACTAGAAAATAAAGAAACCAGTACTCAAAAGTTAGTTTAAGTAAACGTATTGTGGAAATCACTTCACAAATTTTATTCAGTTCTTAAAATTTAGATACCAGAAGAAATTGTGTTCCATTTTTCGAAGACGTATCAGTTTGGGAAATGCCATTTCAAGGTACTCCAAAACCACCAAACACAGACTTATTACAGAATTATTTAAACTTTCAAGCATGTTTTTTAGTAATCTAGTTTTTTATACTTTCTGAATCAAATTCTGGAAATTAAACAAAACACCAGAAAACAGAAACACCAGTACTCAAAAATTAATTTAAGCATTTTGGAAATAACTTCACAGATAATACTGAGTTCTTTAAATTTAGATACCAATACAAACTGTATTGCTACTTTTTGAAGACGTATCCCAGGTAACACAGCTTTGCAACTTAACGTAGTTTCCCTTCCCTGGAACCAGTGACCCTAAATTAGGGACGGGTGACTGCTTATAACCCACTGAGTTGCTCATGCTGGTCGTTAAACCTAAAATCAAAAAAAAAAAAAAAAAAAACTTAACGTAGGCCCAACACTGAGCCACCGTCTTCTACTCCTAAAAGACGGTGGCTTAGTGCTGCGCCAATAAATTGCCAGACTGTGCTCTTAAGGCTCTACGAGACCCGCCATCTTGTATTGCTGCCTTCTCTTGTTAACCAACGGGCAAGCGTATTTCACAAATTGCTCGGGCAATTTTGCACATTTTGGAACACCGTTTGTGGCTAACGCAAAATATATGATAAATAAAGAGTTCCCTGGTTTCAGAATTTTTATTGACCTTTCCCTTCATTTTTTATCTGCAGCGAAAGTCGTACCAAGGCGTCTTCCATAGCTTTATTAATTAATAAAAAATACTTAAAGAGTCCAAAATGAAAATCTGAAACCAGAGAACTCTTTATTTATCATATATCTTGCGTTAGCCACAAACGGTGTTCCAAAATGTGCAAATTTGCCAGAGCAATTTGTGAAATACGCTTGCCCGTTGGTTAACAAGAGAAGGCACAATACAAGATGGCGGGTCTCGTAGAACCTTAATAATAGGGATCAGTTTTGAAAATACCATTTCAAGTTACTCCAAAATCACCAAATTTAAAAAAAATAATGAATTATAGAATTCTTGAAAATTTCATGCATGATTTTTAATAATTAGCGCATATATTAAAGAAATTCGCATAAAGAACTTTTACGCAATTTACATTTGCTCTTGTTTTAATGCAATGATCAGTTACCAACTCAGTAACCAAGAATATGTTGTAGGTTCTTCATTTCCATCTATAACAAAGACATTGTAGATTTAATTGTACACACTGCTGCCCTACTACTTTCACATACAGTTATCGCTCCGAATGGAACTTTGTCCCATCGTTGAAGGAGTTTTTCTGATTTCTTGCTGACAGATATCTATGCCTCCTGTCAACATGAAACCAGAAAGCTATTTATATATTCCATTAGGTGCACAAATAAGTTTTAAAGAGTTTTTTGTGTGACGTATACCGCTAATTTACATATCCGACATTCCCCCGCGTTGTTGCAATGTGACCGTAACTGGTCCAGAGTATAAAATGTGACACAGACGTTTGTCCAACAGTCGTGGCCGCTGGTGGCCTAGTGGTCAACGTTCGTAACTGCCATGGAGATAACCGCTGGTTCGATCATGGGCAGGTACGAACGTTCAAACCACTAAATAGCGTCGGATGGGCACGTTAAGCCGTCGGACCCCAGGTACTGACCCCCCCGGTAATAAATAAGGACGTCTTCCTCCCCCTTTTTATCTACCTCGCTTCCGTGTCACTTTCCTGTCTGGCACTCTAGCGACACTACCTTCCTAAAATCCTCTACATCTGATCTGATCTGCCCAACAGTCAAACGCGCTTGCTCATCGGTAGGTGAAAGATGGCAAGTTATACTGCATTCGTTGCGAATTTCATCAAGGAAGAAATGCTGCAAAAGCATGTGCATGGATCTGTTCTGTTCTGGGGGAGAATATTGTATCGAAAAGTACGTGTGAGTTTTGATTTAGACGACTTAAAGCAGGTGATTTTGATGTTAGCGATCGAGAACGTAGCGGCGCCCCGCAGAAGATTGCACATGAGGAACTGAAAGCATTGCTGGATGAAGATTCGTCTCAAACACAAAAAGAACTAGCTGAACAACTGGGGTTAACTCAATAAACCATTTCCAATCGTTTATACGCAATGGGAAAGATTTAGAAGCGTGCCATGAAGTGTTTGAATGTGTTGAATAAACAACACAGAAAATCTTTCCTGTGGAAAATCGCTATGGGTGATGAAAAATGAATATGGTACGGCAGTCCCAAACGCAAAAAACGCTGGATAGACCACGGTGCTGCAACAAGTTCGGCATCGAAACGCAATATTCACTCCAAGAAAGTTCTTCTGTGCATCTGGTGGGATATGAAGGGTGTGCTTTATTATGAACTATTGGAACAGGGTCAAACTGTTACTGCTGATCACTAGAAGCAGCAATTGCTGCAATTGAACCAGGAATTCTGTCGTAAACGTCTATTCACAGGCAAAGGATTGAGTCCCGTGAAATTACTGCATGACAACGCTACGCCGCATGTCGCGAAATCGGTCAAGGAAACGTTATTGACGCTTGGTTGGGACGTTTTAGAGCACCCGGCGTGTAGTCCTGACATAGCCCCATCAGACTATCATTTGTTCCGATCGATGAAACATCGTTTGTCTGCTGTACGGTTTCGGACATGTTACGAAGTGCAAAAATGGGTTGACGACTTTATCGCGTCACACACGACGAAATATTTTTCATGGCTCGAATCTGTCTGCTACCCGATCGATGGCGGAAGGTGATAGATTTTGACGGCGCATATTTTTGATTCGTAATTGTTGTTTTCTCACAAATTGCATGTTGCGTTGTCTTAAAACGCCCTAAAACTTATTTGTACACCTAATATTGGGAAAAGATGGGACCAGGTGGTCATGCTTTGAAGAGTGCAGGCTGCTAATAACTTGTCTTTATTGAGTATGAGTTAGAATCTCGGGTAAGACACTGATGGCAAGCTTGCTCCGTACATGCCCGTGGTAAGGGAATTGTTCACCCAGCCACGTGTATCCCTCAGAAATCACGTGGACAGCTTGCTTAGCTCAGCGATGGTAGATTCTTGTTCGTGACATAGTTGTTCGACTACGACCTACGGATGAAAAATACAAAACGAAACAAAAACAAACTTGCAGGAATATGACGACTATACCATGTGAAAGATTCAAGTGTTGCTGATGCTCAAGCAACGAATAGTTTTGTTACAACAATTACTCGTCGACCACCATGTCGTCTGCTTCAATCGATAGTATTGGTTTTGGTTCTCTTTCAGAGACTTTTCTTTTAGTCCGCCATTTTTCTTCACTCTGGCGGCTCATTTTATCTTTCGTTAAAATCCTGACTTTTTTGTATCCTATAAACGAATAGCTGCCCGGATCTGCTCTAAATCAAATTTCCAGTTCATTCGCCATGTACAGCTGATTGTTGGAAGAAATGCAAAAATCTGCTTATTTTTCTTCACCAGTAGCTTGGACTTTGTTTTCTTTCGAAACATTTCTTGCATCCTAAAACAAATAGCTGCACGGATTTGCTCTCTGGACTAAAATTCTAATCTAATCATCATGCTCAACGTTATTGTTGGAAGAACTACGTGAATCCGCTTGTTTTCCTTTACCAGGAGCTAGGACTTTGTTTTCTTTCGGTGTTTCCACCTTTGCTACATTTTAAGCCATCATCACATACCACCATTTCATTACAGAGTGACTTACTCATCCTTTTAACAGTTATGTGTGTGTGTGTGTGTATGTTGAGATAAAACTCAACATGTCATCCTATGCGCATAGCGTGACTCTGTTTGCCTTAAATATAAGAAGCGGGGCTGGTACACTGCAAAGAAATCACGTGACAATGACATGCTCGTTTAGTTGTATTAACCCATGACTTTATCTGTGTATTAACTGTGCGACTGTTTAACTGACAAAGTCAGTTCGTAGAATATCTCAGAAGGACATAACATGAAAATTGCTTTCTATTGTAAGCAGTGTACTTTTGACGAAATATGCTAGGGAGATAACTGCGCATGCAAAAATAAAATTATTTTGCAAACATTTTTTTCAAGCAATTGTGAATTGTCTTTTGACTTGGTTGTGTGTGATTGTGTATGAATTTCACAAAAAAAAAAAAAAAGATCAGCGTCAACTGGAACGACTGATTTTTAGGCACTCTTTTACGTTAGCGATTGGTGAATCATAATTATCAAATTAGCATGATAGGAAATAAAAAAAAAAAGAGGAAAAACTGAAAAGTCATCAATATCCTGAACTTATAAAATCTTAGATTAAATTGGCTCGGAATGCTAGATTGGAAAAGGATATGCAAAACGGAAAGCATGAAAATCCCTGTCAGTTCCTGTATGGGGTTAAAAAAAATGCTGAAAAAATGTCTCGGTCTGCAGCTGTCAGAAAAATAAAAGATGAAGAAAAAATTTTGCCAGTCGGCATTAGGCAATCACTATAGAATGAACAAAATATAAAAGAACAGAATATTGAAGAAAACGATATTGAGTTAGTCGACTTCAGGGATTCTGTGAACTGATCGAATTTAATACTTTCAAAGAAAGAGTATCTTGCGAAACACACATGCACACAACTCTTAATGCAAATCCTTCTCAAAATACAAAGTGAAGAATTTCTTTTAGCACGCAACTGCGTTTCAAGATTCTTTAAACGAAGAAACATTTTGCAGTGCTGGTTGATTTCTTCAAAGATGCATATTTCTAGTTTTTGACCTTTTCGACTTTTTTTCACGAAAAAAAAAAAAAATACAACTAGTGCATTTATAAATAAAGTCGAACTGAACAAATTAACGAGCAGTAAAAATGTTTGATCAATGCATCCTTCCAGTGCTTACGTATGGTGCAGAGACGTGGACCTTAACTAAAAGAGACATACAAAGGCTGCAGACAACTCAAAGAAGAATGGAGAGGTGCATGCTTGGTATAACCAGGAGAGATAAGAAGAGGAACTCGTGGATCCGAAAAATGACGAGAGTGGAAGACATCATGATCAGAGTTAAATCCCTGAAATGGCAATGGGCTGGACATACTGCCAGAAGGACAGACCATAGATGGACAGCCGAAATTTTAGATTGGATTCCAAGGGACAGGAAAAGACCCAGAAAAAGACCACATGGGAGATGGGTGGATGAAATTCGTAAATATGCGGGAGTGACATGGAGGAGACTGGCACAAGACAGACCGTTGTGGAGGAAACTTGGGGAGACCTTCGTCCAGCAGTGGATTGATAATGGTTGACGATGATGATGATGATGATAAGCACACCGAGTGAACACTGAATTATGATAATCCCTATCATAAGTGGATGCTGCCCGCTGACCACGCGATTTCCGAGAGTGCGCAATTAGTCAACAGACGTAGCATATATATTAGGTGTGACTGGAGAAGTAGGTAGTTAAATTCTGAACGTAATGGGTAAACGGAAAGATTATCGGACTTTGAGAAAGGACAGATTGTGAGAGCCCGGAGAGCGGGCGGCTCGATTTCCCAAACGGCTGAACTGGTGGGTTGTTCGCGAGCCGCCGTAGTTAAAGTGTATCACGACTGGCGTGAAAATGGTCAAACAACGACCCGGAAGCAAAACTGCACAGGACAGCGAAAGATTGATGTGAGCTCCGGGTCCGAGGACTCGTACAGGTCAACAAACGCAGCATTGTTCAACAGTTGACTATCAAATACAACAGAGGCCAACCTGTATCTGTCATGATCATGCGTCGCTTCTTCGCACTTCTATGGCCTATAACAGCAGACGACCCCGACAACAGCCTCTTCTAACAACGGTTCATCGGCACAAAAAACTCGCCTGGTGCAAAGATAATGCAAGTTGGACGTCGGATGACTAAATAGACAAAGTCATCACTCTTTCCACGTTTTTTTCCTTAATTACCACACAGCAACCGAAAAATTGTATTTCGTCAACACTGGGATCGAACCCCAAATCTCTCGATAACTAGCTGAGTGCGTATGAAAAAGCTTTAAAAGAAGGAATTCTTAGTAATCCTAGACGGTGTATAAATCGAAGTGTTAAAGTAGGAATTCTCATCAATCAAAGACGATGTGTGGAAGAAGCATCACACATTTTTCGAAGCGTTAAAGAAGAAATTCTTATTAATTCCATTTGATGTGTGGAAGAAGCATCACACATTTTTCGAAGCGTTAAAGAAGAAATTCTTATTAATTCCATTTCATGTGTGCAAAGAGGCACCACACATTTTTCGAAGCGTTAAAGAAGAAATTCTTATTAATTCCATTTGATGTGTGGAAGAAGCATCACACATTTTTCGAAGCGTTAAAGAAGAAATTCTTATTAATTCCATTTGATGTGTGGAAAGAAGCATCACACATTTTTCGAAGCGTTAAAGAAGGAATTCTCATTAATTCCAGACGATGTGTGAAAGAAGCATAGCACATTTTTCGAAGCGTTAAAGAAGGAATTCTCATTAATTCCAGACGATGTGGGTAAGAAACGTCACACATTTTTCGAAGCGTTAAAGAAGGAATTCTCATTAATTCCAGACGATGTGTGAAAGAAGCATAGCACATTTTTCGAAGCGTTAAAGAAGGAATTCTCATTAATTCCATTTGGTGTGGCTAAGAAACGTCACACATTTTTCGAAGCGTTAAAGAAGGAATTCTCATTAATTCCAGACGATGTGTGAAAGAAGCATAAAACATTTTTTGAAGCGTTAAAGAAGGAGTTCTCATTAATTCCAGACGATGTGTGGAAGAAGCATCACACATTTTTCGAAGCGTTAAAGAAGGAACTCTCATTAATTCCATTTGATGTGTGGAAGAAGCATCACACATTTTTCGAAGCGTTAAAGAAGGAATTCTCATTAACTCCAGACGATGTGTGAAAGAAGCATCACACATTTTTCGAAGCGTAAAAGAAGGAATTCTCATTAATTCCGGACGATGTGTGAAAGAAGCATAGCACATTTGTCGAAGCGTTAAAGAAGGAATTATCATTGAATCCATTTGGTGTGTGGAAGAAGCATCACACATTTTTCGAAGCGTTAAAGAAGGAATTTTCATTAATTGCAGCCGATGTGTGAAAGAAGCATTGCACTTTCTTCGAAGCGTTAAAGAAGGAATTCTCATTAATTCCAGCCGATGTGTGAAAGAAGCATCACACAGTTTTCGAAGCGTTAAAGATGGAGTTCTCATTAATTTCATTTGGTGTGGGTAAGAAACGTCACACATTTTTCGAAGCGTTGAAGAAGGAATTCACATTAATTCCAGACGATGTGTGGAAGAAGCATGATACATTTTTCGAAGCGTTAAAGAAGAAATTCTTATTAATTCCATTTGATGCGTGGAAGAAGCATCACACATTTTTCGAAGCGTTAAAGGAGAAATTTTATTAATTCCATTTGATGTGTGGAAGAAACATCACACATTTTTCGAAGCGTTAAAGAAGGAATTCTCATTAATTCCAGACGATGTGTGAAAGAAGCATAGCACATTTTTCGAAGCGTTAAAGAAGGAATTCTCATTAATTCCATTTGGTGTGGCTAAGAAACGTCACACATTTTTCGAAGCGTTAAAGAAGGAATTCTCATTAATTCCAGACGATGTGTGAAAGAAGCATAAAACATTTTTGAAGCGTTAAAGAAGGAGTTCTCATTAATTCCAGACGATGTGTGGAAGAAGCATCACACATTTTTCGAAGCGTTAAAGAAGGAACTCTCATTAATTCCATTTGATGTGTGGAAGAAGCATCACACATTTTTCGAAGCGTTAAAGAAGGAATTCTCATTAACTCCAGACGATGTGTGAAAGAAGCATCACACATTTTTCGAAGCGAAAAAGAAGGAATTCTCATTAATTCCGGACGATGTGTGAAAGAAGCATAGCACATTTTTCGAAGCGTTAAAGAAGGAATTATCATTGAATCCATTTGGTGTGTGGAAGAAGCATCACACATTTTTCGAAGCGTTAAAGAAGGAATTTTCATTAATTGCAGCCGATGTGTGAAAGAAGCATCACACAGTTTTCGAAGCGTTAAAGATGGAGTTCTCATTAATTTCATTTGGTGTGGGTAAGAAACGTCACACATTTTTCGAAGCGTTGAAGAAGGAATTCACATTAATTCCAGACGATGTGTGGAAGAAGCATGATACATTTTTCGAAGCGTTAAAGAAGAAATTCTTATTAATTCCATTTGATGTGTGGAAGAAGCATCACACATTTTTCGAAGCGTTAAAGGAGAAATTCTTATTAATTCCATTTGATGTGTGGAAGAAACATCACACATTTTTCGAAGCGTTAAAGAAGGAATTCTCATTAATTCCAGACGATGTGTGAAAGAAGCATAGCACATTTTTCGAAGCGTTAAAGAAGGAATTCTCATTAATTCCATTTGGTGTGGCTAAGAAACGTCACACATTTTTCGAAGCGTTAAAGAAGGAATTCTCATTAATTCCAGACGATGTGTGAAAGAAGCATAAAACATTTTTTGAAGCGTTAAAGAAGGAGTTCTCATTAATTCCAGACGATGTGTGGAAGAAGCATCACACATTTTTCGAAGCGTTAAAGAAGGAACTCTCATTAATTCCATTTGATGTGTGGAAGAAGCATCACGCATTTTTCGAAGCGTTAAAGAAGGAATTCTCATTAACTCCAGACGATGTGTGAAAGAAGCATCACACATTTTTCGAAGCGAAAAAGAAGGAATTCTCATTAATTCCGGACGATGTGTGAAAGAAGCATAGCACATTTTTCGAAGCGTTAAAGAAGGAATTATCATTGAATCCATTTGGTGTGTGGAAGAAGCATCACACATTTTTCGAAGCGTTAAAGAAGGAATTTTCATTAATTGCAGCCGATGTGTGAAAGAAGCATTGCACTTTCTTCGAAGCGTTAAAGAAGGAATTCTCATTAATTCCAGCCGATGTGTGAAAGAAGCATCACACAGTTTTCGAAGCGTTAAAGATGGAGTTCTCATTAATTCCATTTGATGTGTGGAAGAAACATCACACATTTTTCGAAGCGTTAAAGAAGGAATTCTCATTAATTCCAGACGATGTGTGAAAGAAGCATAGCACATTTTTCGAAGCGTTAAAGAAGGAATTCTCATTAATTCCATTTGGTGTGGCTAAGAAACGTCACACATTTTTCGAAGCGTTAAAGAAGGAATTCACATTAATTCCAGACGATGTGTGAAAGAAGCATAAAACATTTTTGAAGCGTTAAAGAAGGAGTTCTCATTAATTCCAGACGATGTGTGGAAGAAGCATCACACATTTTTCGAAGCGTTAAAGAAGGAACTCTCATTAATTCCATTTGATGTGTGGAAGAAGCATCACGCATTTTTCGAAGCGTTAAAGAAGGAATTCTCATTAACTCCAGACGATGTGTGAAAGAAGCATCACACATTTTTCGAAGCGAAAAAGAAGGAATTCTCATTAATTCCGGACGATGTGTGAAAGAAGCATAGCACATTTTTCGAAGCGTTAAAGAAGGAATTATCATTGAATCCATTTGGTGTGTGGAAGAAGCATCACACATTTTTCGAAGCGTTAAAGAAGGAATTTTCATTAATTGCAGCCGATGTGTGAAAGAAGCATTGCACTTTCTTCGAAGCGTTAAAGAAGGAATTCTCATTAATTCCAGCCGATGTGTGAAAGAAGCATCACACAGTTTTCGAAGCGTTAAAGATGGAGTTCTCATTAATTTCATTTGGTGTGGGTCAGAAACGTCACACATTTTTCGTAGCGTTGAAGAAGGAATTCACATTAATTCCAGACGATGTGTGAAAGAAGCATAAAACATTTTTTGAAGCGTTAAAGAAGGAGTTCTCATTAATTCCAGACGATGTGTGGAAGAAGCATCACACATTTTTCGAAGCGTTAAAGAAGGAACTCTCATTAATTCCATTTGATGTGTGGAAGAAGCATCACGCATTTTTCGAAGCGTTAAAGAAGGAATTCTCATTAACTCCAGACGATGTGTGAAAGAAGCATCACACATTTTTCGAAGCGAAAAAGAAGGAATTCTCATTAATTCCGGACGATGTGTGAAAGAAGCATAGCACATTTTTCGAAGCGTTAAAGAAGGAATTATCATTGAATCCATTTGGTGTGTGGAAGAAGCATCACACATTTTTCGAAGCGTTAAAGAAGGAATTTTCATTAATTGCAGCCGATGTGTGAAAGAAGCATTGCACTTTCTTCGAAGCGTTAAAGAAGGAATTCTCATTAATTCCAGCCGATGTGTGAAAGAAGCATCACACAGTTTTCGAAGCGTTAAAGATGGAGTTCTCATTAATTTCATTTGGTGTGGGTAAGAAACGTCACACATTTTTCGTAGCGTTGAAGAAGGAATTCACATTAATTCCAGACGATGTGTGGAAGAAGCATGATACATTTTTCGAAGCGTTAAAGAAGGAATTCTAATTAATTTCAGACGATGTGTGGAAGAAGCATCATACCTGCATTTTTTGAAGCGTTGACGAAGGAATTCTCATTAATTCCAGACGATGTCTGAAAGAAGCATTGCACATTTTTCCAAGCGTTAAAGAAGCAATTCTCGTTCGTTCCAGACGATGTGTGGAATAAACTTCACACATTCTTCTAACCTCACGCCCAAGAGATTCATTATATATTAATTTTATTATCTTTTACAAATACAATACAACCTGTTTTTAACGAGGAGCTCCGGACCAATGGAAATCCTAGCTAATTCCATATTTTGGGGTGAAAGATCCCTCACCACGTAAAGGTATGCATATACGTACCTTTATTACAAATCCATAATAATTGGATATACTTGGAAGATTTAATTAACTACAGTAGGACAATTTAAAATAAATTAAGCACTTACATGAATACCTAGGAGCAGTGAAACATGAAGTAGACACGTGGAAATACTTTTGAAAAAAGAAAGTAATGTTTCTTTCGTTTTATATTCCCTTAATTTTTGCCGAAAACACTTACTGTGTAAAATGCCTCGTTTGATACAGAATTTCATTAAATTTTGTGATAACTTAGAACGTATATTTCTCTTCCTCGTTAAATCCGGGATTTCTTTAAATTTCGTTCGTAAAAAACGATCAAATTTGATTTGGATTAATATTATACCTAACAAAAACTTCCTGTTCTGCTTACAATATCCAGATATATCTGCCTCTTAAAGCGTTGGGCTACCTGTTGTCTAATAATGGCGGCCACACGACGATGCATGGACTCCACGAGCTTACGAAAATGTTTTACGGATATCGCCAGCCATGCCTCTTTCAAAGCTGTCCATCATTCACTCAGGTCCATAGCCGATGGGACACGTGTCTTAACAGCTTGTTCGACGGTATCCCAGAGATGTTCAATTGGGTATAAATCTGGATTTCTAGATGGCCACTGAAGCCCTTCAAATTCACTACAATGCTCTTGTAATCGCGCTGTAGCCAGCTGTGAATGGGCGAATTATCTTGCTAAAAGACGCCTTTGCTACTGGAATGTATGCTGTACATGAATCAGCTACGACAATGTTTCCCATCCGCCGGTCCGCGAGATCTTTTTTGCTGGTCCACAAGAAACGAGGAATTTTTTTTTCTTTTGAATCAAAATGGTGTCAATGTAAGAAGAAATCTAGATCTAAAATTTCTTAAACACCTGTTACTGAATATTAAAGAAAGCTTGGATCGCTAATCTCTTCACAGAAGATCTGAACTCCTGCAGGCTAACTCACCAGGGAAAGGAACGCTTTGTTGAACTTCCTTCTGATGCCAATCTGGTACCGACATTCAGATCCAAATCTGTGACTCAGTTTTGGGGTATTATGGGAAAAGAATATTTAAGTCTCATCCACAAAGCTCTAAAATTATTGATATCTTTTCGACCACGTATTTATTGCGATAAAACCTTTTCAGCTGCTTAGGCAATCAAAACAAAGCACAGGAACATAATGGACATTAATGCTGAACTGCGCCTTGCAGAAACGAGACTCGAACCACGGCTCGAGAAGATTATCGCGAAGCAGTAGCAACAGACGTCGCATTGACTCCAGAAAAAATATTAACGGTATGGAGAATGTTATGGTATATTGATTATGCTTTGCACTTATTAATCATTAAAGAATATTAACAGATTAAATTATATCGTATGTAAGAAGGTGACATGGAATAATCTGGTATATAAATTATGGATTGTACGCAGTGATCATTATAATATAGAATATTGGGAGATTAAATACTCGAAAATAGCCTTAAGGTTTTGTTTCGGCATCGCCGGTCCGCGAAAGTTTTCCCAACGTTTTGCCGATCCGCCTATGCAAAACACTCGGGAACCACTGGGCTAGGATGTCCACATATTCAGGGGCACTCATAGTCGACTGGACACGTACCAAAGGTCCTAAAGTATTCCAGCTGAATACACCCCTGGTCATCACTGAGATTTTCTGAAGACACCTCAGATCATCACTGAGATGGTCTGAAGACACACCAGACCATCACTGAGACGGCCTGAATACACTCAAAACAAACACCAGCCTGTACTGTTCCAACTTGAAATGAAGGATGTATGGCTTCACGAGGCTGACGCCAGATCCGCACTCTCCTTTGGTCTCGATACAGTTTAAATCTGGATTTATCACTCCATGTTATTCACTTCCACCCCTTTGGGATCCAGTGTCAGTGTGCATTTACCCAGGCAAGATGTTGAGCCCAGTGTCGTGCCTTTAACAGTGGGACTCATGTGGGCCGGCGGCTCCCGAACTCTAGCTGTTTGTCTTTGAATGAGTGGTAGGGCTCATTTTCTGGGATAGATGGTGCAAAAAATCACTCCTTGGGGGTAACTTTTACGTCTTGAGTGACAGTCCCAGAGTTGGAGTCAACGAATCACTGCAGACCTCACCATATTCAGAATGGAAGCGGTATCTCGTTGGCTCCACAATAAAAAGACAAAATACGCGCTATTACGGTTTAAAAAATTACGTTATTTGGGGGTGGGGTTCAGTAAGTAAGCGGAGTTTCTATAGCTCAAGTTCAGGGGTTCTCTGCTAATGTACACATCTTCACTTCAAAAAATGAACATACAATAGAATTTAAAAGATCTATAGAAGACGCTAATGTACACATCTTCACTTCAAAAAATGAACATACAATAGAATTTAAAAGATCTATAGAAGACAAGATTCCAATCTCACTTTTGCCCCTATTCATTGATTTCTATTTGGCTCATATAATTAGAAAAATCAGGCAGAAATAAGATATTTCGATGCTTCCAGACAGAAACACTGTTATGCTGACTTAACGCCCCATCTAGCGCCAAATTGCAATGCTTCCGAGTCAGATAATTTGAACTTTAAAAAAAATTCTAACACATTTTTCGGAATAATAACTGTGGCATATATTAGTTATGTGTCATTTTTAATTGTGCTCAAAATTTCAAACATTACAAAGTAATAGTCTTTGAGAAAATATGTACAAAAGAATTAGTGTAGAAGATGAACCCTAACACTCATTCAAAGACAGCCTTAAAGAGCACCGTGATGAAGATTACGTTGCACTGACATGGCGACTTGATCTACTGCTCAAATCGGCGGTGATTTGGGATATTTTCTGGCTCCCATTAGTTTGAACAATGTGGCCCAAACGAAGTACACCACGAGCTGTCAAGGCTGGCACACCACTGCAATTCATTTCGGAAGCTTGCTCTTTTGCCAGAATTTTCGTGTTCCCGAAACACTCTAGACACTGTAGCACGAGAAAACCCCAGGGTGTTGATGACTTTCGAGATGCAGTGAACAATCTTGCGAGCACCAACATCCTGCCCTCTGTCAAAAGCATCCAAATCAAGCGTCTTACCCATCATGCATGCGATCGATCACTACTGAGGAAGCTATGAGCGATGGCTGCATTTAACCGCAGTTTTGGTCGGGTATGCGCAATAATGAGGGAGTACCAACGAAGTATTTGCATAACTTCTGTTATCTGTAATTTAATGGCACTTCGATGTATATCACTGGAACGTTACCAAAATTTATACTAATCATTGCCAAGGCGGAACGTTACTTTTCTGAATGCTAAATGTTGTTAAATGCATTATTGGGCAGGTGACCCTAATAAATTTGGCCCTTCAATGTACATTGCCTCACCATTAATATCTATCAATATTATTTATTAAAAGAAGTTTAATATTGTGTATTGAAACCTTTGGCTCTTATGACGGACTCTAGTTTTCACGGAATACTCTTCAGTCATTTATCGTATATGTCCGCCGATATGTCCAACAATTTGGCCTTCAAAGCATCTACTAGTTCAGATTTGTTTGTTGGGAGATTTTCGTTCTACACACATGACGATCCAATTCGTCCCAGAGATTCCCTAAGGGTACAGGTCAAGACCCTGGGCTGGCCAGTCCAATTTTTGTTGCATATGTTCTCAAACGAATTTTAATAACGCGAGCAGTATAACACGGCCAGTTGTTATGCAGATTCCGCAAAGCAGTGCCACAACTTTAGTAGTGCATATTACCCAGGACGTCTAGGTAAGGTTCAGCATTTATGATTTTGTCTAGAACAACAGTGGGCTCAAGACGAACCACGAAAAACTGCTGAATACCATCACGCTGCCTTCACCAAAATTTATTGTCGAGACGATGCAGACCGGAAGTTACCTTTCTCCCTCCATTCGCCACACCTAGGCACTACTGACGGACTGGTAGATTGCGTAACATGACTTGTAACGTACCAGGAGATGTGACGTACCTGCCAGAAGGACGCACACGACATAAAGGCAGATAGGAATCAGAATAAAACGTCCACGTAGCTCAATTGGTAGAGCAACTTATTCCGGAATGAGGGGACCCGGGTTCGAATCCTGGCGTGGACAGAAATGACGGAGAAATTTACTTCGTTATAGACTATTCAATCCAAAGCACAGTTTTCCATTGCTTTAGACACCAAGATCGACGTTCCTTCCATTATGCTTATTAATATGTGGCATTAGTTGAACAAATAAGGGGCTTATTGATGGTTGTTGACCGTGGTAGTCTGTGTCGTACAGCCTCCTGCTCACTGTACGGGTGCTAACATTAGTATCAATAGTCTCACATAGGATTTGTGAGATATGAGATATATATATAGATGTATACTTTGTTCTGAGAGAACAATTCTTTGTAGAGTCGTCCTGTCACATTCTGTTACCTTTGGAAGTTTACTACGTTGTGTCTTGGAAGACTACGTACCGTAAGTTCTTTGTCAAAAGCACAGTTTTTCATACACCTCGCTAATCTACGAGTGGCATTATTCGAAGTAATTAGCTGCCTGTGGATATGGTAACCCATGTTCATGTAACCTCTGTCTTGGTAACCCATGTCAGGCAGCATCCTCTGCATTGTATTCACGTCAGTACTAATAGTCTCACATAGGGTTTCATTGTGCTAACATTACTCACTGTACTGGTGCTAACATCAGTCCTAATAATCTCACATTTGATTTGACTGTGATAACTCATCTCGTGCAGCGTCCTGATCACTCTACTGGTGCTAATATCAGTCCCAATAATCTCACATAGGGTTCGCTTGCGGTAACCCATGTCGTGCAGCGTCCTGCTCACTGTGCCGGTGCTAACATCAGTCCCAGTAGTCTTACATAGGGTTTGAATGTGGTAACCCCTGTTGTGCAGCATCCTACATGCTGCGCTGGTGCTAACATCCAATAGTCTCACACAGTTTGTCTGTGGTGACCCATGTTGTACAGCGTCTTGCTCACTGTACTGGTGCTAACATCAGTCCCAATAGTCTCATATACTGTTTGACTGTGGTAACCCATGTCGTGCTGCGTCCTGTGAACTGTACCGCTGCTAGCATCAGTCCAAATAGTCTCACATAGGGTTTGTATGATTTGAGAGAGGCAGTGTTCATTTGCGTTCTGAGCTGACAGTTCTTTACAGAGCTCACCTCTCACATTCTGTTATCTTTGGAGGTTTATCAGGTCGTTCCTTGGCCGATTCAAACCCAATCTGCTGCCAACTGCATATCACATCACCAACCGTCGACTTAGGGACCTCCAATTCCGCTCAAATATCACATATGAAGCAAATGCTTATGAGGCATTTGTGAAATTCATAAATTTTTTGGTGAGGTGGATCGAAGCTGCGCCTCTCACTCCGGAGTAAATTGCTCTTCCAACTAAGCTACACAGACAGAATGTATCGCTTCAGATTTGTCGTCTTGGCACGTGACTCACCTCTGTAGCATGTCACACATTGCATTATCAATCCGCGCTGGAAATCAGTTGACTCTGTCGATCGAGGTATCTTGCATTCTTACCATTGGATCCTTACCATTTCCCGAAAGAGAATTTTTTAGATTTAAAGTTTCTAAAGCCATTCAGTCTTTCAATACTCAAGCTACTTATCAAGATTTCATCTCACACTCTGTTGAAAGACGGGAACTTAAACAACTCCGGAATAACTCCAATGTTAACATCGTTTTGGCGGATAAAACTACTCAACTTGTACTTCTGGATAGAACAGATTTTGTTCTAAAAATGACTGAAACTATTGATAAAATTCCCCATGTCAAAACAACTAAGGACACAACTGCTGCTACTATTACCTCTATAAATGAACTTAAAAATCATAGTTCTCTTCTCGAATCCATTACCTCCTCCATGAAACACCCAGTTGGACCTCGTATTCCTGAACTCTTGTGCAGGATTAAACTTCATGAAGAGGGGTATCCGTTACGCCTTCTTGTTTCAAACCATATGGTTCATTATTTGCAATGTTCAGATGTCTACATACTCTAGTTTGAATCGTGAGCGAAACTTCCCAAAATATGTGGGCTCCTTGTCTTACGCTCGTAAAGTGACAAGCATTCTCAAAAATGTACGCTGTCGGTTCAAATTGGATTTTGGAACCCAGACCCAAAATGTGGTCTCTTACATTAGAAAGGACCGTGAACCTGTGGAAACATTTTGTCGCCATGGTGTGTACAGCATTCTTTTGAAATCCATTGAACTGACTTACCTAGACAGTGAATATAGTAGATCTTTAATCAGGATCGCGGAACATAAATGCAATGTTAATACTGGATCCACCGCTACTGCCTTACCACGACTGGTCAATGAAGCAGTGTACTATTCGGTATGGAATGACACCTTACTCTTGGCTATACGAATACCTCGTTCTGAATTCCTTACTTTACTTACGGAAAGCCTGATTACCCTTAATCGCACCAACAATAGCTGTAATGAAGATATTCCTCTTGTAATTCGACTACCATGGAAACAGACTATTGAACCTTGTGCTTCGACGGATTAGTTTTTCTTGGCCGACCTTATCCATCAGTCAGTACTTCCATCAACGTCATATTCTCGCAATCAGTCCGCGCTATTTAGACCAATGTACGTTACCTTTGAAATTTGGACATTATATCTAGCAACTACTGGTGCGCTCGCCCCTTACTACATCTGATGATGATCCCGCCGCGGGACTGAAAGAACCTAATGTACTTTTAACTACTTATGATTATTATGCGTGATATGTGTCTTCTTTTGTAAATCACAATTTTATCATCATTTAATCGTGCAATAAACGGCTTAAATCTTCAATTCCCTTTATCTTGCATTCTTAATCGTGCTACTGTCTTATCATAGCACTACGAGCATATTTATAATAGTGTCTGCAAAATAGGGCTTGCATAGCACCTAACTGACTCTCAATAGGATATCCGAATATTAATGGTAGGGCAGTGTACACTATTCGTTGAAATTTTAAAGTTTTAATGAGGACGGGACGTACATGTGGAAAAAAAAAACAGATGACAATACCTAAGTATTTTTTCAAGGAGACTTGAGAGGTGACTGAAGAATTAAATATCTGACTTTTTTTTCACTTAACATCAACGCTTTCAAGATCTACATACTTTCTTTGCACTTTGCATACGAGGAAGTTCAGAACAACATTAATCAAACTCCTACAAGTATTTACAGCAGTGACTCTTAAGTCATACTTTCAATCGAAATTAACAGTAAAAAGATATTCCCTTTAAAATTGCTGCACCACGAACTTGTCGAAGAAAGAAAAAAAAAAAAAAAGAAAAAAAAAAAAGAAAAGCTATCAACTCAAACTTCGTTGCCGCTAGGTAAATTGCACCACCGTTGATTATTTTTAAAATCTTCTTTCGGGATCACTCTCAAGCTCACGTGAAAATGCATTTTTTCATTCTTTTTCACCTCGATTTCTCGGATCATTTGATATGCTGCTGACGTTTTGTAACTCGCTGGGCATTTTTCATACAATGAATGCTTCGATGCTTCTCCGTTTCTCCTGAACGACAAACAACAGCATGCCTGTGAGCGTCAAGTTGTAATCGATGGGCATGCCAGGAACGTAACTCATTAACTCCTTTTGTTTGTTTTTTCCCCCTTTTTCAGTTCTTCTTTCGAAATCTCCTCTCCGCCTAAGAAATTTCAGTTTCTCCGAAGAAAGCTGTATTAAATAGGATCTCCTACGATACGTCGGGAAACCGTATCTCTGGAGACAATATTTCCGGTTGTTAACAAGAAATTTCGAAATATTAATTTTGGTTTCTTTTCCTTATTATTTTGATTCCGCTGGTTCCTCCGATTCATCGCAGGTTTGTTGCTATTCTTGAAAAGCATTAAATCCAATACCTATGACACTCCACCTATGCAGGGTAACTGAAATAGCATGGAATTAGTTTAGAGAGACTGTACGGCGTAAGTCAAAATGATGATTATATTTCACATACGTGGAGATAATGTAAATAGGCGATGTCATCGCTCTGTCCGCGTTATTATATAAACAACGCATAGCAACTGAAAAATTGTTCATCCGACACCGCTGGGATCGAACCCTAGATCTCTCGATAACTAGCCGCCGCCCCGGTGGCGCAGTGGTCTAAGCGATGGCCTCTGATCATTCGTCCGAAAGGGGTCCGGGTTCGAATCCCGGCGAGGCATGGATGTTGTGTTTGTCTTACGGCACTGGCTCTCTCCCTTCCCTGGAACCAGTGACCCTAAATTAGGGACGGGCGACTGCTTATAGCCCATTGAGTTGCTCACGGTGGTCGTTAAACCTCCAATCAAAAAAAAAAAATAACTAGCCGAGAGCGTTCGCTTTACGCTATGGTGCCAACAATTCACAGCGCTATGCGTGGTTTATCAGTCAGCATCTGACTATTCCAATCCGTATTGATGGGCTCAGCAACTCATGTGTTGCCATCTAGTGACATTCAAAAGAGGAAGCTACTTAATTGCAGCTGATAAATCCAAAGGGCGATGGAAATAGTGAATATATTTCAAATACGTGGATATAATGTAAATAGGCGATGTCATCTCTCTGTCCACGTTATTCTGATAAAATACGCATAGCGCTGTGAATTGTTAGCACCGTTGCGCAAAGCGAACGCAATCGGCAAGTTATTGAGAGATCTGGGATTCGACCCAGCGGTGGTGTCGGTTGAACAATTTTTCAGTTGCTATGCGTTGTTTATAAATAACGTGGACAGAGCGATGACTTCGCCTATTTACATTAGTCAAAATGATGTTCCCTATTTAAATGATTTGGTGCTCATGTTAAATGTAAAGCAAATACACACAACTAGTACTATTGAAAAGTGTATTTCATAAAGTTTTGTTCAACTTACTTATAAATAATAAATAAATACATCGCTCTTTCCACGTTCCAGAAACACACAGCATCCGAAAAATTGTTTTTCAGCCGCCGCTGTGGAATTGAACCAACAGAACTCTCGATATCTAGCCGAGCGCGTTACTTATAAATGTTTAATGTGCACTCCACACGTGACACGGCACACATCATGTCAGCAATCAAGTTCCTGCCGCACTCTTCGTAGCATCTCCGTGTCAATTTCATGCGATGGCTGCTGTGTTGCGAGCTTTCAAATCAACCAGCATCGTTGCAAGTGGTGGTACATAGATACGGTCCTTTATTAAACCCCACAAGAAAAAATCACACGGGAGTGAGATCTGGGAATCGTGGTGACCACCGCAACAGTTCTTCATCCATCTCAGCTGAAACACCAATCCATCGCTTTCGCACGCTGTCATTGAGGTGGCCCCGAACCTCGTTATGGAAATGCGGCGGAGCACCATCGAGTTGAAAAATGAAGTCATTAATGCCTTCTTCCATCTGTGGGAGGAGTCATTGTTCGAGCATGTCGAGATAGGTAATTCCCGTCACAGTAATTCTGTTACATTGGGCCCATACAACTTTCGATGAGTAATTGCACAGATGACACTGACTTTTGGGAAACACGCTCGTGCTAAAAGATTGCATGGGGATTTTCAGTGGCCCAAATTCCCACATTATGCCCATTCACCTTTCCAGAAATGTGGAATGTTGCTTCGCCACTAAAAACTTAACAACTTTTCCACCATTAGAGTGATAAATCTTTCACAGAAAGACGCTCACAGGTGGCGGTCACCTCTCTTCAGTTTTTGAATCATCTGCAGACGATACGGTTGCATGCGCAAACGCTTCCTCAGAACTCGCCGTACAGTTTTCTGCGGGACACCAAGTCCTCGACCTGCTCGATAAGTGAATTTCTGAGGGCTCCTTACGTTACTTGCCCGAACACGCTCCACTACTTCTTTTTCTATCGACGGACATCCAGTCGATTTTCCCATGCAAATGCAGCCCGTGTCTTGAAATCGTGAATACCAATTACGAACTGACTTACCACTGGGTGGCTCTATCTTAAATTTTGGTTGAACAGTCACAACTGAGTTGTTTGTACGAAAATCGAGAACACAAAATACTTTCTGTTGTCCGCTTGCCGCCATTGTATGACTTTTTCCTCCTGCCGGACTTATTGCGCCATCTACCGACCACCCGCGGAATCGGTAGCAGAGCATTGGAACTTGGATAGATTATACCTTCTAAAGCACATCTCGCAACTAAAAACATTCATTACATATCGTGTAGTAAAGCATTCAAATCTAGATCATCATTTTGACTTATCCTGTATTTCATTTCATTATTTCGTGGTTCGCACCTCAAAAATGTTACAGCAGGAAAACAGCGAGACATACTGTCTTTTTTCAAATCTTTCATTTCTCCAGGCTCGGGACTGGGGCGTTCATTATGAAATAAAGTGATGCATGTGGGAAAATATTTTCTGGATTACAAAGTGAGAGTGGATTTGATTTTTTTCCGAGATGTGTGCTTTTAAAAGGTAATGCGTGCTGATGAAGTGATAAAGTTAAAAAGAAGTGATAAAGATAGAAGTAGGAGTAGTGACAAAGAGAGAATGAGGACGCGATAAATTTAGTAATTTTATTGTTTTAGCTGTTACGTCATACCTTACATCAATTTTATATTTATTACATTTGAGTGCAACAAAAGTAATTATTATAACATCCAGGGAAATCAGGAAAAAAGGTCTTTAATGACCTGACTTAAAAGTGGTAAGTAGTAGGCAGATCATGCAGTAGATCAGAAGTTATTAGTAGATATTAGTAGCAATCAGAAAAGGGTTGAAATGTTATACAGTAATTTGAGGTTTTTTTTTATAAATTAAGCAAGTATGTTATTAATCTTATTTTAAACAAGTTGTAATTATTAATGTGTTTCAGTTCTTCAGGTAAAAGATTAAAAAAAGTTGGTCCCTGATAGTTGATACTTTGTTTCATTTGTTGTAAAAAAAGAAAAAGTAGAAAAAAAAAGGAGTGATAAAGAAGCGAATAAGCGAGAAATAACTGTGATACTGTGAGAAAGAACTAATAAAGAGGAAAAGAAGTGATGTAAAAAAAAGTGATAAAGAGAAAAAATAAAAGAAGTGGTAAAAATAGAATTAAAAGAAGTGACAAAGAGAGAAACAAAAAATTGGTACAGTAAGAAAAAGAAGTTACAAAGAGAGAAAGAAGTGATAAAGAAAAACAGAAGTTGTAAAAAGAGAAAGAAGTGATAAAGAGAGAAAGAAAGAAAACAAGTGAAAAATAGAGAACAGCGAGAAAGAGAAAGAAAAGATGATACAGAGAAAGAAAACAAGTGATAGAGAGAGAAAGAAAACAAGTAATAATGAGAGAAAGAAAAGAAGAGATAAAGACAGAAAGGAGAAGTGATAAACAGAGAACGAGGAAAATTGATAAACGAAGAAAAAAAAAAAGAAGTGACAAAGAGAGAAAAAAGCGACACAGAGAAAAAGAAGTTTTAAGTACGAGGCACAAGTTTTGAAAAACAAGAAGGAATTATAAAACAAGTGAGGAGCACTGCAAGCTGAATAAAACGATTAGATGTTATTATAAAAATACTTTCCTTCCGAAGCGATCCCAATACGAAGGCCATAACAAAAGTTCTGCACACGTTAATCTAAAACGGAAGCGGATGATGCAATCGGAAAAATGATTGCGTCATGTCAAGGTCAGACTCTGCAACGCAGTGGTCTCAGAACGAAGCACTATCATTTTCTGTGTGGACGTAGGAGGGTTTGGAAATGGAAGCGTGCAGCTCCTCAGGTCGAGTCACAGCGTTAGACCAGCACTCGTACGTGAAAATAGAAACTCTGCAGGGGGAAAACTCCGACACAGATCCACACTGCCTTGTAAGAAGTTTGTGGGGAAGGAACTCTTGATTGAAGCACAATTTCTTTCTGAGAACAAAGTTGAGACTGAAAATTAGTCAAAATCGCTTTAACTTTTTGGAAGCGAGGACGATCTTGCTGCATGACAACACATCGTGTCATGATACAGCGTCAGTACGGGGACTTTTGTCGAAATATGGCTGGGAAACTTTATCCCACCCACCAAACAGCCCTGATCTCAGTCTACCCGACTTTGATCTTTTCACGAAGTTAAAAAATCAGCTCCGTGGCATCTGCTACGAATCACTGAACGAACGGTCATTGAACGTGACCCGAGTAATACGACAGCTGAACAAAGATCGCGTACTACGGGGCATCCAGGACCTACCTCACGGCTGGCAAGCTGAAATTAGCAGCCGAGGGGGAGTACATTGAACGGCAATAAGTTACGTTTTCTCCGTTACTTGGCACTTTTCTCAAAAATGGACAGTGTGCAGAACTTTTGTTAGAACACCCGTGTGTAGCGTCCACTGCGTATGTATCCACGTGTGTGTATTCGATACACACAGCACAGATGCTTAAGTTACTTAAATACTTGAAGTTGAATTTCAGCGATTTATATCAATTAAAAAACTAAAATTCACTAAAGAGCTAAAATTGAAATGTGTATTCCACTTACCTGGTTAAATTATTCTTGCTGTCTATTCTTTCCGTTATAGGTCTGTAGTCACCTGAATGAAAAGAAATGTGTTTTAATTTTTCGTCCTGCCAACGCAGTCTTCTTTTTCGAAATGCAGATGACATGAAAAATAGAATAAAAATAAAACTATGCACATTGAACTGAGTATGACGAGAACGTTTGTTTCTGTAAATCCTTTTAGCGCGTTTTTTAAAAAGAAATAAGCTGTTTCGGTGCCCATGTGGTCAGTGTATAAAATTATGACACATATATGACACTGTCCATATATGTGTCATAATTTTATATTCTATTGGGCTATCCATATAGATAGCCATGGAGGATTAAAGTTAGTCGATAACAATACAGTATCAATAGTGCATATTATAATCTTATTTTTTAGTTTTTTCTACAAGTTTGGAATTTGAAAGGTTTTATACATAATTTATGACTACAAAACTTGTGTTGAGATAAAATAACAAGAAAGATGACACCGAATTTTCGGGTGTAATAAGCACGTCTTTTGAATCCTTTCTGAAACAAATTAAATTTATAAAAGCTATTCAAGATCAATGGACCCGGTATGGAAAACAATAGTATCTGACGGAAGAAAGAAGTTTTTCAATCGGGTTTTTAATCTCTCAGATATTGCTGTAAACGGAATCATGAGCTTACGAACTCTTAGAAACAGAGATATCGACAAAAATAAGATGTGACTTTACGTCCCCTGGTGGGAAAACCATGCATTAATTTAGGAAGAAAGTATTCTCAAAAGATTTATCCACATGAGCGGTATCGGTCCAAGAAAAAAATTTAGTCGAGTTTTCAGGAGCCCAGATTTTGCTACAAATACATCAGAAGCAGAAATTAACACTTATGCCCCTGGTGGCCAAAATGTTCTTTACCAAACATTAGAAATTATGTGAAAAATATTTTCCATCAGGTCTTGTATGCGAAACAGGAAGAATTTTTCAAATCGGAGTTTTAGAAGCAGAAATAACTCAGAAAACGCAATTTACCTTTGTGCCCCCTAGCGGAAAGTCTATGATTTACTTGAACATTTTTTATTTATAGGAAAAAAACATTTTGCATCAGAAACACTATCCAACAAAAAAGGAATTTTTCAAATCGGACTCCTAGAAGCAGAGATATTGACTAAAATAAGATATACATCTACGCCCCTGGCGTAGAAACCATGCACTATTTTAAGAAGAAAATGTTTCTAAAAGGTTGTCGACATGAGTAGTATCGGTCTACAAACGATGTTTTTTTTTCAATCGAGAATTTAGAAGCTCATATTTTGCTACAAATACATCAAAAGCGGAAATTAAGATTTACGCCGCCTGGTGGCCAAAATATTATTTTACAAAAATTAGAAATTATGTGCAAAAGATTTTCCATCAGGTTTTGTACCTGCTAAAAAAAAACATTTTTCAAATCGGAGATTTAGAAGCAGAGATATAGGGAGAAACGCAATTTACCTTTACGCCCCTAGTGGAAAGTCTATGAATTATTTAAAAATTTTGAAATTATATGAAAAACATGTCACACGGAAAACACTATCCAACAAAGAAGGAATTTTTCAAATCGAACTCTTAGAAGTAGAGATATTGACAAAAATAAGATATACATCTACGCTCCCTGGCGGAGAAACTGTGAAATATTTTAGGAAGAAAATATTCCTATCAGGTTTATTGATGTGAGTGGCATCAGTCCAAGAAAGATTTTTTTCAATCGATATTTTAGAAGCTCAGATTTTATGGCAAATACATCAGAAGCAAAAATTACCTCTCGCGCATCCTGGTAGCCAAAGTATACTTTACCAAAAAATTGAAATTATATGCTAAATATTTTCCATCAGGAGGCGCAACCGCTGAAAAAAACAAAAAAATTCAGATCGGAGTTTTAGAAGAAGAGTTATCGGGAAAAATGTAATTTACTTTGACGCCCCCTAGCGGAAAATCTATGCGTAATTTGAAAAAGTAACTATATCTAAAATACTCTTCGACATAAATGGAATCGAAAGATAAAAGAATTTTTTTCAAACGGATGTTTAGAAGCAAATATGTGGAATAAAACGTATTTTTGAATTCGACATCATCTGCATTCACACCCTGTAGCGGCGAAATGGTACATCGTAAAAAAAAAAAACGAAATAAAGGATCATCATTCTCATATTTCAAGCTTCCCAATGCAAAAGAATTTTTCAAATCGGACTAATAGTTGCAGAGATATCGTGGGTACAGACGGACAAAGCGATAACATAAGCACGATCTTTTTTTACAAAAGACGTGATAAAAATACCAACGTTTGCCACAATAAAACCTTTCATTGTGGTAAACGTTGGTATTTTTATTTTAACTTGTTTGAACAGTTTTGTCTGCCCTTTTTGACATCAGGTTGGGCCTGTAAATCGCATCTGTATTAACCTTAAAACTGAAAAGTGAAAATCCTTGAAATACGTGGCGTCAGTGAATAAACAAAGACATCGCTCTTTCAACGTTTTAGCAACACACACAGCAACCGAAAAATTGCTGTTCGGCCACTGCTGGAGAATCGAATCCCAGATCTCTCGATATCTAGCCGAGTGCGTTAGCCTTACACCACGGTGGTCAACAGTCCACGGCGCTATGTGTGTTTTTCTGTCAGCTTCTGACATCATAAACCCGTAAGATGGGCTCAGCTGCTGAGACGTCTCCATCTGGTGGGCATTAACGGCAATGGCTATAGATTAATTATAGCAGTTAAATCCAAAGGACGAGATTGAAAGTGAAAATCCTCCAAATACGTGGCGTCAGTGAATAAACAAAGACATCGCTCTTTCCGTGGTGTAAGGCTAACGCGCTCGGCGAGATATCGAGAGATCTGGGATTCGGATCCCCAGCGGTGACCGAATAACAATTTTTCAGTTGCTATGTGTTGATAAAACGTGGAAAGAGCTATGTCGTTGTTTATTTACTGACGCCACGTATTTGGAGGATTTTCACTTTGAATTTGACTGCTAAAATTAATATATAGCCAGTGCCGTTAATGCCTACCAGATGGAGACGTCTCAGTTGCTGTGCCCATCTTACGGATTTATGATGTCAGAAGCTGTCAGAAAACACACATAGCGTGGTTGATTGTTGGCCACCGTGGTGTAAAGCTAACGCGCTCGGCTAGTTATCGAGAGATCTGGGATTCGATTTCCCAGCAGTGGCAGAATAACAATTTTTCGGTTGCTGTGTGTTGTAAAACGTGTCTTTGTTTATTTACCTTAAAACTGTATTATGGAAAATTACGAGTGTATATTAAAAAAAAGTTTCACGGAGTTTAGGCTGTATCTATATCAGGGGTACATTACGAAATCTAAGCTTACGTAAATCACATGTTTTTGTGGAGTTGTGTATGTTGAAATTACATGCCATTAATATTGTTTCATGGACCGTCCGTACAAATGTGAGATTGCAGAAAGCCGCGTTCACTAGGTCTATGTGGAAATATGAAGGAATTATTTATGCTGGTCCTTGAGAAGGTTGGAAAACGAACTTTTTTTCTGGGTGTGTGTGTATGTGTGGAGAGGTGAACTCGCTCCTAGGCCTGGTCGACCTGAAAGTGTTGTTACGGAGAGTATTGTTAACACTGTTCAGGCAATCCTGCAAGAAGATCGACGAATGACGTGTGAAGACATAGCGGCGTCAACTAATATTTCAAAAATGTCGGCATTGCGCATTCTACGCGACAAATTACTGCTGCATCGTGTGCATTCCAGATGGGTACTTCATCATCTGACGAGAGACCGCATCATCCGGAGTTCAGGTGTGTCATGAGTGGAAACAAACGATTGCGTAGGATCCAAACTATCTAAACACAGTAATAACTGCCGATGAAACATGGGTCCACTATATCGAGCCTCTCACGAAGCGCGCAACGAGTGTCTGGAAACACACAGGCTCGGCTCCTCCGAAAAATGTCCGCCAAACCAAATCAGCTGGGAAGGTGATGATTATAATTTTCTTTGACCGTAAAGGTGTAGTCTACCAGTATGCCGTTCCTCCACAAATTACTGTCAATGCCGAGTATTACATTTCAGTCTTGAAGCGTCTGTGATGACACATATCTATTAAGCGACCGGAACTGGTGGGCAAGTGGACCCTACACCATGACAACGCCCACCCACATGTGGCTGCTTGTGTTCAACAGTTTCTTACGAAATGCAGTATGGAAATCATGCCACAGCCTGTCTACAGTCCTGACCTCGCCCAGTGCAATTTCTGATTGTTTCCGACAATGAAAGAGAAGTTCCGTGGCGCAACATTCAACACAGAGCCGACGTTATTCAAGCTGTACAGGGGTCGCTGAAGCAGTTTCCACAAAATGCCTTCGCCACATGCTTTGAAAAGTGGACTGAACGATGGGACCGTTGCATATCATCCGAGGGAAGATACTTTGAGAAAGAATAACATATCAGGTCAGATCATATGTAGAGGATTTTAGGAAGGGAATGTATGACCCCAGGTCTTAAATTACCCTTAGAAATAGGAAGCTAGGAGATTTGGGCAAGAGCGCCCGATAGGAAAGTAGTGGGGGGAGGAGAAAGAGGAAGGCCAATGCCCTTATTTATAACCGAGGGGCCAGTACCCGGGGGCACGACGGCTTAACGTGGCCATCCGGCGCACGGGGATATTTAGTTGTTCGAGCTTTAGTACCTGCCTGGGATCGAACCTGAGATTTCTCCGTGGCAGTCAGGAACGCTGACCACTAAAGAATTACATATATTTTGCAGTACGTATTTTTCTTCATTTTGTGTGATTTTACTCACAGTTTTTATGGAACGGCCGTTGTAAGTTGTTATTTATTGTAGGGTATTTTTTTCAATAGCATACTGAAGTTGTATACTTCATTTATGGACACCTATAATGAATAAGGCTTTTAACTAAGCCAATTATAATGAATATGGCTTTTGCTACTAAGCTAATCGTAGTGAATATAGCTTTCACTACCACTACAGCTAAGCTAAGCTTCTACGCAGCTAATATTATGATGAATTCAATGCTTGTACTAAGCTTCTAATAGTGAATTCAAATGGTTGTTGTTACTAGTTAATTAAGATCATGAATAAAGTCTCCTGCTAGTAGTGTAGTAATAGTAATGAACAAACTTATAACTGGTAGTAATGTTGTAGTAGTAATTAAGATGAATAAAGTCTTATGCTGGTTGTTACTAATAACACTAAATGAAATAAACCTAACAGCCAGACAGAGGTCTGACAGTAACTATGAACTGAGAAAAACGTACTTACAACAAATTCTTTATTATTGACTTCTCGCTCTCACATAAACGAACTCTCTTTATACAGCACCAAACGCTCTCTCTATCAACAACCAACGCTCTCCTTCACATAAACCAACGCTCTCCGTATACAACAACCGCTCTCCCTATACAACAATAAACGCTCTTTTTACACACCTCAACAAAAAGCTCTCCTTAAGTATCGTTGAACGCGCCTATTTATACTGGCTACCACCACGTCATGACTTACACTCATTGCCAGATCTCATTCAGCGGGAGAAATAACATCTCGTTCAGTAAGAAGATAATTTACATAGAAAAATAAAATAACCAGAGATAGTAAAAATCAAAAGGAAAGTGAATCGAGAGTATACGTTACACACCCTGTAAGTGTATCTTTCCGTAGAACATGAATGACTGTTGTTGTTAATTTTACACTCTCCCCTTTCTCCACGAGGGAAATTTATACAGAAAAAGCAACGAATAACGTATTGCAGAAGATAGACGAAATTAGATTAAACTCCACGACAGTTCTAAAATCTTGAGGAAAATTAAGGTTATCACCTGTTAAAAGTAATGTCTAAAATTAATGAAATGCCACAGCATTAATTAAGATGAGCAAGCCGCAATGAAATGTTTCAAATACTTAAAGAGTGGCACCCGTCTTAATGAAAAGCGATGCAACGAACAAAGTGACATTCGTGTATTACCTATTCATGGGTGTGTTCGGTTTACTCGGGAGCCGTCGTCTTCGTTCACCGGAATTCCAGCGGTTAATCACCATTTATCAGTTCTTAATGCATAGTTGTAGGAAACATCCAACATTTATCAGTTCGAAAAGTGTAATTCTAGAAGCTAATTGCAATTTATTGAGTTCATCACGCATACAATTAGATTAAAATTATATGCCGTACTTTTATTTGCAAGATTGTGTATTACACTGGTTGAAAGCATGTATCAAGATGGCAACAAATTTTTGTGTGCTGCACTCTTATGAGAATTTCACCACATACACAATGCTTTCTCTAAGCTGCGTGAGCGCGCGGCCGCGCAGCGATTTAACTTCTTCCGCGCAGCTGAAAAATCTTCCGCTCAGTAAGCATTTTAGATTAAAATTCTCGAATCCCTAATTAATTTTCGTAAATCGAAAATCAATGACCTGCAAAAATAATAAATAAAATAAAATTCGGGCTCTCAAAAATCAAAACAACACTTTTCTTAAATGCCGTTCGTCTCCTTCTAAGTTCGTCTCATTGTCCTCTTCATTCTCAAAGGCTTCTTTGCGAAGTAGCCTCATGCGAGCAGATAGGGAAAATTCCCGTATCCCTAATTAATTTTCATAAATCAAAAATTAATTACCTGCAAAAATAATAAATAAATTTGGGCTCTCAAAAGTCAAAACAACACTTTTCTTAAATGCCGTTCGCCTCCTTTTAAGTTCGCCTCATTGTCGCCTTCATTCTCAAAGACTTCTTTGCAAAGTAGCCTCGCGCGAGCAGATAAGGAAAATTCCCGAATCCCTAATTAATTTTCATAAATCGAAAATTAATTACCAGCAAAAATAATAAATAAAATTCGGGCTCTCAAAAGTCAAAACAACACTTATCTTAAATGCCGTTTGCCTCCTTCTAAGTTCGTCTGATTGTCCTCTTCATTCTCAAAGGCTTTGCAAAGTAGTCTCGTGCGAGCAGATAGTGAACGCGAGAATGCGAATTTGTGATTTTCCCACTCCAAGAAAGAGGCAGATATAGAGTCTCATAAATGGTAACCAATATTTTCCGAGTGCTCTCAAAGATGGTCGAGTCTTCGTTTTGAGGGGGGGGATTGAGAGGCGATTTATTCCTTGAAAGGACTGTCGGATCAGAACGATTTTGCACTTGTTCCATTTGGACGAATTATTTTGCATTTAGGTGTTATTTTGTTTCATATTCTCCCTGGTATTTTTATATTCAAAGAAACTGTGTATTATGCGCAAACATGCTTTTCTTAATTTCCAGTGTTTTTACTCCAGAAGTAAGTTTGAGTTCCTCACTTTTTATAAAATAAAAATTTTATTTAATGAAATGTTTTTAAAAAAACTTTTTTTTTAAAGTCAATTGCGGAAAGAACGGGGAGGCGGGTGGGATTAGAAAAAATAAAGGTTCCAATCCAAATTCCAACTTCTACTGCATTAGTAAGAGAAGCTGAGAAAAAATTTTTTTTTGCCCAAGATGGTTTTGAAGCCTGCCCAGCTCATTGGGTTAAGCGGGCATTGCCCATGGCCACTTACAGGGAATATTGCACTCACCAGTGGCGTATATTCTAGGCTAGCTAGACTAGCTGCGAAGCCCAGAGAATGCACAAATAAAAGTTAATTAAATATACACAAATAAAAGTCAATTATAAACGGTATTAAGATATGTCGATGCTTTCGGTGCGAAAAAAACTCGAGCGGATTCGCTTCTTTCGATTATGGGAGCTTCAATACTATCTCCTGCTGGCGTTTCCACGACAACCTGAATGAGCTCGTGAGTGGCCATTGCTTTGGCCAAGGGTTCTCTCAAAAAAAAAAACGAAGCCTTCGGACTACCTCAGTTCCTCCATGTTTCCAGCACGTGTTTCGTGAGAGCTGTTTCAGTTTGTGGGAAGTGTCAATGAATTAAAATCAGTGATATTATATCTTAAATTCGTGGCTTTGTTGGATTCGAACTGTTTTGATAAATTTTGTGAAAGCTTCCCTCAACATCTACTACCAGAGCTGAAAGGACTCTATGCTTCAAATTTTGATATAGCTCGATTAAAAAATGAACTGAAGGTGTTTTATTCCCTTGATGAATACAAAACAAATCAGTAAGAGACATTACTTGTTACATAAAGTTGAATAATTGGACATAGTGTTTATTGAGGTGTACAAATTAGCAGATCTAATATTAAACTTCCCATCAACAACTGCAACTGCCAAAAGAAGTTTTTCTGCATTAAAGAGAATCAAGATATATCTTAAAGCCACACAAGGACATGCATATTCAAGCAACTTGGCTGGTTTGTTAATAGAGAAAAACATTATTTTTAAATATGTAAAAGTACTCGGAAGAAACATTTTTGTGAAAACGTAACACTCAAGTTCACACAAAAGAAAGAAGAATGGACAGAAGAATGTAGAAATAAGTCTTAAAATCCTAATCCTCATAATTATTTGGTATCATGTTAGCAGTAGCATGTACCTAAAAATTTAGAAAACAAAAATGTTACTTCTATTACTTAACAATTAAACAATAAACTTCGCAATTTAAAAAAAAAACAGTACTGTGGGGGAAAGGGGCGAGTGAGATAGCCCAGGTCTCGGACCAAATATACGCAACTGGCATTCACATACAGTCGAATATCCCGGTCTAACGATTTAGAGGTTAAATCCAGAAATTCGTTAAATGCGGAAATTTCCATTTTTAAGTTTAGAATGTCGATTTAAAATGCTATGAGATGGCAACAATAGAATTATATTTCGTTGCACCTTATCCCGCGAACAAGTAAAAAAGTGAGTCGAAACAAAAACAAGAAAGATGACGACGAATATTCGGGTGTAATGAACACGTCTTTTGAATCCGTTCTGACGCGAACAAAATTCATCAACGCTATTCAAAAGAACCTGTATGGAAAAAAGTAGTAACTCACCGAAGAAAGAAGTTTTTCAATCGGGTTTTTAATCCCGCAGATATTGCTGTAAACGGAATCGTGAACGTACGTACGCCGTCTGTTTACAGACTTGTGCGTTAAGAAAATTTTGAAATTATATGAGAAACATTTTGCAGCGGAAACGCTCTCCAACAAAGAGCATTTTTTCAAATTGGACTCTTAGAAGCAGAGATATCGACAAAAATAAGACATACATCTACGCCCCTGGCGAGAAAAACATGCATTATTTTAAGAAAGTATTCTCAAACGGTTTTTCGATGTGAGCGGTATCCGTCCAGCAAATAATTTTTTCATTCAAGTTTCCAGGAGCTCAGATTTTTCTGCAAATACATCAAATTAACACATATGCCCCCTGGTGGCCAAGCCATTCTTTACCAAATATTAGAAATTATATGAAAAACATTTCCCTTCAAGAGCTGTATGCGATACAGGAAGAATTTTTCAAATCGGAGTTTTAGAAGCAGAAATATCGCATAGGGTGGGGGGAGCAATTGATCTTAACACCCCCTAGCGGAAAGTCTAATAATTACTAGAAAATTTTGAAATTATATGAAAAACATGTCACACTGGAAACTATCCAATAAAGAAAGAATTTTTAAAATAGGGCGACTAGAAGCAGAGATTTTGACAAAAATAAGATATACATCTACGGCTCCTGGCGGAGAAACCGTACAATATTTTAAGAAGAAAATATTGCAAAATGGTTTATCGACGTGAGTGGTATCGTTCCACGAACGAATTTTTTCAATCGAGATTTCAGAAGCTCAGATTTTGTGGAAAATACATCAGAAGCTGAAATTAACACTTACGCCCTTAGTGACCAAACCGTTCTTTAAAAAAATATATAGAAATTATATGCAAAAGAGTTCTTATCAGGAGCTGTATCCGCTGAAGAAAAAAAAATTCAAATCGGAGTTTTAGAACTAGAGATATCGGGGAAACCGCAATTTATATTTTACACCCCCTAGCGGAAAATCTATGCGCAACTTGAGAAAGTGACTGTACCTAAAATACTCTTCGACATAGGCGGAATCGAAAGGTAAACGAATTTTTCAATCCGATGTTTAGCAGCAAAGATATGGAATAAAATGTATTTTGAATTCAATATCATCTGCATTGTTTTAAAAAAGTACATCTTTAAAAAAAATACGAAATGAAGAATCATTATTTACATATTTTAAGCTTCCCAATACAAAAAGAATTTTTCAAATCGAACTAAGAGTTGGAGAGATATGGGTTCCACAGACGGACGGACGGACAAACCGATAACATAAGCACAATCTTTCTTTACAAAAGACGTGCTAAAAATTACATTTAAGATATCCACAGGAAAATATGTACGTAGTAACAAACACATTTTGAAAGTACGTAATCTGTATATGTACGTACATATGCATCCTATTACCTTAATAAGAAGAGCCCTACTGCACTAATACTTGAAAAAGTCTGTGATGGTTGTTTGCTGGCGTTTAACTAAGAGCAGGCCGTCCCAGTGGCGAAGTGGTCTAAGCGCTGTGTGACGTACTACAGAGGTAAAGCACCACGTGTCAGGACGACAAATGCGCAGCAATGCATTCCATGCGTCTACCTAAGTTGGAAGAGTAACTTACTCCGGAGTGATGGGGCGCGAGTTTGATTTCTGTCACGGACAAACTTGTGTTTTCACATTGGCGCCTGAACGTAAAAATGGATCTACTAGCAGTTCGGTTCTTCGAAAAATATATGATGTTTGTTCTACACATCGTCTGGAATTGAAATTCCTACTTCGCTTCAAAAAAAAGTTAAGAGGGAGATGATATAACGTACTACAGAGGTGAATCACGTGTCAAGACGACAAATCTGCAGCGATACATTCCGTCCGTGCAGCTTAGTTGGGAGAGCAACTTACTCCGGAGTGAGGCGGCGCGAGTTCCATCCCCGTCACTGACAAACTTTTGTTTTCACAGCTGGATTTGATTTGATTTGATTTATTGAATATTCTGCCATTCACCACAGCAATACCATACATGGCAGAGTTCAACACAACAATACATTATTACAGTAAAACTGTGCTAAGTAGTTAAACAAAACAAAATACACTTTCAGTAATGTATCCTTAGTATGTAATAACTCAATTACAATAAACATGCCATTAATTACAGTTAAAGAATTTGCACAATTAAGCCGAAATTTATAAAGTAGATCTTAATAAATGTAAAAGAATAATCTATGTCTACATATAGCACTGTAAGTAGATGACATGGAGCCGGGGAGAAAAGGCTTTAATGAAAAAGCCTGACGAGCCCCCGATCCCCAAGAAGTGTGTGAAAAGCCAAGAACACAGTGCACAGAAAATCACAGTGAGACACGAATCATCGTAATAGTATAGGTAACAATGCACAGAAAATCACAGTGAGACCCGTATCATCGTAATAGTACAGGCAAGTTAAGGATACATGATGGTAATCAACTGTAATTAAAAATTAGGTGGCATATAGACAATACAGTTACAATACGTAGAAATCTTAACACATGCCAACATAACCACTGATAAATATAAAAAAAATAATGAAGGATTTAGTTAGGACATCTCTCTCTATATATATACACCAAACCAATGCAACCGAAAAATATACATCCCAAGAATATCTGTACAGCACATTAAACAATCATGCAACATAAACAAACCAAAATCAACAAGACAAAGCAATAGAGTTAATCATAAATCACACCACAATACCAAATACAATGTTGGTATATGCAAGAAAACCAAAAGGAGTTCACCAATAGCCAGTAAGTACAAAGTCACAAATATATGAAAACATAAATTAATAAAAAAAGTACAACACAGAACGGCAATACACCCCCCCCAAATAAACGAATAATAATGAATGCAATTCAGTTAAACAAAATAAAAAGACATCCTATCCCAGACCGCTGCATAACTTCAGGTCAAACACAATTAAGCAATTACAGGATCAAGAGACCAAGCATAAATATATGTGTGGCGCATAGTAATGATACCCAATATGATAGTAAAGGTAAAAAATCGAACAGTGAAAGTTAGTCATCTAGTCCTACAGTCAAAACGGTATCCAGGAACCACAGCAAGGAAATACAAACATCCTTAGTCTTACTCACTAAGGCAAAGTAAATGTAAAACATAGTAATAAAGATTTATATGTACAAGGAATAATCTGCCACTATATCCTAGAAAGGAAATTAAGACATCAATTCAACTATATGACCATTCGCTCGAGATGGGTCCCGGTTCGAATCCCGGTGAGGCATGGATGTTGTGTTTGTCTTACAGCACTGGCTCTCTCCCTACCCTGGAACCAGTGGCCCTAAATTAGGCACAGGGGATTGCTTATGACCCATCGAGTAGCTCATGGCGGTCGTTAAGCGTTCAAACAACAACTCTCCTGTGAGTACTTCGGAATACTTTGCCTCTGATGACTTAACAAAGCGTGAGATGTTATCATGCAAGAGTCACTCGAGAATGAAGTCATGACTGCATACAGTGTGCAATGCTGCGCTGCATGAGGACCAAACCAGAATATTGTGATGATTTGCAAATGTTTCCATGGTAAAGCTCTGATGATTCGTACAGTTTACAAAGTGCCGACAATTGTATTTTGTTTTGGGTATCAAACTTTCGACAGCGTATATATCTCTAGATCTTAAGCTTCAAGAAAGTTGGCGCTCGTCCAGGAAACGTTACCCTTTTTTGATATTTTCCTATACAACGGATATCCCTTTTCACAAGGGAGCTAACAGGCTAACTGACGATGGCGGATCAGACTACAGTAGGCTCTGTTTCGCCACTACTACCATTTTGTTTAATTTTAGGGTTTAACGACCACCGTGAGCCACTCAATGGACTATAAGCAGTCGCCTGTCCTTAATTTAGGGCTACTCGCTCCCTCTGTTTCGCCACTAGTATAATTTATTTTTTTGTTTTAGGGTTTAACGACCACCGTGAGCAACTCAATGGGCTATAAGCAGCCACCTGTCCCTAATTTAGGACAACTGGTTCCCTCTGTTTCACCACTAGTATCATTTATTTTTTGTTTTAGGGTTTAACGACCACCGTGAGCACCTCAATGGGCTATAAGCAGTCGCTTTCGCCATTAGTATCATTTATTTTTTGTTTTGGGGTTTAACGACCACCGTGAGCACCTCAATGGGCTATAAGCAGTCGCTTTCGCCATTAGTATCATTTATTTTTTGTTTTGGGGTTTAAAGACCACCATGAGCAACTCAATGGGCTATAAGCAGTTGCCTGTCTCTAATTTAGGGCCATTGGTTCCCTCTGTTTCGCCACTAGTATCATTTATTTTTAGTTTTAGGGTTTAACGACCACCGTGAGCAACTCAATGGGCTATAAGCAGTCTCCTGTCCCTAATTCAGGGCCACTGGTTCCCTCTGTTTCCCCACTAGTATAATTTATTTTTTTGTTTTGGGGTTTAATGACCACCGTGAGCAACTCAATGGGGTATAAGCAGTTGCCTGTCCCCAACTTAGGGCCACTGGTTCCAAGGAAGGGAGAGAGCCAGCGCGTAAGACAAATACAACATCCATGCCTCATCAGGATTTGAACCCAGACCCTCGTACGAATGGTCAGAAGGTCTGCGCCACCGGTGTGGCCCTAGAATCCTTCGGAATTTGGCTTAGTATAGTAAATCATAGTTATTCGGTTTTTGGATTATCACATATGTTGAAGGAAAGTATACCGAACAATCGGTAACGCAGGCAGTATGAAAAGCTCGAATATGTTCCTATACAGTATAGCGTTTATCTTACTGAGACACACAATCCTTAATTATAGCTACCTTGGGTTTAAATTAGAAGCACTTGGTAGTTGCTTTTTCTCTCCTCTTTTATGGAGAACTGATGGCGGAATGAAAAGCCCATGTTTAATTGTTTCCCCTGTTTTAGTTGGAAATGTAATCATACTACAAGCAGCTAATTAAAGCAAATCAAAAGTATTCAAGTGACACTTACCTCTAGTTGGAGACTGAACGTAAACGTTTTGATTGCTCCAGTGGGTTCGCGTAGTTGACGTGTCAATGAAGTTTGGAGGAGAAGGGGAAGGCATATCTAGATAAAAAAAAAAAAAAAAGAAAATTAGCTCTTAGACACTGGGATAATAAATCGGACTGCTATCGAACACAACTTCAAGCAACTTGAAGTTGTATTCAAAATTCTTCCAAATTGGTATAAATAATACTGTAATTCCCTGAAAGGGATGCATTAAACACAATAGAATACATTCAGGTTACTAAATTCTTTACTGAGATACGATGAAGTCCTCCCGTTGAAACCATAATCATTGTTACCAGTGTTTTCTGGATGTGCAGGAGTGATAGCTTATCAGGCAGGGTCTGTTAAGCTTGTCTTTAAACGAGTGTAAAAGAAATTCTATCCTATATCTGCAATGTAAATTCTTTTGTACACATTTTCTTGAAGGTTATTACTTTGTAGTGTTCGAAATTTTGAACACGAATAAAAACAACCTACAGCTAATGTGTGCCACAGTTATTATTCGGAAAAACTTGTTAGAACTTTTTTTTTAATTCAATTTATCTGATTCGAAAGTATTCTAATTTGGGCGCTAGATGGCGCGATAAGTTAGCTTAGTAGTATTTCCGTCTGGAAGAAACGAAATGTCTCATTTCTGTCTGATTTTTTTTTTTTTGAATTATCTAGGACAAATAGAAATAATTAAATGGGCCCAAAAGTGAGACTGGAAACTTGTCTCCCATAAATAATCTTAAATCTTACTGTACGTTCACTTTTTGAAGAAAAAAATGTGTGCATTAGTTGATGATCATATATAGAAGATTTTAGGAAGGGAGTATCTGACCCCAGGTCTTAAACAACCCTTAGAAATAGGAAGACAGGAGATTTGGGCTAGAGTGCCCGATAGGAAAGTTACACGGAAGCGAAGTAGAAAGGGGGAGAAATACGCCCTTATTTATTACCGGGGGCCAGTACCCGAGATCCGACGGCTTAACGTGCCCATCCGACGCACGGCGGATATTTAGTGGATCGAGCGTTCGTACCTGCCTGGGATCGAACCTGAGGTCCTTTCCGTGGCAGTCACGAACGTTGCCCACTAGGCCACCCGCGGCCCTCTGTGTACATTAGCACAGAACCCTTGAATTTAAGACAGAAACTACGCCTACCTACTAAGCTCCACCTCCAAATAACGTCATTGGTTAAAACGTAACAGCGGGTATTTTGTCTTTTCATCGTGAAGCCAACGAGAGACCGCTTCCATTTTGAATATGGCGAGTCTGCAGTGATTCGCTAACGCCAACTTCTGGGACAGTCCCTCAAGATGTAAAAGTCACGCCCAAGGAGTGATATTTTGCGCCATCTATCGCAGAAGATGAACTCCAACACTCAATCAAAGACAGCCTTAAGGACAACAGTTTTACTGGATGTTGGATGACACGTTGATTTGTAGGTACGGTACGCTTCATGATGGATGTGCTTTCCGCTGTGCTGTTTTCTTGCAAGCTGTGTGTGCGTGTCCTGTGTGTTATGTGGCAGTCCATGTTTATTGGTTTCTTAAGTGTTAGAAACTTCATTTATTTTGTATTCCCTGCAAATGTTCCTATATGATTAACAGAAGTAAATATAAGAGTCATTTTTCTTGCAGTGAAAGAACCACTACGAATCTGCGATTAGGTCACCAACGGCCAAGGAACCTGTACCAGAGAGTTGTATTCTCCGAGTTCCACGTAGTCAGAAATGTAAGTGTGCGTCACTGACGCTACTACCGTTTTAGCAGTGGTGAAGAACGAAAGAGCAAGGATTTATGAAACCGTACGAAATGTTTTTTATTCGACGAGATCATCTAAGTTTTATCAATATTCAGGTTGCACGGGGGACTAAATGCTCGTCGTCAGGATCACAAAAAGACTACAAAAAGCATGTGAAGATGACTCGTTGCAATATCGTATCGCCGGCAGATGGGTGGACACTTTTCGACCTAGAAGACAGACAATCTATGACAAGGAAAGGATGTTCAACCCGTGATGGTAGTTGGTAAAATTGATTACACATTAACGGCAAAGAAAATAGCCATTTTATGGCCAGAAAACCCATTTTCACAAAAATTGACTGCATAGGTTTACATTTCTAAGTTTATTTTTTTTTTCAGTAATTTATTTATAAAATCTCTACACATGAACTTATTTAAAAGTTTTTGCAATGACAAAAATACTATAAAAACCACACATTAGGATTTTAATAACATTATAAAGGTACTCTAATTTAGGCTTCAATTTTTGAAAACAGTGAAAAATAATATGATAATAAACGTTACGATTACTATCACATAAGTGTTATATCTTATATAATCAAGTTAACTATCATAAGTTTTCAGTAATGTGCATTTTTAAGTAAACCAAACTTCATAATTAAATTAGAAGTCCCCGTATGACTTTTAAAAAGTTATGGAACAAATATACCACATAATATAAAAAATACCCATTCCTAATTTTTTTTGTCTAAAATGCCCGCGAAATGGGTAATTTAACAGGTATAATATGCAACCTACCATCACTGAGAACCAACGACCTACCATCACTCTGTTCAACATCGGTGTGCAATTTTGGATTTTCCACCATATTCACCTGATATCAGTCGGCGCGATTTCGACTTGTTCTTGAACATGAATGAACCCCTTAGAGGCAATTGCTTCTGGACTATTGGTAGCATCATTTCTGTGTTTTTTCCAGATACTGGCCCGAAACGACGTTGGCGACGCCTTCCAGATGTGTCACAATGGGTCATCCAGAAAGGTGGAAAATATTTCGCAAGACTGTGCTTGTCTCCGGTACAAGGGTTTACACAATTAAAGGAAACACGTACTGTTTGTGAAGAACTTTTTCTTTATAAGCTGTAGACCCACCTCAGGCTCTCAGAATAGAAGCAATTTGACGTGGAATAGACTTATCACGCGCATGCGCAAAATGATATTTGGGGCCATTCTTCCTGTAAAATACGTCCCAGCTGTGCCAGTGATGTTAGAGCTGAAAAGTGTCATATGATCTGCGCTCTAGAGATTATCACAAATGTTCAATAATATTGAGATCTGGAGATTGAGGTGGGCAGGGCAAATGCTGCACCTCATGCTCTGTAAACCACAACTCGACACGTTCCGCACAATGCACGGAATAATTATCTGCTTGAAACCAGGACAGTCATTAGGGAACAATATACCTGCAACATTTGGTGCAGAAGAATGTATTCGTATGTTGTAGATGTGGCACAACATCGCAGAATAACCAATAGCCTTAAGGAATGCCATGAAAAGGCACTTCACAGCATCAAAGATCCACCTCCATGCTTCACAGCCGGAAGCAAACAGTCAGGATAGTACGCTTCTGCAGGTTTTCTCAAGAAGTACATTCTACCAGTGGTGAGAAACAATATGAATCACGATTCATTAGACAAGATGACGCATTGCCAATTTTCAGCGTCCCAGTTTTTAAGTGCTTTGCACTACCTGACACGTTTTCTTGCTTGATGTCGGTAATCAGAGATTTGTGGATTGCAGCACGGTCATAAATACCGGCACGACGGAGGTCCTGACGAACTGTTAAGACTGAAACGGGACCATTTCGACTGGTACTGCTACACCCACTGACAATGAAATTTTCAGTTCCTGACGAACTGCTAAGACTGAAACGGGATTATTGCGACTGGTGCTGCTACACTCACTGACAATCAGTTCCTGACGAACTGCTAAGACTGAAACGGGATTATTCCGACTGGTGCTGCTACACTCACTGACAATGAAATTTTCAGTTCCTGAAGAACTGCTAAGACTGAAACGGGATTATTCCGACTGGTGCTGCTACACTCACTGACAATGAAATTTTCAGTTCCTGAAGAACTGCTAAGACTGAAACGGGATTATTCCGACTGGTGCTGCTACACTCACTGACAATGAAATTTTCAGTTCCTGACGAACTGCTAACACTAAAACGTGATTATTGCGACTGGTGCTGCTACACTCACTGACAATGAAATTTTCAGTTCCTGAAGAACTGCTAAGACTGAAACGGGATTATTGCGACTGGTGCTGCTGCACTCACTGACAATGAAATTTTCAGTTCCTGACGAACTGCCAAGACTGAAACGGGATTATTGCGACTGTTGCTGCTACACTCACTGACAATGAAATTTTCAGTTCCTGAAGAACTGCTAAGACTGAAACGGGATTATTGCGACTGGTGCTGCTACACTCACTGACAATGAAATTTTCAGTTCCTGACGAACTGCTAAGACTGAAACGGGATTATTGCGACTGGTGCTGCTACACTCACTGACAATGAAATTTTCAGTTCCTGAAGAACTGCTAAGACTGAAACGGGATTATTGCGACTGGTGCTGCTACACTCACTGACAATGAAATTTTCAGTTCCTGAAGAACTGCTAAGACTGAAACGGGATTATTGCGACTGGTGCTGCTACACTCACTGACAATGAAATTTTCAGTTCCTGAAGAACTGCTAAGACTGAAACGGGATTATTGCGACTGGTGCTGCTACACTCACTGACAATGAAATTTTCAGTTCCTGAAGAACTGCTAAGACTGAAACGGGATTATTGCGACTGGTGCTGCTACACTCACTGACAATGAAATTTTCAGTTCCTGAAGAACTGCTAAGACTGAAACGGGATTATTCCGACTGGTGCTGCTACACTCACGGACAATGAAATTTTCAGTTCCTGAAGAACTGCTAAGACTGAAACGGGATTATTCCGACTGGTGCTGCTACACTCACTGACAATGAAATTTTCAGTTCCTGAAGAACTGCTAAGACTGAAACGGGATTATTCCGACTGGTGCTGCTACACTCACTGACAATGAAATTTTCAGTTCCTGAAGAACTGCTAAGACTGAAACGGGATTATTCCGACTGGTACTGCTACACTCACTGACAATGACATTTTCAGTTCCTGAAGAACTGCTAAGACTGAAACGGGATTATTCCGACTGGTACTGCTACACTCACTGACAATGACATTTTCAGTTCCTGACGAACTGCTAAGACTGAAACGGGATTATTCCGACTGGTGCTGCTACACTCACTGACAATGAAAATTTTGCACCAAAAACGAAGCATCGGATTGAACTGATCTTTTATGGACGTGTTGATACAGATGAATGATATACATGATGGCAAAAACAAGCTGCAGGACAATTACAGAAGGATCTGTGGCACGCAGTCCGGTCATCTTCAATAGCGCGCTGCACCACCTCGTGCGGCGATACATGCTGCAATACGGTCCGGCATGGAGGCGAACAGACGCCTGATGTTTACCTGTGGCAGACTGGCCCACACGTGTTGGACGGTGTGCTCCATATCTTAGATAGTGCGGCACGACGGCAGCCGGCGTTTCAACTGGTTCCACACGTGCTCGATAGGGGACATGTCCGAGGAGCGGGGCAGACCACGGAAGTGTCTGGACGCGACATTGACAGTCCTGGGCAACCCGAGCCGTGTGCGGGCGGGCATTATCCTGCTGGTATAGTGCACCTGGAATCCCGGTCAGGAATGAGAGCACGTGCAGCCATAGGATCTCATCCACATACCCCTGGCCCGTCAATGATCCACGTACCACTACTAGAACTGATCGGCTATCATAGGCTATGGCTCTCCAGACCATAGTGCCTTCAGTAGGGGACGTGTGGCGCTTGATAGCGAAGTTGGGATTGAGCCGTTGAATCAGGGACCTCCACACCCGGACACAATGATCATCTGTCATCGCTAAACACCATACGTCGCCAGTCTGTGGCGTTCCACGTCGCTCTGGCCTGGCACCACTGCACACGGAGCCGGCGATGTTCAGGTGTTAATCGAAGCACACGTAAGGGGCGCTGGGATCGCAGATTCGCTTCCGCGAGGCGTCGGGAAATGGTTCGTGGGCACACAGGAGCCGCTACATTTGCTTGTATAGTGGACCGGGTCCCCGTGGGATCCCTTCGTGCCTGCCGCACGATCCGGCGATCCTCTCTACCGGTGGTCCTCCTGGTCCGTCCGGAGCCGCTCCGCCGTGTGACAGTGCCGTCACGTGTTTACTGCTCCCAATACAGTCGGACGGTATAGTCAGAACGATCTACGTGGCGGGCTATACAGCGCGCCGACCACTCTGCGGTTTTCAGCCCGATGATCCGACCTTTCTCAAAGTCCGTACGTTGCGTAAATCGACAACCAGGCATTTTTGTCACTCTGTGCTCTTGCTTGCGTCGGCCGCTGCGTTTCGCTTTCATGGGGCATCGATTAAACTCCGGTTTACAAGGCTGCCGGCTCGTGCTTGCAGCGCCTCCACAGGATGTGCGGTCATGTGCACTCGCACGAAACGTGGATCATTTGCATACCAGCATGCACTCTAGCTATTTGCAAAGTTTCGTGGTTGCAGCATGTTTACTTCTAGGTGCGCAAATTTCATTGTCCATGAGTGTATTTACGGTGCCGTGGTCTTGTTCTTCCGTTGTACAATTCGTGCCAACATTCGCCTATCCCTATCTGACATCTTTGTATGGCGTTCACAATTTCCTCGTTTGGAGGCAACGCTGTGTTATTATTATTATTTTTTTTTTAATTTGGAAGTTTAACAACTACCGTGAGCAACTCAATGGGCTATAAGCAGTCGCCCGTCGCTAATTTAGGGTCGTTCCAGGGAAGGGAGAGAGCCAGTGCCGTAAGACAAACACAACACCCATGCTTCACGGGATTCGAACCTGGACCCCTGACGGGCGAATGATCAGAGGCCATCGCTTAGACCACCGCGACACCGGGGCCGCGTCATTTTTTTAATAGGCAGTCATAATCTTAGATACAGTTTCTCGTGTTAGATCTACTATTTCTGCCGTTCTAGTAACTGAAGCTCCTCCAAGACGCCTACCAATGATCATGTATTTTTTAGATCTGATATTGCCGACAATTACTCAATCGCAACTGCTCACCTACTGCTGCGGCACTGCTACGTGATAGCCGTCATCGTACTGCACCCCATTTGCAGGGGCGTATTTGGAGGGGGTCAAGGGCAAGGGGCCTTCCCCCTCTGAAACAGTTTCATTTTTTTTTTTAATGTGACTTACACTGTTAAAATTTTTGTGGTAGGTTACACCAAAAAGTGGTGCTATACCTGCTGCACTATTTTCTGAGAAAAGATACACTACAGCTAGCTACAGATGGTACAAACAAACCCGAACAACATGGTGCTACCTTATACAATAACGTGGTGGAGCAAAATTGCATCATGATGTTGGGGTTTGTTTGCACCCCACAATGGTGTGTCTTTTCTCAGAAAGTGTTGCAGCAAGTATTTTTGGTGCAAACTACCACAAAATTTGGAACACTGTGCATTAGAAAGAAATGCTTAAATTTAATGAAAATGCACCAACTTACATTAGAAAATAATGCGTTTTTTCTCCTGTTTTTGATTAACGTTTATTTTGTCCTGGTGGATTTCAAAAACTTCCATTTTGTGACGCCATTCCCCCCAAGGAAAAAATCTATATACTTCGCATCGCGGGTGTCGTCGTCCCTGTGATTTATAAATGGCGTATTGCATGTACTCCAGCTGCGGTTAGTGTTTCCATTGTTTTGATAAACCACTGTATGATCCCACTCAATTTGTAATAATTAGAAAGTTAGAACAGTGTTGCCACTACATGCAAATGACCGCCCGGACGGACGTGCGTTCTGAGGCACTGGCTTCGGACTATTCGGCCAAGATCTCAGGACAGCATTGGCCTGAGAGGGATTTTCGTTGTCCAGGTGGCGTATCTCGATAAATGCCGTTGTTAATCCTTTAACGACCACGATCGTAAGATGTTTTGTAGCTCAAAATCAGTAGCGCACCCAGAAATTTCCCAGGGAAGGGGGCACGCATAATTTTCCCAAGGTGGGGATGACCCCTAAATTTACTGGGGGAAATAGTCAGGTGCCATAACAATTAAGAAGGAGGTTGACTTTTGTACATTTCTTCTTATCCAGTTATTAGTAATGTTACAGTACAAGAAAGTTAAATGATTAGAAGAAGCAGTAGATGAAATTCTTTTCCTGATAAGATTTTTCTAAATTTATTTAACATAACTAATTATTGTATGTTATAATTATACGGTACATGATTAAGAAGTTTATGTAGATCGCCTACGTGACTTTTTGTTTCAAACTTCGACGTAATAATTTTACGTTCGGTCACCCCTGTGGGTGCGTCACTGCTCAGAATACCACAACTCCCGAAAATATCTGCCGCTCGTTACCGAATTTTGATCCACCTACCTTTTGTAAGTTAACAAAAGAAAGATTAGTGCTGGGTCACCACTCGAAACTTCCGATATCTAGGCTCACATACACTGGCCTACGGACGTTTTCTTGGCGTCAATCAGTGCATTCTTCTACTCTTATGAAGATAGGACGGAGTGATAACAGCCGGAAAATTTTGCTAATTTTTCCCCGTTTTCGTTCTCTCTTGTAAAAAAATATGCTCTCAACCTGTTTATTTCGATTGAGCAAAATGAAAGAATTTTAGCGACAAATTTACCCCCATAAACTTTGGAACAATGTAAAATACCACAGATAAACGAAGCGCGTGTCAACAAAGCAAGAGTTGAACTCAGTGATGTCAGAAGGCTGACTGATATAGCCCCGGGGCAAACCAACTCCTGGTTTACTTCTTTGTTTAGGGACAACAATGATGACCGAGGGTGATTTCTGCTAACCCTCGTGCGCCGTGCAAATTGTAAGAACATTGGGGTGGCAAATCCTACTCATGCTATCCGGACGACTTAGCCGCATGAGGTTGTTTGCATGTAAGGGTACGTTGGGCGCTATGGTCGCGAAAGGGTTAAAAATTTATCTTAGGCTTTAAATTCACAAATGCTCTTAACTGTATAACAATATAACAATGCTTTATATTACACAAATTGCTTCATATTATGTTTTCCTACCTTTGTGATGAATTACAGAGGGATCCATGGTGTTCCTCATTGTCCATGTTTGCTGAGCTTCTGCACTTCTATGTGGCTCTCGACGTACAACTAGATGCAACTTGTCTTTGCTATTCTCAATGAGTTTCTTCGCTTCTTTAAGAGTCAGGCTTTCTGTACTGTTGTTGTTAATCTAAATAAAATCACAATCGAAAGTTGGTAACATATCAATGAGATATGTACAGAAACAGCATCCATAACAGTAATTTTTTTTTTTTTTTTGATGAACTTCCCCAAATTATGCAAACACACTGACTTAAAAAGTAATTCGCTAGAAGCTAGAAGCTGTAAAAAGATATTTCGGAACACGTTTTCGAAATATGCTCACGAGAAATTGTGTACATGCAGAGTTTGGGGTTTACACAACCAACGTCCGAAAAGTTCCAGGACTGACGCGATAAAGAATATAAAAATGTACCATACTCACAATTAATGCTAGACGCCTTCAAAATACCGCACTTCTGAATCAACACACAGGTTCCAGCGTTTCTGAAAATCCTAAAAACAGTCCTGAAAGGCACTTTCCGTGATGTCTGCAAAGTAACAGCTGCTTAGTTAGATGTAATGATTGCATAATAATGTCCTTTTAGCGCGCGTTTCATCCTGGGAAGCAGGAAGAAGGCATCTGGCAGTGTAATAATTTGATGGTGAGCCAGGAATTGTTGGACTGACAATGCGGTATGTGGTCTGGCGTTATCATGAAGCAAGAACCAATTTCCGGATTCTGATAACTATGCTCGAGAATATTGTTGCGTAAACGTCGTAAGACTTGCTTGTAGAATTCTTGATTTAACGTTTGACCCACGGGTACGAATTCCTTGTGGGCTATACCTTTCGAATCGAAAAAGGTTACCAGCATCACCTTTGACGGTTGTATGCGAACTTTATTGGTCTATGGTGGGTGCGTACCTCTCCATTCGGCGCTTTGTGGATCATACTGCAAGCACCATGTTTAATCACCTGCAATAATTCTGGAGCAAAAATCAGGATTATCAGCCGCTGTGCCCAGTGGATCGGAACAAATCAATGAACGAGCCTCCTTTTGGTCATCATTCAGAATGCAAGGTACCAATCTGATATTAAGTTTTCTATTTCCCAGATCCTCGCGTAGAATCTCATGATAGATAGACTTACTGATGACCATCTACTCAGCGAAAAGTCTCACTGTAATTCGGTGATCTTTCTTTAACTGATTCCGCACCTCTTCGCTTTTTTTCCGCAGCCCGCACACTGGACGAACGCCCCGATCTCGGATCATAATCAAAGGATTCACTACGGCACGAAACTGTGCACAGCATTTAATCAAAGGGTTCACTACGGCACGAAACTGTGCACAGCATTTAATCAAAGGATTCACTACGGCACGAAACTGTGCACAGCATTCAAAAACTATGCTGCGGGATAATGCTGTGTCTCCACACGGTTCTTTTAACATTCTGTAAATTTTAGTAGCTGATTTACTAAGTTTCCAACAAAAACTGATGTTTACTCTCTGCTCTTCCATTGCTAAAATGAAATGGGACGAGAATACTTGCCATGCCCGTCTGCTGCCACAGGTATAAACCGGTTTTCAGCGGTTCGCAGAATGACTAAGGACTACTGTCTTGTGGCATACACGTGATATTTTTATTGCACTACTGTCGCGTCAATTATGCATTCAATTCTGGAACTTATTGGATCTCAATAAATGAATTTGAGATGAACCAAAGAAAATGTGCTGAGCAGTTCTTGATTGCTGTCGAAAATGTGCTTGCATTAACATTACCTCTTATGTTCCTTGTGCTCACCGCGATTAAAAAAGTTGTTGTTCACGCACAGATGATATCGTTTACCAAACCATTTCCTCACGGACGCGATAAGATTTCGCCAGGGTAACCAAAGCGGAGTTTGCATTCCTTCTCAGATTCGCGTATGTGGAATAGTGGTTTTCAAAACATTATACGCAAGAAATACAAATACAAGCAACATACAAATTCTAGTATATCCAGACTAGCACCTTCATAGTGACATCATACTTTTATAGAAGGACGACACAGAGATACGACTATTTATCAGCTGCTAATAGTGTTTAAAGCCGTATATGGGATCTTGTTTCAGATTGGTCGGTTGGGTTTTTGGAGATTTTATGGTTCGACTACATAGCTCCAAGAACTAGACGAATGCAAACAACTGATGCCTCGGCTTCTGGGCAACTGATCCTTATTCAATAAGCGAAAACGTTAATCCCATGCGGCATATTCTGGCTTGGCAAACCGTTCTTATGAGAGGGTTTGACATAAATATACACACACTCACTCACTCACACAGAAGATACTGACACTTCTACTAGTAATCACATAAGAGAAGATAAATACAATAGAACACGCTTATAATGAGGTTCTCGGAACCGTAGGAAACCCTCGTTAAATCCGGAAGCTCGCTAAATCCGTCTTCGGATGAAAATTCCCACCTCGTAAAAATATCTTGAGAATTCCCCCTTGGTAAAAATATCCGTCTTCGGATGAAAATTCCTACATCGTAAAAATATCCGTCTTCGGGTGAAAATTCCCACCTCGTAAAAAAACACGTCTTCGGATAAAAATTCCCACCTCGTAAAAATATCCGTCTTCGGATGAAAATTCCCTCCTCGTAAAAATATCCGTCTTCGAATGAAAATTCCCTCCTCGTAAAAAATTTGTCTTCGGATGAAAATTCTCATCTCGTAAAAATATCCGTCTTCGGATGAAAATTCCCACCTCGTAAAAATATTCGTCTTCCTATGAGAATTCCCACATCGCAAAAATATCCGTCTTCGGATGAAAATTCCCTCCTCGTAAAGAAATCTGTCTTCCGATGAAAATTCTCACCTCGTAAAAATATCCATCTTCGTATGAATTCTCACCTCATAAAATCTTCGGATAAAAATTCCCACATCGTAAAAATATCCGTCTTCGGATGAAAATTCCCTCCTCGTAAAGAAATCTGTCTTCCGATGAAAATTCTCACCTCTTAAAAATATCCATCTTCGTATGAATTCTCACCTCATAAAATCTTCGGATAAAAATTCCCACATCGTAAAAATATCCGTCTTCGGATGAAAATTCCCTCCTCGTAAAAATATCCGTCTTCGAATGAAAATTCCCTCCTCGTAAAAAAATATGTTTTCGGATGCAAATTCTCATCTCGTAAAAATGTCCGTCTTCGGATGAAAATTCCCACCTCGTAAAAAAACCGACTTCGGATAAAAATTCCCACCTCGTAAAAATATCCGTCTTCCTATGAGAATTCCCACATCGTAAAAATATCCGTCTTCGGATGAAAATTCCCTCCTCGTAAAAATATCCGTCTTCGAATGAAAATTCCCTCCTCGTAAAAAAATATGTTTTCGGATGCAAATTCTCATCTCGTAAAAATGTCCGTCTTCGGATGAAAATTCCCACCTCGTAAAAAAACCGACTTCGGATAAAAATTCCCACCTCGTAAAAATATCCGTCTTCCTATGAGAATTCCCACATCGTAAAAATATCCGTCTTCGGATGAAAATTTCCTCCTCGTAAAGAAATCTGTCTTCCGATGAAAATTCTCACCTCTTAAAAATATCCATCTTCGTATGAATTCTCACCTCATAAAATCTTCGGATAAAAATTCCCACATCGTAAAAATATCCGTCTTCCTATGAGAATTCCCACATCGTAAAAATATCCGTCTTCGGATGAAAATTTCCTCCTCGTAAAGAAATCTGTCTTCGGATGAAAATTCTCACCTCTTAAAAATATCCATCTTCGTATGAATTCTCACCTCATAAAATCTTCGGATAAAAATTCCCACATCGTAAAAATATCCGTCTTCGGATGAAAATTCCCTCCTCGTAAAAATATCCGTCTTCGAATGAAAATTCCCTCCTCGTAAAAAAATATGTTTTCGGATGCAAATTCTCATCTCGTAAAAATGTCCGTCTTCGGATGAAAATTCCCACCTCGTAAAAAAACCGACTTCGGATAAAAATTCCCACCTCGTAAAAATATCCGTCTTCCTATGAGAATTCCCACATCGTAAAAATATCCGTCTTCGGATGAAAATTCCCTCCTCGTAAAAATATCCGTCTTCGAATGAAAATTCCCTCCTCGTAAAAAAATATGTTTTCGGATGCAAATTCTCATCTCGTAAAAATGTCCGTCTTCGGATGAAAATTCCCACCTCGTAAAAAAACCGACTTCGGATAAAAATTCCCACCTCGTAAAAATATCCGTCTTCCTATGAGAATTCCCACATCGTAAAAATATCCGTCTTCGGATGAAAATTTCCTCCTCGTAAAGAAATCTGTCTTCGGATGAAAATTCTCACCTCTTAAAAATATCCATCTTCGTATGAATTCTCACCTCATAAAATCTTCGGATAAAAATTCCCACATCGTAAAAATATCCGTCTCCGGATGAAAATTTCCACTCAGTAAAAATATCCGTCTTCAGATGAAAATTCCCATCTCGTAAAAATATGCCTACGTAATATTTTTGAATCGCGGTAGGAGTGTCAGTATCCTCTGTGGATACATTGGCTGTCCGGAAAGTTCGTGCCGGAAAAACAACATGTAAAAGAACGTCACGTATGGCAAAAAAAAAAAAAAAAAAAAAAAAAAACCAGACCTTTAATCAGCAATATATGTGCCCTGTTGTTGTACGACCTTTTGCCATCGGTCACGCAGACTGAAGATTCCGTCTACCCGGAATTCAACAAGTTTCAGCATCAACTGATCCAGGTGATTTTGGACCTGGACCAAAGAATTGAAACTCGTGCCATTAAGGGAATGCTGGAGCGATTTGAAAAAGGGGTAGGCTGAGGAAGCAATATTTAGATAATATGTCGGGTGAGGTAAAACTAGCAACTAAAACTCTAGCAACTTCTGTCTTGTCCTTAAGAGACATGAGCATTGTCCTGCTGGAACATGAGTCGTATTCGCTAAAAGAGGGAGCTTTTTCCTTAATTTCTGCATGCAGAACATCCAGCTGTGAGCAGTACTTGTCACCATTTATCGTCTGGTTGTTCGGTAGAAGCTCATAGTGATGTACACCTTTACACTAAGCAAATTCTTCTTTGGGTGTGGTCTCACTTTAGGAGTCGCTAGGAGTGTATCACCACGCTGTAACCATGACCTTTTCCTCACCACACTGTTGATAACGACCCATTTTTTATCACCAGTCACCAATCTCCTCAAAAACGGATCGTTTTGTTGCGTTTTAGAAGCATGTCACGGATGGAAGCCCGATCAAACAAGTTTCTCTCGGACAAATTATGTGGGACCCACACATCATACTGACTGACGTAGCCAAGCTACCAGAAATGTTCATGGATGGTGGATTTAGATAGGTTGAGTACCTCTCCTGAATCTCGTGTTGTTTGACGGGGGTTGGCCTCCAGCTGTGCACGGAGCTGGCTTTCATCAGTGGCACAAGACCTGCCTTGGCGCTCTTCATCTTCCAGGTTAAAGTTTCCATCTCGAAAACCACTTGCGAACAGTTCTGTCTGCTACAGCACCGTCCCTGTACATATCACATATCTCCCGTACGGTTTGTGTTGCGTTCAGTCCCTTATGGTAGAGATAGAGCATGGCATGTCGCAAAGGAAAAGGATTGTGGTTCATCGTCCTACGACTTTACTGCCACTTCCCTGTCTTCCTTTCCGCAGCTTCCGTCATAAACTGATACACGGACTTCTCACACATCTTTTTATGTAGCTAACTCATCTACATATGTATAGTGACGGTGGCACGTGGGCACCAATCATAAACAACCTATGCAAATTCGGCACATAATTTCCGGGCAATCCAATAATATACATTCACGTATATATCATATGTTCATAACAATTGGATATACACTCTTTGCAAAAAAACAAACAAAAACAACAACAACGAAGCACCCCGAGAAAGTCGTTCGATCCTGATGAAACTCCGTACCTCAAGGATTAAAAAATAACGACCAATGACGAAATAGTGGCCTGCCACAGCGCATGGAACCGTTAATCGAGGAGGGTATATCAAGAGGAAAGCTCGCACGCAGGGACAATATTGACAGCACATTGCAGTTGCATTAACATCTACATTCTGTGATGATGCCTCGACGTCGGATCCGTGCACAAGAGGAGCAGTTGAGCAAGTTTGAGAAAGGTCGTGCAACTGGGCTGAGAGAGGCCGGTTGATGAAGTCGCCGTATCGCCAGTCATTTGAGTCGAAGAAACACGGAAATCGGAGTTGGCGCCAATGGGTCGAACGAGCACGACCCAGCGGCACGCCTGCAGTGGACAGCGGAGGGCAACGACAGAACGCGAGGATCAAGCGATTATAAGAGCCGTACGAACAGAACCGAATTTGTCGCTCACAACATCCATGGCCACGTTGCATCGCCTATTGGTACGGAAATGACCATCCGGACTGTTGCCAGACGACAGGGAGTACACTCGAAGAGGCCACACCGCCGCCTACTATTGTTCAGCGAGCATCGTCTACGCCAGTTTCAGGGGTGTCGGGCTCGATCAACATGGGATAATGTCAAGTGGTGTCGTGTTGTCTTTAGAGATGAGTCACGGTTTTCACTATGTGCCGATGACCAGAGGAGACGAGTCGGTTAGCACACGGATCCCGCCTTTACCGTGGAACGGTACACGCCTCACGCACCGAGAATGACTGTCTGGGAAGCCATTTCCTACTACAGCCGGACGCCCTTGGTAGACCTCCATACTGTCCTCACAGCTAAACGGTACATGGACGACATTCTACGACATGTTGCGTTACCATTCCTGTCGGAGCATCACCGAGCAATTTTTTCAACAAGATAATGCCCGGACACAGACGGAACGGCTCTCCCAGGCATTCCTCCGCAATGTTGACATCGTTCCATGACCAGTCCGATCGCCCTACCTCTCACCGACAGGACATATTTGGGACATGATGGGACGCCATTTACGCACATTCTGGAATGCCCGTCTACTGGCCCGCAATTTGGACATCATCTGGTATGCTATATCGCAGGACGGTATTCGTAAAGTTTATGCGTCTATACCACGCAAGGTAACCGCCTGTATCCGAGCCAGAGGTGGTGCTACAACGTACTGACTTGTTCCACTCGGGTAGCTGTTTTATCCGAATAAATGACCCAACTGCTCTGGGATTGCAATAATTTTTCCCCCTGTATATAAGGTCAGGTGATGCGTAACATCACAGCCTCTCCTTGACAAATGTCAACCCCGCCTTCTCGTGGTGCATCCTGTTCCCACTAAAGGGGCTCTGACGACCGCCAATAGCGGTATAACTATACCATCGGGATCAGAGGAAATGTTATCCCACACTCACCAACCCGCTTGGCCAGCGTGGTGAGTTATGGCCAAACACCTCCAAAATGACTCTACAACTTAAATCTTGGCCCTCAGTCTCCGGCAGCTGGAATGTACCTGGCTAAGGCAGCGGCCAGTGCGACATGAAGGCAGAGGGTGCTAAGAATCCCCGGAGGACCGGACTAGGCTGCCATTTGATGCTGACCTTGGCTACCTATAACGGACGCTCCCTATCTTCTGATTCAAGGCTTCTTGAATTGGAAGAGGAACTACAATGGATCAAGTGGGACATCGTCGGGCTAAGTGAGGTAAGGAGAAAAGGAGAAGATCTCATTGAACTGAAAAGTGGACATCTCTTCTACTATCGTGGGACAGATACTGGCAGAACTAGTGGTGTTGGATTTATAATAAACAAGAAACTGAAGGATAAAGTGGTAGAAGTTGAAAGTTCCTCTGACAGAGCTGCACGACTCGTTATCCAACTATCGAGAAGATACCAGGCTCAGATTATTCAAACTTATGCACCCACCACAAGTCATCCTGAAGAAGAAATTGAAGAATTTTATGAGGAAATTCGTCATCTAAATAATAAAGGTAAGCAGCACTTGAAGATAATTATGGGAGATTTCAATGCAAAAATAGGGCACCGGCAACAGAATGAAACTTCAGTAGGTAAATTCGGTCACGGCAACAGAAACCAGCGTGGAAATACTCTCGTTGAGTTTGCAGAGGCAGAAGGATTTTTCATCTTGAACTCCTTTTTCAAGAAAAAGCCACACAGGAAATGGACATGGAGACATCCAATTGGGACGACAAGTGAAATTGATTTTATTATGTGTAACAAAAAATTCGTCATCGAAGACTGCAGTGTCCTGAACAAGTTCAACACAGGTAGTGACCATAGATTGGTGAGATGTAAGATGCACCTCAACACTAAACTGGAACTTGGCAAGCTCATAAGACAAACAAAATGTATTGACATAACCAACCTTAAAAAACACCATAATACTTTCAAGTTGGAACTGAAGAACAGATTCTCTGCTTTAGAAGGCCTAACATCGGAAGAAGTGGATATTTCGGAAGTTAACAGAAAAGTAACCAAAGCTCTTATGGAAACAGCAACAAAATTAGCTGGGTCTAAGAACAAGTTGCATGTGAACAAATTATCAGGAAAAACCAAAATGTTGATGCAAAAAAGAAGAGAGATGAGGACAACTAAAGAAGATGTGACTTCCAAAGTGGAATATATAGAGCTATGCAAGACAGTAAGAAAAAGTATCACTGAAGACGTAAGGAAATTCAACTGTGAGCTAGTGAGGAAAGCAATTGAAAACAACCAAAGCCTTAAGATAGCAAAGGGACATCTCAGTAAGGGAAGAAAACAGATTATGGCTCTGAGAAAAGAAGATGGTTCTATAACAAGAAATAGAGGCGAAATTTTGACAAGAGTGAAAGATTTCTACTCCAAATTATATGAAAGGGATGATACATGTACTCCAGACATCATGAAAGGTACCAGAGTTCTTCCAGTCCTCCCAGCAGAAGTTACTCATGCAATCAAGAACATGAAGCGGGGGAAAGCTCCAGGAGAAGATGGAATTACTATAGACATCATACAAGAAGCAAGTGGAGAAATTGAAACAGTACTCGCCCAAATTTTCACTCGATCCCTTAATGAAGGGAAGATTCCTGAGGATTGGAACAATGCTACAATGATCCTGCTACATAAAAAGGTGACATTGAGGATCTCAGGAACTACAGAGCCTATCAGCCTCCTATCAGTGGTTTATAAAATCTTCACTAAAGTTCTTTCACACCGCTTGAAGGTAACACTGGACATGGCTCAACCGAGAGAACAAGCTGGATTCAGGAGTGGCTACAGCACAATAGATCATATCCACGTACTGAGAGAACTAATTGAAAGAGCGAGGACATATGAACTTCCATTGTGCATGGCTTTTATCGATTATGAAAAAGCCTTTGATTCGGTGAAACCATCAGCAGTTACCACGGCTCTGAAATCCTGCGGTATTGAAGATGCATACATTAATATTATTAATAACATCTATGAAAATGCAAGTGCAAAGATTCGGCTGTTTGAAAATACAACACACATAAAAATTGGAAAGGGAGTGAGACAAGGTGACACCATATCTCCGAAGCTCTTTAATGCCACATTGGAAAATGTCTTTCAATCACTGAACTGGGAAAACAAAGGGATAAAGATTAATGGAGATTATCTAACCCACCTTCGTTTTGCTGATGACGTAGTCATTTTTGCAACTACCCCATCAGAGCTGCAGAGTATGATCCAGGAACTTGCTGACAAGAGTAAAGAAGTGGGATTAAAAATGAACTTTCAGAAGACAAAAGTGATGTTCAATGCTTTTACAAGAAATGAAGATTTATCGATTGATGGAGAAAAACTGGAGATAACAGATACGTATGTTTATCTTGGACAGCAGATATCAAGTGAAGGTCACATTGATGAAGAAATTAATCGGCGTACAAAACTTGCCTGGAGAGCTTTTGGAAGAAACAGCATAATTTTCAAGAGCAATATGCCATTATGTCTTAAAAGAAAAGTGTTTGATCAATGCATCCTTCCAGTGCTTACGTATGGTGCAGAGACGTGGACCTTAACTAAAAGAGACATACAAAGGCTGCAGACAACTCAAAGAAGCATGGAGAGGTGCATACTTGGTGTAACCAGGAGAGATAAGAAGAGGAACTCGTGGATCCGAAAAATGACGAGAGTGGAAGACATCATAATCAGAGTTAAATCCCTGAAATGGCAATGGGCTGGACATACTGCCAGAAGGACAGACCATAGATGGACAGCCGAAATTTTAGATTGGATTCCAAGGGACAGGAAAAGACCCAGAAGAAGACCACATGGGAGATGGGTGGATGAAATTCGTAAATATGCGGGAGTGACATGGAGGAGACTGGCACAAGACAGACCGTTGTGGAGGAAACTTGGGGAGACCTTCGTCCAGCAGTGGATTGATAATGGTTGACAATGATGATGATGATGATATGTACATTGCACATACCAATTTTCGCTTCGATTGGATGATTCCTTCTGGATCCTTCGTCTTTTTGGCACACACAAAGAGTGTACTTGAAAGATTTAATTAACTAATTACATTAGTACTATAGTTAATTACACTGACGGAAAAAAATCCCAACACCAAGAAGGGGTTGTGTTAGATAAACGACAGTTGGTAGGCGGTAAGAGTACATCTGTAAGATGACGTTCATGCAAATTTCGCGCTCGGCGCATACGTGTGGCGCTAGTAGCGCCCCTCGGAACATGCAAAGCAGGTTTGCTGTAAACACGCGCTGTAACGTTCGTAAGCGTTAGTTATCGTTGAGATTCGACGTAGTGTGGTGATGTTAGTCCAGAATGCCTTTAAGAAGACGAAGAAGCCATTATCAACAGCTCACGGAGTTTGAACGAGGTCGTGTAATAGGGCTACGAGAGGTGGATTTTCGTTCCGCAATATTGCAGAACGACTTGGCAGGAATGTAGCCACTGTGCATGATTGTTGGCAGTGGTGGTCAAGGGAAGGTACTGCCTCAAGAAGACCGGGTTCCGGCCGGCCACGTGGCACTACTGAGAGGGAAGACCGCCGTGTACGGCGTATGGCCGTGGCGTATCGTACCGCGTCTGCGGCAGCAATTCGAGCTGCAGTTGCCACCACAGTAACACAACGAACTGTTACAAATCGGTTACTTGAAGGACAGCACCGAGCCAGACACCCTGTAGCGTGCATTCCACTTAGTCCAAACCACTGCCGTTTGCGACGTCAGTGGTGTCAAGCTAGAGCTTATTGGAGGACGGAGTGGAGATCTGTTGTGTTTTCCGATGAAAGCCGGTTCTGCCTGGGTGCAAGTGATGGCCGTGTGTTGGTTAGAAGGAGGCCAGGTGAGCGCCTGCAACCAACCTGTCTGCGGCCGAGACACACTGGACCTACACCTGGAGTTATGGTCTGGGGAGCAATTTCCTATGACAGCAGGAGCACTCTCGTGGTTATCCCACGCACCCTGGCGGCACAGTTGTACGTCGGTCTGGTGATTCAACCTGTTGTGCTGCCATTCATGAACAGCATTCCAGGGAGTGTTTTCCAACAGGATAACGCTCGCCCGCATACCGCTGTTGTACCCCAACATGCTCTACAGAGTGTCGACATGTTGCCGTGGCCTGCTAGATCACCAGATCTTTCACCAATCGAGCACGTATGGGACATCATTGGACGACAACTCCAGCGTCACCCCCAACCAGCATTAACTGTCCCTGTATTGACCGACCAAGTGCAACAGGCATGGAACTCCATCCCCCAAACTGACATCCAGCACCTGTACGACACAATGCATGAACGTTTGCGTGCTTGCATTCAACATTCTGGCGGTTACACCGGTTATTAATGTACCAGCATTTCACATTTAAAATGGCTCTTCTCGCGCTTACATTAAGCTGTGATCTTGAAACCTTAATCGATTAAATATGTTACCTATACAAATGTATTGCCGCCATTTCATTCCTCTACAACTATTTTTTCGTGGTGTTGGGATTTTTTCCCGTCAGTGTATTTAAATATTTGAGGTAAATGCAACCTGAAAGCCACGTGAGACTGCCCGCTGTTTAATTATACAACATACATGAAGCAAAAGCAGTACCGATCTTCTTCTTTATTTTTTATTGGAGGTTTAACAACCACCATGAGCAACTCAGTGGGCTATAAGCAGTCGCCCGTTCCTAATTTAGGGCCGCTGACTCCAGGGAAGGGAGAGAGCCAAGGCCGTAAGACAAACACAGCATCCATGCCTCACCGGGATTCGAACCCGGAACCATCTCGGATGAATGATCGGAAGCCATCGCTTAGACTACTGCGCTACCAGGCGGCGCATTGATTTCTCAGTGCACCGCTCACTTGGAGGGTGAAAGGAACACTGGACACAATTCCAGGAATTACTATCTCCTGTTCGCTTTCAAAGCACATGGGCATTACAGTACTATCTTTTTTTTTTCTGCAACTGTCGCCCTGAAATCCACTTGCATATATGTGAACCTCACCCATCCTCATTTTGCCTTGGAGTATGTCACATGTTTTTAACTCTGCTGTTGAGATACTCCTTTGGAACAGTCCCTTGAAGTGTGTGTGTAGGGGGGAGGGGAATCTTTTGCATAACCTTCATCTTGAGAATTTGATGTACACCCTCCCCATAACTTTTCTATCAACATTTTTCCATTAGCACAGAAAAATTCCCCTGCGCTGTAGCAATTGCGTCATGTATCCCATCATTTCTATTCCTCCATTCCAGGGCAGTGCGTAGCATATTTTCTCTGCCTCGTTAAAGATCGAATTTCATTGAATATTTTTACTTTGCTAGTTAAAAGGGATCATCTTAGCTTTTATCTCACTCATTAAATCCGGGGACTTCATTAAATTTTGTACATTAAAAAAGGTAAAATTTGCTTTGGATTAGTATTATACCAAACAAAAGTTCCTGTTTTGCTCGTTAAACCCCAGATCTCGCTAACTATGTGCTCGTTATAAGCGGGATCTACTGTTATTGTTTCCCATACGAAATCTCATCAGAAAAGAAGAATGATTATTACTACTCGTAATTGCATGAAAGATTGTTGTTACACGTAATCAAGGTAACAACAATTTTTCATGCAATTAGACAGTAAAGTTTGCTCATCCCGCCTTCCTCGCAGACGAATAATCGTGACGTCACTGAGTGACATCACCGTCCTAACATGTGAATCGTAGATCCGAACTGTAGCTATGGAGGAAGATACAACCAAGGTTAATAGACAGTAAGGTTTGCTCATTCCGCCTTCCTCGCAGACGAATAATCTTGATGTCACTGAGTGACATCACCGTCCTAACATGTGAATCGTAGATCCGAACTGTAGCTATGGAGGAAGATACAACCAAGGTTAATAGACAGTAAGGTTTGCTCATTCCGCCTTCCTCGCAGACGAATAATCGTGGCGTCACTGAGTTACATCACCGTCCTAACATGTGAATCGTAGATCCGAACTGTAGCTAAGGAGGAAGATACAACCAAGGTTAATAGACAGTAAGGTTTGCTCATTCCGCCTTCCTCGCAGACGAATAATCTTGACGTCACTGAGTGACATCACCGTCCTAACATGTGAATCGTAGATCCGAACTGTAGCTATGGAGGAAGATACAACCAAGGTTAATAGACAGTTAGGTTTGCTCATTCCGCCTTCCTCGCAGACGAGTAATCGTGACGTCACTGAGTGACATCACCGTCCTAACATGTGAATCGTAGTTCCGAACTGTAGCTACGGAGGAAGATGTCTTGTCAACATTCCGCCTTCCTCGCAGACGAATAATCTTGACGTCACTGAGTGACATCACCGTCCTAACATGTGAATCGTAGATCCGAACTGTAGCTATGGAGGAAGATACAACCAAGGTTAATAGACAGTTAGGTTTGCTCATTCCGCCTTCCTCGCAGACGAGTAATCGTGACGTCACTGAGTGACATCACCGTCCTAACATGTGAATCGTAGTTCCGAACTGTAGCTACGGAGGAAGATGTCTTGTCAACAATTTTTATAACTCAAACACAGAACAAAAGCTTATGCGAAATTACATTTACATTACATACAGAAGAAATTCACAGTCATGTGAATATTTCAGGAAAGCAGATTTCAAGAAAACATCCCGCACATTTTTGTTACGTAAAGAGCGGGAAAACGGTTTTACTTTTAAATGATAATTTAGTTACAAGGGTAATTTTTGCTGTTTTAATATAAATTTAGAAGGGAAAACGCACGGCAGGTCATATTATTGTCATATAATAAAGAATTTCTTTATAGGGAATAAGAAAAGCATTCCGGCAACATTCCCCAATTTTTTTAATTAAAAGTTGAAAACATTATGCACTGAAGAATCTGGTACAATTTATGACGATTATTCCAGCTGGTTTACGAATAATAATTCCGATACGCTGCTATGGTGCAGATACAAAGAAACAAGGCGATTGGTAGTCTTACAGTGGCGATTTGGAGAGTGACGTCACAAAGCGATCGCCGGAAGTGCAGGATGAGCATAACCTTGTCATCTATTAATCTTGACGCGTAAGAACATCGGTGAACAAGAATGCTTGTTGATGTCCGTATTTTTATGCGATGGGAAAAATGACATAATCCTATCGGAGAAAATCAATGTGAAGTGTTTTTTAGCGTGTTTGGTTGGAGCTATTAGTTAAAAGTCTGTTTCACCAAACCACTGGCATTACTTACTTGTACTTTAAGTTCCATAGTGTTACTTCGTGCTCTGAATAGCTTAAATAACACAAATAACCTTCATTAAGCACTTAATGGCTTTAACGGCCAAGAAAATCAAGGCTTAGACTTACAAAACATCTAATATATTTATTAGATCCACTCTAGATACCTTAAATGCATATGGAGTATAATTTCAATTTGAGACTCGATTACTGAAGTTTTGTGCCTTTCTCCACAATCTAGCGGGTAGAGAGTGTTGACAAAGAAAAAAAAATCTGAAAATAAATTGAAAATTTTAAAAAAGCGAAGTTTAAAGTACAGAAAACGAAATTTTTTTCTAACACACTATAGCAAGTCGTTCTTTCGCTATATTTGGAATCCTATCTAACAACGCATCGTAAAAAAATATGTTTCAGGAATGAAGGAGCAACGCAAGTGTACTATTCATTTTGTGAACAACACGGAATGATATTACGCTTTCAAATAACACAATCGTGCAGAAAACAATGTAGAAAAAATTAGTATCAATTGTCATACCTTTGTAACAATATCACCTTCGTGTATAGATCCATCTTTCTCCAAAAGAGAACGATTAGTTATTTCTTTTACATATATCCAACAACCAAGAACTATTCCGAAATCTGAAAAAAATATGAAACAATGTCAAATTAATAAATTATTTTTATAAAACTATGAGATCTTGGAAGAATTCTGAAATGAAACTAAAAACTGTTAAAATCACACTTCACTAGTAGAGCTTATAAACTTTCTTCTGCTGACAGAGGAATTCCAATACACATCTTCGTACTCCGGAGCGGATGCTCTCCCAGTTGTACTACGCCGGCTGTCTCATTTATACGTTATACCTTCTACCCTTTGGGAATTGCGGGGGAACAAAATCGTCAGCTGGTTTTAGGCAAACCATTTTATTACAGAAGTATTTTTTTTTATTAACTAGATGAAAGCCAGTCAATAAATGACGAGGGAAATTAAGATATGTAGAGTATTTTTTAATAACCAGGTATTTCCTTTTTGTTTGTGAACTTAGAATTGTGCAGTTGCAAATCCCAAAATGCTATGGTAGTTCATGCGCAGAAGCCCAAACAGCATTTTTCTTTCTTTTTTCTTTCTTTTTCATTTCTTCTACAAATATACATAAAATAATACCTAGTTATATTCTGCGAAAAAAATTTAGTTATATTCTGAGCATTTCGTGGTTTAAAGAGACAAAAAAGTTTCTAAATCATATTTCATTTCAGCATGTCCCGCAATTTTGTGCAACACTACGGAATTATGTATAAGATTGGGTTTGTAGATTCAGGGCAAATTCGCACATTGATGATCAAATCAGATCAGATCATATGTAGAGGATTTTAGGAAGGCAGTGTCTGACCCCAAGGTCTTAAACAGCTCTTAGAAACAAGAAGATTTAATTTTCATTTTCATTTTAATTCCTGTTCTCATAAAGGCCTTATTTCCCTTCCAGAACTACAGATAAATACGGGGCAGAAAGACTTACTTCTCAACAGTCCTAATTTTGTCCAACACATCCGGAAACACAATAGTGCAATTATAATGAATTAGCTTTATTTTCTTTACGCTAAGCTAATTAGAATGAATAAAGTCTTAACGCTGGTTGTTAATTGTAATATTAATTGAAATAAACCTAACAGCCAGACAGAGGTCTGACAAAAACTATTAATTGAGAAAGACGTACTCACTCAAATCTTTTTATTATCAACTTCAACTGGTATCAACACACACCGCTACTCAAATAACACGTAAACCTCTCCGTACAATAACAAACGCTCTCCGTACAATAACAAACGCTCTCCTTATAATAACAAACGCTCTCCTTATAATAACAAACGCTCTCCTTCACATAAACCAACACTCTCCTTCACATAAACCAACACTCACCGTTCGCTATCGATGAACGCGCCTATATATACTAGCTACCACCACGTCATGACTTACACTCATTGCCAGATCTCATTCATCGGGTGAAATAATATTTCGTTCAGTAAGAAGATAATTTACATAGTAAAATAAAATAACCAGAGATAGTAAAATCAAAAGGAAAGTGAATATAGAGTATACGTTACACAATGTCATTCGCTTCCCACTCGGCCACAGAAAAGGAGATATGGTCCGTACTATTTTAAAATTCAAGGACAGATTTTTTTCTTACTTGCTGTATGTTTTTTTTATATGTATATTTTATTTAGTTGTCGTATTCAAATACATAGCATAGTTGCACAGTCGAGTCACATTATTGTGACCACATCCTACTTTTGACGTCAACAGCGAGTAGCCAATGAAAGAAGGCACGTGTCGTGAGCTGGCTTGGAGGTGTGCTGTGGGCATTGTGAAAACATATCACTCGTTACTGTCATGGATAAAATTTGCGATTTATAAGATTTACAAAATGGGATGATTGTCGGCTTTCGGGCCAAGTGTGGCAGTATTTTTGAAACAGCGCAGTTTGTGAACTGTTCGCGTGCTTCTGCGGTTAAAGTGCATCGTGATTGGAGAAATGGCACAATTGCGAATAAGCGACGTGGAAACTGCGAAGCGCCGCGTGTCATTAATGTGAGAAGTGAACGTCGGCTTCGAGATGCGCGAGGGCTGATCGATACGCTACAGTGGAGCAACTCACTGGCCGAACGAACGAACCAGCGGGCTACCGGAAGTGTGTCTGATAGGACAGTTTAGCAAAGCCTGCTACGTATAGGGCTCCGATGCAGATGAATGGTCATTGCACCCATGTTAACGACGGTGCATCGGCAGAAAATACTTACATTTGCACGGCAGTATCGGAAATGGACCTCCGCTGATTGGCAAAGGATTGCCTTCTCCGGTGAGTCTCGTTTACTGCGTCATCGAACGGATGGACGTTGGCGTATAAAGCGGGAAACATCGGAAAACAAACACTCTTCAACCATTGCTGGAAGATCACAAGCTGCTGGGGGCAGGCAGCGTTATGGTCTGGGGAATGTTTTCGTGGCAATCTCTGGGTCCACTCATACCTGTGGAAGGCACTATGGACCGAATTCGTTATGAATCCATCCTTACAGGCCACGTACACCCATACATGCTGATTGTCTTCCCTGGGGCGGATGGGATCTTCCACAACGATAATGCGACGTGTCACACAGCCAGAAATGTCCGAAAGTGGTTGGAAGAGCACGATGAAGAATTCAGAGTACTTTCCTAACCCCCTAATTCCCCAAACTTAAACCAAATTGAGCTCAATCATGTTTTTCGCTCTATGGTTCCTTCCTCCACCATCACGCACCCTCCAGCTTCTGTCAGATACACTGTAGTCAGCATGGCTCCACATACCTGTGAACACCTTCCAGCACCTTATTGAGTCACTCCCAGCCCGTCTACCTGCTGTCCGCGCTGCACACGGACGTTTCTCTGGATATTAGCTGGTGGTCACAAAAATATGACTCGACCGTGTATATTGTCGTGACAGTTAATGATTGTTGAAACAACTTAGAAGGAGGAGAGAAAAGGCCATTAGGGCTGACATAGCCCTCTTCTCCCTGAAGGGAAAGTTTCAAAAAAGATTTAACAAAAGACAAACCAGCATGCGACGACATTTAATATAAATAGAAATAATTAATGTTAGTTACTCCTCCTGCATCTACCACTCCTCTGTAGCCCGCCTCCCCATCATTCACCCGCCCTCTATTTTTCTCCGTGCCAGAAAGTCCAATTGGCGATAGTTTATTTTGTAAACAATATGAAAAGTGAAGCAATATTCACGAGATCTCATCTATTTCCAATATTACACTAATTTGATCTGCGAGATAGTTTCGATTCAGAATCATACCCTCCCAGATCCGGACAGCTCAACCAGAGATCATAGATTATTATTTTAAAGTATCTTAACGTATTGTTTGATATTTTCTGTGTTTTCCTCCAAAATTATTGATAGCTAAGATTTTTACCATGAGACATAGTTTCAGTTTTTTTTTCTTTATGAATAGGTCAATATATTTTATAGATCTTAGGTCAATAAGCAGTGAGTTCCATTGTTTGAAATCAGAATAGTTTATATTCGTCTTAACCGATTTCGCATGGGGAAACATTGGAACAAGTTTTGTCCGGTTTGTACAGATATTTAATGATATTAAATGATAATAGAGATTATTTTTTATTCTTGTAAACATCATTTTACCCAGATTATAATCATATATGGTAAGAATATTGTAATAATTCGGGTTTACTTTAGTCCGTTGAAAGATAGATGTAGAGTTCATTGTTATTATGAATTTTTAAATCTATTAATCAAATTTATTTGTTTTGCAGCATTTGAAGTTTGATAATATTGTATTCTGTCGTTTTGCCCCATCTTAAGACGCAATAGTTGATATGCGTTTGAATAAGTGTAAAGTATAAACGTTTCATTATTTTTAGAGATACGTTCACCAGAATATTACTGATAACCCCAATATTTCTGGATATCTTATTAGATAGATTTTCAATATGTTTATTCCATTTTAAGTCCTGCTGAATTACCTTACCGAAATAAGTATAACCTCTATATTGTATAACCTCTATTTATCAGTACCGTTTGTTTCAGTAAGTTAGGGGTTTCTTTTAGAAAAAGTCGTTTAGTTTTATTTGTGTTAACCACTAATTCATTTGCATTAGCCAGTTAGTTATTAACGACAATTGATTACCCAATCTGAGTATCTGTTCATCAATATCATTACCATGTATAAAGATCGTTGCATCATCTGCATATAGAATCGGATATATCTTCTAAAAACTCAAAAAGATCCTTAATATATAAATTAAAGAGTAGTGGGGCTAATATTGAGCCCTGAGGGACCCCAGAGATAATATTTTAAAGATCAGATTTAGTGTAATCAATTTGAGTAAGCTGTTTCCGTTCTGTTAGGTAGCTTTTAAATACATCATAGGTGGTTGCCCTAATTCCAGTAGCATACAATTTGTTAAGTAAAATTCCATGGTTTAGAGTAGTATCAAATGCTTTTGATAGGTCAGTAAAGAGTGCCATTGTAATTTTATTTTGTAAAATGTTAGTTTGAAGTTTGTTTTGCATATATGTTATATTAAGCAGTGGTGTATATTTGAGGCTAGCTTGGCCAGCTGCAAAGCCCAGGGAATGGACAAATAAAAGTCATATACACTATCTACCAACAAGTAATTGGACACCCCTGCAATCGATGATATCTGCGGTGCTGATACACGTTACGGCTGCCGCCGTTAAATATCGTGTGGGAAACAACAACGCAACCAGTCGCATGCAAGATTCCACGCAGTTCGGAGCTCTCCGATTTCGAGAAAGGTGTAATCGTCGGGTATCATAGAAATGACCGATCCATACGTGACATATCCAGCGAGTTAAAGTACCCAAAATCGACAGTGGCCTACGTGATTTGCAAGTGGAAGATCAGAAGTGACTGTCGGAATGTGCCCCGACCCGGCAGACCCACAAAACTGGGAGTTCCGACGGGTGCTGGCCAGAGAAATTCGGAAGAACCGCACCAAATCGATGGGCCACATCCGCGAGGAGTTTCAACAGGCATTCGGGAGTGTTCTTTCGATGAATACCATCCGTAAGGAAGCCCATCTGCTCGGTTATCATGGACGTGCTGCCACCCACAAGCCTTTGATCACCAAGTCCAATAGCGCTGCTCGGCTAACGTGGTGCAAAGAACGTCGACAGTGGACCGTTGAACAGTGGAAACAGGTTCTGTGGAGCGACGAATAAAGATTCACCCTCTACCTTTCGGATGGCAGGGTCTGGGTTTGGCGTCTGCCTGGAGAACGCCTCCTGCCGGAATGTATTGTGCCAACTGTGAAGTTCGGCGGCGGTGTAATTATGCTATAGGGGGTGTTTCTCCTGGTATGGCACGGGACCCTTGTCGCAATTCCTGGTAGACTCAACGCCGAGACCTACTGCACCATTTTGGATGACCATGCACTTCCTACGTTGTGGCAGTTTTACGGGTGGACCCATGTTACTTTCAGGATGACAACGCCACCTGTCATGTTGCGAGGTTCACCATGGCTTGGTATGGTGACAATGGGGTTAATCAAATGGACTGGCCTGCGCAGAGCCCGGACCTTAACTCTAGCGAGCACCTCTGGGACGAGTTGGAGCTTCGACTTAAGGGGCGCCCCCACCGTCCGAAATCGGTGAAGGAAGTGACCTGTCTTCTCCAAGCCGAGTGGAAGAAAATACCGCTAGCCGTCGTACAACGCCTGGTTGAGAGAATGCCTTGGAGGGTCGCAGCTGTAATCGCCGCTCCACCAACTATTGAAGGTGAATAAACTTCATTTTCCTTTGCTATCACAGGTATCCAATTACTTGTTGGTAGATAGTGTATATACCCAAATAAAAGTCAGTTATCAACAGTACGCTGCGAAAAAAAAAACATGTGGGGATTCACTTCTTTTGATTAAGAGAATCAGTCTGGCGAACAAAGACTAATGCGGCCCCTAGTGGAGAGCTGGTGTCATCGTGAGGCAACCAGTCGCTCTACCAGTCTTCACTGTGTGATTCGAAGACTTTCGATACGATCGCCGGCTAGAGTTTCAATGACCACATGAAGGAGCGGAAAGAGTGCATGGGTCATTGATTTGGGCAAGGGTTCGCCAAAAAAAAAAAAGATGACCTAGACTTAGGACTACCAGTAGACATTCGCATGCTCACGCCCCTAATAGCACGTGTTTCGCGAGAGTTATTTCAGTCATGTGAAGTGTCAATGAATTAAAATTAGGGATATTACATCTTAAATTCGCAGCTTTGTTGGATTCGAAGTGTTTTGATAAATTTTGTGAAAGCTTTCCTGAACATCTACTATCATAACTTAAAGAATCTTATGCATCCAATTTTGATATAGTTCGACTTAAAAATGAACTGAAGGTGCTTTATTCCTTTTGATGAATACGAAAAGAAATCAGTAAGAGACATTACTTGTTACATGAAACTGAATAAATTGAACACTGTGTTTAATGAGGTGTACAATTAGCAGACCTAATATTGAAGCATGAGTTTTTCCATCAACAACTGCAACTACCGAAATAAGTTTTTCTGCATTAAAAAAGAATCAATACATATCTCAGAGACACACACGGACATGTACGCTTGAGAAACTTGATTGTTTTGTCAATAGAGAAAAAACATTCTTTTTAAATATGAGTAAGTACTCGGAAGAAACTTTTATGAAAACGTAACATTCAAATTCACAAAAGGAAAGAACTGAGTTCATGTACAAATAAACTATTCAGAAGGTATGTTAAAATCCTAATCCTCATAATTATTTGGTATTACACTGAAGAGCAATTGAATTAGAGATAGCTGGCGTTATGCAAATGTAGCGCTGTGGGCGGCCCTGCAAACGGAAACAACAGGACGTATGTACCGATCCGACATTATAATGAGTGATGCGACGAGAATCAGTAAGAGTCGGACGCAGTTTGGGTAAGACGAAGGATCTAAGCACATTTGATCGTGGGTAAATTGTCGGGGCCCGACGAATGGGTCATTCCATCTCGGAAGTCGTGCAGGCACTGGGATTTTCACGAGCCACTGTGTCACGGGTGCACCGTGAGTACATCGAATCCGGTAAAACCATCCCTGCAAGGGCCAACTGCCGTGGACAACAGCGTGTGGATGAGCGGGGTCATCGTCTGCTAGCTCGCATTGTAACAGCGGATAGACGGGCCACAATGCAAGAAATCACTCGGCAATTTAACGCTGGTGCAGAAAAATGTGTAAGCAGCCAAAACATCCAGAACCATCTCCTCGCTATGGGGTACAGAAGCCATCGTCCCACGAGGTTACTGCTCCTGACTGCACATCACAGGGTGAAAAGATTAGCATGGGCGCGGGAACATCGCCACTTGACCCTAGACACGTGGAAAAATGTTGCTTGGAATGATGTGTCGAGATTCACGTTGATACATGCGGATGGCAGGATACGAGTACGGCGCAAACCACATGAAGCGATGGATCCTTCTTGCCAGCAGGGTACTCTTCAATCTGGTGAGGGTGGCATTTTCGTCTGGGGACTGTTTACGTGGACTGAAATGGGACCCCTGTTACGTGTGAAATCGTCCCTCACAGGTCAACGTTACAAGGATATCCTGGATGATCTTTTGCTCCCGTTTTTGCGTCTTCAACATCCCACTGGGGACCTCATCCTGCAACAAGGCACCGTGCCATCGCTCCCGAATGGTATCCGAATGGTTGAATGAACACTCCACCGACGTGACCTCGCTTCCTTGGCCAGCTAGGTCACTTGACCTCAATCCCATCGAGCACATATGGGAAGCCATCGAGAGAGATGTTCGAGGCTCTGACCCACCTCCATCAAATCATCGTAAACTGTGGGAGCTTGTTCACCCACCTCCATCAAATCTTCGTAAACTGTGGGAGCTTGTTCATGGGTCGTGGATCCGTATGGCTTCCCAACGCTTCCGGTGTCTTGTCGAGTCCATGCCGAGACGAATCGCCGCCATCATCAGGACGAAAGGTGGTGCTACACGTTACTAGACAGGTAGCTCTAATTCAATTGCTCTTCAGTGTATGTTAGCAATGGCATGCACCTAAAACTTAGAAAAAAGTTACCTCTGTTATAACAGAGGTAACTTTTTTCTAAGTTACTTAACAACTGAAAAATGAAATTCGCAATTAAAAAAAACCACAGTACTGGGGGTGGGGGTGGAGGGGGGAGGGTGAGATAGCTCAGGTCTGGGACTCAAGATACTCCACTAATAGTAAGGCTGTTTCCGTGGATTTGTTTGGCATAAATCCAAATTGATTTTGATTTAGAATATGAAACAGTATTTCTGAATGAAAGAACACAATCTAGTATAAATGAGCCTTTCAAGTATTTTTGCAAAGATAGATAAATTTGTAATTGGCCAGTAGTTGTTTACTTCACTGGCTGAGCCACTTTTACACTTAGGGATTCACTTTACATCTCGGATTTGTTACTACTTACCGATGAAAGTCCTTCATATGGCCAATGGTATTTGTAGATTCCTCGGAAGCTACTGATATACGTATAAAGAATTAAAGCGATCGATATTAACTGCCTTGGCAGATATTCTAGCTAATGATCCTTACACAACAAAATACATAAAGCATGAAAAAGTGGTGCAATTTTATTATCACATTCTTGAAAACTGTGAAAAATATTTCCTACCAGATTGGAGCTTTTACCCACCAAGCCACTAGTACTTTTAATTTACGTCTGATTGAACTTTGGCCCACGGTCCGGACTTCCAACTTTTACAAGATCGTCGGGATGACGTCAAGACAGAAACTATTTAACGAAGAGAAACCAAATTTGCACGAGAACACTGAAACTCAAAAAAGAAGGTTAAATTAAAAGTGCACGTCAGAGTTTCGATAGTCCCACTTGACTCTAGAATCATTTGCTGCATTACAACCGCGACTCTTGCCTTAAATGCTTCGATTTACAGCGACGTCGTCATTAAATGCTTCGATTTACGAGGCAGAAGTGAGTGAACATCGTAAACGCGCTTACGACAGCATGCCACACTGCATTGCTTTTTTAGAATTTAATTAATTTTAACTCATGCTTTAATGGTTCTACTTGTGACGCAGAATAATTTTGATATCTCTATGGAGATCTCGTTAGAAAGCCATTACTTCTGCAACTTTGTCAATTTGCATTTAACTAATTTCGAAGACTTCGGACGACTATTGTTTCTGCATCCGACACGACACGAATTATGCAGCCGGATATCTTCGGTGAGATCACATTGCCGACCATTTTTCCTGCTGTGGACTGTGATTACCTCAGTTCGAAAAGATTATTAATCAAGTTAGACAGTAACGGAATCTGGTGGAATGAGATGAGTTCATTGAAACATTTGATTACAGTGGCGTTCTACTTTTAAGAAATCCATTGGAGCAACACACTCTCTCTCTCTCTCTCTCTCTCTCTGAGTCTTCGGAAGCTAGCGGTCCTGTTGTGTCAGAGCGGCATTTAATTACACGGGAGACTGAAGTGATTTACCACTTTCTCCAACTAATTTTAGTCCGTGCAGAGTTTATTTGCGTATTGAACGAAAAATAATCTCATCTCTAAACCTGTCTCAAATACTTTCGAAGCCGAATTGCCGTTGAAGGGGAATCGTTGTCCTGGGTTGTTTACAACCTGGGAGAGCGGCAATAAAACTGATCTGCCTTTAATCTGAAGTGCTGCAAACTCGATTAAGAAAGTGAAGTGTTGGCCGAAGAATGCCGGGTTGGGAAAAGCACTGGCACCATTCAGACCCATCTCCTAGCTGCAGGCTTTAGGTAAGATGAAGTTTCTTCACACTTGTGTAAATCAAATATTTCAGACCTATACATTTCAGAGGGATTAACATGTTTAAATTAAATGATGTAAACTGATCCTCTTGGCGTTTCCAAGCCAGCTATCTGGGTAATTAGAATCTTCCCTTTATCTACTCTTGCGCAGTGACTTCGGAATATAAGAATGTCGCAGAGGAGAATTGCTTATTCACTGCTAAGAATTCCAGTATTTCTCAAACCAGCTACGCAGCTCATACCCGGAATTCCAGAATTACCTGCAAGTGAACTACTGCAGGAGGACTTTTCCATCTGTTGAGCTTACAGCTGGATTTTAGTCTGATTTTTTATTTAATTCATAGACACTGATTATTCCAAACAGATCTTGCGACCACTTTAGTCTAAATATCAACTAAGTGAAAACTCGTCAATAATGGCGAGGAAAATATGATATATGGAGTCATTTTTTAATAACCAGATATTCTTTTTGCATGTGATATTCAAATATGAAAGCATATTTCATGAGCATTACAACAACAACAAAAAAAAAAAAAAACAGAAAGATGACACCGAATTTTCAGGTGTAATGAGCACGCCTTATGAATCCATTTTGATGCGAATTAAACTTACCAAAGCTATTCAAATCATTGGAACCGGTATGGAAAACAGAAGTATCTGGCGAAGAAAGAAGTTTCTCAGTCGGGTTTTTAATCCGGCAGATATTGCGATAAACGGAAACGTCAAATTACGCCCTCTGGTGGTAGACTTGTGCATTAAGAAAAATTTTAAATTTCACAGCGGAAACGCTTTCCAACAAAGGAAGGAATTTTTCAAATCGGACTCTTAGAAGCAGAGATATCGACAAATATAAGATACACATCTCCACCCCCTGGTGGGAAAATCATGCATTATTTTAAGAAGAAGGTGTTTTCAAAAGGTTTTTCGATGTGAGCGGTATCGGTCCACGAAATAATTTTTTCAATCGAGTTTTCTGGAGCTCAGATTTTGCTGCAAATACGTCAGACGCAGAAATTAACTCTTACGGCCCCTGGTGGCCAAACCATTCTTTATCAAATATTAGAAATTATATTCAAAGCTTTTCCTTTCAGGAGCTGTATCCGGTGCGGAAAGAATTTTTCAAATCGGAGTTTTAGAACCAGAGGTATTGAGGAAAACGCAATTTATCCTTACGCACCCTAACGGAAAGTCTATGCGTTACTTTAAAATTCTGAAATTATATGAGAAACATTTTACACCGGAAACGCTATCTAACAAAGAAGGAATTTTTCAAATCCGACTTTTAGATGCACAGATATAGACAGAAATAAGATACATATCTGCGCGCTCTGGTGGAGAAACCATGCATTATTTTAAAAAGAAGATATTCTCAAATGTTTATCGACATGTGCGGGATCAGTCCACGAAATAATTTTTTTAATCGGGCTTTTAGTAGCTGAGATTTTGCGGCAAATACTTACGAAGCAAAAATTTAACCCTTACGCCCTCTGGTGGCCAAACAATATTTTATAAAAATATTAGAAATTACAACAACAACAAAAAAAAAAAAAAAAAAAATCTCACCAAGAGCATCCGGCGCTGAAAGAATTTGTCAAAGCGGAGTTTTAGAAGCAAAGACATTGGGGAGAGCGCAATTTACCTTTACTCCCCCTAGCGGAAGGTCGATGAATTACTTGAAAATTTTGAATTTATATTAGAAACATGTTGCACCGGAAATTCTGTCCAACAAAGAAGAAATTTTTCAAATCGGACCACTAGAAGCAGAGATATTAACAAAAACGAGATGTTCATCTACTTCCCCTGGGGGAGAAACCATGCATTATTTTAAGAAGAAAATATTCCGAAAAGGTTTGTCTATGTGAGTAGTATTGGTCCACGAAATATTTTTTTTCAATCGAGGTTTCAGAAACTCAGATTTTGCTGTAAATACATGAGTAGCAGAGATCAACACTTGTGGCCAAACCATTTTATACCAAAAATTAGAAATTGTATGCAAAATATTTCCCATCAGGAGCTTTATCCTCTGAAGGAAAAAAAAAATTCAAATCGGAATTTTAGAAGCAGAGATATCTGGGGAAAAGCAATTCAATTTTATGCCCCCTAGCGGAGAATCTATGCGTAACTTGGAAAAGTGATTATGCCTAAAATAATCTTCGACATGAATGAAATAGAAAGTAAAAGAATGTTTTGAATTGTATGTTTAGAAGCAAATATATGGAATAGAATGTGTTTTGAATTCGATATCATCTGCATTTACGCCCTCTAGCGGCAAAATGTTGTATCGTAAAAAAAAAAAAACCGAAACAAAGGATCATCATTCGCGCATTTTAAGCTCCCTAATACAAAAGAAAATTTCAAGTCGGACTATTAGTTGCAGAGATATCGTGTCTGCAGACGGACGGACGGACAAACCGATAATATAAGCACGATCTTTTCTTTACAAAAGACGTGCTAAAAAGTACTACGCCATACAGTTGTTACGTCACACGGTGACATAATTCGCAGTTTCCATTCACGGAACACCTGCTCGAAAACAAGCTAAGCTGGACGTCACAAATATATTTTTTTCAGTTGGTGTTATGGTGATGACGTCACATGATTATATAGCTGAGAAGCAGTTTCCATTCACTGAACACCTGAACGAAAACACGATAACTAAGATTGTTGTCACAAATATTTCTTTCTCAGTTGTTGCTAAGGTAATGGTATCTTATAATTTAATCCAGAAAGAAGTTTCTATTCACTGAACACCTAAAGAAAAACACTAAAAGCTAAGCGTGACGTAACAAATATTTATTTCTTGGTTGCTGCTATGGTGATGACTCTTTCCACTGCGCCACCAAAGTGGGACAAACGTTCAAAACGCAAATTATATTGTTCGTGATAACAATTGGTAGAACGGCCAAATAAAATAACAGTGTAGAAGCTCATTTAACTCACAGAAAGTTAGACGATCAAGTGAGATTACGGCCATTTTAGTACTGATCCAGGGACAATTAACAAATAGCAGGATAACAAACAACGAAATAGGATCATGCGACAAATTCAGCATAAGTGTTCATTTCGTTCACAGATCGAATGAGAAACAAGTGACATCATGCACACCTTTTAGTACAAATTATTAATTCAGAGAGAGAGAAAGAGAGATAGCATTTTTTTATTTTTTTTTTTGAAGGCTAAAAATTATTATAGCGGAATATTTAGGATTTTAAACCTATGACTAAAAATTTGGAAAACTTCAGAAATGGAGAACACACCACACCCGGATTTTTCGTTTTTGTGATGTTTTAATTTTTATCTCTTACGTCTAAATGCTTCCCTACACAAGACTAAAACAAAGAAGTATTAACATGGGTTGCTGAAACAGTAGATATTGATATCTTTACACATTATGTGAATGCTGAAATGATATAGAAATATTTCTGCAGAAATTATAACACACTAAAATGAAAAGGCAAGTACATACATGTTTTGTGGTTGCTATGACTGACTTCATAGCAACCACAAAATGAAACAGACTGCTATACAAATTGAATTCAAATTAAAACCAAAAAGAAAAATTATTGTATTATGATAGAAGATATTATTGTATTAAGTAGAGCTGAAGACTTCATTTAAATGCTAAGTGATGTTGAAAACTGTGTTATTTAATAATAAATGGACTATTCTTAAATATTTTAAAGTACATATGTATGTATACATATGAGAGAGAGAGAGCGAGAGAGAGAGGGGGGGGGGAGAGAAAGGAGAGAGAAAATGAGAGAGAGAGAGATTCTTTCATGAGAGGGCCTAAGAAAATTTGGGGTGTATGGGCAAATGAGTATGATGGTTAAAACTTTTAAGTAATATTGTGCGACCCTAATAACGTAAATGCTTATTTAATTTATGGGTATGAAGGCGATCAAGTAAGTTCATGAGAATTTTGTATGGTATAAGTGTTTACTTTGTTAACAGATGATAGGACGGCCATGTGTGAGATCATGGTACCTTTAGTGTCTAACTTGTTTACATCAGAAACAACATGACTACTAGAAGAAAACACGTGACTTTTCAGTGTAAGTGTTTATTTTATTTACAGACAGTAGATCGTTCAAAGGGAACTTGGGCCATTTCGATATAAATTCTTCTGGAATTTACCGAGAATACAGTAAAGTAAAAGCGTACAACACTTTTCAGTAAAAAAAAATCCTGCTGGATTAGTAGAAAGATCAAATAAGATCATACAACATTTTTGGGGTATGGTACTATTCGTTCAATGACGATAGTCCAGTCCCGGTTAGTCCACTGCCCCGTCATCCGGAAGCACGACTAGTCATAACCGATTCATCCCATGCTATGTTCAGTCGAATCCCAATTCGACCAATAATATGACTAGTACAAGATACCGCTCTCCTTGCTCTCCTTTCAAACAGAGATGGAAACGACTCACGGGTCAGCGGGTCGACAATTTCTTGTGGGTCAAACGGGTCGGGTCAAGGTGCTCCTGATCCGATTTCGACCCGGTTTTCTTTCCGTTTTATTTTTGAAAAGAAAAAAGATATTTCAAAGAAAAATGAGCACTGTGGAACTTTGTGTTCGATACTGGAGCAAGCGAAGTGAAAAATGATTTCTCATACAAAAATATTGCCGTATCTTTCTCAAAGCAACGACCGGCGAGACGGCGCAGGCGTTAAACTCGCCGATATCATATCGTAAAACGATATACTTTCTTTGCGTTTGTTTTCAGTGTGATTGTCCGGAGCAAGATACAGGCAAACGCCTCTCGCCTGTTTCTCTGTTGATTCATTCTATCACACCCCGCGTGTCACATTGTAAGGCTGAGAGTTACTTTTCACATCGCATCTTCTGCATTGAGCATTCAGAGGTTTTCGTTTCACGTGCGAACACCCCGTTCCATTGCATGTCGTGTCGGAATTAACGCCTTATTTGTGAAAATGGGTGAATTTAGGGGAGGGGCTTAAGACCGAAAATATAAAACATAAAGAATGTATATCCCAAACGGGAGATTTTCAGCGTTTGCAAACACTACAACTCAACAAATTCTCTGAGGTTATGTGCAAACACAGGAAAGCTGTCGGAGAGGGGGAAGGGGTAATGTTGAGAATATAAAATATAAAGAATTTCTGGTCCGACTGGGAAGTTTTCAGCGTTTACAAATTACAACCCAACAAATTATCTGAAGGCGCGTGCAAACGCAGAAAACCTGAAAAGTTCTGCGGGGGCCACTTCTCCAGTGGCCATTTCTCCTACACCCATAGATTGTATAAATATATACCTTTACAACCTGTCCTACCTTCTGACAAAGACCTTGTTTATTTAGGTTCTGCACTACGGACGTTAGGCGTGAGATTATCAGAACATCAGTACGACGTAAGAACGGGGGCACTGTCAAATGCTCTGGCACGTACGGTGACTCAAGGTCAATATACCCCATGTTGGGATAATGTGAAACATCTCGTCTTCACTGTTAATAGACGTGATACATTATTTACTGAGTTACTGTTCATCACCTTGCTTGCTGATATGTGTTGCAACGATGATCTTCCTAGCAACATGCCACAACCATGGCGACTTTGTCTTAAGAACTTAAAAACCCCGATTTTTTAGCTAAGACTTTAACCTCTGGGTGGTTTTTTTTTTTTTCTTTGTTACTGTTTTATCTATCTGTGTGAATTGGTATGTATGTTTTTTGAAAAGTTATTCTTTTGGTCATTAAGGGGTGTACTTCTTTGTTCATCTGTGTGTAAGTGGGAAAACGGGAGCTGATTGGGGGGGGTGAACAAACAGCGCATGATGGTCGCGTCTACTTGTATTTATGTAGGTCTCTGCTCTCCGTACATCGATGGCACTTTCGGCTTGGAAATGAGCTTGGAGCATCTCGCCTTCTTTTTAAGTTCTTTGACTTTTATCTGTACATGTGCTTTAGTGCAAATAAATATAATGTTTAGCTACGGCATGGGTGTTAAATGGAAGTTTTTAGTGGATCGTGCTGAGACATAGGTGACTTATTATTGATGTTATTAAATGTTATTGTCTCAACACACACACAAAAAAAAATCCTTGTTTCGTAGACTTGTGTTGAAAAGATGTTTAAACAATAAACGGTGATGCTTACATACAGCTTTTTTTTTGGGGGGGGGGGGGTTTACCTTTTAAAGTTTTCCCAAAAGTGGGCTGCTCAAAATCAACTTCCAGGGCGCCTTACGGTTCGCCAGTCCGCCACTGGCGATAAGACGCTTTCTTCCTACAATCAAAATTTTTACCTTACTGTGCAAGAGCCCGGCATAGGTTTCAGAAATTCCTTCAGACAGGAAGCGTGAGAAAAACCACAGCCGCTTTCATCCAGATGAAGAAAACATATAAAGCTAAACTCTCTTTCATGTTCCCTAATCAGAGTGACACAAACAAGTTTTTGTTCTTTGCTAGATGATGTTATCGTCTTAACTCCGTGGGTTAAGTTTTGTCCTCACTTTTTGGATTTCGACTTCTTAATCTGTGGGCCCAATTCCAACTTCTTAGCAGATGACAATAAAAGCCGGAAGACTGAACACGCGGAGAAAAGAGGATTAGACGAAATCCCTGAGTCACCCCATCCACCCATCGCTCAACTTCCCAGCCGAGATCGTCCGCCTCCACCTCCTCACCGAGCGGAAATTCATCGCAAATTACCCATTATTGCCACCTTCCAGCAGTTGGACAGGAAATCCCCGGATTAATCAAGTGAAGAGAGATATTGGCTTGTTCTGTGGTTACGTCCATCATCCCATTTCTCATTCCCAGAGCAATCTGTATTAAGTTCAGATCTCGCTTTGTGAGGAAAGACTGGAGTTGGTATTTTCCCCTCACTGCAGATGCCCGCCCTGCAAATTAATTCCTGCAAGGGTTACAAACTGATTCGACTCTAATCCCTTATCTTCTTGACAACTGTTACAAGTTGATGTTCTTATGCTTCTTTCTGTCTGACGGCATGTTTATCGCTATGGGAACGGTGGTAAAATCGATTTCTTTCAGCCGCTATCGAAATTTGGTGCGTAATAACCAGAATGAGTTTTCATTTACTTTTTCAATCTTCCGATATTGAGCGATACGATGCACCTGTTATACAAGAACGACATGTAACATAACAACTGAATAATTATATTATTCTTTTATTTTCTTTTTATTTCTACGTCGAAATTAGGAGTTACGAATCATTTTTTTTTTAATTCATGTTACTGTATGTACAAAAAAGAAAAAAATAATTTGGGCTAAGATTCACGGTAAAGGTTCTCACAGGAAAAGTTATCCCACCGGCAAAGTCCCCCATCTTTCGTAATTTTCTCCACATTAGAAATCTCCCAATTTTTCGGGTGAAAGACGGTAAACAAATTGCATTTTAACCAAAGTATGTAGTGTGTGTGAAAGGGGAAGGAAGGGGGGTGGCAGTACTTCCATTTTTACCATAGCTTAAAATAATTTGAGCTATGATTCGCAATAAAGTTTCCTATAGGTAAAATTCCACCACCGGCAAAGTCCCCCATATTTCGTAATTTTCTCCAAACTTCCCAACTTTTCGAGTGAAGGACTGTGAACAAATTGCATTTTACACAAAATATATGTGTGTGTGTGTGTGGGGGGGGGGGGGCACTACTTCCATTTTTACCCCGCTTCATATTAATTTGGGCTACGATTCACGATAAAGTTTCCTACTGGCCCTTCTGTTGGCTGCCCGGACATTTTATAGACGGCTCGGCAGCGGCAACATGGTGCTGGCCCAGCAACACTGTTTTTGCTGGGTCTTCATTCTCACAGTTGGGAACGATTGTGGGAAATTTCTGAACCTACCTTGCACATTTTATCGCAAATCCTTAAGATATATATTGCAGGTTTCCCAGTCATCAATAAATCAACCAATAGAAAAACAAATGAATAAAATAATTTAGAATACCGACAAATCCTTACCGTCTTTCTTTTTGCTTTTTGTGACGGTAACCTTGAGTGTCTGCGGTTCATTGATGTTTGCTGGCAGTACAACTCTCCTCTTGATAACCTGAAAAATGTTTGAGATTGAAAATTAGAGAACCACATAATTTGCATGAGATGATACTCCGATAGCATTAGCAGTAGAAATTATTTTTTCATACTTCCGGAACAAAAGTTGCAGGTTCTAAAAAAAAAAAAAAAATTTTGTGCTGATTTCAAAAATGTCATTAATTTTGTCTGTCACATCTACATAAAAAGATAAGACTAAAAATTTTAATAATGCAATGAATGACCGATATCCAGTACCATACAATTGTGTGTGTGCGTTTGTCATCATAATCATCACTGCCAACCATTACCAACTCACTGCTGGATGAAGGTTTTTCCAAGTTTCTTCCACAGCAGTTGTCTTGAGCCGGTCTCCAACATGCCACTCCGGCATGTTTTCTTATTTCATCCACTCATCTCCTTCTCGGTCTTATAACGTAATTGTATTTTTCGTGCAGAGATACTGGTTCTACGTTATGTCTAAACTATTATATAAGAATACGATGCAATAGTTCCTAATTACATTTTTACGGCCAGACGAAACATAAGACTGAAGTACACTTACCGTAATTGATTCTTTATTCCCCCACAATATCAATAGAACGACATCGCACTTCGAAATGATAACGTAATTCACATTCGCCTCATATCCACCACACCAGCAACTGTTATCTCGTCCTTTTATGTATTGTTCTTATCTCATACATTCATACGTCACGTTCACTCTGACCTCAATGTTGCCACCCTCATTCTCGTTTGAGGGAAAAGATATAACGTTAAGTTTGGAAGTATAAGCAGAACAAACTCCAATTTTCATAGGAAAAGGAATTAAAAATGAAATTTAATTTAGAATATACGTCACAGTCTTTTAGTGTTCCTTGTTATCTAGTCTAAAATTTCGCTTGTAATTTCAGGGATTTTACTTCTGTCATGATGTCTTCCACTCTTGTCATTTTCCTGATCCATGAGTTCTTCTTCTTATCTATCCTGGTAACACCAAGCATGAATCTTTCCAGGCTTCTTTCTGTTATGTGCAGCCTTTCTATGTCGCTTTCCAAATGTAGGTTGAAGAAGCGTATATGCTCCAGCTTTGTCCGTCCGTCCGTCGTGAGTAATGATCTCTGGTATATTGGAAAGCGTATAATAATCAATGCATTGCATGATTTTACCTACTTGTTTATTTAAAGTCCAAGTCCTTCTCTGCTTCGTACTTAAGAACTGGAAAGATATAAACACTTTCTTTTCAGATATAATGGTGTATCGCTCAAGAAAATTGTACCGTTTCTCCCAAAAGCTCTCCAACCAAGTTTCACATGCGATACTTCATGTTAAAATATATTAATGTTGTTAATTTATATTATCATAGAAGGTACTACGTGGTAGAAAGGCTTGCGGCGTGAGGGCCGATCGACACGCTACAGTGGATCAACTTAATGGCCGAATTAACCAGGGCACTACCGGAAGAGTGTCTGAAACGACAGTTCAGCGAACTCTGCTGCGTATGGGGCTCCGATGGTGAAGGATGGTCACTGCACTTATGCTGACGAAGGTGCATCGTCAGAAAAGACTTACATTTGCACGGCAGTATCGGAATTGGACCTCCGCTGACTGGCAAAGGATTGCCTTCTCCGATGAGTCACGTTTTCTGCTTCATCGAACGGATGGACGTTGGCGTATAAGGCGAGAAACATCGGAGAACAAACACTCTTCAATCATCGCTGGAAGAACACAAACTGGTTGGTGCAGCGTTATGGTCTGGGGAATGTTTTCGTGGTATTCCCTGGGTCCACTCATACCTGTGGAAGGCACTATGGACTGAATGAATTCGTTATGGATCCATCCTTGCAGACCACGTACACCCATATATGCTGATTGTCTTCCCTGGGATGGATGGGAAATTCCAGCACGACAGTGCAACGTGTCACACAACTAGAAATGTCAGAGAGTGTTTGGAAGAGCACGATGAAGACTTCAAAGTACTTCCCTGGCCCCCCTAATTTCCCAGACTTAAACCCGATTGAGCATTTGTGGGACTGCCTAGATCGTGTTGTTTGCTCTATCGATCCTCCACCACGTACCCTCCAGCAGCTGTCAGATGCACTGTAGTCAGCATGGCTCCACATACCTGTGAGCACCTTCCAGCACCTTATTGAGTCACTCCCAGGCCGTCTGGCTCCTGCCTGCGCTGCACACGGCGGTTACTCTGGTGGTCACATTAATGTGACACGACCGTGTATTATCATAGAAGATAGTACGTGATAGAAAGGCTTGATGCGGGTAGTTCTTCATATCATCATAGAAGGTACTACGTGGTAGAAAGGCTTGACGCGGATAGTTCTTTATATTATTATAGAAGGTACTACATGATAGACAGGCTTGCTGCGGGTAGTTCTTTATATCATCATAGAAGATACTACGTGGTAAAAAGGCTTGCCGCGAATAGTTCTTTTCTCATAGTCCGTTATACACTCCCTCTTGAGAAAGCAACAGTAATCACCCATCATGGTAGTATCCCAGGGTGGAGGAAAACACGTACACCCGAAAACTCGTACACCTTCTCAAGTAAGGGGATGTACATAAATTGCGTTTCTTTCCGATATCTTCTCAAGATGTACAAGGTTTTCTAGCTGAACAAAACGAAATGTACGAGATTTTTTCGTCATTTCAATGAGTATGTAAGATCAAAATGGCACAAGGGTTGTGTAGAAGCTAAATCATGAGTTATGATTTTATTATTTCGCAAACTCCTACACCTTCTCATGTAACGGGATGTACACAAATTGCGTTTCTTCCCAAGATCTTGTCAGTGTGCGAGTTTTCCTAGCCGAATAAAACGATATGTACCAGTTTTCCTAGGGATCCCAATGGGTATGTAAGATCAAAATGAGACAAGGTTTATGTAGAAGCTAAATCTTGAGCTAAGATTTTAATATTTCGTAAACTCCTACACCTTCTCATATAAGAGGATGAAACAAACGAAACGTACGAGTTTTTCTATGGATCTCAATGGGTACGTAAGATCAAAATGACACAAGGTTCATGTAGAACCTTTCTGACTCCTTAAATCTTGAGTTATGATTTTAATATTTCCCATGTGATAACAAGCAATAAAGGCTAATTAACAGGGTCTCAACGAATCGATCTTCAGGTGCTGATCTTTTTTTGGAAGATTTTAAATTACAATCTTGATATTCAGTATTTCTAAATATTTTATAAAACCTAATGAACGGCACTCAACGTATTATTTCTCAGCTCTTCATAAGCCACCAAGCAGCGGGCCTTTTTAGAAGGTTTTAAGTTACTACCTAGATATTCCGTATTTGTAAATACAGCAAAAGGTCGGACGTTCTTCGAGCATGTAAATTCTTTTAATTTTGAAAAAAAAAAAAAAAAAAAAAAAGAAATGAAATGCAGTTGCCAGATTTCAAAAGAATTTCACAACAAAAAAGAAAGAAGTCAATTGTTCTCATAGCTTGTGAATTCCTTTAACTTTAAACTTTATACACGATCACTTGCCAAACTTCAGAAAAATTCCATAACAGCATGAAATGGATGCGACGTGTTCTCAGATCGTGTGAATTCTTTCAAATAAAGTTGCCAGATTACAGAAATATTCTACAACAGAAAGAAAAGGCAGTTAACAGAGTTTAAGCAAAGTTTTACAGCACAGCTGCCTCCATCACTTAGGTCTCAATCTGAAAGATGTCGAAGGATAGCACAAGAATCCAATGGGCAACAAGGAGATCGAACGTTAGTAATGCGATTCAACAAAATAAAATGAAGATTCCAAAAGTGAAGCTTCTAGACGGCGTTATCACAAGATTTATTATCGCGAGGGGGTAATGCTGAACAAACAGTGGAGAAAGCAGTAACCTTGTTTCTGACACTCCCAGCTATTGACAAGCTGACCTTCTTTTGGAGATAACTTTTATATTTGGTTTAAAACTACGTCCCGAACGACAGGAAGAGGAGATTATTGGAGTCACAGCACCGAATGAAATAAACAAGGGTGAAACAGAAATATTGTCAAGTAAAGAGAATGTAACATAGAATGTCTACACTAAAAAAGAAAGAAAACCCAGGAGAATAAGCAGCAAAAAAAATTTAACAAGCACAAATTCTGTCAAAGTATGACCAAAAACGTTTTTCTTATTAAGTTTGGTTGGGTGACCAGTTTCAAAGTAATTTAAACAGTGTCCCTTTCTTATCATATCAGATTTTTGTCACCATACAGGATGAAATACGAGAAGCTGAGGCACGGAAATGAAAAAAAAACAACCTCATTAGCAGAAGCGGGTACGCCGCATAGTGTTTCCTTAATGTTATAACTTTCAAATGTTCATTCACATCGGTATTAATTTAAAATATGTTAAATTCCAGCGGTGATTTAGACATTACCTTCTTCAAGCTGGACACACTTCTTTGCATTGAAGTAGCAACATGTATCTTTAAGCACATCTCAACGCAGCTGAAATAATTCTCTTTCCGCCCTAAAAAGATCTACATTTCCCTTTGCAATTTTTATAATCTTCAGAAAACCCTACAAAACAAGAAAAACAATCAGATTGAGGGCACGGGGCAGGATTAGGCAAACTAATAGCCATGGGCCTAGGGGTTAGAACACACGACATGGCAACAAAAAATTAGAAGAATCAGACTGAGGGTGGATAGCCAAACTAAAGGCGGTGGGCCCAATGGTTAAGAGAATGAGATCTGGGAACAAAAAATGAAAAGAATCAGACTGAGGGTGGATAGCCAAACTAAAGGCGGTGGTCCCGATGGTTAAGAGAATGAGACCTGGGAACAAAAAATGAAAAGAATTTGAGTGAGGATGGATAGCTAAACTGAAGGCGGTTGGCTCAATGTTTAAGAGAATGGCGACTTGTTAACAAAAAATGAAAAGAATCAGACTCAGGGAGGATAGCCAAACTAAAGGCGGTAGGCTCAGTGGTCAAGTGAGTGAGACTTGGGGACAAAAAATAAAAATAATCAGACTGAGGGTGAATGGATAAGAGAATAAGACTTGGGAACAAAAAATGGTTATGAGAATGAGACGTCGGAGCAAAAAAATGAAAAGAATCAGATTGAGGGTGGATCTCAAACTAACGGCGGTGGGCCCAATGGTAAGGAGAATTAGACTTGGGGACAAAAAATGAAAAGAATCAGACAGAGGGTGGATAGCCAAACTAAAAGCGGTGGGCCCAATGGTTATGAGAATGGGACATGGGGGGGGGCAACAAATGAAAAGAATTAGATTAAAGGAAGATAACCTAGATATAGGGTACGCGATTTGCGGACTGTAGGAATTGATAAACCAACCTCACGAAGTGCACCTGTACATATTGGCATTTTTCTGATTATTCCATAACATTCAATTTTGTTTGTCTCGCCTATCCCAGGCTAGCACCTTGTTTACGAGCAGAACACCGGAATTACACCCGGCATTAAGGTAACGTGATTATAACACGTCCTTCTTTCATTCAAATTGCTTCGGCCAGTGTTAAACCGGTAATGGCTAATGGACATTCACGATATAAAAGGTTTTCGGCAAAACGTGGTTCTTTGCCATCAGAAACGCAAAGGCAGTATTTCTTGACAACGGCGAGATAAGCCGCGCTAACATTTTATAGTGTGTATCTCACTTCGGGGATCGACTGTGCGTCTATCGGAATGTCACGGCTTATCAGAAACGCGGGGTTGCATTAGGACATAGTATCGATTTTTGAATAAAATCGGTGGGTTGATCAACCGGACGGCTTTTTGGGAGACGAGATAGCTCTGGGGGAGACAGCTGGATGGGGTGGTCCTAGTCGGAGAGAGCTGGCGAAGGGCAGGAAGGCGTATCGTTCGGTAGGATGGCCTCTGAACATTCGTCCGAAAGGGGTTCGGGTTCAAATCCCGGTGAGGCATGGATGTTGTGTTTGTCTTACGGCACTGGTTCTCTCCCTTCCCTGGAACCAGCTACCCTAAATTAGGGACGGGCGACTGCTTATATGGCCCATTGAACTGCTCACGGTGGTCGTTAAACCTTCAATCAAAAAAAAAAAAAAAAGAAAAAAAAAAAAAGAGTCCATAGTATGGGCTCGGCGAAGAGGAGTTTCAGAAGAAATCTCTCGTAGTCGGGAAGGTGAAATAATACGAGTGACGCCGGGACATTTTACCGCCGGGATCGGAAGACCATAACGGAGTCGTCCTCTTCCTATTTTTTCTGGTACCTCTCGATACTTCTTTCAGCAATTTCCAGACTATGGGTGGTTTGGTCAAATTAAGGTCCATCTCTCTGATCCATAGGAAAGAACTGGAAGTATGTATGTAATAACAGGAAGACGTAATGCAAAAGAAGTCCGCAAAAAGTTGGAAAGAATTACTTTCGGATATTTTTAACCGAAAATACGATGTAACGGAGGAAGTATTATCTGATCTCGCAGACACTAAGGTGCTGAGGGAGGCTCAGCATCATACAATTCGAAGATGCCGCCGATCTAACTACAGAACTGCGGTAATGCTGAAGAAACTCGTGATTTTTGCTCTTTACTCACTTCAAATCAAAAAACAAATTTTGCTTTTTATTTACTTGGAATTAAATAAAAAATTACTTAAAAATGGCAGCTAGTTTTAAAATAAGATGATCCATTTTTTCCCTAATTCTTTGGACTGCTGGAACATCCTGTGAATCGCCAAATTTCGGTTCTGGATCAACATCGCAGGCGCGGATTATACAGCGATTTCCTTTCAATCTTTCTTTCTTTCTTTCTTTTTTTTTTTTTTTGAATTTCCCGGTCTAGTGATTATGCGCCGCTGAGAAATTTACGAATATTTTTTTTTTCTTTTCCTGAATTTCACGGTTTGCGGATTATACGAATAAAATTACATTTTTAATCACAAAAATAAATATTAATAATAACGTTATAGTGATAATTGAAATTAAACTTTATGGTACTGGACAAGGGGAGTAATCATGCTTCCACTTTTCATTAAGCACTGTAAAGAGGATATGGCACTAATTAAATTTTAAGTACTAAAATATTAAAGAGCTGTAAAGATAAGTTTTACATCTTCCTTCCTCAAAACGTGTTGAAACTGCTACGATACTAATCAAAGTTCAAAGTTTACCATGGTAAACAAAAGTAGAAATCTTACTTCTTCCTTCGTTTTTTACAAGAAACGTGGCAACAACAGAATGAAATTATATATATATATATATACAGTATATACTATGGAACTTAGTATAAAATAAAGCAAAAATATTACATAGTAGTATTAACCGGTGTTTAAATGTTACGCTTCTTCACAAAAACGGAAATACTGTAGTACTGAACAAATTAAGGCCCTAAACAAACTTTAAAATTTACAGTAATAAACAAAGGCGAAACCCCCGTATTTTTTTCGTTTTTTTCCTGTAGAAAAGCCGGAAATATTATGGCACTAAATTTTACTACTGTAGTGCTAAACAAAATTCGTATTTATAACTACGAAATTTATAACTCAAGCAGAAGTTGAATACTACGTAGGTCATACTGAAAGTAATGACCAAAGCTGCATTACACGGGCAGATCGCGCATTGAGGGAATGATAGTTCGTGCATAAGTAGTGCCATCTCTCGTAGTGGCCCAACGTTAGTAGATGACAAGGTTATGCACATCCTGTACTTCCGGTGATTGTTTTGTGACGTCACTGTCCAAATCGCCATCCTAAGACTATCTAATCGCCACGTTTCTTTGTATATGCACCATAACATTGTGTCGGAATTATTATTCGTAAACCAGCCGGAATAATCTTCATAAATTCTACCAGATTTTTTAACGCATAATGTTTTCCATTTTTAATTAAAAAATGTGGGAAATGTTGCCGAGATGCTTTTCTCGTTACCCATAAAGAAATTCTTTATTATATGACAATAATATGTCCTGCTGTGGGTTTTCCCTTCTAAATTTAAATAAAAACAACAAAAATCGCCCTTGTAACTAAATTTACATTTAAAAATATAACCGCTTTCCCACCCTTTACAAAAAAAGAAAATGTGCGAGAGGTATTTGTTACTAAATATTCACATGACTGCGAATTTCTTCTGTATTTAATGTAAATGTGATTTTGCATAAGCTTTTGCTTCTGCGTTTGAGTTATAAAGATTGTTGACAAGACATCTTCCTCCATAGTTACAGTTCGGAAATACGATTTACATGTTAGGACCTGATGTCACTCAATGACGTCACGATTATTCTTCTGCGAGGAAGGTGGGATGAGCAAACCTCACTGTCTATTAACCTTGGTTGTAACTTCCTCCATAGCTACAGTTCGGAACTACGATTCACATGTTAGGATCACTAACTGACGTCACGATTATTCGTCTGCGAGGAAGGCGGGATGAGCAAACCTTAATGTCTATTAACCTTGGCTGTGGCCATGAATGCAAAATGACGTCACCAGCGTTAGTCATCTGACCAAAGAGACGCGAGAAAAGATGGCCGACAGTGATACATCGTTCTTTCAGCGTGCTGTGATTCAGTTCCTTGAGAAAGAGGAAATTCCGGCTACCTATATTCACCATAGGCTTCAGCATGCATACGGAGCTGCGTGTACAGGAGTGCCAGAAGTGCGAGAAGGTGGGTGAAACACTTTAAAGACGGTTACACAGACATTAACGATCAGCCACGTAGCGGTCGCTGTCCAATAGATTCTACGGAACACAGCAAGGAAAGGGTTGATGCCGTAATTCGTGATGACAGACGCGTGACGGCGAAGGAAATTGCGTTGAACTTGGGCATAGAACACAGTGCAGTTCAGAAAATGATTAGCGGCTTGGGATATCAGAAAATTTGTGCCCCTGGGCCCCGCGTTTACTGACAGAAGACCACAAAGGACAGCGCAAAAACATCTCGTCAGAACTACTGGAGTGGTATCTTAATGAAGGCATGTAAATTGCGAACTGGAGCGTGTAAATTGCAAACTAAAATCAGATCGCCATTAAAACACTGTATGTAAATTGCGAACCAAGGCCCATGACTGCTATATGTAAATTCCGAGCCCACTTCTCTGAACATCTGCGGGAATTATCTAATCTCGCTCATCTGTTTTGATTGCCTTGCTTTAGATATATCTTTTGTTGTTCGATAAGTTTTACGATGGAAGTGACGCTCTCGATTTCTGAAAAAGGAAAAGATTTGTTAATCGTAGGCGCCTACCCTTACTGCAAAATGACAATATTGAAAATTGAGGAATGTTTCTTTGTTATGCACAGTTAAAAACTGTAAAGCAAAAGGTTTTTACAATCGGTCCGGAAGATGTGGTAACTAGAAGTGACACACATAATTCCTGCATAATTTCGTAGAAGTGTTGACATTATTTCAAACGCAAAAGTACATTAAAATTCAAAGTGTGAAAGACCTAAAGAGAAGAATCAGTAAAAGTGCACTCCAACGAAAAAAAATTTGCAGAAAAAAATAGACGATTACAAAAGAGGACTTATTTCCAGAGCTTCTTATGCAAAAATTCGCATCGCATCATTATAAAATGTGATTGTTTCCTAAAATGGGGGGGGGGGTCCATTGCCCCTGCGCGAGGATGACAAACTGATTTTCTTGCTTCCGTGAATACATTGATTTATATTGTTTTACATTGATTTCGTCATTATTTGTTTACTTTTGATACTGTTTAAGTATAAATATACTTACTTAACACATTGGTTGTTTTCGTGAATACAATGAATTAAGTACAAATGTACATATACTAAATATGGAACATTACAGAGAAAATTAACATGGCCCCTGCACAAGGATGACAAACTACTTTTGTTTTTTTCGTGAATACATTGCTTTAAATTGTTTTACATTGTTTTAATCATTATTTTTTCATACTGGTTTATTTTTTGATATGGTCAGAATGGACGCAGAAAAGTTGGTTCGCAATTTACACATAAGAGTCTTGGGCCTTAGTTCCCAATTTACATATAAGGGTCGAGGGTGGTCCAATTTTGGTTCGCAATTTACACACTCCGATCTATACAAATGAAGGGGCCCGATTTTGTGCTCTGTGTTTTGACCGGTGACGAATGTTGATTCCGACCACTTCAAACCTGAAACAAAATGCCAGAGCATGGAATGACATCATCTCCATTCACCAAGCAGAAAGAAGTCTAAAGGTGGCCACAGATACGCACTTTTGAATGACACGTTTGAGTGTCACTACAGCAAATGGGGAGTTTTGTGCCTGTGGCGGCATGTAGCGTGGAGTGAACCAGGGGTGACTCTTCAACGCCTGCTAGAAATCTTCACTCCACGTTAAATGCCGCCTCAGATACAAAACTTCCCCATTTGCTGACGTGACACTGAAACGTGACGTTCAAAACTGCGTGTCCGAGGCCATCTTAAGACAGTTCCGTCAGCTGCAAAGGTTATGGGAACTGACTTTTGGGACACAGATGGGTCCATTCTGGTTGATTTTTTAGAGCCTGGACAAACCGTAAATGCAGCTCGTTACGTCTAGACATTGGAGAAGCTCCGCCGTGCATTGAGTGATAAATGGCCGGGAAAGAAAGTCATACACCAGCACGACAACGTTAGGCTCCACTCTGCTCGTTTGACCTCGGAAAAAAAATCCAGAAATTCGGATGGGAACTCCTCACACTGCTAACAGTCCAGATCTGGCACCCTCCGACTATCATCGTTTTGGATTCTTGAAGGACTAGATGCACGGCCAACGCTACCAGAGCACGGGAGCAATACAGCGAACTGTATGTCGGTGTCTTCGCGCTACTACAACGGATTTCTTCCGCAAGGGCATCTTGAAACTGCCAGAAAGATGAGAAAAATATGTCCAAAGAAACAGGGATTTCGTAGAAAAATAGATTAAGAAACGCAGATTAAGGTGTCGTAGCTATTTCTTCAATCGTTACAACTCGCAATTTTTAAAACATTGCTCATTAATTTCAGTATAGCCCTCGTACATAATAACTAAATGCGATTTAGACATTCCAATACCAAAGCTGAAACAATATAGCAGTAAACAAAAATTATCAGAGTACTAAACAAAAATTTAGATTACAGAATTAAAAGCAATACTACAGTACTGAAGATGGACAAAAATCCTTCATGTTTTCTTCTTCTTTTTAAAAACAGGGAAAACATATACAACGGCCGTTCCATAAAAACTGAAAATAAAATCACACAAAATGAAGAAATATAGGTACAACAAAATTTATGTTATTCTTTCTCAAAGTATCTTCCCTCATATGATGTGCAACGGTCTTATCGTTTAGTCCACTTTTCAAAGCATGTGGAGAAGGCATTTTGTGGAAGCTGCTTTACCGACTCCTGTACAGCTTGATTAACGTCAGCACCTGTGTTGAATGTTGCGCCACGGAACTTCTCCTTCATTGTTGGAAACAACCAGAAATCGAACGGGGCGGGGTCAAGACTGTAGGCAGGCTGTTGTATGATTTCAATACTGCATTTCGTAAGAAACTGTTGAACACAAGTAGCCACATGTGGTCGGGCGATATCATGGTGTAGGGTCCACTTATCATGGTGTAGGGTCTACTTATCATGGTGTAGGGTCCACTTGCCTACCAGTTCCGGTCGCTTAATCGATATGTGTCGTCGCAGACGCTTCAAGACTGAAATGGAATACTCAGCATTGACAGTAATTTGTGGAGGAACGGCATGCTGGTAGACTACACCTTTATGGTCAAAGAAACTTACCATCATAATCACATTTCCACCTGATTTGGTTTGGCGGACTTTTTTCGGAGGAGGCGAGCCTGAGTGTTTCCAGACTCTCGTTGAGCGCTTCGTAGTGGACCCATGTTTCATCGGCAGTTATTACTGTGTTTAGAAAGTTTCCATCCTTTGCAATCATTTGTTTCCACTCATGACACACCTGAACTCTGGCAAACAATTGTTTTCTCGTCAGATGATGAGGTACCCATCTGGAACACACACGATGCAGCAGTAATTTGTCGCGTAGAATGCGGAATGCCGATGTTTTTGAAATATTGTTGACGCTGCTATATCTCCACACGTCATTCTTCTTGTAGGATTACCTAAACAGTTTTAACAATACGCTCCGTAACAACACTTTCAGGTCGACCAGGCCTAGGAGCGAGTTCTGCCGACAAACGCCCTTTTTTTTTAATAATGGAGCCATCTAAAAATCGTTGACTCACCCAAACATTTATCTTTGTAAGCTCTTTTCATTAAATCAACTGTTTCTGGAGCCGTTTTACCCAAACATAGCAAAATTTTCTCACACAACGCATTTCACTTCTTAACTCTGAATCACTCACCTGCATAGCTGTATGGCAAAATGCAAACGTACCTTAAACAACTGCGCAATAACAAAACAAAAATCGTCTGCCACGGCTAATAACTGTCGCCATAGATACTTCCTTAATTCAGTTAGTCGTCTGCGTGGTGTGACGTATATTCTAAATTAACTTTCCTTTCTAGTTTCTTTCCCTATGTAAATCTTGAGTTTGTTCTCAGTCATACTTCACACTTAACGTGATATCTTTTCTCTCAAACGAATACTGTTGGCAACATAATTGAGGTGAAATGAACGTGACGTATGCCTGTTATGAGATGAGAACCATAGATAAAAACGACGAGTAAACAGTTGCTAGTGTCGTGTGTTTAATGTGGAATGTGGAGTGTTGATACCGATTTGTTATGTGAAATGCTATATCTGTGCTGGAGAAATAAAGCATCATTTCGGTAAGTTTGACTTCTGTTTTTAAATGTTTCGTCTGGCCGTTAAGGTTTAATTTAGGAACTCTTTTATCGTTTGGTAATGTTTTAAAATAACGTAGAAGTACGAAAAGACATTTACGTTATAGTGGTTATTTTTCCCCTTCGCACTTTTGCCAACTCAAAAAGAAATTACTCTTAGTTTTTATGGAACGGCCTTCCTATATACAAGGTTCGACTACTTTATGGAACCAGAATCAAATTCAAATTCTATAACTGTAAACAAAATTTAAAAATATAGAAGCAAATAAAATTTTGATATAATATTTAGTACTAAATAAAAGTTTAATACTACTGTTCTTAGCAAAGTTAAAGTATCTAGCACTAAGCAAATTCTAAACTCTATAATACTCGTATAAAACCAAAGTCAAAATATGATATTTTTAAACAACGCATGACACTTAAATGGGTAATAAAGGTAGAAACCATACTCACAGCATCACTTTTAAGATACCGTAAAATGTGTAATATCCGTTAAACAATGTTTATACCAGCAGCTTCATTTTAGTTTTGCTTTTTTTATGGCAATTAATTTTCGTTATTAAATCATATTGGGAGACTGTTTCTCTTAAAACTCTGCCAACTGGCAAAGCCTTGAGAAGAATGTTCTTTATTCGAAGGGACACGAGAAACGACTGAAAATAAAAAAAGGAACGTAAGCTTTGAGAAGGAAATAAAATTTTCTGTGAAAGTTTACTTAGTTCCGGTGAGCTATGGAGTCTAGTTCCGTCTTAATTTCATTTCGAAATAAAAAACGTATCCCTCAATGTTATTTTAGATTTTCCTTTTTTCGCTGTTTTAGTTTTACCTTATTTTTTCCCTTCTCATTGCACCGGCATTACCAAGTGTGGAGTGTTCTGTTTTTTATCACCGGAAAAAGGCTTGCGCTGACTTAGGCGAAAAAAAAAAAAAAAAAAGGTCAAGAGATCAAAATTCGACGTCCAAGAGACTTAGAACGGACCTCAAAGCTCGCTCAAAATGCCAGCTCGCCAGGGATTTTTCACGACAGAGGAGAGTTATTCCCTTGATTTTAAGTTCAAGTGGACATTTCCCCCACTGGGACAAAGAGCTGACGGGGAAAGCCATTCTAATCCGAAGGCCACTTTTCACCATTTCCACCGAACTCCTTAAGGCGAACTCGAGGCTCACATATCAAGCGAAAGGTTTTCTTTTCTTCCCCTTTTCAATCGAAATATAGGTGGAATTGATTTCGGTGCATTTTTAACTTGGAAATATTTTGGCAGGTCTCTATTTAACGCGGACCAAAGGAAACCCATATCTGAAAACGCTTTTAAGCGCCAAACTGACTTTTTCATGTGCGCGTGCGTTCAGTTTTGTTCGTAAGTGATTCACTGTTAAATACGCTCATGAACCACTGTCGCCTTAGAAGTTCGTGAAAATTAAACAGTTCATAAAAAACTAATTAATGTGCAAATCATTGTCAGCATACAGATGCCGCATGTTATATTTTATCTCATGTAGTCATCATGAATGGAATACGGGATTACACCATACAATAGAAATTTTGAAGATGATAATCCGTTTTTTGGTGAAAATATGACAAGGATGTTATCTGACTTACCATCCTTGTCATATTTTCACCAAAAAACGGATTGTCATCTTCGAAATTTGTCATGTGGGCATGTTTGAGAAAACTTAAAACTACATCGCAGTAGAATGGAAATCGAATCCGCATCTCCCAATTTGCGTTCGAGAATAGCACAGTTATACCGGGGTTCGGACAGTTGGCCACAAAAGTTTAAAGGGGCCGTATAAAAAATGCCGTTTCTTGGCCCTCTAATGAGAATTGAATCAAGAAAACGTTCCGCGTAAGTTAAACGAGAATTTTACTTTAATGTGGGGAAATAAAAGTGTGCATTCGTGAAAACAAAATAAGTTACTTAGTACATATTTTTTAAATAACGGTGTTTGACGAAACAAAGGAATTACAACATGACTAACACTATGTTTGGACGATAAGGTGGGATTTTTCAATAACGCTGCAATTTTATTCAGAAATTAAATACTTACATAACATGTCAAGTTACTAATATTGCTCTTTTACCTATGCACAAAAATGTTAGTTACTAGGCCTTATGCCTAAGCCCTTTTAACAGTTCTTATTCAACCGATGTCATATTCATAACGTTTACATATCAAGTCAAGTTAATAATATTAGATTATACTTAGGCACAAAAAATTACTTCATAGGCCCTATGCCTAGGGCCCATGAATAAAATTATTATATGCTCTAGGCACTAAATATGAATTCATAGGCCCTAGACCTATGGATTCATATTATAGGCACTAAATATTAATTCATAGGCCCAGGGCCTATGAATAAAATTATTATAGGTCCTAGGCACTAAATATCACTTCATAGGTCGTAGGCCTATGAAGCGATATTTAGTGCTTAAGTAAAAGTGCAATATTATTAGCTTGACTTGATACGTATACGCCGCCCCGGTGGCGCAGTGGTCTAGGGCGTTGGCCTCTGATCATTCGTCCGTAAGGGGTCCGGGTTCGAATCCCGGTCAAGCATGGATGTTGTGTTTGTTTTACGGTACTGGCTCTCTGCCTTCCCTGGAACCAGTGACCCTAAATTAAGGACGGGCGACTGCTTATAGCCCATTGAGTTGCTCATGGTGGTCGTTAAACCTCCAATAAAAAAATACGCATACGTTATGAATATGACTTTGGTAGAATAAAAACTGTTAAAAAGGCTTAAGCATAAGGCCTAGTAATTAAAATTTTCATGCGTAAGTAAAAGAGCAATATTAATAACTTGTTATGTGAATATTTAGTTCCTAAGTAAAAGCGCAGCGTTATTAAAAAATACCACCTTATCGTCATTTTTCGAACATGAGTCGTGTAATTAATTCCTTTGTTTCGTCGAACACCGTTGTTTTAAAATTGTACTGAGTCATTTATTTTGTATTCACGTTATTTCCCCAAATTAAAGTACAATTTTCGTTTAGCTGACATAGAACGTTTTCTCAATTCAATTCTCATTACAGGGCCGAGAAACGGCAATTTTCATACGGCCCCTTAAGCTTTTGTGGCCAGTTGGCCACAAAAGTCTTTCAGCCAGAAAATCGTAAATACTTCTTAATTTCTTAACGATAATCAGATATGAGCAAAAAAGTATTTGTGCACATTAATTACTCAAGTAGGGAAAAATATACGAACACTATATAATTTTTTACACAGAGCAATTTCATGGCTCTAAAATTGAATGTGGCCACTTGTCCGGTGCCCAGTTGTCTTGTGGCCAGTTGTTCGTGTGGCCAATTGTCCTAAACTCGTTACACCACCCAGAACAACGAAGCTCCAAGTAGCTATGCAGATGTAGCTTAGGAATCCGAACAACGTTCCGGAAATGCGCTAGTCGGAGCAATTTACGCTTTATCGCAGCGTCAACGATCATTTCTCATCCATGCACGGATATAGGTCAAGACATCTTCAGTGTTTCAGATCAAAGAAATCGATGGGAAACCAAACCCCGGAAGAATGAATTCTTCGCAAATGCATGAAACATGTTATTCCGAAATTCTTCGTATTTCACCTAACACTGGGAATTCATGTTAAGGGTATTTAAATTAGGCAATATGCAAATTCCGGCTTTAATTAACCACCTCTAACTAAAGTTCATATTTTACAGGTATACAAAGATCTTTCCTTCGTCCCCACAATTTAGAACAGGGCTAAGAGAAGATCAGGGATATGTGAATTCTATATTCCCTTTTTTTTTTTTTGCGCTTTCCAAACGTAGGTTGAAGAAGCGTATATGCTCCAGCTTTGTCCGTCCGTCCGTCCGCACGATAACTCGCGTAAAAGTGGTTGGATTTCGATGAAATTTTAGTGTGTGGTAGGGGACCAGCTTGGGATGAACCCTAGTGAAAATGGGATCAAAGGTCAGGACATAGGAGCGGAATTCATTCCAATGCTTTTATGCATCATCATAACTTGCGTAAAAATGGTTCGATTTCAATTAACTTTTAGTATGTGGTAGGGGACAACCTGGGGAGGAATCCTATTGAAAATGGACGAAATGGGATCAAAGGTCAGGACATAGGAGCGGGATTCATTCCATCGCCCTTATGTGTTATAACTTACGTAAAAATGCTTCGATTGAGACAAAACTTTATCATGTTGTTCCAGAAGTATACTTAACCGGTTCTGTTGAACATCATCGAAATGGGGTCAAAGGTCAGGGCATAGGAGCGAGATTTATTCTACAGTCATTATCCTCATAACTTGAGTAATGATTTCTGGTATATTGGAAAGCGTATCATAATCAATGCATTGCATGATTTTACTAACTTGTTTTCTTTCCCCAGACTTACAACCGCAAATTCGCAGAGAGCGGGCATGCCGAGTAAATATCCATGTGTTCCAAAAAAAAAAAAAAAAAAAAAAAAACTTTCATTTCCGAAATATTTCTAATCTGACAAATCTTGGAAATAATGTCATAAGGCCGGGAAAGGCGGCAACAAGTCGCAAGCGTAATTATTTCCCTAGGCCATTATAAATGGCTTCAATAATACAGGGTGTGTCTAAAGTATTTCCCTGATTACAGTAAATCGTATAAAATGAACCACGCTCGCTAAACACGTACGGTTTTCTAATATCGCTTACTCGAAATCCAGAGTTTTTTTCCGGGTCATCAGTATACCCCAACGTGAGCTCCTTTGGTTACACGGAGGACATCCAGTCGGTAGCAGCACTTGAAGATAATTATGGGAGATTTCAATGCGAAGATAGGGCAACGGCAACAGAATGCAACTTCAGTGGGTAAATTCCGTCACGGCAACAGAAACCAGCGTGGAAATACTCTCGTAGAGTTTGCAGAAGGGTTTTTCATCATGAACTCTTTTTTTCAAGAAAAAGCCGCGAAGGAAATGGACATGGAGGCATCCCAATGGATGGACAAGTGAAATTGATTTTATTATGTGTAACAAGAAATTTGTCATGAAAGACTACAGTGTTCTGAACAAGTTCAACACAGGTAGTGACCATAGAATGGTAAAATGTAAGATGCACCTCAATGCTAAACTCGAGCGTGGCAAGCTCAAAAAATAAACAAAGCGTATTGACGTGACCAACCTTAAAAAGCATCATAATACCTTCAAATCAGAACTGAGGAACAGATTCTCTATTCTAGAAGGTCTAACATCAGAACAAGTGGACATCTCTGAAGTTAACAGAAAATTAACCAAAGCTCTTATGGAAACAGCAACAAAATTAGCTGGATCTAAGAACAAGTTGCATGTGAACAAACTATCAGGAAAAACCAAAATGTTGATGCACAAAAGAAGAGAGATGAGGACAACTAAAGAAGATGTGACTTCCAAAGTGGAATATATGGAGCTATGCAAGACAGTACGAAAAAGTATCACTGAAAACGTAAGGAAATTCAACTGTGAACTAGTGAGGAAAGCAATTGAAAACAACCAAAGCATAAAGATAGCAAAGGGACATCTCAGTAAAGGAAGAAAACAGATTATGGCACTGAGAAAAGAAGATGGTTCTGTAACATGAAATAGAGGCGAAATTTTGACAAGAGTGAAATATTTCTACTTCAAATTATATGAAAGGGATAATGCATGTACTCCAGACATCATGAAAGGTACCAGTACCAGAGTTCTTCCAGTCCTCCCAGCAGAAGTTGCACATGCAATCAGGAACATGAAGCGGGGAAAAGCTCCAGGAGAAGATGGAATTACTGTAGACATCATACAAGAAGCAAGTGGAGAAATTGAAACAGTACTCGCCCAAGTTTTCACTCGATGCCTTAATGAAGGGAAGATTCTTGAGGATTGGAACAGCGATACAATGATCCCGCTACATAAAAAAGGTGACGTTGAGGATCTCAGGAACTACAGACCTATCAGCCTGCTATCAGTGGTTTATAAAGTCTTCACTAAAGTTCTTTCACACCGCTTAAAGGTAACACTGGACATGGCTCAACCGAGAGAACAAGCTGAATTCAGGCGTGGCTACAGCACAATAGATCATATCCACGTACTGAGAGAACTAATTGAAAGAGCGAGGACATATGAACTTCCATTGTGCATGGCTTTTATCGATTACGAAAAGGCCTTTGATTCGGTGAAACCATCAGCAGTTACAATGGCTTTGAAATTCTGTGGTATTGAAGATGCATACATTAATATTATTAATAACATCTATGAAAATGCAAGTGCAAAGATTCGGCTGTTTGAAAATACAACACACATAAAAATTGGAAAGGGAGTGAGACAAGGTGACACCATATCTCCGAAGCTCTTTAATGTCACATTGGAAAATGTCTTTCAATCACTGAACTGGAAAAACAAAGGGATAAAGATTAATGGAGATTATCTAACCCACCTTCGTTTTGCTGATGACGTAGTCATTTTTGCAACTACCACATCAGAGCTGCAGAGTATGATCCAGGAACTTGCTGACAAGAGTAAAGAAGTGGGATTAAAAATGAACTTTCAGAAGACAAAACTGATGTTCAATGCTTTTACAAGAAAGGAAGATTTATCGATTGATGGAGAAAAGCTGGAGGTACCAGACACGTACGTTTATCTTGGACAGCAGATATCAAGTGAGGGTCACATTGATGAAGAAATTAATCGGCGTACAAAACTTGAGCAACATGCCATTATGTCTTAAAAGAAAAGTGTTTGATCAATGAATCCTTCTAGTGCTTACGTATGGTGCAGAGACGTGGACCTAAACTAAAAGAGACATACAAAGACTGCAGACAACTCAAAGAAGCATGGAGAGGTGCATGTCTGGTGTAACCAGGAGAGATAAGAAGAGGAACTCGTGGATCAGAAAAATGACAAGAGTGGGAGACATCATGATCAAAGTAAAGTCCCTGAAATGGCCATTTTACTGGACATAATGCCAGAGGAACAGACCATCGATGGACAGTCAAAATTTTAGATTGGATTCCAAGGGCAGGAAAAGACCCAGAAGAAGACCACATGGGAGATGGGTGGATGAAATTCGAAAGTATACGGGAGTAACATGGAGGAGACTGGCACAAGACAGACCGTTGTGGAAGAGGCTTGGAGAGACCTTCGTCCAGCAGTGAATTGACAAAGGTTGACAATGATGATGAAGATGATATCCCAGGGCCAAATTTATAAACATGTGGGATTGGATTTGCGTCAAGAGCGTTCCTCGCACGGACAGTTATACGTCGGCTTATCGAGAACCGGCAGTTCAGACAATCAATTTATTTTTATAACGACTGGAAACGAGACAAAGAATATTGTATATGCAGAGGTATGATGAAATATTAAAAAAAATACAAATTATGTGCTTAAATTTATGTAAAAATTAATTATAATTTTATTTCACGTGAAAAACTAACTGCCGACCATTTAATCTTTCGGCCAATTTCCTCCATCTGTTGCAAGGAAATTCAACTACAGTTCTTATGGATGGATCGGATTACACGTGTTATCATACACTGGCGTGCAAAAATTAAGGACGAAGCGGCGAAATTAGCATAACAGCGGAACGAGCAGGCAGAACGGACCGAAAGACCACTCAGGAGATAGACTAGGGTCCGGTATGGTAGGGCATGCGCATATATGCAGCATGACGTAGAGAGGGGTGGAGGAGTGTCGAAAGCGTATAAAGCACACGGGCGGTGTACGCTCAGCAATTCGGTGAAAGCTATTGCACGGTGTACATCGGTTTGAACGACGTCGAGTTGCTGCCACCGTGTGATATGGCAACAGGCAATCCAGTAGACGACATCTGGATGACTTTACCCGAGGTCGCGTCATTGGGAAGTTGGAAGAAGGTCGAAGTGTGACTAGTGTGGCCGAGGAGTTCGGAATCGCTCACAACATCGTTTCACGAGCTTGGAGAGCATTTCAAACGACAGGAACAGCTGTCCGAGAGTTTAGCAGTGGTCGGCCACGAGCAACCACGGCGGCGGACGACCGGTATATTGTCCTACAGGCGAGAAGAGACAGACGGCAGACAGCGGGAGAAATTGCAAGGCACATGCAACAGACAACTGGACGTCCGTTATCACGTTTTACCGTGGCTAGGAGGATGCACAAAGGTGGTCTATTTGCACGACGATCAGTACGGTGTGTGCCATTAACGCCTGCTCATCGGAGACGGCGGTTTCTGTGGTGCCAGGAACACAAGAAATAGACACATCAGCAATGGGGTCGAGTTCTCTTTACGGATGAGAGCCGATTTAGTCTGACGAGCGGTTCTGGACGTATACACATCTGGAGAGAGCAGGGAACACGCAATCACACCTCCAACATCATCGAAAGGGACCGGTTTGGAGATGGCGGAGTTCTCGTCTGGGTGGTATCATGCTTGGTAGCCGTACTGACCTCCACATCTTCCAAGGAGGTTCAGTCACTGGTGTCCGCTATTGTACCGAGGTTCTCCTGCCTCACGTGCGTCTGTTTAGAGGTGCTGTGGGTCCTGTGTTCCTCTTCATGGATGACAACGCTACACCTCATCGTACAGTGGCTGTCGCAGAGCAGTTAGAGAGTGAAGATATTCAACGAATGGATTGGTCCGCAAGGTCCCCGGACCAAAATCCAATCGAACACGTGTGGGACCTTCTCGGGAGACGCTTGGCAGCACGTCACCAGCCGCCAGCAACGATTCCGCAGCTGTGATTGGTGCTACAAGAGGAATGGGCCGCGATGCCTCAACAGCTCCTTGACAACCTCGTTCTCAGCATGGACAGACGTTGTAAATCCTGCAACGCAGTCAGGAGTGATCATATCCGTTACTGAAGACTGGATTTTTCTTGGCAGCCGCCTGTCACATGGACGTTTCTGTCTTCTGTCCAGTTGTGATCGAAGCTACCTTTTCAATAAAGTGCCTTTGGGTCCTTTGGATTCCTTGTTTGGACGGTTCTGCTCACTTGTCCCATATTCTTACATCTTGGGGATGTTATGGTATGATTTGAGTCGATGTGGAGCACTTCTGCATGACGTTACATTCAAAAACCCGTCTCGTCCTTAATTTTTGTACGCCAGTGTAGTTCTGTTTTTTCAGTGATATCTTCCACACGAGTGAAGCCGTGGGAACAGCTAGTCGTTGACAAAAATGTTTAATATCGATAAACCCTATATCGATGTAAAATACAAGTTTCATATTTCCTTAATTTTACGAACATAATCGCTTGATCTGTAGCATTTTCTAAGGACGTCATCATGTCCTGTTAAACAAAAAAGTTTTACGCTCCGAAGAAAAAAAAAAAAAAAAAGTGCGTATCCTGGTAGTTCTCCCCGTTGTCCAAAAATAGTTCCGGAGCCCCTGTGAAAAATAACATAGATTTGATGAGATTCTTGTACCTTTCTCGTCATCAGACTTCGTTCTCGGATCGTGATTTTTTTACTTTTTTGTTTAAGCAGTTTCACAGGCAGAAAAAAAGTCAGTCCTGGATTGTCAAAGAAATTTGTTTCTGCTTTGAAAGCCCGAATGTAGTCCCATTTTCCTATGATAACTGCAAAAATGAAAGATTCATGAAATACATTCTTTGCACGGAAATTTCTTTCCGGTTGCCTTATTTCTTCTACATCCTGAGAAAAACATCATGAGTCCATACAAACCCAGAACAAAATCAAATGTGAAAGCTGGCAACATATTAGCTTTTACGCAGCGGCGTGTTGGCCTATGCACAACTGTTACTCTATCATTTATCTATTCATTCGTTGACTTGCCGACAAGATATAGACATCATTATTGAGAACCACGGCACGAGAGAAAGAAGGCTGTGATTAACATTCAGCCAGATCTGAAGTATCAAAAGACTTACCCACAAAAATGTACGAGTTTTAATCTGGATTTGCAAATGTCTCGTAAAAATACCGGTCAAAGTTTTTTCACGCAACAACAAAAGGATTCTCGGAAATGAATATGACCATAATATGCCTGAAAATATGCGCGGCGCTGTAAGGAAATCTGAAATTGAAAAGAAAGCGCAAAACACATTTGGGAGAAGCTTCCTTGTCAGATAATTTCAATACGTTAAGCAAACATAGTTACGAAAATGTTTTTCGAAACATGCTTTGAGGACGTTCACCAGAAAGAAAATGTATATGAACAGATTTTTCTCATAAGCTACTTTGATTAAGTTCACTGAACCAGAGTTTTCTTTAAAGAGTGTGCCCGTTGAAAATATTCATGAGATACTCTCAGCACGTCTACTGAATTATTGCTCAGATTTCTTGTGCAACCTGCTTCTTCTTCCAAATCTCTGACGCTGTAATTACATTAAGTCTCCAGCAGGTGAAGAGTGCCGGACACGAGCTTCTGATTTCTTGTACTGGGTCTAGGTTCGAATCCCAGCGCAAAACATGGATATTGTGCCTGTTATTCCGGCGCTGGGTTCCGTCACTTTCCTGGAGTCACAGACTAAATTAGGGAAGGGCAAATTCTTCACAGCTGTGCTTTCCGAACAATTTTCGAGGAGCTATCTCAATAACGTTAAAAAATAAGAAAATAGACTCATCTTTGTTATGTGGCTTTCTAGATTACTACATTCAAACTAGTTAACTTTTTATGGGATTTATGTAGGTAAAGTCTCAAATTTCTGCAATGACTGCCTGACGAATGACAGGAGTTCTCTCCGAAAATTTGCATAAATTTGAGACTTTACCTAGATAAATCAAATAAAAAAAGTTAACTAGTTTGAAAGAAAATAGATTCTGAACAATTTTAATGGAGCTATCTCACTAACGTTAGAAAATAAAAAATAAAGCCCATTTCACTGACATTTTAATCATTTGCATGTCCCAACCTGTTGTACATATCCTGCAAGTTTCAAGCTAATACCAGCAGTCCTTCATGGTGTTGTAATTTATACAAACAGTTTCACTGACATTTTAATCATTTGCATGTCCCAACCTGTTGTACATATCCTGTAAGTTTCAAGCTAATACCAGCAGTGCTTCATGGTGTTGCAATTTACACAAACAGTTTCACTGACATTTTAATCATTTGCATGTCCCAACATGTTGTACATATCCTGCAAGTTTCAAGCTAATACCAGCAGTCCTTCATGGTGTTGTAATTTATACAAACAGTTTCACTGACATTTTAATCATTTGCATGTCCCAACCTGTTGTACATATCCTGTAAGTTTCAAGCTAATACCAGCAGTCCTTCATGGTGTTGCAATTTACACAAACAGTTTCACTGACATTTTAATCATTTGCATGTCCCAACCTGTTGTACATATCCTGTAAGTTTCAAGCTAATACCAGCAGTGCTTCATGGTGTTGCAATTTTCAGAAAAAATAGTGTATTTTATTTATCTATTCATTTATTTTTGCTTCTCTAGCAAATGTTTTTGTTTATTTTTTCGGCATTTAAAAGTACAAATTGCCATATTTGTATTTTCAAAATCTTGATTCGTCCCTAGAAAAGTGTAAAATGCAAGCACTTTAACTAGCGAATATTTATATTCGAAGGGCCCGACGTAGATGATCACTATCGTCCAATCTGGTTGTTCAAAACCAGCCTGAAGACAGAAATAAATAAAAAGTAACCCAGAAAATAAAAATAGTAACAATTATCTACATGCAGAGGTAGCTTGTAAAACAAACGTGAGAAAAAAAGCTGAGACTGGGAGGAGGGCTGAATGATTCGCAACTTAAAAGAGACCACGTAACCAAGTTCTGCAACGGTGACAGTGAAAGTATGTTCTGTGGCTTGGAGACTATCGGATAGTTGATGCATTCGCACAGGCTTCCTGCGCAAGCGCAGTGACAGAACTAGCAGTGATTCGTAACCCTATCGAAAGTGGCTACACACACGTCTGATATTGCGCCGCTATTTGTTCATTCATGAGACAGAACGATATCCAATATGAAATAAAATACTTCAAAGGTAATTTGCATCGCATTACTGTTTTATTTGAATGAATGATTTTTATTTATTTAAAACTGTTTCCATTGGTAACATTGGATACAAGCACGCTTCGCCAATGGTCTGATTGGTTACTTATTGACCATCTTAGGTGTAATAGTGCAGGAAGAAACTTCAAGAATTATCGCAAAATAAAGCACTGATTTTGTGAAACTAGACAAGGGCTCAAACATTGGAAGAATCGTGACAAACTGTTTCACTTACCAAACTGACAGTGAGTCCACAATCTCGAAGCACTTGGATTGCTGTGGCGTAGTCTACATTTTCCAGAGACACTCCATTGGCACTGATGACTCGATCGTTAATCCTACAAAATGGAAAGAGAACATAAAACTTAGCTGCATCGCAAAACAAAAAAAGCAACAGGAAACTTTTTAAAAAGCAGTATCTTCTGAGAAGCCTGGGGTAGCAGCTTTCTTTGATACACATCGCTGCTTTCTCAGTAGACATTGGTATTGCGACTCGGAAAGTAGACATCTCTGTCTACATGATAGTCGGTTAAATGGGCTTTCTTTCTGTAGACTGCAGTGGTAAATATGTAAGCGCCAAATCTTCGATTTGCGTATAAATGACGGTGTTGGGATGAGTTAGAGGAAAGAAAGGCTTTCCATAGAAGACGGGAAGTGCACTCTCCAAATATCAACAGTTTTTTTTTTTTTTTTTTGGCTATTTTGAAAGCTTAACGACCTCCGTGAACAACTGAGTCGCCTATAAGCAGTCGCCCGGCCCTAATTTAGGGTCACTGGTTCCGGAGAATAGAGAAAACCAGTGCCGTAAGACAAACACAACATCCAAGCCTCACCAGGATTCGAACCCGGACTCATCGCGGGGAAATGGTCAGAAGCTAGCACTTAAATCATTGGGCCTATCATGATTGTGTTTAACTCCATAACGAAGTTTCTATTAGGCACCATTTTTACTGAATCTGACTGAGTAACTGATCGACACACACACACACACACACACACACACACACACACTATGTGAGTCAATCTATTAGGTGTAAAAATAAGTTTCAAAGCGTTTTTTGTGTGACGTATACCGCTAATATACATATCCAACATTCCCCGCGTTGTTGTCATGTGACCATAACTGGTCCAGAGTATAAAATGTGACACAGAAGTTTACCCAACTGACAAACGCACTTGCACATCGGTAGGTGAAGGATTGGCAAGCGATACTGCGTTTATTCGACACTGCATTCGTTACGAATTTCATCAAGGTAAAAGTGCTGCAAAGGCATGTGGATCGATCTGTTCTGTTTCGGGGGAGAATATTGTGTCAAAAAGCACGTGTGAGTTTTGTTTTAGACGGTTTAGAGCAGGTGATGTTGATGCTAGCGATCGAGAACGAAACGACGCCCCGCAGAAGCTTGCACATGAAGAACTGCAAGCATTGCTGGATGAAGATTCGTCTCAAACGCAAAAAGAACTAGCTGAACAACTGGGGGTAACTCAACAAAACATTTCCAATCGTTTACACTCAGTGGGAAGGATGCAGAAGGAAAGAAAATGGGTGCCACATGACCTGAGCCAGAGGAACAAGGATGAGCGTGTCATGAAGTGTTCGAATCTGTTGAATACACGGCACAGAAAGTCTTTCCTGTGGAAAATCGTTACGGGTGATGAAAAGTGGATATGGTACGACAATCCCAAACGCAAAGAACACTGGGTAGACCGCGGTGAAGGAACGACTTCGACATCGAAACGCAATATTCACTCCAAGAAAGTTCTGCTGTGCATCTGGTGGGATATGAAGGGTGTGCTGTATTATAAACTACTGGAACACGGTCAAACTGTTACTGCTGATCGCTACAAGCAACAATTGCTGATATTGAACCAGGAAATCTGTCGGAAACGTCCATTCACAGGCAAAGGATTGCGTCCTGTGAAATTACTACATGACAACGCTAGGCCGCATGTCGCGAAATCGGTCAAGGAAACATTCTTGACGCTTGGCTGGGAAGTTTTGGAACACCCAGCGTGTAGTCCCGATATAGCCCCTTCAGACTATCATTTGTTCCGATCGACGCAACGTGGTTTGTCTGCTGTATGGTTCCGGACATGTGACGAAGTGCAAAAATGGGTTGAGGAATTCATCGCGTCACACGACGAAGTATTCTTCATGGCTGAAATCCGTCAGCTGCCCGACCGATGGCGGAAGGTGATAGATAATGGCGGCGCATATTTCGATTTGTAAAGGTATTGTTGTTTTCTCTCAAATTACATGTGGCGTTGTCTTAAAACGCTTTAAAACTTATTTGTACACCTAATACATAATTTAAGTACGGAAACGAACTGTAAAATAACAGGGTTTAAATGACTGTAAAAAATGATATTGATTTGAGGTTTACTTCATTCACTTCAACGTCAACTTAACTATCACTTGTTCTAACTTACTTTGACGAAACCCTATATTTCAAACTTGGCCGTCGCTTGTTTGTAGTAGCTGCAACCTTATTTGAACATTGATAAATCTCTAATTAGACACTTTAAAAAAACGGCCCCAGGTATGTGATGTGACAGTACTTACAAATCCTAAGTCCACTTTATTATACTGTACATCTCCCATCACGTAAAGTTTTCGTCACATCCATATGCTGCTTGCAATAGCAATCGTGAAAAACATAGGCTACTACTTCGTAAAAATATACGTTTGGCAATTATCGCACGCCGTCATAACATACAATACACAAGTACAATCTTGCATTACGTTTGCACTCTTTTCATAGCATTTCTCTCAGAACATCAGGTCTCAGTCTCGGAGCATAACGTTCTAAACATCGCTGTAACTAAAGGACGCAGCCCTAACAAAACGCTGGTCCAAATTCACTTTATTTACCTTATTTACCGCACTTTGACCCACTGTTAGGGTGCCAACTTTCAAAAGCTCTTTGGGAGTAATTCTGTGGGGTTAAGTCAGAAAATATTTAAAGAGGAGAAATCTAATTTTCATAAGAACACAGAAACTCAAAAGGAAGGCTAAATTAGATTTATACGTCACAGAACACAAAAACATATGATGTGAGAAAATGTTCACAAAGATAACATGTAAGGTATTGTACATACATCACAGGAGGCAATGTAAACATAGTTATATCAAGCAATGAAATGTACAGATATGCGTCAGCTGAGGCACTGTACACACATACGTCTGCGTAGGTGAGGTAATGTACGAATACACATCAGCTGTGTAGTGTAACATCCATAACAAATGAAGTAATGTAGAAATACACATTAGCTGAGGTAATGTACACACATATATCAAGTGAAGTATATACACATATGTACGCACATATGCATATATGATGCGAGGTGGTGTGTACCAGAGTTGGAAACGGGTCGAAAATTTTGGACCCGACGCGGACCCGGACGTCACATAATTGGACCCGACGCGATTCTGTAACTACCCGGACCCGACCAGAACAAATCTGCTTTGAACTATAACATATATACGGGGCGTTCAAAAAGTCTCTCCCCAGTGGGTATCTTAGGTTATATGGAAAATCAAACAAATGTATTATAGGAACGTATAATTTACTCACTTACTTACAGGAAGCATTGAAACTGTCGTTCTTCGTTTGCAAAACGTAACCTAACTGTTTTACACGTGTTTACAAACACATCTGGGAGAGCCAAAAAGTCCCTCCGCAGTAATGTTAAGGCTGTTCCACCTAATTTTGATGGCGATACAGTCAAATCTTTTGAATTAAGAAACTTGTTGTATGCTTATTTTCAGTTTTTGCGGTTTTCTTGATAACATATCAAGCTTCAGAACATGTTTCAGAGCAACACCAATTTTCACAAGTTTATGATGAGTTAAAAGTTTCCAAAATGTGGATGTTTGTTTTCATCATTGCCCCTCAGAAGGAAGGGACACTTTTCCTTCTGAGAACACTCTTCCTTCATATTGCGTGACAAATTATTTTTCAGTCCGCGGAAGCTTGCTGGATCGAGACGGACGCGGGACACCAGGGGCTAAGGGAGTCCCATTCGAATGATGTGGCATATCAAATGGACGAAGCAGTATCTCAGACAAAAAGTGGAACACGCAGTGCCGGTTAGGCGGCAAGATGGCAGGATGCATCGGTAAATCTTATCCTTCAAGGTGCGTTAAATCTGTATCAGTACAAATTGCAAAATTGACAGCAGCTGTTACCAGAGAATACAACACAACGGGAGGAATTTGCCAAACTGGCGCTGAGTAAGGTCTATGAGGAGCCCCAGGGGGTAGCTCATTTTTTGTTACATGGATATATCAAGACGCATAACTATCGAATATAGGCAAAATATAATCCAAATGCTAACACAGAGTAATCACTGCATTCACCATGTGTTACAGTGTGGTGCGAATTCCCTACATCCGTCATTCTTGGGTCTTTTTTTTTTTAAGGAACCGAGCTCCAAAAGCGGCTGGAAGACTTGCTCAGAATACGCCGATCCCTACCTGAAACTGCTACGTGAAAACGTGATGCCGAGTTTGTAAGAACAAAATCTGCTGAACTGAGTCACGCTTATGCAGGATGGTGCGCCATCTCATGTCGCATCTCCAGTAAGGATTTCTTTTCACAACATTTGGTGCAGAAAGACACATCAGCAAGCACTGCAGATCCCGTGGCCACTTTGATCTCCAGATCTGATACCCGTGAATTTATGGTTGTGGTGTTATTGAAAATCCAGAGTGCACCAGACAAAACCTTCCACACTGCCACAACGGAAGGAAGCCATTCGCGGCGAAGTCTGTTCCATTCACTCAGAAATGCTACATTCGGCGGTCACTGGAGTTGTCACACGCTTGACTGCTGTAATACAGAGTGTTTCATTAGCCCTCGGATCCTGAATTTCCCTTATGAACTGCAAACTAATGGACATAATTCAGTGAAATTCGACACGAACCTAACTTGGTGCGTGAGAAGCATGATGAGCAAATATCTCAGAGCAAATGTTGAAAGTGGTCTCAGAGCAAATGTTGAAAGTGGTCGCCTTTAGCATCAAGGCATGACTGCGCACGCCTCTCCATGTTACGGAAGTTATTCACCAACGCATCGGGAGTGACAGCCTCAATTTCCCGCCGAAAGTTTTCCTGCAGTTCGATGAGAGTCCGTGGCTTGTTGCGAAACGCTTTCTCTTTCAGCATGTCCCATAGGAAGAAATCCGGTGGAGTAAGGTCATGCGACCTTAGTGGCCAAAGTCCCTTAGAAAAACACGATCTTCAAAGAAGGAAACAATTTCAGCTATGCTCGCATTGGAGGTGTGGCAGGTGGCACCATCCTGTTGAAAATTGAGAGTAAAAGTTCCACTTCGTCCAACTGATTAGCAAAATCATGGAAGATTTCCACGTAGATTACGGTATCCACCGCTGCTTGAAAGAAGATTGGGTCAATAATGCGGCACCACGACAGAACACACCACTCATCAATTTTTTCATCATGAGGAGGTAGGTATCTTATGCATGGTGTAAGGATCCTCACTAGCCGAAATACGGCTATTCTTGTAATTGACGTGCCCACTTAGGTGGAATCATGCCTCCTCGGAGAACCACGTGTATTCCAGTATACCGGGATGTTTTTTCATCATGAAGAGGTGTCTCGTGCACGGTGTTAGGATTCTCACTAGCCGAAATACGGCTATTCTTGGAATTGACATGCCCACTTAGGTGGAATCATGCCTCCTCGGAGAACCACGTGTATTCCAGTATTCCCGGATGTGCATTGACCAACTGCTGGAACCAATGACAGTCATTCAGTCTCTTCTGTTCGTCGGGAGGTTTCATTTCGTGCACAGCAGTAACTCGATATGCACGCAGCTTTGATTTTTTTTTTTGCGGCTCGTCGACATGTGCTTGTGGAAACCCCCATCTTCCGCGACAGTTTACGGAAGGACTTCTGTGGGGAGGCCAGCAGTCAGTTTTTCCACTTTCCGCACCGTGGCTTCTGGCAATTTCGGACATCCTACAATGTTTCCGTGGTTTCCGGTTTCTTCATCAGATACTGAATGGAGGATTTTGCCTGTGTCTTCCGAACCCCAAACTGCAGAATAGATTGTCTTCGGCACTCCTTTATCGACACAGTTTTCCAGTACGTGCGCACAAGAAGCACGCACTGTTCCACTGTGTACCGGTTCATACTGTAATTGCTCGTAACACAAAGGCACGATGACGTTTGACGATCCCGTAACAACAGCACAGTCAGATGCGTCACAACAACCGCCGAGGAGAGAGAAAACGCAATCGGCCTGCTTTCACTTTGCGCAGGCGTGACACACGTGCTACAGAGTAGCGCCGCCACTCTCTAGCCCGTGTCTCGCGCATGCGCAAAGTGAAAACCGATTGCCTGTTCGCTGTCCTCGGAGGTTCGCTGACCATGTTTTTCATACACGAAGGTAGGTCCATGTCAAATTTCACTGAATTGCGTCCATTAGTTTGCAAGTTATAAGGAAAAATCAGGGGCTGAGAGAGTGTAAAACACCCTGTACCTTGTGGTGGAGAGAACATGCTGAACAATTAAATCTTGCGATAATGTCACCAAATTTATGCAACGTACAGTATGTATTTTCATTGGCTTTCACTGTATTTAACCTTTTAGGCTTTTATCGCCCTCTGTCGGTGGCTATTTGAACTAAACGTTTTTCCGTTGCCAAATAAAAGACCCCTACTAGCTAATGCTTTTCGTTGAAACCGTGTAACAGTACACGGATTTGTTCTTTTGTTATGAAGTTTGGGAATTTAAACGGACTTTTCAACAATCCGGTATAAAGCAAATAGCGCACGTATACATATCACGTGACGTAATTACACTCTACAATGATAGTGAAATAGATGTTACAGAAAGATGTATGTCAAATTAATCAAGCAAGTTTACATGCCTCAGAAAACTTGAACATTATTACATCATCCTGGAACGGGAATCGAACCCGCTGCTCCCGATTTACGTTCAAGTATGCTACCGTTACACCACCCAGAACAAAGAACCTTCAAGCAACTCAGGGTGTAGCTGAAACTGCTTGCGTGAAGCTAAGATGAAGGATCATACACCAATGAAACATTACATTATGACCACCTAATTAATAAGCTGTAGAACAACCCCCTTTAGCCCGCAAAACAGCGGCCACTCGGCGATGCATCGATGCGATGAGGTAGCGATAGGTATCCTGGTGTATCTGGTATCATAATGTCAACAGCAGGTCTTACAGTTCCCCTACATTTCCGGGTGGTGGTGAATAAATCGGCAGCTTTTCCCATTCGGACTCCGAACACTCTATTAACCGAAGGCCGGTCTTCGGGTTGTATAAATACTGCTCTGTGAACTTCACCTGCGCGACCATTCGGTCTTCGGGAGCGCTCATTTCTCTAGGCTGAGGGTGGTCATAACGTAATGGCTCATCGGTTTATATCCTTCGATTTGCGTATGGCGGAGCGTTTCATCTGAGTCCCGATAAACATCCTCAGTTGCTTGGAGGTTCCTTGTTCTGGGTGGTGTAACAGTAACATACTCGGACGTAAATGGGGAGCCGCGGGTTCGATTCCCGTTCCAGGACGATGCACTTTTCAAATGTAAACTTGCTTGACAGTTTACAATGGTTCGAAGCACTCACGGAGGCACATGTCTTACTTTTTTATAGTGGTGTACTATAACGATAATTTTTTACGTAGTGCACCACTATAAAAAGTACGATATTTGATTTCCATGCAGGAAAAATTTTACTTTTATGACACACTACAACAGCTATTTTGTCCAATTCCAGCACAGTGCATTGATCACAAATCCACTGAGAAATACACTGATGTCCAAAATTAAGGTCACAAACGCATTTTTTACAATAATTCAAAATAGCGACCAGTAAAATGTTCAAAATTGCTGTCATATATTCTTTGAAAAACGGTGAATCTAATGTAAGCATCCACTGTTTGTAAAAGGGTTAACAGGGTGAGTTTGGTAAGAGAACGTGAAAGTGACCGTTTTCTGCATCCGGGAATTTCGTCTTCAGAGTTGTGTTTCTTGCATGAAAAATCACAAGATTGAATGATTTCAGTTGGAATGAGTGCTCAGAATCGTTTAGACGATGGACTGAGGTGGAGAGACATCGGCAGGCTTGAAGCTGGCCAGTCTTCAGAGTTGTGTTTCTTGCATGAAAAATCACAAGATTGAATGATTTCAGTTGGAATGAGTGCTCAGAATCGTTTAGACGATGGACTGAGGTGGAGAGACATCGGCAGGCTTGAAGCTGGCCAGTCTTCAGAGTTGTGTTTCTTGCATGAAAAATCACAAGATTGAATGATTTCAGTTGGAATGAGTGCTCAGAATCGTTTAGACGATGGACTGAGGTGGAGAGACATCGGCAGGCTTGAAGCTGGCCAGTCTCAAGCGGTGGTCGCTCGATGGTTACAGGTGTCACGAAAGGTGGTATCCAGGTTATGGCACCAATTCCAAACAACGGGTACCATCAACAGGAGGCCCGGCCAAGGCCGTCCAAAAGCCACGACACCTGTGGAATGTCGTTACGTGGCATTAACTGCCAAACGGCATAGACGGATGACGGCCAGAGACCTGTCTCACGACCTCTCTGCTGCGACTGGAACAACAATTTCGAGGCATACTGTATACAGACGCCTAGCAGAGAAGGCCCTTTACGCCCGGCGATCAGTGGTGTGTGTGTGTGTGTCCCCCTCACCAGATCGCAGAAGAGAGCCCGTTTGTCGTGGAGCCAAACACATCTTTCTTGGACACAGCAAGATTGAGGCCGTGTACTTTTCTGTGATGAGTCGAGATTCAGTGCACAAAGTGATTCTCGACGAGTCTTCATCTGGAGACAGCGTAGAGCCCGCTATCATCCCTTCAACGTAAGGGAAATTGACCACTTTGGTGGAAGTGGAATCCTTGTGTGGGCAGGAATCATGTTGTACTGCCCGTACACCACTGTCCGTCTTCGATAGGGGCACTGTGACCGCACAGCCGCCCTATAGGGATGCGGTCCTTGAACCTTGTGTTAGGCTTTTCCGGGGAGCTGTCTGACCTAACTTCATTTTTATGGACGATAACGCGAGGCCAAACAGAGCTCAGCTTGTCGACGATTTTTTGGAGGGAGAGGATATTCGCCCTATGATGCAGCAAGCGAAGTCGCCGGACCTAAATCCTATAGAGCATGTTTAGGATGCTCTAGGAAGAGCCATTGCACGACGTCAACCCCCTACTAGGACCCTCCAGGCGTTAAAAATCCGCGCTTTAAGAAGAATGGGATGATTTTTTGCCACAAGCTGTTATCAACAACCTCATGTACAGTATGAGGGCTCGTTGTGCGACTTGTAAAGCTGTGCGGGGTGGCCACACTCCCTATTAGCCGGACCGTTCTCGAGATATGATGCATCATGTTTGGACCATTTTTGGTCTAATTTGCATATCGCACGCAATTAACCTCCTGTTCCTTTTGTTATGTTGCTATTGCATGTCTCACAGTATGAGGCATCTATGTACCAAATTTCATTGTAATAAACCATTCAGTTTTCAAGATTCTAACAGAATATGTGTTTGTGACCTTAATTTTGGACATCAGTGTACCATTCCTTTAGCAGTTCAAAAGCACGTTGCAGCAATTAAATTCTGCTCTTACGTACTCTGAATTTCGTTAGCTTGAGCATCCCAGACCGCAGTCGCTTTATGTATTCTCACAAGGAGAAAACTGCTTCACTTTTGGTAGAATTAATAGCACTTTATTACTTTAAATCGAAAAGCACCCTTATCTTTAGACTCAATGAGGAGGAAAGTAGTAATTCCGGAAACAGTCGTGAAGGGTTTATTCATTTTTAAAAAACAAGATCTGAGACTAAGGTTGGTTGCGGGTAATAAGTAAACTGAGGAGAGAGAAAGAGAGCGGCAAATTGGTATAAAGCCATTTTCGTAAAAAATAAGAGGTGAAATATACGGCGACATATCTGAGCAGTAGGAATTGATTTTTTCTGAGCAATTTATTTATATGAAGCTATTTCACTTTCCGTCGAAAATTGTGCCTGTTTTTATATTACGAAGCATTCATTTATGATTTGGACAGAACCTAAGGTAATCATCAGCGCACTTCCAAACGGGAAGTGCTAAATGCAAAAGAACCAGCGTTGAATTCGCCTTTTTTTCTTCCATGATTTGCTTTCACTGAAGATAATTCCCAATAGACGGCAACTGGGTTATTTCCCAAGGCTTTTAAAAAAGTATCTACATTTTATTTTATTTTTTTTTTCATAAAAACGAGAAACAGAAAGTCTTAAACAACATGAGCCTCTTAAAGTAATACTCGATGCGAGTGCATTAAAGAAAAAAATAGGAGGAAAAGGAAATAGAGAAAGGAAACAAGATATCAGTCAATCCATGTTACCACTGCAATTCCTCTGAATTTCTAACATTGCGATTTTCAATGCTTTTTTTAGCACATCTCGTGCAAAAAAAAAAAAAGTGATGATGTGCTCTATAAGCGCATGCAATGTTTTAGTTTTGTCCGTCAGTCCGTCTGTTGAAGCATATAGTATTGTTTGTTAGACGAAAAATTTATTTCGTTTCTTTGTTAATGGTTTAACGACCTCCGGGAGCAACGCGATGGGATATACACAGTCGTACTTGAATGATATGACCACCTACCTGAAAATGGGAATAACCGCCATTGGCCCGCATGACAGCGGCAAGACGGCGTAGCATGGACAGCGGCAAGACGGCGTAGCATGGACGGCGGCAAGACGGCGTAGCATGGACAGCGGCAAGACGGCGTAGCATGGACAGCGGCAAGACGGCGTAGCATGGACGGCGGCAAGACGGCGTAGCATGGACGGCGGCAAGACGGCGTAGCATGGACGGCGGCAAGACGGCGTAGTATGGACAGCGGCAAGACGGCGTAACATGGACGGCGGCAAGACGGCGTAACATGGACGGCGGAAAGACGGCGTAGCATGGACAGCGGCAAGACGGCGTAGCATGGACAGCGGCAAGACGGCGTGGCATGGACAGCAGCAAGACGGCGTTGAATGGGCAGCGGCAAGACGGCGTTGAATGGGCAGCGGCAAGATGGCGTAGCATGGACAGCGGCAAGACGGCGTAGCATGGGCAGCGGCAAGACAGTGTAGCATGGACGCAATGAGGCCCTGGAAGGTTGCCCGAGGCACACGTGCTCATTCGGGCTGCAGCAGAGCACGGAGGTTCCGGAGATGACGTGGTGTGGATCGGAACGTCGAACCTGTTGATCCAAATAGCCCACAAGTGCTCTATGGGACTGAAGTCATGCAATTTCGCCGGCTAAGAGAGAACGAAGACATAGCTGTCGTGTTCTTAGAACCAGTCACGCCTCTCTCACCGACGTGGCACGGTGCATTGTCCTGTTAGTAGACACAATCACCACCAGGGAAAACGCCTAACATGAAAGGATGCATGTGGTTAGCGAGGATGGATAGGTAGTCATTAGCGTTTAGTAACCCATTCAGATGTACCAGTGGTCCCCGGTCACACGAGGAAAACATCCCCCAGACATGTAAACTGCCACCGCTGGCCTGTACTTGACCGACAAGCGTGGCCGGGTGTTGGTTCTCGTGTGTCTGACGTCATATCCGCCACCGCCCATCACTTCTGTGAAGTAGAAACCTCGATTCGTCAGAGAAGGCAACCTTCTTCCACTCTCCAATGACGGTAGTCTCATGGAACCTGCAGGCGTCGTGGCCGATGCACCTGGATTAACATGGGCGCCTTGACGTAGGTTCGACTCCGGAGAAGGGTTCGCTCTGGTATTATCAGGGACATGTACCAGGGTGCCCCAGAGTTCATTTGCGTGGTCAATCGCTGCACTGTTGAGGGTCGATTGCCCGCTACCAGTCGACGGAGGCAACGTTCTCCTCTGGAGTCGATGGCCTTTCAGGGCTCCACAGTTATGACGTCGGGAGGTACTCGGCATGCCAGCGGTCCATTCTTGGTACGCCCTTACTACAGCACCTAGCGAATAGCCCACGAAGTCTGCTGTTTCTGAGATGCTTCCACCCTTCGCGCGGTAGCCGATCATCATTCCTTTTTGAACGTCCGACAAATCACTACCTCTGCCCATTATGCTCACGTCACGCATTATGGCTCGTCTACCCTGGCCGGCCACTTATATTTCCATGTGGTCGAACTTGTCACGTGCACTCTGTGACGCGTCTGGGCGGGTACACTGTGATTCCGGGGGTGGTATTATTATTCTGATACGATCGGGTATGAGCAGTCGTCCTACCCTAATTTAGGGCTACACTGTAAAGAAATAGGTAATGCGAATTCATGGAAAATTTCTGAAAATAACGTGCCGCAAAGTTACCGTAGGTGTCCGTCTGTTAAAGCAATTTCGGTTTTTAAAAGTGCCCGCTCTTTTTCTCGTCCGAATTTTCACAGGTTTTGCACTCAGTAATTCCGTTTCTTTCACAAAACTCAGTTTCAGGTTTTACCAAAATTATACAGAAATTTCGGAAAATCGAGGACGCTGAATTTTTTAGCCCTTACACCAGATAATCTTTTCGCAGCACTGGAGACGGAACCGACGCCATTTCGGTTGGTTCAACACTCGTCTTAACCACTGAGCCAGAAAGACTTAGAAATTTGAATCGCGTTCATGATAAAATTAATTGCGCCATTAATGCGAGCGATTCAGTCATGTATATTTTTGCCATTAATACGAGTGATTCAGTCATGTATATTTTTGCCATTAATATGAGTGATTTAGCCATTTATACTTTTGACATTAATGCAAGTGATTTAGTCATTTATACTTTTGCCATTAATGCGAGTGATTTAGTCATTTATACTTTTGTCATTAATGCGAGTGTTTTAGTCATTTATATTTTTGTTATTAATGCCAGTGATTTAATCGTTTATACTTTTCTCATTAATGCGAGCGATTTATTCATATATACTTTTGTCATTAATGCCAGTGATTTAGTCATTTATACTTTTGTCATTAATGCGAGTGATTTAGTCATTTATATTTTTGTCATTAATGCGAGTGATTTAGTCATCTACACTTTTGTCATTAATGCGAGTGATGTAGTCATGTATACTTTTGTCATTAATGCTAGTGATTTTGTCATTTATACTTTAGACATTAATGCGAGTGATTTAGTCCTTTAAACTTTTGTCATTAATGCGAGTGATTTAGTCATTTAAACTTTTGTCATTAATGCGAGGGATTTAGTCATTTTTACTTTTGTCATTAATGCGAGTGATTTAGTCATTTATATTTTTGTCATTAATGTGAGTGATTTAGTCGTTTATACGTTTGTCATTATTGCGAGTGATTTAGTCATTTATACTTTTGTCATTAATGCGAGTGATGTAGTCATGTATACTTTTGTCATTAATGCTAGTGATTTTGTCATTTATACTTTAGACATTAACGCGAGTGATTTAGTCATTTAAACTTTTGTCATTAATACGAGGGATTTAGTCATTTTTACTTTTGTCCTTAATGCAAGTGATTTAGTCATGTATACTTTTGTCCTTAATGCGAGTGATTTAGTCATTTATACTTTTGTCATTAATGCGAGCGATTTAGTCATTTATATTTTTGTCATTAATGCGAGTGATTTAGTCGTTTATACGTTTGCCATTAATGCGAGAGATTTATTCATTTATACTTTTGCCATTAATGCGAGTGATTTAGCCATTTATACTTTTGTCATTAATGCCAGTGTAGTCATGTATACTTTTGTCATTAATGCGAGCGATTTATTCATATATACTTTTGTCATTAACGCAAGTGATTTAGTCATTTATATTTTTGTCATTAATGCGAGTGATTTAGTCGTTTATACGTTTGTCATTAATGCGAGCGATTTATTCATATATACTTTTGTCATTAACGCAAGTGATTTAGTCATTTATACTTTTGTCATTAATGCGAGTGTTTAGTCATTTATATTTTTGTCATTAATGCGAGTGATTTAGTCGTTTATACGTTTGTCATTAATGCGAGTGATTTAGTCATTTATACTTTTGTCATTAATGCGAGTGATGTAGTCATGTATACTTTTGTCATTAATGCGAGGGATATAGTCATGTAAGCTTTTGTCCTTAATGCAAGTGATGTAGTCATTTATACTTTTGTCATTAATGCGAGCGATTTACTTATATATACTTTTGTCATTAATGCGAGCGATTTACTTATATATACTTTTGTCACCACTTTCGACACGCCAGCTCACCCATAATCGTTTCGCCATACGCCTGACATACTGAATCGTATGTTTCACTCGCCCTTTTCTCTAAACTAAACATGAATAACAAGCAGTGCCGCAAATGAACTTTCATCGACCGCCATGCTTGGCTTCATGTAGTACGTACTGACAGCACGGGTCGTCGGTCGGTTAGGTCCCTACAGCGCTCACCAGCGGGGGCGGCGGAAACTTTTGCATACCCCTAATATTTCCGTTTTTTTTTTTGTTTTTTTGATTGGAGGTTTAACGACCACCGTGAGCAACTCAATGGGCTATAAGCAGTCGCCCGTCCCTAATTTAGGGTCACTGGTTCCAGGGAAGGGAGAGAGCCAGTGCCGTAAGACAAACACAACATCCATGCCTCACCGGGATTCGAACCCGGACCCCTTCGGACGAATGATCAGAGGCCAACGCCTTAGACCACTGCGCCACCGGGGCGGCTATATATATTTCCGTTGAAAGTACTATTTTGGAACATCAGGAGCATCAAATTTAGAACGATATGAACTCGCGCCGCAACATTTTATGCTGTTACAGATGATCGGAAACGATCGCATGCGCCGAAAAAAATGTTCTCCGATTCCCGAGCTACTTTCCATGATTCCTGTTGTGAACTAACAAAACATATTTCTCATACAACCTTTTCCGTGAAATGACGGAAAGAAACTTGAATTTCACGGGGTTTTCATACGCTAGGAAAATTCTGAATTTTCATAACCCTTTCCGCAATTCCTTTCTAATATTGATGGTAAATTACCGTTTTCAATATGTGGTAACGGAAAATTTTGAATTTTCAGAAACCTTTCCGCAATTAACTTCGTATATTAACGGAAAAACTCCATTCTCACTTTTTCCGTATCCGTATGACGAGAAATTTCTGGTAATAGGAGCGATTCGTGGGAATACTTGAGGTTTAATTAAAATTTAAATTGTCTGTTGAAGGAGATGATTTTGAAGCTCCACAGCGAGATCCGATATTGTGGATAGCATATAGCATGACCTTTGGTTATTGGGGCATGCGATATTTCTTCTCCTCTCCCCCATTTTGTGCACTAGTTATAATATATTGTTTTACCGTAAGAAACCGGGTACTTAAATTATTATACAGGTGATCACATGATGTCTATGTATAAGTCTGTGGACCCCTTCAGACAAAAGTTATTATAGCTTCAATATATTTAGGAGTTTTGTGAAATATTAGCCTAAAACATTACATTTTCCCTCTTCTTAAAAATAATTGAAAGACACTGTCAGTTTAAAAAGATCACAAGTTCCAAAGTATTCTGTTGCTTCGAAAAATCACCATGCAAAATAATACTTAATTTGTTATAGGTACTCCTACAGAAAAAATTACATTATTATAAACATCATATTCAGAAAAATAATAAGCTCCAACAGAAAAAAAATGACTAAATCACTAGGAATTAATGCCCCCCCCCCCCCCAACCACCTTACATCGCGGAATTAGAGCTTTACCTTGAACGTGAGTGTGATTTCTGATCGTTCTGGCTGAGTGGTTAAGACCAGATGGAAACGGGTAAGCGGGTCACCAGGTCGACAATTTCTTGCGAATGAAACATGTGGGGTTAAGTTGTTCAAGATCCGACTTCGACCCGGTTTTATTTCCGTTTTTTTTTTCTTTTTTTTCTTTTGAAAAGAAAATATAATATTTCAAAGAACCCTTCAGAGGTCTTTGAAATAGTACTTCAGAGCTGCAGAGTATGATCCAGGAACTTGCTGAGATGGGTAAATAAAGAAACGGGATTAAAAATGAACTTTCAGACGCCAAAACTAAAGTATAATGCTTTTACAAGGAATGAAGATTTATCAATTGATGGGGAAAAGCTGGATACATCCGATACCTACATTTACCTTGGGCAGCAGATATAAAGCACGGGTCACATTGATGAAGACATTAATTGGTGTAAAAAACTTGGTTGGAGAGCTTTTGGAAGAAACAGTACAATTTTTAAGAGCAATGTGCTATTATGTCTTAAAAGAAAAGTGTTTAATCAATGCATCCTACCAGTGCTTACGTACGGAGCAGAGACGTGACGTCTATCTCCCACTCAGGGTAACTGCAAGCAGGGAATGGACAGATTGTGTACAAGGAGCTGTCCATCTCTCACTCAGGGTCACTGCAAGCAGAGAATGGACAAAGTGTGTACAAGGAATCATCCATCTTTCACTCAGGGCTACTGCAACCAAGGAATGGACAGATTGTGTACAAGGAGTCGTCCATCTCTCACTCACGATAGCTGCAACCAGGGAATGAACAGGTTGTGTACAAAGAGTCGCCCATCTCTCACTCAGGGTCACTGCAACCACGGAATAGACAAAGTGTGTACAAGAAATCGTCCATCTCTCACTCAGGGTCACTGCAAGCAGGGAATGGACAAAGTGTGTGCAAGGAGTCGTTCATCTATCCCTTAGGGTCACTGCAACTAGGGAATGGACAAAAACAGAACAGCTTATAAAAAACAACTGGGAACTCTAACCCAAATAGAATGAAGTCATCGTATTACCACTCGGATGTAAGATGCAGACGAAAAAAATGCAATTGTATTTTTTTTAAGATTCCGTTAAACATCGAGTTCTGTTGTTTCGTTGAGATAATTCACAAAAGTGCTTATTAATTTCTTATTAAATTTCATTTTTTTTTTCAATTACATGAAGAAATCTTCAAAACGGGGGTTCTTATGTTTCAAGAAACGGACACCCACTCATCCAATTTACGGTTGCGAAAGCGAACTTTTCATGCATCGGCTGAAATAAAAAAAAGGGGGAGGGGGGGAGTAAGACGACGCATTCAGCAGAGTAAAAGGATGAAAGCCAGGGGAAAAATCGATTGTTTTTTTTGCTCTGATCATTTTTTCGGCACCGTAAGGATCATTTATCGCTTGTCTTATCAAATCACGTTCCGAACTTGAGCAGCCGGACGACGTCAGTTTCAGTTCCTGCCTCGTTGCGGCGCAAAAAGGACTTCTGAAATTAGATCAAAGAGCATGGAGCGATTTTTCTCCTTCTTTTTGAGTAATGATGTGACAAAATGTTTCTTGAGTAACAAAAGATATTTTCTAGCGCGATGGAAAATGTAGACAGCCTTAATCAAATGAATCTCTCCGATAATCAAAAATAAAAATCTGTGACTGTGTCGGGTACCACCAGCTAAAAAGATAATATGAGTTGCTATATGAGATTTTTAGTGAATTTGACAGATTTTTTTCTGCATCTATTCTGATGCGTAGTAAAGCTTACTTATAAAATGTGTAATCATCATCTTCATCGTGATAAATATTTTTTTATCCACTCACTGCTGCATGAAGGCCCACTCCTATCCCGTTTTTTCCCTAGTTTTCAGCATTCCTCATGAAAGTGCTTCCAGTACATTTCTCAGTTTTATCTACCCATGTCCTCCTTTTCAGGGTCTAGTGGATATGACTGCATCCCCTTTTTATTTCACCACTCCGTCGTTGCTGCATGAATTCCACCTATTCCAAGTACAGGGGTTGTCCAAAATAATGGAAACACCTCGCTGAAAACAGTGACTTTGGTATATGCTACTTTTTGAGTAAAACGAACATGTAGCTACAATTTTTTTGGTAAAAAAGTGTTGCCGATAGTCTCAAAGGTCTGTGTGATTGCATTTTAAATCGGTGTTTGCATAATTTCGTTCCAGGTAAAGGCAAAATGAGTGACCTGTCGGAGTTCCAAAGTGGGCAGATTGTAGAAGCCCGTCTGGTTGGTACGTCGATAACCACAGTGGCACAGGTATTAGGGGTATCGAGAGGTACCGTGTCGAAGGTCATGACAGCATACAATGTCCACGGCACAACATCATCTGCGAGACACAACTGTGGACGGAAAACCAAACTCACTGCGAGAGACACGAGGACATCAAAGAGAACTGTGACCGCAAGGAGGAAGACCACGGCGACGAAAGTGACTGCTGAGCTTAATGCACATCTCCAAAACCCAGTGTTGACCCATACCGTGCGAAGGGAATTGCATAAGCACAATATTTACGGCAGAGCTGGGGTTGCAAAACCCGTGATGTCACAGGAGAATATGAAACGGAGACTACAGTGGTGCCAGGAACATTAAACGTGGACTGCGGATAAATGGAAACATGTCTTGTTTTCCGATGAATCGAGTTTCTCACTGTTCCCCACCACAGGACGGGTTTACGCGTGAATAAGCCTACAACCCAGACTGTCTCCTGCCTACAGTGAAGCATGGGGGCGGTTCCGTAATGGTTTGGGTCATGACCTCGTGGTTTGCAGCAGTTCCCATTATCACCTTACACTAAGGTGACCAGATACCAGAACACTGATTTGAGGACAAAAGGGCGTGGCATTCCCAAATCAACAGTTCATTTGGGGGACATATACGTACTCAAAATAAATATGCAAATCTTTTTGTCACAAAACTGCATTGCTTTAATAAGTGTGATATTACATATTAAAATTTGCGTCTTAAAAGGATATATCTTGTAGAATATTGGTAATTTGAATTGACAAAGTGGAATTATGATGGCGAGAACATATATTAGCAAAAGTGAAATGCTTCACCTTGTATATATGCCGAATTAAAATCAAGCTGCACACCAAACTAATTGCATGGCGAATTTTTCATTTTGCCAAAGTTTTTGGAGAAATTTAGATCAAGTACAATCGAAATTTGACCGCGCCAGTAGTTCAGTGTCCTAGTGCTGGCCACTGACCATTCGTACAAGTGGGTACGGGTTCGAGTCCCGACTGAGACATGGATGGTGTGTTTGTAGCACTTGCTCTCTCCCTTCCCTAGAACGAATGTCTCCAAATTAGAGACAGGTGACTGCTTATAGTCCTTAGAGTTGCTCGCGGTGGTCGTTAATCTTGGAAAGAAGAAAAAAAAAAAAGTCAAAATTTGTTTTCACAAGAAGCATGCCGGAAAATTATTACAATGAAAACTACTTTTAAGAACATTTTTCATTATAAATCTAACAAGCTAATGAGGAAGGGTAAATTCGAGGACATTTGAGGACAAACATCAAAATTTGGGGACAATTTGTGTCCCCAAAGGCTATAACGAAGAAAATTTCTCCGTCATTTTTGGTCTACGCCGGGATTCGAACCCGAGTCCGCTTATTCCGGAACATGTCGCTCTACCAACTGAGCTACGCAGACGTTCATTCTGATTCCTATCTGCCTTTATGTCGTGTGCGTCCTGCTGGCAGGTACGTCACAAGGCATCAGTCGTTTTGGAGGACAGTAAACTAAATTCGAGGACTGTCCTCAACAATTGGGGACTTTTGGTCAGCTTACCTTACACGGACGGATCACTAGCGGTGACTATGTCACTGTTATTGCCGACCATGTGCATTCAATGGCGCAGACATTGTTCTCGTCAAGGGATTGCACCTTTCAAGATGATAATGCCCCGATCCACAAAAGTCGAACTGTTCAATCATGGTTTGAGGAACATGAGGATGAAGTTGCACACCTTCCTTGGCCTGCACAATCACCGGGCTTAAACGTCATTAAGCCCCTGTGGTCTGTGTTGGAAAACAGAGTGCGATCGCGTTATCCTCCTCAGGTCATCACCACAGCACTGGCCCTAGTACTGTGGACCAAGTAAATATTTTCAATGTGTGGTTAATGTGCTTCAGTGTTAAATATTTGTGAGAGGGGTGCATAAGACCCTCGTACGTTAATGTGCCTGTATTTGCTAAGATACCTAAAAAGGACTTTTTTCCCAAAAAACTCGCGTGGGCGGGCGATCTCCCGGCCACGAGATGAGATAAATTATTGAAAAGTTGCTTGCCCCAACTGCTCATAGAACGTCGCACACACGGGTTATGATAGAAGGGTGTAAGGTACCGGTCCCGTGGGGGAGGCAGATCCCCACAGGTCTCTGGACCGAATCTGTCCGAGTGAAAGACTGTGGTTTCCGGAGACTGACGGGCTAGCTGTCGCAGCGCCGTCAGGAACCTTAATAATTCCAAACTCATGAGAGAGTTAAGCATTTCGCTGTGAAGTCTTCACTTAGACGGTACAGGTAAAGTCATCAGCTAGTATTATCCTCCTCTGTCGCCGGCGTCTCTCAAGGAATTGGAGCAGTTTCTGCAGGAAGAATGGTACAACATACCACTTACCACCATCCAGGACTTATATGCATCAATTCCAAGGAGGATTCAAGCAGTTTTAAATGCCAAGGGTACTCCCATACTATATTAGGTGCCTAAGATCTATTATTTTAAGGTGTTTCCATTATTTTGGACAGCCCCTGTATTTTCCAGAATATCCTGTTTTCAACGTTTCTCTCGAAAATGCCTCCAGCATGTTTTCAGACTTTTTAATGTCTAGTGGATCTATCGGCATGCCTTTATTTCACCACGCATAATATATTCTAGTTACTTAGTAAAATGTGACAGTTTGGGAGAACATTGCTCTATTAAGAAAAAAAATTTTGCTGGATGAAGGCAGCCCATTCAGTCTTTTCCAGAACATTCTGTTTTTAACATTTTTCTTCAAAATACCTCCAGCATGTTTCCAGACTTCATCTACCCATCTCCTACGACCTCCTTTTTAAGGTCTAATGGATCTCTCAGCATTTCTTTTTTATATCACCACTCACTAGTTGCTGGTTAAATGCTGCCCATTCAAAGTCTTTTCCTAAACATTTTGTTGAAAATACTCTGAACTTCCAGAACATTTTCTCTTGAAATTACCTCCACCTGACAGTTTTAAGCAAAGGAGCTATGGCTTCACGCTGTTGCCGCCGGAGGGCGAGGCTAGTATAAAAAGGGAAAGCTTAGTGCTTGCGACAGTAGTAGAAGTGATTTTTGGGTGACGAGATGGGCAAAAAATACGATTTGACGTACTTTCAACGTGGGATGATTGTAAGAGCTCGGAGCCATGGAGCGAGTATCACCGAAACCGTCGCATTCGTTAAATGTTCCAGAGCAGCTGTTGTTAAAGTGTTTAAAGACTGGACTGTCAGCCAAAAAACTGGGTCTCTACGTGCAACGTGTGGTCGTCATCGACTAGTGACTACTCGGGCAGAACGGAGAGTGTCCAGACTGGTAAGTGACAACAGAAGGGAAACAGTGCAGCAAATTACAGACCATCTTAATCAAGGATCCCCTCAAATGATCTCTGCACGCACTGTTCGCCGTACACTGCATCGGATGGGATATGGCAGCCGAAGGCCTATTTGGACACCTTTACTGTTTGCAGTTAACAAGAGAAAACGTCTCCAGTTCGCACAGGAGCAGAAGGATTGGACAGTCGATAATTGGAAACAAATTATATGGTCCGATGAACCACGTTTTCAGTTGCACCATGCCGATGGTCGAGTGAGAATTTGGCGGAAACAGCACGAAAGCATGGACCCCAAATGCATTGCTACAACCCTTCAAGCTGGTGGAGGCAACGTTATGGTTTGGGGAATGTTTTTCTGGCATGCTTTGGGCCCTTTAATTCGTGTTGATCAACGTCTGGCTGGCACATCATATCTAAACATCGTTGCGGACCAAGTGCATCCTGTCATGTGGATGGTTTATCCCAATGGCAATGGCTACTTTCAACAAGATAATGCGTCCTGCCATAGTGCTCGTATTGTACAGGATTGGTTTCAGGAACATTCAGGTGAGTTTACTTTGCTTAGGTGGCCCTCACAATCTCCAGATCTCAACCCCATTGAGAATTTGTGGGATGAAGTTGAACGAGCCATCAGACATCCACAACCCTGCAATCTCACACTCGTGGAAAGTGCTATTCATCAAGCATGGTCTCAGATTCCACAAACCACCGATCAACATCTCGTGGAGTCCATGCCACGATGAATCGACGCAGTATTAAAGGCAAAAGGTGGCCCACCGAAATACTGAGGGGGTGGTCATAATAAAGTGGCCACTCCGTGTATGCTCTCCCTCAAGTTCTTTCCTGAACACTCTGTTTTCCACATTTTGCTTGAAAATGCCTTTAGCATTTTTCCTGATTTAATATGCCTTCAGCATGTTTTCCATTTTATGTTGAATAAAAACATGGTGCCACTCATTCGTTGCGGGCTGGTGAAGGCCGCCCAATCCCAGTCTTTCCCAAAACATTCTGTTTTCAACGTTTCTCAAGTTTTTTCAGCATGTTTCCTGACTTCATCTATCCATCCGTCGTGCACTACTTTTTGGGTTATAGGGGGATTTATCAACATCCACTTTATATTTCTAATCCCACTCACTGCTATAAGAGACACCCCCCCCCCTCCCATACACACACCTTCTTTATGTCTTTTGCTCAACACCCTGTTTTCAACGTTTTTCTTGAAAATGCTTCTAGCATTTTTCCTGATTTTAAAATGCCTCCAGCATGCTTTTCATTTCATGTTGAATAAAAATATAGTGCCTTTTCAGAAAGCACTTATCTTTCTATATTAGACAACATGCTTGCTACTGAAGCAATGGCGTTCCAAATTAATTCTTCATTTGGACGTTTTCAAGGTCATAATCATTCTCTGTTGTCGCAAAAACTCTGGAATCACTATGCTACGAATAATGAAACATATGAACTGATCAATGACGATTTCTCCAAGATCCTGTATGGTGTAGACGACGAATGACAATATGATTCGTCTACTGAACTACTGGGGTAGGAATGCCTTCACTGAAATCACAGATAAAAGAAATATACACAGCCAGGTGTGTAACTAAATGGTATTTGGTACAGTTCTTCTGCACCTTCACAGAATTATTCTGCAAAAACGGCATCCTGCACGGATCTCACGAACACACCTCGCCCTCCCTAAACAGCTTTCTTTCAATTCTGGAGCGTAGAAATGACATTTCACGAACTTTCAATGTTTGTTTTCCATTCCAGACCTATTACAAAGCACTGCGGGGGTTCGTGGGCATAATTCAGCCCTGTCGCTTTATCTGGATTAAATTTACAAATTTCTTTTGGTTATGAAGAGCAGAAGAGAAATGTTCACGCATTTTTACGCGTCTCTCCCTATTTGCCATTTCCATATAATGCAGCACTCTGGAGGAGAATGGTCACTGCACTGTTCTAAAATGAGCACTGCTTTAACGGCATTTAACTTTTGTACTGTATGCTTCGCTTTTAAAACGATTACCTGATGATTCATTTCGAACTTTTTTAGAAACCGTGTAGCACATATTACCAAAAAAAAAAAAAAAAAAAAAAAAAAAAAAAATAAGCACTCAATGCTCTTTTGAGTGAAAAAGTTAATTTTTTTAACATAAAGAACATATGGATATGGTCTGTATTAATTTGCAGAAGAACTCATCTCATGAGGTGCATTTCTCAAATACAGTTCTCATTATCTCAAACTGTGCGCACATTCTTTCATGTGAGTAGTTTAGTTTCACTTCGATGCATGAACTAAAAAACTATGGATACCAAGGGCGCCCATAAGGGGTGTGGCGTGGATAGCCACCCCCCCCCCTCCAAGTTGGTATAGCCAAATGTTTGATAAATTTAAATCACTAAAATAAACGAAACCTTTTTTTTTTAAAGCATTTTTAAAAATAATAAGATATTAATGATTGATTGTAGTGTTCTCCCTAGAGCCTTTTAACTGGGTGGCCTGCCCAGCTAATTTTCTCTGCCACCCAGCTGAATTTCCTTCAATGAACATTTTAACAATGCACATACATAATAGTAAGAGTGAAAAACTTAATTCCACATACACCATCAATATTGATGAAAACTGGCTGAAATCTGTGTTGAATATGATTTTATTAGTAAGTACTCATTTTTTTCCATTTATGAACAATTTTCTAATGTTCTTTATGTGTGTTACATTAATTCCTACCACACTGCTAAATATGTTTAATACGTGTAATAATGTTAAGCAAAACAACATCCTTCTTTTTTTTTCTTCTCTCGATTAGAGAAGGAGTTGTTAAAAGTATCATCCAGCTAAAATTTCTTGCCACCCAGCTGTAAAAAAAAACTAGGGAGAACACTAGATTGCATCAATTATTTTTGTTGTATTTTAGTATCTTGTACATTTACTAAAATGTTTGACAGCCTCGAAGGAGGTAAGGAGATTTCTTAGCCCCCCCCCCCACTTCCCTAAAAGTACTCACATGGGCGCCACTGCTGGATACTGCAGTAAAAAAATATATATTAAAAAACAAGAGGTTCCCGGGACTATTTTGTTTAAAAAACTATTAGTCTTATTGTTAAACATTTCACTCAAAAATATTTATTACTATTTAGTATATAAATTTTTTCCAAATGTTCGCTGAATTTTGCTAACTTTATACAATTAAAATCTGAAGGAAACATCAAGAAAGGATAAAATACTAAGTTAAAAAACATCGAAAAGTCAACACTACCACGATCCTTTCGCTTCTTTCAGATTGGTAGTTACCATATACACTATATTGACAAAAGTCACCGGACAGATACAAGAGAAACACAACATACCATTTATTGACATACATTAGTACGGTCTCGGTACACCTTTGGCCTCAATGCATGCACTGACCCTTCGAGACATGCTTTCGACAAGGTTTAGGAACAGAGCGATAGGTATGCGCTTCCATTCAGCACATAATGCTGCCGCTAACTATTGCTTAGTAGTAGTCCTTGGTACCAAACTAATCATGCGGCGCTCTAATTCCTCCCATAGGTGATCTATGGGATTAAGATCAGGGCTCTCTGCTGGCCAGTCTGCACACGATACGGAATTATCATCAAACCACACTGTAACAGTCCTTGCTTTATGGCTCGGTGCATTATCCTGCTGCTACCAACAAGGCTCGGTTCCATAGTATTGTCACAGAATTGTAGGGCATAATTGTCCAGAAAATCGAGGTAGACGTGCTGGTTAACAGGTTTGTCCACGATAACCAATGGGCCGGGATCATACCACGAAAAGCGCCCCCACACGAGTACACTGCCATCTCCAAACTTCACCGTAGGAACAGTACACTGTGGTAAATAGCGTTCCCCGGCTGCCGCCATACCCACACACGGCCATCAGACAGATGGATCGTATATCTGGATTCATCAGTCCATAGGACCCGTTTCCATTGATCTACGGTCCACAATAAATGCTCTTTACACCTGCCAAACGACGAGTGGCATTCCGCGTGGAGATCAAAGGCTTATGAGCAGCCGCACGACCACGGTAACCCATGGAATGAAGTTCTCTGCGAATGGTACGTGTAGATACAGAGGTTCCAGCAATTTTACTCACCTGTACACGGAGGTCTTGTGCAGTACTCCGTCGATTAGCTGTAACGACTCTCCTGAGGCTGCGACGTCCTCTATCACTGATTTCTTTGGTCTGCCGGTACGTTTTGCTGCTTCAGGCACGCCATGTGTCTTCCACTTATTCAGTGCATCCGAAACAGTTGACTTAGGTGTGTTTAAACGCCTTTCGGTTTCTCTTATGGGCAACCTACTAACATAACATCCAACAATCTTTCCTTTTTCAAAGTCAGTTCTATCCCTCCGCGATATTTTCACTCAACGTCAGTGTGCGATATGATCGCGGTCAGTTGCAGGATGGTTTTTATACAGTTTGCAGCTGTACCGCGCATCTTAACGCAGCGGATCCGTTCATTTGCTTTTTAAGGGGTGTCCGGTGACTTTTGTTAATATAGTGTATATAGATATTCACTTGTTTCTCTGGAATGCTCTCTTTTCACATGGGCTGTAAAAGTTACGTAAAATTTTTAATCACGCTGCACTTTAACTCTACTGATGATCATTAATTAGCATTAAATCTTGCTTCTATTCCTGTCTCTTTTGCTAGAGTATGCGAAACGGCACTAACTATTACACAAGCTCACTACGGACTTTATTCGCGTGTGTTAAGACCGCTATATAATGAGCGCAGTAATACAAGATGGTGTCTCGGAACAACCCCTTTGATTTCTGGAGCGTTTAAGAGAGGCTCTTTCGCCGTGGTGCTGATAACAGTAGAAACGTCTGCAGATTAGAAGATGAGAAGCTCCTTGTTGAAGATACTGCCTCTGAATTACTTCGCGTTCAAAGGACGAATGCTCGTTCCATAAAATGCACGAAGTCACTTGATAATTAATCTTCAGTTGAGGGCGTAGAAGGAGAGTCAGATTTTGTCAAACACCAAATGAAACATTTTCAAACATATTTAGGGATGAAGGGACGTAATTAAGCGAGTCCGCATTTTCATTAGAGGAAATTTCCACGAAATATTTATTCCGCCAACGAAAGGCAACAGCATTTTGATGTATGTAGGAACCTCGTTGATTCCTTACTTTGGCTAACAGTACGAGTTGGGACTATATTCATGTTCTGGAGAAGTTATATGCGGTGTGTTTATCTTATGAAACTGAGTCTGTCCCCTTCCTGGATTAAATGCCTCAAAAAATTAGGGAAGAGTAACAACTTAAAACCCTAGAGGCGGTCGTTATACACCGATGAGCCTTTATATTATGACCACCCCATGCCTACAGTGTATGGAGACCGAATGGTGGCGCAGGTGAAGTTCACAGAGCAGTACATATACAACTCGAGGACCGGCTTTCGGTTAGTAGAGTCTTCGGAGTCAGAATGGGAAAAGCTGCCGATTTATTGGAGCTTGATAAAGGACAAATTGTGATGACACGGCGCCACGAAACTACGATCTCGGAAACGGCGCGGCTTGTTCACGTGCCACTGTAGTGAGTACGTATCAAAAGTGGTGCACAGATGGCCAAACGACGAACCGTCGCCCGCAGATCATTGATACCGGTGGGGAGTGGAAACTGTCGCGAATTGTTCACAGCGACCGCAGGGACACAGTGCGACAAATCACCCCTGAGCAACAACAGTGGCAATCAGGGAAATGTGTCACAGCACACAGCTCATCGCAGCTTTCCGCGCATGGGCCTGCGTAGCCTAAGACCCAGCCAGGTCCCCATGCTCACTTTACGATATCGCCAACAACGCATGAAATGAGCCCAAGATCATCGATATTGGATCGTTGATGATTGGAAGAAAGTGGCCTGGTCTGACGAATCAAAATTCCTGGTGCAACATGTAGACGGCCGAACGTGGATATGCAGATTACCAACGAAAGCTATGGCACCTTATAACGAAGTAAATTTCGCCGTCATTTTTGGTCTACGCCGGGATTCGAACCCGGATCCCCTCATTCCGGAATAAGTCACTCTACCAATTGAGCTACGCGGACGTTTATTCTGATTCCTATCTGCCTTTATGTCGTGTGCGTCCTGCTGGCAGGTACGTCACATCTCCCCCGAAAGAGGGCCGGGGGCATGGCCCACGGGTCAGCCGTGACCATGAATCGTTGCAGGCAGCCATCCACTGTAGAACGTGCACTTGAGAACTCCCAGTCAATCTGGTGTGTGGAATGCAACATCACACGCATTTTATTTTTCGAAGCGCGGGAGAAGGGATTCTCTGATTTTTCCTATCTCGCGGTGTGGAAATAACATCACACCACTGCGAGATTTTGAACGGTCGGGTCATCCGGATAGTTCGGGCGCCATTATAACGAAGTAAATTTTTCCGTCATTTTTGGTCTACGCCGGGATTCGAACCCGGATCCCCTCATTCCGGAATAAGTCACTCTACCAATTGAGCTACGCTGACGTTTAGTCTGATTCCTATATGCCTTTATGTAGTGTGCGTCCTGCTGGCAGGTACGTCACAACCTGTACGGACTGTTGGACGGAAACAGACTGGTCGCTGCGGTGTTATGCTGTGGGCGATGTTTTCTTGGGACACTTTAGGTCCATTATCCCAATAACACAATCCCTTACAGCTGTCAGGTATCTGAACATCATTGCGGACCAAGTTTATCCATTCATGGGAACTGTGTTTCCTGCTGGTGATGGCCATTACCAACAGGATAACGCGCCAAGCCACACTGCCAGAATCGTCAAGGAATGCTTCGAGGAACATGGTGGTGACTTTTTATTAATGCCCTGGCCTCCAAATCCACCTGACCGAACATTAGTGGTGCAACTTGGAAAAGTGAGTTCGAGCTAAATCACTCTCACACCGAAATGTACGGGAACTGGAGGACCTGCTGTTGTCATTATGGTACCAGATACCCCAGGATACCTATCGTCACCTCATCAAAACAATGTTTCGCCAAGTAGCCGCTATTTTGCGGACTGAATAGTGTTCTATAGCTTATTAGGTAGGTGGTCATAATGCAATGGCTCATCGATGTATATACTGTATGTATACACACACAGAAGAGCCAAAACACCATGACCAACGCGTCTTTATGCAAATCAAAGACCGCAAGTATACGACGGCGCGAGTGAAAGCCATGAAGCGTTATAAATAACACCTGATATTGAGCTCTGTTAATCAGCTTAATTCTTCAGATAGGAAAGGCAGAAGACTTAAGCGAGTTTGAACAAGGGCAAATAATAATGGCCGGATGACTGCGTCAGAGCATTTCCTAGACGGCAAGCCTTGTGGATTGCTCATGGTCAGATACAGTCAGTACTTTCAAACACTGGTCCAAGGTGGGGGAAATCATGAACTGCCTGCAAGGTGTGTACCGACCACGGCTCATCGAAGCTAAAGGTGAACGAAGACTATTATTTGGTTGGAAAGCTAGGATGCAAACCGAAGGGATACTGTGTCGCAATTCACCGATAATTTGAATGCTGGTGATGGGAGTAATGTGTCATCACACACAGTACGTCGAACCCTGTTGAAAATGGGGCCGCAGACCGCTCCAAGTGCCCATGCTAACCTCGGTTCACCATCGACAGCGCATACAATGGGCACAAGAGCATCAATGCTGAACCTTGAATGATTGGAAGAAGTACTATGGTCCAATGAATCGCGTATCTTGTGGCACCATGTGGACTGCTGGGTACGTGTAGGATGTTAACCTGGGGAGCTGTTGACACGAGAGTGCACCAAAGGACGAAAACCCGCTGGAGGAAGAGTAATTCTTTGGGCAATGTTCTGCTGAGAAATCCTACATCCAGTCATTAATTTCCGGAAAACTGTGACGTCTACCACATACCTAAATATCAGTGCACACTATGTACATCCTTTCATGGCAATAGTATTCCTCTCTAGTAGTGCCTCCTTTCAGGAGTATAATTGTAAGCTGTGGCAGGTCGCCCACGGATTACAACGGCTCAAGATGATAGGCATGTAGCACTCACAACGAGACGTAACACGTCGACGTTAGCGAGACCGCTTGTTTTAGGGCTGTATGCGGCTGGAAGAACAGTTGTATCAAGGCAAAACAGTATACAGACGGCTCAACGAATAAGGACTACACGCGAGAAGACCTACAGTTTGCATCCCACTCACTCCGTCATCAAGAAATGCCACGGTATTGTGGTGCAGACAACATCAAGACTGGGACGAAAATCAATGGGCCAATGTCCTCTTCCCCGATGAGTCTAGGTTCAGTCTCGAAAGTGAGAAGACCTGCAGCCTGCATCCCGCTCACTGCGTCAGCAAGAAATGTCAGGGTACTGTGGTGCAGACAACATCGAGGCAGAGACGAAAATCAATGGGCCAATGTCTTATTTCCCGATGAGTCTAGGTTCAGTCTCGAAAGTGAGATGACTTGCAGTTTGCATTGCACTCACTCCGTCAGTAAGAAATGTCAGGGTACTGTGGTGCAGACAACATGGAGACTGGGGCGAAAATCAATGGGCCAATATCCTCTTCTCCGATGAATCCAGGTTCAGTCTCGAAAGTGAGATGACCTGCAGTTTGCATCCCACTCACTCCGTCAGCAAGAAATGTCAGGGTACTGCGGAGCTGACAACATTGAGACTGGAACGAAAATGAATGGGCCAATGTCTTATTCTCCGATGAGTCTAGGTTCAGTCTCGAAAGTGAGATGACCTGCAGCCTGCACCCCGCTTACTGCGTCAGCAAGAAATGTCAGGGTACTGTGGTGCAGACAACATCGAGACTCGGACGAAAATCAATGGGCCAGAGTCCTCTTCTCCGAAAGTGAGAAGACCTGCAGTTTGCATCCCACTCACTCCGTCAGCAAGATGTACCAGCGTACTGTGGTGCAGACAACATTGAGGCGGAGACGAAAATCAATGTGCCAATGTCCTCTTCCCAGATGAGTCTAGGTTCAGTCTCGAAAGTGAGATGACTTGCAGTTTGCATCTCACTCACTCCGTGAGCAAGAGGTGCCAGCGTTCTGTGGTGCAGACAACATAGAGATTGTGACGAAAATCAATGGGCCAGTGTCCTGTTCTCCGATGAATGCAGGTTCAGTCTCGAAAGTGAGAAGACCTGCTGCCCGCATCCCACTCACTCCGTCAGCAAGATGTACCAGCGTACTGTGGTGCAGACAACATAGAGACTGTGACGAAAATCAATGGGCCAGTGTCCTCTTCTCCGACGAATCCAGGTTCAGTCTCGAAAGTGAGAAGACCTGCAGTTTGCATCCCACTCACTCCGTCAGCAAGAGGCGCCAGGGTACTGCGGAGCTGACAACATTGAGACTGGGACGAAAATGAATGGGTCAATGTCTTATTCTCCGATAAATCCATTCAGTCTCGAAAGTGACAGCCGTTGTGTTCTTATCAGGGAAGAACCTGGGACCCCGTTATTTCCCCACCAACATCTGATAAATGCACCATTACAGACGTGGTGGTACTTATCTAGGGTGACATTATGTCCAACAGGCGAACTCCATGTCTATTCTGGTAGTACATCAACAGATTTGAGATACAGAGAAGAAATTCTTGATCTCTGCATGAGGCTTTGTTTGGGTGCTGTTAGCCCAGATTTCCTGTTCATGGACAATAACGCGAGACCTCAAAGAGCTGTTATTGTTGATAATAATTATCTGGAAAATTAAGATATCCACCGTATGCCATGGTCAGCGTATTCCTCATAGAGGCGCATCCCGGAGGGGGGAGTCATCGGGTCCAGACCGCCCCTTGAGGGTGGATTTCGTACGAATTTAAAGCGATATACAGTATATGTACTATGTATATTTGAGGCCTTCACCAATGAACTAAGTCCATAAATTCCTCGTAAGAAATTTCTAGCTACCCCATTGATTCCCCATACCTCAGTTCAATAGGCAATGTATGAGATGCATTAGGGAGACGCATTGCAGGTAGTTAGTCCCTTGGCAGAACTCTCGAGGAACTCCCATTTGCTCTTGTTCAGAAGTGGGACATGTGCAACAGTCTTTTTGTTTCCCTTGTCAACAGCATGAGACATCGGTGTGGCACTTGTATCGCTGTAAGAGATCATTATACGTCTTAGCAGAAAGTTGGACAAAATCAGAAATTCCTGCTATTTTTCTCCATTTTCTACTATTAGTACGTTTGCATGGCTCATCACTTTTCATGCGATTTGTATTGCCCAGTTAGTTCTTCACTATCTATGTATTTGTATAGTGAACAGCCTATTTCTCTGTGCCTTTTCGTTTTTATAACTTAAGGGGGACTGGATCGGTGACTTAACCAGGTGGCAAGCACGCATATATACGTTCGCAGATTTCTGTGCCTAAAGCGGCAACGACGCAATAATACGTTCATTGAAAACCTGTTCAAAAACAGTGAGAACGAAAACAATTTCGGGCTCATAGTGGCGATAACGCATATATGCGCATCTTAACTACGACGAATACTACAGAAAGACAAGGCACTTTTAGAAGAGTCTCCTATTATACACATGTCGACAAAATTTCGCATAGTCTTCTTCAAAGCTGCTGCCACCTTGACGGTTAAAATTGACAAAAAAAATCATATTTTGTTTTTATAAGCTTTTCTGAGAGTTTGGGATCTTACCTTTACAATGATGTATTGCATAAGAAAATCCGAGCACTAGAAGTATTTAAAAAATATTTCTTTTTTTTTTTTTTTTTTTTTTGATTGGAGGTTTTAACGACCACCGACCGTGAGCAACTCAATGGGCTATAAGCAGTCGCCCGTCCCTAATTTAGAATCACTGGTTCCAGGGAAGGGAGAGAGCCAGTGCCGTAAGACAAACACAAGATCCATGCCTGACCAGGATTCGAACCCGGACCCCTTACGGACGAATGATCAGAGGCCAGCGCCTTAGACCACTGCGCCACCGGAGCGACAAAAAATATTTCAAAAATTATGTTTTCAAACAATTTCCACACGGTTTGTGTCCGGAATGCATAGAAAGTTGGCGTAAGTACCGTGACGCTGAAGCTTATGGAATTGGCTATGACCACAGCACTCACTTTCATACTTCAGCCGTAATAATGGCTGAAATTAAGCCGATTTTTAAGGATTTGGCAAATCCAGATCTCCTTAAAAAAATGTGCACATGGGAAAACCCAAAATCCTAATGAGTCAGTAAACAATCTTATCTGGTCCCGACTACTGAAAACCGTGTTTCTTTCGCTCAAACCACCGACAATTGGTATACATGAAGCTGTTGCCAGCTTCAATAAAGGAAACATTGTAAAATTTTATGTTTTGAAGACTGCCGAAATTGAACCAGGAGCAAACTGTGCACAGGTTATGAAAAATCTTGACATTTTATGCGACTCGGTAGCACAACGAAATGGATGAAACTGTAAAAAAAAAAAAGCCCGCCGAAAAAGAAATAAAAGAAAATCAATGTTAGAAAATGATTTTCTGGAAGAAGAATGCCCAGATGAACCCTTCTACTCTGCTAGAAATTATTAAATAAATGTTTACATGTATGAAAGTTTACATTTTTTACTTTAAACGCGTATATCTCAAAACTTACTTTTTCAATCTTTTAAGTACATTTTTCTCAGAATCCATCAAAGGTTTCAATCTGATATTTTTACCACATATATATAACATGTATTTGTACAAAAAAACGAGGCAGATAAAAAGTATCTCATATTTAAAAATTATTAAAAATAAAAATGTGTCGTTTTAGGGTAAAATTATAAAATGCATATTAAAAATTTGTAAATTTTCAAAAAATTATAATATTGATAAAAGCTCTCGTTAAAATGTGTAAAAGTTTCCAATAAATAACTGGTAAAATTTTTGTTAAAAATTACCGGATAGCTTTTGAGGAAAATGTACCTAAAGAAAGGCCTATTTAACATGCGCTCCAATGGAGCGTACACCTTTTAACACGTTTTATTCATCACGCTTAACTTTTGGACAACATTGTGCCGTTGTGTAAATTTGTGCTTGGAGCTTGGTCTATTTTAAACGTTTATTGGGTAAGCAAGTTTCAGGTAAGACTTATGAGTAAAAACGCAATTCCCCAATATATACAGTAAATAAAAGTTTGGTTTCTTGATTTTCGCGTCACAAGGCATCTGAAGCACTTTTAAATTTCTTTTTCCGTAGATATATATCCACGTGACAAGAGCACAGGTTATCAAGTTGAAGGCGTTTCTTCTAAATGAATTTCATCTTTATCTAACAGTCTGAAACAGAAGGAAAATCCGTGAAACGATACGTGTTCGATTACCACGTAGAAACGCAAAATGAAATGGGACATGGTCTCGCTTCGTATAACATCGTAATCTTTCTGGCGTTCTATGATTTGACGATCAATGAGAGAGCTGGGGTTTGTGGAACGATCAATGAAATTCGACTGCTTAAAAACAAACAAACAAAAGCCCAGTTATGATCAACCAACATGTCAGGCTCAGCCTTTCTTTGTGATCTGAGAGCACTGTTCTTCAAATTCCCCTATAAGCGGATCGGCAGCGAGGAAGCACATGTAAAATTTCTACTATAATCTTATCTCATCGCAATGAATACAACTGAATGGAAATCAAATACATATTATTTCGGATTAACGAATCTCAGAAGAGATATTTTATCGTTTTTACTTTATATATGTGTCCATCTATTCTGAAATGATCCAATTTGCTTGGGCCGCCCTTGTAGCCATGCGGAACGAAGACCTGACTTCTAACCATTCGTCCAACACGAGCCCGGGTTCGAATCTCGAGTGAGAAAGGGAAGGTGTGTTTGTCTTACGACACTGGCACTGTCACTTTGTTGAACTACCGGCCCTGAATTAGGTATGGGAGCTCATGGAAATGACGTGCGTGCGAAGTGATAATAACATCGCGAACGAGGGGTTTTCACCGATTCTCTTCGAGAGGTAAGTGAACTTTGGATGAGGTCAAGAGTTAAAAGATGTAACTACATAGAAATCTGTGCTGAACTTAGGGGAAGCTGGATGCATTTTCTCCAACACCTGGGCTCCGAGAACAAAGCTGCAAAGGGTAAAGACAATTTATACTCAGATTTCCCCATGGGGTTGGGTTTGCCAATTTGGTTGGCCTCATCTTTGAAAAGTGTGACTGAACAGATGGAAAATTTTAAAGTGTGTCTGCTGGCTGCGTGTTATACAGATGCTCCCTTGCTATTTTAAAGGGTAATTTTTCTTCCTCTCTCTCTCTCTCCTCGCAAAGCTGAAATAATAGTTAACACGATGTTTATTTTTTGTATTACTGTTTATTCTTTTTTGATGTTTATTTTTTTCTTATTTCAAGCAATATATTCATCAGTGTTTTAATGTAAAGGTTCGTGTTTTCGCTGATTGTTTCATGAAACAATAATCGCATAGGTATAAATGCTTAGCATTAACGCTTGGATGACCACTAACGGTTAAAAGGATCAATATAGCAAGAAATCAAACTTATAAATAACTTGTTTATTCCTGGTTGCTTTCTTGCAGCTTGTAAACACCAACGCAATTCCTCTTTGAACATTTAAAAGAGCGCTTCGTTGAATGAAATCCACTATAAATCTCGTAGATAAAACTAATTCGCCGTACAGGTCATCAAAGATAACATGTAATGTTATTTCAAGCAATATATCGTATTACGTGCACACACCACCACATACTACTTTACACTTGGTTTTTTATTTGTCTTGTACTCACATAGTAAATAGTAACACTATACTAGTGATCCGATTTATTGGCGTAGGAAGTAGACACATTAGCGTTTCCAAGCTTTCACACATCAACCAGATGGCTTTTTCAAGGAAGTTAGACAGAATGACTAAGCGTTCGTAAGCAGTTTCTGTCTAACTTCCTTGAAAAAGCCATCTGGTTGATGTGCGAAAGCTTGGAAACGCTAATGTGTCTACTTTCTACGCCAATAAATCGGATCACTAGTACAATGTTACTATTTACTTTACTTCGGCAGAGATTGACAGTGAGTACAAGTTGATAACAAGGCTCATGTTCCTTGTTATCAACTTGTACTCACTGTCAGTCGCTGCCTATAAGGACATTCGGAGAAGCTGACGTGCCGTTCAGAAAGAAATACAGTAGAACCCGCTTATAACGAGCACGTATTTAACGAGATCCCGGATTTAACGAGCAGAACGGGAACTGTTGTTAGGTATAATGTTAATTCTGTTTTCCCATGTTATTCTATGGGAATTTCCCAGCTTTTAATAAAACGTGTTTTTTCAAAACTGTCCCCTAAAAAAAATGAAGTGTTCCATTTTTAACCCTAGGAAAGAATGAACTTTTCCGAAACGATTTATCTATTTTCAACTTTTCCGAAAACGATCTTTGCAAACATCTTTCAATCAAAATTTAAACCCTTCTCAATATGAACTTATAGAAAATGAATACATTTAAAAAAAAAAAGAGAGAAAAAATCAACTCAAAAGAATGATACTTTATGAAAAATAGATTAAGAAAAGAAGTTTTAAGTCACATAGGGAAAAACAAGAAACGAAAGACGAAATGAAGTAGAAAAAAAATAAAGTTTACATGAGGAAATACAGAATTTGATGCGGAAAGAGCCACTTAATGGTTTGATTAGGGAAACTTGTTTCAGTGAAAAATTTCTTATTCTTATGATTTCTTTAAGAAAAACTGACATTTTCAGTAAATTTATGCTTTCCTATGAAAGTTTTTCTCAAAGGACTCCATTAAGTTGATCTCAAGTCTTTGAAATGAATGGGAAAAAAATAACATGTCTATGTGATATGAGAAAATGAAAGAATTTCCTTAAGACAGTGTGAAGTGAATTGAACATCAATCAAGCAGTTGTAAGATGTTTTACTATTGTAATACGCACATACATTTTGGGTAAATATCTTCTAAAGTTAGAGGGAAAAATATATGAATATAAAAAACAACAACAGTTCCTTAGATTTACAAATAGAGTATTTGAAGTAGAAAGAGGGATGGAATGCTTTGAATAGGAATTTCTTGTTCCAGTGAAGGGATTCTTATTCTAGAATTTTTTAAAGAGACACTATCATTTTCAGAAAATTTCTGGGGAGTCGAACTTTGACATTTAACAAAATTCTTGGAGATATAGGAATTTGAAGAAAGTTTATGGAATGACATTTCTGTTCAAAAGTAAAGTCGAATGGAAAAATAAGAACAATTAAATCGATAGGAAAAGATTGATAGGTTGAATCAGAAAAAAAAAAAAAAAAAAAACTAAGAAAAAAAAAAAAACAGAAGTTTCAGAAAAATAAACCAAAGTTTGAAGAATCATACAACACTGAGCAGAAGGAAAAATATAATAAGTAAAATAAGGGGTATACGATATTTTCACTATGGGAGTATGGAAACAACTGCTTTTCTGACGAATTAGTAAAATGTACAAAAAAAATGTTTAGAGGAATTGCGGACTTAGTCGCTATGTCTCCAGAATGAAAGCTTTTTCTGCTGAGACAATGAATAAAAAATACGATAATGAAAACCTAATTAAAACGAAAGAAAAGGTCAATGAAACTAAACGTCCAAAGATAAAATGCAGCAGGCACAGAAGTTAAAAATGAAGGGACAGACACGGGAGAACTGTACATTTAGTGAATGAAATATACGCGGAGTTTTGAAACATCTCAATTTAAAGCGAACTAAATGAGGAAAAGGAATGAGATTAGGGGAGTTCTTACTGACTTTGATGAGGTGAGTAAACAAAAAAAATTTGGTTATACATGAATACATGAAATAAAGTAAAAAAAAAAAAAAAAAGCTCCTCTAAGAATATGATTTTTGGTGAAAGTATGAAATTTTAGTTGAAATGTCATGACCAACATTTCGAAAAGAAATAGATTGAGTCGATATGTAGGGAAAAGAAGTATTTCTTTAATTTCGATATGGGGTGGGGAATAACTGCTTTTTTGGTGAGTTAGTAAAACTTTAAAAAATAATGTTTAGTGGAAGAACGGAATTACTCGCTTTGCTTCCAGAATGAATGTTTTTTCGGACGAGACAGAGAAATATACAGCCCAAAAAATACAAATTTTATCGTAAGAAAAAAGGTTTTAGATTTCATGTCTTGACAATGAATGCTTTCCTGTTGGGTTAGTTCACGAAAAGTATAGCAAACTATAGGAAAGAATACAAAACATGCATATTTGACATACATGCAAGATTTAAGGAACATTTTTAAGCAAGTTGGAAAATATGATATATAAGGAAACAAAAGTCTGATGATTTGTTACATCTAAAATAATCGTTTGCTGAAATGAAATGAAAAAAAATAGTCTGATGATTTGTTACATCTAAAATAATCGTTTGCTGAAATGAAATGAAAAAAAAATAGTCTGAATAAAAGGACTCAAGGCTTCTTGAATTGGAAGAGGAACTACAAAGGATCAAGTGGGACATCGTGGGGCTAAGTGAGGTAAGGAGAAAAGGAGAAGATCTCATCGAACTGAAAAGTGGACATCTCTTCTACTATCGTGGGACAGATACTGGCAGAACTAGTGGTGTTGGATTTATAATAAACAAGAAACTGAAGGATAAAGTTGTAGAAGTTGAAAGTTCCTCTGACAGAGCTGCACGACTTGTTATCCAACTCTCGAAAAGATACCAGGCTCAGATTATTCAAACTTATGCACCCACCACAAGTCATCCTGAAGAAGAAATTGAAGAATTTTATGAGGAAATTTGTCATCTAAATAATAAAGGTAAGCAGCACTTGAAAATAATTATGGGAGATTTCAATGCAAAAATAGGGCAACGGCAACAGAATGAAACTTCGATAGGTAAATTCGGTCATGGCAACAGAAACCAGCGTGGAAATACTCTCGTTGAGTTTGCAGAGGCAGAAGGGTTTTTCATCTTGAACTCCTTCTTCAAGAAAAAGCCACACAGGAAATGGACATGGAGACATCCAAATGGGACGACAAGTGAAATTGATTTTATTATGTGTAACAAAAAATTCGTCATAGAAGACTGCAGTGTGCTAAACAAGTTCAACACAGGTAGTGACCATAGATTGGTGAGATGTAAGATGCACCTCAACACTAAACTTGAACGTGGCAAGCTCATAGGACAAACAAAATCTATTGACATAACCAACCTTAAAAAACACCATAATACCTTCAAGTTAGAACTGAAGAACAGGTTCTCTGCTTTAGAAGGCCTAACATCGGAAGAAGTGGACATCTCTGAAGTTAACAGAAAAGTAACCAAAGCTCTTATGGAAACAGCAAGAAAATTAGCTGGGTCTAAGAACAAGTTGCATGTAGACAAATTATCAGGAAAAACGAAAATGTTGATGCAAAAAAGGAGAGAGATGAGGACAACTAAAGAAGATGTGACTTCCAAAGTGGAATATATAGAGCTATGCAAGACAGTAAGAAAAAGTATCACTGAAGACGTAAGAAAATTCAACTGTGAACTAGTGAGGAAAGCAATTGAAAACAACCAAAGCCTAAAGATAGCAAAGGGACATCTCAGTAAGGGAAGAAAACAGATTATGGCACTGAGAAAAGAAGATGGTTCTGTAACAAGAAATAGAGGCGAAATTTTGACAAGAGTGAAAGATTTCTACTCCAAATCATACATGAAAGGGATGATATATGCACTCCAGACATCATGAAAGATACCAGTACCAGAGTTCCTCCAGTCCTTCCAGCAGAAGTTGCACATGCAATCAAGAACATGAAGCGAGGAAAAGCTCCAGGAGAAGATGGAATTACTGTAGACATCATACAAGAAGCAAGTGGAGAAATCGAAGCAGTACTCGCCCAAATTTTCACTCGATGCCTTAATGAAGGAAAGATTCCTGAGGATTGGAACACCGCTACAATGATCCTGCTACATAAGAAAGGTGACATTGAGGATCTCGGAAACTACAGACCTATCAGCCTCCTATCAGTAGTTTATAAAATCTTCACTAAAGTTCTTTCACACCGCTTGAAGGTAACACTGGACATGGCTCAACCGAGAGAACAAGCTGGATTCAGGAGTGGCTACAGCACAATAGATCATATCCACGTGCTGAGAGAACTAATTGAAAGAGCGAGGGAATATGAACTTCCATTGTGCATGGCTTTTATCGATTATGAAAAAGCCTTTGATTCGGTGAAACCATCAGCAGTTACAATGGCTCTGAAAACCTGCGGTATTGAAGATGCATACATTAATATTATTAATAACATCTATGAAAATGCAAGTGCAAAGATTAGGCTGTTTGAAAATACAACACACGTAAAAATTGGAAAGGAAGTGAGACAAGGTGACACCATATCTCCGAAGCTCTTTAATGCCACATTGGAGGGTGTTTTTCAGTCACTGAGCTGGGAAAACAAGGGGATAAAGATTAATGGAGATTATCTAACCCACCTTCGTTTTGCTGATGACGTAGTCATTTTTGCAACTACCCCATCAGAGCTGCAGAGTATGATCCAGGAACTTGCTGACAAGAGTAAAGAAGTAGGATTAAAAATGAACTTTCAGAAGACAAAAGTGATGTTCAATGCTTTTACAAGAAATGAAGATTTATCGATTGATGGAGAAAAGCTGGAGATAACAGACACGTACGTTTATCTTGGACAGCAGATATCAAGTGAGGGTCACATTGATGAAGAAATTAATCGGCGTACAAAACTTGCCTGGAGAGCTTTTGGAAGAAACAGCATAATTTTCAAGAGCAATATGCCATTAAGTCTTAAAAGAAAAGTGTTTGATCAATGCATCCTTCCAGTGCTTACGTATGGTGCGGAGACGTGGACCTTAACTAAAAGAGACATACAAAGGCTGCAGACAACTCAAAGAAGCATGGACAGGTGCATGCTTGGTGTAACCAGGAGAGATAAGAAGAGGAACTCGTGGATCCGAAAAATGACAAGAGTGGAAGACATCATGATCAGAGTTAAATCCCTGAAATGGCAATGGGCTGGACATACTGCCAGAAGGACAGATCATCGATGGACAGCTGAAATTTTAGATTGGATTCCAAGGGACATGAAAAGACCCAGAAGAAGACCACATGGGAGATGGGTGGATGAAATTCGAAAGTATGCAGGGGTGACATGGAGGAGACTGGCACAAGACAGACCGTTGTGGAGGAAACTTGGGGAGACCTTCGTCCAGCAGTGGATTGATAATGGTTGACAATGATGAAGTTTGATAAAGTAAAAAAAAAAAAAAAAAAAAATCTGACCTATTGAGAAGTTTAATGAAATTTCAAAGATAGAAGAAGAAAAATAGCGAAAATTGGGAAGCTATAATGATATGTGAAATAATGTAAGAAAATATTGTTTCAACAGAATTTTAACTGTGAAAGATCTGTAGAGTTCTTAAACATACGAAAAAATTATGAGAAAATAATATTGCATGGGCGAAAGACTCAGAATTAACATGAAGTCATTGTTCAATAATTACTGCGAACAGGAACAAAATCGTTTCTAAAGAAGCATTTCCTCGTCTCATGGTCTGAAATAATGGAGGAAAAAGAAAAGTTCCCCAGAAAATTCATTACATCTACACAAAAAAAATTCCCTCAAAACATACAAAAAATATAAAAAAATACATCAAGAAATAACGTAAAAGTTATAAAAAAAGAGAGGGAATACATAGTACACGAAAACATTACGACTAGAAAAAAAATATTGGGAGGGCGAAAGACTCAGAATTAACATGTCTACATTTCCGCTTGATATCCCAAAAATTTTGTCAAAATCCAATAGTTACTGCGAACAGGAACGAAATCGTTTCTAAAGAAGCATTTCCCCGTCTCATGGTCTGAAATAAAATTAAATGGAGGAAAAAGAAAAGTTCCCAAGAAAATTCATTACATCTACGCGAAAAAACTCTCTCAAAATAAACAAAAAATATATAAAAACACATGAAGAAATAACGTAAAAGTAATAAAAAAAATAGAGTGAATACGTAGTACACGAAAACCATTTGACCACCCGACCATTTTTTGAAACCAAATCATCGTGAGTTAGAACCTCGCTAAGACCATCAGAGCATTTTTATTCCCTTGGAAAGAAAATTCCCAAGCATCGTTACGTAAAAATTTCCTCCGGGGAAAAATAGCATCGAAGAGGATGGGGGGGGGGGGGGAAATCCCGCTTGAAAACCACAGGA